>CM055118.1:430673615-432073615 GCA_029206835.1 Rana muscosa | reverse complement strand
CCACATTAGTCCCAACCAACTTTGGAATCGGATAACACCTCCATGGTGCTACCTCCCTCATCAATGCATCCTGATCCGCCAACACACTACAGGTGGCGGCAACCACACTCCAGTACCGAACGCTTACCAGTGACCAGCACCATTCTCCGGGACATGTCTGCTATCCTTCACGTTCCCCCTTCGGTCTATGGCCCAGCCTGGTAAATCAAGCAGCCATTTACCTAGCCTTGTTACGGTCTCACGGCCCGGCGAATTACTATCACCAGCCCTAAATGCCAAGTACTACTCAGGCACCACCCGTCTCGCCACCAAAGTCATTTCATCCTACACCCGACGGTATCGAAAACAATACAACCCGGTCCCGGAGTAGACATTAAACCTTTCAGGACACATAACGCCATGGCCGTTCTGGTGCAATCGGTAAACTCGGCTGTCCGATCCATCAGAGGACAGCCCTCTACTACCTTTCCCAACTGAACCCCTAAGCGGGAAACAGTTCATCAGCCACGTCAGAACACCCCTGAGCATCTCGGGCCTTAACCCAGGGTGTTACTCAGGACTTGCTTTCGCATTAGAGCAGCCCCAACAACATCACGAAACAGAGTTCCTGACCACGCAATAAGGAAGATGGGCAGGTGGAAATCCTTGTGTTTCGCCCGACACATTCCCGATCCTCAGGCAGAAATATCACGAGCCTTTAACAGTCTCGCTCTATAGTGGTTTACCTGTCATAATAGAACAATTCCTTCCTAACCTTGTGTGACTTTTTGGCCCCTTTATTTGGCATACCGTACAAAAGGCCAGGCCACACTTCAGGTCTTATTTGTGTTGTTAGTCTTGTGACGTGTTTATGTGATCCATATCTCTTCAGACAGAGGGCTCCGACCATAAATAGGAAGGCTAGTATGCTAGCCTGAAATTATGGGAGGAGTTCGAGGGGTACTTATACAGACCATCCACCAGGGTCAGTGTCGGCTGTAGTGCGCGGTACCCACCCACCCATATCTCCCTTTTCTAGGGCACTCCTCTACAACCAATTCTCAGCAGAATTATCTATTACTTCTATTCAGGTATGGCCCCTTTATTTGGCATACCGTACAAAAGGCCAGGCCACACTTCAGGTCTTATTTGTGTTGTTAGTCTTGTGACGTGTTTATGTGATCCATATCTCTTCAGACAGAGGGCTCCGACCATAAATATATATATATATATATAAAAGTTTGCTGGCACATGACTCAAGCAGTCACACAACTGTCACAAATAAGTTCCATCAAGTGGCTTGATTGGGGCATTTCATACAAATATTGCATCATGGCCACTAGATGGAGCCAACGATCTTCGGAAGTTAAATCAGCCACTCTCCACTAGGGTTCCTCCAGAGCAGAGTTTCTCAATCAGGATTCGGTGAGAGGTCCCCAGGGGTTCCACCACGATCTTCCCATCAGTCACTGGCAGCCGACAACGAGATTACATCTTCTCTGCTGACGCATGCGGAGCTAAGCAGGGAAGCAGCTGATAGTGCTAGCTGTGGAGGGCTGTTCCGTACTGGCCTCTCCTCCCCCGTGTCCATCCCAGGTGCTTGTAAGTGACATCACCTGGCATGGACAGGAGGGAAGGAGGGGCCGGCGGGGGACAGCGCACCACAGAGGACTAATCGTAGCAGCTTCCCTGCGTTGCTCTGCATATGAAGGAAAACACTCCTAGTGTAATGTGCCCTGCTCTCATGCAATTTGTCCTACTTTCATATAATGTGCCCTGCTCCCATGCAATGTGCCCTCTTGACCCTCTGTACCTTGCCCTGCTGCCCCCCTGTACACTGTATATATCAAGTTAAGCCCAGAATCAAGCATCGGTGCAGAAAAAAGCAAGCACAAGTGTCACATGAAATAGGTACATTTTATTATTAACTCCATTAATGATATTTCTAAAAATAACTGTTATATCAACAGCTGGCTGATCACAGCAATTGTGAGCAATTCCGTGAGCTGTAGATCTGAGCATTGTTTCAGGTGTTCCCCCGAGATCTCAAACTGTTTGCCCAGGGTGCCTCCAAAGTAAAAAGGTTGAGAAGCTCTGCTCTAGAGGTTGCCAGGGATTCTATGAGCTGTGGCTGACTGACCTCTCATTTGATGGTGCCTTCATAGTGCTAGGACCAGTGCCACAAGTAAGGGTGGTATTCTGACCACCAGTGTAAGGGCTTTATTCATCCCATTGACTACCAATGTGGAAGGCATTTTTCCCCATTGCCCCCACGTGAATTTATTTCAGTAGGGTTTCCCTAGAACCTGAAGGTTGATTTAGAGCAGGGGTCTCCAAAATTTTTGAAACGGGCCAGTTTAACCGTTTCAGCCCCGGACCATTTCGCTGGCCAAAGACCAGGCCACTTTTTGCGATTCGGCACTGCGTCGCTTTAACTGACAATTGGGCGGTCATGCGACGTGGCTCCCAAACAAAATTGACGTCCTTTTTTTCCCACAAATAGAGCTTTCTTTTGGTGGTATTTGATCACCTCTGCGGTTTTTATTTTTTGCGCTATAAACAAAAATAGAGCGACAATTTTGAAAAAAAAATGCAATATATTTTTTACTTTTTGCTATAATAAATATCCCCCAAAAATATATAAAAAAACATTTTTTTTTCCTCAATTTAGGCCGATACGTATTCTTCTACATATTTTTGGTAAAAAATAAATAAAAATAATCGCAATAAGCGTTTATTGATTGGTTTGCGCAAAAGTTATAGCGTCTACAAAATAGGGGGTAGTTTTAGGTAATTTTTATTAATATTTTTTTTTTACTAGTAATAGCGGCGATTAGCAATTTTTATTGTGACTGCGACATCATGGCGGACACATCGGACACTTTTGACACCTTTTTAGGACCATTGTCATTTATACAGCGATCAGTGCTATAAAAATGCACTGGTTACTGTAAAAATTACACTGGCAGTGAAGGGGTTAACCACTAGGTGGCGCTAAAGAGGTTAAGTCAGTCCTAGGGAGTGATTCTTACCGTTAGAGGGCGTGGCTACACGTGACACGTCACTGATCACCGTTTCCGATCACGGAAACGGTGAGATCAGTGACATGTCACTAGGCAGAACAGGGGAATGCCTTGTTTACATAGGCATCCCCCTGTTCTGCCTTTGCTGACCGCAGTCGTGGGCCGCCCGGGAACATCGAGTTCCCGGGACCGGCGAGCACACTCACGAGGCTCGTGGCGGGCGGCAAATTTAAAAGGGGTACGCCCATTTGCCTGGCAGTGCCATGTTAACAACGTATATGTGTGTGCGGCGGTCGGCAAGTGGTTAATGTCCTTTAGACTTTAGGGGGGACGGATAGTGGCCAGTTGGGGTAGCAAATGTCCTGCGCCCAGCATCAGTGAGAATAAATATGGCTGCAGGGTTAGTGGTCAGTAGGAGGAGTAGTGCCCCATCATTGGCATCAGTTTAACAAATAGTGCCCCATAGTACTGTAGATGTCATTGGGAGGCATAAGGGCGCCAACGGACAGATAAAGGCTAGCAAAGGGCTGCACTTGGAGACCCCTGTTGTAGAGGTTTTTTCTGGGTTGAGAAAGATTGCATTATACAAATTACAGAGATTATTTGTGACATGTATAAATGCTTGAGACATTCCCACAGCAATATTTATTGATTAAAAGACCCCGTAATCTGACAGTACAGGACATAGTGTGATAAGAACGTACCATTGTGGACAGGAAGATCACCAAATGTACTCCCCAGCTCTGTAAGGCGCTTCTGTAGAAGGCAGTAATGCTGAGAAAGAGATGAAGCCACACGTTAGATAAATTGAATATTACATTCCCTTGAAAAAGTATTCATACCCCTTGAAATTTTCCACATTTTGTCATGTTACAACCAAAAACGTAAATGTATTTTATTGGGGTTTTATGTGATAGACCAACACAAAGTGGCACATAATTGTGAAGTGGAAGGAAAATGATAAATGATTTTCATTATTTTCTAACAAATAAATACAGTAAAACCTTGGTTTGAGAGTAACTTGGTTTGAGAGCGTTTTGCAAGACAAGCAACATTTTTTTAATACATTTTGAATTCCGATGAAGCTGACTTCCATCAGTCTTGCCTACACACCATCAGACAAAATTCCAACCGTCCAAAACGCCATGACGTACAACACATACGACGGCACTATAAATGGGGAGTTCAAATCCAACGGCGCCACCCTTTGGGCTGCTTTTGCTGATTTCCTGTTACCGCGTGTTAGTAAAAGTTTGGGGAGAGACGATTTGCGCTTTTCAGTTTCCATGCTTTTTAGTCCATTACAGCGTGACGAATGTGCGATCTCCATTACGAACGCTAGTTTTACCAGAACGAGCGCTCCCGTCTTCTAATTTAGTCTGAGCATGCGTGGATTTTTCTCCGATGGAGTTCCACACAGACGATCGGAATTTCCTATCGTTTTTTTTTTTTACCCATCGGAAAAATTTAAAACATGTTCTATTCTTTTACACCGATGGAAAAAAGTCCGATGGGGCCCACACACGATCGTTTTTTCCGATAAAAAAAGTCATCGGACTTTTTTCATCGGAAAAAACGATCGTGTGTACAGGGCATAAGTGTAGCAATATGGTTACATTTAATGAAGGTACAACATTTAGCAACTCACATGGTTGATGAATAAAACCGGCACATCTAAGTATGCAGGCATCCGGGGTAAAGTTGTCCACATAGACCATCCCCCGCACCGCCATTGACATCATCCCTTCCACGCTGCGCTCCTCGAGCGCTTCAAGTCTCGCTTTCAGATCGCTCTACTGCAGGGTAGTCTTCCCGGTCACGATTGCAGACTGACAGCGGTGAGAGCCGGCGGTGCGGGGGATGGTCTACGTGGACAGTTTTACCCCGAATCCCTGCATACTTAGATGTGCCTCTTTTATTCATCAACCATGTGAGTTGCTAAAATGTTGTACCGTCATTAAATGTAACCTTATTGCACCTCTCTTCTCTTTTATACTCTGTAGCTCTTGCTGGATTTTGCATCTAATCCCCTTGTACAGGCTTCCATTTGTGGATGGACATTTTATGACATTGCTATAATCTTTTTATATAGATTATAAACGAATTATGGAACGAATCATCTGAGATTCCATTATTTCTTATGGGGAAATTTGCTTTGATACAAGAGTGCTTTGGATTACAAGCATGTTTCCAGGACGAATTACGCTCGCAATCCAAGGTTTTACTGTATGTGAAAAGTGGGGGGTACATTTGTACGGCGCCCCCCTGAGTCAATACTTTGTAGAACCGCCTTTCTCTGCAATTACAGCTGCAAGTCTTTTTGGGGATGTCTCTACCAGCTTTGCACATCTAGAGAGGGACATTTCTGCCCATTCTTCTTTGCAAAATATCTCAAGCTCTGTCGGATTGGATGAGGAGCGTCTGTGAACAGCAATTTTCAAGTCTTGCCACAGATTCTCAATTGGATTTAGGTCTGGACTGTGACTGGGCCATTCTAACAGATGAATATGCTTTGATCTAAACCATTCCATTGTAGCTCTGGCTGTATATTTCGGGTCGTTGTCCTGCTGGGAGGTGAACCTCCACCCCAGTCTCAAGTCTTTTGCAGACTCTAACAGGTTTTCTTCTAAGATTTCCCTGTATTTGGCTCCATCCATCTTTCCATCAACTCCGACTAGCTTCCCTGTCCCTGCTGAAGAAAAACATCCCCACAGCGCAAAGCTGCCACCACCATGTTTCACAGTGGGGGTGGTGTGTTCAGGGTGATGTGCAGTGTTAGTTTTCCACCACATTTAGCATTTTGCTTTTGGACCAAAAAGGTAAATTTTGGTCTCATCTGACCAGAGCACCTTCTTCCACATGTTTGCTTTGTCCCCCACATGGCTTCTTGCAAACCGCAAACGGGACTTCTTATGGCTTTCTTTCAACAATGTCTTTCTTCTTGCCACTCTTCCATAAAGGGCAGATTTGTGGAGAGAACGACTAATAGTTGTCCTGTGGACAGATTCTCCCCCCTGAGCTGTGGATCTCTGCAGCTCCTCCAGAGTTACCATGGGCCTCTTGGCTGCTTCTCTGATGAATGCTCTCCTTGCCCGGCCCGGTCAGTTTAGGTGGACGGCCATGTCTTGGTAGGTTTGCAGTTGTGCCATACTCTTTCCATTTTCGGATGATGGATTGAACAGAGCTCCGTGAGATGTTCAAAGCTTGGGATATTTTTTTATAACATAACCCTGCTTTATACTTCTCCACAACTTTATCCCTGACCTGTCTGGTGTGTTCCTTGGCCTTCATGATGCTGTTTGTTCACTAAGGTTCTCTAGCAAACCTCTGAGGGCTTCACAGAACAGCTGTAGTTATACTGAAATTAAAATTACACAGGTGGACTCTGTTTACTAATTAGGTGACTTCTGGGGGAAATTGATTCCACTAGATTTTAGTTGGGGGTATCAGAGTAAAAGGGGCTGAATACTGTCCTTTCACATAAAATCCCAATAAAAATACATTTATGTTTTTGGTTGTAACATGACCAAATGTAGAAAACTTCAAGGGGTATGAATACTTTTTCAAGGCACTGTAGTAAGTGGATTATTTTCTACACAACTGATTACGAACCTTTGCTTCATCTCCGGCCACCTTTACAAAGTCTGAGAAGAACTCTCTTGGAAGTTTATCTCCAGATTGCAGTTGGAAGTGAGTAAAACGTGCGATAATGTCCCAGGACAGGTCTATGGCCCACTGTTCGATGTTTGCTAGAGAGTGCAGCAATGCAATCCTACTGGCCTACAAACACATAAGACAGAAGCATCACCAAACCAAAATAAGCCAAGGGAACCTTTGCACTAAATATCAGTTTAATTTGCGCAGTTTGGAAACAACGGGAAAGGGTTAGTTCACCTTTACCAAAAAACTGCCTATGCAAGCTGAGCTCAGAACTACTGGAAATGGGAATAAAAAAATCAAAAAAAAAATCATACTTACCTAGATGGCTGCAGCACCGATCCCAGCTGCAGCTGTGCCTCCCTGGCTTACCCCGAGAACTGAGTGATCAAAGACCGCTGATCTTGCAGTTCTCCTCTCCGCTCTGTGCAGAGAGCCGTGACCATCACTCACTGGCTCTCTGCTCTGCCCCTCCAGCACAAGGCTGTGGAGGGGACAGGTGGGACTGGCTAAGGCTCTCAGCAGCATGCTGGGAGGCTGAGCCAGCTGCCGTTCCAGGCTTCTGGGTGGATCCCACCTATAAAGTTGAGATCTTTCCTGAGCCTGAACTGGCTAAGTGACATCAGCCGGCAACGGGCTTTAGCCTGCTGTCAGCTGAAAATGAGTCACAGGAGTGCAGAACAAACTAGACTCCTGTGATCCATAGGAGAAGTGTAGCGAAATTGCTTTGGCTAAACATTTCCCTTTAAGGGGACGCGGATGTAAAAGGGGGAGACTCGGATGCAAAGGGGGGAATCAGATTTGAAGAGGGAACTTGGATTTAAATGGGGATTTGGATTTAAAAAGGGGAAGCGGCTGAAAAGGGAGACTTCTGCTGTAAAGTTTTTTCTTGGAGCACGTTTATTCTTTCATTTATAAAGCTGAGTTTTTTTTCTGCGTGTGAATATTTGTAAAATATACTATATAACCAAAATCGCTTTGGCTATACTTCTCCTTTTAAGGGGAGACTCCGATGTAAAGGGGAGGTTCCGATGTAAAGGAGGAATCGGTTTTAAGAGGAGACTCGGATGAAAAGGGGAGGCTCAGATGTAAAGGGGGAGACTTGGATGTAAAGAGGGAGGGCTCGGATCTAAAGGAAAGGCTCGGATCTAAAGGAAAGGCTCCGATGTAAAGGGGGAGACTCGGATAAAAAGGGGAGGCTCGGATGTAAAGGGAAGGCTCGGATGTAATGGGGGGACTCGGATAAAAAGGGAAGGCATGGATGTAAAGGGGAGGCTCGGATGTAAAGGGGAGGCTCGGATGTAAAGGGGAGGCTCGGATGTAAAGGGGAGGCTCGGATGTAAAGGGGAGGCTCGGATGTAAAGGGGGAGGCTCGGCTGTAAAGGGGGAGGCTCGGCTGTAAAGGGGGAGGCTCGGCTGTAAAGGGGGAGGCTCGGCTGTAAAGGGGGAGGCTCGGCTGTAAAGGGGGAGGCTCGGCTGTAAAGGGGGAGCTCGGCTGTAAAGGGGAAGGCTCGGATGTAAAGGGAAGGCTCGGATGTAAAAGGGAAGGCTCGGATGTAAAGGGAAGGCTCGGCTGTAAAGGGGGAGCTCGAATGTAAAGGGGGAGCTCGGATGTAAAGGGGAGGCTAGGCTGTAAAGGGGGAGCTCGGATGTAAAGGGGAAGGCTCAGATGTAAAAGGAAGGCTCGGCTGTAAAGGGGAGGCTCAGCTGTAAAGGGGAGGCTCGGATGTAAAGGGGAAGGCTCGGATGTAAAGGGGAAGGCTCGGATGTAAAGGGGAGGGCTCGGATGTAAAGAGGAAGGCTCGGCTGTAAAGGGGAGGCTCAGCTGTAAAGGGGAAGGCTCGGATGTAAAAGGGGAGGCTCGGATGTAAAAGGGGAGGCTCGGATGTAAAAGGGGAGGCTCGGATGTAAAAGGGGAGGCTCGGATGTAAAGAGGAGGCTCGGATGTAAAGGGGAAGGCTCGGATGTAAAGGGGAAGGCTCGGCTGTAAAGGGGAAGGCTCGGATGTAAAAGGGGAGGCTTGGATGTAAAGAGGAGGCTCGGATGTAAAGGGGGGACTTGGATGTAAAGGGGGGACTCAGATGTAAAGTTATATCTTGGAGCGTGTTTATTCTTTAGTTTAAAAACAGGTTTTTTTTTTGGCCTGTGAATATCTGTAAAATATACAATATAACCAAAATCGCTTTAGCTATACATCTCCTTTAAGGGGAAACTCTTATGTAAAAGTGGAAATTGGATTTAGAGGGGAAACTCGATTGTAAAGGGGGGAATCCGAGGAATCAGCACTGATCGCTGTATAAATGTGAATGGTCCCAAAATAGTGTCAAAAGTGTCCGATGTGTCCCCCATAATGTCGCAGTCACGATAAAAATCGCAGATCACCGCCATTACTAGTAAAACAAAAAAATGCCATAAATCTATCCCCTATTTTGTAGACGCTATAACTTTTGCGCAAACCAATCAATATACGCTTATTGCGTTTTTTTTTTTTTTTACCAAAAATACGTAGAATACATATAGGCCTAAACTGAGGAAAACATTTTTTTTTTTTTTTTTAAATTGGGATTATAGCAAAAAGTAAAAAATATTGTGTTATTTTCAAACTTGTCGCTCTTCTTTTGTTTATAGCGCAAAAAATAAAAACCGCAGAGGTGATCAAATACCACCAAACGAAAGCTCTATTTGTGGGTGAAAAAATTATAAAAACTTCAAATAGGTACAGCGTCGCATGATTGCGCAATTGTCAATCAAAGTGCGACAGCGCTGAAAACTAAAAATTGGCCTGGGCAGGAAGGGGGTGAAAATGCCCGGTATTAAAGTGGTTAAAGGGGGGGGGGACTCGGATGTGAAAGGGGGGGGACTCGAATGAAAGGGGGATTCGGATGTAAAGGTTGGGGCATTTGGATGAAAGGTGGGGGCATTTGGATGAAAGGGGGGGACTTGGATAAAAATAGGATTTTTATAACAGCTTACCTGTAAAATCCTTTTCTTGGAGTACATCACGGGACACAGAGCGACATAGTCATTACTAATGGGTTATATAGTTACCGTCAGGTGCTGGCACTGGCAACTTCCAAAACCGGAAGTACCCTCCCCTATATAAGCCCCTCCCATCCGGGAGCACCTCAGTTTTGTAGCAAAGCAATAAGTGTCCCCAAAAGAGGGGTGGGAGCTCTGTGTCCCGTGATGTACTCCAAGAAAAGGATTTTACAGGTAAGCTGTTATAAAAATCCTATTTTCTTTTTCGTACATCACGGGACACCGAGCGACATAGTCATTACTAATGGGATGTCCTAAAGCAATGCCAAATGAGGGGGGGGATACACCATATATAAGCTGAGCGCTATCAGACATGAGGATCTTTTGCGGCCTGCAACACACTGCGCCCAAAGGCGACATCCTCCTGACTTCTAACGTCCACCTGGTAGAACCTAGTAAACGTGTGAACTGAAGACCACGTTGCGGCCTTACAGATTTGAGCCAGGGAGGCCTGGTGATGCACTGCCCATGAAGTTCCAACTGCTCTCGTGGAGTGCGCTCTAACTTTGAACGGAGGCGGTCTCCTTCTCAAGCCATAAGCTTGCATAATGACCTGTCGAATCCACTTGGCTAAAGTAGATTTTGACGCTGCCTGACCCTTTCTGGGGCCTTCCGGCAGAATAAACAAAGTATCCGTTCTGCGAATCTGAGCAGTGGCTTTTAGATAAGCTTTAACTGCTCTTACTACATCCAAAGAATGCAATAACTTTTCCTCCACCGAAGTAGGTTTGGGGAAAAAAGAAGGAAGAACCACATCTTGGTTCAAATGAAACCTCGATACCACCTTAGGAAGAAAGGCTGGATGAGGACGTAACACTACTCTGTCCTTATGGATAACCAGATATGGCTCCCTACAGGACATAGCTGCTAATTCCGATACTCTTTTAGCCGAACAAATGGCTACTAGAAAAATCAATTTCCTGGTGAGAAGCACCAAGGAAATATGCTGTAATGGTTCAAATGGTTGTTTCTGTAGAACCGACAGAACCAAGTTTAGATCCCATGGACATATGGGAATATTAACCGGAGGACTAATACGCATCACTCCTTGTATAAAGGCTTTGACTAGTGAATGCGAAGCCAAGGGCCTTTGAAAAAATATTGACAAGGCCGAAATCTGACCCTTGATAGTACTCAAGGCAAGCTCCCTATCTACAGCCCATTGTAGGGAGTCCAGACTCCTACCTATTACGTACTTACGTGGATGCCATTTCTTGGCCCCACACCAGGCGATGTACGCCTTCCAGATTCTATAGTAGATCTGCCTGGATACCGGCTTCCTGGCATTGATCATGGTAGATACCACAGAATTAGAGAGCCCTCTCTTTTTTAGAATGTGGGCTTCAATAGCCAGGCCGTCAAACCTAGGGCTGGTAAGGAAGGGTGGTATATCGGTCCTTGCGAAAGCAGGTCCGGACGATGTGGGAAAGTCCCAGGACTCCCCACTGACATTTTACAATCTCCACGTACCACGCTCTTCGGGGCCACGCTGGAGCCACCAGAATCACTGGTTTCTTTTCTACCCTGATTCTGCGGAGTAATCGAGGTAACCATTGTGGCGGTGTGAATGCATATATCAGCTTGAACTGATCCCAAGGGAACACTAGGGCATCCGAGCCGCAAGCTAGGGGATCCCTTGTCCGAGAGACAAACCTGTCCCCCTTTGCGTTGAATCTGGATGCTAGAAGATCTACATCCGATGTTCCCCACCGCTGACATATTGTCCAGAAAACCTCGGGGTGAAGGGACCCTTCCTCTGGGCCTAATTGCTGGCGACTTAGAAAGTCCGCCTTCCAATTCTCCACTCCTGGAATGAATACCGCAGATATGGCTGGGACATATTTTTCTGCCCATTTCAGGATGTAATTTACTTCCCTCTGGGCTGCACGACTCCTGGTGCCCCCCTGATGATTGATATATGCCACTGCTGTGGCATTGTCTGATTGAATTCTGACAGGGGACCCTTGGAGTTTGGATGTCCATGCTACTAGGGCATACCGGGCTGCTCGTATCTCTAAGAGATTGATGGGCAGGGCCTTTTCTGCATCCGACCATCTGCCCTGGAGAGACTATTGCTCCAATACTGCTCCCCAGCCTATAAGGCTGGCATCTGTAGTGACCACCTTCCAAGAAATCGGACTGAAGGATTTCCTTTTTTCCAGATTCTGGGGAACCAACCACCAACGGAGGCTCTTGCGAACGGAAGGGGACAAGGACATTGTAAGTCTAGGGCCTGAACTTTTTTGTTCCAGGCTGACAGTATGGCCCCTTGCAAATTCCTTGAATGGAATTGACCGTAGGGTACTGCTTCGAATGATGCCACCATTTTTCCCAGCAGCCTCATATACAGGCGTATGGACGGCTGTCTTTTTTGTACCCACTAAGTGGATCAAATCTTTCAAAGACAACACCTTTCCTCGAGGCAAGAATATTTTTCTCTGGCCTGAATCCAACCTTAGCCCCAAGTATTCCAGACTTTTGACTGGTTTTTAGGGCTGACTTGTCTCGGTTGATAATCCAACCGTGAGATTCCAGATACTTGATCGTCTTGTGAACGACCACGTCTAGTTTTTTCACTGAGTGGTCTATCAGCAACAAGTCATCCAGATATGCCATTATCATTACACCTCGTGTTCTTAGATTGGCCAATAAAGGGCCAGAATTTTTGTAAACACTCGTGGTGCTGTGGCCAAACCGAAGGGTAAGGCTCTGAACTGAAAATGGCGCCCTTCTACTGCAAAGCGTAGAAATTTTTGGTGGACTGGAAAGATGGGAATGTGCAAATAAGCATTTTTGATGTCGATCGTGGCTAACCAATCCTCCCCTTGTAGGGCAGTGGCCACCGATCGGATCGACTCCATCGGAAAGTCCTGATATACAGGAATTTGAATAGCCCTTTTTAGAATTAATATGGGCCTCCCGTCCGCGTTTGCTTCGGGACTGTAAAGAGGTTTGAGTAAAACCCGAACCCTCATTCTTCCAGGGGAACCTCCATAATTACTCCTTGGAGCAATAGTTGTTCTAGTGCCAACAGGAGGGACTCTCTCTTCCGGGGATCCCCTGGCACGTTTGACCTCAAAATGGGAAGGAGGGGAGTCTTTTAACTCCAAACTGTATCCCAAACCTACTGCGGAGAGCACCTATCTGTCTTGATCGTGTCCCGCCAGGTCTCCTGCGAACAACTGGAGTCCTCCCCCCACCCGACTGAGTGGGGGCTTCAATGAATTTAACTTTGGGGGAGGTTTTGTACCTCCCCTGACCCAGGGTTTCTCATTACCCTGCTACTGTCCCTGTTTTTTACCCCCGGGATTTAACCGAGGAGGCCGTCGGAACTGTTACACAGCCGATGCCCCAGGGACTGGAGAAGCAGGCCTCTTAAAGAGGGACCTCTAACTCTGCTTTTAACCGGCAAGAGCGTATTTTTACCGCTGGAAATTTTCTGGATATATTTGTCCAGGTTTTCCCTGAATAAGCGTTCACCATGAAATGGGACGCTAACCAGCCATTCTTTACAGGGAGCTTCAGCAGACCAGTTTTTTGAGCCATAGGAGCCTACGCATATGTACTATAGACAGCGTAAGGCGGGAGGCCTGATGGACTGAATCCTCTATGGCGTCAACCGCAAAGCCTAAGGCTCTAGGTAGATCAGCTAGGGCAAAGCCTGCTGATCTGTCAAGTCCCTCAAGACCTGTTTCAACTGATCCTTCACTGCTTAGCAGACCCCAATAGCTGCTACTGCTGGTTGTATCCCAAGCAGATTTTCATAAGGACTCCAATCTTTTATCTATTGGGTTCTTGAACATTTGGACATTATCCACTGGACATGTCAGTGATTTATACATACAAGAGATGGCTGCGTCCACTGTAGGGACCTTCCATTTTTTTTTTTTTTTTTGATGAACTTATCCTCCATGGGATAGACCACCGGAAATCTCTTAGGGGAATAAATATTTTCTCAGGACGTTCCCAATCCTGGTAAATGAGCCCTTTCAGTAAAGGGTGAAGTGGAAAAGAACAAACAGTCTGGGGGCTTCTAGCGACCCCAACGAGGATACAGTAGTGGTTGATGGTTCCGCAAGGTGCATTTTTAAATGCTGATCGGACCATGTTAGTCAGAGACTGAACCCATAATCTTTCAGCTTGAGATGCTGAGAAAAGGTTCCTCCACTGTTGATTCCTCTATAACAGAATCAACCTTATCCTGATCCCCTTCAGGCAGGTCGATCCCTGTATGGGACTGTTGCTCTGCTAACAGGCACTTTGAAGGAGGAGACGGAGATCGGGCGTGCTTTCCCTGACAGGGAGGCAGCGATAAATGTTGACAATCTCTCTCTAATCCTCCCAGAGCTGAGGAAAAAACCTCCTCTGTTACATACACAGGAGCAGGTGACTGAGGACAGCCACAGTACCAAGTACCCCTGCGGGGTCTCTACGGTCACTTACCTCTGAACTTCAGGGGAGACTGGTGCAGCAGGAGTATGCCCAAGATCCTCAGAGCCCGATGAGACCCCCTTCGCTTCCTGGAAGATTCAGTTCCGGAGCTACTGGACGGCATATTCCTAAGCCTAAAGCTGAGGTATTCCAGCCGTAATACACCACTTTTACTGAGAATAGTCTAGCACAATTGCTGCTATATAACAGTTGGTGTCTACTAATGTGCCTTTCTAGGGGATGCCTGTATCAACCGCTTGCTGTATGCCTTTAAATGTTGCCAGCTCTGTCTCTGTACTTCATAGCCAGCTTACTGCAATAATGTGGCTTTTTAAAAACCTGCTGGGACGCCCGCACATGCGCAGAAGCGCTGCGGCGCGCACAGAGCGTCATCCCCCAGGCCCCGCCCCTTTTTCCGGCCACCTCTATATATAGAGGCGCGTGCACGCGCACGCGCGCGGCCACGTGCGCCTCGGCGCTAATTTTCAAACATGGAAACCAGGGACAGGAGCCAGGGCCCCCTTTGCCGCAGGCCGGGGGATAGACGAACACTGCAACATGGCAGAGGAAACAGTTTCCTGTAGGAGAACTCACCAGCTGCCTGGACTTTGTTCTCTGAGAAGAAACTAGTCCATATGACAAGAAAAACATTCCACAGCGGCCTCTAGTGGACAAACACAGGTACCGCAGTTTAATATACTAAACATATATAAAAAAACATTCCTTTTTTTTTTTTTTTCTTGACCACCATTAAAAATTATTACATTTTTTTTAGTAGTTACAGGCATGCACAGATATTAGCGGGAATACCGTTAGGTAACAGACAGAAAGACAAATTAGGCTTGGGGGTCCCCCAATAGAACCAAGTTCCTGGGGGCCCCCCACTTACCTGTTCCCCGCCGCAGGACTTTGTTTGGTCCACAAAAGCCCAAACTTCACCTATCACGGCAGGCATTGTAATCAAACCTTCAGGGACCGGGTTCCCAAGGATTCCACTCCCCTGGACCTGTATAGCACCCTGCACAGAAAACATCTTGGTCGTGGGTATGACCAGAGCTCTGGATCCCAGGGTCCAGCTCTCCTAAGAGAAGCATTACAGGCAGAACCTTGCTCTTCTCTGCAAGGCCCGGGTACCGACCGTTTAGCTATGAAGCTTTTTTGGTCGGATCCGGAATAGCTTACTGAGGCCCAAAAGAACCTGTACGCAAGCTCAGTGAAAAACACATGTTTCTTCTTGGCCAACACCTTAGACACTGGCAAAAAACTGAGGTGCTCCCGGATGGGAGGGGCTTATATAGGGGAGGGTACTTCCGGTTTTGGAAGTTGCCAGTGCCAGCACCTGACGGTAACTATATAACCCATTAGTAATGACTATGTCGCTCTGTGTCCCGTGATGTACGAAAAAGAAAGGGGGATTCGGATGTAAAGGTGGGGGTGGGATTCGGACGTAAGGGGGGGGGGGGGACTCGGACGTAAGGGGGGGGACTCGGATGTAAAGGGGGGGACTCGGACATAAAGGGGGGACTCGGACGTAAAGTTGGGGACTCGGACGTAAAGGGGGGACTCGGACGTAAAGGGGGGACTCGGACGTAAAGGGGGGACTCGGACGTAAAGGGGGGACTCGGATGTAAAGGGGGGACTCGGATGTAAAGTTATTTCTTTGTTCGTTTATAAAACTGATTTCTTTTGGCCTGCGAATATTTGTAAAATATACAATATAGCCCTTCTAATGAAAAGTTTGGAGACTCCCAGGCATAGGCCAACAAGGAGGACAGTGGAGGGGGCTGGTGTGGCACCCACCTAGGGAAAAGATAACTTTATATAAAATTCCTCTGCTCTCTGTTGGTGCAGTGCGTAGTTAATGAAGTGATAGTGTGTTACATATTTACTGTGACCGATCCTCCTAGATGAATTCCATCATTCGGATAGGTTTGTTGTGTGTGACGTTTATGTATAAAATGATAAATAACATTTTACCTTAAAGCTAAAAAAAAGATCCATCAAGTCCCAGCTATCCTAACAATGTCCTAATCCCGACACAAGACTGTACTGACCAGTTCATTGGATTTATTTAAAGAGGGTCTTTGGATGGTTTATCAGAAACCCGAGCCGGAATGTGTTGTCGGAACACAACTTCAGAGTTGCTATGGATACGGGGATACTGATCGTTCCATGCGAAATTAGTAAGTGTTACGTGGCGCTCAGACAGCTCCTTGGATTGTGCGGAGGCTGATCTATCTGGAAGGAACTTTTAAGGCTTACTTCAAAAATCACAAAACAAGGCTATTTATCCTACTTCCTAGAAACAGGTATGCAGAGAAATATAATCAAACGAAAGGTATAAGGGGAGAGCGATCGTGTAGGTCAGAGATGTTGAAGAGACGATTAACCCTTTTGCTGCCAGAGCCGGTTTTGCTCATTTTTTTTGTACATGTTAAGATACACATTTTAGACCTGAAGATTACATAAAAACCCCCAAACACTACATATTCACTGACAGCAAAGACCCTGGAGAATAAAATGGTGGTAGTTGCAATTTCTTTTTTTTATGTCACATGATATTAGCACAATGGTTTATCAAACCCATATTTTCAGTAAAACATACATTGAAGTTAGTTTTAGTGCACACACGTTCAATATATTACCCAATTTTTGGTAAATAATAAGAAATTAGGTTGTGTTGAGTAAATAGAGACCCAACATGTCAAGCCTGTGAGACAGTGACAAACGTTGATACCCAAAAGTATCTACAGGGGAGGATTTAAAAGGCCCAGAAGGACATCAGTTTACAGTTATGCCGTGTACACACGATCGGTTTTACCGATGAAAACAGTCCGATGGACTTTTCTCATCGGACAAACCGATTGTGTATGGGCCCCATCGGTCTTTTTTCCATCAGTGAGAAAAAATAGAACATGTTTTAAATTTATCCGATGGGGAAAAAAACTATAGCAAATTACTATCGTCTGTGTGGAACTCCATCGGACAAAAAAACCCACGCATGCTCAGAATCAATTTGACGCATGCTCAGAAGCATTGAACTTCATTTTTCTCAGCTTGTCGGAGTGTTTTACGTCACAGCGCTTGGGACGGTCGGATTTTTGACTGATGGTGTGTAGGCAAGACTGATGGAAGTCAGCTTCATCGGATTTCCGATGCAAAAATCCATCAGATTAGAATCCATAGGAAATCCGATCGTCTGTACAGGGCTTTAACAGTGAAAGATGGCCCTAAAATCGTTGCTCTCACTCTGGCGCACATGGTACTATCCATTGGGGTTGGTTTACTAAAAATGGAGAGTGTAAAATCTGGTGCAGCTGTGCAAGGTAGCAATCAGCTTCTAACTCCAGCTTGTTCATTTAAAGTAGGGTTGTCCCGATACTAGTATTGGTATCGGGACCGATACCAAGCATTTGCGCGAGTACTTGTACTCGCGCAAATGCTCCCGATGCCTGATCCGATACTTTTTTTTTTTTTCATGAGAGCGGACGCAGAGGGGGCGGTGAGAGGGGGTGGAGAGCGGGGCGGAGAGCAGGGCGGAGAGCGTGGCGGGGGGCGGAGAGCGGGACGGAGAGTGCGGCGGGGGGCGGAGACCAGGGCGGAGACCAAGGCGAAGAGTGGGGCGGGGGGCGGAGACCAAGGCGGAGAGTGGGGCGGGGGCGGAGACCAAGGCGGAGAGTGGGGCGGGGGGCGGAGACCAAGGCGGAGACCAGAGCGGAGAGCAGAGCAAGTCTTCAGGCGGGTAAGTAAAATGAATCTGATCTGATTCAATTGCCTTGCCTGTCTTTCTGCATGCTCAAATGCTCCCGGAGCCAGAGATAGTAGATGGATACTTTTGTTTGATGAGAGAGCGGGTGGAGAGGGGGCAGAGAGCGGGGCGGGGGGTGGAGAGCGTGGTGACAGTGACATGATTGACAATTTGACATGCATGCACAATTGCACACAGACTTCTTTTGCCTCCTCCCTCCCTTGTTGTTACTTGTTATGATCCGATGGTTGCCTTTCACCCCTTCAGCAGTGATCAATGTTCACATTTCCAACTCACAGATAATAAAATAGTGACCCCAATGTATGTATTCGCTATCTGTAAGGCAGGCATTCTTCCCACTGACCGCCAATGTAAGGAGCATTCTTCTCACTGACCGCCAATGTAAGGAACATTCTTCCCACTGACCACCAATGTAAGGAACATTCTTCCCACTGATCACCAATGTAAGGAACATTCTTCCCACTGATCACCAATGTAAGGAACATTCTTCCCACTGACCACCAATGTAAGGAACATTCTTCTCACTGACCACCAATGTAAGGAGCATTCTTCCCACTGATCACCAATGTAAGGAACATTCTTCTCACTGATCACCAATGTAAGGGACATTCTTCTCACTGATCACCAATGTAAGGAACATTCTTCCCACTGATCACCAATGTAAGGGACATTCTTCTCACTGATCACCAATGTAAGGAACATTCTTCCCACTGACCACCAATGTAAGGAGCATTCTTCTCACTGATCACCAATGTAAGGAGCATTCTTCTCACTGACCGCCAATGTAAGGGACATTCTTCCCACTGATCACCAATGTAAGGGACATTCTTCCCACTGATCACCTAGATATCATTAGTCTGTATTGTGGTTTGAAAACTGTCACATGACAATAAAAAAAAGTATCGGTAATCGGTATCGGCGAGTACTTGAAAAAAAGTCCCGGTACTTGTACTCGGTCTTAAAAAAGTGGTATCGGGACAACCCTAATTTAAAGTGATTGTAAGGTTAGGTTTTTTTTTTTTTAAATAACAAACTTGTTATAATTACCTGCTCTATGCAAGGGTTCTGCACAGAGCGGCCCTGATCCTCCTTTACTGGGGTCCCCTGGCGGCACTCCTCCTCCTCATCGAGTGCCCCCTCTGAGACCCGCTTTCCATAGGAGAACTTGTGCGGGCCGCTGTGATTGGCCGGAGCGGCGAAGACGTGCGCGGAAGCCCTCAAATCCGACTAAGCCGGATTTGTGAATGGGATTAACCCTATGAATGCCAATGCATGTAATTTTTAGCAAATATCTCCTAAACCGTGTAGGTTTAGGAGATATTTCTTGCACCTACAGGTAAGCCTTAATCTAGACTTACGCAATCCTGGGAGGACGTCCTTTTACAATAAGCTGGGCAGGAAAGGGTTAAAGAACCCATTTATAATGATGGTAAAGTGTCTTTCCTCCATATGTCCTTTCATAAATATACATGGAAAGTCATTACATCTTACCAATGTTCCTCCTTTTCCTCTCTTGATCCTGCCAGGTTGTACTATGGTGAGGTTTTCTTTTCTCTTTGGTTGGGCTGGTGGTTGTGTCTGACCGATGTCTGCAATCTTTCCGGTGTTCCATAATTCCTGTGCTTGATGAGTGAGCTTTGCCTTGGAAGAGGATGAGGAATATTTACTTTTATTTAACTCAAAAATGTACACAGCGAAATCTTCAACATGATGTCACCAGATTATTAGAAGACAGACCATCAATGCTGCTCTATGCTAGATACAGGAGGTGTGACAATTTAATTCCCAGAATGAACTGAAATCTATACACTAGTGGCTGTTGTCATCTTCACAGCAGTCCCCGAGTCTGTGCAGCAAATAAATGACATGACTATAGTGCCATATACAGTGCCTTAAAAACGTATTCATAGCTAGGGCTGGGAAAAAAATCGATTTTAATCTTGAATCGAGTTTTGAGCTCAAATCGATTCAGATTTGAAGAAAATCGATTTTTTTTTTTTAAATTATTATTATTTTTTTTTATTTATTTTTTTTCCTTCAAAGTTTCCATAGCAGGGCTGCAGGGGGCGTATCCGGAATGGCACTGGGCGGCGTTACCCCAATTACATCTACTCGCCGCAGCCGCCGCGAGTAGATTTAATGTAACACTAACTAACCGCAAGCCGCCGTCTGCCTATCTGATCAGCGTGTCATGCAGACAGACGGCGGCCATTGCAGTGTTCAAAAGCCGCGCCTCCCGAGTCCTCGTCTGTGATAGGCGGAACACTCAATTTCACAGCAGGCAGTGTTCAGCCTATCACGGACATCCTCTCATCCTCGTCTGTGTTATGAGGATGAGGGGATGTCCATGGTAGGCGGAACACTGAATGCTGGGAAATTGAGTGTTCCGCCTATCACAGACGAGGAGGAGGCGCGGCTTTTGAATACTGGAATGGCCGCCGGTGCAGCAGTAAAATCCGTATCCCATGAAAATCTGCATCAGGTACGGGCACAGTGATTGAAGCATGGGCACAGTGAAGCACGGGCACAGTTCAATTCAACTAAGAGTAACCTCAAGATTTTTTGTTGTTTTATTAGCTAAATCCAAATACAGTATTAATAATTTGGATGTTTAACAATCTTTGTTGCACACTGACTTTGCAGTTAGAGAAAGGGTTTGCCTTTGCAATTTTGTTTGTTGATGCACTTCAATTAATATAATAAAAAAAAAAATCGAATCGTAAATCGAGTTTTTTATAAAAAAAAAAAAAAAAAATCGCAGATTTTTTTGGGGGGAAAAAAATCGCCCAGCCCTATCATAGCCCTTGAAATTTTCCACATTTTGTCATGTTATAACCAAACAGGATTGGGATTTTATGTGATAGACCAGTGTTTCTCAGCTCTAGTCCTCAAGGCGCGCCAACGGGTCATGTTTTCAGGCTTTCCGTTATTTTGCACAGGTGATTTGATCAGTTTCACTGCCTTGCGTATACACCACAGCCGTTTCATTTGAGAGAAATCCTGAAAACATGACCTGTAGGGTCGCCTTGAGGACTGGAGTTGAGAAACACTGATAGACCAACACAAAGTGGCACATAATTGTGAAGTGGAAGGAAAATGATAAATGGTTTTCAATTTTTTTTTTACAAATAAATATGTGGAGTCAATACTTTGTAGAACCTCCTTTCACTGCAATTACAGCTGCAAGTCTTTTTGGGGATGTCTCTACCAGCTTTGCACATCTAGAGAGGAACATTTCTGCCCATTCTTCTCTGCAAAATATCTCATGCTCTGTCAGATTGGATGGAGAGCGTCTGTGAACAGAAATTTTCAAGTCTTGCCAGATTCTCAATGTGATTTAGGTCTGGACTGTGACTGGGTCATTCTAACACATGAATATGCTTTGATCTAAACCATTCCATTGTAGCTCTGGCTGTATGTTTAGAGTCGTTGTCCTGCTGGAAGGTGAACCTCCACCCCAGTCTCAAGTCTTTTGCAGACTCTAACAGGTTTTCTTCTAAGATTGTCCTGTATTTAGCTCCATCCGTCTTCCCATCAACTCTGAGCAGCTTCCCTGTCCCTGCTGAAGAAAAGCATCCCCGCAACATGATGCCGCCACCACCATGTTTCACGGTGAGGATGGGGTGTTCAGGGTGATGTGTTAGATTTCCGCCACACATAGAGTTTTGCTTTTAGGCCAAAAAGTTTAATTTTGGTCTCATCTGACCAGAGCACCTTCTTCCACATGTTTGCTGTGTCCCCCACATGGCTTCTCACAAACTGCAAACTGGACTTCTCATGGCTTTCTTTCACCAATGTCTTTCTTTTCTTCTTGCCACTCTTCCATAAAAGGGCAGATTTGTGGAGAGCACGACTAATAGTTGTCCTGTGGACAGATTCTCCCACCTGAGCTGTGGATCTCTGCAGCTCCTCCAGAGTTACCATGGACCTCTTGGCTGCTTCTCTGATGAATGCTCTCCTTGCCCGGCCCGTCAGTTTAGGTGGACGGCCATGTCTTGGTAGGTTTGCCGTTGTGCCATACTCTTTCCATTTTCGGATGATGGATTGAACAGAGCTCAGTGAGATGTTCAAAACTTGGGATATTTTTTTATAACCTAGAAAAAAGGTTTGTGTGACTGGGGGTTTTGGTTCCATCATCCCTTTTAGACATTAATAATTTGAAAGACCTCACATTGAATAAGACTTTATAAGGCAACTAAAGCAATGACAAATTACCATTAAATTTTGTTTAAAAGGGTTATTTCTTTCTTTCTTTCTTTTAGTTACCGTACTTGGTTAAAATAAATTACTTTTCAATAAAAAAAAAATAGGATTTTTTTTCATGTATCTCTAATTTGTACAGAATACATAGCCTGGGCAGTTGCCTCAGTTATACTTGATTATACATAAGATGCATCATGTATGAGACAGACAGTGGTATTCCCCAGCTGCTTGCTATCATACTCCACCACCATGGAACACCGTTCATGGTTTCAGAAGTTGGGGAAATCCAACGCATTTCAATAAATTCAAACAAGAGCTTCCTCAGGGACTGTATACCACCACTATAGTATTTGTATCTCGACTAGAGTGTCTGTCCCACATGTACCCAAACGGCGCTAAAACAGCGCTAAAAACAACACACAAGGAATGCTATATCATCCAGCAATCTGAATCATCTCCGCCAAAGAAGGGAGAAGATCAAAGTTGTTATTTGTTATTATTCAGGCTACCAAAAGAAGCATCCCTCTGCATGGTTATAATCCTCCGCTGGAGACCCACATGGACATCCATCCAACGGCCATTCCTCCCCATCCTTAATGGATAATGGCTGGACTATAGTGTTCACTAAGGTTCTCTAACAAACCTCTGAGGGCTTCACAGAAGAGCTGTATTTATACGGAGATTAAATTACACACAGGTGGACTCTATTTACTAATTAGGTGACTTCTGAAGGCAATTGGTTCCACTAGATTTTAGTTAGGGGTATCAGAGTAAAGGGGGGCTGAATACAAATGCCCCCCCACACTTTTCACACATTTATTTGTAAACAAATTCGAAAATCATTTATCATTTTCCTTCCACTTCACAATTATGTGCCACTTTGTGTTGGTCCATCACATAAAATCCCAATAAAATACATTTACTTTGGATTCCACTTGTTGATCTATCAGTACTCTTTATGATATATTACAATCCAGGATGGATGAGACAATAGATTGCGCTTGTCAATTTATTCGTGTTTTTTATGGTATATTGTAATCCCTGTGTTATCTGGCTACAGATTTAAATTTGTATTTTATGTGCTGTATGTTGTAAAATCTGCTCACACTGTGATTATGTTTTGCAGTGTGCATGCTTTGTCCTTTTTTTTTTCTGCACAGACTCGCGTATACGTATCCCTTTAACTGCTTGCGGACCAGCCGCCGCAGTTATACTGCGGCAGGTTGGCTCCAGCTGGGCGAGCCGTCGTAGCTGTAAGCGGTGTTAGCAGGCGCACGCCCGCTGGATCGCGGGAGTGCCGATGCTCGTGACCGGCGGTCGCGATGACTGCCGGCCGTGAGCGATCTCCGGGCACGAGAGGCAGAACAGGGACGTGTGTGTGTAAACACACACATCCCTGTTCTGTGAGCTGAGGAAATGCAGAATCGTGAGTTCCTAATAGCTAGGAAGCACGATCTATCATTTCCTCTAGGTCAGTCCCCTCCCCCTTCAGTTAGAACACACATTAGGGAACACAATTAACCCCTTGATCGCCCCCTAGTGTTAACCCCTTCCCTGCCAGTGACATTTTTACAGTAATCAGTGCATTTTTATAGCACTGATCGCTGTAAAAATGACAATGGTCCCAAAATGGTGTCAAAAGTGTCCGATCTGTCTGCCAGAATGTCGCAGTCCCGATAAAAATCGCAGATTGCCGACAGGAATACATATCGGCCTAAACTGAGGAAAAATTCACTTTTTAAAAGAAAAAATTGGGGATATTTATTATAGCAAAAAGTAAAAAATATTGTGTTTTTTCAAAACTGTCGCTCTATTTTTGTTTATAGCGCAAAAAGTAAAAATTGCAGAGATGATCAAATACCACCAAAAGAAAGCTCTATTTGTGGGAAAAAAAGGACGTCAATTTTGTTTGGGTGCAACGTCGCACGACCGCGAAATTGTCAGTTAAAGCGACGCAGTGCCGAATCGCAAAAATGGCCCGGTCATTGGGCAGCCAAATCTTCTGGGGCTGAAGTGGTTAATGTGATTTTCTTACCAACACCTGTATGTATGTATGTATGTATGTATGTATGTATGTATGTATGTGGGTGGAGGGTGTATATCTTGACACTGAGGTCCAGTCAGTACTATGTTATAATTAAGGCCGTTGGCAGAAATATATAAGCCGTTTTTATCGGTTATGACCTCGTAGCAAATTCAACACGGATCTCTCGAGTTAATGGCTTCCTATATCTTATCTGCATTTGGTGATTAAGAGGACACTGAAAGCCTGAGCACCGATGCTGCAGGACTCCAGACTTGGACTTATTAGGTCTGTGACGTGAACGCTGCTAACCTTCTTTTCCTTTTATAAGGTAAGGCAGTGCCAGGCTGTCTACCTGTACCTCGAATGGGCAGGCAATTACTGAATGGCAGGAAGAATCAATGAACTACTAGAGCACTCATCAGCACCCTGGTAGTTCATTGAGAACTACAAGCCGATAACCGCAGTGGCTGCTGTAGTTCTCTCCTTCACAGAACTGTTTACTCTTTAAATTGTGACAGCGGGTGTGAGGAGAAGATCCCCAGTCCGCTGTCACACCAGGGGCTGCTTATTTAGTAACATGTTGTATCCTAAATACGAGTGTAACATGTTATGAAAGGTGAACTTATCCTTTAAGCCAGGGGTGCCCAACCAGTGGCCCGGGGGCCACACGTGGCTCGCGGAGCCCTCTGATGTGGCCCACGACCTCCTGCTCTGGGATGGTGGGTTGGCAAGCCTAGATTGTGGGTTGCCGACCCACCATCCCAGAGCAAGTGTGTTGTGAATGAACCCGCCTTAGAGGAAGCAAGTGGCTGCGGAGCAGAGCCGCATAAGCCGATGCTTCCTGTATAGCGCCAACTCCTGTCACAGTCAGAGTGATACCAAATGCTCTCTACCTGGGACAGCAACAGCTGAAGATGAATGGAAGACTGTTATTAAAGTTAAGTTTATTACTAAAATCGATGTATATATGGTCATATCTGTTCTGCAGTGGTTACTGGGCTGCTTTCAAACTGATCGGCAGGTGCAGCGCAGAACACCTACAGGTTACCTGCACTAAGCCATAGACTTCTGTTATTACCTGGGGGTTTGGTGCACTTCAGAAAGTGCACCACCCCTGCAGGATATAATAGAAGTCTATGGTAAAGTACAGGTAAGCCGCAGGTGCACTGCTCTGGTGTGCGTAAACTACAGCTGCTTTTGACACGATCGGTCCGACCCAATCAGACCCTCTATTCACCTCTATTGGACAACAGATTTAAACTGACTTATGGCCATTTACACCCACCTACCTCCAATCCAATCCGCAAAAAAAAAACAGAAGGGGGGGGGGGGGGGACTTGTCCCCTTCCATCTGGGCGGATCGAATTGGAGGGCCCTTAGAGTAGAGCGGGCTGTGTCAGCTCTGCATATGCGGAGTGGACTTGGACCTGTCAGCCGCCTGCTCCGCTCATTGTGTCCCGTGACTGGTTACCAAGTCGCTTAAGTGGCCCTCGCTCTTCAAAAGGTTGGGCACCCCTGCTTTAAGCCTTTATTTATCCTGCCTTTAGTGCATATTTATAAACTTTGGGGAGTATCCCAATAATTGCCATGGGGCCCCCAACACATATCAATGCAGAAAGCAACACACCTGACACTTCAAGGAACCAAAATGCATACATGTGAGTACACCTTCTGCTTTGCTATAAATGGGTCAGGTGCGTTTTTGAGTTGGTGGAAGGTTGTTAAGGGCCCATAGGAAATTATGGGCAAAGGCACTAAAAGTGACCGTCTTCTCCTGCTGACATGTGAGTAAGTGACCAATATAAACATATTTGTATTCAAATAAAACTGGAGCACTCAGAATTTGGTGCAGCTGTCCATAGTAACCAATCAGCTTCTAACTTCAGATTGTTCAATTAAGCTTTGACAAAAAAACTGGAAGCTGATTGATTTCTATGCAGAGCTGCACCAGATTTTGTGTGCTCCAGTTTTATTTGAATAAAAATATGTTAATATTGGGCACTAACCCACATGTCAGCAGGAGAAGGCAGTCACTTCTTCTCTAGGGGTATATGTGTGGCTGCATTGTTTGCCACCACCCCATAAAATTTACCACCAGCCGCCACTGAATACTGCCATATAAGACAATCATCATCTCACCTTCTCTTCCGGATCTGCAGTACAAAGGATTCTACAAGCCCAATAAGTCAAGGAACATTCGTCTTCTACCCCTGTAACACTTTCTCCAGATTTCGTACTACCTGGAAAAAAATAAAAACACATCTGTTATAGCTTTTTGTTGTCTGTAAATATGAATTAATACAATAAATAAATAAAAAAAAGCTCCCTTACAGTGGTTGTATACCCCATTTTTGAACTTTTACCTACAGGTAAGCCTATAATAAGGCTTACCTGTAGGTAAAAAGAATATCTCCTAAACCTGCACGGTTTAGGAGATATTCCCCTCCCAATGAGCCGCTGACTGCAGCGGCGCATGCGCAGCGGGGATTCTCGGCTAAAGCCCGGCAGCCGCCGGACCTTGCCGACGCGCGGGAGTGACGACCTCGCCGCTCCAGCCACTCACAGCGCTGGAGCGGCGATACCCGGAAGACACGCAGAGGCAAGTTGACATCTCCCTCGGTGTGGACCAGGTAAGTTCCCGACGCCTCGTTCTAAGGTAAGTATTTCATAATGAGCTAGTATGCGGTGCATACTAGTTCATTATGCCTTTTGCCTTACAGGTATGAAAAAAAAAAAAAAAGCAGCAGCAGCGGGTATACAACCGCTTTAATAAATCCAATTGACAGATTTGTAAAATGTCAATCTGTTCAAGAAT
This sequence comes from Rana muscosa, assembly GCA_029206835.1. Lineage (NCBI taxonomy): Eukaryota > Metazoa > Chordata > Amphibia > Anura > Ranidae > Rana > Rana muscosa. The sequence continues at coordinate 432,046,673 of CM055118.1, read as the reverse complement.
AAGATCTGAACTATGAGAGGCAGATGTCTGTCAGTCTGGTGATTATCATATAGGGAAAAGTGCCAAATGTGTGAGATTTTTAAAGTGTCCCCACAACAATAGACTTCACCTATGTGCTCCTTTTTCGTCTGGTAACCACTTCAATACACTGTTACCGTCTTCCTGCCCAGGCCAATTTTCAGATTTCAGCGCTGTCACACTTTGAATGTCAAATTACTCAGTCATGCAATAATGTACCCAAATAAAATTTGTATCGTTTTTTGGAGACAGATAGAGCTTTCTTTTGGTGGTATTCAATCACAATTGACTCCCGCTGCTGTCAATCAAATGCTGTGACAACGGAGCGGGGGGCGGGGCCGAGTCCCGCTGTCTTTGTTAATGGACACAGCAGCGGGGCTCGCGAGCATGCACGGGTGCCCCCATGGAAAGTGGAGGAGGGGCCTAGAGTGGGGCCCCAGAAGAAGAGGGTCGGGGCTGCTCTGTGCAAAATAATTGCACAGAACAGGTAAGCATAGACATGTTTGTTATTTTAATTGAAAAAAAACTAGGCTTTAAAGCGGAGTTCCTACTAAAAAAAAAATATTAAAAGTCAGCAGCTACAAATACTGCAGCTGCTGACTTTTAATAAATCAGACACTTACCTGTCCCAGGGTCCAGCGATGCGGGGGAATGAAGCCCTGCTCGTCTCCCCCTCCTCTCCGCAGCGCCGGCATTGTCACTTTGGGCGCTCGGCTGTGGCTTCACAGCCGGGGACGCACTGCGCATGCGGGAGCCGCGCTGCGCACCGTGACTGGCTGAGCAATCATCTGGGACCTGTGATGTGTCCCAGATGATTGCCGAGAGGGAGGGGGGAGAGGCGAACTTCCTTCCGGCACCGCGGCTCCCCTGGGAGAAAGTGGGAGCTGGAACCCTCTAAAAAAATGACATGCCAAAAGTGACATGTCAGGGGATCACCTTCCCTTAAAGCGGAAGTTTCATTTTTGGGTGTGAACTCCGCTTTAATGTCACTTTAAGACCAGGCCTATTCTGACACTTCTCACATACTGTATATGGAAAACTCAGCTGGAAAATTACCTAGAAACCCCAAACATTATTATATTTTTTTTTAAGCAGAGGCCCTGGAGAAAAAAATGGTGGGGGTTTTATTTTGTTGGTCACGCAGTATTTGTGCAGTGGTTTTTTGAAACGCAAATACAGTTTAAAGCATTATAATGCACACAAACATAATGTAATACCCAATTGTTTGGTAAAATATAAAAGATGATGTTACATCGAGTAAATAAACAGATTTCAAACATGTCACACTCTAAAATTTTGTGGAACGGCAACAAACTACGGTACATTAAATTATCCATAGACGACGCACGCTTTAAAAGCCTTTACGGGTTACCATTGCTCTTGAAATTTGGGTGATTTACTCACCCAATCCGAATACACCAGGGACAGCGACACCACGTGGCTATCTGACCACCTCAGAAGTAGAGGTATGTTCTCTTGTGGGCACTGTCAGATATGCCCATTTGTGGACAGATGTGCCACATTTCGGGATGCCACTGGTGATAGAGAATTTACCATCAGGGACTTGATCAATTGTGCCACTACTCGTGTCATTTATACGATAACCTGTCTCTGCAATAAAATCTATATTGGTAAGACCAAGCGTCCACTCAGGGTCCGGATAGGGGAGCACTTTCGGGAGATCAAGGCCAAGGATCCTGAAAAACCATTGGCCAAACATTTCTCTTTAAAACACAATGGCAAACTGGACAGCTTGTCCGTCAAAGGGATTTATACTTTAAAGCTGCCACCTAGAAGGGGAGATTTTAACCGTATTCTCCTACAGAAGGAGAAATGGTGGATCTACCATTTGAGATCCCTCGTGCCGGTGGGCTTGAATACCGAGTTTAATCTACAGGTGTTTCTTGAAGCTTGATACGCTTTCCCTGGCAATGTATATATTTCCTACTATCTTTGGTGTTTAAATCATTTGTATAATAATAATTATTATTTTGTTATCTAGTTTTGTCTATTACTTTGTACTTTTCAGTTACCCTGTATCACCTAGGCCATGGCTCCTCACCATCATTTAGTTCCACTGAAGTGGGCTCCCCCTCCCCCGCTCTTCTACTATACCCCTCTATACTCCACTGTATTTGCTATTTATACTTGACACACCCCTTGTCTCTTTCCATTTTGAGGTGTTTACATTAATACCTTCCACTCTTTTATATATTTTTATATATTTTTTTCGACCAATTTTTCTACCATTTGCTGTACTCTGGGTTGGTTTATATTCATAACCTTGCCTTTAATTTATCGGCTGTTTACCCATTTGGACACTTTTCCCTTTTACCAAATGATAGCAATATTTAATGGTCGTTATAATTCCGAGATGTATGTCTTCCCCCACCTCTATTATGGTTTTGGGGCAAGGGCTATGTTTTTGTACTATTACCAATTTTGCAATGATATAATTAATACCGTTGTATATAGCTTTACATTCCTTGTGGCTGTTGGCACCTTTCCTTCCCTCATTTTCCTATCTGTTACTCTTCCTATATGTCTACCCCTGTGCATTATTTACTCCTTGTGCAGCTGCACAAATCGCCATTGAAATTTAGATTTCCCTGCACGAACGGAACCATCATCACCAAATACAGGACTCAGTGTCACATGTTTTTGTTCCTTTATACACCTCCTTCTGGGCGGTTACTCTGGGTGGCGCTGTGCCATAAAAAGGAACCACCAGAGAACCGCTCGTACGTCCAGATGAAGCTACGCAGAATCCCCCCTTGCGAAACGCGTTGACGTCACACACCAACGGCACGTGACGCCTGCTTCTGATATCCCGGAAGTCCTCCCGTGGAGGACGCAGGGGAACGCGGAAGGATTCGTTCGGTTCACAGCGGCGACACACCGCTGTTCTGCACACCACCCCACACGCGGTGGCTCTCCTCAGGAACTTTATATTTGCTACGAGGTGACATCCAGCTGAATTACACAGGAGTTACATGCTCCATGCGGTCATCGAAGCTGTTATGGGCAAACACTGAACAGCATCGCTTCTATGATCAGGCTCCCCTTCACCCGGGTATCGTATGCCTTTATTTGCTACTTCAGTATAGCCAGGCTGTGAGCCACATTAACTGATCACACTGCCAAGCCGCTACATTATACTGCGGTGTTTATATCCACATCTGATGTCCTGCATCACTGCTGCTTGTATGTCATCTTTTACCATCTTTGCCATCAGGTCCTTGATGTGACATTTTCACCAGTGTATCTCACAACTGTCATACCATCCTTGTGGACACTACGGATCAATTTTTCCTGTTCCTTATTGGACTTCCACCGTACTGTGAACCTTCCATTATTTCCTGTTCCCCTGAGGTCCCGCTCCCTTTCCCCTTTCCCTTTGTTGTTTGTTTGTTTCCCTTCCCCCCCCCCCCTCTTTCCCTCTATTGCACGGGCTATAGCCTTCCTGGGATCTATGTGGGATTTATCTGCTTAGTTCATACCATATTGGTTTTATATTTTTGCAAAAAAAATTTGCAGCAGATTGCCCGCACATAGACATCAGGCGTCCGGACGTTTTGTCACTGTTTTATGTATTGTGGCCACCGTCCTGTTTCATGTTCTTTATTGTTTTTGGTTATACATGGATAGCTAGTTGCTTTTCCATGCACTGTGTCTGTTTTTGCCATCATAGTTCTCCTCCAGAGGATTGTTTTTATGGAAATTATTTCAAATTATTTAATAAATTTCCCACTTTTGTACTTTCCTACTGACTTTGGAGTCTCTCATTTTGGTCCTCGGATCCCCCATTAATTTGGTCGGGACCCTTTCCTCCCCCCCTTTTTTTGTTTTACATACCATTGCTCTTGAGCTGACGTTTGCGGCGATACATGTGTCGTGCGATTGGTGTTACATATGCGTACAGGAGCGTGCGTTCGCCTCTTCTTTTTAATTCTTTTTTTTATTTCATATTTTAATTTTTTCTCTTCATTTTTGTAATTAACTTTATTGCTATCACAAGGGATGAACAACATTCCTTGTGATATAGCATGGTCAGTGACAGGTACTATAAGACCCCAAATCTCTCCTCTGTCCTTAAAAGCATCATATCAAACCAATATTGGTTTGATCCAATGCTTTCCTAAGCCAATAATGATTTATTTAGATCCAGCAAAACCGTAAGGGACTAAATGCTCCTCGCTTCTGGTTTCTTAAACCAGGGGTCTCAAAACTTTTCTAGCAAAGGGCCAGTTTACTGTCCTTCAGACTTCAGGGGGGCCAGATTTTGACCAGTGGGGGTAGAAAATGCCTCAGGGCCGAGCATCAGTGAGAATAAACACAGTGTTGGTTGTCAGTAGGAGGGGGAATAGTGCTCCATCATTGGTATTAGTGGAAGAAATAGTGCCCCATTGTTGGTGTCATTGGGATGAATAGTGCCTCATATCATTGGGAGCAATAGTGCCCTAAGGGCCGGATGAAAACTAGCAAAGGTCCACATCCGGCCCTCGGGCCGCAATTTGGAGACCACTGTCTTAGACCATAGAAATTATGGGGGATGTTCCCGTCCTTGCCACTCAATTAGGTGGAACTGCCGGCTTCAGTTCCGGGCTCTCCGTTGCTGCAGGCATCATCCCGGTTTAACCACTTAAACCCCATACCAGTGACATACTGGTATGTTGCTGGGGCTGAAGTGGTTAATGGGGGGTATGTTATATGTTAATCAGCTTCTTTGCATAAATGTTCAAAATGGTAAAAACATCCTGAAATATAAACAATTTAGAAATTTTCTTTTTTACTATTGCGATATAGCGAATATATATATATATATATATATAAAATCACACACACACACACGTTCAGTAAACTTGGATTATATTTTCACAGCACAAGAGAGTGGCCTGGATTCTTCTACAATAGTATGCACCTGGGGGTGAAGGAATAGTCTGCAGGAGCTTGTGCAATGAACCCATGATACTTTTATCGCGGTTATAATGCTTTCGAGGCTCCAATGCAAAATTCTAATGCCGCGTACACACGATCGATTTTCTCGACGGTGAAAACACCGTCGAGAAAATCAACGGGAAAAACGAGGCTTGTTCCCCTACACACGGCCGGTTTTCCCGACATTTTTTCTTGTTCATACATCACGGGACACAGAGCAGCATAGTCATTACTATGTGGGTTATATAGAATTACCTTCAGGTGCTGGCACTGGCAACTTCCAAAACAGGAAGTACCCTCCCCTATATAAGCCCCTCCCATCCGGGAGTACCTCAGTTTTTTTGCCAGTGTCTAAGGTGTTGGCCAAGGTTAACATGTATTCATCTGGGCTTGTGTACAGGTTCTCTGGGCCTTAGCAAGCTATTCCGGATCCGACCAAAAAAGCTTCATAGCTAAACGGTCGGTACCCGGGCCTTGCAGAGAAGAGCAGGGTTTTGCCTGTAATGCCTCTCTTAGGAGGGCTGGACCCTGGGATCCAGAGCTCTGGTCATACCCAAAACCAAGAGGCTATCTGTGCAGGGTGCTATACAGGTCCAGGGGAGTGGAATCCTTGGGAACCCGGTCCCTGAAGGTCTAGTACAATGCCTGCCGTGAGAGGTGAAGTTTGGGCTTCTGTGGACCAAACAAAGTCCTGCGGCGGGGAAAAGGTAAGTGGGGGCCCCTCAGGAACTTGGTTCTATTGAGGGGACCCCCAAGCCTAATATGTCTTTCTGCCTGTTACCTAAAGGATATTCCCGCTAATAGCTGTATATGCCTAAGAAATCCTAGAAATGTTTTTTCATAAGGGAAGTTTTAAAAAAACTGTAAACCTGGAAATGTTTTTTCATAAAGGAGGTTTTAAAAAAAAAAAAAAAAAAGACAAAGGTGCGGTACCTGTGTTTGTCCACTAGAGGCCGCTGTGGAACGTCTTTTTTCTTGGGACTATTCCTTCCATGGTGAAAGTCCAGGCAGATGAGTGAGCTCTCTATCAGGGAAGCTGCATTCCTCTGTCATGCTGCCAAGTAGTTTCCTTCCATCCCCGAGTCCTGGTGAAACAGGGACCCTGGCTCCTCTCCCTACATGGCGCCAAGAGCGCACATGTGCACGCGCGCGCGCGCACACATGCTTTCCTTTTATAAGGTTTAGCTTCAAAAAAGGGGGCGGAGCCTGGCGGATGACGCGCTCTGTGCGCCCAGCGCTTCTGCGCATGTGCGGGCGTCCCAGCAAGATAAAAGGACTCAGTCCACGCTGCTTGCTATGGACACAGAGCATGAAAAGGAGCTGGTAGCATGGTATAGGGGCTTACAGCGGGCGGTTGATACAGGCATCCCCAGAAAGACGCATTAGTAGACACCCACTGATGTACATAGCAGCAAATTGCATTAGACTATTTCAGTAAGGGGTGTATTGCGGCTGGAATACCTCAGCTTTGAACTAAGGAATATGCCGCCTAAAAAACTCCGAGATATACCTCTCAGGAAGTGTAGGGGGTCTCCATCGGGCTCTGAGGATCTGGAGCAGTCATCTGCACCCTCCTCCCCTGAGAAATCAGAGGTTAATACCCATAAGGAACCCCCGGGAGTGCCAGGTACTGCGGCTGTCCTCAGTCCACCTGCTCCTGCATATATAACAGAGGAGGTTTTTTCCTCAACTCTGGAGGGATTGGAGCAGAGATTGGCAGCATTGATCGCTTCTTCTCTACAGGAAAGAAAGCGCGCCAGATCTCCATCACGTCCATTAGAGTGCCTGTTGGCAGAGCAACAGTCCCAGGAAGGGACCGACCTACCTGAAGGGGATCAGGAGGAGGTTAGCTCTGTTTTTGAGGAATCGACAGTAGATGAACCATTTTCAGCATCGCAGACTGAAAGATTGTGGGTCCAGACCCTAACTGACATGGTTCGATCTGCATTTAAAATGCCTCTTGTTGAACCATCAACTACTGCTGTCTCCTCATTGGGGTCGCTAAAAGCTCCCCAGGTTAATTGCTCCTTTCCAATACATCCATTATTGGAAGGACTTATATACCAGGACTGGGAACATCCTGATAAACTATTTGTTCCGCCTAAAAGGTTTCCGGTGATCTATCCCATGGAGGAAAAGTTCACCCAGAGATGGAATGTTCCTACGGTGGATGCAGCCATCTCTTCTGTGAACAAATCACTGACATGTCCAGTAGATAATGTTCAAATGTTCAAAGATCCAGTGGATAAAAAATTGGAATCTTTATTAAAATCTGCTTTTTCCACAGCAGGGGCTGTTACACAGCCAGCAGTGGCAGCTATTGGGGTCTGCCAAGCTTTAAAGGATCAAATGAAAATGGTCCTGAGGGATTTGCCAGACCAGCAGGCCCAGGCTCTGGCTGATCTGCCTAGAGCATTATGCTTTGCGGTTGACGCCATCAAGGATTCTATCCATCAGGCCTCCCGCCTCACGCTGTCTTTGGTACATATGCGTAGGCTTCTGTGGCTCAAAAACTGGTCTGCTGAAGCTCCCTGTAAGAAGCTCTTAGTTAGCTTCCCATTTCATGGGGAACGCCTTTTTGGCGAAGACCTGGATAAGTATATCCAGAAGATTTCCAGTGGTAAAAGTACTCTCTTACCGAGTAAGAAGAGGTCTAGGGGTCCATCTTTTAAGAGGACTACCTCTCCTATCCCTGCGACGTCTGCTACTAAGCAGTTCCGACGGCCTCCTCGGTCAAACTCAGGAGGTAAAAATCAGGGACAGCCACAGGGTAATAAAAAGCCCTGGATCCGAAGAGGTACTAAACCAGCCTCCAAGTCAAGCCTATGAAGGGCTGCCCCCACTCAAACGGGTGGGGGGAAGACTTCAGTTGTTCGCAGAGACCTGGCGGGAGACGATCAAAGACAGATGGGTGCTCTCCGCAGTAACTCTGGGATACAAGTTGGAGTTAAAAGAGTCTCCTCCGTCCCATTTTATGTGGTCAGGCATGCCAAGAGACCCTCTGAAAAGAGGGTCTCTCCTATTGGCGTTAGAACAACTATTGCTCCAAGGAGTAATTATGGAGGTTCCTATGGAAGAGTGGGGGTTGGGTTTCTACTCAAACCTTTTCACAGTCCCGAAGCCAAACGGGGACATAAGACCCATATTGGACCTAAAGAGTCTAAACAAATTTCTAAACGTCCGGTCTTTCCGGATGGAGTCGATCCGATCGGTCACCGCTGCCCTACAAGGGGAGGAATGGTTAGCCTCGATCGACATCAAAGATGCTTACTTGCATGTTCCCATCTTTCCAGGTCATCAAAAATTCCTACGCTTTGCAGTAGAAGGGCGCCATTTTCAGTTCAGAGCCTTACCATTCGGTCTGGCCACAGCACCACGAGTGTTCACAAAAATTCTGGCCCCACTGTTGGCCGATCTAAGAACACGGGGTGTAACGATAATGGCATACCTAGACGACCTGTTGTTAATGGACCACTCAGTTGCCAAGCTAGAAGTGGTAATTGTCGATACAATCAAGTATCTAGAATCTCACGGTTGGGTCATCAACCTGGACAAGTCAGCCCTACAGCCAGTGAAAAACCTGGTATATCTAGGGCTACGGCTGGATTCAGACCAGAGGAAGATTTTCTTACCTCTAGACAAGGTATCCTCTTTGAGGGGCTTGGTCCGTCTGCTTTGTGCAAAAAGACAGCCGTCCATACGCCTGTGCATGAGGCTGCTAGGAAAGATGGTAGCATCATTCGAAGCTGTGCCATACGCCCAATTCCACTCAAGGAATTTACAAAGGGCCATATTGTCAGCCTGGAACGGAAAAGTTCAGGCTCTAGACTTCCCGATGGCTTTGTCCCCTTCCGTTCGGAAGAGTCTCTGCTGGTGGTTGATCCCCCAGAATCTCCAGAAGAGAAAACCCTTCAGCCCGATATCTTGGAAGGTGGTCACTACAGATGCCAGCCTTATAGGCTGGGGGGCAGTACTGGAGCAATGGTCTCTCCAGGGCAGATGGTCAAATGTAGTAAAAACCCTGCCCATCAATCTCTTAGAGATACGAGCAGCCCGGTACGCCCTAGTAGCCTGGACATCCAGACTCCAAGGGTCCCCTGTCAGAATTCAATCAGACAATGCCACAGCAGTGGCATATATCAATCATCAGGGAGGCACCAGGAGTCGTGCAGCCCAGAGGGAAGTAAGTCACATCCTGGAATGGGCAGAAAAGCATGTCCCATGTATATCAGCTGTCTTCATTCCAGGGGTGGAGAATTGGAAGGCGGACTTTCTGAGTCGCCAACAGTTATGCCCAGGGGAATGGTCCCTTCATCCCGAGGTCTTCCGAGCAATATGTCAGCGGTGGGGAACACCGGATGTAGATCTGCTAGCATCCAGATTCAACGCAAAGGTGGACAGATTTGTCTCCCGGACAAGGGATCCCCTCGCTTGCGGCTCGGATGCTCTGGTGTTCCCTTGGGATCAGTTCAGACTGATATATGCATTCCCTCCGCTACAATTGTTGCCTCGACTCCTTCGCAGAGTCAGGTTGGAGAAGAAGCCGGTGATCCTGGTGGCTCCAGCGTGGCCCCGAAGGGCCTGGTACGTGGAGATCATCAAAATGTCTGTGGGGAGTCCTTGGACCCTTCCACGTCGTCCGGACCTGCTTTCGCAAGGACCGATATACCACCCTTCCTTACTAACTCTAAATTTAACGGCCTGGCTATTGAATCCCACATCCTAAAGAAGAGAGGTCTCTCTAACTCTGTGGTATCAACTATAATCAATGCCAGGAAGCCTGTATCCAGGCAGATCTACTATAGAGTTTGGAAGGCGTACATCACTTGGTGCGAGGCCAGAAAATGGCATCCACGTAAGTACGTTATAGGCAGAATTCTGGACTTCCTGCAGTGGGCTGTAGACAGGAAGTTTGCCTTAAGTACTATCAAGGGCCAGGTTTCAGCCTTGTCAATACTATTTCAAAGGCCCCTGGCTATGCATTCACTTGTCAAATCCTTTATGCAAGGTGTGACTCGTATTATTCCACCGATTAAGGCTCCCATATGCCCATGGGATCTAAATTTGGTTCTGTCGGTTCTGCAGAAGCAGCCATTTGAACCTTTGCGGCACATTTCCTTGGTTCTACTCACCAGGAAATTGATATTTTTAGTAGCCATATGCTCGGCTAGAAGAGTGTCGGAATTAGCCGCCATGTCCTGTAAAGAGCCATATCTGGTTATCCATAAGGACAGAGTAGTATTACGTCCTCACCCAGCCTTTCTTCCTAAGGTGGTATCGAGGTTTCACTTGAACCAGGATGTGGTTCTTCCTTCTTTTTTCCCCAAACCAAGCTCGGTAGAGGAAAAGTTATTGCATTCTTTGGATGTAGTAAGAGCAGTTAAAGCTTATCTAAAAGCCACTGCTCAGATTCGTAGAACAGATTCTTTGTTTGTTCTGCCGGAAGGCCCCAGAAAGGGTCAGGCAGCATCAAAATCTACTTTAGCCAAGTGGATTCGACAGGTCATAATACAAGCCTATGGCTTGAGAAGTAGACCGCCTCCGTTCAAAGTTAGGGCGCACTCCACGAGAGCAGTTGGAACTTCATGGGCAGTGCATCACCAGGCCTCCCTGGCGCAAATTTGTAAGGCCGCAACATGGTCTTCAGTACACACGTTTACTAGGTTCTACCAGGTGGACGTTAGAAGTCAGGAGGATGTAGCCTTTGGGCGCAGTGTGTTGCAGGCCGCAAAAGATCCTCATGCCTGATGGCGCCCAGCTTATGTATGGTGTATCCCCCCCCTCATGTGGCATTGCTTTGGGACGTCCCACATAGTAATGACTATGCTGCTCTGTGTCCCGTGATGTATGAACAAGAAAGTAGGATTTTTAAAACAGTTTACCTGTAAAATCCTTTTCTTGGAGTACATCACGGGACACAGAGCTCCCACCCCTCTTTTGGGGACACGTATTGCTTTGCTACAAAACTGAGGTACTCCCGGATGGGAGGGGCTTATATAGGGGAGGGTACTTCCTGTTTTGGAAGTTGCCAGTGCCAGCACCTGAAGGTAATTCTATATAACCCACATAGTAATGACTATGCTGCTCTGTGTCCCGTGATGTACTCCAAGAAAAGGATTTTACAGGTAAGCTGTTTTAAAAATCCTACTTTTTCCCAACGAGAAAAATGGTCGTTTGCATCATATCAAAAATGGTCGTTTGCATCATATTTTTTTTAATATTGGTTCATTCATTTTTTTTTTTTAATACAAAAGATAGAATATGCATTAGTGCTTTTTTTTTTTTTTTTTTTTTATATTTTTGATTGATTTTCAAAAAAATGTTGTGCTCCATAACAATGTTGTCATATCTATTATCAATTTTCAACTGAAATGATCCTTACAAACATTTGCTAATACATAAAGAAAAGGAACAAAGGAAAAACAGACATAAACCGACAGTAGCAAATTACCCTTATCTACCTTATTTACGTTCAATAGTTTATCAACTTTCATAATGGATGGAAACTGTATGAGTGTTAATAATAGAATTTTTAGGGATTAGCTATGTTGGTATGGTAGCAAATTTGTGGTATTTATATAATTGTTTACTAATCAACTTTTACTAGTTAATAATTATTTGCAAATTCCACTGATTATGCATGCGTGTCAAAATATCTAGGTGTGTCTATAATATCGTAAGAGGTGAGCTCCTCATCTTGAAGAGTAGAACTCTCTTTCTATATTATTTTGTGTTTTCCACAGAATTTTTCCCACAAAGACCAGCAGTTTGCAAATTTATTTTGCCTACCTTCTTTAAAAGCTATGGTTTTCTCATATTATTATTATTATACAGGTTTTATATAGCGCCAACAATTTGCGCAGCGCTTAACAAAATAAAGGTAGACATTACAGTTACATTACAATTTGGTAAACGAGGAATCAGAGGGCCCTGCTCGTTAGAGCTTACAATCTAAAAAGGGAGGGTCAATTGATACAAAAAGGTAATAGCTGTGGGGGATGAGCTGATGGAGGAAGTAAAAGTGTTAGTTAGAAGCAGGATAGTCTTCTTTAAAGAGAAGAGTTTTCAGGGATCATCTAAAGATGAATAGATTAGGGGACAGCCGGAGAGATTGGGGTAGGGAGTTCCAAAAGATGGGAGAAGCTCTGAAGAAATCCTGGAGGTGAGCATGGGAGGAGGTGACAAGGGAGCTAGAGAGCAGGAGGTCTTGGGAGGACCGAAGAGAGTGGCTTGGTTGGTATTTTGGGACTAGGTTAGTGATGTAGCTGGGGGCCGAGTTGTGCATGGCTTTGTAAGTTATTAGTAGTACTTTGAATTTTATTCGTTGGGTGAGTGGAAGCCAGTGGAGGGATTGGCAGAGAGGGGTGGAGGACACTGAGTGGTTGGTAAGGTGGATGAGTCTGGCAGCGGAATTCATGATGGACTGAAGGGTGGATAGTCTAGGTAGAGGTAATCCAGTGAGAATGGAGTTGCAGTAGTCGAGGCGAGAGATGACCAGGGAGTGAATTAGAAGCTTAGTGGTGTCATTAGTTAAAAAGGGGCGTATTCTGGAAATGTTGCGGAGGCCAAGGCGGCATGATTTGGACAGGGATTGAATGTGGGCATGAAAGGACAGTTCAGAGTCTAAGGTTACCCCTCGCACCCTGGCATGTGGGGACGGACTGATAGATGTCCCATTGATCTTGATAGAGAAGTCAGGGGAAGGGGCACGTGGGGGAGGAAATATTAATGGCTCAGCTTTAGAAAGATTCAGTTTGAGGAAGTGTTTTGACATCCAGGCTGATATGTCTGTTAGGAAATCAGTGATGTATGAGGAGATTGATGGGGTGAGCTGAGGGGCAGAGAGATAGATTTGGGTGTCATCATGTCAGGGAAATAAACAGCTTCAATCCGATCAGTGTATCACATGACATCCTGGCTGCCTGTCAGGAAGTAAACAGCCTCAATCTGATTCAGCGTGTCACATGACATCCTGGCTGCCTATATAAGCTGAGCAAATCTCCAAGCAAATGGTTGTTTTGTCTTCGGCTTCCTGTGTCTCAAGTTCCTGTTTCCTGCCTGCCTGATCTACTTGCCTCCTGACTACCCTGATTTCTCCTGACCTAACCCTTGGCTTGCTTATTGTGTTTGACCCTCTGCTTGTGACCCGGACTTTGCTGCCAGCCTCCTGCACCTGACCATCTTGCCTGTGACCCGGAATACCTCCAGTCTCCAGTACTTAACCCTCTGCTTGCCTTTGGATTTCCCTCCTGTTGGGTGTTTGACCCCCGGCCTGCTCTGGACTTTCTGCACAACTACACCAACTGAGTTCTGACCACCATCAGTTCCTGTACCTGTCTTCTGTGACCCTCACGCAGGTCCTGCTCAGCTTACTGGTAGCTTGTGCCTCTTTGTGCCATCCACCCTCTGTCCCATCTCCAGGGGGTGGAGTGCGCTTAGTCGCAAGTGTGAGCCGCTCTCTGCATCTCGGCCTCGGTGAGTACCCTTTTCTGACACATCAGCATATACATGGTAGTGGAAGCCATGGGAGGCTATCAGCTGACCCAGGGAGGATGTGTAGATCGAGAATAGCAGAGGTCCAAGGACAGAACCTTGGGGGACCCCAACGGTAAGAGGAGTTGGAGAGGAGGAAGTGGAGTTGTAAGTGACACTGAAGGTGCGATGAGATAGGTAAGATTCATGCAGCCATGGAGACCAAGCAAATTGAGTTTTTTGAGGAGGAGGGGTGGGTGGTCAACTGTATCAAAGGCAGCTGAAAGGTCCAAGTGTAAGAGTATGGATAATGACCGCTGGTTTTGGCTGTTAGTAAGCCGTTTGTGAGTTTTAGGAGGGCAGTTTCTGTGGAATGTTGTGGGTGAAATCCAGACTAAAGGGGATCAAAAAGGTTATTCTCAATGAGGTGGTCGCTCAGTCGGTTGTAGACTAAACGTTTAAGGTGTTTGGAGGCAAAAGGGAGTAAAGAGATGGGTCTTAGGTTGTTAAGATTGGTGGGGTCTAGTAAGGCCTTTTTTGGTATAGGAGTGACTAGCGCATGTTTTAGAGGGTTGGGGAAGATGCCAGTAGAGAGTGAGAGGTTGAAGATATGAGTTAAAAAGAGTGTAGGATAGAGTCAGATGGCGATCGTAGTATTTGAGAAGGAACAGGGTCCAGGGGGCAAGAGGTTAGGTGGGCGTTAAAAAAAACGTTTAGCGACTTTCGCTATAGTAGCTGGGTTAAAAGAGGAAAGTATTGAATGCGCAGGAGGACAAGGAGTGTAAAGTGAGGGAGATACCTGTAGAGCGGAGATCTCGAGGCGAATTGTCTCAATATGCATAGGAGTCCTCAATTAAATTCAGTACTTGTCCTATGGAAGGGGAAGTTGTAGACTTCCAATTACGGGCAATCGCCAGCCGTGCTGCATATAAAATGTGCATTACTAGCGTGCGGCAGGGAGGTGGATAAATATCCATATCAATGCTTAATAGTGATTGTTCAGCTTTCAGTTTAAGTATTCCTATTATTTTTGCAATCAGTCTTGCTATTGCTGCCCAAAAGCTACGTAGAGATGCACAAAACCAGAGCATGTAAGCTAAATTGCCCACCTGTCTGCATTCCCTCCAACACAGATTAGAGGAATTCTTCATAAATTTTGCCAATGTATATGGTGTCTTTCTACCATCTCAGATGTATCTTTTGGGCTATTTCCCTGAAGTTGGAGCATTTGGTGTGGGTGTAGTTGGATTTTATCGCTCAAATCCATTGCTCTTGGGATACTGTTATGTTTAAGTCTGTTTCCCATTTTAGAAGTTGTTTTGGGGGTTCGAAGTGCAATTTGCTGTGTAATAAGTTGTAGAACTGTGTTACTCCTTTTTTGGGAGTGGAGGTGGAGTTTCACATATTGTAAATAGACTCTGGGATTGCGACATATTGTTTTTTGGTAGCGGCTAAGATGCTAGATACTCAGGTAAAGGTCATAAATTCCTTTACAGGTAAAGAATTTTTAGAGAACGTTTTAATACGTTCTTGATAAACCAGGTCAGAGATGTTTGTAATACCGTAATTCCACCAGTGTTGTAGTTTTAGGTCTGGGGTTAGAAATTATAGTGCTGTTACTGGGATGGGCATATTTTTATGGTTAACGTGGGTACTTTAAAAAATATATACTACAAAAAGGCTAAAGCGGAGTTCCACTCAAAAGTGGAACTTCCGCTCGTTGTGCTTCCCCCCCTCCCTCTGGTGCCACATTTGGCACCTTTCGGGGGAGGGGGAGGGGGGAAAGGATACCCGTCTTTCACAGGTACCCTGTTCCCACTTCCGGGAGCCTCAGCTGCGGGTATTGACGACACCGCCCGGGCTCCTTCCCCGGCCGCCGGTGTTTCGTCAGATTCGGCGACCCGCCAGAATGTGTAACGGAAGTCACGTTCTGTCACCGCCATCTTGCTACACCCCAAACTCCTCCACAGTAAGGATACAGTGAGAAGTGGGAAAGCGGACATCTTGTTACACCCACCAGAGTTTTGCATTTTACACTTATTTTTAACAGTAAACTGAGTTTATATAGTGAAATGCAGTACTTAGAACTCCGTCTGACTGATTAGATGTTGAATTTTAAAAGCAGCAAACTTCTGTCAGATTAGCAAACCTATGAGATGAGCAGGCTTGCCGCTGCTTTGAAAAATTCAACATCTAACCAGTCAGACTGAGTTCTAAGTACTGCATTTCACTATATAACCTCAGTTTACTGTTAAAAATAAGTGTAAAATGCAAAACTCTGGTGGGTGTAACAAGATGTCTGCTTTCCCACTTCTCACTGTATCCTTACTGTGGAGGAGTGCGGGGTGTACCAAGATGGCAGCGACAGAACATCACTTCCGTTACACATTCTGACAGGTCACCTAATCTGACGAAACACCGGGCCAGTAGGAGAGAGCAGCAGAGCTTTGCGCATGCGCAGTAGGGTTCCCGGCGTGAAGCTGTAAGGCTACACTGCCGGGTTCCCTTACTCGCAATGGAGGCAGCATGCACCCGACAGCTGATGGAAACATCAGCTGCAGTGCCGACAAGGGCGGTGCGTCCATAGTGGGCGCAGGAGTGCCGCCCCCCCTCTCTCCTGCGCCCGTCACTCACGTCAACAATACATAGGTTCATGCATTGCATGAACCTATGTATTGTGGCCGGCGCCGCTGCCGGCCACTATTCAGATGGCCGGCCCCCTGGCGAGCGCTGGCCATCTAAATAACAGCGGCTGGTTGGTTTTTGGAAGTGCCTATCAGAGCCAGCGGGCTGTATTCGGCTTCCAAATAGTTAACCAGAGGACGCACAGGCTGTGCGTTTCTTGGTTAACACTGACACGCGTCACAGCCAATCAGGTTCACCGGGTCTGGTTACCGGTAACCTGATTGGCTGAAGCGACATCGAGGGCAGGAGAAGACATCGAGGACGGAAATAGGACGGCGCTGACCCGAGGAAGGTAAGTGCAGGGCTGGGGGGAAACTGGCTGCATTTGGGGGCAAACTGGCTGCATTTGAGGGGGGCAAACTGGCTGCATTTGAGGGGGCAAACTGGCTGCATTTGAGGGGGCAAACTGGCTGCATTTGAGGGGGCAAACTGGCTGCATTTGAGGGGGTTAACTGGAGGCGTTTGGGCACAGTGGCTGCCTTTAATGGGCACAGTGGCGGCAATTGATGATTTTTTTTTCAGTTTGTTTGCGCGCCCCTCTAAAATTTTGAGCACCAGCCGCCACTGAGTGCCGACATCGCTGGGCTCCAGGACAGGTAAGTGTCTGATTATTAAAAGTCTGTGTATGTGCAGCTGCTGGCTTTTAATTTTTGCAGCGGTGAGCGGAACTCCGCTTTAAGTTCATAAACATTTCCTATAACTGATCTTCAAATTTTTTGCAACATTTCTCCTTACTAAGCAGCACTGAAGAAAATGCCATCTCTGTAATCATATCACCTAATATATCAGGAAGAAGAAGAGCTGACATTCAGTAAAGATGATGTCGATTCTCACCTGATCGTTCACATTTACCGTTCTTCCAAGGAGTAAGGGACAATGCATTTGGAGTCTTGATGTACACCTTCCCTTCACAGACCTTCACTTCATATACTTGATTCTAAAAGAATTACATAGATAGATCAACCAAAATTGCAAAGCCAAACAGGAGCAGCAATCATAACATTAACGCGGAACTTCACCCATTATAACAACTCTTCTTCCTAGCTCCTCCCCCCTCTCTCTCCGATTGGAGAATATTGCGTAATTTAAAAAAAAGTTTCTAAGCTCTTAAGTGTTGCATTGCGGCACTTCCTTCTTTCACACCTACAGTAGGCGGGAATGATGTCGGGTCCCTGCTACTTCCGTATGTACAGTACACATGACACATCCCAGACACCTTTGCTGAATGATGCAAGAGAGGGATTCTATATGTGCCACAGGTCTTTGGAACCTGGCAGAGACCTACGGCACATGCGTAGGTGGTTTCCTGAGTTTGTGTGCAGACGTGGCAATTATCAAGGTACCAGCATTGTGTGGCAATGCACGGGAAACCCCCCCCCCCGTACATGTGCAGATGTGCTGCAGGTCTCTGCTGGGCGCCAAAGACTGGGAAGAGATCTTCAGCACATCTGTGCACACGCAGATTTTCAAAGATGGCAGCCCAGGACCAAAATATCAGGGGGCTTTAGTTCTTTATTCTCAGAAAAACAATGTAATGGCATCAACCATGATGTCTTTAAGACCCCTTGAGGCAGTTATCAGGCTTTTTAGCGCTAGTAATAGCGCCTGTCAACCGCCTCCCATTCATTTCAGTGTGACTTTTCACACTGGGGCGATGCTCTTGCGGGACGTCCTGCAAGCAGCATCTTTGGGGCGGTTTGGGAGTGCTGTATACACTGCTCCCAAAACGCCCTGCCCATTGAAATGAATGGGCAGCGCTTCCAAAGCGCATGGAAAGCAATTTGGAAGCGCCACAACACGTGCGCTTTTAAACCACTTCTTCGGCCGCTAGTGGGGGTTAAAAGCGCCCCGCTAGCGGCCAAAAATCGCCACTTAAACAGCGGTAAAGTGCCGCTAAAACGAGTGTCCCTTTACCGCTGAGGCTCGGGCGGTCCCAGTGTTAAAGGGGTCTAAAAGCGAAGTTCACCTTTTGTAAAAAAATATTAATCACACATGATTTTGTAGGTAAATTCTGCTGTTTTTTAAACTGTAGCCTGCAAAAGCATTGCACCCGCAATCAGTGGATCGTGGGTGCAATGTCAGGCTCCTGCAGACACTCGGTACAACTGTCTGTACCTCCCAATATGGGCAGACAGTTACTAAAGTGCAGGAAGAGTCAATGAACTAGGAAAATGCTCATCAGCGCCCTAGCAGTTCATTGAGAACTACAAGCCGTCTGCCATGGTGAGAGACGGGACTTGTAGTTCATTCATTCAGATTGCTGTGAATAAATGATGTGGCTGTGTGGGTGGAGCCTGGAGAGGCTGCATGGTTCTTAAAATGTGCCAGCGGATTAGAGCTGTGAGATTTTCTCCCAAAAAAAAAATCTGCGATTTAAAAAAAAAAAACGCGATTCACGATTCAAATTAAGTTTTTTTTTTTGATGGACACCGCGCCAGTCCTGAGGAGCTGCGGGCAGGAGTTTTTAGGCGAGGCCGCGGTTTCGGCCTAGTCCGTGGCGTCCGGCCTTGCGGACTAGGCCGAAGCCGCGGCCTCGCCTAAAAACTCCTGCCCGCAGCTCCTCAGGACCTGTGCGGTGTCAGCGCCGGTTCTGGTGAAAAAAAAAATAAAAATAATCAAAAACAAATCGCTTTGCTGAAATTTTGAATCAATTTGACCTCTCAACTCGATTCAAGATTTAAATCGATTTTTTTCCCCAGCCCAGCAGCGGATGCAGGAAGAGGAACCCCCCCCACCGTTGTCATGGTTAAGGGAGAACGGCTGCTGCACAGTAACATGTTACATCCTAAATAAGGGTGTAATATGTTATAAACGGTGAACTTATACTTTTTTTTTTTTTTTTTTTTTTTTTAAAAGGTACTTTATTCGTTTTCAAGTAAAGGACAAACTATCATTAAACAGGGTATATATATATATATATATATATATATATATATATATATATATATCATACAGTTTGAACAGGTATATCACAATAATAAAGATACAATCTCGGACATATATACCCAGGGGGTGTTGGTCTCTCCCGAGACCTTAGCAGTCTATACTCGATCAAATTTTTTTGAGCAACCCCTTGCAGTGTAAGTCATTTTATACATAGGCAGGGCATGATTAACTAAATCAACCCACATTTGTAAGGTAGGGGGGTCTGATTTCTTCCAGCAAATAGCAATTGCCTTTTTTGTCTAAAAAAACAAAAAAAAAAACGCACCGGTATCTTCTGGGCAGCACCTAGATCTTCCTCATCCATGTCACCCAGGAGACACCTGGCAGGGGTGCATATATTGGGCAGAGCCGGTTTCGTTTCCATAAAGGAAGTAATACTGGACCAGAATTGAATTATCTTGCAGCACTCCCAGATCATATAGAAAAAATTTCCCGTAACAAGGTAAAATTAAGTACTGTCCGTGATACTTTTTTTATTTGCACTAACATAGAATTTCTCAGGACAAGCTTTCGGGGTATGTCCCCTTCTTCAAGGTCCAAGCAGTACTGATTCACAATTTTTTTTGCAGAATGTTAAAACAAAGCAAGAAAAAAATCTCAGAGGGAAAGGGAAAAAAAAACACATACAAATCAATGGTAATAAAGATAGCAGCAGAGTTAGTGAGATAAGACAGAGTTAGTGAGATAAGACAGAGGGAGAGCTATAGACTTGAGGGGGGAGATGCTAGTCACAGAGGGGGTCATAAAACCTTAGTATAATGGGTAAGGAAACCAATATCTAAATTTAGGCCATTCGTTTTTGTGTCACCGTAACAAGGTGACACTTATAACATTCAGGTGAATCCAACCTACCCATACTGCATAAGTGAGAACTTATACTTTAAAGCGGAGTTCCACCCAGAAAAACATTTTTACATTTTCACAGTCCTTTATGTGTATTAAAAAAGATTTGGAGTAAAAAAAAATTTTTTAAATCACCAGAAATACCCTGTTGTTATGTGGTGGCTCCTAATCTGACACTTACGGGTCCGCGGCGTTCCGCATCACTTCCTCCCTCGCCTGTGCTCCTGGGAAATGTGAGTCGTCATTTCCTAGGAGTC
This sequence comes from Rana muscosa, assembly GCA_029206835.1. NCBI lineage: Eukaryota > Metazoa > Chordata > Amphibia > Anura > Ranidae > Rana > Rana muscosa. The sequence goes on along the minus strand of CM055118.1, from coordinate 432,026,514 downwards.
AGTGGGCAGTACTGTGAGAAAAAAAATGGTGTTATTTCCCGACAGGAAATGATGCGATTTAAGGCAGATCTTCTTGGTTGCCATCACAATGGGGCGGTACCTTCCGACGCCGACGCCCGTTGTGATGGCAACACGAGAAGTTTCCTGCACTGCTTACTGCGCATGGGCGAGAACAGGCGGGGCATGCTGGTAATACAGCAGCACCGTATCCCGGTGTTGTGTCGAGAAGTGCCCCCCATCGATTAGTGCCCGCGCATGCGCAGGACAGAGCCGCACTCCAGCTGAGTTGCCGATCAGCTGGAGTGACGTAAACAGGGTGCAAGCGCAGATTGTAGGAGGTATCTCTCGATGGGAGATACCATTTCACGGGCACAATTGAAACCTATACAAACAGCGGGGGGAGACCGTAGTTCTCAAATTGTGCCTCGCTGTTGCGGGGCGGCTTTACAGTGTGCTGATGGTCCGGTTTCCCCGCTATTTGTGTAGGTTTAAAATTGTGGCTGTGAAATGGTATCTCCCATCGAGAGAAACCTCCTACGATGTGCGCATGCGCCATGGTTACGTCAGCCCAGCTGATCGGCAAATCAGCAGTTGTGCTACGACGTACGGCGCATGCGCCGTTCGTCCCGGGCACTATTCGATGGGGGGGCACTTTGACAGAATACCGGAAGTATATGCTTGTGGGCTTCGTCTGCCCACAAGCAAGATGGGAACGCACAACAAGAATAAATATAAGGTTAGTTTTTCTATAAAATAATAACTATAGCGGCACAATTTAAAAGATTAGCGAGTGCAACATTATAATTATATGATGATAATAGATGGATTTAAAAAAAAAAAAAAAAAAAAGCTATATGTCGTTGGAACTCCGCTTTAAGGCCTTATGTATACGGGCGGTTTAGCCTGTGTGTTAAATGACGGCATTTTGGAAGCCTGGGAGGTGTAGCGGCCAGCAGACTATAAGGCCTCATGCCCACGGACATTTTTACAGCCACTTTTTCGAGTGTTTTTTGCAGCTTAAAAACGCCTCTCCAGGTTAGCCTATGGCCTCATGCCCACCATGATGTTTTTGAGCTGTAAATGGCATAGGCGTTTTTAAGCTGCAAAAAACCCCCAGGACCAGTGCGTTTTGAAGCTCCAGCGTTAGGGCTGTAAAGACGTCAGAAGTCGGCAAAAGGTGTTAAACGCGATTTAACGCTGTGTTAAGCCTCGTCCGGCGTTTCTTTCTCTATTCTAAATCAATGGTTCCCTATGGAAGCCCATTAATTTGAATAGAGGTCGCACCAGAAGTCGGATCAAGATGATCCGACTTGCGGGGCAACTCGTGTGCTGATAATCTTGAAGGGGAACCTCGCAAAAATGTAAAAAATGTTTTTGCGTGAAGTTTCCTCAATGACGATACCAGACCCGTCTGTCTGGTATGGATCTTAAGGGGAACCCCCCCACACCAAAAAAAAATGGCGTGGGGGTTCCCCCAGGATCCATACCAAACCCTTTTCCGAGCACGCAGCCGGCAGGTCAGGAAAGGGGGGCGAGCGAGCCCCACCCTCCTAAACCATACCAAGCCACATGCCCTCAACATGGGGGGTGGGTGCTTTGGGGCAGGTGGGCACTGGTTGTCAGGGGGCTTATTGTAATCTGGGAGTCAAGGGGGCCCCCAGATCCCGGCCCCCCACCCTATGTAAATGAGTATGTGGTACATCGTACCCCTACCCATTCACCTGGGGGAAAAAAGTGTCAATAAAAAAAAAAAACACTACGCAGGTTTTTATAGTAATTTATTAGGCAGCTCCGGGGGGCTTCTTCTGACTTCTCTGCTCTCTTCGGCCTCTTCTCCCGATCTCCGGTGCCTTCTGCCGGGCTACTCCACTATCTTCTTCCAGCTCTTTCGCTAGCGTTGGCCCGGTCTTCTCCGTCATATTCCTCCCTCTTCTCTTCTTCCGATGTTGACTGACCACCCAGTGACCCTGCCTCTTATGACGTCACAGCCCGGGGCATGATGGACTGTGACGTCATAAGAGGCGGGGTCACCGGGTGACATCACCCGGTGACCACGCCCCATGCCTATATAAGTCGTTGCGCACCGCGCACACGCCGTTACAGCGGGAGAGAGCGTCGAGTCAACATCGAAAGAAGAGAAGAGGGAGGAAGACGAAGGAGAAGTCCGGGCCAACGCTAGTAAAAGAGCTGGAAGAAGATATCGGAGGAGCCCGGCAGAAGGCACCGGAGGGCGGGAGAAGAACTGGAGAGCGGGAGAAGAGGCCGAAGAGAGCAGAGAAGTCGGAAGAAGACCCCCCGAAGTCGGAAGAAGCCCCCGGAGCTGCCTAATAAATTACTTTAAAAACCTGTGTAGTGTGTTTTTTTTATTGACACTTTCCCCCCCAGGTGAATGGGTAGGGGTACGATGTACCCCATACTCATTCACATAGGGTGGGGGGCCGGGATCTTATTAAAGGGGGCTCCCAGATTCCGATAAGCCCCCCGCCCACAGACCCCGACAACCAATGGCCAGGGTTGTCAGGAAGAGGCCCTTGTTCTCATCAACATGGGGACAAGCACCCACCCCCCATGTTGAGGGCATGTGGCTTGGTATGGTTTAGGAGGGGGGGGGCGCTCGCTCGCCCGCCCCCCTTTTCTGACCTGCCGGCTGCGTGCTCGGATAAGGGTCTGGTATGGATCCTGGGGGAACCCCCATGCCATTTTTTTTGTGTGGGGGGTTCCCCTTAAGATCCATACCAGACCGAAGGGTCTGGCATCGTCATTGGGGGGAACTGCACGCAAAAAAACATTTTTCATTTTCGCTGGGTTTCCCCTCAAGATTCTCAGCACATGAGTCGCCCCGCAAGTCGGATCATCTTGATCTGACTTCTGGTGCGACTTCTTTTCAAATCAATGGGCTCCCATAGGGAACCACTGATTTGTAATAGAGAAAGAAAAACGCGGCTGAAGGCTAGCGATGCGAAACGTGCATTGAATTCAATGCAAAACGCGGAAAAAAATTGTGTTAAAAACGCCGCTTTTTTTCCTGGCGCCTGTACTAGCTTTACAGCCCGTTTTTTTTAAATGTCCGTGGGCATGAGAACTTAACCACTTCCATACTGGGCACTTATACACCTTCCTGCCCAGACCATTTTTCAGCTTTCTGCGCTGTTGCACTTTGAATGACAATTGCGCGGTCATGCTACACTGTACCCAAACAAAATTTTTATAATTTTTTCCCCACAAATAGAGCTTTTTTTTGGTGGTATTTTTGCAAAAAAATAAAAAAAAGACCGAAAATTTTGAAAAAAAAAAAGTTTTGTTTGTTTCAGTTACAAAACTTTGTAAATAAGTTAGTTTTCTCCTTCACTGATGGGCACTGATGGGGCTGCACTGACGGGCACGGATGGGCACTGATGAGGTGGCACGGATGGGCAACGATCGGCGCCACGGGTGGGCAACGATCGGCGGCACGGTTGGGCACAGATAGGCGGCATGGGTGGGCACAGATAGGCGGCACGGGTGGGCACAGATAGGCGGCACGGGTGGGCACAGATGGGCACGAATAGGCGGCATGGATGGGCACTGATAGGTGGCACGGATGGGCATGGATGGGCACTGATAGGTGGCATGGGTGGGCACTGATAGGTGGCACTGTACTGTACTAATGGATGCCAATCAGTGCCAAACAATAATGCCTGCCAATCAGTGGTGCCCATTGTGGGCACTGATTGGCATCCATTGTGGCACTGATTGGCATCCATTATCCCTGGTGGTCTAGGGTGGCATACCTTATGGTGGGCTTCCCTGGTGGTCTAGTGGCATCCCTGGTGGTCCAGTGGGCATCCTCGGGGGGGCTGTGCTGATAATCTATCAGCACAAACCCCCCCCTGTCAGAGGAGCAGCCGATCGGCTCTCCTCTACTCGCGTCTGACAGACGCGAGTGAGGAAAAGCCGATGACCGGCTTTTCCTGTTTACACTGTGATCAGCCGTGATTGGACACGGCTGATCACGTGGTAAAGAGTCTCCGACGGAGACTCTTTACCTAGATCGGAGTTGCGGGGTGTCAGACTGACACCCCGCAGCAACGATCGCCGCGATGCGCGCCCCCGGGGGCGCGCAGCGGCTTAAAATCCTGAGGACGTCATATGACGTCCAGTCAGGATTTTACAACCACTTTGCCGCCGTCAATCCGCTATAGGGCGGGCGGCAAGTGGTTAAACTTCTGCTGTTAGTTCAAAATCTCTAAAACCCAACGCCCAGTCACCCCACCCCCACAGTGACAAAGATTGCACCTAACCTGTAATCCAGAAGAGGAGGATCCATCATCCAAGCAGAACTCCAAATAATGCCAGGGGCAGGTTACTGCTAAGCGACCATTACACAGTTCTTCGATGTCCCCCTGCTCCAACGGTCCTCCTATTGTAAGAAGACACATAATGAAAACACCCACCAACACTTAATACATCTTATTAGCTAGCAAAGGACTTCAAAAGTTGTAAAATATTCTTCACTTACCCCAAAAGCGCACATAACACTTATTTTATAAACGGTTGCAATGTACAGTAAAACCTTGGATTGAGAGCATAATTTGTTCCGGAAACATGCTTGTAATCCAAAACACTTGTATATCAAAGCGAATTTCCCCATAAGAAATAATGGAAATTCAGATGATTCGTTCCACAACCTTTTTTTCATAAGTCCTTCAGTTTATAGTCCATATAAAAAAATTATAGCGATGTGATAAGTTGTGTAACCATAAAATGTCCATCCACAAATGGAAGAAAAATCCAGCAGGAGCTACAGAGTATAAAAGAGAAGAGAGGCGCCTCTAAGTGTAGCAATATGGTTACATTTATTGAAGGTACAACATTTAGCAACTCCCGTGGTTGATGATTAAAACAGACACATCTAAGTATGCAGACATCCGGGGTAAAGCTGTCCACATAGATCATCCCCCGCACTGCCGGCTCTCACAGCTGTCAGTCTGCAATCGTGACCGGGAAGACTACCCTGCGGTAGAGCAATCTGAAAGTGAGGCTTGAAGCACTCATGGAGCGCAGCGTGGAAGGGATGACGTTGATGGCGGTGCGGAGGATCCCTTCCACGCTGCGCTCCATGAGTGCTTCAAGGCTGGATATATGCATATTTAGATATCCCTGTTTGTACCATATTGCTACACTTAAGCCCCGTACACACGATCTGACTTTTTGACAACAAACTTAAAAATGAGCAGGTTTTCAAAAAAATCAGACCATGTGTACGCTCCATCGGACAAACTTTTTCGTTTTTCATCAGACAAAAGTTTGCTCTGCAAACGGACAAACTTTTCAGCAACAAAAGTCCTACGGTGCAAAGTCCTATCGTGTGTACAGAAATCCATCGGACTTTTGTCCGAAGTACAAACACGCATGCCCAGAACCAATGTTAAAATCAACCAACAATAGCAGAAGTTGACCAAAGGGTGGCGGTAAAGAGCAGGAAAACCACGTATTACTTAAATTACGTCACTACGTTCATGTTTGTTGGCTGAAAAAGTCCTGCCGAGTGTATGCTATGGGTGTTCCCGGCAAAAATCCACGGAAAAGTTTGTTTGAAGTCCGATCGTGTGTATGAGTCTTTAGAGGCACCTCTCTTCTCTTTTATACTCGGTCGTGACATGACGCTACTCTTATATCAAGACAAAATTTATAAAAAAAATTAGCTTGTCTTGCAAAACGCTCTCAAACCAAGTTACTCTCAATCCAAGGTTTTACTGTATTAGAATCATTTATTTACCCGGTGCGATAACATAAGGGTGTATTTCCTCCAACTCTGCTACATTGGATACAGCAGGTGTAAAAAAATTCCATATGAACCTTAAAGTAGGACTGAAGTGTTAGTACTCGTCTGTCCAACTGTCCCTCACTGGCGCTGGCATCTTCCTCTGAGTGCCGGCCTTCAGGCCTCTTCATTGGCCGGCGTGGGATGATGTCACTCCTGCACATGGGCAGGAGGCCATCATCCTGACCCTCAGAGACCGGCTTCCTGGCGCTGTAAGCAGAGCTGTGCATGAGCTCAGTTTGCAGCGCCGCAGAAGACAGCAAGCAGGCAGGTAGGGGCATTTTATTGCAGGAGAGACATTGTATGTCACTTCGGCAATAAAGAACCTGCCTGCTTGCTGTTTCAACCACCTGCGGACTGCCCACAATATAATGTGGGCAAGCGGCCCACACAGGCAAAGCAATGTACCAATACGCCGCTGCCTGTTACCCACCCGCCGGGACCTGATTGTACACAGCGGGAGTCTGTAAGCAAGTTCTGCCCAATGATTTATGGCTGAGACCTGCTGATCGGCTGTGTCCAATCACAGCCCAGAGCTCCGTGTTGATAAGCAACACAGAGCTCTAAACAAAGGCAGCGATCAGTTAGTAAAAGCAGCACACTTTACACATAGTTAGGCACACATTTAACCCTTTGATTATCCGAGATGTTAACCCCTTCATAGCCAGTGTCATTAGTACAGTGACAGTGTATAGTATTAGCACTGATCACTGTATTAGTGTCACTGGCAGTCAGTCAGTCCCCCCCAGCGGCAGTTAGTGTCAGATCGTCTGCCGCACTATCGCAGTACCATTATAAGTCACTGATCACTGCCATTAATACAGCTGTACGATTAATCCTTAAGAATCGAGATCGCGATTCTTTCTCCCTCGCGATCTTAAAAGAGCATTTTCCCGATTCTATGCAGTTGTCTGCTCAAGCCGACAGCTGTCAAAAAAAACAAAAAAACACACAGGCAGTCTGCCAAGTTTCACAACATTCCTCAGCTGCTGAGCTAACTATAAACATTGTAACGTTTTGTTCTTTAGATCAAAGGAATGAACTTCGGTCTGTAAATGAGGGAAGGTTAACCACTTAAAGTAGAACTATAGGCAAAACTTTCTTTCTCATTTTAGAGAGCGTAAGGGAGGGTTACAACCCCTGACAGATTTTTTTTTGCCATCTGTGCCTCATTGCGGAGATTTTCAGTCACTTCCTGTCTCATAGCCAAACAGGAAGTGAAAGGAAATCCACCCGAATTTATTTATTTTTTTAAAAAGCCAGCAGCTACAAATACTGCAGCTGCTGACTTTAAAAAAAATGGACACTTACCTGTCCAGCGCGCCCGCGATGTCGGCAGCAGAAGACGAGCAATCGCTCGTCTCTCGGACGCCCTCGCCGACATCCTCGGTGAGGGAATCAGGAAGTGAAGAGTTGCAGCTTCACTGCCCGGTTCCCTACTGCGCATGAGCGAGAGGCGCGGCCCGTCCTCACTGGTCCTCGCTCTTTCCTGGGACCAGTGTTTCCCAGGAGACCGCGCGGGCGGACGGGAAGTGGTGTGACTCCCACAGGAGTCTATGCCCGGAAGTGGGTGCAAATACCTGCCTTATACAGGTATCTGCACCCCCCTCCCCCCTGAAGGGTGGCAAATGTGACACCGGAAGGGGGGAGGGAGGGTTCCGAAAAGTTACATTTTTGGGTGGAACTCCGCTTTAAGGGAATTCCTTGGGGACCCCCAAGTCAACAGAACTAGCGTCCCCCCATTGTAAGACTTCTCCTGTATTACTTTTCTGGGGACAACCCAGAATTTGGGATTTTCTTGTACTTTCACTTTCAATGATGATGGTAAACAGGACAGATAGAGAGGGGGAATCTACGTAATCGGGGGGCACAGGCGGCAATAAAAACTGACTGGTGTTCTAACCCCTCTCCCCTCTATCCAAAACTAAAACAAAAGTTTTGCCTTTAGTGATACTTTAACCACTTCCCGCCCAGTCAATAGCGAATTGACGTCCGGGAAGTGGTTGCAATATCGATACTGGACGTCATATGACGTCCTGCAGGATATTGCCTTGCGCGCGCCCGCGGGGGGCGCGCAGCGCGGTGATCGGGGAAGGCATGTGTCCCTCGGACACAGCGCTACCCCGATCACGGTAAACAGACAATTTCATTGGCTTTTTACCATGTGATCGGCTGTGTCAAAGTCACAGCCGATCACCTGTCAAAACAAACTCGGCGGCGCGCTCCGTGCGCGCCGCCACAGGCTTGCAGAGCGGGGATCGGGGAAGGCGAGTGTCCCTTGGACACAGCGCGTCCCCGATCAGAGTAAACAGCCAATGAATTGGCTGTTTACCACGTGACCGGCTGTGTCCAATCACAGCCGGTCACAAATGTAAACAAACTCCACAGGAGTTACTACCTGATCCCTGCTCTCTCCTCACACACCGATCTGTGAGGAGAGAGAAGAGATCAGTAAGTTAGCTCAGTGTAGTTTGTCTACATAAGTTTACAGTGCACAACACGCCCCCCCCCCCCCATAAAGAGGACCTGTCACACAGCCCAGCACATCAATCAGCCCAGCCAATCAGCCCATCTGTCAATCAGCCCATCTGTCAATCACCCCACCTGTCAATCAATCACCCCACCTGTCAATCAATCACCCCACCTGTCAATCAATCAACCCATCTGTCAATCAATCAATCAGCCCATCTGTCAATCATCTGTCACAGGCCCACCTCCATTGGCACTGCCACACAGGCTACCAGTACCGCCATCGGTACCAGTACCACCACCAGTACCGCCACCAGGCCCAGCATCTATACTGCCACACAGGCCCGCTACCAGTATCACCACTAGTGCCGCCATCGGTACCACCACCAGTACCACCACCCGTACCACCGTCGGTAGTGCCACCACCACCTGTACCGCCATCGGTACCATCACCACCCGTACCACCACCACCTGTACCGCCATCGGTACCACCACCACCCATACCGCCATCGCTACCACCACCACCCGTACCGCCACCGGTACCACCACCACCACCCGTACCGCCATCGGTACCACCACCACCTATACCGCCATTGGTACCACCACCACCCATACCGCCATCGGTACCACCACACAGGCCCACCACTAATAACTCCATCGGTACTACCACACAGACCGCCACCACTACCACCAGCAGTACCATTACACAGGCCCACCAATAAGCACTGCCATAATGTCCCAAAGGGTTTACACACCTGAGGAGGCATATGCCATTCTTGCCATGTCGGATGATGAGAGCAGCGGGGAGCTCCCATTATCCGATTCTGGTTCGGAATACGAGCCAGTGGAGGATAGTGGCTCAGAGTCCGAGTCCCCGGAGGAAACCGTCCCTCCCAAAAGAATGCGATCGGCACCAAGATCAGCACCAAGATCAGGAGAACTGCCCACCACCAGCAGCGCCATACCCCAGGAAGAGGAGCCCAGTACAAGCAATGGAAATGCACGCCCAACCCGAAGAATCCAGCCCCAATCCTACCTTCCCGATGCCCTGGCAAACCCCTTATGGTTGCCTGCCAACTCAGGATCCGCTATCATCCCCCCTTTCACCGCACAGCCAGGTGTGCAGCCCGACACTACAAATTTTTCTAAATTTGATTATTTTTGTTTATTTTTCCCACAAGATTTGCTGCAGAATATAGTGGATCAAACGAATCTGTATGCATCCCAATTTATTGCTGCCAACCCCAATTCTTCCTACGCCCGCATGTTCCAGTGGCGGCGTCTAACATTGGAGGAATTTAAATTATTTTTGGGCCTTATGTTCAATATGGGGCTTACAAAAAAGAACGAAGTCCATTCATATTGGTCCAAACGCCCCATCCAACACATGCCCATATATTCCGCTGTCATGTCCAGGAAAAGATACGACATGATTATGCGCTTTCTCCACTTCAATGACAATTCACAGTGCCCTCCCCGAGATCATCCCAACTACGACAAATTGTACAAGATACGCCCCCTAATCAATGCCTTTTCCCAGCGATTTGAAGACGTTTTCATCCCAGACCAAAAAATTTGTGTGGACGAGTCCCTCGTACATTTCACCGGCCGACTGCAGTTCAAGCAGTACATACCAAGCAAGAGAGCCAGGTATGGGTTAAAATTAAATAAATTATGTGATCGAGCCACTGGATACGTCTGCAAATTCAGGATCTACGAAGGCAAAGACTCCCAGCTCCAGCCCCGTGATTGCCCCACATATATTGGAACCAGTGGGAAAATTGTCTGGGAGTTGGCATACCCCCTGTTCGGAAAAGGTTACCATTTATATGTTGATAATTATTATACCAGCCTGCCCCTTTTTCGCCACCTTTACAGTAAACAAACCCCGGCCTGCGGTACCTTCAAAAAAAAACGGACGGGATTCCCACAAAATTTATTGACAAAAAAATTGCGACCTGGAGAATCGGCATCCATGAGGAACGAGGAGGTGTTGGCCATGAAGTGGAGGGACAAGAAAGATGTCCACATCCTCTCTACGATCCACAATGACACCATGGTGGAGATCCCAAGAAGACGCGGCTCCATTGTAAAGCCTGAATGTGTCCACGACTACAATTTGTACATGGGGGGGGGGGGGGTGGATTTAAACGACCAGATGCTACAGCCCTACTTATCAACCAGAAAGTCCCATTATTGGCACAAAAAAGTTGCGTTTCACCTGTTTCACATGGCCCTTTTTAATTTGTTTGTCTGCTACCAAAAAGCAACTCAAAATCACTGACTCCACTACCTCCAATATATCGAAGATATCATCGATAGGATAGGATAGGACACCTCTGCCTGCTACCTGGACCTGTGCTTTGGCTGTGCTCTGGCTGTGCTGACAGTATCTCTGCCTGTGCGAACTATGGACAGTATTCCTGCCTGCTGCCTGGATGATTGCTTTTGCTGTCGCTGACCTCATCCCTGCCTGCTGCCTGGACCGATGCTCTCCTCTGTGGACCACTGCACTTCTAAAACCACAGGTAATCTTTTGTTATTTGGTATGTACCTGCTATGTGTTAGATATATGAAGGGCCTTCAAAAATGTGATCGGTAGTCAGAAAATGATATGTGCAATTAATGCTGCTAGAATGCCTGGAGGTGCTACTTGGATGTTGGGCCTCTGTATGTGGCCAGGCTGTGTAAAAGTCTCAAACATGTGGTATCGCCATACTCAGGAGGAGTAGCAGAATGCATTTTTGGGTGTAATTTTTGCTATGTACATATTATGTGTTAGAAATATCTTATAAATTGACAACTTTGTGTAAAAAAAATGCATTTTAATTTTTTCTCCACATTTTCCAAAACCTTCTGGAAAAAAATGAACCGTTCAAAAGACTCATAATGCCTCATAGATTATACGTTGGGGTGTGTGCTTTCCAAAATGGGGTCATTTTGTGGAAAATTCCATTGTCCTGGTGCTCCAGGGCCTTCAAAAGTGTAATAGGTGGTTGAGAAAGGATATGTGCGATTTATGCTTGTAGAACGCCTGAAAGTGCTACTTCAATGTTAGGCCTCTGTATATGGCCAGGCTGTGTAAAAGTCTCACACATGTGGTATCGCTACACTCAGGAGGAGTAGCAGAATGTATTTTGGGGTGTAGTTGCAATTATGCATATGCTGTGTGAGAGAAAAAAACTGTTAATATGACCAGTTTGTGTAAAAAAAAAAAAAAAAATTACATTTTCCCAAGAATTGTGGGAAAAAAATACAACTTCAAAAAACTCACCACGCCTCTTAGTAAATACCTTGGACTGTCTACTTTCCAAAAAGGGGTAATTTTGGGGTATTTGTACTTTCCTCGCTTGTTAGTGTCTCAAGAAATGAGATATCCCTTCAGTACATCAGGTGTGATCAGATGTGATAAATTTTCAGTGATTGCCACCATAGTTTGTAGACTCTATAACTTTCACAAAGACCAAATAATATACACTAATTTGGGTTCATTTTACCAAAGATATGTAGCAGTATACATTTTGGCACAAATTTATGAAGAAAAATTACTTATTTGCAAAATTTTACAATAGAAACTAAAAAAAAGTGTTTTTTTTTTTAAAAAATTGCTGTTTTTTTGCTTATATCGCAAAAAATAAAAAACCCAGTGGCGATTAAATACCACAAAAAGAAAGCTCTATTTGTGAGAAGAAAATGATAAAAAATTTGTTTGGATACAGTGTAGCATGACTAAGTAATTGTCATTCAAAGTGTGAGAGTACTGAAAGCTGAAAATTGGTCTGGGCGGGAAGGTGCATAAGTGCATGGTATTGAAGTGGTTAAAGACTAAAACCTTTTTCTGACACTTGTTGGGTTCAAGTTAAAAATCATTATTCTTTGCTAGAAATTACTTGGAACCCCCAAATATTATATATATTGTTTTTAGCAGAGACCCTAGAGAACAAAATGGTGGTTGTTGCAATATTTCATGTCACACTGTATTTGCGCAGGGGTCTTTCAAATGCAATTTTTTTTTGGGAAAAAATACACTTTAACCACTTCGGCCCGGAAGATTTTACCCCCTTTCTGACACTTTTTACAATTTGCCACTGCGTCGCTTTAACTGACAATTGCGCGTTCGTGCGATGCTGTACCCAAACAAAATTGACGTCCTTTTTTTTCCCCACAAATAGAGCTTTTCTTTTGGTGGTATTTGATCACCTCTGCGGTTTTTTATTTTTTGCGCTATAAACAAAAAAATAGCGACAATTTAAAAAAAAAAAAAAAACTTTTTTTTTTACTTTCTGCTATAATAAAGATCCTCCAAAAAATATATAAAAAAACAAAATTACATCCTTAGTTTAGGCCGATATGTATTCTTCTACAATAAAAAAAAATCGCAATAAGCGTATATTGATTGGTTCGCGCAAGTTATAGCGTCTACAAAATAGGGTATAGATTTATGGCATTTTTATTATTATTTTTTTTTTTTTTGGCGGGGATCTGCGATTTTTATCGGGACTGCGACATTGCGGCGGACAGATCGGACTCTTTTTTGGGACCAGTGACATTTATACAGCGATCAGAGCTAAAAATAGCCACCAATTACTGTATAAATGTCACCGGCAGGGAAGAGGTTAACACTAGGGGGGCAATCAAGGGGTGAAGTGTGTTCCCTGGGTGTGTTCTAACTGTAGGGGGGGATGGGCTCACTACAACATGACAGAGATCACTGCTCCTGATGACAGGGGACAGAAGATCTTTGTCATGTTGCTAGGCAGAACAGGGAAATGCCTTGTTTACATAGGCAGTTCCCCGTTCTGCCTCTCCTTGCCGTGATCGTGGGCCCTGCCGGCGGAAATTGGCCTGCCCGCTATCCTGCTTTTGCAGGATCTGATGTACAGGTACGTCAGTTTGCGCAGGAGTGCCATTCTGCCGACGTATAAATCGGCTGGCGTGAGCCGGTCGGCTAGCGGTTAATGAATAAAAAAAAAAAACAAAAAAAAAAAAAAAACGAAACCATAAAGTTAGCCCAATTTTTTCGTATAATGTGAAAGATGATGTTACGCCACGAGAATCGTGATCTTTATTCTAAGCAAAAAAATAGCGATTCTCATTTTTCACAGAATTGTGCAGCTCTAGCCATTAGTAGTATATAAAAAAAAAATATATCCCAGTATATATCCCATAGTTTGTAGACGCTATAACTTTCACACAAACCAATCAATATACACTTATAGGGAATTTATTTATTTAATTTATTTATTTATTTTTTATCAAAGAAGAATTGTGCAGCTCTAGCCATTAGTAGTATTAAAAAAAAAAAAAAAAAAAAAAAAAAAAAAAAAAAATTCCCAGTATATATCCCATAGTTTGTAGACGCTATAACTTTCACACAAACCAATCAATATACACTTTATTGGGAATTTATTTATTCATTTTTTATCAAAGACATATAGCAGAATACATTTTGGCCCAAATTTATGAAGATATTTTTTTTTATTATTATTATTATTTTATAGCCGAAATTAAAACATTTTTTGGTCTTTTTTTTTGTTTATATCAAAAAAAAAAAAAACGTAGAGGTGATCAAATACCACCAAAAGAAAGCTCTATTTGAGGGGTTAAAAAATGATATAAATGTCATTCGGGTACAGTGTTGCACGACCAATTGTCGTGCAATTGTCAGTTAAAGTAACGCAGTGCCGTACCGCAAAAAAGGGCCTGGTCATGAATGTGGGGGGGGGGGGGGGGGGGGTAAAGTCAAGTGGTTAACTGTCCAAACTGAAGATAGAAGCTGATTGGTTGCACAGCTGCTTCAGATTCTATCTGCTCCAGTTTTGATCAATTCTCTGCATTATGTGCCTAAAACCAATATAGATTTCCTGCAAGAAAACATTTCACCATGCCGGACCTTCGTGTGGACATGCAGAATCCATGGCATAGAATTTCCCATCCGCCTGAATTAGAACCAGATGCTCCCCATCCTCACAATATAATCTGTAAGAAAACACAAATGTTACATTCAACATTAAAGGGGTTGTAAAGGTAAATGTTTTTTCACCTTAATGCATCCTATGCAACATTATTTAGTTTTTTATTTTACTTATTTTTTTTAATTTTTACACTTTTTTTTTTTTTTATCACATTTATTCCTATTACAAGGAATGTAAACATCCCTTGTAATAGGAATGTGTGTGACAGGTCCTCTTTATGGAGAGATGCGGGGTCAATAAGACCCCACATCTCTCCTCCAGGCTGGAAAGCATGAGATCGGGAAAAATAAATCACCGATCTCATGCTTTCAGCCGCAATCGCGGCTTTGTTTACCTTTGGGAATCCGGGTGTGATGTCATCACATCGCGCCCGGGCCTCCGACGGTCATAGAGATGACTGGTGACCATCTGGCCACAAGTCATCTCTATGGTTCACCTCCGGCGCCGGACGATTCATTCTCCGGGCCCCCCGATGGCACGGGAGAGCCCGGAGAAGCACCGGATGGCCGCTATGATCGTTCTTATCATGCGCAAAATCGCCGGCAGAATACAAGGATATCTGAATGATGCCTCTAGCTGCACCCATCATTCAGACATCCCCCCCACAAAGCCCAGGACGTCATATGACGCCCACCCAGGATGGGAGATCCCATCTGTGGACGTCATTTGACTATGGGTGGGTAGGGAAGTGGTTAACCCCTTCATTACCCAGCCATAGTCAAATGACGTCCACAGATGTCCAAGAATCGTAGTTATAAAGGTACCCCTTCTCTCTCCTTTTTTTTTTTTTCTTCTTCCCTGTTATTCATGTTTTTTCACGGCTATTTTTGGTTCTTTGGCCTTCTCTCAATGCTTACCCAAATGAATGTGTCAGAATTGTAATTATTTATAAATCAATGTCTTTGTTTTTATATAGAGTGAGATCCCTTTCTTGCTTCTACAACTACGGTTTTCCTGAATTTGCATCCTGAAGAAGCCCCAAGGCGAAACGCGTTGATGCATTCGGGGTTCTCATCATTTATATGTACTCATATGTATGATTTTTAATTCTTATATTGTCCTTGTATTCAATTTCATTTATGTGGTTCTCTTTTTCTATTAAACATTTATATATTTTTTATACATCTCTATTGTTTACTGTGCAGCTGAAAGTCCGAGTAGGGCCCATATCCCTATTTTTTTCCTTTTCTTTACTCATTATCTTGAAAGGCAGCAGCTGCAGTATTTGTAGATGCTGACTTTTAACAAAAAAAAAAAAAAGAAATTTGGCGGACCTCCGCTTTAATGACTAAACACCCTAACCCACACACAAAATAAATAATTAAATCAGTATTAATAATAATAATAATAATAATAATAATAATAATAATAATGATGATGATTATATTATTATTGATAAAAAAAAAAATGTTGTTCGGGTTTGGATGTTTTATTATAATATTATTAACAATAATAATGTAGTAAATGTTTTTTTTAAGGTTAATTATTTATGTACTATTACCGTACATATTATTATTGTATTTATTAATTATGATGATTTTTTAGTTATTTGTGTATTTATTTTACATTTATTTATTCATAGATTATTAATAACTAAACACCCCAAGCCAAACACAAAATAAATAAATTAGTATTAAAAACTTAAGCCCCGGACCAATACGCAGCAAAAGGACCAGGACCCTTTTTTGCAATTCGGCACTGCGTCGCTTTAACTGACAATTGCGCGGTCGTGCGGCGTGGCTCCCAAACAAAATTGGCGTCATTTTTTTCCCCACAAATAGAGCTTTCTTTTGGTGGTATTTAATCACCTCTGCGGTTTTTATTTTTTGCGCTATAAACAAAAATAGAGCGACAATTTTGAAAAAAAATCATTTTTTTTACTTTTTGCTATAATAAATATCCCAAAAAATATATAAAACAATTTTTTTTTCCCTCAGTTTAGGCCGATACGTATTCTTCTACATATTTTTAGTAAAAAAAAAAAAAAAAAAAAAAATTGCAATCGGCGTTCATTGATTGGTTTGCGCAAAAGTTATAGCATTTACAAAATAGGGGATAGTTTTATGGCATTTTTATTATTTATTTTTTTTTACTAGTTATGGCGGCGATCAGCGATTTTTTTTTTCATGACTGCGACATTATGACGGACACATCGGACACTTTTGACACATTTTTGGGGCCATTGTCATTTTTACAGCGATCAGTGCTATAAAAATGCACTGATTACTGTGAAAATTACACTGGCAGTGAAGGGGTTTAACTCTAGGTGGCGCTGTAGGGGTTAAGTGTTCCCTAGGAAGTGATTCTTAGGCCCCATGCACACGAGACGCAGGTGCAAACTCTGCTGAACACACGTTTTTAAACGCTGAAACCGGCGTTTATAAACGCGCGTTTTGCCGCATTTGCGGCCGCGTTTAGCGGCGTTTAACCGCGTTTGCGTTTATAAGCGTTTCATCATAGACCCTCCCTAAGCTCAAAAAAGAGTACATTTTAACCATTTCAGCCAGTTTGTGAGACCAGAGTGAGTAGCAGCAGCTGAGAGAGCAGCAGTGTACTTGTATTTAGCGTATCACTTGCCACAAGTTGTGGATTGTCCACTTGCCACGTCACCTGGCCACGTCACCTGCCACAAGTTGTGGATTGTCCACTTGCCACGTTACCTGGCCACGTCACCTGGCCACGTTACCTGCCACGTCAGCTGGCCACGTCACCTGCCACAAGTTGTGGATTGTCCACTTGCCATGTCACCTGCCACGTCACCTGGCCACGTCACCTGCCACAAGTTGTGGATTGTCCACTTGCCATGTCACCTGGCCACATCACGTGCCACGTCACCTGGCCATGTCACCTGCCACAAGTTGTGGATTGTCCACTTGCCATGTCACCTGGCCACATCACGTGCCACGTCACCTGGCCATGTCACCTGCCACAAGTTGTGAATTGTCCACTTGCCACGTCACCTGCCACGTCACCTAGCCATGTTACCTGCCCACATTACCTGCCACGTCATCTAGCCACGTCACCTGCCACAAGTTGTGGATTGTCCACTTTCCACGTCACCTGGCCACATCACGTGCCACGTCACCTGCCACAAGTTGTGAATTGTCCACTTGCCACATCACCTGCCACGTCACCTGGCCACGTCACCTGCCACAAGCTGTGGATTGTCCACTTGCCACGTCACCTGGCCACGTTACCTGCCACGTCACCTGCCACGTCACCTGCCACAAGTTGTGGATTGTCCACAATGCAATGCAAGCAATTACAGTTTTCTTTTATATTTTTTAATAGTTTTTCATCATTTGCCATCATTTTTGAGATTTCTAATGTTAAAAAATAGGTCACCTTTAAAAACGCTTATAAACGCAAACGCGGCAAAACGCCGGTACCGCGTTTAGCAGCGTTTAGCGTCTGAAACGTGGAAAACTTTTGCGTCTGAACCCATTTTTTTGCTTCTGGAAAAACGAGGTTAAACGCAACTGCTTGTAAACGCCAAAAAACGAGAGTGTGTGCATGGACACATAGGATAACATTGAATGAGTTCAGGAGCAGTTGAAAAAAGTGTCCAACTGCCTCTGAACGCGCATTCAACAGCAAATAACAGCGTCTCGTGTGCATGGGGCCTTACTGTGTGGGGGGCGTGGCTACACGTTACACGTCACTGATCGTCATTCCCTATGACAGGGAACAGACGATCACTGACATGCCACGGAGAAGAACGGGGAAAGGTTTGTTTACACTCACCTCTCCCCGTTCTTCAGCTCTGTGACCCGATCGCCGGCGGCGATCGGGTCCGCGGGTCCCACAGGCGTGGTCACGGAGCTCAGGACCGGGTAGCGAGCGAGCGCGCGCGCCACCGACGGCTGGGCTCTTAAAAGGGCAACGTACCTGTACGTTGATGTGCCCAGCCGTGCCATTCTGCCGACGTATATCGGCGTTAATAATAATAAAGTGGTTAATAATAATAGATATTTTTTTGTTTCGGGTTATTATTATTAACAATAATAATTTATTAAATGTTTTTTAAAGGTTATTTATTTACTGTTATTACATTTTATTAATTTATTTTATTTATTTATTATGATTTTTTGTTATTTGTGTATTTATTTTACATTTATTTATTCATAGATTAATAACTAAACATAACCCACACACAAAAATAAATACATTAGTATTAATGATATTATTATTATTGATATTTTTTGTTTTTGTTTGGGTGTTTATTATTATTATTATTATAATTAACAATAATAATTTATTAAATGTTTTTTAAGGTTCATTATTTAGTACTATTACCTATTATTAATTTATTTTATCTATTATTTATGATGATTTTTAGTTGTGTATTTTTTTTTTTTTTACATTTATTTTTAGATTATTACAATTTTTTTGAGATTAAAAAAATAAAAAATTAATTTGAGCAGAAAGTCGCACAAAAACGTGCAAATGGTGCGTTTCCATCCATTTCTATGGGAATAAAAAAACGCGTGAAGAACAGATTGAAGGTAGAAGACGGGGCTTTTACGAAACGCTTGGCGGCGAGCAGATGTGTGGTTAAAAAAAAAAAAGCCTGAAGCTGTGTGTGCAACTTTGCAGCGCGTTGGGCGCCCCATTGAAATGAATGGTGTGCGGTACGTGCGACACAACGCCCGCATGTGCGACACGACAACGCCCGCATGTGCGACACAACAACGCCCGCATGTGCGACACAACAACGCCCGCATGTGCGACGCCCTACGTCACGATGTGAATGAGCCCCACTGATGAGATCTCATGGAGAACCAATTCTGCTTCATTCATTCTCAGGGTCCAGGAAGAAGGATGGGGGATGGTAGAGGAGGCCTGTCAGGGTGATAAAGCGGACATGTCCTTTAAGTGGTGACCCGGTTGGGGGCGTGGCTTGCTCTTACTTGGTACACGGAGCCCGGAACTTCTCCTTCTCCCCCACACACCGCCAGCCGCTGTTCTCCACCACTTCCTTCAGAGCGTTCACCAACTCCTCCGGGAACCGCTCCATCCCCCTCCTCACCGCACCGCTAGCGGGGGGGGCACCGGGGCGGCAGGAGGAATTACTACAGACCGAGGCTGAGGCCTACTCACTGGAGCCTTCTCCCGGGCCTACAGAGTCACTGCTGACGTCCCCGAGGGCCACGCCCCCTCCCCGTCCTCATGGCAACAAAGCTTCCCTGACAACCGCAACTCCATCCGGGTACCTGGGACTGTCCTCAGCGTCCACCCCCCACCTTCTATTCCCCCCAATTGTCATACAGAAGAGTGATGACGTCAGAGAGGAATAGGGGGTTCTGAGGGGTGAATGGGGGGGGGGGAGAGTTCTGGGTCTGGGGGGCTATTCTGAAAATAAAGAGAGGGGAGGCTTTTTTTATTATAATAATAATAATAATAATATTATTACTATAACAATTTAAAAAAATTATAGTAATATTAAAAAATAAAATAAACGTAGTGTTACAATAATAACAATAATCATATCAACAATAATAATATTAAAATAATTATTATTATTTTAAACATTGTATTATGTTTATTATATTTTTATTCTCATTTTTTTTTATTATTATTTGAATATTTTTATATGTTTATTTTTATTATCTTTTTATTATTTTACGATTATTATTAATAAGTAAAAATAGTAGTAATCCTAATGCGAAAGGGAGTACATTTCTGGTTCTGGAAGGTTAATCTGTAAATAAAGTCACGGAAGCCTTTATTTATTCTTATTCTTTTATTTTTATTATTATGTTGATTTAATTAAAATAACAATAATAATAATAATATTATAAAAAAAGTCTTACATGGCTCTTTTTGCAGAATACCCCCCCCCAACCAGAAATCGCTTCTCTTTAATATTCAGAGATTATTATTATTATTATTAATATTATTATTATTATTTTAAACATTGTATTATGATTATTATATTTTTGTTCTTGCTATCATTTTTTTTTCTTTTTTTAATTATTATTTGCATATTTTTATTATGTTTATTTTTATTATTTTTTTATCATTTCACTATTATTATTAACAAGTAAAAATAATAATAATCCTAATGCTAAAGGGAGTACATTTCTGGAAGGGTAATCTGCAAATAAAGTCATTGAAGCCTTTATTTATTCTCATTATTTTATTTTTATAATGTTGATTTACCGTAATTAAAATAACAATAATAATAATAATAATAATATAAAAAAAAGTCTTACATGGCTCTATTTGCAGAATACCCCCCCCCCTATCAGAAATCGCTTCTCTTTAATATTCAGAGATTATTATTATTATTATTATTATTTTAAACATTGTATTATGATTATTATATTTTCATTCTTGCTATCATTTTTTTCTTCTTTTTGTTTAATTATTATTATTTGAATATTTTATAGTAATCTTAATGCTAAAGGGAGTCAATTTCTGGTTCTGGAAGGTTAATCTGTAAATAAAATCATGGAAGCCTTTATTTATCTTATTATTTTATTTTTTGTTATGTTGATTTAATTAAAATAACAATAATAATAATATTAATACAAATATAAAAAAAAAAAAGTCTTACATGGCTTTATTTGCAGAATAACCCCCCCCCCAACCAGAAATCGCTTCTCTTTCATATTCAGAGATTATTATTTTAAACATTGTATTATGTTTATTATATTTTTATTCTCACTATTATTATTTTTTAATCATTATTATTATTAATATTATTTTTATTATTATTTGAATACTTTTACTTTTGATTTTTGGTTCTATTTGCAGAATGACCCCCCACCCCAACCAGAAATCGCTTCTCTTTAATATTCAGAGATTATTATTATTATTATTATTATTAATTTATTTTTAATATGTTGATTCGATTAAAATAATAATAATAATAATAATAATATTATTATATATTTAAAAAATACTTTCATGGCTCTATTTTCAGAATAAACCCCCATCCCACTCACCCCTATTATCATTAGTTATATTATTATTATAATAGAAAAATATTGATAATAATAATTCAATAAAAAAAAATATAACACAACGTTTTAAATGATAGTAATACTTATTGTTATTATTTCAAAATTTGTATTAGGTTTACCTAACTTTTAATTATTATTTACATTATTATTTTTTAGATTATGATTATTATAATTATTTTTATTATTACACTTTTAAAAATGGTATTATGTTGATTTTATTTGTAATTACTATTATCATTATATTTATTATGTTTATCTTTTTATTATTTTACTATTATTATTTTACTATTATTATTTTACTATTATTATTATACTAATATTATTATTATTTTACTATTATTATTTTATTATTATTATTGTTATTTTCCTCATATTAATAATAAAAATCTATGAATGTTAAAGGGAAGAGATTTCTGGTTCTGGAAGGTTTATTCTGCAAATAAAGACATGGAAGTCTATTATTATTATTATATTTTTTATTTGTATTGTGCTTATTTTATTAAAAAATAATAATAATTATTTTTTAAATTTATATTAAAATGATTTATTATTATCATTTTAATATAAATTTAAAAAATATATATATATATATATATATATATATATATATATATATATATATATATATATATTATTTTTTTTTATAAAATAAGCATAATACAAATAAAAAGTATAATAATAATAATAATAATAATAGACTTCCATGTCTTTATTTGCAGAATAAACTTGTAACTTGTAGAGGAAAGGTGGGGCTACATGTGTGCCAAGTTTCGGGTTCAGGGGACCCGTCAGGGGCTGACGCCTTAAGAGTTCCCTTCACTGGAACTAAGGGGCCAACCCCTGAAAAACAACCCCCCCCCCCCACACCATAATCCCCCCTCTACCAAATGATTTGGACCAGTGCACAAAGCAAGGTCCATAAAGACATGAATGAGCGAGTTTGGGGTGGAGGAACTTGACTGGCCTGCACAGGGTCCTGACCCCCAACTCTATAGAACACCTTTGGGATGAATTAGAGTGGAGAATGTGAGCCAGGCCTTCTCATCCAACATCAGTGCCTGACCTCACAAATGCTCTTCTGGAAGAATGGTCAAACATTCCCATAGACACCCTCCTAAACCTTGTGGACGGCCTTCCCAGAAGAGTTGAAGCTGTTATAGCTGCAAAGGGAGGGCCAACTCAATATTGAACCCTCCGGACTAAGACTGGGACGCCATTAACCACTTGCTGACTGTCGCACGAACATTTACATCGGCAGAATGGCACGGGCAGGCAAATGAGAATACAGGTGCGTCCCTTTAAATTTTCCGCCGCGCGCGCACCCCTGCCGCGAGCTCCGTGACTGTGCCCACGGGACCCGTGGACTCGATGTCCGCCGATGTACCGCGATCGTGTCACGGAGAGGCAGAACGGGGGTATACCTGTTTAAATAAGGCATTTCCCTGTTCTGCCTAGTGACAGGACACTGATCTACTGCTCCCTGTGATCAGTGTCTACTTGTAGCCCACCCCCCACACAGTAAGAATCTCTCCCTAGGACACACTTAACCCCTCCCTCGCCCCCTTAGTGTTTAACCCCTTCCCTGCCAGTGACACTTATACAGTAATCAGTGCATTTTTATAGCACTGATCGCTGTATAAATGACAATGGTCCCAAAATAGCGTCAAAAGTGTCCGGCGTGTCCGCCATAATGACGCAGTCACGATAAAAAATCGCAGATCACCGCCATTACTAATAATAAAAAATAAAAAAATATTAATAAAAATGCCAAAAAACGACCCCCTATTTTGTAGACGCTATAACTATTGCGCAAACCAATCAATATACGTTTATTGTGATTTACCAAAAATATGTAGAAGAATACGTATCGGCCTAAACTGAGGAAAAAAAATTGTTTTTTTTATATATTTTTTAGGGATATTTATTATAGCAAAAAGTAAAAAATATTGCATTTTTTTTCAAAATTGTCGCTCTATTTTTTATTTACAGCGCATAAAATAAAAACCGCCGAGGTGATCAAATACCACCAAAAGAAATCTCTATTTGTGGGGGAAAAAAAAGGACGTCAGTTTTGTTTGGAATGATACAAAGTAATATTTATTTCCCCCATTGGTATTTATAGTGCTGCAAAGACTGCAGACAGACAGTTAGCACATTCAGCCAGCAGAGGTCAGCATTACCTTTCTTTGCTGTTTATTGCCGATCACAAACTAAACTAGTTCAATATTATTTATTACCGGTATTTATACTCACTTCAGCTCCAGAAGATTTTACCCCCTTCATGACCAGGCCATTTTTTGCTACTCGGCACTGCGCTAATCTAACTGGTAATTGTGCGGTCAGTCATGTAACGCTGTACTCACACAAAATGTATATTATTTTTTTCCCCCTGAAATAGAGCTTTCTTCTGATGGTATTTGATCACCTTTGCAGTTTTTATTTTTTGCTCTATAAACAAAGACCAACAATTAAAAAAATAATAATATTTTTTACTTTCTGCTATAAAACATATCCATTACAAATGTAGCGGCCTCACCCTCCGTCCCCTCTTAGTAAATAAAATGGCTTGCTTGTCTAGGGGTATGCGGGAAGAGGATGAGGCCCATGTCCTCTAAGGTGTAGAGGTGAAGGCCAACATTATTTTACCTCCGAGTCCTGTGTTCTGGATGGAGCCTCTGGCCCTCCTGCAGAGGGCAAGTTTGACTGTCAGTAATAGAGCCCCACACCCAGTGGCGGCTGGTGCTCAAAATTTTTGGGGGGGCGCAAACAAACTGAAAAAAAAAAATCAATTGCCTCCACTGTGCCCATTAAACACAGCCACTGTGCCGAAACGCCACCAGTTTGCCCCCTCAAATACAGCCAGTTTGTTTCCATATACAGCCAGTGTGCCCCCATATATACAGCCAGTGTGCCCCCATATACAGCCAATGTGCCCCCATATACAGCCAGTGTGCCCCCATATACAGCCAGTTTGTCCCCAAATGCAGCCAGTTTGTCCCCCATATACAGCCAGTTCCCCCCATATTCAGCCAGTTTGTCCACCATATACAGCCAGTTTGTCCACCATATACAGCCAGTTTGTCCCCAAATGCAGCCAGTTTGTCCCCCATATACAGCCAGTTCCCCCCATATTCAGCCAGTTTGTCCACCATATACAGCCAGTTTGTCCACCATATACAGCCAGTTTGTCCACCATATACAGCCAGTTTGTCCCCAAATGCAGCCAGTTTGTCCCCCATATACAGCCAGTTCCCCCCATATTCAGCCAGTTTGTCCCCCATATTCAGCCAGTTTGTCCCCCATATACAGCCAGTTCCCCCCATATTCAGCCAGTTTGTCCACCATATACAGCCAGTTTGTCCACCATATACAGCCAGTTCCCCCCATATTCAGCCAGTTTGTCCCCCATATTCAGCCAGTTTGTCCCCCATATACAGCCAGTTTGTCCCATATTCAGCCAGTTTGTCCCCCATATTCAGCCAGTTTGTCCCCCATATACAGCCAGTTTGTCCCATATTCAGCCAGTTTGTCCCCCATATTCAGCCAGTTTGTCCCCCATATACAGCCAGTTCCCCCCATATACAGCCAGTTCCCCCCATATTCAGCCAGTTTGTCCCCCATATACAGCCAGTTCCCCCCATATTCAGCCAGTTTGTCCCCCAAATGCAGCCTGTTCCCCCCAGCCCTGCACTTACCTTCCTCGGTCCGCGCCGTCCTCGATGTGTTCTCCCGCCCTCGATGTTGCTTCAGCCAATCAGGTTACCGGTAACCAGATCCGGTGAACCTGATTGGCTGAAACCTCCACAGTCTTCTCCAAGAAACGCACCCCCGTGCGTACCTGGGAGGAGTTTTTGGAAGCCAAATACAGCGTGAGAGCTGTAATCAGAAAGCCTATCAGAGCCGCTGGCTCTGATAGGCACTTCCAAGTTACACCCACCGCCGGCCGCCGCTCTAATTCATATGGCCGGCGCTCACCAGGAGGCCGGCCATATGAATAGTGGGCAGCGCGGCAGCGGTGACAATACACAGATTCATGCAATGCAATGAATCTGTGTATTGTCTTTCAGTGGCGGTGCGGGAGCGAGAGGGGGCGGCGCTCCGGCGCCCTCTATGGACGCACCGCCACTGCCCACACCATAAAAAGTCCAACACTCCTTTATTCTTCTTGACATATGAACAGTATCAGTTGAACTTTTAAACGAACAGACAGGGTGTGGATACGAGTAGGCCCAGGCACAATGAACTCTCCTATTCCCTCTTTGGCGAATAGGCTTGGCGCACAGTCGCTGCCACCGACCGTGAGTTTGGTCGCTGCCACCGACCGGGTGAACTGTTGAGGCCCCTGCCACAGGCCTAATAGCAGGTCTCTGCCACCGACCTGAATTGACTAGATGTACCGCTGCCACCGGTCACAGAACATGAATTACCTTCCTTTATGAATAGGCCCTTGTTGGAGAAAGACATCCATCCGAGCGGTCTCCGGAGGTCCACCCGACACTGGCAATGTGCTGCACCAGCTTCACGAAGGATCCCCTCTCTGGGCCCTTACATCCTGGATTCAGGTGCCCAACACCCAGGGGACCTTAGGACGATCCCTCCCTCGCGGGACCCAGCGGAAGATACTGGGCCCCAGGCCTCCGGCTGAGTACCTCACCTAGGGTGACCACATTTCCAAACTTCCATTCAGGGACACCCCGCCTTCCCAAAAATCAGCTTGTGCTGTAACGAATCACAGCACAGTGATTGGACACAAGAGGTGGGATTTATAATTTCTCCAATCACAAGCAGGGGGCGGGGATTGTGGTCCTCCAGGCATTCCCGGCCAGGACAAGTACTGTCAGGGAGTAAAGCGGTGATGTGGCGGCCTTTTTTGGGGGCATCAGATTGGCCTGGGGATGGCTGTGTCAGTTTCATTCCGGGACACTGTATTGTCCTGGAATGAAGGTGCCCGGGACAGATCTGCAAAATGCGGGACTGTCCCGGACAATCCAGGACACGTGGTCACCCTAACCTCACCCCAGACTGAAGGTGTCTGGGATGGAACACGAACTCCTCGTGTACAGGCCAAGGGTGTCTGTACACCGAACATGGACAGCAGCCCTTTAGGCTGAAGGTGCCTGGGACTCCGACCTCGTGGCGAAGATGTCCGCCCCCTTTATACCCTCTCCCAGCAAGCACAGCGGGTTCCCTGCCCCGCAGCATAGCTGCCGCGAGAGGTCACAAAGGGTACGGCACTGCAGTAGTGGTTCAACCCTGGCTCAGAGCGACAGCGCCACCTACTGAGCCGCAGGGAACTGTGCACCACTGATGTCCTCACACGAACAGAATACAGCCCTATTCTTCCAATTAGTGCATCTGGGTCATGCTACCACCCAAATGCTTCCCCTAAATAGTACATGCCTGCTACACAAAAATGCAAAAAATCGTCATAAATTTAGGCCAGTATGGATTCTGCTACATACCGTACATACTCGAGTATAAGCCGAGTTTTTCAGCACTTTTTTTGTGCTGAAAATGCCCCAATCGGCTTATACTCGAGTCTGTGTCCATCTTCAAATTTGTGTGCCTGATCCTGACCAGCCATAGCTCCCCTGGACCCCAAACTTGGCACAGATGTAGCTCTTCCTCTACAAGTGTGCAAAGATTGTTGTTCGGGGGATCTACGGCCGGGGAGCATCGATTTTTCAAAGCCGGGCACCCCTTCCATAGACTCCCATGTTAAACGGTCATTTCTCTGGTGAATTTGGGGACCAGGTACCGGCCGGTCGTAGATCCCCTGGACCCCAAACTTGGCACACATGTAGCCCCATTTCTCCTCTACAAGTGTGCAAAGTTTGTTGTCCGGGGAACCTACGGCCGGGGAACACCGATTTTCAAACCTGGGCACCCCTTCCATTGACTCCAATGTTAAACGGTAATTTCTCCTGTGATTTTGGGGACCCGGTACCGGCCAGCCCTAGGTCCCCTGGACCCCAAACTTGGCACACATGTAGCTCCACTCTTCATATACATGTGTGCAAAGCTTGTTGTCCAGGGGACCTACGGCCGGGGAGCACTGATTTTTTTAAAGCCGGGCACCCCTTCCATAGACTCCCATGTTAAAAGTCAGACTAGTCACACAGTGCCGGAGATCAGGTAGGGTGGCATGGACACAGTGATGCAGGGGCACAGTGACAGTGAGGCATGGGTACAGTAAGGCACAGTGAGGCATGGACACAGTGAGGCATGGACACAGTGAGGCATGCAGATGGACACCCTAGGCTTATACTCGAGTCAATAAGTTTTCCCAGTTTTTTTGTGGTAAAATTAGGGCCTCGGCTTATATTAGGGTCGGCTTATACTCGAGTATATACGGTATTTGTGGAAGAAAAAAAATCCCAATAAGCGTATATTGATTGATTTGCTCAAAACTTCTAGTGTCTACAAACTATGGGATATATACTGGAATTTGTATTTATTTATTTATTTTTTATACTAGTAATGGAGGCGATCTGCGACTTATAGCAGGACTGCGATATTGCGAGGACAGTCTGACACTAACTGACATTTTTGACACTTTTTTGGGAACCAGTGACACTAATACAGTGATCAGTGCTAAAAAAAATGCACTGTCACTGTTCCAATGACACTGGCTGAGAAAGGGGTTAAATATCTAGGGAGATCAAAGGGTTAAATGTGTGCCTAGCCAGTGTTTTTTGTGTACTGTATATGGTGCTTTTACTAAGGGAAGAGTTGGATTTTCTTTCTCTGCTTGATTACACAGGCAGAGCCGCTTTCCCACTGTACATCCTCGTGATGCAGTCAGCAAGCGGCTAAACAGTTCAATATTATTTAATACCGGTATCTACAGTTAGGTCCATACAGTGAGGGGAAAAAGTATTTGACCCCCTGCTGATTTTGTAAATTTTCCCACTGACAAAGAAATGATCAGTCTATTATTTTAATGGTCGGTTTATTTTAACAGTGAGAGACAGAATAACAACAAAAGTATCCAGAAAAACATATTTAAAAAAAGTTATAAATTGATTTGCATTTTAATGAGTGAAATAAGTATTTGATCCCCTATCAATCAGCAAGATTTCTGTCTCCCAGGTGTCTTCTATACAGGCAATGAGCTGAGGTTAGGAGCACTCTCCTAAAGGGAGTGCTCCTAATCTCAGCTTGTCACCTGTATAAAAGACACCTGTCCATCAATCAGATTCCAATCTCTCCACCATGGCCAAGACCAAAGAGCTATCCAGGGATGTCGGGGACAAGATTGTAGACCTACACAAGGCTGGAATTGGCTACAAGACCATCGCCAAGCAGCTTGGTGAGAGGGTGACAACAGTTGGTGTGATTATTCACAAATGGAAGGAACACAAAATAACTGTCAATCTCCCTCGGTCTGGGGCTCCATACAAGATCTCACCTCGTGGAGTTTCAATGATCATGAGAACGGTGAGGAATCCGCCCAGAACTACACGGGAGAATCTTGTCAATGATCTCAAGGCAGCTGGGACCATAGTCACCAAGAAAACAATTGGTAACACACTACGTCATGAAGGACTGAAATCCTGCAGCACCCGCAAGGTCCCCCTGCTCAAGAAAGCACATGTACAGCCCGTCTGAAGTTTTCTAATGAACATCTGAATGATTCAGAGGAGAACTGGGGGAAAGTGCTGAGGTCAGATGAGACCAAAATTGAGCTCTTTGGCATCAACTCAACTCTCCGTGTTTGGAGGAGGAGAAATGCTGCCTATGAACCCAAGAACACCAACCCCACCGTAATACATGGAGGTGGAAATATTAGGCTTTGGGGGTGTTTTTCTGCTAAGGGGACAGAACAACTTCACTGCATCAAAGGGACGATGGACGGGGCCGAGTACCATCAAATCTTGGGCGAGAACCTCCTTCCCTCAGCTAGTGTATTGAAAATGGGTCTTGGATGGGTATTCCAGCATGACAATGACCCAAAACAACAAGGCAACCAAGGAGTGGCTCAAGAAGCACATTAAGGTCCTGGAGTGGCCTAGCCAGTCTCCAGACCTTAATCCCATAGAAAATATGTGGAGGGAGCTGAAGGTTCGAGTTACCAAACATCAGCCTTGAAACCTTAATGACTTGTAGAGGATCTGCCAAGAGGAGTTGGACAAAATTCCTCCTGAGATGTGTGTAAACCTGGTGGCCAACTACAAGAAACGTCTGACCTCTGAATGCCAACAAGGGTTTTGCCATCAAGTACTAAGTCATGTTTTGCGAAGGGGTCAAATACTTATTTCATTCATTAAAAAGCAAATCAATTTATAATTTTTTTGAAATGCGTTTTTCTGGATATTTTTGTTATTCTGTCTCTCACTGTTAATATAAAACTACCATTAAAATTATAGACCGATCATTTCTTTGTCAGTGGGCAAACGTACAAAATCAGCAGGGGATCAAATACTTTTTTCCTCACTGTATATATTTGGATACAGGCACAATTTTCATACTTTTGGCTCTGTATGCCACTAAAATAAAATTAAACAGACAAATGAAAATAATCATAAATAAAATGTTCATTTTTTATATTTTGTTTTAGAATCCTTTACTGGCAATGACTACCTGAAGTCTAAAACCCATGGACATTACCAAAGCCTGGGATTCCTCCTTTCTGATGCTTTGCCAGGCTCTCTAACTGCAGCTGTCTTCAGTTCTTTGTTTGTGGATCTTTCTGCCCTTAGTTTTGCCTTCAGCAAGTGAAATGTTCAATTGGGTCAAGATCAGGTGATTACATAGTTAGTCAGGTTGAAAAAGACACAAGTCCATCCAGTTCAACCATAAAAAAATGAATATATATATATATATATATATATATAATATCATACAATCCCATATACTCAATTCTATACCCACAGTTGATCCAGAGGAAGGTGAAAAACCCCAGCAGAGCATGATCCAATTTGCTACAGCAGGGGAAAAAATTCCTTCCTGATCCCCCGAGAGGCAATCGGATTTTCCCCGGATCAACTTTACCTATAAATGTCAGTACCCAGTTATATTATGTACATTTAGGAAAGTATCCAGGCCCTTCTTAAAGCAATCTACTGAGCTGGCCAGAACCACCTCTGCAGGGAGTCTATTCCACATTTTCACAGCTCTTACTGTGAAGAAACCTTTCCGTCTTTGGAGATGAAATCTCTTTTCCTCTAGACGTAAAGCGTGCCCCCTTGTCCTCTGTGATAACCGTAAAGTGAATAATTCAACACCAAGTTCACTATATGGACCCCTTATATATTTGTACATGTTGATCATATCCCCCCTTAATCTCCTCTTCTCAAGAGTGAATAAATTCAGTTCCTCTCATCTTTCCTCATAGCTGAGCTCCTCCATGCCTCTTATCAGTTTGGTTGCCCTTCTCTGCACTTTCTCCAGTTCCCCGATATCCTTTTTGAGAACTGGTGCCCAAAACTGAACTGCATATTCCAGATGAGGTCTTACTAATGATTTGTACAGGGGGGCAAAATGATATCTCTCTCTCTGGAGTCCATACCTCTCTTATTACAAGAAAGGACTTTGCTTGCTTTGGAAAACGCAGCTTGGCATTGCATGTCATTATTGAGCTTATGATCTACAAAAAAATTAGATCCTTCTCCACTACGGATCGCCCCAGTTGTACTCCCCCTAGTATGTATGATTCATTCATATTCTTAGCCCCCAAGTGCATAATTTCACATTTATCAACATTAAACCTCATCTGCCACATAGTCACCCAATTAGACAGAGCATTGAGGTCGGCTTGTAAATTGGCGACATCCTGTAAGGACGTTATTCCATTGCATAGATTAGTGTCATCTGCAAAGACAGAAATGTTACTTTTGATCTCAGACCCAATATCATTTATAAAGATATTAAAAAGTAAGGGTCCCAGCACTGAACCTTGGGGTACACCACTGATAACCTTAGACCATTCAGAGTAAGAATCATTAACCACAACTCTCTGAATTCTGTCTTTTAGCCAGTTTTCTATCCATTTACAAACTGATATTTCCAATCCTGTAGACTTTACCTTACACATGAGCCGTGTGTGGGGAACTGTATCGAACACTTTCGCAAAATCCAAGTATACCACGTCCACAGCCACCCCTCTGTCCAAGTATACCACGTCCACCGCCACCCCTCTGTCCAAGGTCTTACTTACCTCTTCATAAAAAGAAATCAGGATTGTCTGACAACTTCTGTCTTTCATGAATCCATGCTGTCTGTTGCTTAAATAGTTTTTTTCCAGCAAGAACTCATTTATCTCTCCAGTATCTTCCCAATGATAGAAGTTAAACTAACAGGTCTATAGTTACTTGGTAAAGACTTTGTTCCCTTTTTAAATATAGGCACCACATTCGCCCTGCGCCAATCCAGTGGTGCTATTCCTGTCATTAATGAGTCCCTAAAAATTAGGTACAATGGCTTTAAAATTCCAGAGCTCAATTATTTTAGGATCCGTGGGTGTATGACATCTGGTTTAGGTGCTTTATCCACCTTTATTCTGTCCAAATAATTCTGGACCATATCACTTTTGAGCCATTGTGGATTTGGGGCTGTGTCACTACCACCCCAATTTTGGACATGCGCTCCCCCATGCTCCATTGTATACACAGAGCTGAAGAAAGTATTTAATAAATTAGCCTTCTTTTTGTCCCCAGTCACCCACTCTAGATTATTTTGTAAAGGGCCTACATGCTCAGACTTGACCTTTTTACTATTATTATATTTGAAGAATTTTTTGGGGTTTGTCCTACTATCTTTTGCAATCTGTCGTTCGTTTAGAATTTTTGCATCCTTGATTTCCTTTTTACATATCCTGTTATATTCTTTGTAACATTTAAATGACACTAGTGTTCCCTCATTTTTATATTTTTTAAAAGCTCTTTTCTTATAGTTTATAGCTTTTTTTAACTTTGGCAGTGAGCCACATAGGTTTTATTTTTAGCCTTTTAAACTTATTGTCCATGGGAATATACTTTGCAGTGAGTTCACAAACAGTCTTTTTGAAGAATCCCCATTTCTGTTCTGTGCCCATTGATGCCAATATTCCCTCCCAGTCTAAGTCCTGGAGAGCAGCCCTCATCCTTGGAAAATTTGCGCTCTTGAAATTAAATGTTTTTATCTTTCCCGTATGTGATTTTTTCTTACAGCTAACATCAAACGAAATCATGTTATGGTCACTGCTACCCAGGTGTTCCTTTATCTGAACATTAGTAATACGCTCTGCATGGTTTGAGATTACCAGGTCCAACAGAGCATCATTCCTAGTTGGGGCCTCAATAAACTGGACCATAAAATTGTCCTGTAATAGGTTTATAAATTGTTGCCCTTTAACTGTCCCAGCAGTGCCATTACTCCAGTCAATTTCTGGGTAGTTAAAATCCCCCATTATTATCACCGTCCCAGCCCTTGCAGCCCTTTCCATCTGTGCAAGGAGCTGAGTCTCCACCTCCTCACTAACACTGGGAGGTCTTTAACTAACTCCAATGATTAACTTTGAACTACGCACATCTGTATGCAGTTCCACCCATAATGCTTCAGCCTCATCCCACTCTCCATCCACCAGGTCCTTTTTCACACTTGCTTTGAGATCACTTCTCACAAAGAGACAGACCCCTCCACCTTTCCTTTTTACCCTTACTTTCCGAAAGAATACATAGCAAGGAATATTAATAGCCCAGTCATGTGAGGAATGAAGCCACGTTTCAGCAATACCGATTACATCATATCTCTCCTCATGCACCAGAGCTTCCAACTTAACTTAACAAACCTATTTTGCTTGGCAGACTTCTGGCACTGGTGAACAAACAGTTTAATGCATTAATATATTTTGACCGATCACATACTATCCTCTTGGGTGTTCCGAGATTGCAACTAGGACTTGCTACTATACTTACCTTGGGTTTATGTGCTTTGGTTACCCTACCACCAATGCCCCTAATACTACCCTCTGAAATATGTTCCACGCTGACTATCTCTATCTCTGGACCCTCCCCCCCCCCCCGTCGCCTAGTTTAAAAACCCCTCTAACTTTTTGGCCATCTTCATTCCCAGCTGATCTGCACCCTCCTCATTTAGGTGCAGTCCGTCCCTTCTATAGTACTGGTTATCGACTGAGAAGTCAGCTCAGTCCTCCAGGAACCCAAACCCCTCCTTACTACACCAGCTCTTCAGCCACTTGTTTACTTCCCTAATCTCCCTCTGCCTTTCTGGTGTGGCTCGATGTACCGGTAGTATTCCTGAGAATACTACCTTGGAGGTCCTTTTCCTCAATTTAGTTCCCAAGTCCCTAAAATCGTTCTTTAGGACACTCCATCTGCCTCTGACTTTGTCATTGGTGCCAACGTGCACCATGACAGCTGGGTCTTCCCCAGCCCCTCCCAGTAATCTGTCCACCAGATCCGTGATGTGCCGAACCCGAGCACCTGGTAGACAACATACAGTTCGGCGCTTCAGGTCTTTGTTACAGATTGCCCTCTCTGTCCTTCTAAGAATTGAGTCCCCTACCACCAGAATCTGTCTTTCCTTTCCCTTCGCTTCCCCCCCACTCTCATTGGAGGAGTTCTTCCCCCGGCAGCTAGGAGAGTCCCTCAGCTCCAGCAGTGCTGGTCCCTGACTGGTTTCACCAATGTCACTCAATGGAGCATACTTATTGGGATGCTCCAGCCCTGAATCGGCCTCCCTGGCACTTCCGCCGCAATCCTTCCTGACTGTCACCCATCTACTATTTTCTAGTGCCTGCACCTCTTTGTCTCCACCCACCTCTGTGCTGGCCCCTGCTGTCACCTGCCAGGTACGTTCCTGGCTCTCCTTTAGTGTGGAGGGTCCTCCCAGGTATTTTCCACTGTGTCTTTATATTGATTATCTAGGATAATTTTTTATGAATATTCAAAATAAATTATATTTTTTATGAATAACAATCTCCTTCTCACCATTACTTCACTGTTTGCACCGTTAAAATCCCTTTCCTCCCCCTCCCCCATTTTTTGATTACAATATCTTTTTGGGATGTGGTGCCAACTTTACCGGGTGTTTCGCCTCAGATTGGACAAAAACGTATGAAAGTATAGCTTGAAAATGTTTTGGTAAATACCTGAAAAAATCTAAAATTGCGCCTCCAAATATATATTCAGCGCTGCGCTGCTTTACCTGGTAATCGTACTGTCATGCAATGCTGTATCCAAACAAAATTCATATAATTTTTTTCCCACAAATAGAGATTTATTTGGTAGTATTTGCTTACCACTGGGTTTTTTTATTCTTTGCACTATAAATGAAAAAAGAGCATACATTTTGAAAAAAAAAAAACAATATTTTTTACTTTCTGCTATAATACATATCAAATGAAAACATTTTCACAATCAATATTCTTTTTACATTTAGGCCTATATGTATTCTGTCACATATTTTTGGTAAAACATGGCGGTAATGGCAGCGATCAGTGACCTGTAGCGGGACAGTGGGACACTAACTGACACTTTATGGGAACTGGCTAACTGCCACTGACCTCTCCAGTGACACCAATACAGTGATCAGTGATAATACTATACACTGTCACTGTACTAATGACACTGGCTGGAAAGGGGCTAACATCTGGGGCAATCAAATGGTTAAATGTGTGCCTAACTATGTTTACTGTGTGGAGCTTTTACTAAGGGATGTGCTGGTTTTTATTCCCTGTGTTGCAGGGAAACAAAAATCTGCACATCGCCGCTATCAGAAGAGAGCTCTGTGTTGTTTACATACACAAAGCTCTCTCTTGCCACTCGCTCCGACGATTGGCGGGTCCCAGCCATAAATCATTGGCCAGTGATAGCACATCCGGGCGAGCACGCGCACCCCCTACCTGGAAGTGCACAATCACATTTATATTATTCTGCGTAGCTAGCCCGCACTGTAAAACGACAGTGCGTGGTCGGCAAGTGGATATAGCCCCGGTTCACACTGCTGCGACTTGCGACACAGAAAGTCGTATGACTAGTCAAAACACATTCATTTCAATCGGTGCCATCTTAATCACTGCGACTTACAGTGTCGGAACTACTAGGATTGCAGCAGTCGCACTTATGACTGGGCCCTGCCATTCTGCCACTGTGGAGGGGGGGCCCCAGGACTCGGCAGCTCCCCCTGTAGCTCCAGCTGGCAGCTAACAGTACATTGAAGGGGGGTGGGAGGGCGCGAGCAACAGCTGCACCCATTGCAGACAAAAACAATAGAACAATGGGATACAGGCACTAAGAAAACACATAAACCCAACCCCACCTCAAACTATCTAGCAATGGCCTAAGACGAAAGGTGAAATTTTATTTTCATATATTTCTTGAGAGATATTGTTCAAAAACATTACTGTCCCAAGTGAAAGAGCCCCTTCATTCTTTCAACACAAACCACACATAGAACCCTGGATAACAGGGGTAAAACAAAATGCTGATTCTGGTTAATGCAGACCTGACTGGGGTTCTCTGTCACCCTGTGCCCCTAATAGACACAGGGTGACTTACACATAGGAGGGGCTGGGAGGCTGGACAAGGAGTTTCCCGACCTCTCTTAGGTAAGCTGGGTTCCACAAGCCCTCCGCCCAAAGTGACTCCCGTCACAGTGGGGAAAAAATTACATCAATTTTATTTGGGTACAGCGTTGCATGACCGCAGAATTGTCAGTTAAAGTAATGCAGTACCATATAGGAAACACAATGGCCTGGCCATGAAGGGGGGTAAATCTTCCTGGGGTAAAGTGGTTAAGAGCCTTTGGTCACCAAGCAGGATCCAATAGGGGGCCCTTAGAGTCAACAAACATCTTCAGCTGGGGAGGAGAGCATAAAAAAATGTATTTTTAGCTTTTATTTCTTCAAAGGACGGTGTCATGTAATCATCTTTATATATTTTTTAGCTCATTTTATTCAATCCTGATTAAATAATGAGATTAGGATAATTATGTTTGATGATCAGGAGGATGATGTTGATTAAAATTTACTGTAAAATCAGTGCTCTAAAAGGTATTTTACTAACTGGCAGAAAGTAGACATTATAATTACTGGTACTAATAAAGCTTTTACAGATGATTACGGACCACACAGTGGCTAAGTGGTTAGCACTTCCACCTGGCAGCACTAAGGATTCTAGTTCAAATCCCAACCACGGCACTACCTGCAAGGACTTTGCATGTTCTACCTATGTGGGTTTCCTCCCGGTACTCGACATGTGTGGTTTGTTTAGTTACAAATTAAAATTTGGGTAAAATTTTCATGATTTGGATGCATCCGAATCACAACTTCAGCAAATCCAAAATAATTTCAAACGAAACAACAACATCTCGGTTTGATCAGATGCTTTTAAGGGCAGAGGAGAGGTCTGGGTTCTAATAGACCCCAGATGTTTCAGTAAAGAGAACCTGTCAATGCCCATGCTATCACAAGAGGGATTTTGTTTATCCCTTATGATAGCAGTAATAAAAATAAATTAAAGAGACAGTGTAAAAATAAAAATAAATAAATAATGAAATTTAACAAATGCATAAAGTGCCACCGTCCCTCCCGCGTGCTAGCAAAAAAAAAAAAAGGCGAACGCATACGTAGGTCGTGCGCACGTAATCGTTGTTGGCACCACACATGTGAGGTATTGCCGCAAACATCACAGTGAGAGAAATAATTCTGGCACCAGACCTCCTCTGTAACTCTAAGCTGGTAACCTGTAAAGGCTTTTAAAGCGTCGACCTATGGAGGTTTTTAAGTACCGTCGTTTGGCTGGAGCGTGCGCAATTTTTTGCGATACGGAACTGCGCCGCTTTAACTGACAATTGTGGGGTCGTGCCACGTTGTACCCAAACAAAATTGTCGTCCTTTTTTCCCCACAAATAGAGCTTTCTTTTGGTGGTATTTGATCACCTCTGCGGTTTGCGCTATAAACAAAAGAAGACCAACAATTTTGAAAGAAAATGTACTTTCTGCTATAAAACATATCCCCCAAAAAATATAAAAAAAACGAATTTATTCATCAGTTTAGGTCAATATGTATTCTGCTACATATTTTTGGTAATTTTTTTTTTTTACAATAAGGGTATATTGATTAGTTTTTGCAAAAGTTATATCGTCTACAAAATAGGGGATAGATTTATGGACTTTTAAAAATCTGACCCCAAGTGACACTTTTTCGGGACCAGTGACATTATTATATTGATCAGTGCTATAAAAATGCACTGATTAATGTATAAACGACACTGGCAGGGAAGGGGTTGACACTAGGGGGTGATCAAGGGGTTAAATGTGTTCCCTGGGTGTGTTCTAACTGTGTGGGGGATGGGCTGCCTGGGACAACAAAGAGATCGCTGTTCCTGATCAGTAGGAACAGCAGGTCTCAGAGTTGTCCCCTGACAGAACGGGGATCCGCCTTGTTTACATATTCAGATCCCTGTTCTGCCTCTCCTCACCGCGATCGCGGGTGGCCGGTGGACATCAAGTCCGCAGGACCTGCGGGTGCCCGCAGTTTAACATGCACAGACCGATGTACGTCTGTTTGCACAGCAGAGCCGACCTGCCGCAGTATATTTACTGTGGCTGGTCGGCAAGTGGTTAAAGCGTGACATGTTTGATATCTATTTACTCAGCGTAACATCATCTTTTATATTTTACTAAAAAATTGGGTATTATATTGTATTTATTTTTTATTTTTTATAATTCCTTTATAAACCAAAGGAAGTTACATGTAACAGCCAAAAGAGACAGTGTTTACAGTATCTCAATCAGATAACATATAGGTGCTTGAAGGCCGAGACAGCGTTGCACGGGATATGCGGTCGTAACATCGAATACGTTTATGAAGATATTGCTCAGTGCATCACGCTGGGACATGCTTTAATGCATGAAACAGTAAAATAAACTAAAATAAAATATACAATAAAAATTAAGTAACTTAGATTGAAACTTTTCAATTAGCTTAGCGGAAGGTTGAACCTCCCTTAGGTCTGGTAAGCCCAGGGATGGGGCAATATAAAAGCAAAAGGTATAATGTTTGGGGGTTTTAAGTAATATTCTAAGAAAAATAAAACATGACTTTTACATGTAGGAGAGGAATGTTAGAATTGGCCTGGGTAGGAAGTAGTTATTCTTTAATGGGCTAATTTTTATATTTGTATGTTTGAATGAAGTCCTGCTTTAAGTGCATCACAATAAAAACTCATTACTGATGTTTGTGTTTTTTTTTTTGTTTTTGTTTTTTGCTGACAGAAAAGTGCAAAAAAAGCCTTGTAATATGCTACGAGTCACTAGAACTATAGATTATGTAGCACCCTCTACATACCGGTAGTTTTATTTTGGTTTGTGTGGGCTGGGAGTGGCTCAGAGTTAGCAGCTGATGATTCACAGGCAGCATTACTAAGACCTCCCTCTTCTATCTAGAGCCTTCTGGAAAGAGAGAAGGAGAGGAGAGGTGGAGCTGCCTGGGGGGTGTTAAGGAGCCCTGACCAATCCCCAACCTGGATTGGCAGGTGGCAGGCCCATGGACACAGGTAGTCCAATGGACACAGGTAGGCTGTATTGTTGGGCACAGGTGAAGCGGCATTGATGGACACAGGTAGGCTGCATTGTTGGGCACAGGTGAGGCTGCATTGATTAGCACAGGTGAGGCTGCACTGATGAGCACTGATAAAGTTGTTGTTAATATTTATTTTTGTAGCTTAATTCTACATAAAACATTTAAGTGTAATTTCAAGACATAGTTTTTGATGGCGTGTTTAGGGGCGGAATTAGGGGCGGAGCAGGGTAAGGGTTGGGTGGGGCAACTGGTGGCGAGTAACCCTCAAGGCCTGGTTAGTAGCTCAGGACTTGAAATTTTGAGCCCTGCATATATATATATATATATATATATATATATATATATATGTGTAGCTCAATTTAAGGGGAGTGTCTGAGTGGTAGTTAGGCTCAGACACACTGATTGTTAGGGTTTATGGACCATTTTTTGATTACGGGGGATAGTGTTGGTGTACAGTTCCCTGTGGCCTACAGGTGGCGCTTTCATAGTAGGCCAGGGTTGAACCACAGATATAGGGCTGTGCTTTTTGTGTCCCCTCTCGGCAGTAGTGGAGCGGGGCGGGGAGCTTGCTGTGCCTGTCAGGAGAGGATATAAAAGGGGCAGACATCTTCCGTTCAAGGTCCACGCCCAGGCACCTTCGGCCTGGGGGTGAGTGAGGGTTGTCTCCGGGTGCCCTAGGCCCGGAGGTGGAGTTCCTGTTCCATCCCAGACACCTTTAGTCTGGGATGAGGTACTACTTTGAAGGCCCAGGGCCCAGCACCTTCGGCTGGGGTCCGCTAAGGATCGAGGACTCTCAGGGTGCCGCCGTTCGAGGGGACCCGTATCTAGGATGAGGAGGCCAGGGAGGTAACCCCTTCCGAAGACCCAGCGCAGTGTCATGGTGACGGTGGGGGCCTCTGGTAACTCTCTAGAGGGATGTCTTCTCCTTGACAGGGGTCAGATATTCTTAGAAGGAAGTTCACGTTCACAAGGTCAGTGGCAGTGGCCTCATTGGGCAGTGCCCTATTCACCCGGTCTGTGGCAGAGACCAAATTCAGCAGGCCCGTGGCAGGGGTCTTATTTCACCAGGTCTGTGGCAGAGACCAACCTCACGGTCTGTGGCAGAGACCATGCGCCAAAGCTGTTTGAGACACCTGAACAGTCAAGAGTGTTTGTACTACGTTTGTGCCGGGACCTCCTCCACACCTCGAGCTGTCTTGTCCCTTGCTCCAACCTTTTCTTTTCGATCCGAGACTGTTTATTTTGCACTGTGAAAATAAACTCAGAGTTGGAGTTTCAGCTGGTGTGGACATTCACGTTACTGGGAATTAAAGGACTTGCCTCTATTTGCAGTAGAGGCGAGATTCATCCCCAAGAGGAGTTTTGACTCTGGCTGCGGACACGGCCCGATAAAAATAACACCGATCAACCTCTTTACACAGGAGGGTACGGGTGTGTGGCGCGGTGTGCCTCTCCCTTCCTGCAAGGAGCCAAAGTTAAAGGCAGGTAAAGAGAGGGGTCTGTGCGCTATATATATATATATATATATATATATATATATATTGTGAAAGTGAGGGCCCCTGTCTCGTGAAAATGGGTTTAAAATGAACACAGGTCTCTCAAAAGAGAAGCTTTGTAAGCAGAGGCGGCTCTCTAATTAGGCAAGTTAGGCGGTCGCCTTAGGCCTCGCACTCACAGGGGCCTCGCGGCCACCTTAATTGCCTGTGATCAATACTAATGTCGGCATCATCGGATCTCTCTATTACTCCTCTCTCTTTTTCACCTCCCCCTCTCTCCCCCCTCTTGCATTGGCTGAATATGTCTGATGGGTGAGGAGGGTGCCCTGGAAGTGGTGCTGATCACCTGTGTGTTAGATCCGTGCATTTTCTGCAGCCATTTTTCTTGTTTGAATTATTTTTCCTATTATGGGCGTAAGTGGGGCCTCATGTCTAAGTTTTGCCTAAGGCCTCACAAAGCCTAGAGCCGCCTCTGTTTGTGAGCAGAGAAAATTACATTTTACATTTTCTCTGGATTTGGTAAGTCTGGAGTTTCAGGAGAACCCCTTCCTAGAGGCTAGGAGTGGGCCTGTGCAGCATGGTACTGCGACCAAGGCTGAGTGAGCCTTAAGAGCCAGGTGGCTTGGCATTTTTCATTTATTGTATTTCTGCTGGAGAAGAACCCCTGTGAGGGCAATTCATGTGTGTATGAACTTTGATTTTGTTATCTTTAATAAAAGTGGGCTACCATGCCCTAAAACTGAAGTTCCTGTTGGCCGTGAACTCACTGAAAACGCATCTACCACTGAGCTGGGCATCCCCCATATTACAATATATACACACAATAGTGTATACCCTATATACTCGAGTATAAGCCAAGTTTTTCAGCACATTTTTTTTGTGCTGAAAATGCCTCCCCTCGGCTTATACTCGAGTCTGTGTCCATCTTCACATTTGTGCGCCTGATCCCGGCCAGCCGTAGGTCCCCTGGACCCCAAACTTGGCACACATGTAGCCCCACTCTTCTTTTACAAGTGTGCAAAGTTTGTCCGGGGGACCTACGGCCGGGGAGCACCGATTTTTCAAATCCGGGCACTCCTTCCATAGACTCCAATGTTAAACGTCAGTCTAGTCACACAGCTCAGGAGATCAGGTAGGGAGATTGGGCACAGTGAGGCATGGACACAGTGAGGCATGGGCACAGTGACAGTGAGGCATGGGCACAGTGAGGCATGGATACAGTGAGGCACAGTGAGGCATGGATTCAGTGAGGCATGGACACAGTGAGGCATGGGCACAGTGAGGCAAAGTGAGGCACAGTGAGGCATGGATTCAGTGAGGCATGGGCACAGTGAGGCATGGGCACAGTGAGGCATGGGCACAGTGAGGCATGGGCACAGTGAGGCATGCACATGGACACAGTGAGGCAAAGTGAGGCACAGTGAGGCATGCAGATGGACACCCTAGGCTTATACTCGAGTCAATAATTTTTCCCAGTTTTTTTGTGGTAAAATTAGGTACCTCGGCTTATATTCGGGTCGGCTTATACTCGAGTATATATACGGTATATAAGAAATTCAGCTTTACAGGATTGCCACTGTTGCCATTGCGTTAAAGTGTCGCTAACTAAAAACCCCACCATCCCCACCACCCCACCTCAGATCTGACACATACTGTGTACATAATTTATGTCTCTGATTGAAATACAATAATTGTTTTTGAAGCCAGCACTTACATCACATAAAAGGTCTTTTTTTTTTTTCCCCCATTTTATGATTTTGTGGAAAATTCCAGTAATACATTGTGGTTTGCTGTACATCCGTTTAATCAATCGTACCGGCTCCTGTTGCATGCCACTGTTTGTGAACAGGAACCAGACTTTTCAAGAACTCTGTATGTTATATTCATTACCTGCATTTGTTTTGTAATGTTCAACTTTTTTTTTTTAATAATGTGGATATTTTATGGCTATTTCTGCACACGTAATGCTTTTTCTAAGATGAATCTCCTCACTGTATTTCAATGGACCTTAAAGGGATCCATGTACAAAAAACTTTGAGAACCACTCAAAGCACTGTAACACTCCCCCTGTAATCCAAAAGCACAGATCAGCTACTATAGTGGCCCAGGTACTGTATAAAGAGGTGAAAATACGGCTTTAGTTAGATATGCATCACTGACGTGTTTCGCCCCGCCTACGGGGCTTATTCATAGAGATTAATCTATGATTAACCTTACTAATATTTATAAGCTTAATCCATGATTAAGGGAGGGGTATAAATAGCCTGGGGCCTGGAATAGCTTCTGGGGGAATAAGACCCAGCCTAAAGAGGCTGAGGCATCCCTGGGAGGCTGCCTGTTACACCAAAGAAATCCTTTTGGGGTCCCAGCTCCTGCTTGGGCTGGGGGACCTCTGGCCTAGCCTCCTGAAAACATGAAGAAAGTTCACCTGAGGATCCAGGACACAGGCAACAAGTACAGAAGGTGACTGGTACTGCAGATGGCAACACAGAGCACAGTGAGTACCTGTCATGTGGATTCTAGAGACTTTTCTTTGCCCTATTTCGGAGACCTTGCAGCAGTATATCTAGGATTTTATTCCCATTGAGGACTTCCTGTTTGGAATCTAGTTACCCTTCCCATTCAAGAGGGTGGTTCTCATCCTGAAGGAGATCAGATCAGAGTCTTCCATTCGTTCTGTTAGAAGTTTTAAGCAAGTGTGTCTTCCCTACAGTCAAGCATGGTGGTGGGAGTGTCATGGTCTGGGGCTGCATGAGTGCTGCCGGCACTGGGGAGCTACAGATCATTGAGGGAACCATGAATGCCAACATGTACTGTGACATACTGAAGCAGAGCATGATCCCCTCCCTACAGAGACTGGGCTGCAGGGCAGTATTCCAACATGATAACGACCCCAAACACACCTCCAAGACTTCTGCCTTGCTAAAGAAGCTGAGGGTAAAGGTAATAGACTGGCCAAGCATGTCTCCAGACCTAAACCCTATTGAGCATCTGTGGGGGATCCTCTAACGGAAGGTGGAGGAACGCAAGATCTCTAACATCCACCAGCTCTGTGATGTCATCATGGAGGAGTGGAAGAGGACTCCAGTGGCAACCTGTGAAGATCTGGTGACCTCCATGCCCAAGAGGGTTAAGGCATACCTCCCAACCTGCACGGATTCTGCGGGATGATCCCGCACAGCCACTTACCTCCCGCATTCCCGCGATAGAGGCAGTATTCCCGCACAGAAGAGGAGCCAGTGAGTGGAGGCAGCACAGGAGGAGGAGGAGGTAAGCAAGTGGCAACCATCATCAATGTCACCACTTGTCACCTTCCCGCGGCAGAACCTCCCTAGCTAAACAGGTTTCTTCTGTTTGCCCCCCCCCCCACGCTCAACAACTTTAATGTCGGGAACAAGTTTCTTAGCCATCCCGCGGCAGGCATACCCCCCCCCCCCCGCTCAACAACTTCGATGTCTGATTCATTTGTCCCGCAGTGTCATTTTCAAAAGTTGGGAGGTATGGTTAAGGCAGTGCTGGAAAATA
Source organism: Rana muscosa (assembly GCA_029206835.1). NCBI lineage: Eukaryota > Metazoa > Chordata > Amphibia > Anura > Ranidae > Rana > Rana muscosa. The sequence goes on along the minus strand of CM055118.1, from coordinate 431,982,750 downwards.
ATGGTGGCCACACAAAATATTGACACTTTGGGCCCAATTTGGACATTTTCACTTAGGGGTGTACTCACTTTTGTTGCCAGCGGTTTAGACATTAATGGCTGTGTGTTGAGTTATTTTGAGGGGACAGCAAATTTACACTGTTATACAAGCTGTACACTCACTACTTTACATTGTAGCAAAGTGTTATTTCTTCAGTGTTGTCACATGAAAAGATATAATAAAATATTTTCAAAAATGTGAGGGGTGTACTCACTTTTGGGAGATACTGTGTCTATCTACCTATCTTTCTGACCTCCGTTGCCCCAGTGACGACGTTCATTGAGACAAAATGTTCAGGGCGGGGTTACTGCGGTGACGCCATCACGCCCGCTGGGTCGCTTAATTCGGGGTATACACGATGCTTTGATGTTTATTTTAGATGTGAGTACAGTTTTAAATAAACATACTTTTAATTACTGCGCCATGTGCGATCCCCTTCCTTTTACATGTGGTTCACAGGAGTGAATTATCCTGGAATTGTGCTTGGTGTCATGGTGATATAAGGAGTATGGAGTAGTGATAATACTGGTTGCCAAGCTGGCAAACTACAACCGGAGTTGAGTGGTGACCCATCCATCCCTAGAGGGATTTCTTTTTTAAGTGTTCTTAGACTTTCTGTTATGCCGTGTACACACGATCGATTTTCTTGACGGTGAAAACACCGCCGAGAAAATCGACATGAAAAACGAGGACCGGCTTGGTCCCCTACACACGGCCGGTTTTCATTACATTTTTTATTTTGGTTGTGAAAAACGACCGTGTGTAGGCTCCCCGGCAGTGTTTCCCTATGGGAAAACTGCCGCGGAAAAAAATGCTGTGAATTACGACGAGAAAAATTAGAGCATGTTCTAATTTTTCTCGTCGTGATTAATGCCATTTTTCTCTTTGGGAAAAATGCTGAAAAGCCCACACACGGGCGTTTTTCTCGTCAAAGAGAAAAAATTTAATTTTTCCCGACGAGAAAAATGGTCGTGTGTACGCGGCATCACAGAGGTCTATGCTTCCGGTAAGAGACTTTGATATCCCCCATTTTTTATAAACTTTTATGAACTTTTCAGACTATTTATTTATCTATTTTTTTTTACTGTATATGAATTTGGTATTTTATTTGTATTTACAATTTATGATGGGAGTTGAATTTTGTGTAACTAAATTCAAAATCATAATATATACTGGAATTTCTTATTTTTTTTATACTTACAGTGGGACTGTGACTGTTATAAAATATATCCAATAAAATCAAATTTCTTTGTAAATTTAGGCCAATACATATTTATGGTAGAAAAAAAAAAAAAAAAACAATAAGTGTATATTGATTGGTTTGCGCAAAAGTTATAGCGTCTACAAACTATGGGATATTTTTATGGAATTTTTATTTATTTTTAGAGTTGAGCGGGTAGCTGGATATTCGGGTCCGGCGGGTTCGGCCGAACTTCGGAAAAAAGTTCGGATTCGGGACCGAACTTTAACCCGAACCCGGACCCGGACCCGGACCCCATTGAAGTCAATGGGGACCCGGACTTCTGACGACTAAAAAGGCTCTAAAAAAGTAATGGAAAGGGCTAGAGGGCTGAAAATGGCAGCAAAATGTTGTTAAGAACATGGCAAGTGCTCTGCAAACAAATGTGGATAGGAAATAACTTAAAAGAACATAAAAAATAATAAAAAATAAAAAAATATGCTGGAGGCCCGATTTTCAGCAGAAGAGGTACAGGAAGTCATTAAGAACCTCAGAAACTCAACGGCACGATGCGACACATATGGTGGGAATGCCCCAGAATACGCCCTTTCTGGAATAAATTATTTAATTTAATGGATAAGCTAGTGGGAAAATAAAATACTTTGAAATAAAAATGTAGCGGGGTGCTAAATTTAAGGAAAGTGTTTGAGTGGTAAATAGGCTCAAATACCCTAATTCTGTAGGATTCATGGACCATTTTGTCCTCGGGGGACAGTATTGGTGTGCAGTTCCCTGCGGCCTACAGGTGGCGCCTTTTGTGTCCCCTCTTGGCAGTAGTACAGCGGGGCGGGGAACCTGCTGTGCATGCCAGGAGAGCATATAAAAGGGGCAGACCTTTGGCCTGGGGGCTGATGTCCAGTGGGGTCCGCGCCCAGGTGCCTTCGGCCTGGGTGCATGTGTTCCTGTTCCATCTCGGGCACCTTTAGCCCGGGGTGAGGTACTATCCTGGAGTTCTTGCTGCCCTGGGTATGGAGGCCTAGGGGCGGGAGTAAAGCCTGGAGTCCAGAGCCGCCTCGTGTAGGGGACCCTGTTCCAGGGAAGGGAGGATCATTCTGATGGACCGATGCGGGAGTCACGGTGAAGGAATGGTCTGTTGACTCCCTGGAGAGATGTCTTCCCCTTGATATGGGCTAGGTTCGTAGAAGGAGAAGCTCAAGGTCACCTTGACTGTATCAGAGGCCTTATTCAACCGGCCCGTGGCAGGGGCCTTATACACCCTGGTCTGTGGCTGAGACCAAAGTTCTCCAGGCCCGTGGCAGGGGCCTTGTACACCCGGTCTGTGGCAGAGACCAACCTCAATGTCTGTGGCAGAGACCGTGCGCCAAAAACTGTTTGAGAAACCTAAGCAGTGAAGTGAATGTGCTACGTTTGTGCCTGGACCTCCTCCACACCTTAAGCTGTCCTGTTTCTTTGCTCTAACCTTTTCTATCTGAGTACAGTTTATTTTGCCATGAGAGAATAAGAGTTGGAGTTTCAGCTGGTGTGGACATTGACTTTACTGGCAATTAAAGGACTTGCCTCTACCTACAGTAGAGGTGAGAATCATCCTCTGGAGGAGTTTTGACTCCGGCTGTGGACACGGCCCGTCAAGTACACCGCTCAACCTCTTTATATAGGAGGATACGGGCTGGTAGTGCGGTGTGCCTTTCTCCCTCCTGCGAAGAGCCAACAACATAAAGGCAGGTAAGGGGGAAAGGATCTGTGCGCTACAAAAAAAGAAAATAAAAATTTTAATCTTGGCCTAGCAGGACGAGGTCCATATGGAGTAGGAGGTTGAGGTGGCGGTGGATGTGGCTGTGTAGGTGGAAGCGGCGGTGGAGGAGGACGAGGTAGCCAACACTGGTTCAAAAATACAACAATGGCTGGGTAAGGCCGGTGATGTGTCGAATTCTGTCCCCTGTCGAATAGTGTCCGCCCTGTACTGCGCTTGCTGAGTATGTAGGACAAGGGGATTTCAAAAATCTCCCAAGACTAACGGCGCCTGCGTGTTGAGTTCAGGTGAGTTCAGGTGAAGGCCACACCATCCGTGGTTCAAGCCGAGCCAAGCAAGGCCGCGATCGAAGCGAGCCCGTGAGGGGCCCTGTTACTATGTGCTACCGTATGTCCTCTTGGATGGTGGGGCTTGAACCTGCACTCACAGCGCAGGCGCCGTTCATCTTCGGAGATTTTGTGAATCTCCTTGTCCTCTGTAATGCGCAGTACGGGCCGGGCACAATCCGATGGCCGGACAGTTTGTCACAACACCGGTATACATGTCTATTCTGCACAAGGTACGGACAAGTCCTGTGGGATCCATGCCTGGTTCATTTTAATGAACGTGAGCTTGTCCACATTGGCTCTGGACAGGCGGCTGCGCTTGTCTGTGATAACGCCCCCTGCCGTGCTAAATACACGTTCAGATAATACACTGGCTGCAGGGCAGGCCAGCACCTCCAAGGCATAAACGGCAAGCTCAGGCCATGTGCCCAATTTGGAGACCCAGAAGTTGAAGGGGGCAGACCCGTCATCCAGTACGTGTAGGCCTGTGGACACATACTGCTCAACCATGTTGGTGAAATGCTGCCTCCTGCTAAGACGTTCCATCTCAGCTGGTGGTGCTGGTTGTTGTGGCGTGCTGACAAAGCTTTTCCACATTTCGGCCATGCTAACCCTGCCTTCTGAGGTGCTGCCGGTGCCCCGGCTGCGTTGGCGACCTCTTCCTCCTCCTCTGCCTTCGCCTTGTGCTTCCACCGTACGCCCGCTGTCAGGTGGGAATGCCACCAGCAGCGCGTCTACCAGCGTGCGCTTGTACTCGTGCATCTTACGATCCCGCTCCAGTGAGGGAATTAAGGACGGTACGTTGTCCTTGTAACGGGGATCCAGCAGGGTGGCCACCCAGTAATCAGCACCAGTTAAAATGTGGGCAACTCGGCTGTCGTTGCGGAAACACTGCAGCATGTAATCGCTCATGTGTGCCAGGCTGCCCAGAGGCAAAGAAAAGCTGTCCTCTGTGGGAGGTGTATCGTCTGTGTCCTCTGTATCCCCCCAGCCACGCACCAGTAATGGCCACGAGCTGGTCTGAGTGCCACCCTGCTGTGAACATGGCTCCTCCTCCTCCTCCTCCTCCTCCATCTCCTCCTCCACCTCGTCATCCTCCAGAACTGTGCCCTTTCTGCCGGACAATTGTGTACCTGGCGTTTGTTGGTGCAGGAACCCACCCTCGTAGCCACTTGTGAAAGACTGCCCTGAAAGCCTTTGAAATGATCCCGCTTCCTCCTCCTCCTCCTCATCCTCCTGTGCCACATCCTCTTCCATCATCGCACGAAGCGTTTTTTCAAGGAGGCATAGAACTGGGATAGTAACGCTGAGAACGGCGTCATTGGCACTGGCCATGTTGGTGGAGTACTCGAAACAGCGCAACAAGGCACACAGGTCTCGCATGGAGGCCCAGTTATTGGTGGTGAAGTGGTGCTGTTCCGCAGAGCGACTCACGCGTGATTGCTGCAGCTGAAACTCCACTATTGCCTGCTGCTGCTCGCACAGTCTGGCCAGCATGTGCAAGGTGGAGTTCCACCTTGTGGGCACGTCACATATGAGGCGGTGAGCGGGAAGGCCGAAGTTACGCTGCAGCGCTGACAGGCGAGCAGCAGCAGAGTGAGAACGCCGAAAGTGCGCACAGACAGCCCGCACTTTCTGCAGCAGCTCTGGCATATTGGGGTAATTTTTAAGGAACCTCTGGACCACCAAGTTCAGCACATGCGCCAGGCAAGGGATGTGCGTCAAACCGGCTAGACCCAGAGCTGCTACGAGATTTCGCCCATTATCGCACACCACCAGGCCGGGCTTGAGGCTCACTGACAGCAACCACTCATTGGTCTGTTGTTCCATGTCCCTCCACAACTCCTGCGCGGTGTGGGGATTTTCCCCCAAACAGGAAAGTTTTAAAACTGCCTGCTGTCGTTTACCCCTGGCTGTGCTGAAGTTGGTGGTGAAGGTGTTACGCTGAATGGATGAGGAGGCGGTAGAGGATGAGGAAGCGGAGAAGGAGGAGTTAGCAACAGGAGGCAAACTGAAACGCCCTGCAATCCTCGGTGGTGGAAGGACATGCGCCAAACCGCTATCTGCCTCAGGCCCAGCCGCCACTGCATTTACCCAGTGTGCTGTTAGGGAGATATAACGTCCCTGACCGTGCTTACTGGTCCACGCATCCGTAGTTAGGTGGACCTTGCCACAGATGGCGTTGCGCAGTGCACACCTGATTTTGTCCCCCACCTGGTTGTGCAGGGAAGGGATGGCTCGCCTGGAAAAGTAGTGGCGGCTGGGCACGACGTACTGCGGGACAGCCAATGCCATCAGGCTTTTAAAACTCTGCGTCTCCACCAGACGGAATGACAGCATTTCAAAGGCCAGGAATTTTGAAATGCTGGCATTCAGGGCCAGGGATCGCGAGTGGCTAGGGGGGTACTTCCTCTTCCGCTCCAATGTTTGGGAGATAGAGAGCTGAACGCTTCCATGGGACATTGTGGAGATGGTTGGTGACCCAGGTGGTAGTGTTGCTGGCAGATCCTCTGTTTGCGGGGTGACAGGTGCCACTGTCACTACAGAGGTGGATGAAGAGGCCGAGACTGCAGCAGAAGAGGAAGCAGGAGGAGCCAGAGACCTTTCTTGGTTTTTGAGGTGTCTACTCCACTGCAGCTCGTGCTTTGCACTTAGATGCCTGGTCATGCAGCTTGTGCTCAGGTTGAGAACGTTTATGCCTCGCTTCAGGCTCTGATTGCACAGCGTGCAAACCACTCGTGTCTTGTCATCAACACACTGTGTGAAGAACTGCCACGCTAGGGAAGTCCTTGGACCTGGCTTTGGTGTGCTCGGTCCCTTGCTGCGTTGGGCAGTAGCAGATGTACTGTCTAGGGGACGAATGCTCCGTTTTTGCACCCTGCTCCCTCTTCTGCTGTGCTGGTGGCTCTGTGCGACCACCGCCTCTTCCTCCGAACTACACTGGTCACCTGCATAACGTTGATTCCATGTGGGGTCGAGGACCTCATCGTCCTCCACATCATCTTCCACCCAGTCTTCACCCCTGCCCTCCATGTCTGTCTGCACAATTGCGAAAGCAGCAGCAGTTGGCACCTGTGTTTCGTCATCATCCGAGACGTGCTGCGATGGTCCTCCCATGTACCCATCATGAAACATAAGTGGTTGGGCATCGGTGCACTCAATCTCTTCCACTTCTGGGGCAGGGCTAGGTGGATGGCCCTGGGAAACCCTGCTAACAGAGTCATCGAAAAGCAGAAGAGACTGCTGCATGATTTGGGGCTCAGACTGCTTGGCTGATTTGCAAGGGGGTGAGGTGAAAGACTGATGGACATGGGCTTCAGGTGCCAACTCTGATCTTTCATCAGAAGAGTGGGTGGGAGACAATGTGAAGGAACCCGAGGCACTGTCAGCAACCCAATCTACTATCGCCTGTACTTGTCCTGGCCTAAACATTGGTACAGCCTCATTAGGCGCGACAAAATACCGCCGCAGGCTCGGTCGCCTACTCGCACCTGAGGAAGGTGTTTCACTTGTGCGTGTAGCTGGCACAGATCCACCACGTCCTCTCCCTGCAACAGGAGCTCCACCAGCAGCACCACGACCGGGGCCACCACGTCCCTTTGACCTTCCCCTCATATTTTCCAAATTTAGGATCTTGCCCTAAATGGCGTTTTTTGGAAGACCACAACACACCCACAGTATTTAACCGCTGAAACGCACAGCTACAGAACTGCAGAAAATGCTATTCAAAAAAAAAAAGGTTGTTTTTTTTAGTATAGCACAGTACAAGGAAAATATATAGAAATTGTTTATTTCACACACCTCCAGATGTGTATTTCACACTGCAAAATATTTTCTGTGGCCCTAAATGGCGTTTTTTGCCAGACCACAACACACCCACAGCACGTAACCGCTGAATCGCACAGCTACAGAAAATGCTATTAAAAAAAAAAGGTTGTTTTTTTTAGTATAGCACTGTACAAGAAGAATATATAGAAATTGTTTATTTTACACACCTCCAAGATGTGTATTTCACACTGCAAAATATTTTCTGTGGCCCTAAATGGCGTTTTTTGGAAGAGCACAACACAACCACAGTATTTAACCACTGAATCACACAGCTATAGAAGTGCAGAGAATGCTATTCAAAAAAAATGTTTTTTTTTTTAGTATAGCACTGTACAATATATAGAAATTGTTTATTTTACACACCTCCAGATGTGTATTTCACACTGCAAAATATTTTCTGTGGCCCTAAATGGCGTTTTTTGGAAGAGCACAACACAACCACAGTATTTAACCACTGAATCGCACAGCTATAGAAGTGCAGAGAATGCTATTCAAAAAAAATGTTTTTTTTTTAGTATAGCACTGTACAATATATAGAAATTGTTTATTTCACACACCTCCAGATGTGTATTTCACACTGCAAAATATTTTCTGTGGCCCTAAATGGCGTTTTTTGCAAGAGCACAACAACCCCAACAGTATATAACCGCTGAATCGCACAGCTGCAGAGGCCAGAGAATGCTTTTTAAAAATAATGTTGTTTTTTCACACACCTCCAGATGTGTATTTCACACTGCAAAATATTTTCTGTGGCCCTAAATGGCGTTTTTTGGAAGAGCACAACACAACCACAGTATTTAACCACTGTATCGCACAGCTATAGAAGTGCAGAGAATGCTATTCAAAAAAAATGTTTTTTTTTTTAGTATAGCACTGTACAATATATAGAAATTGTTTATTTTACACACCTCCACATGTGTATTTCACACTGCAATTTATTTTCTGTGGCCCTAAATGGCGTTTTTTTGAAGAGCACAACAACCCCAACAGTATATAACCGCTGAATCGCACAGCTGCAGAGGCCAGAGAATGCTATTCAAAAATAATGTTGTTTTTTCACACACCTCCAGATGTGTGTTTCACACTGCAAAATATTTTCTGTGGCCCTAAATGGCGTTTTTTGGAAGAGCACAACACACCCACAGTATATAACCGCTGAATCGCACAGCTGCAGAGAATGCTATTCAAAAAAAAGTTTTTTTTTTTTTTAGTATAGCATAGTACAAGAAAAATATATAGAAATTGGTTATTTCACACAACTAGAGATATACACTGCAAAATATTTTTTTTGCCCAAAAATAGGTCTTTTTTGCGCACAACAAAGTGCCTTTTTTTTTTTTTGCAACAGCACAATAAAGTGCCTTTTTTTTTTTTTGGGGCCCAAAAATGGGTCTTTTTAGCAAAAGCACAATAAAGTGCCTTTTTTTTTTTTTTTCTGCCCGAAATAGGTCTTTTAGCAAGAGCACAATACAGCCACAGTATGGAATAGGTGTATCACTCAACGTAATGCAGTGCTGGTGCACTGAGCTTGCAACACAAACAGATAAACCTATGCAGATCGCTGAGCTATTATATCTCTCAATCTGGACTCCTATCTAAATCTCTCTCCCTGAAAGCACAAACAGGATCCTGCCCCTACACTACACTACACTGTCTCTCTATCTTTTCTATCAGTAGATTGCAGAATCAGGACTAACTCCTATCATATAATTCTCTCCCTCACAGCAACAGCAGCCAGGATCCTTTCCCTACACTGTCTAAAAGCAGAGTGACGATCTGTGCTGTGTGCCTCTTGCTTATATAGAAGCTGGTCACATGCTGGGTCACATGTTGCACTGACCAATCACAGCCATGCCATTAGTAGGCATGGCTATGATGGCTTCTAAGGGCACACCAGCTAATCAAATGGTGATTGGCTGGCCCCTGAAGCATTTCTAACTGCGCCATTAAATTCCCGAATCCGGACCCGAACCCGGACTTTAGCGCAAAATCCGGGTCCGGGTCCGGGGTCGGGAAAAAGCCAAAATTCGGTACGGACCCGAACTTTACAGTTCGGGTCCGCTCAACACTATTTATTTTACGCTGGTAATGGCAACAAACAGCGACTTATATCAGGACTGCAATATTACGACAATCGGACAATATGCACGGTCACTGTACTAATGACACTGGCTGGGAAGGGGTTAAACATCTAGGGTGTTTAAAGGCTTAAATGTGTGCCTAACCAGTGTTTTTGTGTTCTGTGTGAGGTGCTTTTACTAAGGGCAGAGATTCATTTTATTCTCTGCTTTGCCCCTGTCAGAAGGAAGCTTTGCCTTGTTTACTCCGTTTTGTGTCTCTGCCCAAGGACTGGTGGGTGCCAGTGGATACCCAGCACCTGGCACCCTCAGACCGGCTTCTGCTGTAAGTAATCACAGCAGAAGCGGGCCACCGGCCACACATGCACTCACTCCCTAGGCAGAAGAGCAAAATCACGTATATATACATGATTCTGCACAGGAGGGCTGCCCTGTAGCAGTATATCTGCTATAGGGCGGTCCTTAAGTGGTTAACCACTTGCCTACTGGGCACTTTCACCCCCTTCCTGCCCAGGCCACCTTTCAGTTTTCAGCACTGTCACACTATGAATGACAATTACGGGGTCATGCTACACTGTACCCAAATTAAATTTTTATGATTTTTCTTTCCACACAAATAGAGCTTTCTTTTGGTGGTATTTAATCATCACTGGGGGTTTTTATTTTTTGCTAAATAAATGAATAAAGACCGAAAATTTTGAGAAAAAAACTTTTTCTTAGTTTGTTATAAAACAGGTAATCTTTCTCCTTCACTGATGTGCGCTGATGAGGCTGCACGCATAGGCACTGATAGGCTGCACTGATGGGCACAGATGAGGCGGCACTGATGGGCATTGCTGAGCACTGATAGGCTGCACTGATGGGCACTGATGAGGCAGTACTGGTGGCCACTAATGAGGCTGCACTGATAGCTGGCACTGATGGGCACTTAAGGGCAGCACTGATGAGCACTGATGAGATGGCACTGATGGGCATTGATGAGCACTGATAGGCTGCACTGATGGGCACTAATGAGGCGGCACTGGTGGCCACTGATAAGGCTGCACTAATAGGTGGCACTGATGGGCACTGGTAGGCAGCACTGATGGGCACTGGTAGACAGCACTGATAGGTAGCACTGATGGGCAATGGTAGGCAGCACTGATGGGCACTGATAGGCAGAACTGATGGGCAATGATAGGTAGCACTGTTGGGCACTGATAGGCAGAACTGGTGGGCAATGATAGGCGGTACTGATAGGCACTGATAGGCGGCACTGGTGGGCACTGGTAGGTGGCACTGATGGGCACTCATAGGCAATGATAGGTAGCACTGATGGACACTGGTAGGCTGCACTGATGGGCACTGGTAGGCAGCACTGATGGGCACTGATAGGCAGAACTGATGGGAAATGATAGGTAGCACTGATGGGCACTTGTAGGCGGCACTGATGGGCACTGATAGGCTGCACTGATGGGCACTGATCTGTTGACATCCGTAAACAGCTGCGATTGGACACAGCTGATCATGAGGTAAAGAGCCACTGGTTGGCTCTTTACCTCCAATATGTGAGCAGCAGCATCCTCCAGATCACAGAGCTCGCCGCCCACGCCCTGCAACAACGGGGTCCCAGGACTAGACGACTGGCTGTGATCATCCTTGGGCTATAGCGCAATTGGCAAGTGGTTAAAATAGCGCAGTGCTGAATAGCCAAAAAAATGGCCTGGTCATGAAGGGGGTAAAACCTTTCCGGAGGCCAAGTGGTTAATAAAGTGCTTTGTAATGCCTACATGCAGCTCTTCTTTAGAAACAGAACTCGTTAAAAATTACATGGCATGGAATGTTCCTTGAACTTTAGGATATGTTTTTGTAGTCCCTCATATAGCGAGGGGTTCACATTCTGACAGAGGTTAATGTGAAATGCCGGAATGCCAGACTGAAATAGCCGTGGCCGTTATTGCAGCAAACAGAGAAGAAAGGCTGGGGGGGGGGGGGGGGGGTGGTTTGTTAGTGCCGCCATATAAACATGAAGTCACGATGCTGTCACTGACTGGTGTTTTATATTTTTAATATCAATCTAAACAGACACACCTTATGATATATTAAGGTCATCAGGACATGATAAACCTTCATTACGATCTCATCCGACAACTACAAGTGTGAGCGCAGCGAGACGTTCATAGATCTCCCGGGGCCCCAATAGATCTCCCAGGCCCCCATAGATCTCCCGGGCCTTCATAGATCTCCCGGGCCTCCATAGATCTCCCGGGGCCTCTATAGATCTCCCGGGCCTCCACGGATCTCCCGGGGCCTCTATAGATCTCCCAGGGCCTCTATAGATCTCTCGGGGCCTCTATAGATCTCCCGGGGTCTCCATAGATCTCCCGGGGCCTCCATAGATCTCCCGGGGCCTCCATAGATCTCCCGGGGCCTCCATAGATCTCCCAGGGCCTCTATAGATCTCCCGGGGCCTCCATAGATCTCCCGGGGCCTCTATAGATCTCCCGGGCCTCCATAGATCTCCCGGGGCCTCCATAGATCTCCCAGGGCCTCTATAGATCTCCCGGGCCTCCACGGATCTCCCGGGGCCTCTATAGATCTCCCAGGGCCTCTATAGATCTCCCGGGGCCTCCATAGATCTCCCGGGGCCTCTATAGATCTCCCGGGCCTCCATAGATCTCCCGGGCCTCCTCTGATGTATTTATAACAATTGGAAGGAATGGGCGGTATGTCTATAAAAAGCCTGTGTTCACACTATACTATATTATCCTGAGCAGCCTGCTGTCTTTGAACGGGTAGAAACCACGGTGTGGAAAAAAAAGTACAGTACTGTGCAAAAGTTTTTAGGCAGGTGTGAAGAAATGCTGTAAAGTAAGAATGTTTCCAAAAATATATATTTTAATTCTTTATTTTTATAAATTTACAGAATATTACATTTGCAAAGTGAGCAAACAGAAGCAAACATTTTTTTTATATCTAATTATTATTTGGTGTGACTACCCTTTGGCTTCAAACCAGCATCACCCCTTAATGTAGCGGTACCCCCGTAGGGGCTGCTGGATATTGTGGTCCACCTGTCACCATGTCCAGCCTGCCAGTCCTTCTTGAGACAATGAACAGCCCGTATGTTTGTTTTGTATTTTATTGAGGAATTTCGAACTTGGATAGGGTAAAGGAAATTATGGGATGCCCAAAGTCAATAGTAGAATCGATTGAATGATTAGTTGGAACCTCTAATTACACTTCTAGAGCTCCAGCCTCCTCCAGCACAATGCTTATTTGTAGACTGTGTGTCTCTCTTTCTCTCTCTCTCTCTCTCCTGTACAATACTTGGTTCCTGGTACAGCTAGCACATGGTAGTCCAACTCTAACTCTTTCAGGTCTTAGCAACTGCCATTTGCAGGCAGGGATCCCGGGCCCCTTTAGTGTAGCAACAAAAATAGGAAAGTCTTTAGTGTTAGCTGACCTTTTGGTGGACTACTGCTCCCAGTCAGTCCTCCTCAGGTCCTGCCAGCCCTCCTGGCTGCAGCTGCCTGACTCCACTGCCCATGATATCAGTCTCTCCTGCTGGCTCTACATCCACCTCAGACTGCACTCTCCCAGTCCCCTCTGGCATGCCCCCCTAGCTCTCCCAACTGTGCCTGTTACTCACCAGCCCTCTTAGCTGCACCCCGGTGGATCCCTCCTGCAGACTTGCCCGGCAACACTAGCTCCCGTTGTCTTTCTCGGTCCCTCTCTGTGCCTCCTGTCCAGATCCTTCTTTGTTACTCAGAAAGGCACCGACTTGCACCCAAACCCCACAGGCCCAAGGTCACCCCCCCCCCAGACTGGGGGGTACCTCAATGGCCCAGACAACCTAGTGCTCCATCTCCATCTCCAGCTTTTTCCACCCAACCACTCTCTCCAGCTCTCTCAAGGAGGCCTGCCCCCTGCCAATCCCAGTTTGGGATTGGTCAGGGCTTCCTGAGACACCCCAGATGGCTCCACCTCTCTTCCCCTCCTTCCTTCTAGAATCCTCTAGAAGCAGAAGGGAGGTAACCGAAAGATGATGCTATCTGTGAGTCACCTGCCTACACTGAGCCACTCCCAGCCCACACAGATGAAAACAAACAGGACTAGCTTACAGCTAGGCCTGAATAAATTTACCTGCACTACAAAAATCCTACTTCCAGCACCTACCCTAAGTAGAGGGTGCTACATTACACTTGCACAAAGTCAGAGATTTTGTAGGATTAGAGTCAGGCTGGGTTCACACTAGCTGTGGCCATGGCCAGCGGGGTCCAGTGCATGTCTGTTTACCGTATCAGGTGCGAATCAGATCCGAAAATTTACCTGAAACAGACCAGGTGATGCACGGGACCCTTCTGCAATTCGGACTGTGCCCCCCCCAGGGGTGTGTGAACCGGCTCCAATTGAGAGCCGGTCACAGTCTCCTGTCATGTAAATTGGATTCAGGAAAACCCACATCCAATTCGCATCAGTGTGAATCCAGCCTAAGGTGTATGATGAACCAGTTATACCAAGCAGGGCTAATGATCATCAATTTCATATGTAGGTTGAAACACAGTCCTTAAATGAAACGGAAACAGCTGTGTAGGAGGCTTAATACTGGGTGAGGAACAGCCAAACTCTGCTACTAAGGTGAGGTTGTGGAAGGCCGGTTCATGTCACAGGTCATACACCATGGCAAGACTGAGCCCACAAGGTAGTTATACTGCATCGGCAAGGTCTCTCCCAGGAAAAGATTTCAAAGTAGACTGGGGTTTCAAGATGTGATGTTCAAGATCTTTTGAAGAAGCACAACGCAACATTGGGGACTGTAGACAACGTGGCTGGCCAAGGAAACTTAATGCAGCAGATGGAAGACGAATCATGCTTACTTCTCTTCCACATCGGAAGCTGTCCAGTAGTGCCATCAGCACAGACCTGGTGGAAACCAGTGGGACCCAGGTACAACTATCTACTGTTCGCCATTCACAGCACGCCTTGCATTGCATTGCAATTAATGTAAAGCGTTCAGTAATTGGATGCTTTTTCTCAGTGAACGCAATTCCTTCTCTGATTGGATAAGCTGGAGTTTGTTATTTTTATTATTCAAAGCAAACCTACCCCTCCATCCATCTATGTCCCAATGCTTTATTTTGTTGAGAAATCACCTGGAAAAAAACACACCCTAGCATTTCTAACTGCGGCCATCTTGAGTAAGGGAAAATGATTCATGTAGCATTTACTTCCTGGAATCCATCTTCCCTTAACTCAGGCATGTAGGAAGGAGGGGTATGCTTAGCTGAGAAAGCTTCTCCTCCAGATGAAAGGAAAAAAAATGCCATGAAGACTACTGGGATGCACCATCATCATCATCATCATTTTGGCCTAGGCCAGAAACCAGGAAGTAGCTGAAGAAATGTAAAAAAAAGTTTAAAACCGACAGACAGCACACAACAGAATGCACGTTAAATTATAAAGTGTTCATGCAGGGGTTTTTGTTGTATTCTCTCTCCTGAGGGAGAAAGCAGTAGTATTGGGAGCAATACTTTCTGCTCTTGTTTACCAATGAATCTCATATTATACACTCCCTTTAACCACTTGCCGCCCGCCCTATAGCGGATTGACGGCGGCAAAGTGGTTTTAAAATCCTGACTGGACGTCATATGACGTCCTCAGGATTTTAAGCCGCTGCGCGCCCCCAGGGGCGCGCATCACGGCGATCGTTGTTGCAGGGTGTCAGTCTGACACCCCGCAACTCTGATCTAGGTAAAGAGTCTCCGACTGAGACTCTTTACCACGTGATCAGCCGTGTCCAATCACGGCTGATCACGATGTAAACAGGAAAAGCCGGTAATCGGCTTTTCCTCACTCGCGTCTGTCAGACGCGAGTAGAGGAGAGCCGATCGGCTGCTCCTCTGACAGGGGGGGTTTGTGCTGATCATCTATCAGCGCAGCCCCCCCGAGGATGCCCACACTGGACCACCAGGGATGCCACTGGACCACCAGGGATGTCCATTACAAGGTATGCCTCCCTAGACCACCAGGGATTGAAATCAGTGCCCCCTAATGGATGCCAATTAGTGCCCCTAATGGATGCCAATCAGTGCCCACAATGGGCATCACTGATTGGCAGGCATTATTGTTTGGCACTGATTGGCATCCATTAACACATTACAGTGCCACCTATCAGTGCCCATCCATGCCACCTATCAGTGCCCATCCGTGCCACCTATCAGTGCCCATCCGTTTCGCCTATCGGTGCCCATCCATGCCGCCTATTGGTGCCCATCCGTGCCGCCTATCTGTGCCCATCCGTGCCGCTTATCTGTGCCCATCTGTGCCCATTCGTGCCGCCTATCTGTGCCCATCCGTGCCACCTATCTGTGCCCATCCGTGCCGCCTATCTGTGCTCATCCGTGCCGCTTACCGGTGTCCATCTGCGCTGCCTATCGGGGCCCATCCGCGCTGCCTATCGGTGCCCATCCGCACTGCCTATCGGTGCCCATCCGCGCTGCCTCATTGGTGCCCATCAGTGCCACCTTATCAGTGCCCATCAGTGCAGCCCCATCAGTGCCCATCAGTGAAGGAGAAAACTTACTAATTTACAAAGTTTTGTAACTGAAACAAAAAAAATATGTTTTTTTTTCAAAATGTTCTGTCTTTTTTCAAAATTTTAGCAGAAAATAAAAATCGCAGAGGTGATCAAATACCACCAAAAGAAAGCTCTATGTGTGGGAACATAATGATAAAAATTTAGTTTGGGTACAGTGTAGCATGACCGCGCAATTGTCATTCAAAGTGCAACAGCTCCGAAAGCTGAAAATTGGTCTGGGCAGGAAGCTGTATAAGTGCCCTGTATGGAAGTGGTTAAGTATTCATACCCCTTGAAATTTTTCACATTTTGTCATGTTACAACCAAAAACGTAAATGTATTTTTTTGGGATTTTATGTGATAGAGTGACCAACACAAAGTGGCTCATAATTGTGAAGTGGAAGGAAAATGATTTTTTTTTACAAATAAATATGTGCAAAGTGTGGCGTGCATTTTTATTCAGCCCAAAACAGCTCAAGTTCTGTCAGATTGGATGGAGAGCGTCTGTGAACAGCAACTTTCAAGTCTTGCCACAGATTCTCGATTGGATTTTAGGTCTGGAATTTGACTGGGCCATTCTAACACATGACATATTCTAACATATGCTTTGATCTAAACCAGGGGTGTCCAAACTTTTTTGAAAGAGGGCCAAATTTGATGAAGTGAACATGCATGAGGGCCGACCATTTTGCCTGACATTCTTTGAACCATAAAAATTTGGTTCTAATGCCGCGTACACACGATCGGAAATTCCGACAAGAAAAGTTCGATGTGAGCTTTTGGTCGGAAACTTTCGACCGTGTTTAGGCTCTATCTGACTTTTTCTGTTGGAATTTCCGACAGCAAAAATTTGAGAGCTGGTTCTCAATTTTTCCGACATGAAAAGTTCTTCATCAATTCAATCAATCAATTCCGATCGTCTGTATGCAATTCGGACGCGCAAAAACACCACGCATGCTCTGAATCAATTAGACACATGCTCGGAATCATTGAACATTTTTCTCGGCTCGTTGTAGTGTTGTACGTCACCGCGTTCTTGATGGTCGAAATTTTGTGTGACCGTGTGTATGCAACACAAGTTTGAGCCAACATTCCGTCGTAAAAAAATCCACGTTTTTCTTGTCGGAATTTCTGATCGCGTGTACGCGGCATTAGTGTGTTCCTCCGAGCACTCATACACGGCCCAACAAGAATTCTCTTGCCTTTGTGGCTGTGTGTGGGGAAGAGATGAGCTTGGGCGTGTTATTTGGATATACCGTATTTATCAGCGTATAACACGCACCTTCACTTTAAGGCCCCTTTCACACTGGGGCGGTTTGCAGGCGCTATTGCGCTAAAAATAGCGCCGCAAACCGACCCTAAACAGCGGCTGCTGTTTCTCCAGTGTGAAAGCCCGAGGGCTTTCACACTGGAGCGGTGCGCTAGCAGGACTGTAAAAAAAGTCCTGCTAGACGCATCTTTGGAGCGGTGAGAGGAGCGGTGTGTTTACCGCTCTTACACCGCTTCTTCCCATTGAAAAGCAACGGGAAACCGTGGTGATACCGCCGCCAATGCGCTTCTGCTGAGGCGCATTGCCGGCGGTATTAACCCTTTTTCGGCCGCTAGCGGGGGTTAAAACCACACCGCTAGCGGCTGAATACCGCCGCAATTCCGCAGCAATTACGACGGTATAGCTATACCGACACCGCACCCACCGCCCCAGTGTGAAACCAGCCTAAGAGGGAAGTTTCAGGAAATAACTTACATTTTAATCAAAGAACTGTGAAGCAAAATAAGAATCAGTGCCCATCTGCAGCCTCACCGTTGTCATGAATGCAGACCCACCGTTGCCATGAATGCAGACCCATCGTTGTCATGAATGCAGACCCACCGTTGCCATGAATGCAGACCCACCGTTGTCATGAATGCAGACCCACCGTTGTCATGAATGCAGACCCACCGTTGCCATGCCTTACCATTGCCAGGAATGCAGCACCCCAATACCATGAATGCAGAATCACCATTGCCATCAGTGCAGCCTGATTGATGCCCATCTGCAACCTTGGATGGGACAGGGAGGGGGCGGGACGAGTGCCAACAGATTACATACAGGAGAATCTGTTTTCTCTGCGGCCTCTTTAATACAAAGTCCCGCCTCTTATGATGGACAGAACAGTCGTCCAATGGCAGCGCAGGAGACTATTACAGAGTCCGCTGCGCAAACAGGAAATTCACCCGTATGTACGGCACTCGCCCCGCGCCCTCCCTGTCCCCTCCAAGGCAGCCAGCATATATATCTTTTGTAGCCCCCAGCGCTCAGGGATTCATTGGGGGCCACAAAAGATGTCCAAATTAGCAGGGGGGCCGTTCAAAACCGGAATGTCGCCTTCCACAGCTCGCGTGGGCTCTCCCGTCCCAATAGGAGGCCCAAACGACCAGCCAGCACATCTGCCGGCTGTCCGGAAACCCAAACGAAGCCAGAATCGGCTTTAATTGGGTCTCTAGCTAGTAACCCAGTAGCCATGTCATGACATCACTTCCAGTTTACAAAAGACTTAAAGGCGCCAGATTTCGAAAAGGCGCCAGATTTAAAAAAATGACAGTATTCAAAACTGCCAAACTTGCCATTTTGAATGCTTTTAAGTGCAAAGAAGGGGTTTGGGGTCTTATAGATTCCAGATCCCTTCATAAAGAGTACCTGTTACTGCCTATTACTGTCACAGGGGATGTTTACATTCCTTCTGACAGCAATAAAAGTGATCCAAAAAATTATTTTTGTGTAATGTAAAGGGGGCCAGAGGTCCGAGGGCTGTGCAATTTAAAAGGGGTCCAAAGGTGCGGGCTGTGTAATGTAAAGGGGGCCAGAGGTGCGGTGCTGTGTAATGTAAAGGGGGCCAGAGGAGCGGGGCTGTGTAATGTAAAGGGGGCCAGAGGTGCGGGGGCTGTGTAATGTAAAAGAGGGCCTGAGGTGCGGTGCTGTGTAATGTAAAGGGGGCCAGAGGAGCCGGGCTGTGTAATGTAAAGGGAGCCAGAGGTGCGGGGGGCTGTGTAATGTAAAGGGAGCCAGAAGTGCGGGGGCTGTGTAATGTAAAGGGGGCCAGAGGTGTGGGGGCTGTGTAATGTAAAGGGGTCCAGAGGTGCGGTGCTGTGTAATGTAAAGGGGGCCAGAGGAGCGGGGCTGTGTAATGTAAAGGGGGCCAGAGGTGCGGGGGCTGTGTAATGTAAAGGGGGCCAGAGGTGCGGGGGCTGTGTAATGTAAAGGGGGCCAGAGGTGTGGGGGCTGTGTAATGTAAAGGGGGCCAGAGGGGTGGGGGCTGTGTAATGTAAAGGGGGCCAGAGGTGCTGGGCTGTGTAATGTAAAGGGGGCCAGAGGAGCGGGGCTGTGTAATGTAAAGGGGGCCAGAGGTGCGGGGGCTGTGTAATGTAAAGGGGGCCAGAGGTGCTGGGCTGTGTAATGTAAAGGGGGCCAGAGGTGCGGGGGCTGTGTAATGTAAAGGGGGCCAGAGGTGCGGGGCTGTGTAATGTAAAGGGGGACAGAGGTGCGGGGCTGTGTAATGTAAAGGGGGCCAGAGGTGCGGTGCTGTGTACTGTAAAGGGGGCCAGAGGTGCGGGGGCTGTGTAATATTATCTTAATTTATTAGCGGGTGAATGCGGCCCTCCATGCATTCACAAACATTGAATCCGGCCCTTAAGTGGAAAAAGGTTGCGGACCCCTGGCATAGACTGTCAGAAGTGACTCATACAGATAAAGGAATGAAGGAGCACACATAAACCACACAAGGTGCTTTGGATAGGGGCAAGTACACACTATAGCAGAATTAGCTTTGTCCATTTTTCATTTCATTTCACCACTGGTGAAATATTTATACTGCTTATTATTGCAAACAGTTTGTAGCATTAGTAAAGGCAAAGGGCAGGCAACATTTAAAACTTTTTTAAGAAGATACAGTAGCCTATCCTTCTTTAACCACTTGTCAACTGGAAGGTTTTACCACTTCATGACCAGGCCAATATTTCTATTCAAAACTACGCTACTTTAACTGATAATTACATGGTCATGCAGCATTGTACCCAAATGAAATTTATATTATTTTTTACATAAATAGAGCTTTCTTGTGGTGGTATTTGACCACCGCTGTTTTTTTTTTACAGTATATAACAAAAGCAGACTGAAAATTTTGAAAGAAAAAATTATATTTTCTACTTTCTGTTATAAAACATATCCAATAAATTCAAATTTCTTCATAAATTTTGGCCAATATGTCTTCCGCTATGTGTCTTTGGTAAACAAAAAATAATAATAATTGCAGTACAGTAACTGTATATTACGGTAATTGGTTTGTGGGACAGTTATAGAGACCACAAACTATGGTTATATACAGTGCATCCGGAAAGTATTCACAGCGCTTCACTTTTTCCACATTTTGTTATGTTACAGCCTTATTCCAAAATGGATTAAAAAGGGATTTTTATAACAGCTTACCTGTAAAATCCTTTTCTTGGAGTACATCACGGGACACAGAGCGACTTAGTCATTACTAATGGGTTATATAGTTTACCTTCAGGTGTTGGCACTGGCCAATTCCAAACCGGAAGTACCCTCCCCTATATAAGCCCCTCCCACCCGGGAGCACCTCAGTTTTGTAGCCAAGCAATAAGTGTCCCAAAAAGAGGGGTGGGAGCTCTGTGTCCCGTGATGTACTCCAAGAAAAGGATTTTACAGGTAAGCTGTTATAAAAATCCCTTTTTCTTTTTCGTACATCACGGGACACAGAGCGACTTAGTCATTACTAATGGGACGTCCCAAAGCAATGCCAAATGAGGGGGGGGTACATAAGCTGGGCGCCATCAGGCATGAGGATCTTTTGCGGCCTGCAACACACTGCGCCCAAAGGCGACATCCTCCTGACTTCTAACGTCTACCTGATAGAATCTAGTAAACGTGTGTACCGAAGACCATGTTGCGGCCTTACATACTTGAGCCAGGGAGGCCTGGTGATGCACTGCCCATGAAGTTCCAACCGCTCTTGTGGAGTGCGCCCTAACTTTGAACGGAGGCGGTCTCTTTCTCAAGCCATAGGCTTGTATTATGACCTGTCGAATCCACTTGGCTAAAGTAGATTTTGATGCTGCCTGACCCCTTCTGGGGCCTTCCGGCAGAACAAACAAAGAATCCGTTCTGCGAATCTGAGCAGTGGCTTTTAGATAAGCTTTAACTGCTCTTACCACATCCAAAGAATGTAATAACTTTTCCTCTACTGAGCTAGGTTTGGGGAAAAAAGAAGGAAGAACCACATCTTGGTTCAAATGAAACCTCGATACCACCTTAGGAAGAAAGGCTGGATGAGGACGTAATACTACTCTGTCCTTATGGACAACCAGATATGGCTCCCTACAGGACATAGCTGCTAATTCCGACACTCTTTTAGCCGAACAAATGGCTACTAAGAAAACCAATTTCCTGGTGAGAAGAACCAAGGAAATGTGTTGTAATGGTTCAAACGGTTGTTTCTGTAGAACCGACAGAACCAGGTTTAAGTCCCAAGGACATATGGGAATACTAACCGGAGGGCTAATACGCATCACTCCTTGTATAAAGGCTTTGACTAGTGAATGCGAAGCCAAGGGCCTTTGAAAAAATATTGACAAGGCCGAAATCTGACCCTTGATAGTACTCAAGGCCAGTTTCCTATCTACAGCCCACTGTAGGAAGTCCAGAATCCTCCCTATCATGTACTTACGTGGATGCCATTTCTTGGTCTCACACCACGTAATGTACGCTTTCCAGATCCTATAATAGATCTGCCTGGATACCGGTTTCCTGGCATTGATCATGGTAGATACCACAGAATTAGAGAGCCCTCTCTTTTTCAGAATGTGGGCTTCAATAGCCAGGCCGTCAAACCTAGGGCTGGTAAGGAAGGGTGGTATATCGGTCCCTGCGAAAGCAGGTCCGGACGAAGTGGGAGGGTCCAAGGACTCCTCACTGACATTTTTACCATCTCCGCGTACCATGCCCTTCGGGGCCACGCTGGAGCCACCAGAATCACTGGTTTCTTTTCTACCCTGATTCTGCGGAGTAATCGCGGTAACAATTGTGGCGGTGGGAATGCATATATCAGCTTGAACCGATCCCAAGGGAACACCAGGGCATCCGAGCCGCAAGCTAGGGGATCCCTTGTGCGAGACACAAACCTGTCCACCTTTGCGTTGAATCTGGATGCTAGCAGATCTACATCCGGTGTTCCCCACCGCTGGCATATTGCCTGGAAAACCTCGGGGTGAAGAGACCATTCCCCCGGGCATAATTGTTGGCGACTTAGAAAGTCCGCTCTCCAATTTTCCACTCCTGGGATGAAAACCGCAGATATGGCTGGGACATATCTTTCTGCCCACTCCAGGATGCAATTTGCTTCCTTCTGGGCTGCACGACTTTTGGTGCCACCCTGATGATTGATATATGCCACTGCCGTGGCATTGTCTGATTGAATTCTGACAGGGGACCCCTGGAGTTTGGATGTCCATGCTACTAGGGCATACCGGGCTGCTCGTATCTCTAAGAGATTGATGGGCAGGGCCTTTTCTGCTTCTGACCACCTGCCCTGGAGAGACCATTGCTCCAGCACTGCCCCCCAGCCGATGAGGCTGGCATCTGTAGTGACCACCTTCCAAGAAACCGGACTGAAGGGTTTCCCTCTTTCCAGATTCTGGGGCACCAACCACCAATGGAGGCTCTTGCGAACGGAAGGGGACAGGGACATTGGTAAGTCTAAAGCCTGAACTTTTTTGTTCCAGGCTGACAGTATGGCCCTTTGCAAATTCCTTGAATGGAATTGACCGTAGGGTACCGCTTCGAATGAAGCCACCATCTTTCCCAGCAGCCTCATGCAGAGACGTATGGATGGTTTTCTTTTTGTACCCACTAAGTGGGTCAAATTTCTTAAAGACGACACCTTCTCTGGAGGTAAGAAAATCTTTCTCTGATTTGAATCCAGCCTTAGCCCTAAGTATTCCAGACTTTTGACTGGTCTTAGAGCTGACTTGTCCCGGTTGATAATCCAACCGTGATATTCCAGATACTCGATTGTCTTGTGAATAGCTACTTCCAGCTTTTCCACTGAGTGGTCTATTAGTAGCAGGTCGTCTAGATATGCCATTATCGTTACACCCTGTGTTCTTAGATTGGCCAATAATGGGGCCAGAATTTTTGTGAACACTCGTGGTGCTGTGGCCAGACCGAAAGGTAAGGCTCTGAACTGAAAATGGCGCCCTTCTACTGCAAAGCGTAGAAATTTCTGATGGGCCGGAAAGATGGGAATATGCAGATAAGCATCCCTTATGTCGATCGAGGCTAGCCATTCCTGCCCTTGTAGGGCGGTGGCCACTGATCGGATCGACTCCATCCGAAAGGTCCTGATATTTAGGAACTTGTTTAGCCCTTTTAGATTTAATATGGGCCTCACGTCCCCATTTGGTTTGGGGACTGTGAAAAGGTTCGAGTAAAACCCGAACCCGCTTTCTTCCAGGGGAACCTTCATGATTACCCCTTGGAGCAATAGTTGTTCTAGTGCCAGAAGGAGGGATCCTCTCTTTTGGGGATCTCTTGGCACGTTTGACCTCATAAATTGGGCAGGAGGAGTGCCTTTTAACTCCAGCTTGTATCCCAGACTTACTGCGGAGAGCACCCATCTGTCTCTGATGGTGTCCCGCCAGGTCTCTGTGAACAACTGAAGTCTTCCCCCCACCCGATTGAGCGGGGGCAATACTTCATGCCTTAGGGGGAGGTTTTGTACCTCTCTTGATCCAGGGCTTCTTGTTACCCTGTGATTGTCCCTGATTTCTGCCCCCTGAATTTGACCGCGGAGGCCGTCGGAACTGCTTCACAGCCGATGTGCCCGGGACTGGAGAGGTAGGCCTCTTAAAAGAAGGACTTCTACCCTTGTTCTTAACCGGTAAGAGTGAACTTTTACCGGCAGAAATTTTCTGGATATATTTGTCCAGATCTTCTCCAAATAAGCGTTCTCCATGAAATGGGAAGCTAACCAGCAGTCTTTTACAGGGAGCTTCAGCAGACCAGTTTTTGAGCCACAAAAGCCTACGCATATGTACTATAGACAGCGTAAAGCGGGAGGCCTGTTGGATTGTATCCTTTATGGCGTCCACCGCAAAACACAAGGCTCTAGGCAGGTCAGCTAGGGCATGAGCCTGCTGATCTGGTAAGTCCCTTAAGACTTGTTTCAACTGATCTTTCACTGCTTGGCAGACTCCAATCGCTGCTACCGCAGGTTGTGTCACCATACTTGCTGTAGAGAAAGCAGATTTTAGTAAAGACTCCAATTTTTTATCTATTGGGTCTTTGAACATTGGAACATTATCTACTGGACATGTCAGTGATTTGTTAACAGAAGAGATGGCTGCGTCCACTATAGGGACCCTCCATTTTCTTATGAACTTATCCTCCATGGGATAGATCACCGGAAATCTCTTGGGGGGAGCAAATATTTTATCAGGATGCTCCCAATCCTGGTAAATAAGCCCTTCTAATAAAGGGTGGATTGGGAAGGAACAGACCGCCTGGGGAGCTTTTAGCGACCCCAGCGAGGAAACCGTAGTGGATGGTGGTTCCGCCAGAGGCATTTTAAATGCTGATCGGACCATGTTAGTCAGAGACTGAACCCATAATCTTTCAGCCTGAGAAGCTGAGAAAGGTTGTTCCACTGTTGATTCCTCTATAAGTGAATCAACCTCATCCTGATCCCCTTCAGGTAGGTCGATCTCTGTGTGGGGCTGTTCCTCCACTAACAGGCACTCTGAAGGAGGAGACGGAGATCGGACGCGCTTTTCCTGTGACAGGGAAGCAGCGATCAATGCTGTTAATCTCTCTTCCAATCCTCCCAGAGTTGAGGATAAAACCTCCTCTGTTATATATACAGGAGCAGGTGGACTGGGGACAGCCGCAGCACCAGACATTCCTGCGGGGTTTCTACGGCTACTGACCTCTGCATTCTCAGGGGAGATTGGTGCAGTGCAAGCATGCCCAATATCCTCAGAGCCCGATGGAGACCCCTTTGGCTTCCTGGAAGATTTATTTCCGGAGCGTCTGGACGACATATCCTTTAAGCACAAAGCTGAGGTATTCCCGTCGTCATACACCAATTTTTGCTGGTAATAGTCTAACACAGGTGCTGCTATATACCAGCTGGTGTCCACTAAAGTGCCTTTCTATGGGGATGCCTGCATCAACCGCCTCTGTGTGCCACTGTTTGTTGCTAGCTCTGTTTGCATGCAGCTGACACTTGTACTGTGTCTTTTAACCATGCTGGGACGCCCGCACATGCGCAGAAGCGCCGCGGCGCGCATCGAGCGTCATCCACCCGCCCCGCCCCTTTTTTTTCATAGGAGGCGCGTGCACGCGCCCGCGCGCGCGCCCGTGCGCCAATGGCGCCCTTTTCGAAAACCAACAGAGGACTAGGAGCCAGGGCCCTCCCAAGGATTCCACTCCCCTGGACCTGTATAGCACCCTGCACAGACAGCGTCTTGGTCGTGGGTATGACCAGAGCTCTGGATCCCAGGGTCCAGCCCTCCTAAGAGAAGCATTACAGGCAAAACCTTGCTCTTCTGCTGCAAGGCCCGGGTACCGACCGTTTAGCTATGAAGCTTTTTTTGGTGGGATCCGGAACAGCTTACTAAGGCCCAAAAGAACCTGTACGCAAGCCCAGTGAAAACACATGTTACTCTTTGGCCAACACCTTAGACACTGGCAAAAAACTGAGGTGCTCCCGGGTGGGAGGGGCTTATATAGGGGAGGGTACTTCCGGTTTGGAATTGGCCAGTGCCAACACCTGAAGGTAAACTATATAACCCATTAGTAATGACTAAGTCGCTCTGTGTCCCGTGATGTACGAAAAAGAAATTCATTCTTTTCCTAAAAATTCTACAAACAATACCCCATAATTACAGCGTCAAAGAAGTTTGAGATCTTTGCAAATATATTCAAAATTAAAAATGAAAAAACAAACAAATGAACATTAATATTCACAGACTTTGCCATGACACTCAAAATTGAGTTCAGGTGCATCCTGTTTCCACTGATCATCCTTGAGATGTTTCTACAACTTGGAGTCCACCTGTGGTAAATTCAGTTGATTGGACATGAGTTGGAAAGGCACACACCTGTCTATAGAAGGTCACACAGTTACCAGTGCATGTCAGAGCACAAACCAAGCCATGAAGTCCAAGGAATTGTCTGTAGACCTCCGAGACAGGATTGTATGGAGGCACAGATCTGGGGAAGGGTACAGAAAATTTTCTGCAGCATTGAAGGTCCCAATGAGCACAGTGGCCTCTTAGGGTCTTAGTCAGGGAGGTGACCAAGAACCCGATGGTCACTCTGACGGAGCTACATTTTTTCTCTGTGGAGGGAGAAGAACCTTCTAGAAGAACAACCATCTCTGCAGCACTTCACCAATAAGGCTTGTATGGTAGAGTGGCCAAACGGAAGTCACTCCTCAGTAAAAGGCACATGACAGCCCGCCTGGAGTTTGCCAAAAGGCACCTGAAGGACTCTCAGACCATGAGAAACAAAATTCTCTGGTCTGATGAAACAAAGATTGAACACTTTGGACTGAATGGCAAGCGTCATGTCTGGAGGAAACCAGGCACCGCTCATCACCTGGCCAATACCATCCCGACAGTGAAGCATGGTGGTGGAAGCATCATGCTGTGGGATGTTTTTCAGCAGCAGTAACTGGGAGACTAGTCAGGATCGAGGGAAAGATGAATGCAGCAATGTACAGAGACATCCTTGATGAAAACCTGCTCCAGAGCAATCTGGACCTCAGACTGGGGCGAAGGTTCATCTTCCAACAGGACAACAACCCGAAGCACACAGCCAAGATAACAAAGGAGTGGCTACGGGACAACTCTGTTCATGTCTTTGAGTGGCCCAGCCAGAGCCCAGACTTGAACCCGATTGAACATCTCTGGAGAGATCTGAAAATGGCTGTGCACCGACCCTCCCCATCCAACCTGATGGAGCTTGAGAGGTCCTGCAGAGAAGAATGGGAGAAAATGCCCAAAAATAGGTGTGCCGAGCTTGTAGCATCATACTCAGAAAGACTTGAGGCTGTAATCGGTGCCAAAGGAGCTTCACCAAAGTATTGAGCAAAGGCTGTGATACTTATGCACATGGGATTTTTTTCGTTTTTATTTTTATTTTTAATAAATTGGCAAAGACTTCAAACAAACTTCTTTCACGTTGTCATTATGGGAGATTGTTTGTAGAATTTTGAGGAAAATAATGAATTTTAATCCATTTTGGAATAAGGCTGTAACATAACAAAATGTGGAAAAAGTGAAGCGCTGTGAATACTTTTTCCGGATGCGCTGTATATTTGAAAATTGATAAATTCTGATGTACTGACGGCCCATCTCATTTCTTGAGGCCCTTAAATACCAGGACAGTACAAATACCGCCCAAATAACCCCTTTTTGGAAAGTAGACAGCCCAAGGTATTTAGTAAGAGGCATGGCACGTTTTTTGAAATTGTAATTTTTGGCACAATTTTATGGAAAATGTAGAAATTAAATAATAATAATCTTTTATTTTTCAAATTTTTTTTTTGTACATACTGTCACCAGTGCAGTACAGTGTCATCATTTAATTGGTGTGGCGGTGATCAGGAACACTGACTGGTGACACTATGTAAAAAATAAATAAAACATTTGTAAGATTTCCTTTTTCTTTTTTAACCACTTCCCACCCAGTCAATAGTCTGGCACTGACTGGCACCATCATGGCACGACCACAATGTGTGGTGGCTGGCATTGCTGGGCATCAGTGTCATCAGTGCCACCTACTAGTGTCCATCAGTGACACCTATCAGTGCCCATCCATGCCCATCTGTGCCCATAAGTGCCCACCTATCAGTGCCCGTCCGTGCCACCTATCAGTGCCACCCATAAGTGCCCATCAGTGCCGCCTATGAGTGCCCATCAGTGCTGCCTATGAGTGCCCATCAGTGCCGCATACCAGTGCCATATATCAGTGTCCATCAGTGCCGCCTATCAGTGCCCATCAGTGCCGCCTATGAGTGCCCATCAGTGCCGCCTATGAGTGCCCATCAGTGCCGCATACCAGTGCCATATATCAGTGTCCATCAGTGCGGCCTATCAGTGCCCATCAGTCAGACATGGGAGTAAGTCACACATGTGCAAGTCACAAGCAAGTCTCAAGTCTTAACCTTCAAGTCTCAAGCAAGTCCCAAGTTACTGTGACGAAAAGCAAGCAAGTCAAGTCGAGTCCCTGCTAGAAGTCAAGCAAGTCAAGTCAAGTCATTTATTTTGGTCAAGTCACAAATCAAGTCAAAATACTGATCTACCCCATACTGTATAAAAATAATAGGAGGGATAACAATAAATAATATTGGTTATGTGCCCATGCCTCACTGTGCCCATGCCTCACTGTGCCCATGCTTCACTGTGCCCATGCCTCACTGTGCCCATGACTCACTGTGCCCATGCTTCACTGTGTCCATGCTTCACTGTGCCCGTGCCTCACTGTGCCCGTGCCTCACTGTGCCCATGCTTCACTGTGCCCATGCCTCACTGTGCCCATGTTTCACTGTGCGCATTCTTCACTGTGCCCATGCTTCACTGTGCCCGTGTCTCACTGTGCCCGTGCCTCACTGTGCCCGTGCCTCACTGTGCCTGTGCTTCACTGTGCCCAATGCCTCACTGTGCCCGTGTCTCACTGTGCCCGTGTCTTACTGTACCCAATGCCTTACTGTGCCCGTGTCTCACTGTGCCCGATGCCTCACTGTGCCTGATGCCTCACTGTGCCCGTGTCTCACTGTGCCCATCAGCCGTGTACCTGATCGGCGGCATCCCGGCGGCCATTCCAGTATTCAAAAGCCGCGCCTCCTCCTCGTCTGTGATAGGCGGAACACTCAATTTCCCAGTATTCAGTGTTCCGCCTATCACGGACATCCGCTCATCCTCATAACACAGACGAGGATTAGAGGATGTCCGTGATAGGTGGAACACTGCCTGCTGTGAAATTGAGTGCTCCGCCTATCACAGACGAGGAGGCGCGGCTTTTGAACACTGCAATGGCCGCCGTCTGTCTGCATGACACGCTGATCAGGTAGGCAGACGGCGGCTTGCGGTTAGTGTTAGTGGTGCCAAGTCATTGCAAGTCATATAGCCCAAGTCAAAGTCAAGTCGCAAGTCATTAGTGACAAGTCAAAGTCAAGTCGAGTCATTTATTGAATTCTGTCAAGCAAGTCGCAAGTCCTCAAACAGGTGACTCAAGTCTGACTTAAGTCAAGTCATGTGACTCAAGTCCCCCACCTCTGCCATCAGTGCCGCCTATCAGTACCCATCATCAGTGCCCATTAGTGCCACCTCATTGGTGCCACCTCATCGGTGCCCATCAGTGTCACCTTATCAGTACCCGTCAGTGCCGCCTTATCAGTGCCCGTCATTGAAGTAGAAAAGGTACTTATTTACAAAAAAAATTAACAGAAACAAAAAAAACTTAGTTTTTTTCAAAATTTTCGCTCTTTTTTTATTTGTTGTGCAAAAAAAAAAAATCGCAGAGGCGATCAAATACCACCGAAAGAAAGCTCTATTTGGGGGAACAAAATGATAAAAAAAATTGTTTGGGTAAAGTGTAGCATGACCGCGCAATTGTCATTCAAATTGGGACAGCGCTGAAAGCTCAAAATTGGCTTATGCAGGAAGGTGTATAAGTGCCTGCTATTGAAGTGGTTAAGGTGTGTTTTTTTTTTTTTTTAACATGTTGTCATCAGACCATAGTGACACTGTACTACTCTAGGGGGGATCAGGTATTATTATATTTTTTTTAACTGTTATGGATTATAACAGTGATGATCGCTGTTATGAATGGCTTTCATTTATGACAGCTTGCTTACTATTGTGATCTGTGATTGGCTACAGCTAATCACATGGTACAGGGTGATGTGACTGGCCCAAGTACCATGTGATAGCTGTGGGCCAATTATAGCATCACAAAAGTAAGCAAAACAGTCATAAATGGAAACCATTTATGGTTGCTTTGTTTAAATTGTAATCATGTGATCGCCTATGATTGGTCATAGCAATCACACGATACCCCGGCCATTCACCGAGTGTCATGATCTGCTGTGTCCACCGGGGGGGCATGCCAGCCCAGTGCGGATGTGCACTGCAATGTACCAGTACGTTTCAGTGCCTGCAGCTGCGGCCCGCTGTACTGTGGGCCGGCGGCAAGTGGTTAAAGCGTAACTCCACTTTTGTTGAGAAAAAAAACATGCCCCCCCCCGGGGGATCTATGTACATTGCAAGGATTATAACAACCTTTGTTGCAGATTCCTACCTTTTGTTTTTCTGAAGAAATCCCTGTGTGTTTGTCTGTGCCTCTGTGGTCAGTGGGTCTAATGGGAGTGGTTTCATAATTATCGGTCAGCTGTGGCAGCTGCAGAGCACTAATGAGGAAATCTGCTGGGCCTGCATCCCTTAGGACGTGTTGCTATTGGAAATATCTCACCAAAAATGACATGTTTGTTGCAGGGGATGCCTTAAATCTGACTTGTATCTTAGTGCAGACTTCTGGGAAAATTGGTGAGCCAATCACACAAGCAGGAAATGATGTTTCTGGGGGAGTGGTCAATACACATTCTGTGTACAGAACAACTACATGTAGCCATATTAAATTGCATTTATAGAAAATTACAGCGGCTGCAGATTGAAAAGGAGAGGTCATTTTGAAGAACATTCAATTACAATATGACTTGTATCGCATTTGTACACACTATATTATTTTATCTTTATTTGCTATTTTTTTTTTCCCCACAAAAGTGGAGTTACCCTTTTAAGTGCAGCAGGAGCAGATCAGGTCACTTTCCCTGCCAGACAGGGCTGTGTTGTGTGGCAGAGATGTGCAAATCTTAGAACTGGATGGACAAAAACACAAACCCTTTGGTGGTTAAAACAACTGCCATATATGTATTTCATTGGTGGATTTAGCTATACGTTTGGTATTCAGCTTTGAGTGCTTTTTGATTTTTCGCCGTCCTGCAATGACCCACCAAAAAGAACGTTCAGACACAATTAAAATGAAATGAAAGTAGGAAATAAATACTTTGTTATTTACATTTTTTTCAAGTACAGAATTACAGTTAAACATTTTTTTACTTGAATAATATTCCCCAAAGGAAACAGCCATTTCAAGAGAGGAAGCCATCAAACCAGCATGCACAACTTGAACTGATGGAGAGAACACATTTCAGTCCTAACATTTATTGAAACCATATTTATTTTATTTTTTTTCCAGATTATTGGCAAATAGCCGCAGGCATGATCCAGTCTCCAGTCCAGTCCAGGGACCAGTTATTATTTTTCTTCATTGTACATCCAGTTTGAACTCTGCTCGCCTTATTTTAGGCACTATTTTGTAATGAAAAGCAAATTTTTTAACATTTTCTTAAAAAAAAAAAATACTTGATACACTTTAAAAGAATGAGTAAGTCCAGAAATCAGGATGACATAGGAGGGCAAAATAAATTAGGTGAAATTTGTTATATGTTCAGGGAACTGGGAACATATTTCTTTCATGACGTTAATACAGAAAACAGAGGTACATCCTCTAATGAGTTATAACCTTCACTGACATATCAAGACACAATATAAATTTGGTTTTTGTTTGATTACACGGTGCAGCAATGTACAGGAACCTATAAAAAACAATCAAAACTTAAAGGTGCAAAAAAATGTTGAAGGGCTGCCATGGGGTCCTAAAGACCACCACTCTTTGTTGAATATTTATTAAATATATATAAAGTATCCAGAGGTGTAACTAGAACCATCAGGACCCATGGTGCAAGAAGCCTTGAAGGGCCCCCCTGGCTCCCCCCTTTAAAAAAAGCATGATATTTATATATAAAAAAAATGTATATATATAAAACAGGAAAACATTTTTGTTTGCTGATTTCAACTCAACTTAAAGTGGAAGTAAACCCTCCTATCGTTTTAAGCCAAGGAAGCTGCCATCTTGACCCCTGTTTAATCTACAACTGCCATGATGCTGTACATCAGTTATGAAACCAGCCATTGGATGGTTTGTCAGTCTGGTTGAGAGCACAACCAATGGGAGAGTTACATTCCCGACACGTGGCGGAAATGGAAGTTATTTGAAACGGTTAAATGGATAGTTTACTTCCGCTTTAAACCCAAAAAGGGAAGCTCTGCTTGTTTGTTTCCTCCATCCCTCCACTGCCACATTTGGCACTATTCGGGGGGAGTGGGTACCTGTTTTTAACAGGTACCCGTCCCCACGTCTGGGAGAAGTTCGGCCCCCCTCTTCCTTCCCCCGCCGCCGGGCCACTCAAAAAATGCAGTGTACTTTGCGCAGTAGGGAACCGGCTATGAAGCCGTAAGGCTTTACAGCCAGTTTCCCTTACAAGGAATGGTGGCGGCAGCACCCGAGAGCCGATTGAAAAATCACCTGGGGTGCCAGCATCACGAGATCCCTGGACAGGTAAGTGTCCTAATATTAAAAGTCAGCAGCTACAGTATTTGTAGCTGCTGGCTTTAAATTTTTTGGTGGGGGGGGGCTGGAGCTCCGCTTTAAGGACAATCTTGGAATTAGCGGCGGCACACACAGGGTCCCAAGGCCCTTGCCACTGGTCCTGGGTCCCTTTCCACTGGTCTCAGGGCCCTTCCACAGGGTCTTCTATCTGGGCCTGGGGCTCTTCCCACTTAACCCAGGGCCCTTTACTTACTTTGTGGGGCCCTTTATTATAGTCCCGCAGCGGGACCCTTTCACATGTTCTGCAGCGGGCCCCTTCCTACTGTCTTGGGGCTTCCTACAGTGATGGAACTTCATGGCCCTGTCCCAAGTGAGACCTTTGCGACCTTAGTAGTTCTGCCCCTGAAAGTATCCACATGTGAAAAATTAGGACACTTGCTTACATACTGTTGGATAATGGTAGTAGATTAGATACAGGGGTTTATTTATAAAAACATTTTTAAGAGGTATTCATCCTGTAAAACTGTATGTATGTTTGTTCTGTGTGAATGCCAGCAAAATTTATTCAAGCATTTTTTTTCTCCAGGTCAAATTTTCTCCATTCCTGAGAATAGAGTGCATCAGGAAATGACTACATCATGGCCACTAGATGTTGCTGATGGTCAAAGTAAATGAGTATTTTTTTCCTATGGTCATCAGCTGCATCTATTGACCATAGAAACTTGGAAGAATGATGGAGGAAAGAGACCAATTGTCCATCAAGTCTGCCCCCCCCTTTTTTTTTAATTATATATTTTTTTGGTCTGAGTATAGATCTATATTTGTATGTTTGAATTTACATACTGTTGACTGACCAACTACCACTGCTGGAAGTTTATTTCAAGCTACTCTTTCGGTAAAATAATACTTTCTAAGATTAGTTTTGAACTTTCCACCTTCTAGTTTGAGGTCAAGTCCCCGTGTTCTTGATCTTGGCTTCATATTGAAAGTAATGCCCTCCTTATTCACCCCCTTGATGTATTTAAATTTATCAATCATGTCCCCCCTTTTCCTTCTTTCCTTCAGACTTTACATATCCACGATTTGGCATTTTCCTGATTCACGCTAGCTTTATGAATGAAGAACATCCAACCTGGAGAGAAAATAGCTTAATAACATTCAATTTTGCTGACATTCCAACACAATGAATGTACATGCAGTTTCGCAAGACGAATGACTCCCCAAATAGTATATAAATACACTCCTTAGGCCCCATTCACACTTCACCCTTTGGAATCACAGGCAGAATTGGCTTAATTATTGGGTTTTCACCAAACCCAAGCCTGAACCCAAGCTCATCACTAGTTCTGGGGCATTAAAGTGGTTCTAAAGGCTGGTGGTTCTAAAGGGTTCTAAAGCCTAAAGGTGTGCCTCTTCCTCCCCCACCTCAGCCCCCCTAATACTTACCTGAGCCTCATCTCAATCCAGCGATAAGCATATAAGAAGCGGCTCTCCCAGCTCTCTGCCTTCTCATTGGCTCAATTGGTCAATCACAGCCAGTGAGGAGGAAGTGTGGGGGGGGGGGGATTGCACGCGTTGTGTGTCTTATAGTTACACAGATTGAGGCTCATGAGCAAGCATGTACGAGTGCCCCATAGCAAGTGGCTTGCTATGGGGATACTCGGCAAGGGGCCAAGAGCACTGGCAGGGGACCCAAGAAGAGGAGGATCGGAGCTGCTGTGTGCAAAACCCTTACACAGAGCAGGTAAGTTAAAAAAAAAAAACATTTTTGTTTTAATTTCACCTTTACAATCACTTTAAATAAGAAAGTATTGAAGCCAGTGGGTTAGCTTATAAGCCAAAAAACTAATAGAAATGGCAGCCCCAATATTTATCTTAGGAAAGGATACTTTTTTTTACGGTAATATACACAATATTGTCAAAAGCATTGTGATGCCTGCCTTTACACGCACATCCCAGTCTTAGTCCGTAGGGATCAATATTTGCAGCTATAACAGCTTTAACTCTTCTGGGAAGGCTGTCCACAAGGTTTAGGAGTGTGTCTATGGGAATGTTTGACCTTCTTTCAGACACGCATTTGTGAGGTCAGGCACTGATGTTGGAGGAGAAGTTCTGACTTGCAGTCTCCACTCATAATTCATCCCAAAGGTGTTCTATCGGGTTCCTTCACCCCAAGCCAGTCAAGTTCCTCCACCCCAAACTCGCTTATTCATGTCTTTATGGACCTTGCTTTGTGCACTGGTGCGCAGTCATGTTGGAACAGGAAGGGGCCATCCCCACAATGTTGGGAGCATGAAATTGTCCAAAATGTCTTGGTATGCTGACGCCTTAAGAGTTTCCTTCACTGGAACTAAGGGGCCAAGCCCAACCCGTAAAAAACAACCCCATGCCATAATCCCCCCTCCACCAAATGATTTGGACCAGTGCACAAAGCAAGGTCCATAAAGACATGGAGGAGCGAGTTGGGGGGGGGGGGACTTGACTGGCCTGCACCTGTCCTGACCTCAACCCAACAGAACACCTTCGGGATGTTGAGTTGTCAGTGTCTGACCTCACAAATGCGCTTCTGGAAGAATGGTTAATCATTCCCTTAGACACACTCCTAAACCTTGTGGACGGCCTTCCCAGAAGCATTGAAGCTGTTATAGCTGCAAAGGGTGGGCCAACTCAATATTGAACCCTACGGACTAAGACTGGGATGCCATTAAAGTTCATGTACTGTACCTGTAAAGGCAGGCGTCCCAATACTTTTGACAATAAAGTGTATGTATTGGAACTGTAATTTTGCTTTAATGCAGTATAATAGCTTTATAGCATAGTGCTTCCAAAGCTAGGCTTCATAAGGACACAATAGCTGGATTTTATAGACTACTTGTGTCTGCAGCATTCTCGTATACTGTAACAGATCATGTAAAGCTCATCATTGGGCCATGTACAAGGAAGGGTATTTTTTACATTTATCAGCCAATTCTCTGGAGGAGGAGGGGATTGCATTGCTGAAAAGTACAAACTACAGGATGACAGAAGGAAGGAAGTCATTAAGTCGGACAGACATACTATAATTTAGGTCTTCTCAGATGAAATACTAGAGGTAAAGAGTCTGTGTGCCATTAGTGATTTCACAAAATCAAGAAAGAAAAGTCTTTTCTGAAGTTCTCCCCTGACTGCGTTGTAAGTTAGTACAGCGGTGACAGGTCATTCTTTTATTTCCTTTTTACATGTGTTCTATTGATTCCTGTGGTTCTTGGGTGACTAATGGAGAAAGCCTTGAGTACAGGTATTGATAAGTGTATATATTCAGTTTATTCATTTGTAACTTTTTCCAAAATAATCTCAGCCAATGACTTTTAAAAGAGACTCATCACTTGTGTTAGTAGACATGTGCACACTGAAATATTTCGTTTCAGAATTTAGTTTTCGTCCAAAAAATTAGTTACTCCCGAAATTAGTTTTTATTTGTTTTGTTTCGTTAAAAAATGCATTAGTCCGAAAATCCGAATTACTGTAATGAAGGTCGAATCTGTCAATTGAAGGCTTATGGTGTCTGTCGAATGTTCTAAGAAGATTTGACGAAGCAGCTAAACTGTACGACGCCGCGATTGTACATTTCCGGTCGAATGTTCCGCCTACAAGCTATAGTAGAATTCTAATGTTGTATGACTAGTAATAATTATATTTATTAATTATTATTACTAGTCAACCAACATTAGAATTCTTCTATAGCCTATGGGCTGAGCATTTGACCATAAATGTCCGCTCGCGGCGATCGTATGTTTTTAGCTGCTTCATCGAATCTTCATGTCTCTATAATGTCAAATCTTTCCCCTCTATGTCGAATAATCTTGGACTAATAGAGTTAAGGTTAGGCACATTCAACTGCAGGTTCGATAGACACAGATCGCTATTGTCACCGTCATGTCGAATCTTCTATCTGTATCGAACTGTTGTCGCAACAAAACGAAAATAAAGCATTTTTTTATGTCGGATCTTTTGGATTTCGGATTCTGCGCATTCGTTATCATTTGTTAAAACGAACGCGAAAATCCCTGAAATTCGGACGAAAATGCATTTGGACGAAAACGAATGCACATGTCTACTTGTTAGCCATGGCCATTAACAAAACATTTTTAGCATGCCAATGAAGGTAAATGGTATGCTATAAAAACTGACTTGACGTTTGTTCACTATCTACTGGGTATTGCTGCGCTGTCTGGAAGCTAAGAGAGCCCTTAGTCTATTTGTTAACCTAGGTCCACTGCTTTCTCTTTGTTGTCTTCCAATTCTGCCACCCTGTCTGGCAGCGCTTGCAGCAGCCAGTCCATTCCCAGTGCGGAACACACTCTGCTGCCCAACATCTCTGTCCAAGCAGTTAAAAGTAAGAGCTACTCCTACATTGCTCTTCATGACCCTTGAAGTCCCATCAGAAGTGCCATCAAAGCATCTGCCAAGGGCAATCTCTTTAGCAGTTCTTGGATCCTGATCAGTGACCGTGTAGATACCATAATTGTGCCCAAGAGGGTCAAGAGGAGCTAACATTGTATACTCATTGGTGTCATTGTTGACAGCCATGGGTACGTGGTTGATAAGATATTCATGCAGCATGGTGTTAATGGCCTCTCTTCGACAACTTCCTTGTGGAACAATCTTCACAAGTGTACGGTCAACTCGATCTTGATCATACAACATGCCACTACATTTGAATTCAATGCATGCTGAAGACAGATTGGATTCCTCCATATCTCTGGTACTACGCACATCTCTAATGCCATACAGCTGACCAACTGTCTGGGGGTGTGTGCCACCCGTGTTTCTAGACCTCACAATAATCTCCTGAGGACCAATAATCTTAACTTTCATGTAGCAAGCTCTATACTCCATTGGCTTTGGCCACCAAGCTAAATAGTCTGCAGTCCAGCTCATTGGGTCATCTTCATTAAAAGATACAGAATTGAAGTCATACCGGTCACCTTCAACTCTGTAGAATCGAAAATGGGCAGCATTGTAGGGTGCCTCTTCACACTCTTGAAGTTTGTCGTATGCATAAACAGGACCGTTACTCTCTTCCGCAGCATTGGGACTTGGTTTAGCTACATTGATGCTAAAAGCTGTCTTCTTGACCTTGGGATCGTCATGATCAGTTCTTCTGTAATTCAGTTTATTCAGATAGGGCTGTGGAACACCGATAATATTTGGGTTGAATTTGGGAGAAGACTCTACTGGCTCCAGTTCTTCTCCTCCCAGTGTGGCTGTTACAAATGCAGAGTACGCATCTGGGCTTTGGTCATCACAAAATGCAGGCAAACAGGCTCCATTTGAGCCAGTTATGGCACTGTCGAAACGACCCCAAGCACGAGGGTTGGAAGAGAATCCTGGTGTAGGTTCCATATTTATTAAGTTCATCACTACACCTTCTATTTGTTCACTTGGTAGAAACCTTTCGCTTCGGTATGCACGGACTTTAACATAACATCTTCGGCTTTCAGGAACATCAAGGTTAAAAAGTCTTCTCTCTCTTATTTCCATGTTGCCAACTAGGAAAGTTCTCTCCTCTCTTTTACCACGTCGAACTGCACCTTGCACAAAGTCTCCTTCTTCCTCCCAGAGCCCAGTTTCTGGGTTTAGGGACCATAACTTCATTTTCTCAAGGTGTTCTGACATTTTGACTTGTTTGGAGTCAAGGAAGACTTTAACTGCTCCTGCATTCAAAGATTCTATACCTTTCTCATCGGTAAAGTCAACAGAGAACATTCCATAAGATCTTAGTGGCATGGTATCTCCTTCCGCATTGACAAAGTTTAAGTCACTCTGTGCAGCAGG
This sequence comes from Rana muscosa, assembly GCA_029206835.1. Taxonomy (NCBI): domain Eukaryota; kingdom Metazoa; phylum Chordata; class Amphibia; order Anura; family Ranidae; genus Rana; species Rana muscosa. The sequence goes on along the minus strand of CM055118.1, from coordinate 431,944,645 downwards.
AGCAGTTGATACATTTCGTGGATCCAAAAAGGTGACGCTGGCTTTAACCTTTCCATTGTAGGGCTCTCCATTCTGTCGATAGAAAGAGTTTGGTGGAATTTCCAGTTCGGCTATCGGGTCACTGTTTTCTACATCTCCGAGTGCTATCTGATTTGTATTCATTGAGTCCAGTATCACTGGTTCTTTTCGCCTAAGAAGATGAATCTCATGAAAAACAGTGCCCCCCTTTTTATTGAATGGAAGAACTTTTGTGGTGTTAACAAATTTCTGTAGTCGGTCAACAAAAGTCAGAACCAACCTTTCTGTGTCGGCAGGAACTTGGATGGAAAATGTGCCTTTGTATCCTGTCATGCTGACTCTGGCATTTCCCATGTATATGTGCCCAAATCTCATGGGCTCCCCTGTATCAGAAGCAATTGCTCTTCCACGGACAATTATTTTGGTCTCTGTGCACTTGAGACAACCACACTCAACAGCCACTTTAACTGGAAGAACATAGCCTTGACATGAGATCTCTTTCTCTTGTGTCTTAGTGGTTCCACAACAGTAGGGTACTGCATCTTTACACCGCAGTCCATTCTCCAGATCTCCAGGACAGGAAGTTGAGGGGCACTTTCCCACATTGTAGTAAAAAGAATTGGTGGTGTTTTGAAAACAGTCGTGAGGAAGCCTAATGAGGTGTTTCTCTGGTTTGGAATTGCAGGCATGTTCTTCATTAGCTGAAGAAAATATAACATTGAAAATAATTATAAACACTTTAAAAAAATGTTGTTGTATTAATACACTATCAAAATGGTCTCCAAACTACGACCGGATGTGGCCCTTTGCTTGCCTTTTGATCAGCCCTTGAGTTACTATTCTATTCCATCCACTGACACCAATGATGGGGCACCATTCCTACCACTGACACCAATGATGGGGCACCATTCCTACCACTGACACCAATGATGGGACACTTATCCTCCCACAGACACCAACGATGGGGCATTATTCCTCCCACTAACACCAATGATGGGGCACCATTCCTCCCACAGATGCCAATGATAGGGCACTATTCCTCCCCTAACTACCAACAACAGAAAACCATTTCTTCCACTCATACCAACAAGGAGGCACTATTCCTCTCACTAAAACCAATGAGGAGGCACTGTTTTCTTCCACTGATTCCAAGAAGTTTTCTATTCTCACTGGCCACAGTCTGGCCACCCTAAAGCTTGAAGGACAGTTAAGGCCCTTTCTTTAGTAAGTTTGGAGACCCCTGATCTAGTCGGTCGTAATAGTATATAAGAGAAAACTCATTGCTGCTGTGTAAAGCTGTATTACATTACAGTATAACTGAAGGCAAAATTTTTGTTTTAGTTCTGGATAGAGGGGAGAAGGATTAGAATCTCTGTCAGGTTTTTATTGCTGTCTGTGCCCCTGTTAGGAAGATGTACCATCTCCTTTGTCCTGGTGACTTTCATCATTGAAAGTGAAAGAATATCCCAAATTTTGAGAGCCAGCAGATGGAGCTCTAGGCTCTTTTTCACATGTTTACTTGTCTATCCTAAGCCTGATGTTTTCAGAGCAGAAACTCATGCCTCTCCCTTCCTCTCTTCCTCACCTTCCAGATTGCCCTTTACGAAGCTTAAATCAAAATGACAGAGCTTCTGCTATGCTCTTGCTTTTGCAAACCCACAATGCTCTGTAAATCATAAATCATGAGTCATGGTGCATTACGACTCTCTACTTGGATACTATAGATACTAAATAGCAAATATAAAATAGTTTCAAAGGCATTACATAAAAATAGCCCAAACAATTACACACTCTCTTTAAGGAGAGCTCTCACCAAAGTATTTTTTTTTCGTCCTCCAAAGGACCAAGTACATATAGCACTTGGTCCCACTCTGATTGATGGCTCATTGCAGATTAAAATCACTTCTTTATTTCCATCAATTCTAGCTGTAGCTCCACCCCAGTCTGAAGCCCAATTTATAGGCATGCTTGTGTGGGGAAGAGGATGGAGCTCTGTTAGAGAAATTAGAAATTATACTTTAAATGTCAACTATGAATATGCATATTAATATGACTATATCTTCTAAAGTTAAAATGTTTGCTTTATATAACTCTATTAATACTTAAATATGCTGAATAAGCTCTAATAACCCTAATTACTGGAATAAGTCATATGACCATATTCTATTGTGCAAAGATGTGCTGACTCTTACATCTGTCAAAATATGGGCTGCGAACCATGAGATAATTTATGTATCCATTGTATGAAATATCCTGTCATAAGGTGTTGGCTGAAAAAGGATATTTCCCTATTTCCTGCTAACGTCAGAATAAAGGTTGAAATTATACATGGTCAGGACGTTACGAGCAGGAAAAGGGAAGGTTTAAGGGTTATAAAAGCTGAATGTGAATCTATGACAGGCAGAAATGGATCTCTGAAGCAGAAGATATACATTTAACCATTTCTCTTGCATATGCAATAAAATATCTTGACTTGTAACGAGAGTCGGTCCAAAATTACTTGACAAGCTCTCACCCACCCACTCTCCAAACTGACTGTTTATATACTATTATGAATACACAACCAATGCTGCAGTACTGTGTTATAGAGCTGCCAATTGTTAGTAAACATATAGGGCACAAGCAGATCTATAACTAGGGTTGCCTCCTTTTTTTCAAGCCAAACACGAACACTTTAGTGGCCTGGAACACCTTTGGGTGCCACAAGGAGAGTAGTAATGTGGTGCGCATATGGTGCTGGAGTGAAGAGTGGGTGTGGCCAAATTGCTCTTGGTGACATAATCTCCCTGCACCCAGACAGCCGCCTACAACTCCCAGACAGCAACAGATTTGTGTGTGACTATCTTGGTTACTTGGGGAGCCACAGCCCAGTCTGAATAATGTGTCCGGGTTTCAGTCCGCCTCAAATCCGGACACATGATTCAAAACCTGTACTGTCTGGGTGAATCCCGGACAGGTGGCAACCCTATCTATGACACAGCTCCAACAGTGCTGCTTGCTCATTTATAATAGTGGAAGATCATTCAGCACTGTGGGGCTGTGTGATCTATCTTCCGGGGCTGTGTATGTTTACAGGCAGTCACAGATCAAACAGCCCTGCAGTGCTGAATGTTTTTTTACTATTGTGAAAGAACAGTCAGCTCTGATAGCTCATTTGTAATAGTGAAAGATCATTCAGTGATGTGGGGCTGTGTGATGTTTCTTCCAGGGATGTTTATGTGTATGTGCAGTTGCTTGTAAACCTACAGTGAGGGAAAAAAGTATTTTATCCCCTGCTTATTTTGTACATTTGCCCACTGACAAAGAAATGATCAGTCTATAATTTTAATGGTTGGTTTATTTTAACAGTGAGAGACAAAAACTAAAATATCCAGAAAAACGTATTTCAAAAAAGTTGTAAATTAATTTGCATTTTAATGAGTGAAATAAGTATTTGATTCCCTATCAATCAGCAAGATTTCTGTCTCTCAGGTGTCTTCTGTACAGGTAACGAGCTGAGATTAGGAGAACTCTCTTAAAGGGAGTGCTCCTAATCTCAGTTTGTTATATAAAAGACACCTGTCCACAGAAGCAAATCAATCAATCAGATTCCAATCTCTCCACCATGGACAAGACCAAAGAGCTGTCCAAGGATGTCGGGGACAAGATTGTAGACCTACACAAGGCTGGAATGGGCTACAAGACCATCGCCAACCAGCTTGGTGAGAGGGTGACAACAGTTGGTGTGATTATTTGCAAATGGAAGAAACACAAAATAACTGTCACTCTCCCTCGGTCTGGGGCTCCATACAAGATCTCACCTCGTGGAGTTTCAATGATCATGAGAACGGTGAGGAATTAGCCCAGAACTACACGGGAGAATCTTGTCAATGATCTCAAGGCAGCTGGGACCATAGTCACCAAGAAAACAATTGGTAACACACTACGTCGTGAAGGACGGAAATCCTGCAGCGCCCACAAGGTCCCCCTGTTTAGGAAAGCACATGTACAGGCCGGTCTGAAGTTTGCTAATGAACATCTGAATGATTCAGAGGAGAACTGGGTGAAAGTGTTGTGGTCAGGAGAGACCAAAATCAAGCTCTTTGGCATCAACTCAACTCTCCGTGTTTGGTGGAGGAGAAATGCTGCCTATGACCCCAAGAACACCAACCCCACCGTAATACATGGGAGGTGGAAACATTATGCTTTGGGGGTGTTTTTCTGCTAAGGGGACAGGACAACTTCACCGCATCAAAAGGACGATGGATGGGGACATGTACCTTAAAATCTGGGGTGAGAACCTCCTTCCCTCAGCCAGGGCATTTAAGATGGGTCGTGGATGGGTAATGCAGCATGACAATGACCCAAGACACAGGGCCAAGGCAACAAAGGAGTGGCTCAAGAAGAAGCACAATAAGGTCCTGGGGTGGCCTAGCCAGTCTCCAGACCTTAATCCCATAGAAAATATATGGAGGGAGCTAAAAGTTGGAGTTACCAAACGTCAGCCTCGAAACCTTAACGACTTGGAGAGGATCTGCAAAGAGGAGGGGGACAAAATTCCTCCTGAGATGTGTGCAAACCTGGTGGCCAACTACAAGAAGCGTCTGACCTCTGTGATTGCCAACAAGGGTTTTGCCACCAAGTACTCAGTCGTGTTTTGTGAAGGGGTCAAAGACTAATTTCACTCATTAAAATGCAAATTAATTTATAACTTTTTTGAAATGCGTTTTTCCGGATATTTTTGCTGTTATTCTGTCTCTCACTGTTAAAATAAACCGACCATTAAAATTATAGACTGATCATTTCTTTGTCAGTGGGCAAACGTACAAAATCAGCAGGGGATCAAATACTTTTTTTTCCCTCACTGTACTCAGCCCTGGCAGATAGCTCACACAGCCCTGCAGCACTGAAGGATGTTTCACTATTATGAATGAAGAGTAGGGATGAGCTTCGAGTTCGAGTCGAACTCATGTTCGACTCGAACATTGCCTGTTCGCCCGTTCGCCGAACAGCGAACAAATTGGGGTGTTCGCGGCAAATTCGAAAAATCTATGGGAGAAATCTAAAGTGCTAATTATAAAGGCTTATATGCAAGTTATTGTCCTAAAAAGTGTTTGGGGACCGGGGTCCTGCCCCAGGGGACATGTATCAATGCAAAAAGAAGTTTTAAAAACGGCCGTTTTTTCGGGAGCAGTGATTTTAATAATGCTTAAAATGAAAAAATAAAAGTGAAATATTCCTTTAAATTTCGTACCTGGGGGGTGTGTATGATATGCATGTGAAGTGGCGCATGTTTCCCGTGCTTAGAACTGTCCCTGCAAAAAATGTCATTTTTGAAAGAAAAAAAGTCATTTAAAACTGACTCGCGGCTATTAATGAATTGTCGGCTCCCGGCAATACATACAAAAGTCATTGATAAAAAAAAAAAAAAAGCGTGGGGGTTCCCCAGAATTCAATTACCAGGCCCTTCAGGTCTGGAATGAATATTAAGGGGAACCCCGCCGCAAATTAAAAAAAAATTGACGTGGGGTTCCCCCAAATATCCATTCCAGGCCCTTCAGATCTGGCATGGATTTTAAGGGGAACTCCACCCCAAATTTAAAAAAAAAATGGCGTGGAGTCCCCCTAAAAATCCATACCAGACCCCTTATCCGAGCACGCAACCTGGCCGGCCGCAGGGGAAAAGGGGGGGACGAGAGAGCGGCCCCCCTCCCTCCTGAACCGTACCAAGCCACATGCCCTCAACATGGGGAGGATGTCCCCATGTTGATGGGGACAAGGGCCTCATCCCCACAACCCTTGCCCGGTGGTTGCGGGGGGCCTGCGGGCGGGGGGCTTATCGGAATCTGGAAGACCCCTTTAACAAAGGGGACCCCCAGATCCCGGCCCCCCCTATGTGAATTGGTAAGGGGTACATTGTACCCCTACCATTTCACAAAGAAAGCGTAAAAAAATGTTTAAAAAAAACACACAAACACCTTGAAAAAGTCCTTTATTTAAAAAAAAAAAAAAACATTCCAGCGGTGAAATCCAGTGTCCCGCGGCGATCCCGATGTCCAGCGCTGTCCTTCATTGGTTGTGCCTGAGCGGACCTGATGGGGAACTCCCTCTCAGTATTTTAAATGTATAGACCCGCCCCTTCTAAAGTTCCCCATCAGGTCCGCTCAGCGGACCAGATGCGGAACATGAGAAGGGGCGGGTCTATACATGTATTACCAAAGTGAGAGCAGTTCCCCATCAGGTCCGCCCCCTCGGTATGTCGGACCCGCCTACGTCATTGGCTTGAGCGGGGAACTTCCTTCACTGTGTAATTTAAATTTACATAGTGAAGGAAGTTCCCCGCTCAAGCCAATGACGTAGGCGGGTCCGACATACCGAGGGGGCGGACCTGATGGGGAACTGCTCTCACTTTGGTAATACATGTATAGACCCGCCCCTTCTCATGTTCCGCATCTGGTCTGCTGAGCGGACCTGATGGGGAACATTAGAAGGGGCGGGTCTATACATTTAAAATACTGAGAGGGAGTTCCCCATCAGGTCCGCTCAGGCACAACCAATGAACGACAGCGCTGGACATCGGGATCGCCGCGGGACACTGGATTTCACCGCTGGAATGTTTTTTTTTTTTTTAAATAAAGGACTTTTTCAAGGTGTTTGTGTGTTTTTTTTAAACATTTTTTTACGCTTTCTTTGTGAAATGGTAGGGGTACAATGTACCCCTTACCAATTCACATAGGGGGGGCCGGGATCTGGGGGTCCCCTTTGTTAAAGGGGTCTTCCAGATTCCGATAAGCCCCCCGCCCGCAGACCCCCACAACCACCGGGCAAGGGTTGTGGGGATGAGGCCCTTGTCCCCATCAACATGGGGACATCCTCCCCATGTTGAGGGCATGTGGCCTGGTACGGTTCAGGAGGGAGGGGGGGGGCCGCTCTCTCGTCCCCCCCTTTTCCCCTGCGGCCTGCCAGGTTGCGTGCTCGGATAAGGGGTCTGGTATGGATTTTTAGGGGGACTCCACACCATTTTTTTTTAAATTTGGGGTGGAGTTCCCCTTAAAATCCATGCCAGATCTGAAGGGCCTGGAATGGATATTTGGGGGAACCCCACGTCAATTTTTTTTTTAAATTTGCGGCGGGGTTCCCCTTAATATCCATTCCAGACCTGAAGGGCCTGGTAATTGAATTCTGGGGAACCCCCACGCTTTTTTTTTTTTTTATCAATGACTTTTGAATGTATTGCCGGGAGCCGACAATTCATTAATAGCCGCGAGTGAGTTTTAAATGCATTTTTTTCTTTCAAAAATGACATTTTTTGCAGGGACAGTTCTAAGCACGGGAAACATGCGCCACTTTACATGCATATCATACACACCCCCCAGGTACGAAATTTAAAGGAATATTTCACTTTTATTTTTTCATTTTAAGCATTATTAAAATCACTGCTCCCGAAAAAACGGCCGTTTTTAAAACTTTTTTTTGCATTGATACATGTCCCCTGGGGCAGGACCCGGGTCCCCAAACACTTTTTAGGACAATAACTTGCATATAAGCCTTTATAATTAACACTTTAGATTTCAAACGTTCGAGTCCATTGTATTTAATAGGGTTCTAAAGTTTACACGAACATTTTGTCTGTTCGCAGGTTCTGGTGCGAACCGAACAGGGGGGTGTTCGGCTCATCCCTGATGAAGAGCTGCACAGCACTGCCTGTTTATTCAGAATAGTAAAAGATCACTCAGTGTTGCAGTACTGTGTGATCTATCTGCTTGGGCTGTGTATGTTTTGCAAGCAGCTACAGATAGATCACACAGCCCCGCAGTGCTGAATGATCTTTTACTATTATAAATGAGCAGTCAGTGCTGACGGGGCTGGTGCCATGTATGGCACAGCCCTGCAGTGCTGCTTGTTTATTTACAATAGTAAAAGATCACTTAGGGCTAGTTTACACTTGCTTCAAAACAAGGCTTCGTACAGGCTTTGTTAAAGCTCTCTGAACGCCAGTCAAAGCTCCTGTCACTAAATAAAATGGTTAGCTTACAGTCCTGTTTACACCTTGTGTTTGCTTTGGCTTTGCTTCAAAAATTACACCCCATGTAGCTTCAGTGGTGCTTCACAGTGTCCTCAAAGCCTCCATAGAAGTCCATAACAAAGCTCGCTTGAAGCACCTGCGGCTTCTGAGAGGCTTTATACAGCTTTAGCTTTGCTTTTTTTTGGAGAAATTGCAGGTATGAGATATCCACACACACAAGGTAATCTGTCAAGCTTCGAAAAACCTTTAAAAGAGCATTACGGAAGCATCCCTGACACTTCACCAAAGCATCACCAAAGCTTTGTCGAAGCACCACCGAAGCTTCATTGAAGCACCACCGAAGCATCAAAAACACATCATTAAAGGCTAATTTACACTTGCTTCAACACACATTAAAGCTCCAACTGCTTCAACGTGCTTTTATGATGTGTTTTTTGATGCTTTGGTGGTGCTTCGATGAAGCTTTACTGATGCTTCAATTCTGCTCTTTTGAAGCTTTGTTGAAGCTTGACAGATGCCCTGTGTGTGGATATCTCATACCTGCAATTTATCAAAAACAGTGCAAAGCTAAAACTGAATTAAAGCCTCTCAAAAGCTGCAGGTGCTTCAAGCGAGCTTTGCCATAGACTTCTATGGAGGCTTTGAAGATGCTTTGAAGCACCACTAAAGCAACATGGGGTATAATTTTTGAAGCGAAGGTGCAGCAAAGCAAAAGCAAGGTATAAACAGGACTGTAAGCCAATTATTTTATTTAGTGACAGGAGCTTTGACTGGCATTCAGAGAGCTTTAACAAAGCCTGTCTGAAGCCTTGTTTTGAAGCAAGTGTAAACTAGCCCCAAACGGTTGAAGCGGTAGGCGCTTTAATGTGTGTTGAAGCCAAAGCAAGTGTAAATGAGCCCTCAGGGTTGCGGTACTGTGTGATCTATCTGCCAGGGCTGTGTATGTTTGCAAGCACCAGCTGATAGACACACAGCCCACAGGGCTGAATGCTCTTTTGTGAATGGCAACTCTGATTTCAAAAGAAGCCCTGGCTACTAGAGACCAGCACTGTCACTCATGATTCCTTCTCCTTGCTAGCAGCGTGGTCAGAAAGTGGATGATAAATTCCAACCATGCTGCTTAGCAATGGCAGGATGGATTTGAATGGGACCAAGTGCAACATGCTCTTGGTTCCCTGAGTGCCGGTTCACACAGGGGCAACCCGACTTACAGCGCGACTTTGCAGGGCAATTTGGAGGCGACTTCAGTGCGACTTCAGCATGACTTTAAGCAACTTACAACGCGACTTAAAGCGGAGCTCCGCCGAAAAAAATATATTAAAAGCCAGCAGCTACAAATACTGCAGCTGCTGACTTTTCATATTAGGACACTTACCTGTCCTGAAGTCCAGCGACGTCAGCAGCAGAAGACGAGCAAAAGCTCGTCACTCTGCTGCCCCCACCGCCATCATGAGTGAGGGAATCAGGAAGTGAAGCCTTGCGGCTTCACTGCCCGGTTCCCTACGGCGCATGCGCGAGTCGCGCTGCACCGTTCTTACTGGTCCCTGTTGTGTTCTGGGAGCCGAGTGTCTCCCAGAACACAACGGGTATTCTGCGGGAAGTGACGTACTACCCACAGAATACCCGCAGAGAGGACTCCTGGAAGTGGGTGCAAATACCCAACTTAGACAGGTATCTGCACCCCCCTCCCCCCTGAAAGGTGCCAAATACGACACCGGAGGGGGGGGGTTCCGATGAGCGGAAGTTCCACTTTAGGGTGGAGCTCTGCTTTAAGTTGCCTCCAGGACAGGCGACTTTGGCTGTGGCCAATCACAGAATAATCAGCTCTGTGGGAGGGAGGGGTTTGCCTGGGTAAACTATTTTCTTTTCCTGTAAAGTTGCTTCAATTAAAATGGAGATCCGACTTGGAGGCGACTTCCATTGAAATCAATGGGTACAAGTAGACTAGAAGTCGCCTTGAAGTAGTACGGGAACCTTTTCTGAAGTCGGAGCGACTTCAGTAGTGTGCATGAGGACGGCTCTCATTCACTTCAATGGAATTTCTTATGTCCAGCGACTTGGGGCAACTTGAGGTCTGACAAGTCGGATCCCAAGTCGCTGTAGTGTGAAGCGGCACTGAGGGATTAAATAAGTTTAAACATGTTGGTGAGACATCTTGTTTATTACATGAAGTAAGCTCCACCCTTTGTTTCATCTCACCAATGAGCTTGAGCTTGGCAGGACTGGATTTCACGAATCCAGCATCATTCTTGGCCTTGCAGTAGTACTCTCCAGCCTGGATCGTTTGCAGCTTCCTCAGAACAAGTTGGTTATTGGATTTATAAATGCTTTGATCCATCAAAGTGCCATTATGGTACCTGTAAAATAAGAAAGGTAAGAGTTCTGATATTAATATAAATTGTCTTCAGTAACGTATATTCCCTGCTGCAGCTCTTCTACACTTTACGGGTGAGCTGATTAGGAACCTACTAACAGAATAACATTAAAGGGGTTGTAAAGGTACCTGTTTTTTCACCTTAATGCATCCTATGCATTAAGGTGAAAAAACATTAGACAATACCGCCCCCCCCCCCGAGCCCCCGTTTTACTTACCTGGCCCCTCGAAAGTCCCACGCTCGCTCCCGTCATCCTCCGAGTTCCTGTGGTTGGCCGTTGATTGGCTACTGTGAATGGATTGAAAGCAGCGCAGCCATTGGCTGGCGCTGCTCTCAATCACATCCAATGACGCGGCGCGCCGGGGGGCGGGGCCGAGTGATACAGTCGGCGGCTATGGACGGCGCTGTATCACAGGAGCGCGCCCGTAGTAACTCCACACCATGCAAGCTCGCTCGCATTATGGTGTGGAGTCCTTGCGGGGAGGAGCCGAGACAACCGCAGAGGGACCCCCAGAAGACCAGGATTGGGGCCACTGTGTGCAAAACGAGCTGCACAGTGGAGGTAAGTATAACATGTTTGCTATTTAAAAAAAAAAAAAAACGGGAACCTTTAGTGTTCCTTTAAAGGTATAGTTCACCTTTACCAAAAAACTTCCTATGCAGGTAAGGGGAGTTTGCAGATAAAAACAAACTGTGCAGCGTTACCTAAAGTTGGATAATGCCCTTGCTGTAGGTGTAAGCCATTTACATACCTCCTGAAGCCTGACTGAAAAACTCCCAGTCAAATTCCTCCACCCCAAACTCGCTCATCCATGTCTTTATGGACCTTGCTTTGTGCACTGGTCCAAATCATTTGGTGGAGGGGGGATTATGGTGTGGGGGTTGTTTTTCAGGGGTTGGGCTTGGCCCCCTTAGTTCCAGTGAAGGGAACTCTTAAGGCGTCAGCATACCAAGACATTTTGGACAATTTAATGCTCCCAACATTGTGGGAGCAGTTTGGGGGTGGCCCCTTCCTGTTCCAACATGATTGCGCATAAGTTCACAAAGCAAGGTCGATAAAGACATGGTTGAGCGAGTTTTTGGTGGAGGAACTTGATTGGCCTGCACAGAGTCCTGGCCTCAACCCGATAGAACACCTTTGGGATGAATTACAGTGGAGACTGCGAGCCAGGCCTTCTCGTCCAACATCAGCGCCTGACCTCACAAATGCGCTTCTGGAAGAATGGTCAAACATTCCCATAGACACACTCCTAAACCTTGTGGACGGCCTTCCCAGAAGAGTTGAAGCTGTTATAGCTGCAAAGGGTGGGCCAACCCAATATGGAACCCTATGGGCTAAGACTGGGATGGCATTAAAGTTCCTGTGCGTGTAAAGGCAGGCGTCCCAATACTTTTAGTAGTATAGTGTAGTTATAATTTGTCTTCCGAAATCCAACCAGTAAAAGCTCACATCTATTGGATTTGTATAGATGTTCAAAGTTTAAGTCACAGGAACCACTACTTACAGGAAATTATGAAAACCGAAAAACATTTACTGTTAAATGTAGCTAAAGGTTTCCTTAACATTACTCACCACAGGTACTGTTCTATGGCTGGTTCACCTACAGCATTACAGCAGAAGGTCACACTTTGACCCACTCTTCTGACTTTGGTCTCTGGGTTCTCCACTATATAAGGCTTTTCTGAGAGAGGGAAAAAATGTAAAGAATGTATAGTGATTCTGCATTGCGGTCTAGAACAAAATAAATACAAATAATTTTTTTCCTTTTAGTCAGTAAAAAATTAATATTAATTATTCATATATTTATTAATATTGTGTTTTCATATACAATCAGCAGGTTGAGCTATACATCATCCTTTTCTGAGAGAAGACCATAGTTTACAGAGCTCAGTAGCTCAAGATGAAATTTACACACATGAATGTAAATGAGATAGTGTTGGTGGAGCACCAGACCCAAAGGTAAATGTAATGAAGTGTGTGGTCTCCAGTTCAGAGGCAGCTCTCTAACATATGGGGGTCATCCCTACGGGGGTTGATTTACTAAAACTGGAGAGTGCAAAATATGGTGCAGCTGCGCATGGTAACCAATCAGCTTCTAACTGTAGCTAAAACCTGGAAGTCTGGGGGGACAGTTCGGGACTTTAGATGAGGCATATGACGGACCATAAAATATACAATTTGAGTATAAAAGTATTTATTAATAAGAAGCACTCTGCCTGCAGGTCACCCACCTCAGCTCCCGAAACAGGCCACCATATGGACCTGTGGTTGAAGCACCACATATTAGACATGTGCACTGCCGATAAATTGGTTTTTTTCGTTTTTTTTGTTTTTTTTTTGCTGTCTTCGGAAATTCGGGAAATTCGAAAAATTCGTTTTTTTCGTTTTTTTGCTTTTTTCGGAAATTCGTGAAATTCGAAAAATTCGTTGTTTTCGTTTTTTTGGAAATTCGGAAATTTGGGAAATTCGAAAAATTTGTTTTTTTCGTTTTCGTTTTTTTGCTTTTTTCGGAAATTCTGGAAATTCGTAATTCGGAAATTCGTAATTACGAATTTTCGAATTTCCGAATTTCCAAAGAAACTAATAAAAACAACAAATTTTTTGAATTTCCGAAAAAAGCAAAAAAACGAAAAAAAAAGAATTTCCGATTTTCGGAAATTCGGAATTTGGAAATTCAACTTTCCAAATTTCCCATTTTCGAATTTTAGATTTTCGAATTCGAAAATCCGAAAATTTGTAAATTGAAAAATTCGTAAATTCGTAAATTGAAAAATTCGTCAATCCGAAAATCTGAAAATTCGGAAATTGTAAAATTCGGAAATTCGGAAATTTCGGAATTAACGAATTTCTCTAAATTTGTGAAAAATGAATTAGAAACTAAACGAATTGCACATGTCTACACCATATGCCTTGCTTGCTAGCTCCACGTAAGTTTTATGGGACTGGATATTTCTTGTCCTAGTTACTGTATTACAACCTTGAGGTCCCTTACTGTATTTATTGGTCTTTTTAAGACATGCTGACGCATTCGCCCCTGATGAGTGGTTTTTACCATGAAACGCGTCGGGCCTATCCAGGATATAGTCATGACTTCAAACCACTATGTTTTTTCCTATCCTCATGGTTCTTTAATATATTGTTTTTTATCTACCTCATGGAGCTTTTCACACTGGCTACTACTATGCGTTTCGATACTAATGTAACAAACGTGTATACGACCATGTAATCATGTTATGTATATATATTGACTGTGCATGTATGCATCATGTGTCTAATATACTTTTTATTAATAAATACTTTTATACTCAAATTGTATATTTTATGGCATGTGTAGACAATTCCGTCGCACAAAATTTCACGCGAATGCTCGGAATCAAGCAGAAGAGCCGCACTAGCTATTGAACTTCATTTTTCTCGACTCGCCGTATGTGTTGTACGTCACCGCATTCTTGACGTTCGCAATTTCCGACAACATTTGTGTGACCGTGTGTATGCAAGACAAGTTTGAGCCAACATCCGTCGGGAAAAAATCCACGGTTTTGTTGTCGGAATGTCCGATCGTGTGTACGCGGCATAAGGGTTCCCAGAGAGGTCCAAAGAAGATGCAAATGATGAGAGCACCACAAGTTTACAGTAAGTCCAGTATAGGTTTGTTGTTCTTGACGTCCGCACTGCCTTTCATATTAATCTATTTTTATTGTCCTGTATTTGTTCTATCACTGCCAGAACTCAAGCCCTGATAAAGGGGAAGTTGTGAGCCTCTGAAATGCATTGGATGTACCTTTTAATTTTTGGTTTATCAAGACCAGGGGTCTCCAAACTTTCAAAACAAAGGGCCGATTTACTGTCCTTCAAATTTCATGGGGGCTGGACTGTGGCGAGTGGGAGTAGAAAATGTCCTGAGGTCAATGGGAGTGAACAATGCCCCATCTTTCGTTTTAGGGGGAGGAATAGTTTCCCATTGTTGTCATTGGGAGGAATGGTGCCCCATCATTGGTGTCAGTGGGAGGAATAATGCTCAATCGCTGGTGTCAGTGGGAGGAATAGTGCCTCATCATTGGCGTCGGTGGGAGGAATAATGCCCCATCATTGGTGTTAGTGGTCAGAATAGGGCCTCATCATTGGTAACAGTGGGAGGAATAGTGCCCAATTATTGGTGTCAGTGGTAGGAATAATGCCTTATCATTGGTAACAGTGGGAGGAATAGTGCCCCATTGTTGGTGTCAGTGAATAATGCTCAATCATTGGGGTCAGTGGAAGGAATAGTGTCCCATCATTGGTGTCAGTGGGAGGAATAGTGTCCCATTATTGGTATCAGTGGGAGGAATAGTGTCCCATCATTGGTATCAGTGGGAGGATTAGGGTCTTATCATTGGTATCAGTGGGAGGATTAGGGTCCCATCATTGGTATCAGTGGAAGGAATAGTGCCCAATTGTTGGTGTCAGTTGTAGGAATAGTGCCCCATCATTGGTGTCAGTGGAAGGAATAGTACCCCATTGTCTATGTCAGTGGCAGGAACTATGCCCCACTGTTGCTGACAGTGGGGAGAATAATGCCCCAAGGACCAGATAAAAGCAAGTGTAGCGGGGTCTTCAAATATAGGGGAATGTTTGAGTGGTAGTTGTACTCAAACACCTTAATTTATAGGGCTCTGCTAACCACTTTATACCTCCGGTGGGATGCTGGTGTATAGTTCCCTGTGGCCTGTGGATGGCGCTGCCATCAGGGGCTAGGGTTGAACCGCTGGTAAAGTGCTGTGCCTTGGATGTCCCCTCTCGGCGGTGGTATGGTGGTCAACCTGCTGTGCATGCCGGGAGAGGATTTAAAAGGGGCAGACGCTGCCTGTGGGGTTGTTCTTGTCCCGGGGGTCCTACCCCCGGGGAGTGTGTTGCTGTTCTGCGTATCGGTCCCAGGCACCTTTTAGCCCTGGGGCTGCAACTGAAGGCCTTGGGTCCAGCACCTTTGGCTGGGGCCCACAGAGGGAGGAAGAATCCCAGGGTGCTGCCTTGCGAGGAGACCCGTTTCTAAGATGAGGAGGCCGGGGGAGGACCGTTCCGAGGGACTGGTGAGAGAATCACAGTGAAGGAAGGGGCCCGGTAACTCTCTGGAGGGATGTCATCTCCCTGAAAGAAGCCTAATACCACCAGCAAAGTTCACCAGGTCTGTGGCAGAGACCAAAGCTTCACTGGGTCTGTGGCAGAGACCCAAAGTTCGCCAGGTCTGTGGCAGAGACCCAAAGCTCACCAGATCTGTGGCAGAGTTTGTGCAGAGACTGTGTGTCATCTAGTTCGAGCATCACTCCGGCTGCTAGGATCCACTCTAATGGGAGACTATCCGGGTGAACTAAGCCTACTTCAGAGATAAGTAGTGAAACCTACATTTCGTTTGTGCCTGGACCTTCTCCCACACCTTTTGCTGTCTCGTTCTCCATCCACCCTTTTCTATCTAATGACTGTGCTTATGAGTAAATAAACTCTACGTTGGAGTTGCAGCTTGTGTGGACCTTGGAGTTATTGGGGGAAATAGAGACTTGTCCTTATTGCATGAGAGATGAGAACCATTCTCTGGAGAACCTAGCTGTGGAGACCCAGTTGTGTTACACTGCTCAACCTCTTCACACAAGAGGGTACGGGCACATAGCACGGTGTGCCCTTTCCTGCAAGTGAACCAAAGTCAGGTAAAGGAGTTTGTGTGCTACACGTGGGGGCTCGAGTCCGGGATTCTACAGCTAAAACCCCCCAGAGTTTGGACTTTATTCCCTCTGTGAGGCTCCATGGAGGTCGGCCATCTTTGGAAGAAATTTGACTGCGCCACGAGGAGAGCCCATCTGCGTAGTTCGTGGGCGTGTCAAGAGTACAGAAAGCCTGCGAACATTGCAGGAAAATGAGATGCACGTGGTGGCTTTGGCGCCAAATGGATAGTGGGTGATGGACCAGCGAGTGAGCAACATGGTGACTACTGCCCCGTGGATTCCTGTTCCTACAACCATGAATGTTGCCTCACTGGCTGTTCCCTTGATGGATACGGGGATTCGGCTGAAGCCTCGGGGTCGCTTCGCTCTCTATGTCTGCAGAGATGCGGAGGCCCTTGGAGTGGTTTGTCCCGGATGCCAGGGACTGGTGGTGCACCTTCGGCCCTTTGGAAGATGTGAAAAGTGCAAAGAATTTATCTTCGAGGTGGAGCAACCTACAGAAAAACCTCCGGCCTACCGTTTGAATTGCCTCACGGGCACCACTACTCTTGAGGAGGAAACCTACGCTTCTACAGCCACCCCCACGCGCACTGTTGTGACTTCGGAGGAAGTCGTTGTTGATGTTCCGGTAGTTGAGGAATCGGAGATGGAGAAGCCGGTGGATGCTGTCTCCGTCATTACGGAGTCTTCTCTCCCACCGCCCAAGCGGAAAGTGGGCTATGTAAAAGCCACCTGCGGCCATGGTCGAGATACCCCCCAGCGCTTGCCCGGATCGGATCATTTAGTCGGAGGGACCTGCAGACGATCCCCGCCAGCTACAGGCCGAGGTAAGCCGGGAAAAGGGGCGAAGACTAGTGTCCGTAGTATAGGGGACGCTTGGGTTCCCGACCCGAAAGAACTTGTCAGAGACAGTGATTCCTCCACCACCAAAAACTACCTTCCGGCAGAGGAGTACGATACCTCTGACTTGGAATCGTCCTCTGATGTGGGAGACGATGTGAAGATAGACAAACTGTTTGCCAAAAAGGGCTGGGATAAAATACCCCTATCCTCATCCAAAATCAGAAGGGATTAACTCACAGTCTCTGGGGACATTACACCCCGGGTGGAAGCCCATGTGCTTGAGGAGGGACCTGACCCCATGCCTGCATTGCCTACACCTGTGCTGCCTGTACCTACCGCTGTGGCTGAGTATGCGCCATTGCGGGCGGCTATGTTGCATCTAAAGGCAGTGAAAGTGCCCAGGCATCCGGATGCCATTGTCCTACCGGGTGCGGGAGATCGTGCTACTCTCCCTCCGCTTTCCAGGATGCAATGGCTGTTCAATCAGAGAGTGGCCGCTGACTACGGATGGGAGTACCTGTATGTCCCAAGAGACTTGCTTTTTGAAGTGGAGGCCTACAGAGAGAGATGGTGAACGACTGGCAACCACGGAGCATAGGTGGGTCAGCTAGTCTAGGAGGGGAGGGGAGGGGAATGTGAAATGTAAATATAATAATTTGTTTTATCTTTTGATATGTGACATTGAGAATGGGATGTACACATTTTTCCTTGTTGATCTTCCTTCATTTCGAATCCTTTTCCCCACATTCAGGTTCCGGCACAGACAAACCTCTTTTTCAAAATATTTTTAGTTTTTTTTGTACACAGTTTTGGAATAAATTTGCGTGGACTCAGGCTTGAGGTACGTGAGTTTACCCCAGACACTGGGGACAGTGTCTATCTGTCCAGGGGGAATATGTAGCGGGGTCTTCAAATATAGGGGAATGTTTGAGTGGTAGTTGTACTCAAATACCTTATTTGATAGGGCTCTGCTAACCACTTTATACCTCAGGTGGGATACTGGTGTATAGTTCCCTGTGGCCTGTGGATGGCGCTGCCATCAGGGGCTAGGGTTGAACCGCTGGTATAGTGCTGTGCCTTGGATGTCCCCTCTCGGCGGTGGTATGGTGGGCGTGGTCAACCTGCTGTGCATGCCGGGAGAGAATATAAAAGGGGCAGACGCTGCCTGTGGGGTTGTGCTTGTCCCGGGGGTCCTACCCCCGGGGAGTGTGTTGCTGTTCTGCGTATCAGTCCCAGGCACCTTTAGCCCTGGGGCTGCAACTGAAGGCCTTGGGTCCAGCACCTTTGGCTGGGGCCCACAGAGGTAGGAAGAATCCTAGGGTGCTGCCTTGCGAGGAGACCTGTTTCTAAGATAAGGAGGCCGGGGGAGGACCGTTCCGAGGGACTGGTGAGAGAATCACAGTGAAGGAAGGGGCCCGGTAACTCTCTGAGGGATGTCATCTCCCTGAAAGAGGCCTAATACCACCAGCAAAGTTCACCAGGTCTGTGGCAGAGACCAAAGCTTCACCGGGTCTCTGGCAGAGACCCAAAGTTCGCCAGGTCTGTGGCAGAGACCCAAAGCTCACCAGATCTGTGGCAGAGTTTGTGCAGAGACTGTATGTCATCTAGTTCGAGCATCACTCCGGCTGCTAGGATCCACTCTAATGGGAGACTATCCGGGTGAGCTAAGCCTACTTCAGAGATAAGTAGTGAATCCTACATTTTGTTTGTGCCTGGACCTTCTCCCACACCTTTTGCTGTCCTGTTCTCCAACCACCCTTTTTTATCTAATGACTGTGCTTATGAGTAAATAAACTCTACGTTGGAGTTGCAGCTGGTTTGGACCTTGGAGTTATTGGGGGAAATAGAGACTCGTCCTTATTGCATGAGAGATGAGAACCATTCTCTGGAGAACCTAGCTGTGGAGACCGAAGTTGTGTTACACCCCTCAACCTCTTCACACAAGAGGGTACGGGCACATAGCACGGTGTGCCCTTTCCTGCAAGTGAGCCAAAGGCAGGTAAAGGAGTTCGTGTGCTACACAAGCATCCGGCCCTCGGGCCACAGTTTGGAGACCACTGATCAAGACTAATACATTTATACCAGACTTAATGTAAACTTCTTACAAAACTTACTGCATCTTCTTTCAACACAAGTGAATGAGTCACAGCAGTGAATACCAGCCCTACCCTACTTGACTCTTTCTAAAGTTATAATTCAGTGGTTTCCAAGTTGTAGCCTGTGGGCCAGAAGCAGCCCTTTCCATGCCTTTAACTGGCCCTTGGGGCACTAATAATTCCCTTGACACAGACAATAGGGCACTATTCCTCCCACTGTCACAAATGATGGGGCCCTAATATTCCCACTGACACCAACAATGGGGCTCAATTCCTCCCACTGACACCAATGACGGGGCACTATTCCTCCCACTGACACCAAAGACAGAATACTATTCCTTTGACTGGCGCTAATTAAGCATGTGCACTGCCAAACAATTTGTTAATTTTTTGTTTCATTTGTTTGTTTGTTTTTTTCGTTTTTCAGGTCATTCATTATGATCGAAATTCGTTATTCCGAAATAAATTTGTAAATTCATTAAAATTGTAATTTGTATTGTTCTATTCGATTAGATGCGGTATTCATATATGATTTGGAAAAATCAGAAATTTGAAAATTTAGAAATTGAAAATTCGGAAATTCGAAAATTCGGAAATTCAAAATTCAAAAATCTGAAAATTTGAAAATCTGAAAAATCCAAAATAATAACTAACTAACTAACAATAACTAACTATTAAATTATAGGTATTGGAATTTCCTTTCAAATTTGGCTGTTAGTGAACGTAACGAATACGAATTTATCCGAAGTTATGAATTATCCGAACCAATGAATGGCGCATCTAAACGAATGGAACGTAACAAATTAATAACAATTAATAAGAAATAATATTTTTTTTATTATTGTTATTATTATTTATAATATTAATTTGTTACGTTCCATTCATTTTGATGCAGGCATATTCCTTATTTCGGATAATTCGTAACTTCGTATATTTTTTTTACGTTCACTAACAGCCAAATTTGTAAGAAAATTCCAACGCCTATAATTTAATAGTTTGTAATAGTTATTATCATCAGTTAGTTATTTTTTTGGATTTTCAAATTTTTGGATTTTCAAATATTCTGAAAAAATTGTTAAACGGTCTTTCGTTTATTTGAATATTTCAGAATTAACGTATTTGTTGAATTTAGTTGAAAAACAAATTTGGAACTAAACAAATTGCACATGTCTAGCGCCAGTTGTGGGCGCTACTCCTCCCACTGACACTAAAGATTGAGAACTATTACTCCAACTGCCACCAAAGAACAATGCCCCATCTTTCGCATTAGGAGGAGGAATAGTGCCCCATTGTTGTCATTGGGAGTTATGGTGTCCCATTATTTCTGTCAGTGGGAGCAATAGAGGCCCATCATTGGTGTTAGTGGTCAGAATAAGGCCTCATCATTGGTGTCAGTGGTAGGAATAGTGTCCAATTTTTGGTGTCAGTGGTAGGAATAAGGCCTTATCATTGGTAACAGTGGGAGGAATAGTGTGAAATTGTTGGTGTCAGTGGAGAAGATGACACAGTAAAGTAAAAAAAAAAAACTGAAAACATGGCCCGTTGGGGGTACTTGAGGACCGAGGTTGAGAACCACTGCTGCAGGGAAATGAGCATGCAGCATGGAAAACTTTCAGGGCTCCATTTACCAAAATTTATGAAATAAAAACATTTGCCCCTTTGGCAACCGCTGAGGTTCATACCCAGGATATCGACAAGAGGAGCAATCTTACCTTTCCTCTTCAATGTGACAGCGATAGAGTCGGAGGTGCTGTTACTCTTCGGTATCTTCACGTTGACCACAGAATATTTTTCCATTTTCAGCTGTAGTGTGCTGTCAGGACACAACCCCACCGCTCGGAACTTCCCCATGGCGTCTGATATAGCTTTCAGTTTGGGCTTTTTAGAGATAATATAGACGTTTGCACCCACAGCAGGAGCTCCATCTGGAAGTGTTACTGTGCCATACAATACTTGGTTTTTGCATTCACAGACACTGCAGTCAGCACTCGCTTTACCTACAGGACAGCTCATATTGCATTCTGTTCAGTACAAGAGAAATAAGAAATTACACATTAGTAGAGTTCATAAATAGAATAAAAATAGCCTGCGCTTATCCCACCCCTTCTCAATAAAAGTGATCCATTGAGACAATTTGTGACTCTGCATATAAAGAAGGCTGCAACCCAGTGAGTCCAAACACAAAACTCAACATAAAATAAAGAAAAATAAACTGGGGCGTTCCTCTGATATGTGAAGGATAAAACAATCGCGCCTAGAGTAATAAACCTTAAAAAACAAATTCCTAAAGTGTTAAGTGCAACGGCTATTTCAAATCAGGGGATCAAAAATGAATGGTGGTGTCGCAAAAATCTAAATTTCCGTGAACAAACAGCGCTCGCTAGATCAAGTGGTAACAAAAAACTCACATAAATGTGCAATCACAATGTGCAAATTAATAAAAGTGGTAATAATAGACTAACATGTGTATACAACAATCCATAAGTCCATAGTGATTAAAATAAACTTCTTTTGCCAGGAAAAAAGTACGTGTTCTCCGTTAAAATCCCACAATGTAGAGATAATGGTTGGAAGGGCTCCCAAAATGACTCATAGACGTAAGGTGAAGGTCCCTACTCACCAAATGTAGTTGACCCTCTATATCAGGGTTAGGGAACCTCCGCTCTCCAGCTGTTTCGAAACTACAAATCCCATCATGCCTCTGCCTCTAGGAGTCATGCCTGTGATTGTCAGGGTCTTGCAATGTCTCATGGGACTTGTAGTTTCGAAACAGCTGGAGAGCCGAGGTTCCCTACCCCTGCTCTATATCATACGACAAGAGGGGGCAAATGAGCTTGGCGGTCTCAATGACTAGAGGATCCATGAAACCAGCTTAGATCGTAGTCTCCTTCCTGCGATCCGTAATCCAAGGGTTAACCTCGTGGCAATCAGCTTCTGATGATGTCATTTTTGATGACGAAACGCGTCAAGGTTGTACGCACGGTGCGGTGTATTGAGCTCTAGGTGGAACGCACGCTAACACACCTGAGCCTTCCGAGCCTTTTATGGTTTACTGGATGCTATAAACGCCTGTACAGGAAGGGTTTGCATCAATCCTGCTTGGATATTGTATCTGTTTTTTTAAGTTTTTAAAATAAAGAGCAAATATGTTTTTACGCTATGTGGAGCCCGTTTTCTTTTTGATTGCCACGAGGTTAACCCTTGGATTATGGATCGCAGGAAGGAGACTACGATCTAAGCTGGTTTCGTGGATCCTCTGGTCATTGAGACCACCAAGCTCATTTGACCTCTCTTGTCGTATGATATTGAGGGTCAACATATAACATTTTCTATAATCCACCAGAAGGCAGGGGAAAGTAGTTAAGCCTGCAGCCAGCAAGGCCCAGAAGAGCCAAAAATAATCACACTCTGCTCCACTGACTACAGAGGAGCTAAAACGACTAAATTTACCTTAACCTCTCTAGCAACTTAATCTAGGAGGGTAATACATCAGCTTTTGGACATACAGTGCCTGGAAAAAGTATTCACACCCCTTGCAATTTTTCACATTTTGTCATGTTACTACCAAAAACATAAATGTTTTTTTGGGGGATTTTATGTGATAGACCAACACAAAGTGGCACATAATTGTGAAGTGGAAGAAAAATGATAAATTCTTTTTACAAATACATTTTTTGAAAAGTGTGTAGCGTGCATTTGTATAGCGCCCCCCGGAGTCAATACTTTGTAGAACTGCCTTTCACTGCAATTACAGCTGCAAGTCTTTTTGGGGATGTCTCCACCAGCTTTGCACATCTAGAGAGGGACATTTTTGCCCATTCTTCGCTGCAAAATACCTCAAGATCTGTCAGATTGGATGGAGAGCGTCTGTGAACAGCAATTTTCAAGTCTTGCCACAGATTCTCAATTGGATTTAGGTCTGGACTGTGACTGGGCCATTCTAACACATGAATAGACATGTGTACAACATAAATATTTGTTTCATTTGGTTTAGTTTCTGTTAGTTTCCGTTGATTCGTTACGATTCGTAATTTCGTAAGACGTGGGTTATCGTATTCGGACACTTTCGTATTTCCGTAAGGGTTATTTTTCCGTTGATTCGTTTCTCCGTTAGTCTAATTTTCGTTGATTAGAAATTCGTATTTTTCGTTATATTTTATATTCGACCGCGTTCGTATTTTTTCGTAAGAACTATATTTTCATTGATTTGCAATGATTTGTATTTCCGTGTCTAATTTCCCTTGATTGGAAAATTGTACTTTTATAGATTTAATTACATTCGTAGTTTCGTTAGAATACATTTTCCGTTTATTCGAAACACTACTTGTCGTAATTTTGTAATTCGTACTTTCGTGAGATTGACCGGCTCATTTATTCGTACTTTCGTAACATTGTTTTTGTACATTCGTAATCGGGGCATAATTCGTAATATAGAAACTAGATTCTAGACAGAGTATGCTTAAGAAACAAAGAATTTCTCTCTCACAAGTCACAACTTAACTCACAAATCCACCAAAACAGTGCAACCTAACCAACCACAACCTATCTGGACTGTGGATGGAATGCACTGCAGTCTAACACAGAAAAACACACAAGGGAATAAGAAACAAGCTCATTGGGGGAAGGGACAACCTCTTCAGGGGAAGGGACAAGCTTATTGTCCAACATCCAGAAATATTTCAGAACTAACGAATTTGTTGTTTTGATTTCCGTTTTCCGAATATTCGTAATTTAGTTGTTTTTTTTTTCCGTTCATTTTGATTTTCGTTATTTTGAATCTTTGTTCAGTATTTTCGTTGTTTTGATTTCCGTTTTCCTAATATTCGTAATTTCTAGTTTTCGTTCATTTTGATTTTCATTATTTTGAATCTTTGTTCGGTATTTTCGTTGTTTCTAGGTTTTTGTTTTTTCACATTTTCGTATTTTTGCTGTTTCAGATTTAATAATTTCGTATTTTTGTTGTTTTCCATATTCGTTCTTTTCGATAATTAGTTTTTCGTTGGTAATTTTAGTAAACCGCTCGTTCATTCGTATGTTTACGAATACACGAATATAACGAATTTTGACGAATAACGAATTCGTAACTAAACGAATTGCACATGTCTACACATGAATATTCTTTGATATAAACCATTCCATTGTAGCTCTGGCTGTATGTTTAGGGTCGTTGTCCTGCTGGAAGATGAACCTCTATCCCAGGCTCAAGTCTTTTGCAGACTCTAATGCCGCGTACACACGATAGGTTTTACCGATGAAAACGGTCCGATGGACTGTTTATCGGATAAACCGATCGTGTATGGGCCCCATCGGTCTTTTTTCCATCGGTGTTTAAAAATAGAACATGTTTTAAATTTATCCGATGGTTAAAAAACCGATAGCAAATTACTATCGTCTGTGGGAAACTCCATCAGATAAAAAACCCACGCATGCTCAGAATCAAGTCGACGCATGCTCAGAAGCATTGAACTTCATTTTTCTCAGGTCATCAGAGTGTTTTACGTCACCATGTTTGGAACGGTCGGTTTTTTGACTGATGGTGTGTAGGCAAGACTGATGAAAGTCAGCTTCATCGGTTTTCCGATGGAAAAATCCATCGGTTTAAAAACCATAGGAAATCCGATCGTGTGTACAGGGCTTAACAGTTTTCTTCTAAGGTTGCCCTGTATTTGGCTCCATCCATCTTCCCACCATCTCTGACCAGCTTCTCTGTCCCTGCTGAAGAAAAGCATCGCCACCACATGATGCTGCCACCACCATGTTTCACGGTGGGGATGGTGTGTTCAGGGTTATGCGCGGTGTTAGTTTTCCACCACACATAGCATTTTACTTTTAGGCCAAAAAAGGTAAATTTTGGTCTCATCTGACCAGAGCACCTTCTTCCACATGTTTGCTGTGTCCCCCACATGGCTTTTCGCAAACTGCAAATGGGACTTCTGGCTTTCTTTTAACAATGTCTTTCTTCTTGTCTCTCTTCCATAGAGGACAGATTTGTGGAGTACATGACTAATAGTTGTCCTGTGGACACATTCTCCCACCTGAGCTGTGGATCTCTGCAGCTCTTCCAGAGTTACCATGGGCCTCTTGGCTGCTTCTCTGGTTAATGCTCTCCTTGCCCGGCCGGTCAGTTTAGGTGGACGGCCATGTCTTGGTAGGTTTGCAGTTGTGTAAAAGCAAATCAACCAGTGCAAGTAAAAACCTAAAACAGCAGCTAGAACACTGAGGGTCAAATGATCAAATCCCCAATAGTAACTGAATAATATGTGCCTCAGTGCTAAGGGATAAACAGCATATCGTAGTGAGTTCCACGAGAATCAACGTTCAGGACGCGGGTGACGGAACCACGTGACTTTGCGTGATGTCACCCGTGTCCCGTTGATTCTCGTGGAACTCACTACAATATGCTGTTTATCCCTTAGCAGTGAGGCACAGTCCGTTACTTGTAAGTGCACCCTTTTTATATCTAATAAATCTTTTAAGCATATGGAGAGCACTAGATGTTATTGCTTCCTATTCTATGTACCTCATTACCCAGAGTCGATGGTGTGAGCCCAAATGATTTAACAAGCCATCAGCATTCGTCCATCTCCAGTGTCCAGTACACACAGTGATCCTGTCTGTTTAATCCCAGTAAGGGAACTGCTTGTGAGACCTGACTGATTCACTCAGGGATCCATTTTCTGAGGTGAGCAGCTAGGAGTACCGTTGGTGGAGGTTGTCACACAGTCACCGTGTTCTACGTTATATAGGAGTCACCCATTTGGACACTTGTTGGTGTTTTACTGATCATTATATGTGAAGATTATGGACTTTCTCTCCCCATCATCATCATTTTTATTTTATTTTAGTATTGTTTTGTTATATGTTTTTGTGCTGCACTGCCTTTTTTATTCAGGTTTGCAGTTGTTCCATACTCTTTCCAGTTTTGGATGCTGAATTGAACAGAGCTCTGTGAGATGTTCAAAGCTTGGGATATTTTTTTATAACCAAACCCTGCTTTATACTTCTCCACAACTTTATCCCTGACCTGTCTGGTGTCAGGGGAGGGCTGGGCCAGAGGGCATGGTGGCAATTGCCTCCCAGGCCGCCCTAACTTATGTTCAAAATGGCCGGCAGCCGCTACCCGCTACCATTTGCTTTTTTATTCTGGTCTAGGAAGTCGGGCCGGGGGCATGGCCATGGCGGCCGACCACTAGCTGTTGCATTTCGGGAGTTGTAGTCCACACTCAAGCTTCTGGTGGGTGGAAAACACAGCAGCGCAGAGGAAACTACAACTCCCTGGGACCGGATTCTTGGAAGCAGGCAGAGGCAGGGCATGCCAGGGAGTCGGGCTGCAAGGCTGGGCGCTGGCTGCAACTTGACCCCAGGATCAGGAGCGTTACCCCCCCCCCCAGGAAACCGTGGCGTGCAAGGACCTGCTGAGCTGAGATTGCTGAGGTGAGAGACCCAGACACCCCTAGCTGACCCCCTATCTCCCCCCATACACCCATGTAACCTGCCCCAGTGATCAGGCTGCATTGATGGGCACTGGAGTTGGCTGCACTGATGGGCACTGGTGAGGCTGCATTGAAAAACCAGGTGGACCATGGATGGTGAGCTGATTCGGTGGTTCAATGGGCCACTTGACTGGACTTGCCCCCCAGGCCTAAGGCCGCCAGCCCTCCCCTGTCTGGTGTGTTCATTGGCCTTCATGAGGCCGTTTGTTCACTAGGTGTCCAATTAGGTGACTTCTAAAGGCAATTGTTTTCACTAGATTTTAGTTATGCCTTGTACACACGATCGGATTTTCCGTCGGGATAAACTCAGATGGATTTTTCCGCCGGAATTCCGTTCAAGCTGCCTTGCATACACACTGTCACACCAAATTCCGACTGTCAAGAACGTGGTGACGTACAACACTACGACGAGCCGAGAAAAATTAATTCAATGCTTCCGAGCATGCGTCGACTTGATTCTGAGCATGCGTGTTTTCTTTCTCCGTCGGAGTTCCATACAGATGAACGGAATTTCCGATAGAAATTTTTTCCGTCGGGAAAAAAGAGAACATGTTTTATTTCTAAATTCCGACGAAAAAAAGTCAGATGGGGCACACACACGGTCGTAATGTCCGATGAAAAAATTCCGTCTGACTTTTTTCATCGTAAATTCCGATCGTGTGTACAAGGCATTAGGGGTATCAGAGTAAAGGGGGCCGATTACAAATGCACGCCACACTTTTCAGATATTTATTTGTAAAAAAAAATTGAAAACCATTTATAATTTTCCTTCCACTTCACAATTACTGAGTTTATTGGCGTATAACACTCACTTTTTTACCCTGAAAATAGAGGGTAAACTGTGCCTGCGTGTTATACGCAGGGGGCTGTGGAAAGTTTTTTCCCTGAAACTTCCCTCTTAAAGTTAGGGTGCGTGTTATACGCCAATAAATACGGTATGTGCCAGTTTGTGTTGGCCTATCTCATAAAATCTCAATAAAATACATTTACGTTTTTGGTTGTAACATGACAACATTTGAAAAATTTCAAGGGGTATGAATACTTATTCAAGGCACTGTACACCCCCTCCAACTTTCTTTTTACAAACAAATGTAATTTTATGTGACGGGTGCAACAAATGCAATGCTGATGGAAAGGAAACTTCAAAGTGTTTTTAATGGTGCCAGGATGAAATCTTCTTTGGCCAGTCAAAGGGTCCTCAAACAAGTAAAGGTATTCCATATATGCACCCAGGACAAAGATCTGTGTGTGTATGTGGAATACTTTTGAATGGAAAAAAAAGTAATATCATCATGATATACTGTATATACTCGAGTATAAGCTGAATTTTTTAGCACATTTTTTTGTGCTGAAAATGCCCCCCTCGGCTTATACTCGAGTCTGTGTCCATCTTCAAATTTGTGCATCTGATACCAGCCAGTTGTAGGTCCCCTGGACCCCAAACTTGGTACACATGTAGCCCCACTCTTCCTCTACAAGTGTGCAAAGATTGTTGTCCGGGGGACCTACGGCCGGGGAGCCCCGATTTTTCAAAGCCGGGCACCCCTTCCATTGACTCCAATGTTAAACAATAATTTCTCCGGTGATTTTGGGGACACGGTACCGGCCGGCCCTAGGTCCCCTGGACCCCAACCTTGGCACACATGTAGCCCCATTCTTCGTCTACAAGTGTGCAAAGATTGTTGTCCAGGGGACCTACGGCCGGGGAGCACCAATTTTTCAAAACTGGGCACTCCTTACATAGACTCCCATGTTAAACGTCAGTCTAGTCACACAGCGCCGGAGATCAGGTAGGGAGATTGGGCACAATGAGGCATGGGCACAGTGAGGCATGGGCACAGTGACTGTGAGGCATGGGCACAGTGAGACATGGGCACAGTGAGGCATGTACACAGTGAGGCAAAGTGAGGCACAGTGAGGCATGCACATGGTCACCCTAGGCTTATACTCGAGTCAATACGTTTTCCCATTTTTTTGTGGTAAAATTAGGTGCCTCGGCTTATATTCGGGTCGGCTTACACTCGAGTATATACGGGTAGTAAATTCTTCAGCAGTTGCAGATATAAAATCTTATGTGTGTTCTGACTCTCGATTACCTATACATGGCTGTCCAGTACACCTGCGTCCCTCCTCTGTGGGGCCATTACAGTGTTCTTGCCAATGATCTTCTGCTAAGCATGTCCTTCTCCGGATCTGCATGCCTGTGCTGCCACATTTGGCTGAGCACTCACTCCATGCTGACCATTCTGACCAAGGTTCTTTTGGGAGAGAGGTTGTTAAAACTGAAACAAATGGACATTAATTGTTATAGAGATATAAATTGCAATATCCGTGTACCTGCAATCCAGAGAGAAGGAAATAAAAGAAAGGAAAATGTGTAAATAGTTGGTGGTGTTCACTGATGCCACATGTTGACAGAAAGTGGCACAAAATGGCACCTGCTTCATCCTAGGATTTCTATAAAGAGGAACACACACATTTGGATTGATTTACTAACACGGCCGAGAATCGTCATGCAATAAATTGTACGGGGGGTTCATCTCAAGTGTAGAACTTTTCATCAACTTCAGTCCAGCCACTGGAGTATTTTTCAAGGCTTTCTTGTCCACTTTTATATATAAATGGTTCCTTACAGGAAAATTCTAACATGGGTTGCACAATCATAATGTTGATTGCCAGCAAAATGTGTACCCAGGGCTGGAGGCTTCATCCCACGCAATACTCTAGCAAATCTACAGGCTCCAGAACCCATACCAGGCTTTACTAACCTTGGAAAAAACGGATACCAGTGTTCTCCCAATGACAGGCAAATCCCAGAGCCTCTCAACCTACATGAATGCCAGTTCCCTCCCTATGAGACATAGATCTCGGAACCCCTCAACCTACATGAATGCCAGTTCTCTCCCAATGAGACGCACATCACAGAGCCTCTCAACATACTCGAGTGCCAGTTTTTTCCCAATGAGACACACATCCCAGAGCCCCTCAACGTACTGCATTGCCAAGTTCCTCCCAATGAGACATACATCCCAAAGCCCCTCAACCTACTTGAGTGCCAGTTTTCTCACAGTGAAACACAAATCCCAGAGTCCTTAAACCTACACGAATGCCAGTTCTCTTACAATGAGACACATAACCCAGAGCACCTCAACCTACTTAAGTGCCAATTTTCTTCCAATGAGACATACATCTCAGAGCCCTTCCACCTACTTGAGTACCAGTTTTCTCACAATGGGACACACATCCCAGAGTCCTTCAACCTACACGAGTACCAGTTTTCTCCCAATGAGACACACATTCCACAGCCCCTCAACCTACATGAGTGCCAACTTTCTCCCAATGAGACATTTATCCTGGAGCCCCTCAATCTATAGGAGTGCCAGTTCTCTCCCAATGAGACACACATCCCAGAGCCCCTTAAACTACACAAGTGCCAGTTCTCTCCCAATGAGACACACATCCCAGAGCCCCTTAAACTACACAAGTGCCAGTTCTCTCCCAATGAGACATACATCCTGGAGCCCCTCAACCTACATGAGTCCCAGTTTTTTCCCAATGATACACACGACTAGAAGCCACCCAACCTACATGTGTGCCAGTTTTCTTCAATGACACACATATCCTGGGGCCTCTCAAACTACACGTGTTGCAGTTTTTTCCCAATGAGACACACATTCTGGAGCCCCTTAACCTACATGAGAGCCAGTTTACTCCCAATGAGACATACATCCCAAAGCCCCCAACCTACATAAATGCCAGTTCTCTTACAATGGGACACATATCCCAGAGCACCTTAACCTACTTAAGTGCCAATTTTCTTCCAATGAGACATACATCTCAGAGCCCTTCCACCTACTTGAGTACCAGTTTTCTCACAATGGGACACACATCCCAGAGTCCTTCAACCTACACGAGTACCAGTTTTCTCCCAATGAGACACACATTCCACAGCCCCTCAACCTACATGAGTGTCAACTTTCTCCCAATGAGACATTTATCCTGGAGCCCCTCAATCTATAGGAGTGCCAGTTCTCTCCCAATGAGACACACATCCCAGAGCCCCTTAAACTACACAAGTGCCAGTTCTCTCCCAATGAGACACACATCCTGGAGCCCCTCAAACTACATGAATGCCAGTTTTTTCCCAATGATACACACGACTAGAAGCCACCCAACCTACATGTGTGCCAGTTTTCTTCAATGACACACATATCCTGGGGCCTCTCAAACTACACATGTTGCAGTTTTTTCCCAATGAGACACACATTCAGGAGCCCCTTAACCTACATGAGTGCCAGTTTACTCCCAATGAGACATACATCCCAAAGCCCCCAACCTACATGAGTGCCAGTTTTCTCCCAGTGAGACACACACCCTGGAGCCCCTCAAACTTTTTGAGTGGCAGTTCTCGCCCAGTGAGACACACATCCCAGAGCCCCTCAACCTAATGTACATGAGTGTCATTATTCTCCCAATGAGACACATATCCTGGAGCCCCACAAACTACATGTGTGCCATTTTTTTCCCAATGTGACACACATTCTGGAGCCCCCCTACATGAGTGAGAACCCTGGGTGACACCCACCATGCATTTTTAAGCCCCCCCCCACACAAACACACACTTCAAATCAAATGAAACCCTTAAAGCTGTGCAGATTGAAGAACAATGTAGCACAACATCTTATACTTTGACAATGTTTTACTAAAGTGTGACGTAATCGGAACTTGTGTTCAATTCAATCATCCAATCACATGCAGGAAAAATTCACTCCTTATAATATTCTTTTGGACGTGTTTGGATATGTGAGGTGAACACAGTTTCTAATCAGACATTGTTTTGTTTGCCTGATATCTTATAGTTACTTTATCTACATAAAAAGGAAAATTGAAGCCAGCGCCACTAAAGCATAAGCAGAGGCGAGCAGATAAACACACATCTGTAATACATATCAGTGAACTGCTTTAAATCAATTAAAAAACAATCAACCACACAGGGAATAGCCTAATACCATTGCTTTTTTTGCCCTGTTCGCACAGAATTAATGCATATGTACTTTCCCCGGGTGAATTGCTATGTGAATTTTTTTTAAGAAATACACCCCCATACAGTGTACACAATTCCTCCAGTTTCAGGGGGTACAAGGGAACCCTATTTGACATTTTGTCAGTTTTTAACCACTTGTGGACCGCCGTACACGCCGATGTACGTCAGCAAAATGGCAGGTCCCCTTTAAGAGCCCAGCCGTGGGTCACGAGCGCACCGCCGGCAGCGCGCACGCGACCCGGTTCTCTTCTCCGTAACCGTCCCCGCGGGAACAGCGGACCCTGATCGCCGCTGGTGTCCCGCGATCGGGTCACAGAGAGGAAGAACGGGGAGAGGTAAGTGTAAACAAACCTCTCCCCGTGCTTCCTAGTGTGCCTGTCACTGATCGTCTGCTCCCTGTCATAGGGAACGACGATCAGTGACATCACACGCTAAGCCACGCCCCCCCCCCCACAGTAAGAAACACAAATCAGGGCACACTTAACCCCTACAGCGCCCCCTCCTGGTTAACCCCTTCACTGCCAGTGTCATTTTTACAATAGCCAGTGCATTTTTATAGCACTGGTCGCTGTAAAAATGACAATGGTCCCAAAATAGTGTCAAAAGTGTCCGATGTGTACGCCATAATGTCGCAGTCACGAAAAAAATCGCTGATCGCCGCCATTACTAGTAAAAAATTTTAAAAAATAATAAAAATGCCATAAAACTACCCCCTATTTTGTAAACGCTATAACTTTTGCGCAAACCAATCAATAAACGCCGATTGCGATTTTTTTTTACCAAAAATATGTAGAAGAATACGTATCGGCCCAAACTGAGGAAAAAAAAATATTTTTTTATATATTTTTTGGGGATATTTATTATAGCAAAAAGTAAAAAAATATTGCATTTTTTTCAAAATTGTCGCTCTATTTTTGTTTATATCGCAAAAAATAAAAACCCCAGAGGTGATCAAATACCACCAAAAGAAAGCTCTATTTGTGGGAAAAAAAGGACGCCAATTTTGTTTGGGAGCCACGTCGCACGATCGCGCAATTGTCAGTTAAAGCGACGCAGTGCCGAATTGCAAAAAGGGGCCTGGTCTTTATGCTGCGTATTGGTCCGGGGCTTAAGTGGTTAAAGTCATAGTTAGGTATAAATTGAAGGTATTGTTTAATAACATTGGATAAAAATGTTGCTTGTGTAGCAATAATATATGTGATAATTTTTGATAAAAGCAGAGTTACCCTTTAAAGCTGAACTCCAGGCATACAGCCAAAAACACAGCAATACATATGTGAACTGTTTTACCTGCCATGGGATTTGATTATCTGTTAAGCCAATCTTCCATTCCAGGAAGCCCCTACCATACAGCACAATCAAGCCCTGATCATCCCTGCAGAGAACTATGTATTTATGCAACAAAGATTGGACCCACCTCTGCTGGTGCAGTGAAGAAGGTGCTGCACACTAATGATGTAGAGGGGTGTCAGGGCGGAAATAGATAATTTCCCCTTACTGCTCCCCCTTATCTCTTAAACTGCAGGCTCCTCTTTTACCACTAGGGGGATCCCTCTGGAACATGGTATATATAGAACTAGCTGGGGGTTAGAGGTTGGTTGGTTGGAGCAGTGATGGGCGTACTGCAAGAAGTGAGTTCAGTTTATCTGTTCTGGGTCCCCGTAGGAAGGTCTGGGGGGCCTCCAGTCCCAAGATGTAGGAGCTCCATGTACTGGCCTTCCCTTCATTGTTCTGCAATGGACATTGCTGTGCAGTTTATGGACTGTTGTGTTCAGTAGTGTATTTAGGTTTTGTGCTGCCCTAGGCCTGACTAAACTCATGCACCCCCTAATTTAAATATGACCCACCCCTTTCCTGTCAAGGCCACATCCCTTTCTGTTTAAGACCCACCCTGAAATTTTTGAGTGGGGACACTAGTTCTTAGGGCCTGGGGATGGGGGGGGGGCAATGGATTCCCTTAATTTGCATAGATTTCCTCGCACTTCCTGTTTAGCTATGGGGCAGGAAGTGAAGGGAAATCTGCAATGGGACGACAGGGATGGTAAAAAATAAACTGACAGGGGCTATAACCCTCCCTTACTCTATCCAAAATGAAAAAAAAAAGTGTTGCCTATAGTTCTACTTTAAGCAAAAATTTCTGATCATTTTATGGAGAGGACTAGGAAGATATAACCATGCCAATGGTGCAGCAGAAAACATATAGCACAGTGAGGAAGGTTTGTGGTCCAGGATGATAAGACTATTAGAAGCAGCTTGCGTTATACTAACAGTGTAGCACAATCCGGCAGGGACTCTTTCCGTGCTGCACACCCTGCAAAGTGCTGCCCTAGGCCTGGGCCTTGTTGGCCCAGGCCAGGATACAGCATTGGTTGTGTTACCAGTTACGTTCCAGTAAACCAAAAGAAATGGGAAAGATATGGACTTGACTCTTCTTTATTGCTGGGTTGGTGTGTGGCCTACACAACATGGAGTGAGTAAGGGCCCGGGCACAGTTGGGCAGGAAGAGTATGGGAGAAGCACGGATCAGCCTGCTGGGCAGCGTATGTGGGTAGTCTAGCTGACCATGTTCCTGGTACCCATGTTCCTGCAGCTTTTCAGCTGGGTGTGTAGCGTGACCCCAGTGGGACCCAACCAGGGATCACCCAAAGCTCCCAACTGTCGCTGATTTCTAGGGACTGTTCCTTATTTGGAGCAAAGTCCCTCTGTCCCTCTTTCCACCCCATTTGTCCCTCATTTTAGTCCGATCTATATAGTTGTATATAAAATGCACTATTTATCTATCAAAAAGTGTTTCCCAGTGCTAAACCTTTCATCCAATTTCTAAATTGCTGCATTTGTAAATTCCAAAAGCCAATATAGCAGGAATAGTAGTGGTAAAAAAAGCACTTCTGAGTTTAATAATTTTTTGTTCTATAATTCTCCTTTAAGGGGGTGTGTCCTATGCCTACAAACTTTTGCTAATAGGTGTCCCTCATTCCCATCTCAGAAAGTTGGGAGGAACGGATCGCCTGTTATCCTATGTAACTGCTTATGGGAGTGTGAGTGCATGGCAACCCTTGACCTAGCCCCATGATCTGGTAGTGTGAGCATCAGATAAACTACCCCTAGACTTGTAGTGTAACATAATAAACTGTAAATTGAGGTCCAGATACTGCTAAGAGGTTCAGATGCAACATCCAAAAATGTTTTTAAGATGGCTGCTCAGGAAAATGTTCAGAGTACAAGTATCCACATCATAAGAATCATAAGAAGCACAATTGGAGGGGTGGGGCAATAGCATTTTCTCGATACCATCATGAGACATTACAAATAACTTTTTTTAAAACCAAATACATTTTATTTTACATATATAGTCAAAAATACAATCTAAAAAGGGGGTCAAAAAAGACACTCAAAACACATAATAGATCCCTCTTGGCCATCACTACGCCTCTATTAGGAGGTCACTTCTACCTAAGGATAGCTACAAGGATAGTATGAAGGTGTAGACCGCCAGGCTCTCAAACATGTTTCGCGGTCACCCGTTTCTTCAGGAGAAAGGAAAAGGGGGGACCAAACACTGAAAATAATGAAAAACATAAATATATAGCGTAATATTATAATAATAATAACACACATTATGAATATCATGCAACTGTTTACTTAAAGAAAAGGTATAGAAGATCTTTACCCAGCTCGCCCAGGGGTATACAGTATGCCTTGGTGCCTCCTTTGTTTGCCGACCTACTTAGATCAGTCATTGAGGTAAAGATCTTCTATACCATTTCTTTCAGTAAACAGTTGAATGATATGCATAATGTGTGTTATTAATATAATATTATGCTATATATTGATGTTTTTCATTATTTTCTGTGTTTGGTCCCCCCTTTTCCTCTCTCCTGAAGAAGCGAGTGACTGCAAAACATGTTGAGATCCTAACGGACCGTCTACACCTTCATACTATCTTGGGATGTATCCTTAAGTAGAAGTGACCTCCTAATAGAGGTGTAGTGACCATTAAGTGGGACCTACTATGTGCTTGAGTGTCTTTTTTGACCCCCTTTTTTATATTGTAATTTGGCTATACATGTAAAATAAAATGTATTTGGTTTTAAAAAAGTTGTTTGTAATGTCTCATGACGGTACCGAGAAAATCCTATTGCTCCACCCCTCCAATATTGCTTCTTTATTCCAAAAAAAGTCAGGGGGACAATCTAAAGATTATTCAACGCATTTCAGGGGTCTAAAAATGCCCCCTTCATCAGGCCTAGGGAAAACATAAGGACATCTCCATTTCAATATCCCCTACTCAGGGCCATAGTTAAAGCGGTTGTAAAGTTTTTTTTTTTTCTATAATAAAATAAGGGACATGTTATACTTACTTGCTCTGTGCAATGGTTTTGCACAGAGCGGCCTCGAACCTCCACTTCTGAAGTCCCCCCACCCCCCGTTGCTGTCCGCTTCTCTTTTACTGAGTCTGCCCCCATAGCAAGAGGACATTTGGGGGCAGATATCTGCTATGGGGGGCAGATGTGCGGGCACGCTGCTGAGCTTTGCAGTGTGTATCCCCACCCCTGCTCCCTCCTAACAGGATTTGATTGACAATAGCTCCCGCTGCTGTCAGCCAAACTTGTGAGACAGACGGTCACAGCACTGGATTGATACAGGACTAACTTAAGTGCTTTAGGGGAGGCTGGGGGAGGGCGCTGCTATTGCAAGGTTTTTTTTTTTTACCCTAATGGAAAGAATGCATTAAGGTAAAATAAAAATAAAAAAAAACGTTTTCCTTTACAATCATTTTAAAATCAAATACCCAATAGCCAATAGTATTGGATGTAAAAAAAAAAAAAATAATGTCCAGTAGCATTGAATAGATAACTAAAACACAAGAACCTATCAAGAACTTCTGGCTCATACTACCAGGCTTACATTCCCATAGGGAGTTACATAGGATGACATGAGATCCCTGGTTGGTTCCCATTGGGGTCATGCTACACACCTCAAAAGCTGCAGCGTAACGGGAGCTTGGTCAGCTAGGGTACCCTGCTATGCTGTTTGGCAGCCAAGAAGACTATGGAGATCCTCTAGGGTGTAGAAGCTGGCTGGCCAGGAACCAGATTACCTACATCAACATCCATACCTTAAAGCTGAACTTCTGGAATTCAGACACTTTGTAAAATGTGCAGGCATACTATGAGTTAGGTCCAAAGTGGTGCATGCCCGCATAGAGGCTTTTCTCTTTAATTTACATCTGACTAGTGGCAGCCGCTGCATTAGGGGAGCAGGGGTGCTGTCCCCCTAATCCATGCGGCCAGCACCCTGCATGTAAATAAGGGGCTGGGCGCATGGATTTCAATGGGGCTTTTTTTTTTTCTGAAGCACGTGATTAGAGCCTGAAGCTCTAATTGGCTCCAAAAAAGGGTGGGCTCGGGGCGCAGAGCACTGCGCCCTTAGCCCACCCATTTGTGTGACATTAGTGAATTAATATTCGCTAATGTCCTCCTGCTTCTCCTCCCGACCAATCAGGAAGCGGGTCCTGAGACCCAATTGCCCAGGGAGTCTTAGGACTCCCGCCCAATCGAGTCTTAGGACCCACTGGGAGGAGAAGCAATGCCTGTGCAAGCTGGAGCGAGGAGCAGGTAAGACTGGACTGATCGCCGCCATCCCACCCGATTGCTGCCCTCCCGTCCATCCCACGGCGGGGGGGGGGGGGGTAGGTCGTGGTGGCGGGTTGTGCGAGTGAGGGGGGCAGGTTTATTTGCCGCCCCCCCAACTATTGAGCACTAGCCGCCACTGCATTTGACAGTTTTTTTGAGTTTCATAAGTACAGCTATTGATACACTCCTGGTGCTCAGACAGGAGAGATGCTGCTCTCTCATACAGCAGCAGCTCTGCCTGCCCCCCCCCCCCCCCCCCACTGTTCATTCACAGGAGCTTTTGTATTCTGTGAATGAGTCCACTGAATACAAAGCTCTCTGTGATTGGGCAGGAGGAGAGGAAGGGCGGGCACAGCAGCTGCACTTGACTCTGCAGCTGCAGTAGCTTAGACCAGAAGGTCCAGCGTTGGAGCACCAGAAGTATAGTGATATTTGTACTCACGGTGCTCAGTAAAAATATACAGTAAATTGTAAATTAAAGAGATACGTGTATTAGGTGGCATGCACCTCGTTGGACAAAACCCTTAGTAATCCAGCACATTGTGTTAAATGGCTAAATTCCTGGATTTCAGCTATAAAGAGCAACGCCACATTTGTTGAGGAAAAAACATTCCCCTCTGGGTCATCTGTGTACATTGCAGGGATTTTACCAAACTTTGTTGGAGAAATAGATGTTTGTTTATTTGTGTCCAAGTGAATCGAATGGGCGTGTCTTTATAATTATCAGTCAGCTGCTGCACCTGGAGGGCTCTAATGAGGGAAATTTCAGGGTCTGTATTCCTTTAGATGTGATTTCCCTCAGACAAATAAAATTTTTGTTGCAGAGGATGCCAAAAATCTGACTTGTATCTTAATACAGACTTCTGGGAAAATCAGTTAGCCAATCACACAAGCAGGAAATAACATTTCTGGGGGGGGGGGGGGCGTTCTGTATAGCATCTGTGTACAGAACACCTACTGGTTGCCATATTGCATTTTACAGAGAATTACAGAGCTGCAGTTTGAAAAGGAAAGGTAATTTTGAATAATATTCAATTACGATATGTCTTGTGTCGCTATTGTATTATGCAATATTATTTTTTTTCTATTCTCTATTTTTTCCCCACAAAAGTGGAGTTACTTTACCAATAAGATAACCTTATGAGTCCAACAATAATTTTCCACTTTTCTCAACCTGCCACTAAAGTCCCGTTTAACCCCACAGACACTCTAGTGCAGGAACTGGCTTATCAACCACCACTAGGAGGTGCTATGATAAGATGCTAAGCAGAGGGTGTGTTGCTTTGGCTATTTTAGTGTTTTTTTATAGCATAAATATAAGTCGAAGCTAGGCTTTCCCTAGTCATATGCTAATTAACTTGTTGGACTGGTTCATGAGCTCACGACAGGTGATGCTACAGAAAGAAGAGGAAGGGGAAAAAGGACTTGGACATCCATGTGCTCAAGACAAATGAAGCACTAGTCGTTTTTGAGGACTCAAAGCAGCAAGAAGCACGAAAAGCAAAACAGAAGGGTCCTGGCTCAGAGTACTGCTACACCCTCTCTCAGCCTGAGTGCTGCTGTGCAGAGGATCACAGGAGGCTGATACCAAGACCGCTTCAGTTCCTTATGCTATTTCCATATAAAAATAATAATGTAATACTATTTATAGATTAAAAGCATGCCTGGATGTTTGTATCTCCTGGAATTCAGCTTTAGTATACTGTATATAGAAATGCTAAGCAGCAAACTACTTTTTGCTAATTGTTTTCTGTGTGACCAAAATAAAGGTGCCTGAATGTGGACCTCAAAAACCAACCACTTTGTAAATAAGTGAAATAACAGAGGGGACTCACCCACTGGGCACAGGAAACGAACGGAATAGTTAGAGCAGTTTTTGCCCTCGGGTTGCTCCTTATTGATGCACCAGAAGCCCCTGGCCAGACTGTAGTGCACCACTTCTCCTGTCTTGCCTGCTGACACCCACTCTGTGGTCCGAGCCTCCATACGGAGGGGCTTTTGGCAAACTCGGCTTGGGTAGTAAAATCTGATAGCATCAAGACGTTCATAGTCTCCATTGCCACCTGGGTGGTCAATGTTGAACCAAGTTGTCCACTCCTGAAACTCTGAAATTTATAGGACATGGATTAGGATTAGGTGAACGGGGAAGTAATGTCCATTGACAAGGCACACACAGGAAACCAATGCTTATAGATAGCGCTAAAAGAATATTCATAATCCACAAAACAGTGACAACACAGAAGTGATATTTTTTATACCATCTTTTTTCTTCACTAGAGGGCTGAGACCTTTCTTGCCGACGCGAATTCTTCTTGCGGAGTGATTCAGCACGCCATCGCTATTGCGAGATCCTAGAGTATAAATGAAAGGAAATCAGCCCAGGTAAAAAATAAAATAAAAAATTTTATAAATTAATAGATCATTACAAAGACATATATATATACAGTTGCAATAAAAAGTATGTGAACCCTTTTGGAATGATATGGATTTCTGCACAAATTGGTCATAAAATGTGATCTGATCTTCATCTAAGTCACAACAATAGACAATCACAGTCTTCTGCTTAAACTAATAACACACAAAGAATTAAATGTTACCATGTTTTTATTGAACACACCATGTAAACATTCACAGTGCAGGTGGAAAAAGTATGTGAACCCCTAGACTAATGAGATCTCCAAGAGCTAACTGGAGTGAGGTGTCAGCCAACTGGAGTCCAATCAATGAGATGAGATTGGAGGTGTTGGTTACAGCTGCCCTGCCCTATAAAAAACACACACCAGTTCAGGGTTTGCTTTTCACAAGAAGCATTGCCTGATGTGAATGATGCCTCGCACAAAAGAGCTCTCAGAAGACCAACGATTAAGAATTGTTGACTTGCATAAAGCCGGAAAGGGTTATGAAAGTATCTCCAAAAGCCTTGCTGTTCATCAGTCCACGGTAAGACAAATTGTCTATAAATGGAGAAATTTCAGCAGTGCTGCTACTCTCCCTAGGAGTGGGCATCCTGTAAAGATGACTGCAAGAGCACAGCGCAGACTGCTCAATGAGGTGAAGAAGAATCCTAGAGTGTCAACTAAAGACTTACAAAAGTCTCTGGCATATGCTAACATCCCTGTTAGCGAATCTACGATACGTAAAACACTAAACAAGAATGGATTTCATGGGAGGATACCACAGAGGAAGCCACTGCTGTCCAAAAAAAACATTGCTGCACGTTTACAGTTTGCACAAGAGCACCTGGATGTTCCACAGCAGTACTGGCAAAATATTCTGTGGACAGATGAAACCAAAGTTGAGTTGTTTGGAAGAAACACACAACACTATGTGTGGAGAAAAAGAGGCACAGCACACTAACATCAAAACCTCATCCCAACTGTGAAGTATGGTGGTGGGGGCATCATGGTTTGTGGCTGCTTTGCTGCATCAGGGCCTGGACGGATTGCTATCATCGAAGGAAAAATGAATTCCCAAGTTTATCAAGACATTTTGCAGGAGAACTTAAGGCCATCTGTCCAACAGCTGAAGCTCAACAGAAGATGGGTGTTGCAACAGGACAACGACCCAAAGCATAGAAGTAAATCAACAACAGAATGGCTTAAACAGAAGAAAATACGCCTTCTGGAGTGGCCCAGTCAGAGTCCTGACCTCAACCCGACTGAGATGCTGTGGCATGACCTCAAGAAAGCGATTCACACCAGACATCCCAAGAATATTGCTGAACTGAAACAGTTCTGTAAAGAGGAATGGTGAAGAATTACTCCGGACCGTTGTGCACGTCTGATCTGCAACTACAGGAAACGTTTGGTTGAAGTTATTGCTGCCAAAGGAGGCTCAACCACTTATTAAATCCAAGGGTTCACATACTTTTTCAACCTGCACTGTGAATGTTTACATGGTGTGTTCAATAAAAACATGGTAACATTTAATTCTTTGTGTGTTATTAGTTTAAGCAGAAGACTGTGATTGTCTATTGTTGTGACTTAGATGAAGATCAGATCACATTTTATGACCAGAAATCCATATCATTCCAAAAGGGTTCACATACTTTTTATTGCAACTGTACATATCTAAGTCCATTTAGATTTTAGATTTCTGTATCTTCCTGCTGTACTACTGTATTTTTATGTAGACTAATACATTTGTTAAATGTTATATATGCCTTTTAAAGTCCATTACTTTCCTCCAATCCCCACTATGAATGACTTATAGGATGTGGCATAAGTAAAAATACATATGGCGCTCATTGGCCACTTAATTAACACTAGAGCTGCACGATTAATCGTTAAAGAATCGAGATCACGATTCTACGCCCCCCTTGTGATCTTAACAAAGCATTTTCCCGATTCTATGCAGAGCAGTGTTAATTTCGTCGACTAAAACCGACTAAAACATTTTAGTCGACTAACTTAATACCATTTTAGTCAACTAAAATACGACTAAAACTAAAACAATTGAGATGACTAAAATACGACTAAAACTAAAATGGCATTTTAGTCAAAAGACTAAAGCCTGGTACACACGATTGGATTTTCCGACGGGAATTGTGTGACGACAGGCTGTTGTCGGAAAATCTGACCGTTTGTATGCTCCATCGGACAATTGTTGTCGGATTTTCCGCCAACCAATGTGGGATAGCATGGGATAGACAAAACTCCAAAGTACAAACACGCATGCTCAGAAGCAATGCTAACCATAATTAGCAGAAGTTGCCCAAAGGGTGGAGCTAAAGAGCTGAAAAACCACGTAGTTTTGTGTTTGTTGGCCGACAGTTCTTTGCCGTTTGTATGCAAGACAAGTTCATGGCCAACGCCCTTCGGACAAAAGTCCTACACTTTGTCCGCTAAAAATCAGATTGTGTGTACCAGGCGTTAGACTAAAACTAAATCGTAATTTGACGTCAAAATTAACACTGGTCTGTAGTGCAATACCATAAATAATAACATATTTGATTTTTCACTCCAGTAGTATATAATGAGTTTGGAAATTGTAGAGAAATGCTTAACCGCTTCCTTCCCGCCGTACGACTATATACATCCTGTCTTTGAAGAGGAATACCGCTGTTATGGTAGCAGCTAGAAACCATAACCCCAGTATGCTCTTCAAGAGAGGGCGGTTCTCTTTCAGATAAAAGTGGTCTCTGCGGTGCATTCGCTGCAAGATCACTTTTATCGGAAGAGGGCACCGGAGCGCGGCGGGAGGGCCCTCTTCCGCCGCCGCTTACTGTGGCCGTCGGTAGCGCGGGAGGCGATCGGATCCTCTTCCTAGTCTGACATGGAGACGAGTGAGGGGGAAGATGGCCCCAGCCCGTCTCCAAGTCATTGCAGGGCGGAAGCGGCGTCAAAACGTCACTTCCGCCCAAAACTCTTAAAGGGCCATTTATTTGTATTTATTTTTTCAAATGACAATTTATTTAAATTTTTTTGCATTTTAGTGTAAATATGAGATCTGAGGTCTTTTTGACCCCAGATCTCATATTTAAGAGTATCTGTCATGCTTGTTTCTATTACAAGGGATGTTTACATTCCTTGTAATAGGAATAAAAGTGACACATTTTTTTTTTTTAAAGAACAATGAAAAAAATAAAAATAAAAAGTAAAATAAATAAGAGAAAAAATAAAAATATTTTAAGCGCGCCCC
The DNA here is from genome assembly GCA_029206835.1 of Rana muscosa. Taxonomy (NCBI): domain Eukaryota; kingdom Metazoa; phylum Chordata; class Amphibia; order Anura; family Ranidae; genus Rana; species Rana muscosa. Next base: position 431,901,801 of record CM055118.1, on the reverse strand, counting down.
GTCCCGCCGAGCTTGCGCGCAGAAGCGAACGCATACATGAGTAGCGCCCGCATATGAAAACAATGTTCAAACCACACATGTGAGCTATCGCTCTAGACCTCCTCTGTACCTCAAAACATGCAACCTGTAGAGTTTTTTAAACGTTGCCTATGGAGATTTTAAAGGGTAAAAATTTGTCGCCATTCCACGAGCGGGCGCAATTTTGAAGCGTGACATGTTGGGTATCAATTTACTCGGCGTAACATTATCTTTCACAATATAAAAAAAAATGGGCTAACTTTACTGTTGTCTTATTTTTTAATTCAAAAAAGCGTATTTTTTTCCCAAAAAAGTGCGCTTGTAAGACCGCTGCGCAAATATGGTGTGACAGAAAGTATTGCAACGACTGCCATTTTATTCTCTAGGGTGTTAGAAAGAAATATATATGTAATGTTTGGGGGTTCTAAGTAATTTTCTAGCAAAAAAATCAAAATGTTTTTAACTTGTAAACACCAAATCTCAGAAAGAGGCTCAGGGCTGTAGTGGTTAAATAATGCATTACGATTTAACTACACCCATTCGAATTTAGATAACTAAAATTTGTTTTAGTCGACTAAAATGTCCTGGAGATTTAGTCGACTAAATCAATTGCAGAAGACTAAAATGGGACTAAAACTAAAATGCCATTTTAGTCCTAAAACTAATGCCGCGTACACACGGCCGTTTTTAATGTCATTGAAAAGACTACGTTTTTCTCGACGTGATTCTTCTCAAGCCTGCCTTGCCTACACACGATCGTGAAAAAAAAGTGCTTGAACAAAGCGCGGTGACGTACAACACGTACGACGGCACTATAAAGGGGAAGTTCCATTCGGATGGCGCCACCCTTTGGGCTGCTTTTGCTGATCCTCGTGTTAGTAAAGTTTGGTGAGAGACGATTCGCGCTTTTCAGCCTCGTGCTCTTCAGTCCGTTACAGCGTGACGAATGTGCTATCTCCATTACGAACGCTAGTTTTACCAGAACGAGCGCTCCCGTCTCATCACTTGCTTCTGAGCATGCGCGTTTTTTTCACGTCATTAAAGCGTACACATGGCCGTTTTTCACGACGAGAAAAACGACGACGTGAAAAACGACAAGAAAAAATTAGAGCATGTTTCAAATTTTTAATGCCCATTTTTCACTTGCTCTGGAGCCCACACACGATCGTTTTTAATGACCAAATAAAAAAATGTCATTTTTCTCGTCATGAAAAACTGTCGTGTGTACGCGGCATCAGACTAAAACTAAATCGAAATTTGCGGCCAAAATTAACACTGATGCACTGAGTTCTCTGCTCAAGCTGACAGCTGTCAAACCCCCCGCCCCCCCCCCCAAAAAAAAAAAAAAACTGTGATTCTCATTGTGGCCAGAATAATGCAGCGCTAATGAACACCAGACCCAGTAATTCTCTTGACCCTTGAACCCTGAACTAGCACGCCACAACTGTTTCCATTGCATGCAGTTGCAGGACGCTTGCAGAACGGCGCCCACTCACTTGAATGGGTCGTGATCGGCAGGCGGTCACGATCGTCAGGGGGTATAATGAATGACGCGGTTGTGGCACGTACACACACATGGCTGCTGCCTCTACAGCGAATGCCGCGTACACACGATCGTTTTTAATGTCATTTTCAAAAACAACGTTTTTCTCGACGTGATTTTTCTTCTTTCCTCTCAAGCCTGTCTTGCATACACACGTTCATTTAAAAAAAACGCTCGAGCAAAGCGCAGTGACGTACAACACGTACGACGGCACTATAAAGGGGAAGTTCCGTTCGAATGGCGCCACCCTTCATGTTAGTAAAGTTTGTTGAGCGACGATTCGCGCTTTTCAGCCTCGTGCTTTTCAGTCCGTTACAGCGTGACGAATGTGCTATCTCCATTACGAACGCTAGTTTTACCAGAACGAGCGCTCCCGTCTCATCACTTGATTCTGAGCATGTGCGTTTTTTTTCCCCTCGTAAAAGCCCACACACTACCGTTTTTCACGAAGTTAAAAAAAACGACGTGAAAAACGACGTGAAAAAATAGAGCAGGTTCTCATTTTTTGGAGGTCGTTTTTCACATCGTTAAAAATGCTCTGGAGCCCACACACGATCGTTTTTAAAGCGGAGCTCCGCCGGAAAAAAAAATTATTAAAAGCCAGCAGCTACAGCTACAGCAGCTGCTGGCTTTTAATATTTGGACACTTACCTGTCCTGGAGTCCAGCGACGTCCGCAGCAGAGGACGAGCGATCGCTCTGCTGCTCCCTCCGCCATCCTCGCTGAGGGAACCAGGAAGTGAAGCCCTGCGGCTTCATGCCCGGTTCCCTACAGCGCATGCGCGAGTCACGCTGCGCCGTTCTGATTCGTCCTCCTGTGTTCTGGGAGCCGAGTGTCTCCCAGAACACTACGGGAAGTCTGCGGGAAGTGACGTCACTCCCGCAGATTCCCGGAGAGAGGACTCCCGGATGTGGGTGAAAATACCTGTCTTAGGCAGGTATCTTCACCCCCCTCCCCCCTGAAAGGTGTCAATTGTGACACCGGAGGGGGGGAGGGTTCCAAATAGCAAAAGTTTATATTTAGGGTGGAGCTCCACTTTAATGACCAATTTAAAAAATGGCTTTTTTAACGACGTGAAAAACGGTCGTGTGTACGCGCCATTAAGGGTGAGCGGCTGGCCGGTGGATGGTAAAACCAGCCCCACAAGGTTTTACTGCCCCCCTCAACCATTAACTAGACCTAAAAAAAAAGATATTGCCGGTGGTTGATGTAATAGGTCAGTGGTAGACGAGTTTGATTTTATTTTGTCTATAAGATGCTGATGTGATGGCGGATCACTTTTCCATGTTTTGGCAATAAGTCATCTGGCGGCGGAATGTCTCTTAATTTATTCTGATATTTACTCAGGGCGGGATTCCACTTATGACCGAGAGCCGGACAGACATAACCATTGAGATTCAGCCAAAGTATATATGCCAGACCTGTCACTGATCAGGTTCACCGGCAATGATTTGTGTAGCCTATCCGGCCGTATACTCCTGTGCCACCAGGAAGATTACTTTTTTTTTTTTTTTACTGAGCGTGGGCGTCAACGTAAGTAAATATTTTAAGAACAATTTCACCCCCTTGAATAATTTTTATGATGCAATTAATGTCACCCAAAAAAAAAAAAATGTAAAATGTTTTTTTTTTACCTCTTATTTAAAGTGATACTAAACTGAAAATGAGTTATTGCCATAATATGATGTAGGCGGAGTCAGGGATGATTGACACTAGCTTTCATTTTGTTCAGGCAGCATCTGCATCCAAGGCTCTGTTTTTACTTTACAGGTTTTAGCAAATACATTTGATATGATTAATACCGATCTATATTGAAAATAAGCGTTTTGTGAGTTCCTTTGTGAATGTAATCAGTTAGCATACTATATCCTGACCCCATAGTAATTAGCAATAGGAGGACGTGGAGGAAGAAAGGAGGGAGGGGAGTGTCATTTACCACTGTGTATTTGCCCACATGTGTGACTCTACAGTCATGTGGTCTGCACAGATAAGAAAAAAGGAGGAGATGAAGAGCTTAGAAGGGAACTGAAACTGCAGGATGCTCAGTAGAGGACACCAGCTGGTCTACACAATCTCAGCCTGCTGTGGGGACACAGAGAAGATGGGAGGGGCAGCTGAAGGCAGGATCAACCAGGTATGTTTCACTCTACACAAAATGAAAACTTTAGTGTCTTTGTGGGTATGCACACTCTGTTATATAGAATAAAATAAATGAAAGTTTTTTATAGTCTGGGTTTAATTTTTGCATACTTTTGAAGTATACATTGAGTCTGTTTATTATGTTCAAATTGTTGCTATTGTCAGGTAGGTGTGTATTTCGTTTTTTCAAAGAGGAACTAAACTTCCAAAAGGGAGTCAATTCCGCCTTAACACTCCTCCCCTCCACAAGTAGAACTATGGCATTTTTTTTCTATATTTATCCCCCCCCCCCCCCCCCCGACAGAAAATTGATCAACAATATGATTATATATAAATCTGTTTTGTGTATGGCTACACGCTTTTTAACTTCACCTGCCAGCAGGAAAGAAAGAAGCTGATTGGGTGCTAGAAGAGCCATAGAGAAGGTTACAATCAGACACTTCTTACATGAGACCCAGGAAAAAAAAAAATCTAAAAAGTATCAAAAAAGAGAAAAGGTATAACAAGTATCAAAAAAGAGAAAAACGTAAAAAAAAAAGTATCAAAAAAGAGAAAAGTTAAAAAAAAAGAATCAAAAAAAAGAAAAGGTATAAAAAATGTCAAGAAGGAGAATAATAATAAAAAATAAAGTATCAAAAAAGAGAAAAAGGAGAAAAAAAAAAGAAGAAAAAAAAAAGAAAAAGGAGAAAAAAGAAGTAAAGAAAAAGTATCAAAAAAGAGTAAAAAGTATACGAAGAGAAAAAAGTTTAAAAAAGTATATAGAAAAAATAAAAAGTATAAGGCCTCATGCCCACGGACGTTTTTACAGCCGCGTTTTTGAGCATTTTTTACAGCTTAAAAAAGCCTGTCCATGTTAGTCTATAGCTTCATGCCCACCTAGGCGTTTTTGAGCTGCAAATAGCATAGGCGTTTTTAAGCTGTAAAAAAAACCCAGGACCAGTGCGTTCCTCGGCATCGGCGTTAGGCATAAAAAAACGTGAAGCGTTAAAAAGCGCTTAAAAACGCGAAAAAAAAGATCAAAAAATGTATACAATAACATGGACAGGCGTTTTTAAGCTGTAAAAAACGCGGCTGTAAAAACGTCCGTGGGCATGAGGCCTAAAAATTATCAAAGAAGAAAATGGTTTAAAAACACAGTATCAAAAAAGTAAAAAGTATAAAAAGTATCAAAAAAGAGAAAAAGTATCAAAAAGGAATAAATAAAAAAAAAGGTTAAAAAAAAAAAAGAAAAGAAAAACTATCAAAAAAGTAAAGAAAAAGTATAAACAAAAGAAAAAAAAGTATAAAAAGAATGAAACAAAGAGAAAAGAGTTTAGAAAAAGTATAAAAAAGTATCAAAAGAGAGAAAAAAGTTTAAAAACAATATCAAGAAAAGAAAAAGTATGACAAAATGTATCAAAAAAGAGAAAAAGTGTGAAAAAAGACAAAAAGTATGAAAAAGGAGGAAAAAATAAGTACCGTATATATAAAAAAAAAGTATCAAAAAAATTAAACAAAGAGAAAAAAGTTTAAAAAAGTGTGTGTGTGTGTATATATATATATAAAAATAAAAAAACATATTAAAAGTATCAAAAAAAGAGAAAAAGTTTTAAAAAGTATCAGAAAAGGGAAAAAGAATAAAAAGTATCAAAAAAGAGAAAAAAGTATAACGGTATGAGGAAAAGAAAAGGAAAAAGCATAAAAAGTATCAAAAAGAGAAAAACTTATAAAAAGAATAAAAAAAGAGGAAAGAGTTTAAAAAAGTATAAAAAATAAAAAGTATAAAAATTATCAAAAAAAGAGAAATGCCCTGTACACACGATAGCATTTTCCGACAACAAAACCGTGGATTTATTTCCGACGGATGTTGGCTCAAACTTGCCTTGCATACACACTGTCACACAAATGTTGTTGGAAATTCCAAACGTCAAGAACGCGGTGACGTACAACACGTATGAATAGCCAGTGCGGCTCTTCTGCTTGATTCCGAGCATGCGTGGACTTTTGTGCCTCAGACTTGTGTACACACGCTTGGAATTTCCGACAACAAAGTTTGTTGTCTGAAAATTTGAGAACCAGCTCTCAAACATTTGTTGTCAGAAATTCCGACAGCAAATGTCCGATGGAGCCTACACACGGTTTGAATTTCCGACAACAAGCTCCCATCGAACATTTCCCGTCGGAAATTCCGACCGTGTGTACGCGGCATAAGAGTTTTAAAAAAAAATCAAAACTGAAAAAACAAAAAAAAAAACAAAAAAACTGAAAAAAGTAAACAAAAGAAGTGTCAAAAAGAGAAAAAGTATAAATGCAGGAAATCATTATTCATTATTAAAGATATCTTATGGTGGGCTTATATTATTTAGAAGATATATTATGGTAGGCTTATATTATTTAGAAGATATCTTATAGTAGGCTTACTGTGAGCTGGTTTTGGGAAAATGGCGTATGTCTTTTTTTTTTTTTTGTTATATTGGTAAATGTTATTTAAAGAATCCACCATGTGTCTGGAGAAGACAATTCTTCATCTATTATTTGACAGCAATGAATGTCAGGCTCCCAAAATATAACCATGGCCACTTGATCTGAAGTCTTCTATAGATAGACCTGGTGAGAAGGTTGTGTTTTAAGTATAATAATGGCCCCAGAATTCCAGAGACGGACGGCCGTGTCAGGAATCACACAACAGCTGCACTCCGCAGAGAAAAGCTAATTCAGGAAGTGAAGATGGCACTCATGTGATCGACTTCCTTCCCTGTTCTCTGGGGGTCATTGGTGACTGTGGGGTTCATTACTGCTATGGTTCAAGCGGTATTCAACCCAAAACCCAAAATTTGATATATTGTAGCTTACCAATTTTTAGATTTGGCAGCTACATTATGGATCGTTCACATTAGCGGTTGGGGGGGGGGTAGCAAAATTTCACAGCTGAGCCGTGGTTTTACCATGCCCCAACCACTCCTCCTTTAGCTGCAACCGGGGATGTACACATGCTACAGCCGTGATGCTTTGCTTCGTTACTGCGGAAGGAATCATACCTCCTGTTGCTTTTCCCGACTGCCAGATGCAATACATTTAAGTGAATGAGGCCGCTCTGCAAGTGCCCCGTAACAGCGTGCAATGCATGTGGCTGCCGCCAGGGCCGCTGATAGGGGGGACCACCAGCCCTCCTGTAGGGGGCCCGGACAGCAGAGGGAATCATTGTGGTCGGATGGAGGGGCAATTACAGAATTACTTCCCCCGCACTGATCCCCCTCCCTGTTCTGCCTGCTTCTGATCCCCCTCTGTGCCTCCTGTCCCTGTGCTGCCCCCCCCCCCACGGCACTGCTGGCTTACCTGTCTCTTAAAAAAATAACAAATTGTAAAATAAAATACATTTAAACATTCTTTAAAAAAATATATAAAAACTATTAAAAAAGGGCTAATTCACTGTACTGACACTGGCTGGGAAGGGGTTAAACATCAAGGGCGCTCAAAGGGTCAAGTGTGTGCCTAGGGAGTGCTTGCTAACTGTGTGCCTAGCTAATGTTTCAGTGTAGTGGGGGAGGTGCTTTTACTAGGGAAAAGCATGGATCAGTGTTTCTGCTTTGCAGGAAACACAGGTTCCATGCCTCCTGTACTGACAGAATGACAGTCTGCCTAGTTTACATAAGCAGACTGTCATTCTGTCTGTGTACTGAACAATCAGCGGGTGCCGGCGGACATGGGGTCCACGGGACGTGCTGATCAGCTCCCGCTGGTTTTGACAGGTACCCTCTCCCACTTCCGGCTGACTGCGCCACGGCAAAGTCATCCAGAAGTTCGGCTCCCCTCCTCCTTCCCCCGCCGCCGTGCCATTCACAATGCCCAGCGCGCTTCGCGCATGCGCAGTTGGGAACCGGCTGTGAAACCAAAATGCTTCACAGTGGGTTAAACTTCCCTGAAATGGCAGCGGCAGCACCCGAAAGCTGATTGAAAAATCGCACCGGGTGAAGACACCGCTGGATCCACGGACAGGTAAGTGTCCTAATATTAAAAGAGAAGTATGGGTTTCCTTTTTTTGCTTACATCTATTCTATGTGAGCTGCTGATATCTATAAACCCTCCTAACCCTCTCAGAAGTGCCCCCATTCTGTTATAATCTAGATACCTACCTGTGGGAGGTTCTACAGTCTTTCATACAGCATCATCCAGACAATGGTGTGACTATAGAGCCTGGATCCACCCCCTTTCCTGTCATTTTGCTTGATTGATGTCAGCTCTCCTCCCTCTGCTTGTTTCTGAGACTTCACAGAGTGTAGCTGCTCCCCCCTCCCCCCCTCCTCCCCCCTCCTCCCCCCTTCTCCCTCCTCCCTCCTCCCTCCTTCCCCTCCCTATCTATCAGCACAGACACGTCTCTTAGGGGAAGGGGGACAGAGGCAGGGGGTGTGTTGGTGTGTTGGTGGAGATGTTCACACCCCCTGAGAACTTTTCAAACTGAAAGTGGACCGTTTTTGCCAGCTGAAGGAAAGTTCATGTGCTGTAAAGAGGTAGGAAAAAAAGATCAGCTGATATGTGACTAATGTTATATGTACTAGTTATTTAACCCATCCCATACTTCTCCTTTAAAAGTCAGCAGCTACAGTATTTGTACCTACTGACTAGTGATGAGCCGAACACCCCCGGGTTCGGTTCGCACCAGAACCCGCGAACGGACCGAAAGTTCGCACGAACTTTAGAACCCTATTAAATACAATGGATGCGAACGTTCGAAATCTAAAGTGCTAATTATAACGACTATTATGCATGTTATTGTCCTAAAAAGGGTTTGGGAACCCGGGTTCTGCACCAGGGGACATGTATCAATGCAAAAATAAGTTTTAAAAACTGCAGTTTTTCTGGAGCAGTCATTTTAATGATGCATAAAGTGAAAAAAAAAAAAAGTCAAATATTCCTTTAAATATCGTACCTGGGGGGTGTCTAAAGTATGCCTGTGAAGTGCCACGCGTTTCCCGTGTTTAGAACTGTCCCTGCACAAAATTACATTTCTAAAGGAAAAAAAGCCATTTAAAACTGCTTGCGGCTTTAATGTAATGTCTGGTCCCGGTAATATGGATGAAAATCTTTAAGAAAAATGGCATAGCTACCCCATCACCCCCCCCCCCCCCCTACCCCAACCCATTACCAGCCCCTTTGGGTCTTGTATGGATATTAAGGGGAACCCCGCACACAAAATAAAAAAGGCCCTATATACTCTGAACAGCCGTATACAGGCGGTGCATACAAGACAGGGACTGTAGGTTTGTTCTTATGTAGAATCTGTTTGTAATTTTGAACAGGTACATTGTTTAAGTGTAGCTCCAGCCAAAAAATATATTTTTAAGCTTTTTGAAAAACATAGGGAAGGGTTATCACCCCTGTAACATTTGTTTTGCTGTCTGTGCAGTGTGCACCTGTTCAGAACAGTTCACCTCACTTTCCGTCCTAATGACAAATGTTTTTTGAAAATTTGTGGTTTTTATTGAAACAAGAATTGGTGATAAAGAATCAGTGGAGAGGAGACACTTTTTTTCCCATATTAACTCTTACAGGAGAGAATTTGCCTTCCTAGGGGTAGATTTCCTCTCACTTCCTGTTGTATCCTTCCGTTTGCAAGGAGGAGTCGTTTGTAAGTTGGATGTTTGAAAGTAGGGGCCTGCCGTATATACTCAGCTGAAATTTGCCCCTTACATGTTGGTGTTGCCACAACACTGTGAGCCCTCACAGTTACTCTTGGTGGGCGCATGAATGGGCCCTGCTGTGAATTATTAGATCAAGAATTGTAATTGCATGCCCCTGTTGAACAGGGGCTGAAAAATTGGGCCTTTGGTGGTGGTGGTGGTGGTGGTGTTGACACAACACTGTAAGGCCTCACAGTTAGTCTTGGTGGGCGCAGGAATGGGCCCTGCTGTGAATTATTAGATCAAGAATTGTAATTACATGCCCCTGTTAAACAGGGGCAGAAAAATTGAGCCTTAGGCACTGGTGCCACAACACTGCAACCCCTCACAGATACTGTACTTGGAGCACAGCAATGAGCCCTGTTGCAAAGTATTGCATCAAAAATTGTAATTACACGCCCCTGTTAAACAGGGGCTGAAAAATTGGGCCTTAGCCACTGGTGCTGGTGCCACGACACTGCAACCACTCCCAGATACTCTAGTTGGAGTGCAGGAATGAGCCCTGCTGCAAAGCATTGCATAAAAAATTGTAATAACACACCCCTGTTAAACAGGGGCAGAAAAATTGAGCCTTAGGCACTGGTGCCACAACACTGCAACCCCTCACAGATACTGTACTTGGAGCACAGCAATGAGCCCTGTTGCAAAGTATTGCATCAAAAATTGTAATTACACGCCCCTGTTAAACAGGGGCTGAAAAATTGGGCCTTAGCCACTGGTGCTGGTGCCACGACACTGCAACCACTCCCAGATACTCTAGTTGGAGTGCAGGAATGAGCCCTGCTGCAAAGCATTGCATAAAAAATTGTAATAACACACCCCTGTTAAACAGGGGCTGAAAAATTGGGCCTTAGCCACTGGTGGCGGCACCCAGAAACAAAAATGTTCTTCCAAGCTATCATCGTCAATCGGATCATTGAGGAGGAGGAGGATAGTCAGTCAACATAACAGGACAAACTCTCAGCATCAGCATCAGTCTTGAAGGGATGTGACATTTGAAAATAAATTAGTCTGTTATATCAGCTTCAGGTGTTTGGTAGCTGGTGGTGATCCAAGACTGGTTCATCTTCATGAAGGTCAGTCGATCAACAGAGTCGGTGGACAGGCGCACCCTGTGATCCGTGACAAATCCTCCAGCAGCACTGAATGTGCGTTCTGAAAGAACGCTGGATGCAGGACAGGCCAGTAGCTCAATTGCATACTGTGCAAGCTCTGGCCAGTGATCCATCCTCAAGACCCAGTAAGCCAGAGGATTTTCGGTGGCGAAGGTGTCCAAGTCTGACCTTGCCCCTAGGTATTCCTGCACCATGTATATCAGACGCTGGCGATGGTTGCTGGAACCGATCATACCTTGGGGCTGCGGACTAAAGAATTGTCTGAACGCATCGTTCAGACGGCAACCTTCCCCACCGCTCCTTCTTTGACTGACCGAAGCCTCAGCAACTCGTTGTCCAAGACCAGGAGTTTGTAACCTCCCAGTCTCTGGGAACGCGTTGCACAGACCTTTCTGCAAGGCCTCCCGGAGTTGTCTCATCCTCTGCTCCCTCTGCGACGGTAAGATAAGGTCCGCAACCTTACCCTTGTACCGTGGATCAAGGAGAGTGGCCAGCCAGTAATGGTCCCTCTCCTTGATCCGAAGAATACGAGGATCCTTCCGCAGACTTTGCAGGATCAGGGAGGCCATGCAGCGTAGGTTAGCTGAGGCATTCAGTCCGGAGTCCTCTGGGTCACTAAGGACGACATGATCCGCAGCCACCTCCTCCCAGCCACATACAAGTCCACTGGTTTCTTGGGACTGTAAATCATCCCTAAAAGACTGCTGCTGATGATGCTGAGTGCCAGGCTTCACCTCCATGCTGACACAATCCTCCTCCTCCTCCTCCTCCTCCTCTTCTTCCTGTGCGATGGGTGGGACAGAAGGAACACTGTCTGGGTAAAGGGGGCCTTGAGAGGCAAGGAGGTCCTCCTCTTCCTGCCTCTGTTCTGCCTCAAGTGCCCTGTCCATTATTCCACGCAGCGTATGTTCCAACAGGTGGACAAGAGGTACAGTGTCACTGATGCATGCACTGTCACTGCTCACCATCCTCGTGGCCTCCTCAAATGGTGCCAGGACAGTGCATGCATCCCTGATCATGCCCCACTGGCGTGGTGAAAAAACCCGAGCTCCCCTGACCCTGTCCTGGTGCCGTAGTCGCACAGGTACTCATTGATGGCCCTCTGCTGCGTGTGCAGCCGCTGCAGCATGGCCAACGTTGAGTTCCACCTGGTGGGCATGTCACATATAAGGCGGTTCTTGGGCAGGTTCAACTCCTTTTGCAGCTCAGCCAGGCGAGCACTGGCATTATAACATCTGCGGAAATGCACACAGACTTTCCTGGCCTGCCTCAGGACATCCTGTAAGCCCGGGTACCTGCCCAAGAACCGCTGCACCACCAGGTTAAGGACGTGAGCCACACAGGGCACATGGGTTAGTTGTCCCTGTCGGAGAGCGGAGAGGAGGTTGGTGCCATTGTCGCAAACTACCATTCCTGGCTTAAGCTGGCGTGGCGTCAACCACCTCTCGGCCTGCCCCTGCAGAGCAGACAGAACCTCTGCCCCAGTGTGGCTCCTGTCCCCCAAACACACCAGCGCAAGCACGGCATGGCATCTTTTTGCCTGCGTACTTGCGTAGCCCCTTGAACGCCTACGGAGCACCGCTGGTTCCGAGGACAAAGCACAGGAAGAGGCCACGGAGGAAGAAGAGGAGGGGGTGGAGGACAGAGGTGTGTCACAACCAGTAGTAGCATTTTGGAGGTGTGGCGGTGGAACAACCTCCAACACTACTGCACCTTGTCCTGCATCCTTCCCAGCTGCCAAAAGAGTGACCCAATGGGCCGTGAAAGAAAGGTAACGTCCCTGTCCATGCCTGCTGGACCATGAGTCAGCGGTAATATGCACCTTACCGCTGACCGCCCTGTCCAGCGAGGCCAAGACATTGCCTTCCACATGCCGGTAGAGAGCCGGAATCGCCTTCCGTGAGAAAAAGTGGCGTTTGGGAACCTGCCACTGAGGAACCGCACATTGCACAAACTCACGGAAGGGGGCCGAGTCTACCAACTGAAAAGGCAGCAGTTGAAGCGCTAGCAATTTAGCCAAGCTAGCATTCAACCGCTGGGCATGTGGATGGCTGGGAGTGAACTTTTTTCGACGGTACAGCAGCTGGGGCAGAGAAATTTGCCTGCTAGAATCGGACGTTGGTGTACTGCTAGCAGAGTGCCCACAAGTACTTGGCTGTGACACACCTAATTCTACACCTTCATTCCTCTCAGAGCAGGTTTCAGAGAGGACTGAAGGTATAGTGGGGTTGGAGATCCCAGCTGATGCGGTGCAAGAAGAGGTCAGCTTTGTTCTTTGGTGTGGGTCTTTAAGGTAGGCTTGCCAACGAGCTGCATGGCAGGTCAACATATGTCTGGTCAAGCATGTGGTGCCCAAGCGGGTGATGTTTTGGCCACGCGATATACGCTTGCGACATATGTTGCAAACAGCAGCTGTGCGATCTGATGCACTCGACTCAAAAAAGGCCCACACCAAAGAACTTTTTGAATAACGGGCAGAGGCAGCGCCTTGCACAAGCGGAGCTCTGCGGTGTGATTCCGTCGGTGTGCTGCCCTTACGCTGGCCCCCCGTGGGCATCCTGCCTCGTTGGAGATGTGCCTCCTCCTCATCCTCCTCCTCCTCCTCCTCCTCTCTCCTATTAGGCACCCACGTGGAGTCAGTGACCTCATCATCCCCTCCCTCCTCATCACTGGAGCCAATCTGGCAGTATGCTGCAGCTGCTGGAACATGACTGCCAGATTGGTGTCCTTCTTGAGCATCCCCTCTCTCTGCTCTCACGCTACTGCCTTCCTCTAGCTGGGTATCATCATCAGACCCTTCGAAACGCTGGGCATCCTCCTGGAGCATGTACCCAACACTGTGCTCAAACAGTTCGGGGGACTCCTCAGGAGGACATGGTTGGTCTAGGGAAGGAGTGACTGATGATGACATTGATACCAGGGAAGAGGACGCTTTGGCAGCTGCTTTGCCAGTACCCTGAGCCTGGGTGAGAGAGGATGAGGAGGATGAGGAGGGCTTGGTCATCCACTCTACCAAGTCTTCGGCATGATGCGGCTCAACACGTCCAGCTGCCGAAAAGAAGGACAAGCGTGTCCCATGGCCACGTGCTGATGGCGATGCACCGCGTCCACGACCAGCACTGTTGTCTCTAGACACAGAGCCTGCTTGCCCTCTTTTTTTGGCTCCTGACTGTCTGCCTCTCCTTGTTTGCCTTCCAGACATTCTAATGGCCTGCAGGGAAATGGGAAAAGCAGCAATACAGGCTAAGTTAAGGTGTAATATGGTCAGGAGGCACACTCCGCCCGCTGTAAGTGCCGCAAAATCCTGTTTGTGTAACACACCAGGAAAAAGCAGCAATACAGGCTAAGTTAAGGTGTAATATGGTCAGGAGGAACACTCCGCCCGCTGTAAGTGCCGCAAAATCCTGTTTGTGTAACACACCAGGAAAAAGCAGCAATACAGGCTAAGTTAAGGTGTAATATGGTCAGGAGGCACACTCCGCCCGCTGTAAGTGCCGCAAAATCCTGTTTGTGTAACACACCAGGAAAAAGCAGCAATACAGGCTAAGTTAAGGTGTAATATGGTCAGGAGGCACACTCCGCCCGCTGTAAGTGCCGCAAAATCCTGTTTGTGTAACACACCAGGAAAAAGCAGCAATACAGGCTAAGTTAAGGTGTAATATGGTCAAAAGGCACACTCCGCCCGCTGTAAGTGCCGCAAAATCCTGTTTGTGTAACACACCAGGAAAAAGCAGCAATACAGGCTAAGTTAAGGTGTAATATGGTCAGGAGGCACACTCCGCCCGCTGTAAGTGCCGCAAAATCCTGTTTGTGTAACACACCAGGAAAAAGCAGCAATACAGGCTAAGTTAAGGTGTAATATGGTCAGGAGGTACACTCCGCCCGCTGTAAGTGCCGCAAAATCCTGTTTGTGTAACACACCAGGAAAAAGCAGCAATACAGGCTAAGTTAAGGTGTATAATGTGCAGGAGGCTTAGCAACAATGACACTGACACTGTCCCCTGCCTATCCTTCTCTCTCCCTGTACACAAGGTTTATCAAAGTATATGACACTGACACTCTCCCTGCCTATCCTTCTCTCTCCCTGCACACAAGGTTTAGCAAAGAATATGACACTGACACTGTCCCCTGCCTATCCTTCTCTCTCCCTGTACACAAGGTTTATCAAAGTATATGACACTGACACTCTCCCTGCCTATCCTTCTCTCTCCCTGCACACAAGGTTTAGCAAAGAATATGACACTGACACTGTCCCCTGCCTATCCTTCTCTCTCCCTGTACACAAGGTTTATCAAAGAATATGACACTGACACTCTCCCTGCCTATCCTTCTCTCTCCCTACACACAAGGTTTAGCAAAGAATATGGCACTGACACTCTCCCTGCCTATCCTTCTCTGTCCCTACACACAAGGTTTAGCAAAGAATAGATTTGACAAGATTTGACACTGTCCCTGCCTATCCTTCACTTTCCCTGCTCCGGAACACACTACACAAGGCCGCCGCGCTGGCGGCCTTTTATAGTGTGGGGCGTGTACTAAACCCCCTCAGCTATAATTGGCCACAGGCATCCTGCCTGTGGCCAATCATTGCTCTCCTCGCTGCCGGCGCTGTGATTGGCCAAGCATGCAGGGTCACAGTGCATGCTTGGCCAATCACAGCGCCGGGATTACACTGCGATGGCGCAGTGTATTGTGGGCCGTTCGCGTCACTTGAATTTGGCGCGAACGGCCCAAATCGCTCGTTGTTCGCCGAACGCGCGAACAGCCGATGTTCGAGTCGAACCTATGTTCGACTCGAACACCGAGCTCATCCCTACTACTGACTTTTAAAATTTTTCTGAAGGAGCCTGGACCTCCTCTTTCAACTTAGTTAGGTGTGGACTTGCCTTCCAGTTTAAGCTTTTAGTTTGCACTTAAGAAGTTCATTAACAAGTTGAGCAGAAATTCAGTAATGAAATGCGGAATACTTTGTTTTTTTCAAGATAAGAACTTCTAACCCCAACATTTGGAGAGAGATGAATTGATGTTTCTGGAGTTGAGGGAATCCCATAGCTGGGAAATACACGTACCTTAAAATACAGTCAAGAAGAAATCAATCAATAATGATACATTATAAATGACTTTAAAAAGTAAGTCCCTGTAGTGTACACTGCAAGGTACAAGTACAAGGGAAGAATAAATTATTGATCCTTTCAGAATTTCTTTGAACGTTTATTGTTTAGCGCTCTTCTATGAGAAGGATTGTACATTTAGTATAGATCTTTATGCTATTAGTGGTTATAGAGTCTTAAGCCTCGTACACACGACCGTTTTTTTTGGCAAGAAACAACAAGAAAACTGCTGGGCGAGCTTTCTTGCTGAGAAAACCGTTCGTGTGTATGGCTTCTCGTCAAAAAAACTGCCGGGAAACTCGACGAGAAAAATAGAGAACCTGCTCTCTATTTTCTCGTCGGGATTCTCGTCGGCCTGTTTCCGGACAAGAGAATTGTGTGCGTGTATTCGGCTACAAGCTTACCTGTCCTCCAGTAAGCCCGCACATGCTCAAAATGACTTTGACGCATGCGCGGTAGCTTCCTAGGCATAGGTAGGGTGTATCAAGATGGCAGCGATGGCATCGAATGTCACGAGCGCATGCTCGTCGTAGTCGATGACGTCACCACGTTTGTTCCATTCAAAAGAACGGCAGTTCATTGGAATGGAGTGTGTGTACACTCGGCCGGCACAAGATTCTTGTCAAGAATCTCGTCAGGAAAAACGATGGGTTTTTTCCTGACGAGAAACTCGGCCGTGCGTACAGGACTTTAAAGTGATTATATATAAAGCCAAAAACTGTTGCTTGGGTATTTTATACGATTGTTCATTTGTAGCCTACGTATTGTCAGGATTGCCATAGTTTGCCTGCACATTGTCAAGTCACTGATAATTATGGGGCCATATTATTATAATTTATTCCCCCTGCAGGCCTTTCACTATCATTACCCCACTATTACCCCCATGTTTTGTGTGAGCCGCTTCTAGATCAATGGGTTTTCTTTTCCCCTTGCTTGGATATGAATACAACATTCAGTTAATGAAAACTTGCACCGCCACCTTTTCTTTGCTGGCCATTATTATTTTCCCTCATTTCACATTTGTTACCGAAAATATTTTGGCAAATTGTAGGAGTTGATGATTAGATTAGGCTTCCAGGGGAGGTTTCAGGTTAATCAATAGTAGGTAAATTTAAACATGCTTGGGATGAACATAGGTCTATCCTCAAACAAAAACGTTGAAGGAAAAGTAAAAAAATCATATATATATATATATATATATATATATATATATATACAGTATATATAACTGTGTGTGTATTTATATATATATATATATATATATATATATATATAATTATATATAGTGCACCCCTAAAGGAGCCGCAGATGGACTGGATCCCCTACTCCTGCACAGCCAGGCACACCAGATTTTTACTGGCACTCTAAAAATAGAGAACAGTCAGTAACTTTGTTTTTGTTAATTATTGAGGGTAATAACTTGGTTGGAGATGGGAGGTTATGGAAGGCCCACTTGACTTCAGATAAAACATTGGCAACAACTTAAGGCACATGTTCATATCAGTGGCGGCTAGTGTTTTTTTTTTTTTTTGGGTGGGCGGCAAACAACCACCACCGCCCCCGGTCGGCCGGCGGCACACACCCCCTTCGGCCGTTCTAGGTAGGTCGGTCATCAAGCCCGGCACTTACCCCATCTAGGTTGAGGGTGGGTTGCGGGCTCCTACGGGCAGCAGGCAGCGGCTCCTGTGTCCTCTTTTCTTCTTCTGTATCACGGCAGCTTCCACCGTGCGTCTCTGCCCTCCTCCTCCTAGGCGTCCAATAAGATTGCCTGTCCTTTCAGCCAATCGAGTGAAGGGTCTCAAGACCTGCTTCCTGATTGGCCGGGAGGAGAATCAGTGTGGCAATGGCAAATATTTATTCGCTATTGTCACACAACTGGGTGGGCTGCCCACCCTTCTTTGAAGCCTATTAGAGCCTCTGGTTTTAATAACGTGCTTAAAAAAAAAAACACCTTCCCTCCATTGGAATCCATGGTCCGGCACGCTGCATGTAGATCAGGGGATCGGACGCATGGATAGGGGGGGCGGCGCCCGCCCCTAATGGACGGGTCACCGCTTCTTCGTATATACAGTCTCATTTACACTCCTCCTGCTCACACTTTCTGGCTCCAGCTGGATCACTGTTAGTTGATCTCACAGGCTCTCACTCAGATCTAGCAATGGCCCTTTACAGGCAGGCACTTGTAGCCCCTTGTGGTGTAGAAAAATGTCAGTGAACAGCTTGCACATCTCTTTCTGTGGCTACTGATCCCAGCACCACCTCTTCAGTCACTGCTGCAGCTGCCCCTTTCACTAGCCCTACAGGCTAACTTCTCCACACCAGTCCTCCAGACTGACTCTCAGGAGATCTCCCTGGGAAAGGATATAGACTTAAAGTGGAGGTCCACACAAAAAGTGAACCTCTGCTTTTTGGAACCCCCCCCCCCCTCCGGTGTCACATTTGGCACCTTTCAGGGGGGAGGGGGTGCAGATACCTGTATAATACAGGTATTTGCACCCACTTCCGGGCATAGATATCTGCAGAATATCCGCAGAATATGCCACTTCCTGTCCCCCCCCCCGCTGTGTTCTTGGAAATACACAGTTCCCAGAACACAGCGGGGACCAGTGAAGACGCGCGGCGCGACTCGCGCATGCGCAGTACTGAACCGGACAGTGAAGCCGCAACGCTTCACTTCCTAAATTCCCTCACCGAGGGTGGTGGTGGGGGCAGCCGAGAGACAAGCGATTGCTCGTCTTCTGCTGCCAACATCGCGGGCACCCTGGACAGGTAGGTGTCCATTTATTAAAAGTCAGCAGCTGCAGTATTTGTAGCTGCTGGCTTTTACATTTTTTTTAAGGTGGACCTCCGCTTTAAGCACACTGCTGTCTTCAGGGAGATTGGCTGTGTGTGGCAGTCTCCTAACTTGTAAGTCCCCAGCAGTGCTGATCTACTCACGTTGTCCTCTCCTGCTCATGTGCCTCCAGGATGGGATTCCTCCGTGTGTTGTGGCAGGATCCTTCCAGCACCCGAACCCCGGCCCAAGGTCACCCCCCAGACTAGGGGGCACCCTCGAGGGCCAACGACAGCCTCCTCAGCACTGTATCTCCATCTTCCACCAGACTGCCCCTGCTGGCATGACTCATGTCTATTTATGAGGTAAGCTCTGCCCCCTACCAGCCCACTCCTGGGGATTGACCGAGGCCTCATAAATATTCCAGGCAGCTCCTCCAAACCTCCTGCCTACTAGCTTTTCAACATTCTCCAATGTCCCAGAAACAGGGGGAGGCACCAGAGGAGCTGTCAGGATGAGTCATCCAGCCCTGACTCACTGAACCCTGACCCAGACTCCATAGCTCAGGCTTAGCCCTGAGCTAAACTAAATTTACCTACACTAGCACAACCTACACGACTTCTAGCACACACTAGAGGGTGCTACAGATAAAAAAGAGCAGATTACTTGGCCCATTCAATAGATCACTTTGTCTTTTTTAGGACAAAAATCAAGGATGGAGCTACTCAACTTCCAAAGGTCCAGAATAAATCTATAAATTCATAAACTCTCTGACTAAACTCCTGATGGAGTGAAACACGTAAGAGGAGAAGGTGGATTTCCCCTGTATTGCATAACATCAATAAATTTATTCTGGACTTTTGGAATTTGAATGGTTCCATCCTTGGTTTTTGTGCTTAAATATGTAGCAGATCACAGACTTTTTTGGAGCCTGCACCCTTCAGTTGTTGGTGGTGGAGGCTTGGAGCTGGGTGGCTTGGAGGATTGGCAGTTGGTCTTTTTTTTGTCATCAATCTTCTTTTTTCTACAGCTCCATTCAAGTCCATTTAAGAGCATACTGTTGGTAATGGGTACATCAGTAGGGAGATACAGCTTTTATTTTGGGTTTTCCCCAGAAAAGTAATAGAGAGAAAATCTTCCAATGGGGACACTAGTTCTAGTGACCTGGGGGTCCCCAAGGAATTTCCTTAATGCCTTCCCGCCCGTGCTATAGCCAAAAGACGGCTACAACGCGGTCATCATTTTCCGGGAGGGCATACATGGACGTCCTCCCGTGCTCGCGCTGTCTGAGCATTCCCCCCTGAGTCATTCGGACTCATCTGATCACAGATCTGGGTAAAGGGCCAATCACAGTGGCCCTTTACCATGTGATCAGCTGTGTCCAATGACAGCTGATCACTGAAGTAAACACAAGCCGGTTATCGGCTGACAGCATGAGGAGAGAAAAAGAGAGCCGATAACCGGCTTGAGTTAAAGGAACATCGGCACTGATAATCAGGGCACTGATTATCAGTGTCCTGACTATCAGTGCAGTCCCCACTGTGCCCACCAGTGCTGTAAATCAGCACCCACAGGTGCTGCCAATCAGTACCCATCAGTGCTGCCAATCAGTGCCCATCAGTGCCTCCTCATCACTGCCCATCAGTGGCACCTACCAGTGCCGACTCATCAGTGCCCATCAGCGCCACCTCATTAGTGCCCATCAGTGCCACCCCATCAGTGCCGCCCCATCAGTGCCACCTCATCAGTGCCCCTTAGTGCCGCCCTATCAGTGCCTATAAGTGCAGCCTATCAATGCCCATCAGTGCAGTCTATCAGTGCCCATCAGTGAGGGTGAAAAATTACCTGTTTGCAAAATTTCATAACAAACTATGAATTTTTGTTTTCTAAAAAGAAAATTGTTTGTTTAGCAAAAAAAAAAACCAGTGGTGATTAAATACCACCAAAAGCTCTATTTGTGTGAAAAAAAAATGATAAAAATGATAAAAATTTCACATGGGTACAGTGTTGCATGACCCCGTAATTGTCATTCAAAGTGCAGCAGCGCTGAAAGCTGAAAATTGGCCTGGGCAGGAAGTGGGTAAAAGTGCCCAGTAGGCAAGTGGTTCATTTGAAGAGATTTTCTGTATTGTCTATGAGACAGGAAGTGAAGGGAAATCTCCCCAATGGGACACAGATGGCAAAAAAGAAACGGGCAGGGTTATAACCCTCCATTACTCTATCCAAAAATGAAAAAAAAAAAAAGTTTTGACTATAGTTCTACTTTAAAAAGGAAATGTAATGGAGCTACCACATTTGATAATACACAAAAACAGTCTGGCGCCAGGAAACTGGGACATCTATTGCACTAAGAAACTTGTGAATGTCCTGCAAGAGCCCAAAAGAGCAGCTGTGTGGATGAGCACGCCAGAAGGGGTGTGAATACAAGTAAAAACTTTCAGGAGCAACCACAATTGAAAGCGCTGATCGGAGCAGTCTTGAAAGGACAAACAGTCAAATAATAAAAACATTCAATAAGATAAAAACATGTGTCGATTTAATAATAACATATGATTGGATGAAAAATTATCTAGACATCTCCTTGCATAGATGGAACAACTGCAATGTGTGCTCCTCACTGTGACAGTACATTAACCATTTCCCGCCCAGTCAATAGCAAATTGACGTCCGGGAAGTGGTTCTGTTATCCACACTGGACGTCATATGACGTCCTGCGGGATAACAGCCGCCGCACGCCCGGGGGGGCGCGCATCGCGGCGATCGGTGGAGCGGTGGGTCAGTCTGACCCACCGCTACACTGATCTCGGTAAAAAGCCTCCGTCGGAGGCTTTTTACCATGTGATCAGCCGTGTCGAATCACGGCTGATCAGGAAGTAAACAGGAAGAGCCGTTGATCGGCTCTTCCTCACTCGCGTCTGACAGACGCGAGTAGAGGAGAGCCGATCGGCGGCTCTCCTGACAGGGGGGGTTCGCGCTGATTGTTTATCAGTGCAGCCCCCCCTCGGATACCCACACTGGACCACCAGGGAAGCCCCCAAGGACCACCAGGAAAGCCCTAAGCATGTGGATGTCCCCCATGGCCATCCACATGTAGTAAAACTAAAAAAAATATTAAAAAAACATAAAAAAATATGCCAATCAGTGCCCACACATGGGCACTGACTGGCACGATCATGCAAAGAAAATAATGTGTGGTGGCTGGCATTGCTAGGCAGCAGTGTCACCAGTGCCACCTACTAGTGTCCATCAGTGCCACCTATCAGTGCCCATCCGTGCCCATCTGTGCCCATAAGTGCCCGTCTGTGCCACCTATCAGTGCCACCCATAAGTGCCCATCAGTGCCGCCTAAAAGTGCCCATCAGTGCCGCCTATGAGTGCCCATCAGTGCCGCCTATGAGTGCCAATCAGTGCCACCTATGAATGCCCATCAGTGCCGCATACCAGTGCCACATATCAGTGCCCATCAGTGCCGCCTATCAGTGCCCATCATCAGTGCCCATCAGTGCCACCTCATCAGTGCCACCTCATTGGTGCCACCTCATCGGTGCCCATCAGTGTCGCCTTATCAGTGCCCTTCAGTGCCGCCTTATCAGTGCCCGTCATTGAAGTAGAAAAGGTACTTATTTACAAAAAAATTAACAGAAACAAAGAAAAACATAGTTTTTTTAAAAATTTTCGCTCTTTTTTTATTTGTTGCGCAAAAAATAAAAATCGCAGAGGCGATCAAATACCACCGAAAGAGAGCTCTATTTGTGGGAACAAAATGATAAAAAATGTGTTTGGGTACAGGGTAGCATGACCGCGCAATTGTCATTCAAATTGTGACAGCGCTAAAAGCTCAAAATTGGCTTGGGCAGGAAGCTGTATAAGTGCATGGTATTGAAGTGGTTAAGCAACAGTCGGTGGTAGACTGGCTTGGTGGCGCAGTGCTGCGATGGCAAAACCTTCATGTGTTCCTGGTAGGGATGAGCTTTATGTTCGGGTCGAACATGAGTTTGACTCGAACATTGGCTGTTCGATCGTTCGTCGAAATACGAACATTATGGGGCGTGTCCCGTCCCATAATGCACTGCGACATCGCGACAGTGCATTGCTGTCTGATGATTGGCCAAGCATGCACTATGACCCGCATGCTTTGGCCAATCACAGCGCCGTCAGCAAAGAGAGACATAATTGGCCAAAGGCAGGGTGCCTTTGACCAATTATGGCTCAGGGGGTTAAGTCCACGCCCCACACTATATAAGGCCGCCTGCACGTCTGCCCTGTGTAGTGTGTTGCTGGCGTTGATCGAGAGAGAGAGAGAGTCATTTCATTTAGATTAAGCAGGCAGGTGATTCAGTTAGCTGCAGTGTATTTAGTATATATATATATATATATATATATATATATATATATATATTGTGACAGCAGGAAGGTAAAGTCACCTGGTTGCATCCAGGGGGGTAGATATATTTCGCCCAGATTCAGGCTTTACGCCGATTTGTACAACTAGGTGGAGAGTTGTATAAGGCTAGTGTGCTCATGGATGACTCATACCTCTAGGGAGAGGGCTGGGCGTCGTGCAGACAGGGAGTTGATGAGACCAGCTGAACCTTGTCAGCTCATTTAGGCCTCTATAAGAAAGCCCAGCTTCATTAGATGTTAGCTCATGCCTGGAACCAGACCTGTGTGGACTGTCTAGGGAGAGTGAACCCCTGTGCGGTGAGAGAAAGCCTGTGTGGCTATATTTTGCTTGGACATTTAAAACCAGGGACTTAGGGACTAGGACAGCACTAGGCTGATCCCAGTTGTTAGTTAGGAAACCTGTATGTTTAGTCAGAGGTCAAGTTGACCAGGATTTATTTTGTTTATGTTTTTTTGCCTTGCTGTGTTTTTTGTCACTGTAAATAGAAAATAAACCGCACCTTTTTGATTTTGAAAACCACAACCTCCGTCTGCTGGGCCTGTTTTTGGGTGGGGAGCCCATCCCGGGGGTCACACATACCCGCTGCCGAGCTAACCCCCTCACAGTTGGTGGAGAACCAGTGGCAGTTTTTTTTTAAGCCAGCATGGAGGAGATACTGAAACAGCTGGCTCTAGCAAATGCCAATCAACAGCAGACAAATGCAGGTTTGCAAAGGAGCCTTGCAGCCCAGCAGCAAGCTCATCAACAGAGCCTTGCAACTTTACAACAGAGTCTGGAGGCTCAGCAACAAGCCCAACAGCAATCTGAGGCCCGCTTCATAGACCTGTTGCAGAAGCAAGAGCAGAGACTACAACAACAGATGGAAGCAGTAATGCAGCAACATCCGCAGACCAGTGAGGAAAGCCGTCCCACTAATACCGCGTCCTTTGGGGTGAGTCGTTTATTGACAAAAATGACTGGAGAGGATGATCCAGAGGTATTTTTGACCACATTTGAAAGGACCGCTGAAAGAGAAAAGTGGCCTGAGGAGCAGTGGGCTGGACTAGTGGCTCCTCTGTTAACTGGTGAATCGCAGAAAGCTTACTATGACCTAGAGCCTAACCAAGCAAAAGACTATGTGATGCTAAAAGCTGAAATATTGGCAAGGCTGGGTGTCACCCTGGCTGTCCGGGCTCAGCGTGTGCATAACTGGACTTTCCAGCTTGGAAAACCCCCCAGGTCTCAAATGTATGATCTCATTCACCTGAGCAGAAAGTGGCTACAGCCAGAGACTTTGTCCGCACCAAAGATTGTGGAACGTGTTGTAATGGATCGGTTTTTGAGAGCTCTTCCTACTGCCATCCAAAAGTGGGTAAGCCATGGAGACCCAGAGACGGCCGATGGTCTTGTGGATCGTGTGGAGAAATACTTGGCTACAGAGAACCTGACGGCCTCTTCCAGAGACACTCGGACTTTCCACCCTAAGACCAGACCATCCCCAGGGGCGGATAAGAGGATTCCAAGGGGTGAGGGTGGAGAGAGTGAGAGGGTGGGAGCTCTACCCCAAGTTTGGCGAGAACAGCCTGGGAAATCAGCGGCTCAAGAGGCCGCAAGAAGGATCGTTTGCTACCGCTGCCGGCAAGCGGGACATATTGCAGCAAATTGCCCGGTTGTGGAGGAACCCATGCAGTGTGACTTTCTGACGGGCAGACGTCAGTCGCTGTGTGCGACAGTCGCATGCACTGCCATTCGGGGAACTGAGAAACATTTATGCAAAATGTGTATTAATGGTAGAAATGTTGTGGTATTGCTGGATTCAGGTAGCCTTGTGACCCTGATAAAGGCTGAGTTAGTTAAAACAGAGGTCTCTGGGAATAGCAAGGTAGCCGTTATTTGTGTGCATGGGGACACCCGAGAGTATCCAGTGACTACAGTGTGTTTCGAGACCCCCAAAGGTACCCTCTCTCATCCAGTGGGGTTAGTATCTCAACTACCGCATGACGCCATTGTGGGAAGGGATTTTCCGAAGTTCTGGGAACTGTGGGATGATCCTGAGCCCCTCACTGGTGCCCCTATGTACCAGGAATGTGATAGCCAGAACTCCCCTGAGAGTGGTGAGGACTCTCCGGAATTTCCCTTATCAGTATTGGCAGGGGAGACTCAAGAAACTGGAGAGGAGCCCACCTCCTCAGACGAAAACCTACCGTCTGTGGAGTTTTCTGATCTTGAGGTTCACAGGGAAAACTTTGCCACAGAACAGTTGAAAGACCCCGCCCTAATAAAGGCACGGGAAAACGTAGTGAAAATAGATGGCGAGTTAGTGAACCCAGATAATACCGGCACTTACCCATACTTCAGCGTAGAGAAGGACCTACTGTATCGGGTGGCAAAAAGGGCAGAAGAAACCGTTGAGCAGCTTGTGGTGCCCAAACCTTACAGGAAGTTGGTGTTGGAGTTGGCCCATGGGCACATTCTTGGAGGTCATCTGGGGACAGAGAAAACCCGAGAGAGGGTATTACAGAGATTCTATTGGCCTGGGGTGATGAAGGACATAGAAAATTATTGTTCCTCCTGCCCTGTGTGTCAGAGGTCGGCCCCGATGCCACATTTCCGTAGCCCGCTGGTCCCTCTACCCATCATTGAGGTCCCGTTTGAGAGAATCGCAATGGATTTGGTAGGTCCTATAATCAAGTCCGCTAGGGGGCACCAGTACATATTGGTTATAATGGACTATGCCACCCGTTATCCAGAAGCGATCCCTCTCAGAAATACCTCGGCCAAAACCATAGCCAAAGAGCTATCTCTTGTTTTTAGCCGGGTGGGTATTTGTAAAGAACTGCTTACGGACCAAGGTACACCCTTTATGTCCCGGGTTATGAAAGAGCTGTGTAAATTGTTCAAAGTGACGCAATTGCGTACATCTGTGTATCACCCCCAAACCGATGGGCTGGTTGAAAGATTCAACAAAACCCTAAAACAAATGTTGAAGAAAGTGGTGGATAGAGATGGAAGGGATTGGGACTGTCTACTTCCTTATTTGATGTTTGCTATTAGGGAGGTGCCCCAATCCTCTACGGGATTCTCCCCCTTTGAGTTACTGTATGGGAGACACCCAAGAGGGCTGTTGGATATTGCCAAGGAAACTTGGGAAAGTGAGAGTTCTCCCCACAGGAGTGTGATTGAGCATGTCGCCCTGATGCAAGATCGAATTGCACAGGTAATGCCCATCGTGAAGGAACATTTGGCCCAAGCGCAGTTGGCACAGCAGAGAGTGTACAACCGTGGAGCCAAGACCCGTACCTTTTCCCCGGGGGATAGGATATTGGTACTTGTCCCTACGGTTGAAAGTAAATTCCTTGCCAAATGGCAAGGCCCCTACGAGATAATGGAAAAAGTGAGCGAAGTGAATTACAAGGTCAGACAACCAGGAAGGCGAAAGCCCGAACAGATCTATCACGTTAATCTGTTGAAAGCCTGGAGGGATAGAGAGTCCCTAGTCGCAGACACTTGGTCACCAGCTCAAACTGGTTGCGTGATTCCTGAGGTTGGAATCGCAGCCACCTTGTCACAACCCCAACAACAGGAGGTTAAGGAGTTTGTGCTTCGCAACAAGGAGGTATTCTCTGAGCTGCCGGGACAAACATCTGGGGTAGAGCATGACATTATTACCTCGCCCGGTGAAAGGGTGAAGTTAAAACCCTATCGGATCCCAGAGGCCCGACGGGAGGCAATACGGGAGGAAGTACAGAAAATGCTGAACTTAGGGGTGATAGAGGAGTCCCAAAGTGATTGGTCTAGTCCCATCGTGTTGGTGCCTAAACCGGATGGGAGCTGGCGATTTTGTAACGATTTTCGTCAGTTGAACAAAGTTACAAAATTTGACACCTACCCCATGCCACGTATAGATGAGTTGATCGACCGGCTGGGAACAGCCCGATA
Source organism: Rana muscosa (assembly GCA_029206835.1). Lineage (NCBI taxonomy): Eukaryota > Metazoa > Chordata > Amphibia > Anura > Ranidae > Rana > Rana muscosa. The sequence goes on along the minus strand of CM055118.1, from coordinate 431,875,122 downwards.
CATGACGACTCTTGACCTCACAAAAGGGTATTGGCAAATCCCCCTGGCCAAGTCGGCCAAAGAGAAAACCGCATTTGTAACCCCAGACGGGGCGTTCCAATATAAAAGAATGCCGTTCGGGTTACAGAATGCGCCGGCCACATTCCAGCGGAAAATGGACCAGATGCTGAGGCCCCATCGGAAGTATGCTGCGGCTTACCTGGATGACATAATTGTCCATAGCACAGATTGGGCCTCACATCTGCCAAAAGTGCAAGCAGTCCTGGACTCTGTTCGGGAAGCAGGGTTTACGGCTAACCCCAAGAAGTGTACCATTGGGCAGGAGGAGGCCAAATATCTTGGGTACACCATTGGGAGGGGAGTAATAAAACCCCAACTCAACAAAGTCGAGGCCATCCAGAGTTGGCCACGTCCCAACAGCAAGAAGCAGGTACGAGCCTTTCTGGGAATCGCTGGGTATTATCGGCGATTCATTCCCCACTTTGCTTCTAAGGCTGTGCCCCTAACCAACCTGACGAAGGGGAAAGGGTCGGTCATGATTAAATGGACCCCCGAGGCTGAGGCAGCATTCCAATTCTTGAAACAAGCCTTATGTAGCCAGCCAGTGTTGTACTCACCCGACTTCTCTAGAGACTTTGTCGTACAAAGTGATGCGTCAGATGTGGGGTTAGGAGCAGTATTGTCCCAGGTCTGGAACGGGGAAGAGCACCCAGTCATTTACCTCAGCAGGAAGTTGAAGTCCCATGAGGTAAATTACGCCACCGTTGAAAAGGAGTGTTTAGCGGTGAAGTGGGCTCTAGATTCCCTTCGGTACTACCTGCTAGGTAGGCACTTTGACATGGTTACGGATCACGCTCCGTTAAAGTGGATGGCTCAAAACAAGGAAACAAATAGAAGAGTGAATAGGTGGTTCCTGGCCCTCCAGGAATTCAACTTCACAGTAAAGCATCGCCCTGGCGTTCAAATGGGGAATGTGGATGCTTTGTCTCGAGTACATGAATGCCTGATTGCTGGTGTTCCAACCCCGAGGTTAAAACAAGAGGGGGGGGTATGTGACAGCAGGAAGGTAAAGTCACCTGGTTGCATCCAGGGGGGTAGATATATTTCGCCCAGATTCAGGCTTTACGCCGATTTGTACAACTAGGTGGAGAGTTGTATAAGGCTAGTGTGCTCATGGATGACTCATACCTCTAGGGAGAGGGCTGGGCGTCGTGCAGACAGGGAGTTGATGAGACCAGCTGAACCTTGTCAGCTCATTTAGGCCTCTATAAGAAAGCCCAGCTTCATTAGATGTTAGCTCATGCCTGGAACCAGACCTGTGTGGACTGTCTAGGGAGAGTGAACCCCTGTGCGGTGAGAGAAAGCCTGTGTGGCTATATTTTGCTTGGACATTTAAAACCAGGGACTTAGGGACTAGGACAGCACTAGGCTGATCCCAGTTGTTAGTTAGGAAACCTGTATGTTTAGTCAGAGGTCAAGTTGACCAGGATTTATTTTGTTTATGTTTTTTTGCCTTGCTGTGTTTTTTGTCACTGTAAATAGAAAATAAACCGCACCTTTTTGATTTTGAAAACCACAACCTCCGTCTGCTGGGCCTGTTTTTGGGTGGGGAGCCCATCCCGGGGGTCACACATACCCGCTGCCGAGCTAACCCCCTCACAATATATACTGTATATATATATACACATATATATACACACTGTATCCAGTGTAGCTAGATTTGACTGCAGGCTGTTCCTGGTGTATTTTTTCTACTATACTGTCAGGCAGACAGGCCAGGCAGGTGATTCAGTGAGCTGCAGTGCATAAAATATATATACTGTCTCCTACATATATATCCACTGCATTCTAGTCTAGCCAAGCCTATATCTGACTGCAGGCCATTCCTTGTGTACGCAAAAATGTGTTACCGGCGCCAAGATACAATTCAATATATGCTTATTAAGTTTGTTGCAATCAAATAAAACATACACCCCTGTGGGCTGAGTGTTTAAAATGTATATATGATAGGTGGATCGCGCTAACTTTTTAAAATTGTATTACCACTCCTTATGATATCAAAAAAACAAACACAAATTGGTGTATGGGTTATGTGAGCTCTATGCTCTATTCTATAGATATAATATATCCAAACCTGTTATGTGAGACCTGTTATGTAAATATCAATGATCAAATTGCTTGTGCCCAAAACAAAGTGGATATAATTAAGAATATATATATAGTGCTTTAACAAAAAAACTGTGTTGTACAATTCATTAAGTCCATCAGCAAAAAAAAAAAAGAAAAAAACAGCAAATGGTAATAAGTGAAAAAAATCAGGTGCAAACAATTCAATCAGTGTCCTCAGTGAAAAATCGCTCCTTTTCAATGGTGCCTTCCTATGCTGCTACCTTCAGCATATACAGTGGGTACGGAAAGTATTCAGACCCCCTTAAATTTTTCACTCTTTGTTATATTGCAGCCATTTGTTAAAATCATTTAAGTTCATTTTTTTTCCTCATTAATGTACACACAGCACCCCATATTGTACACACAGCACCCCATATTGACAGAAAAACACAGAATTGTTGACATTTTTGCAGATTTATTCAAAAAGAAAAACTGAAATATCACATGGTCCTAAGTATTCAGACCCTTTGCTCAGTATTTAGTATTTGCACCCTTTTGATGAGTCTATTTGGGAAGGATGCGCCAAGTTTTTCACACCTGGATTTGGGGATCCTCTGCCATTCCTCCTTGCAGATCCTCTCCAGTTCTGTCAGGTTGGATGGTACACGTTGGTGGACGGCCATTTTTAGGTCTCTCCAGAGATGCTCAATTGGGTTTAAGTCAGGGCTCTGGCTGGGCCATTCAAGAACAGTCACGGAGTTGTTGTGAAGCCACTCCTTCGTTATTTTAGCTGTGTGCTTAGGGTCATTGTCTTGTTGGAAGGTAAACCTTCGGCCCAGTCTGAGGTCCTGAGCACTCTGGAGAAGGTTTTCGTCCAGGATATCCCTGTACTTGGCCGCATTCATCTTTCCCTCGATTGCAACCAGTCGTCCTGTCCCTGCAGCTGAAAAACACCCCCACAGCATGATGCTGCCACCACCATGCTTCACTGTTGGGACTGTATTGGACAGGTGATGAGCAGTGCCTGGTTTTCTCCACACATACTGCTTAGAATTAAGGCCAAAAAGTTCTATCTTGGTCTCATCAGACCAGATCATTTTATTTCTCACCATCTTGGAGTCCTTCAGGTGTTTTTTAGCAAACTCCATGCGGGCTTTCATGTGTCTTGCACTGAGGAGAGGCTTCAGTCTGGCCACTCTGCCATAAAGCCCCAACTGGTGGATGGCTGCAGTGATGGTTGACTTTCTACAACTTTCTCCCATCTCCCGACTGCATCTCTGGAGCTCAGCCACAGTGATCTTCGGGTTCTTCTTTACCTCTCTCACCAAGGCTCTTCTCCCCCGATAGCTCAGTTTGGCCGGACGGCCAGCTCTAGGAAGGGTTCTGGTCATTCCAAACGTCTTCCATTTAAGGATTATGGAGGCCACTGTGTTCTTAGGAACCTTAAGTGCAGCAGATTTTTTTGTAATCTTGGCCAGATCTGTGCCTTGCCACAATACTGTCTCTGAGCTCTTCAGGCAGTTCCTTTGACCTCATGATTCTCATTTGCTCTGACATGCACTGTGAGCTGTAAGGTCTTATATAGACAGGTGTGTGGCTTTCCTAATCAAGTCCAATCAGTATAATCAAACACAGCTGGACTCAAATGAAGGTGTAGAACCATCTCAAGGAGGATCAGAAGAAATGGACAGCACCTGAGTTATATATATGAGTGTCACAGCAAAGGGTCTGAATACTTAGGACCATGTGATATTTCAGTTTCTTTTTTAATAAATCTGAAAAAATGTCAACAATTCTGTGTTTTTCTGTCACTATGGAGTGCTGTGTGTACATTAATGAGGAAAAAAATGAACTTAAATGATTTTAGCAAATGGCTGCAATATAACAAAGAGTGAAAAATTTAAGGGGGTCTGAATACTTTCCGTACCCACTGTATATTATTATTAAATGGACACATGTTTTTATCTCATAGAACGTTTTTATTATTTGACTGTTTGTCCTTTCCAGACTGTCCCGATCAGCGCTTTCAATTGTGGTTGCTCCTGAATGTTTTCACATTTGATAATATATTACATTTCTAGTTTTTTGGGTTCAATACCGCTTTAATGCAGTGCTAAAAGTCATAGTTAAAAGCTGATGGAAACAATTAGTGTATTCATGTTGTCAAAGTTTCTACAATCAGTCATCAGGTATGAGAGAAAGTTATCATTCTGACATTTAGCCGGCAGCTGCGGAAGAAGAGAAAACATAATTGCCCAAAATATTTCCTAGTTGACAGCAAGGAAATCTGGAATTTACATTTTTCACTGATTTATGTAAGACATGTGCAGCCGGTGTGGATGGTTTCCTCTTGTTGACAGGTCTGCCTCTGATTCAGGGTGCTTGTTGTCATGTCAGTACTAACCTTGTCCAGACACATAGGCCACCTCCAAGAACAGCAGGCAAGCGAGCAAACCAGATCTCATCTTACTCTGGAGTTGTCCTCTCCGGGATCACACGGATGGGAGATGTCAATGCACCTGCCAAAACATTTTAACAACATCCTCTTAACTCTGTTCTGTAATGCAACACCAAAACACTCTACACATTACCAAATCCTCAAATCCCAAATGACCAAACATTGCTTTCTAATAACAGATCACTGCCAACCATTGCATTGGGACACTCGGTTCCTGAGTCTTCACCCCCCATTAGGGTGACCACATGTCCCGGATTGCCCGGGACAGTCCCGCATTTTGCAGATCTGTCCCGGGCACCTTTGTTCCAGGACAATACAGTGTCCCGGAATGAAACTGACACAGCCACCCCCCGGGCCAATCTGATGCCCACAAAAAAGGCCGCCACATCACCGTTTTACTCACTGACAGTACTTGTCCTGGCCGGGAATGTCTGGAGGAGCACAATCCCCGCCTCCTGCTTGTGATTGGAGAAATCATAAATCCCGCCTCTTGTGTCCAATCACTGTGAAGTGATTCATTACAGCACAAGCTGATTTTTGGGAAGGGAGGGTGTCCCTGAATGGTAGTATGGAAATGTGGTCGACCCACCCCCCATGTGCTTGTGTAGGGATCTGCTGCCTTCTCCTGTCAGCTGCTAATATCACACTGTAATGTAAAATTATGTATGTCACTTCCTGACTCGGAGGTTGTTGGGAAAAGATCCTGGAAGGAGGGAGGGGAGAGAGAGAAGGTCTCAGCCACATGTCCTGTCCATGCTGCTAATACCAGATCAGGAAAGATGATTATGCAAGTATTTCTATGTTTTACCACAGTAGTCTCCAAACTGCGGCATGTGGACCAAATGTGGCCCTTTGCATGCCTTTATCCAGCCTCAGATATGAAGCGATATTCCCACCACTGATATCGACGATGGGGCACTTACCTTTCCACTGACACCAATAATGGGGCCCTATTCCTCCCACTGATACCAATGATGGGGAACTATCTCTCCCTTTAATACCAATAATGGGGCACTATTCCTCCCACTAACACCAATGATGGGGCACTATGTCTCCTACTAAAACCAATGATGGGGCACTATTCCTCCCAGTGATACCAATGATGGAACACTATTCCACTCACTGATGCCAGCAATGGGGCACTATTCCTCTCACTGACACCAATGAGGGGGCACTATGTCTCCCTCTAATACCAATAATGGGTAATATTCCTCCCACTGATACCAATTATGGGGCACTATTCCTCTCACTGACACCAATGATGGGACACTAGTCCTCCCACTGACACCAATGATGGGGCACTATTGATCCCACTGACACCTGGGCTGATTCTGGCCCGCCAGGCCATTTAATGTGGCCCTCAAACCTCTCCTGCAGCTGTGGCGCCCCCTTGTCTCCGCCTTCAACTTGTTTCAGCGATTGGCAGCAGAGTAGAGGACAGAACTCCTCTGCCAGATCCTGCACTTCTCTGTGCAGCTGCAGAGAGGCTCATCTCTGCCTCCCCCCCATCTCAGCAGCCTCTCTGTGCAGCCACAGCACCTCGTCATCTTGGCCTCCACTGGTCTCAGCATTCAGCAGACTCCAACGGCTGACTCCAGCCCTCCTCTTGTCCTCCTGCAGACCTTGCACTTTCTGCCTCCCTGCTCCACCCTCAGCTTCTTCCCAGCAGCAGCACAAGGTAAGGGGGGGGTGCACTGTGATGTAAGGGAGGGTGGGGGACTTCTGATAGTGGGGTTAGCTCTTGACATCTGATGTAAGGGGGGTGGGGTGCTTTGGACATCTAGTCTTACAGATACAACCTGCCCTTTGAGGGTGACCACAATGTTGATACAGAAAGCAATGAAATTGAGCTTGACACCCCTGATATAATAGTTTAACTACTGCTGCCCTAAGCTTCTTCAGTGTATTGCTGAATACTTGCAACAAACAGGGTATCTCTGTCCTATTGCTATCTCACATGCACAGCGCCAGATAACTAGGACTGCGTTCCAGGCTGGTTGGGTAACGGTGGATGAAATCAGCTCTGTTCACAGAGACCCTGTTCTGGGTGGAGGCACAGCCAACTTTATTATCAATCCCACTTAGCGAAGTTCTAGTTTTTGTATTTACCTACAGGTTTAGAGCAATATCCTTTTTGGAAAGGCCAATTTCTCAAAACCCTTTGCCAGAAGAGGGCTACACTTGATTTGGTATCTACTTCATTATCAAGGGAACCTTTGTGCTTCACGAGGACTATAAGAATAGCTGCTATATTGTTGCTAATTAGAATCAGGATGATACTAATACATTTTTTAAAGATCACCTAAAGGTGGTATGAGAAATTAGATGTGAATATGTAGAGCAGTCATTCTTACCCAGAGTTCCTCTAGAGGTTATTAAAGGTTCCTTGAGGGGTGGCTGAGCGACCTTTCATTTGATGGTACCTGCATAGTTCCAGGGCCAATACCTATCTATAAGGGCGGCATTCTGACCACCACTGTAAAGGGGGCATTTTTCCCCACTAGTCACAAATGGAAGGAGCATTTTACCAACTGACTGCCGAAGTATTGGTTATTTATGGGTAACCTGAGATCTTACAATTATTTCAAGGGTTCCTCTAGGAGAAAAAAGTTCGGGAAAGGCTGATCTGGACCAACCTTTCTCAAATAAAGTTCATCCAGAGGTTGCTAGGGGTTCTTTAAGCAATGAACAATTTCTGACCTTCAAATAGGTAAATACTGACACCAATGATATTTTTAGCTATCTATAAAGGGAGGAGATTCTTCCAACTGACCACCAATGTAAGGGGTATTTTTCCGAAAGACCCTCAATAATAGGGTCATTCTTCCCATAATCCACCGATGTAAGGGATATTCTTCTCACTAACCACCAATGGAAGGAGCATTCTTTTCACTGACTATCAATGTAAGGAACATTCTTCCCACTGACCACCAATGTAAGGAACATTCTTCCCACTGACCACCAATGTAAGGAACATTCTTCCCACTGACCACCAATGTAAGGGACATTCTTCCCACTGACCTCCAATGTAAGGAACATTCTTCCCACTGATCACCAATGTAAGGAACATTCTTCCCACTGATCACCAATGTAAGGAACATTCTTCCCACTGATCACCAATGTAAGGAGCATTCTTTCCACTTATCACCAATGTAAGGAACATTCTTTCCACTTATCACCAATGTAAGGAACATTCTTCCCACTGACCACCAATGTAAGGAGCATTCTTCCCACTGACCACCAATGTAAGGAGCATTCTTTCCACTTATCACCAATGTAAGGAACATTCTTCCCACTGACCACCAATGTAAGGAGCATTCTTCCCACTGACCACCAATGTAAGGAACATTCTTTCCACTGATCACCAATGTAAGGAGCATTCTTTCCACTGATCACCAATGTAAGGAACATTCTTCCCACTGACCACCAATGTAAGGAGCATTCTTCCCACTGACCACCAATGTAAGGAACATTCTTTCCACTGATCACCAGATTAAGGAACATTCTTCCCACTGATCACCAATGTAAGGAACATCCTTTCCACTGATCACCAATGTAAGGAACATTCTTCCCACTGATCACCAATGTAAGGAACATCCTTTCCACTGACCACCAATGTAAGGAGCATTCTTCCCACTGATCACCAATGTAAGGAACATCCTTTCCACTGACCACCAATGTAAGGAACATTCTTTCCACTGATCACCAGATTAAGGAACATTCTTCCCACTGATCACCAATGTAAGGAACATTCTTCCCACTGATCACCAATGTAAGGAACATCCTTTCCACTGATCCCCAATGTAAGGAACATTCTTCCCACTGATCACCAATGTAAGGGACATTCTTCCCACTGATCACCAATGTAAGGAACATTCTTCCCACTGTACACCAATGTAAGTGTAGCGGGGTCTCCTTTAAGGCCCCTGAACTACGTTACCCAGAACCCCGTTCAGCACCCAGGGTGCATTTGACCACCGCAGAGACTCATGGGTGGGGCTATAAAGGGAGGGGGCGAGGCTAAGCTTGCTCTCTTTGGACGCCGCGCTGCTTTCAACAGGTCTTCCCGTGCAGATCTGCGGCAGTACAAGACCTGAAGCCAGTGCCTTGCACAACTTCCAGAGAGCCTTCCACCCCACTGCGAGCCTGGGTGGCATCCAACTTCTCTAAGTTGCTGACATCAGTTGGACCGGGGACCCGGCCGTTGCAGACGCTGTGTGCTGAGACACAGTCGGTGGAAGTCCCGGACTGGGATCGCGTCCGGAGTGGTGAGCGAGCACCTGCTCAATCCAGAAAAATACACTTTACTCTGATTAGGCCTAGAGACTGCCTTGGCCCACCAAGTTTTATCTGTTATTCCACCGGAGACTAGTGATAGAACTGGGTTGTGTAGTCTCCGGTGAAGTGTTCTTCTATTATCTATCGTGTGGATTACAAATACTGTTTCTTTCTATATGTGCACCACTGTTCAAGCTGCATGCGAAGAAATTGTTCCCCAAGAGACTAAGTTATGTCTGAGTCAGGCCTGACCAGGAGTTAGAACTTTTGTTGCTGCGCCATAAGGGCGCATAGATAGGGATAGCTGCACTTGGCGCGTAATCGCCAGCATCCTCAGTGTGTATTATATTTACCGTTGCAGGGCTCTGCAGACAATATATGTGTTATGTGTTAATCTATGCCTTTTACACAGAAGTAAACTAGTTATACTTTAACATTTCGCCCTCAGTGTGTTATCATTGTGCATATATTGCTAGATTGTGATAAGATAACAACCCTAATGCGGCGTACACACGATCGTTTTTCATGCCGTTAAAAATGCCATTTTTTAAAATGGCCATTAAAACCAATCGTGTATGGGCTCCAGAGCATTTTTAACGGTGTGAAAAACGGCCATTAAAAATGTCGAACATGCTCTATTTTTTCACGTCGTTTTTCATGTCGTTTTTTTTAACGACGTGAAAAACGATAGTGTGTATGCTTTTACGAGGGGGAAAAAACGCGCATGCTCAGAATCAAGTATGAGACGGGAGCGCTCGTTCTGGTAAAACTAGTGTTCGTAATGGAGATAGCACATTCGTCACGCTGTAACGGACTGAAAAGCACAAGGCTGAAAAGCGCGAATCGCCGCTCAACAAAGTTTACTAACATGAAGGTGGCGCCATTCGAATGGAACTTCCCCTTTATAGTGCCGTCGTACGTGTTGTATGTCACTGCGCTTTGCTCGAGCGTTTTTTTTTAATGATCATGTGGATGCAAGACAGGCTTGAGAGGAAACATGAAAAAAAACGACAAGAAAAACGTCGGTTAAAAAAATGGCATGAAAAACGATTGTGTGTACGCCGCATTAGACTAATGCCGTGTACACACGATCGATTTTCTCGACGGTGAAAACACCGTCGAGAAAATCGACAGGAAAAACGATGGGAACGGCTTGGTTCCCTACACACGGCTGTTTTTCCCGACATTTTTTTTCTTGGTTGAGAAAAACGACTGTGTGTGGGCTCCGTGGCAGTGTTTCCCTATGGGAAAACTGCCGCGGAAAAAAATGACGGGAATCACGACGAGAAAAATTAGAGCATGTTCTAATTTTTCTCGTCGTGATTAATGCCATTTTTCCCGTCTGGAAAAATGACAAAAAGCCCACAGACGGTCGTTTTTCTTGTTAAAAAAAATATTTAATTTTACCCGACGGGAAAAATGATTGTGTGTACGCGGCATAACTGTGCCAGTGTGGGTCGAGTAGATTGCCGGGGGTTGGCGGTGCTGTATTCAGGGCCCGAAACAAATTCAGCGGCTCTCTTAACTGGGGGTAGCGCTACATAAGGAAAACAAAAATGTATTATATTGCAATTAGCTATCCTTAGCTGCATTAGTTTTCTTTTTTAAAATATTTTCCCTTTATTTTCCCCCTGGTGATCTGGCCAGTAACCCTTCCTGTCTTAGGATGTCTTCTCTCTGGATGGAGGAGCAACTGAGCCATCAATGGAGAGCAGCATTGTCAGTCGTGGGGGGGGGGGGGGGGGGGTTGAGTTGGATGAATCTGCAAATTTAGTTGAACTTGACTAAAAAATGAAAGCTGAACTTCAACTAACACTTTTTAATCAGTTAGATCAACAGTTTTGTTTTTTCTTTTGGGATAAAGGTTTTACATAAATTAAAGCGGAGGTGTCACATTTGGCACCTTTCAGGAGGGAGGGGGTGCAGATACCTGTATAAAACAGGTATTTGCACCACTTCCGGGTATAGACTCCCGCGGGAGTCCCGCTCCTTCGCGTCACCCCCCCCCCCTTGTTGTGTTCTGGGAAACACAGCTCCCAGAACACAGCGGGGACCAGTGAGGACGCTTCACTTCCCGATTCCCTCACCGAGGATGGCGGCGGGGGAAGCCGAGAGCCGAGCGGTAGATCGGCTTCGGATGCCAACGTCGCGGGCGACCTGGACAGGTAAGTGTCCTTTTTTTTAAAGTCAGCAGCTGCAGTATTTGTAGCTGCTGGCTTTTTAAAAAAAAAATTCCGGTGAACCTCCGCTTTAATAAAAGCTGACAAAATGGTAAATGGTTTGCCTCAACGCTCTAACTGCCACTTTTGCTAGAACCACTTGCCAACTGCCAAACTGTAAATACCGTATACGTCAATAGTTTGACATTAAAAATATCGGGGTTAGGGCTGCAGCTAGATGCCATAACCCCAATATTATTTTTTCCCTTAGGCCCCTTTCACACTGGCACGTTTTTCAGGCGGTTTAGCGCTAAAAATAGCGCTGTTATACCGCCTGAAAAAATCGTGTCCTGCAATCTTCAGTGTGAAAGCCCGAGGGCTTTCACATTGAAGCAGTGCGCTAGCAGGACCGCTCCAAAAGTCCTGCTAGCCGCATCTTAACAGCGGTGAAGGAGCGGTGTGTTCACCGCTCCTTTACCGCGGCTGCCGATTGAAATCAATGGGACACCGCGGTAATACCGCCCGCAAACTGTGGCAATAGCCGCGGTTTGCAGGCGGTATTAACCCTTTTTCGGCCACTAGCGGGGGTTAAATTCACCCCGCTAGCGGCCGCATACCGCGGTAATAACGACGGTATAGCGGCGCTGAAAATCGCGCCGCTATACCGCCACCGCACCTGCCCGCCCCAGTGTGAAAGGGGCCTAAGGCACCCGGCTTTCCGATAAAAGTGTATCACTTTTAGAGGCGCAGGAGATGTGCTCTCCCTGGTCCCACCGCTTTCCGGTTGGTACTGGGCTTACGGTACCGTTCGGTGAGCCTGGGAACCATCAGTGTTTTTCTATATACAGGTAGATGGGCGATGGCATCACTTCCGGTTCTCGGGCCACGTTTTAATTTTTTTCTTAAAGCAAAAGATACTTTTGCTTTTAAGGCCTCATGCCCACGGACGTTTTTACATCCGCGTTTTTGAGCGTTTTTTACAGCTTAAAAACACCTGTCCATGTTAGTCTATAGCTTCATGCCCACCTAGACGTTTTTGAGCTGCAAATAGCATAGACGTTTTTAAGCTGTAAAAAAAAAAACAGGACCAGTGTGTTCCTCAGCGTCGGCATTAGGCATAAAAAAAAAACGCTAAAAAACGTGCAAAAACTCTAAAAAAAGTGCAAAAACGCCGCAATTGCGTTTTTGAGCTCCGACGTTTTTTGTTTTTCGAAAAAAAATAAATAAAAATTATACAATGACATGGACAGGCGTTTTTAAGCTGTAAAAAACGCGTCTGTAAAAACGTCCGTGGGCATGAGGCCTAAGGGTAAAGGAGAGATTTGGGGTCTTTTAGACCCCAGATCTCTCCATCAAGAGGACCTGTTGTGCTGTATTAGTATCGCAGGGGATATTTACATTCCTACAATAACAATAAAACTGATCAAAAATTGTAATTTTTTTAAAAGAAAAGTGTAAAAATTGAAAAATTTAAAAAAATAAAATAAATGTGCTCGTGCACAATAGGGAACGCGTAAGTAAGTCACGTCCACATATGTAAACGGTGTTTGCACTACACATGTGAGGTACCACCGCGGACATATGAGCGAGAGCAATAATTCTAGCACTAGACCTCTGGAACTCTAAACTGATAACCTGTAGAAATATTTAAAGTATCACCTTTGGAGATTTTTAAGTATCGTAGTCTGGCACCATTCCACGAGCGTGCGTAATTTTAAAGCGTGACATGTTAGGTATCTATTTACATCATCTTTCATATTATACCAAAAAATTGGAGTATGTATTATTTTTTTATTTTTTTAAACTCATTAAAGTGTATTTTTGTTCCAAAAAAAATTGCGTTTGAAAAACCGCTGCGCAAAAAAACATGTGACATAAAAAATAGCAAAGACTGCCATTTTATTCTCTAGGGTCTCGGCTTAAAAAAAAAGATATAATGCAAAAAATACAGATTTTTACTTGTAAACAACAAATGTCAGAAAAGGGCTGGGTCCTTAAGTGGTTAAGGCTACTTTCACACTGGGATGGCGGGTCCGTTAGCGATATAGCGCCGCCAGTTTTAGCGGGGCTTTACCGCTGTTTTTTCGGCCACTAGTGGGGCGATTTTAACCCCCAAGAAGGGGTTAAAAGTGCCCATGTTGCGGTTTTCAGGCGATTCCGAAGATATGCCCATTCATTCCAAAAATAGCACCTGTAAAGCACCTGAAAAGCGCCTCTCAAGCCTCCCCAGTGTGAAAGCCCGAGTGCTTTTACATAGGGGGGGGGGTGCGCTTGCGGGACGGGGAAAAAAAAGTCCTGCAAACAACGCTCCCACACTGCCCCTGCCCATTGGAATGAATGGGCATCGCTTCCGAATTGCCTGAAAAGCGCTTCCAAAGCGCCGCAACATGGGTGCTTTTAACCCCTTCTTGGCCCACTAGTGGCCGAAAAGCGCTGTTTAAACAGCGGTAAAGCCCCGCTAAAACTGGCTGCGCTTTTCGGCCACTAGTGGGGAGCTTTTAACCCCCAAGAAGGGGTTAAGAAGGGGTTAAAAGCGCCTGCTACGGAAGCGCTTTTCAGGCGATTCGGAAGCGATGCTTATTTATTCCAATGGGCAGGGGCAGTGTAGGAGGGCTGGTCCGTTTCAGGTCCGAATTCAGCCCAAAATTCGGGCTGAATTCAGACCTGAAACGGTGAACCGGGACGCACAGGACCCCTTGCTGGGAGCCGCATCGGCATTAGGTGTGAACCGAGTCTCATGCCGCGTACACACGATCGGACATTCCCGACAACAAAACCGTGGATGTTGGCTCAAACTTGCCTTGCATACACACGGTCGCACAAATGTTGTCGGAAATTGCGAAAGTCAAGAATACAGTCACGTACAGCACAATAAATGGGAAGTTTAATACCCAGTGCGGCACCCTTTGGGCTCCTCCTGCTGATCTCGTGTTAGTAAAAGTTTGGTGAGAGACGATTCGCTCTTTTCAGCCTCGTGCTCTTCAGTCCGTTACAGCGTGACGAATGTGCTATCTCCATTACGAACGCTAGTTTTACCAGACCGAGCGCTCCCGTCTCATACTTGATTCAGAGCATGCGTGGAATTTTGTGCATCGGAATTGCATACACAAGAACTTTTGTTGTCGGAAAAATTGAGAACCAGCTCTCAAACATTTGTTGTCGGAAATTCCGACAGCAAATGTCCGATGGAGCCTACACACGGAATATCCGACCAAATTTGTTGTCGGAAATTCCGATCGTGTGTACGCCACATTAGAGTTTTAATTTGAATGCAATCAGGCAGGCCCTTGCACTACATGGTTTTGGTAAATCTGAAGACAAAAATCTGCAGAAAATCTAATAGTGTGTATGGGGCCTTAAGAAAGTTGAAAAATAACAGACTTACTGGCAGGGTCACCAGGTGAAAATAAAGTAAAAAAGAACAAAAAAAAAGAAAACGAATGCAGCCACCACATCTAAGGAATGGTAAGCTGCAATATGATACATTTCCGTCTGTTGGTTTTCAGCATACAATATTCTCCCTCAATATTTCTCTAATTAGGAACAAGCCTGTGTTCAGGACATGATTGATATCCTGTATGCTACAGATTTATAAATCTTGTTTTCTTGCACAGCATATTTCATTATTTATCTCTAATGGATTCTGCAGGATCCTGGCCTTTCCCTGTGTTCCCAGGGTGCAGATATGGAAATAAAGCACTGTCTCTCGGTCCCTGGTGGATCAAGGTATTTGCTGAATTGTTTAATGTGGATGTTTTTCCGCACACAGACATTTTCTTCTATATTATTAGGTAGTTACGGGATATACATTTCCACCCACACACTGCAGATAAAATTGTTATAGCAGCTCATATTTAAATACTTTTGAAATACAACCCATACATTTGGCATTTAGAATAAATCACTTTGATCTGCTAATATTTGTTTTATTTGCCCTGATATATGCTTAAAGATTTTTCTTACAGGATTAGGGTTATAGGGTTAGGTTTTAGGGTTAGGGGTTAGGTTTACGGTTAGGGTTAAGGCTATGTTTAGGGTTAGGGTGTTAGGGTGGGTTAGGGCTTAGGGTTAGGTTTAGAGTTAGGCTTAGGGTTAGGGCTATGTTTAGGGTTAGGGTTAGTTAGGCTTAGGTTTAGGGTTAGGCTTAGGGTTAAGGCTAAGTTTAGGTTTAGGGTGTTAGGGTTAGGTTTAGGGCTATGTTTAGGGTTAGGGTGTTAGGGTTAGGGTAGGGGTTAGGGTTTATGGTTAGGTTTAGGGTTAAGGCTATGTTTAGGGTTAGGGTTAGTGTTAGGGTGTTAGGGTACATTAGGGTTAGAGCTTAGGGTTAGGTTTAGGGTTAGGCTTAGGGTTAAGGCTATGTTTAGGGTTAGGGTGTTAGGGTGGGTTAGGGCTTAGGGTTAGGTTTAGGGTTAGGCTTAGGGTTAAGGCTATGTTTAGGGTTAGGGTGGGTTAGGGTTAGGGCTTAGGGTTAGGTTTAGGGTTAGGCTTAGGGTTAAGGCTATGTTTAGGGTTAGGGTGTTAGGGTTAGGGCTTAGGGTTAGGTTTAGGGTTAGGGCTATGTTTAGGGTTAGGGTTGGGGTAAGGTTTAGGGTTAGGTTTAGGGTTAGGGTTAAGGCTATGTTTAGGGTTAGGGTGTTAGGGTACATTAGGGTTAGGGCTTAGGGTTAGGTTTAGGGTTAGGCTTAGGGTTAAGGCTATATTTAGGGTTAGGGTGTTAGGGTGGCTTAGGGCTTAGGGTTAGTTTTAGGGTTAGGGTTAAGTTAATGTTTAGTTTTAGGGTTAGGGTGTTAGAGTGGGTTAGGGTTAGGGCTTAGGGTTAGGTTTAGAGTTAGGGCTAGGGCTATGTTTAGTTTTAGGGTTAGGGTGTTAGAGTGGGTTAGGGTTAGGGCTTAGGATTAGGTTTAGGGTTAGGGTTACGGCTATGTTTAGGGTTAGGGTGTTAGAGTGGGTCAGGGTTAGGGTTTAGGGTTCGGTTTAGGGTTAGGGCTATGTTTAGGGTTAGGGGTTAGGGTTAGGGTTAAAAATGATTTTTTATATCAGAAACCAGTAATGTGGTTAGTTTACATGCTAATACACATTAATTACACACTAAATATATATTATAACATGTTATAAATTATAATTATATAAATTATATAGTTTTTGCTATCTTGTAATATAAATTATAATATAATACAGTGCTGTGAAAAAGTATTTGCCGAGTAAATACAAAATGTAGTTTATAAATGATGATTTCATTTATTAAGGGAAAAATGTTGTCCAAACCGGCCTGGCCCTATGTGAAAAAGTAATTGCCCCCTAAATTTAATCACTGGTTGTGCCACCCTTGGCGGCAACAACTGCAATCAAGCGTTTGCGATAACTGGCAATGACCAATGAGTCTTTCACATGGCTGTGGAGGATTTTTGTCCGACTCTTCTTTGCAGAATGATTTTAATTCAGCCATATTGGAAGGTTTTCCAGCAAGAACGGCCTGTTTAACCCCTTGGCACCACCGGCCCTTTAAGGGATTTGCTATGCTAGAAGGCGGGGCGGGGAGGGGCACATGGCCACGTGACCGCCGTGATTGGCTGTCACGGCGGTCACATGGGCAGAAAAGTCTTTCCATGAGCCGCCGCTCGCTGTAGCTGGAGCAAGGTGCGCGCTCTCAGCACAGCATTGTCCGCGCTAATGCACGCAAATATGCAGCCGCTCTGTGCCAAGGCCCGGCGCAAAGAGATTAAGGTTGTGCCACAGCATCTCAATCGGATTTAAAATCGGACTTTGACTAAGCCACTCCAAAACCTTAATTTTGTTTTTTATGAGCCATTCAGAGATGGACTTGCTGTTGTGTTTCGGATCATTGTCCTGCTGCATACCCCAAGGTCAGAAACTGATGGCCGGACATTCTCCTTTAGGATTTTCTTATAGAGCACAGAATTTATGATTCCACCAATGATGGCAAGTCGTCCAGCACCAGACCATCACACAACCTCCACCTTGTGTGACTGTAAGTATGATGTTCCTCTTATGAAATGCTGTGTTTGTTTTACACCAGATGTAACGGGACGCACACCTTCAAAAAAGTTAAACTTTTGTCCCATCAGTCCACAGAATATTTGCCCAAAAATCTTGGGGATAATCAAGATGTTTTTTGGCAAATATGAGATGAGCCTTTGTTTTGTTTTTGGTCAGCAGTGGCTTTCTCCTTGGAACTCTGCCATGGATACAATTTTTGCCCAATCTCTTTCTTGTTGTTCAATCGAGAACACTGACCTTAAAGCAGATCTCCACCCAAAAGGGGATGCTCCGCTTGTTTGCACCCTCCCCGCCCTCCACTGCCACATTTGGCACTTTTTAGGGGGGAGGGGGGAGCGGGTACCTGGTTTTGACAGGTACCCACTCCCACTTCTGGATAAAATCTCGGAGTATTTCTGAACCCGCTGCCTTGTGGGACACACAGAGGTCCCAGAAGATGGGGGGACCATTCAGAAAGCGCAGGGTGACTCGTGCATGCGCAGGAGGAAACCAGCTGTGCACCTGCCCCTGAAGGTGACTGACAAATCGGCTCAGGTTGCCGACATCGCTGGATCGCTGGACAGTGTCCTTTTATTGAGTGAGTGAGTGAATAACTTGTATAGCGCTACAAATGCGAACTTGAAAAAGTGTAGCGCTTATTTTTGTGAAAGAGTCAGTTACCAACACATAACAAATGTTGCAAACATGCATATATATTAATTTCAGTGACACCAAGTGACTGAGTGTGATCCGTGAAAAAAAATATTATATGTAAATAAATCAGAACGAAACAGTCCTCTATTGTGACCACACACAAATAACAGTCCAAAAGTGTAGAAAAAACTGCAAGGTTGAAATAAAGAGTCCCACATGGATATGACCCTCTCTGTGAAAGGATAGAGACACCACCACCGATATAAGGAGGAGGCTTACCAGATGGTATTGACTTGGTAAGGTGTATACCACCCAAGTCAAAACAGGCTTAAATAATCAGTCAGCAAGGTGTATCCAGCTGGTCCTGAATCCGCATATCAGTCGGCACCGCAAATTCCCATAAACACCAGAAAGTGTGAATACATATAGTCTTGTTGGAGCCAGAGATACGGTAACCACATAACATGCGTAATGGGGGAAAAAAAAACTCACATAGTGTGATACCGTACAAGGAAGTATTTATTTAAAAAAAGATTAAAAAAAATCTTTTTTTAAATAAATACTTCCTTGTACGGTATCACACTATGTGAGTTTTTTTCCCCATTACGCATGTTATGTGGTTACCGTATCTCTGGCTCCAACAAGACTATATGTATTCACACTTCCTGGTGTTTACGGGAATTTGCGGTGCCGACTGATATGCGGATTCAGGACCAGCTGGATACACCTTGCTGACTGATTATTTAAGCCTGTTTTGACTTGGGTGGTATACACCTTACCAAGTCAATACCATCTGGTAAGCCTCCTCCTTATATCGGTGGTGGTGTCTCTATCCTTTCACAGAGAGGGTCATATCCATGTGGGACTCTTTATTTCAACCTTGCAGTTTTTTCTACACTTTTGGACTGTTATTTGTGTGTGGTCACAATAGAGGACTGTTTCGTTCTGATTTATTTACATATAATATTTTTTTTCACGGATCACACTCAGTCACTTGGTGTCACTGAAATTAATATATATGCATGTTTGCAACATTTGTTATGTGTTGGTAACTGACTCTTTCACAAAAATAAGCGCTACACTTTTTCATATTCACCAGTTTTTGCTTTGTCTCAGCTGTGTTGGCAGCTAATTTTTGTGTTCACTCATTGCACAGCGCAGTATATCCCATATCTAATTTTTTACAAATGCGAACTAAATCGCCTCAAGGCGCTTTGCCTCCATGGACGTCCTAAACCTTCAGAAGAGGTGGGTCTTAAGTTTTTTCCTGAAGGCCCGATGGTTTTCTTCCATGCGGATGTCCGTATGTAGAGCATTCCATAGCCGTGGTCCTTGGACTGCAAATCTTCATTCTCCCTTCAATTTGTAGTGGGACTTGGGGATGTGGAGGAGGTTTTGGTTGGTTAATCGGAGAATACGATTGGGAGAGAAGTGTTTTATCTTTTCGCATAAATATTGAGGAGCGTTTCCTTGTGTGCACTTGTGGGTGAGGCAGAGGGTCTTGAATGTGACTCGATCCTTTACGGTTAGCCAATGCAGGGTCCTCAGTGAAGGGGTGATGGATTCCCAAGGTTTTTTCCCTGTTACCAGTCTGGCTGTCGTGTTCTGGACGACTTGTAGGCGCAAAATCTAGTATTTAGGTAGTCCTATGTAGAGGGAGTTTGCGTAGTCGAGTCGGGAGTCGGGAGTTGATGATTGTTCCAACTACTTATTAAAAGTCAGCAGCTACAGTATTTGACTTTTATTTATTTATTTTGCCCAGACTGGAGCTCCTCTTTAACTGTGATAAGTGAGGCCTGCAGTTCTTTAGATGTTGTTCTGGGTTCTTTTATAACCCCAATGTTGTCCTTGTGTTCTTGGAGTAATTTTGGGCGGCCGGCCACTCCTGGGAAGGTTCACCACTGTTCCAAGTTTTCCCCATTTGTGGATAATGGTTCTCACCGTGGTTCACTGGAGTCCCAAAGCCTTAGAAATGGCTTTGTAACCCTTTCCAGACTGATACATGTCAATTACTTTATTTCTCATCTGTTCTTGAATAATTTCTTTAGATCGCGGCATGATGTGTTGCTTTTTGAGATCTTTTAGCGTGCTTCACTTTGTCAGACAGCTTATATAGAAGTGATTTTTTGATTGAACAGGTCTGGCAGTAATCATGCCTGGGTGTGGCAAGTGAAATTTAACTCAGCTTTCCAAAAGATGTGGTTAATCACAATTCAATCATGATTTAGCAAGGGGGGGATTACTTTTTCACATAGGGCCAGGCCAGTTTGGACAGCTTTTTTCCCTTAATAAATGTAATCATCATTTAAAAACTAAAAATTAAAAACGAATTTAAAGGCAAGCAAGCCCTTGATAAAGTCACGTGCTTAGTGACGCAACACGTCGGGAGGAGCTGGATGATGTCACTTCCGGTCGCGGCCGAGAGTCTCTGATTATATCGATGCTAAATGTTTCTGTTTGTTTGCTGTTTTGAATAAATTATTTTATTTGGAATTGCTGCACTATGGATATCTCCTTTATCTTGTATGAGTCTTGAATTGAGGAGAGTGGATGAGATTTGGAAGGATATATTTCTCACAGTGGGAGAACACTGCTCTTTTCCCTAACCACTCCTTATACCTGTGCTTGGTCTGGTCCTCTAAGGAGAAGAGCGGAGCGGAAAATCGCCATAAAGGATAACAATTATCAGAAGCGCTACTAGACCCGCTGGGTTTTTTTTTTTTTAGGTGAGAGGCTGGGGCACACTATTGGTGGTTTGCGGATGGTGGAAGCAAGTGTGACTACACGTTATAAGAATTGATGTCTTTCCTGCACTTGATTGTTGCACATCTACTATCAACATTTTATTTTTTATTTTTTGGATTGCACAAGCACTTTTGTTGAATCTTAGAACTAAGGATTTCACTTGTTTTTTGCACATTTATGAATTTTGGATTGTTATTTCACTGATTGGACTACAGCTATGACTTTATTTATTTTGTAAATATTGAATTTGTTTATTTAGCACCTTTATTTGAGTTAGCGCCACATTTATTATACAATTATCGGTTAAAAACTGCATTTTGTATTTACTCTGGTTATCTTTGTGTAATATTAACATTTGTTTGATGATCTGAATCATTTAAAGTATTCTATGCATTAAGGTGAAAAACCTTCTGTGCTGCAGCTCCCCCCCCCAAACTCCCCCTTTTCCTTACCTGAGCGCAATCCGATCCAGCAATGTGTACAAGCGCAGCGGTGGCCTCTCTCTTTATTGGAAATATTCCGGTGACACAGGAGCAGGGGGCAGGGCCGTGTCCTGCTGTCTGTGTCAACGGACGCTTCATATTGAAAATACTGCCCTCCTGAACCTTATGCATTTAAAGGTTTCAATCATGTCTCCCCTGATATGTTTTATCCCTCAGACCTGAGTTCTACAGGGCAGGACACAGTATGCTAAATGAAGTCTAGCTAAAGATCTATATAGAGGAATCAGGATCCTGCTGGTGACCCCTCTAGTGATATAAAGAGCTATATAGAGGAATCAGGACCTCCTTCCTCTTGCTGGTGACCCTTCTAGTGATATAAAGATCTATATAGAGGAATCAGGACCTCCTTCCTCCTGATGGTGACCCCTCTACTGATATAAAGATCTATATAGAGGAATCAGGACCTCCTTCCTCCTGCTCGTGATCCCTCTAGTGATATAAAGATCTATATAGAGGAATCAGGACCTCCTTCCTCCTGCTGGTGATCCCTCTAGTGATATAAAGATCTATATAGAAGAATCAGGACCTCCATCCTCCTGCTGGTGACCCCTCTAGTGATATAAAGATCTATATAGAGGGATCATGACCTCCTTCCTCCTGCTGGTGAGCCTTCTAGTGATATAAAGATCTATATAGAGGAATCAGAACCTCCTTCCTCCTTCTGGTGAGCCTTCTAGTGATATAAAGATCTATATAGAGGAATCAGGACCTCCTTCCTCCTGCTGGTGAGCCTTCTAGTGATATAAAGATCTATATAGAGGAATCAGGACCTCCTTCCTCCTGCTGGTGAGCCTTCTAGTGATATAAAGATCTATATAGAGGAATCAGGACCTCCTTCCTCCTGCTGGTGAGCCTTCTAGTGATATAAAGATCTATATAGAGGAATCAGAACCTCCTTCCTCCTGCTGGTGAGCCTTCTAGTAATATAAAGATCTATATAGAGGAATCAGGACCTCCTTCCTCCTGCTGGTGAGCCTTCTAGTGATATAAAGATCTATATAGAGGAATCAGGACCTCCTTCCTCCTGCTGGTGAGCCTTCTAGTGATATAAAGATCTATATAGAGGAATCAGGACCTCCTTCCTCCTGCTGGTGAGCCTTTTAGTGTTATAAAGATCTATATAGGGGAATATGGACCTCCTTCTAGACATGTACAGTACATGATGAAAAAATGTGTTTAGTTTAGATTCGTTAATCTAGTTATTTTAAATTCAGTTGATTCGTTCAATTCGTATTCGGGGGATTCATATTTGGAATTCATATTTGGAATTAGTTTTATGTCTTTTTCTAACTTTCTTTGAATTTACAGATTTTTTTTCGATTCAACACATTTGAATTGATAAATTTTGAATCGGTCAAATCGAAAACTTTCGTTTTTTTTTTTCGATCCAAATGTGTCAAAGTGAACAAACAAAAGAAAAATCTTCATTAAATGATTGCAATGACTCTTTAAATCACCCTTTGGCTTAACAAAAACAGTATTATTTTAAAATGGTACTCTAATAACACACAGAGTCTTTGATTTCAGAAACATGTTTACAGTTCGAATTCGACTGGAATTCGATGTAAAATTTGATTCGAATTTCAATTCGAATTTTTGAAATTCGGGTGAAAAATTTGTCCGAATATTTATTTGCAACAAAACTAACCACACATGTCTACCTCCTTCCTGCTGCTGGTGATCCCTCTAGTGCAGTGGTTCTCAACTGTTCTAGTACCGTGACCCCTTGATACATTTTCCAAAGTTGTGGGGACCCCTAACAGTAAAATTATTTTCGTTTCAAGGGTTGTCAGCACCCAAGGCAAGCCAAGTAATTTGCGCCCCTAACCCACAGACATTTAGCGCTCCCTGAGTCCCTTCCACACGTACAGTATTCAAACTCCTTATAGTACATTTTAGGAAGTACCACTCTTTCTCTTTGTTCTCCTTTCTTTCCCTTTTATCTCTCTCTATCCTAATTTCTTGTTTTTCCCCCCATCCCTCTCTCTAGCCTTCTTTCTTGTTCTTTCTATTATTCTTTCTTTCCCTTTTTTCTTTGTTCCTCTCCCTCTTTTTCTCTCTTTTCCATGTATTCTCTATTTGTATTCCTTCTCTTACTCCTTGGTGGAGGGAATGAGATAAGTGGCAGTGCTGGTGGGGGGTGGGATCAGTGGCAGTGCTGGTGAGGGGTGGGATCAGTGGCAGTGCTGCTGGGGGGTGGGATCAGTGGCAGTGCTGGGGGGAGTTCTGATCAGCCAACTTAGGTGCTCTTGATAAAGGTCATCTGCTGATCTGAGAACTGTAGTGGGGACTTTTAATGGCAACTATAATCACAGGTAGTGTTGCTCACTGTGTTTCTGGCTCGGTCGCGAAAAGGCTGGGAGAGTGGTGTGGGCTTCAGGAACAGCCCAGGATTCGGTGACCCCTGGCAAATTGCCATTCGACCCCCAAGTTGAGAACCACTGCTCTAGTGATACCTGAAGATCTGTATAGAGGAATCAGGACTTAATCTTCCTGCTGTTGATCCCTTTTTTGATATCTAAAGATTTATATAGAGGAATCAGGCCTCCTTCCTCCTGATGATGATCCCCTCTTAGTGATATAAAAATCTATACTGAAGAGTCGTGACCTCTTTCCTTCTGCTGGTGACCCCTCTAGTGATATAAAGATTTATATAGAGGAATCAGGCCTCCTTCCTCCTGATGATGATCCCCTCTTAGTGATATAAAAATCTATACTGAAGAGTCGTGACCTCTTTCCTTCTGCTGGTGATCCCTTTAGTGATACCTAAAGATCTATATACGGGAATCATGACCTCATTCTTCCTGCTAGTGATCCCTCTAGTCATACCTAAAGATCTATATATAGGAATAAGGACCTCCTTCTTCCTGCTAGAGATCCATCTAGCAATAACTAAAAATCTATATAGAGGAATCAGAACCTCCATTCTCCTGCCGGTGACCCCTCTAGTGATAACTGAAGATCTATATAGAAAAATGGGGACCTCTGTTCTCCAGCTGGTGAGCCCTCTAGTGATAACTGAAGATCTATATAGAAAAATGGGGACCTCTGTTCTCCAGCTGGTGAGCCCTCTAGTGATAACTGAAGTGAAGATCTATATAGAAGAATGAGGACCTCTGTTCTCCAGCTGGTGAGCCCTCCAGTGATAACTAAAGATCTATATAAAGGAATCAGAACCTCCATTCTCCTGCTGGTGAGCCCTCTAGGGCTCCATTCTCCTGCTGGTGAGCCCTCTTCCTGCTGGAGATCCCTCTAGTGATAACTAAGGAAATATATAGAGGAATCAGGACCTCATTCCTGCTGCTGGTGATCCTACTAGTGATGCATCATAGAATTCCATTTGCTTTTCCCACTGCATGGCCACACTGCTCATTTTGCAATAATCTGAAATAAGTACCCCAAAATATTTTTCCTTATACGCTGCTCTAGCACTGAGGAAGATAGGTGAAATTGTTAACCGACTTTATATGCCAATTTTATCTCCTCAATGAAAAAACATGCAATTTCTTAATTAACCTGAAATTCTTTTTTAAGTTGGGTGGAAAGAAAACCCTTAGTGTCCTTTTGAGACATTACATCAGTTGCAATGTGCTTAGCCCTCAGTAACAGCCTAGTTCCTATTGACATTTCATTTTGTTTCCATCCATGTCTCACATAGCTTGGAAAGTCCATAAAGCCATCTGCTGCCTACACCCTCTTCTATATCCATTCAAAAGGTATCCAAGCCAAAATTTGTCCAGAGGCTGCAAATCCAGAGGTATTTAAAAGCCATTAACGGCTGGTTCACATACCTCAACACGGCCAAGAACAACCTCCAGATATCAGCAAGAGGGCAGCTCATCTGCAGAGTTCATCAGATGGTGCGGAAAACATGTAGCAAATTTGAGAAACACATTTGGGATCTGGAATTCCTCTTGTTCAACTTTTCACACTGATATAATATAAAATGTATATAATATAATGCAAAAGGGAAACGATTTGCTGTGGTTTGCAGCCAAGTACATGATTGTTTTTAACATAATACATAAGAATTTTTATTGCTAGTTTCGATTGCTTAAAGTGAATATGTGGCCAGGCTATGGAAGTTTGAGAATTTGATAATATATATATATATATATATATATATATATATATATACTCCACATAAAGCCCTCACTGACTTCTGTAGCTACATTCACTGTGGAGCAATTCATCCTCAAATTTCAGAGTAAAGGTGCTAAAGTCAAGTTCTAGTTCATTTTTTTAAAGCTGAACTCCAGGGGAAGGAAAACATGCTCCTTTGTAGAATTTTGTGATTAAATACCACCAAAAGAAAGCTCTATCTATATGTGTGAAAATATCATATGTGTACAGCGTTGCATGATCGCGCAATTGTCATTCAATGTGCGACAGGACTGAAAGCTGAAAATTGGCCTGGGCAGGAAGGGGGTGGAAGTGCCCAAGGCAAGTGGTTAAGCTGGTATCTTAGTACTTTGACACTACAGTATTCTTTACTTTTAGATTTGGTCATATTGATATTGAATATTGCTCTGGATGCATTCAACTCATTGGGCATGCCTGTGTTCTTAGGTACTACTGTAAAGCCAAGGGGACCACCATACGCATTCTGACTTTCAAAATGAATGACATAACTTTGAGAATCAAATTGCAAAAGCTGGGTAATGTGCTGCCGCCCTTGCAAAAGCACCCTCAAGGGCATTGGAAGTGTGCTTTGTTGCTTGCTGAAATTCTCCAACACAAGGGAAATGTAATAGAATCTCTCTGTGTATGCAATAAATTTACAAGAATAGACATACAACAGGACATAAAAGGCTATAGTTTTGACGCAGCACAAGAGCACTTCAACATCAACTCTAGAGAAAACTCTTCTTCGGAGTGAACTTTGGCTGTTTTGGTGCTCAGACGAATGTCTAAACAATTACCCAATTGATGAGAGCTGAACATCAGGTGTAATTGCTGTATTACTCCCGCTATCACACATGATGGATTCTAAGGGGGGCCTCACACCAAAAAAGAAAAAAAAAATCATACGGGACCCATCCTCCAAGCATGCAGCCTGACCCTAGGTTCACACTTGTTTGGCTCTGAGAGACTTGTTTTGCGCTGACATGGCAACCACCAGTTCATTTGAATGGGCTGCTGTGCCTCCTGATAACGCAGGGAAAAGGTCCCTGCACCTTTTCTGAAAATGCAGCCCACACAGAAATCCCAGTGCAGGAAGCCC
This sequence comes from Rana muscosa, assembly GCA_029206835.1. Lineage (NCBI taxonomy): Eukaryota > Metazoa > Chordata > Amphibia > Anura > Ranidae > Rana > Rana muscosa. The sequence goes on along the minus strand of CM055118.1, from coordinate 431,848,995 downwards.
TGCTGTGGTTTCCAGAGTGTGGGGGTGCCATTAGGGATTAATAGCATCCCCACGCATCTCCTGAGTAGCAGTGCATTTTTCTGAGCAGGTGATTGCGGTTGCAGAAACAGGTCCCACAGCGGCAACCAACCACAGAAGTGTGAATCTAGCCTTATGTGCCTTACTGGCCAGGAAAAGGGGAAAGAGCATGCACTCAACCCCCCCCATCCCCCCACCCCGCCCCTGCTGAACCATACCTCAACATGGGAAGGGTATCTTTCCAGAGAGGATTCCCCTAGCAAAGCACCTTGTCCAATGTCCTCATGTTGAGGGAAAGGAGAGGAAAATAAAGAAAAACATGGAGAAAAATAAGAGATAAGGATACAGGAAGTTGCTCCCCTTGACTCAGGTCTTGACTCCCCGTCCCCCACCCCAACCCTAGTCCTATGCAGGTGACTGTATTTATTGTACCCGGGGAGTACAGATTTTTTCAAATCTAGTTTGCTTGTCCTAAAGCAGGGGTGCCCAACTAGTGGCCCGGGGGCCACATGTGGCCCGCAGAGCCCTCTGATGTGGCCCGCGACCTCCTGCTCTGGGATGGCTTGTTGTCAATCCCAGATTGCAGGTCGCCGACCTGCCATTCGAGAGCATCAGTGTTGTAAAAGAAGCCGGCGGTAGAGGAAGCAAGCGGCTTTTCAGAATGTGCACCACACTTGCAGGATGTAATAGAAGTCTATGGCAAAGTACAGCTAACCGGCGGGAAAACCACAGGTACACTGCGCCGCAATAGGTCACATACCATCAGTGTAAAAGCAGCCTTAGGCCCCTTTCACATGATCGGTCCGACCCAATCGGACCCTCCATTCACCTCTATGGAGCGGCAGATATAAACAGACTTTTGTCCGTTTACACCTGCCTGCCTCCAATCTGATCTGCTAAAAAAAAAAACAGAAGTGGATCTGCCCCCTTCTATCTTATTGGATTGGAGGGCCCATAGAGTAGATTGGGCTGTGTCTGTGTCTGCTTTGCATATGCAGACTGGACACAGACCTGTCATCTTCCCACTCCTCTCATTGTGGCCCGCGACTGGTTACTAAGTTGCTTAAGTGGTCCCCAGCCTTCAAAAGGTTGGGCACCCCTGTCCTAAAGGATTCTAACTAACTTTTCATGGAGTATTATTCAAGATATTTTGTTATTGGTCACAGCAATATTGACAACAGGCGACTTCCATGCTTTCACAGTGGATATTTTGGCCGCCTGGAAAAGATAGAAAATGAGAAACTGGGTGTATCTGGCAATATCAGGAGTTGTTTTGGCATTTTTTGGGTACATCAATATTACCGTATATACTCGAGTATAAGCCAACCCGAATATTAGCTGAGGCACCTAATTTTACCACAAAAAACTGGGAAAACGTATTGACTCGAGTATAAGCCTAGGGTGTCCATCTGCATGCCTCACTGTGCCCATGCCTCACTGTGTCCATGCCTCACTGTGCCCATCCTCACTGTGTCCATGCCTCACTGTGCCCATGCCTCACTGTGTCCATGACTAGACTGACGTTTAACATGGGAGTCTATGGAAGGGCTTTAAAAAATCAGTGCTCCCCGACCGTAGGTCCCCCAGACAAAAGTCTTTGCACACTTAGAGGAAAAATGGGGCTACATGTGTGCCAAGTTCCGGGTCCAGGGGACCTACGACCGGCCGGTACCAGGTCCCCAAATTCACCAGAGAAATTACCGTTTAACATGGGAGTCTGAGGAAGGGGTGCCCGGCTTTGAAAATTCGGTGCTCCCCGGCCATAGGTTCCCCGGACAACAAACTTTGCACATTTGTAGAGGAAGAGGGGGGCTATATGTGTGCCAAGATTGGGTCCAGGGGACTTATGGCCAGCCAGTACCGGGTCCCCAAAGTCTGGGAGATCAGGCGCAAAAAGGTGACTCGAGTATAAGCCGAGGGGGGCATTTTCAGCACAAAAAAATGGCTGAAAAACTTGGCTTATACTCGAGTATATACGGTAGTTCCCGAATGGTTTAAAATGAACACCCTGGTCCAAAATCTTTTGACTTTGGGTCCACCAGACATGATACATGATGCCTTCCTGCCCGCAGCCTCTTAAACAGAGAGAGGATAGATCTTGGCAATCCTAGATGGTACTAAATACCAATGGGACAGGACCATATAGTTTGCTTTCTTAGGGTTGTATTCAGTATTCCTTTGTGTATCCTGGCTGCTGTCCAGGGCGACAAGCTATCTCTACGCCAAGATCCACCTCCCATGCCAAGTGTTGAAGCAACTTGTTAGATGTTGTGGAGAAAAGTTGACACAACACCGAGATCCCGCCTGACCTGTATCCTGCAAACATGTACTCTCAAATAGACTTGCCAACCACAATACCTAAATATACATTGCAGCTTGCAAGTGGTTTACTGGGGTTATGGCTGAAGCTGTCACCCCTGGTATTTTTTTTTTTCAGCCGGCGACTGGCTCTCTGGGACGTCCCCCCTTCCCGCCACTCGCCAGTGTTTATTGTGCTTGCTGTTTTTACTGGGGCACCCGAGGAACGACCTGACGGGTCGCACGGCTGGCCATAAAGATTCCCAGAGACCAGATCATCTCTGGTTACCTTTATGGTCTTGGAGGACGACATCGTTCTAGGGCCGAAGTAAACAATATTTTTATCAAAACTTTTTTTGATCTTTTGCTTTTAAAGATGGAGGAGAGATTTGGGGTCTTATTTCCCCCAGATCTCTCCATAAAGAGGGCCTGTCATCCCTTATTTCTATGACAAGGGCTGATTACATTCCTTAATGTAATAGGATTAAAAGTGATAGAAAAATAAAACTAAATGAAAGATACAGTGTAAAAAAATAAATAAATACAATTTTTTTTTTAAAGCGGCCCCATCCCTCCATGGTCGGGCACAGAAGAGAACGCATACGTAAATCGCATATGTAAAAGGTGTTTGCACCACACATGTGATATATCGCCGCAAACGTTAGAGCGAGAGTAATAATTCTAGCGCTGGACCTCCTCTGTAACTCTAAACTGGTAACCTGTAAAAAAATTTAAAGCTTTGCCTATGGAGATTTTTAAGCATCGTAGTTTGTCGCCATTCCACTAGTGTGCACAATTTTAAAGTGTGACATGTTAGGTATCTACAGTGGATATAAAAAGTCTACACACCCCTGTTAAAGTTTCAGGTTTCTGTGATGTAAAAAAATGAGGCAAAGATAAATCATTTCAGAACTTTTTCCACCTTTAATGTGACCTATAAACTGTACAACTCAGTTGAAAAACAAACTGAAATATTTTAGGGGGGGGGGGGCGAAGTAACAATAAAAATAAATAAAAATAATGTGGTTGCATAAGTGTGCACACCCTTAAACTAGTACTTTGTTGAAGCACCTTTTGATTTTATTACAGCACTCAGTTTTTTGGGGAATGAGTCTATCAGCATGGCACATCTTGACTTGCCAATATTTGCCCACTCCAAATCTGTCAGATTGCGAGGGCATCTCCTGTGCACAGCCCTCTTCAGATCACCCCACAGATTATCAATGGGATTCAGGTCTGGGCTCTGGCTGGGCCATTCCAAAACTTTAATCTTCTTCTGGTGAAGCCATTCCTTTGTTGATTTGGATTTATGCTTTGGGTCGTTGTCATGCTGAAAGATGAAGTTCCTTTTCATGTTCAGCTTTCTAGCATAAGGTGACCAGATTTTTTTAATTAAATCTGGGGACATATTTTTATTTATTTTTTACTAGTAATGGCAGCAATCAGCGACTCTCTGCCCGTCGCCACCCGCCTCACAGCCTGTCAAGTCTCGTTCTCCGTGCCCCGGCTTCTACTGGGTGGGGTGCGGAGGAAGATCACTCCACCAGGGAAGGCAAGGAGATAAGCAGGCAGGCGGCTGGCCGGGACTTGAGCCAAGGCAGAAGAACATGCGAGCGGAGCTGAATGGGCACCCGAAACTGAAGAAATATTCCCTCCACTCCGACCAGCACATGATCATCAGAAAGGGGCACAGATAATGGAAAAGAATACACCCCCCTAATCTATTGGAGCGGCGGGGGGTGTGTAATTCAGATTTTTTTTTTTTAATTGCACTGACTGTCTTTGAAATTGCCCCAGCCCCTGTTCAAATCCAATCCGGGGACAAAACCGGGGGGCAGACTTGGTTCGGGGACAGTGTCCTCAATCAGGGGACTGTCCCCTGAAACCGGGGATGTCTGGTCACCCTATTCTAGCAGAAGCCTGAAATCTCCACAAAGGGACACACAAAAAATAAATTAAAAAAATCTGACAGGGGTTATAACCCTACGAGATTTTTTTTAGAATCATACTTACCTAGGTGGATGGAGCATTGGTCCCCTGCCGGCTCGAAGACTGAGATCCAAGTGATCAAACACCGCCGATCGCTCAGGTTTTCAGAGCTCTCTGCTCTGCCCCCCACCCCATGCTCACTGAAGCACTGGGCTGTGAAGATGGCGGGAGAGGCCGGCTGAGCCGGGTGCCGTTCCAGGCATGTGGGCGGATCCCGACCATATGGTCGCGATTTTTTTTTTCCGAGCCTACAGCAGCTCTGTGACGTCAAATCGGGTTACAGGAGTGCAGAACGAACTGCACTCCTGTGATCCACAGGGGAAGTACAGCCAGCTTTCCCCATACTTCTCCTTTAAGAAGTGGTGGTGTGTTTAGCGTTACACATGCCACATTCATTCCCGCTTCCCTTTTGGATTTGAAAGCTTTTGATTTTATATTCTCAGCAGTATAATGGTGTAATATACTCCAAACAAGAAATGTTCTAATCCTGATGAGGAAAGGACGTACTCTATGTGCTGGAAGAAGGCAGGAAGTATTTTTATGTCAAATAACTTTGCAAGCCTTGAAATCTGAATTTTCTGCATTGCTTTTAGCCTTGTAGAAATTAATTCTATGAGACGTGAAAAGCCAATGTGCTGCTTGTTAAACTCAGCGTCTAATCATGGCCCATTCTAAGCAGATGATTGCACGAAGGTGTGTGACATCATTCTGTAAAATCTGCAATTGTCTAAAGATGTCATCATGACAACTCAGGTATTTATAGAAATCAGTAGCAGGAAAATGAAATGTATTTTAGATCTAAAGCGAAAAGAACCCTTTCTTGTCTCTCAGCTCATTAAACTGTAAAACTATTCATAGGCTGAGAATGTTTCCCCGCTTGATCTATTCAACTGCTAAAATAGATGTCTGGATGTGTAGGTGGACGTTATGTATACAAGTCTTTAAAGCAGTGGCGGCCGCTCCATTAGGGGTGCAGGGGCGCTGCCCCCCTAATCTTCATGCAGGGTGCCAAATGCATGGATTTCAATGGGTCTTTCTTTTTTTTTTTTAGAAGCACACGATTAGAGCCTGAGTCTCTAATTGGCTTCAAAAAGGGTGGGCTCGGGGCGCAGAGCACTGCGCCCTAAGCCCACCCACTTGTGTGACAATAGGGAATTAATATTTGCTATTGTCTTCCTGCTTCTCCTCCTAGCCAATCAGGAAGGAGTCAGGAGTCTTAAGACCGAGAGGAGAAGCGATCAGATTGGCTGGTAGGAGAAGCAGGGGGGAAGCCACCCAAGCTGCCCCGCGGGGACCAGTGACACCAATACAGTGGTCAGTGCTAAAAAAAAATGCACTGTCACTGTACTAACGACACTGGCAGGGAAAGGGAGAACATCTGGGGCGATCAGAGGGTTAACTGTGTGCCTGACCAGTGTTTTACTATACTGTGTTTTACTAGAGTAAAAGATGGAATTTATTCTCTACTTTGCAGGGACACAAAATCCATTCCCTCCCTCCTGTCAGAACGGTGATCTGCCTTGTTTACATAGGCAGATTGCCGTTCTGCCTATCTCCATAATGATAGACAGGTGACGGCAGACATCGGGTACCGTGCAACTGCCGATTGGCTTCCGCTGTGTGGAAGCGAGCCAGCGGCAGCGCACATGCGTGCCCTCTACCTGGAAGTGTCAGATCATATATACAGTGGATATAAAAAGTCTACACACCCCTGTTAACATGTCAGATTTCTGTGATGTAAAAAAATGAGACAAATATAAATCGTTTCAGTTTTTTTTTCCACCTTTAATGGGACCTATAAACTGTACAACTCAGTTGAACAACAAACTGAAATCTTTTAGGTGGAGGGATGTAAAAATAAATAAATAAAATAATATGGTTGCATAAATGTGCACACCCTTATGCCCCGTACACATGACCGATTTTCCTGACGAGAAAACTGCCATTTTTTAGATTGGTCAGGAAAACATAGCAGTTTTCCCGACGAGAAAACCGCCCGCAAGAAATTTAGAACCTGCTCTATTTTTTCCCGTCGGGTTTCCCGTCAGTTTTTTTCTCGTCGCGAAAACCGGTCGTGTGTATGCTTTTCCGAGGGGAAAAAAAACGCGCATGCTCAGAATCAAGTATGAGACGGAAGCTCTTTCTGGTAAAACTAGCGTTCGTCATAGAGATAGCGCATTCGTCACGCTGTAACGGGCTGAAGAGCACGAGGCTGAAAAGCGCAAATCGTCTCTCACCAAACTTTTACTAAAACGAGATCAGCAAAAGCAGCCCAAAGGGTGGCGCCATTTGAATGGAGCGTCCCCTTTATAGTGCCGTCGTACGCGTTGGACGTCACCCGCGCTTTGGTCAAGCGGTTTTTTTAATGAACGTGTGTATGCAAGGCAGGCTTGAGAGGAATCACGTCGGGAAAAACGTCGGTTTTTGGCATGTCAGGAAAATCGGTCGTGTGTACGGGGCATTACACTAATACTTTGTTGAAGCACCTTTTGATTTTATTACAGCACTCAGTCTTTTTAGGAAAGAGTCCCATCAGCATGGCACATCTTGACTTGGCAATATTTGCCCACTCTTCTCTGCAAAAACAATCCAAATCTGTCAGATTGAGAGGACATCTCCTGTGCACAGCCCTCTTCAGATCTACCCAACAGAATTTCAATGGGATTCAGGTCTGGGCCCTGGTTGGGCCATTCCAAAACTTTAATCTTCTTCTGGTGAAGCCATTCCATTGTTAATTTGGATGTATGCTTTGGGTTGTTGTCATGCTGAAAGATGAAGTTCCTCTTCATGTATAGCTTTCTAGCAGAAGCCTGAAGGTTTTGTGGCAATATTGACTGGTATTTGGAACTGTTCATAATTCCCTCCACCTTGACTAAGGCCCCTGTTCCAGCTGAAGAAAAACAGCCCCAAAGCATGATGCTTCCACCACCATGCTTCACAGTGGGTATGGTGTTCTTTTGGTGATGTGCAGTGTTGTTTTGCACCAAATATATCTTTTGGAATTATGGCCAAAAAGTTCAACCTTGGTTTCATCAGACATAACACATTTTCCCACATGCTTTTGAGAGACTTCAGATGTGTTTTTGCAAAATTTAGCCGGACTTGGATCTTTTTCTTGGTAAGAAAAGGCTTCCGGCTTGCCACTCTACCCCATAGCCCAGACATATGAAGAATACGGGAGATTTTTGTCACATGTACCACACAGCCAGTACTTGCCAGATATTCCTGCAGCTCCTTTAATGTTGCTGTAGGCCTCTTGGCGGCCTCTCTGACCAGTTTTCTTCTCGTCTTTTCATCAATTTTGGAGGGACCTCCAGTTCTTGGTAATGCCACTGTTGTGCCATATTTTCTCCACTTGAGGATGACTGTCTTTTCACTGTGTTCCATGGTGTATCTAATGCCTTGGAAATTTTTGTACCCTTCTCTTGACTGATACATTTTAACAATGAGATCCCTCTGATGCTTTGGAAACTCTCTGCGGACCATGGCTTTTGTAGAATGTGACTAAGAAAATGTCAGGAAAGACCTACTAGAACAGCTGAACTTTATGTGGGGTTAATCAGAGGCACTTTAAATGATGACAGGTATGTACTAACTCCTATTTAACATGAGTTTGAATGTGATTACTTAATTCTGGACACAGCTACATCCCCAGTTATAAGAGGGTGTGCACACTTATGCAACCAAATTATTTTAGTTTTTTGTTTTTTTACTTCCCCCAAAGATTTTGGTTTGGTTTTCAATTGAGTTGTACAGTTTATAGGTCACATTAAAGGTGGAAAATAGCAGAATACATATTGGTAGACATGTGCAAGTCGTTTCGTTCCGAATTAGTTTTTTAACAAATTTTGAGAAATTCGTTAATTCGGAAATATCTGAATTAACGAAAACTCGTTTAACGAATTTTAACGAATATTCGTAAATTCGAATATTCGAAAATTCGTAGATTCGTACATTCGTAAATTTGTACATTCGCACATTCGTAAATGCTTAAATTCATACATTCATAAATTAGTAAATTCGTAAATTCGTAAATTTGGAAATCTGAAATAATAATTAACTAATAATAACTTAACTATTACTAACTATTAATAGGTATTAGAATTTCCTTTCAAATTTGGCTGTTAGTGAACTTAATGAAGTTACAAATTGTTTTCTGAAATAATGAATGCCGTATCTAAACAAATGGAACGTAATGAATTAATAATAATAATAAATAACAATAATAATAATAAAAACGTTTTATTATTATTATTAATTATTAATTTGTTCCGTTCCATTTGTTTAGATGTGGCATTTGTTATTTCAGGTTATGCGTAACTTTGGATAAATTTGTATTCGTTACGTTCACTAACAGCCAAATTTGAAAGGAAATTACAATACCTATAATTTAATAGTTATTTTTTCAGATTTTCAAATTTTCGGGTTTTCGAATTTCCAAATTTCCGAATTTTCAAATTTCCGAATGTACGAGTTTACAAATTTACGAATGTACGAATGTATATATTTACAAATGTACGAATTTACGAATGTATATATTTACGAATGTACGAATTTACGAATTGCGGTCATAACGAATGACCCGAAAAAAAAACAAAAAAAACGAATGAAACGAAAACGAAAACTAACACATTTTTTGGCAGTGCACATGTCTACATATTGGCCTAAATTTATAAAGAAATTAGATTTTTATTGGACATGTTTTATAGCAGAAAGTAAATATTGTTTTTTTATAAAACACGTTTTTGTTTATTTTATTTATATATATAGCGCAAAAAATAAAAACCCAGTGGTGATCAAATACTACCAAACGAAAGCTCTATTTGTGTGAAAAAAATAATATAAATTTCATTTGATTACAGCGTTGCATGACCGTGCAATTGTCTGTTAAAGTAACGCAGTGCCAAAAAGCAAATGGCATGGTCATAAAGGGGGGGGGGGGTAAATCTTCCGGAGGTCAAGTGGTTAATGAAGCGTGGCAAATGCCCTGTGTGTGTTGATCTTGTATTTGTTTTAAAGAGGCCCAGCAGAACCCCAGCTCATTAGTACCCCATTCAGCAGATTCCCTGCTTATTAGTACCCCTGCTCAGTACTTTCCCCAGTTTTGATGATCCCCCACTCAGTAGCAACCCCCAGCTCTGCTGATCCTCTGGTTATCTTTTTTTTTTTCTTCTCTCTCCAGTCCCCACCCACCTCCCTGTCAGGGAATCCCTGTGAGGCATCTGGTGCATAGATATGCACATTGTATTTCCCAAAGAACGACTGACAGGCACATGCATACGCGCAGGAGTTCACTGGTGCGCATGCGTACAGGCGCAATCCCTGCTGGCAACAGGCAGCCTATTTAAAGGGAGCTCATTCCCATATTCTTTGCTGACTGATCTTCAGCTGTGCCCTGCGTCCTGATTGATCCTGCATGTGTAGCGATACCCTCAGCTAAGAGAGCCGCTGGTTTGATTTTCGGGCCTGTAACACACCGCTGTCAACCCCCAGCAATTGGCTCTACCCTCCCTTGGCACAGTTAGTAGGGGATGATAGGATTGTGTGGCTCTTGGTAACACAATCCTGCAATAAAGGCACACAGTAATATTGTATGGCTAACACCAAAGCCATGTACACACGATCAGATTTCCTATGGATTCTAGTCCGATGGATTTGTCCATCGGATATCCGATGAAACTGTTTTCCATCAGTCTTGCCTACACACCATCAGTCAAAAAACCGACCGTTCCAAACTCCGTGACGTAAAACACTCCGATGAGCCGAGAAAAATGAAGTTTAATGCTTCTGAGCATGCGTCGCCTTGATTCTGAGCATGCGTGGGTTTTTGATCCGATGGACTTGCCCATAGACGATCTGAGTTTTCGATCGTTTTTTTATCCATTGGAAAAATTTAAAACATGTTCTATTTTTTAAAACCGATGGAAAAAAGACCGATGGGTCCCATACACGATCGGTTTGTCTGATGAAAAGAATCCATCGGACGAAAATCCATAGGATATCTGATCGTGTGTACAGGGCTTTACTGTTTCTCCTGCACAGTAATGACACAAACAATCAGTCTGCTTAATTCTGGCACTTTACTGAAGGTAATAGTTAAGCAGATAAACAGTGTACGTTAACATATGCAGAGCCCTGCAATAAAAGAGTATTTAGCAAGTCAACAGATATACAATCCTGTACATAGATAACTAACAGACCCTGCTGCAGCTCTCCTCCTTCGTGGGCAAGATGGCGCCCAGAAATGTCTACACTGATAAGTCAGGCCTGACTGTCCTAGGTGTAAGTTACGTGGAGAAGAATCTTCGCTAGCAAACGGTGGTGCACTTCTCGAACAATTTTTAATCCACAAGAATAAAGGTTGACAAACTTGGTGAACAAAGATCAAGTCACTAATACTATTCAATGCACTGTCCCTCCGGCGTGCAACTACAAACGCTAACAGTAAGCCCCAAATGGCAGTCACTGGATCTAGAGATCCTGTATGTAATCTCTGAGCAGGTGCTCTCTCACCCAACCGGACCAGTCCTGTCCGTAATTTCCGTAGCTGTGTCTCGGTACACAGATTCCACGACACCCGGGTCTTCGGTCCTCCTGGTAGTAGTGGAGCGGTAACAGGATGAGATGTCCCTCAGGCTCCTCAGTGGAAGAATACAGGGCCTAGGCTTCAGGCCCTGTCAAGAACAGCAGACTCGGCACAGAGTTCCACTTGCTGGGCGGGCGATGTCCAAAGAGAGAGACCTACGGCCCGCCCTCCAGTTAAATAGCCCACCCCAGCAGTCTTTGCGCTGGGCAATGCACCCTGGGTGTCCCGTTGTACCCTGGGTATCATAGTCTCTGGGTTATTAAAGCAACGCCCCGCTGCACATGTTTTTCCTGTTACTCACCTGGCGTGTTCTTGACCTGATCCTGGATTCTGCTCCTGTCTTATCGTTTAACTAGCGACGGCCCGTCCATACACCCCCCTAATCAATGCACCCGGCCCCTAATCTACAAGCAGGGTGCCGGATGCATGGATTTCAACGTTTGTTTTTTTTTGAAGCACATGATTAGAGCCTGAGGCTTTAATTGGCTTTAAAAAAGGGTGGGCTCGGGGCATTTGTTTGCCGGCCCCCCATAAATTATGAGCACCAGCCGCCACTGCGTTTACCCTTGACCCGGCTCCGTTCCTGACTTTGCTCATGACTCGGTACCTCGATGTCCGCCTGTTATTGACCCTGGCTATTCCTGAGACCCTCCTTCCGCCTCTGATTCTGGCTCCCGGTACTCCTCGGGCGCTTGCCTGGCTGTAAGCTGCACCAGCTCTGTACACCGCTGGATGTTCCAGCCTCCAGAGTCCTAACAATCTGCCTATCCTGGACCATCAGCGTAAGCAGAGTGCCCCTTTAGTCTGGACCAGTCCTCTGAAAACTACTGCTGTTCCTGCTCCTCTGGTTCGACAGTTGCCTTGGGAGCCACTCACCTTCCTGCTGCTCCACGCTGCACACCAGATGTGACGTCTGCATCAGACACTCCCAAAATATCTAGACATGAACTAGAAAAGACTGCTGATGATGTCTTTCCTGGTTGCTTGTTGGTTTCTCAGTGCATCCTGGGATATCTCATACCCGCAATACCTCCAAAACAAAGCAAAGCTAACTCTGAATAAAAGCCTCTCGAAAGTTGCAGGTGCTGTGAGAAAGCATTGTCATAGACTTCTTTGGAGGCTTTGCAGACACATAGGGCTCATTTACACTTGCTTCGGCTTCAACAAGGCTTCGGACAGGCTTTGTTAAAGCTCTCTGAACGCTAATCAAAGCTCCTGTCACTAAATAAAATGGTATGCTTACAGTCCTGTTTACTTATTTTAGTGGATTCAATCACCACTGGGTATTTTTTTGTTTGTTTGTTTTTTTTGCTATATAAACAAAAAAAAAAAACTGAAAATGTTGAAAAAAACAAGTTTCTTTGTTACTGTTATAAAACTTTGGAAATAAATAATCTTTTTTCATAAATTTAGGCCAAAATATATTCTGCTAAATTTCCTGCACAATGCGCCCCCTAGAAATGTAATTTCCTGCTTGTGTGATTGGTTTGTTGATCTTCCCAGAAGTCTACAAGTCACATTTTAGCCATCCTCTTCAATAGGAATTTCATTTTTGTTGGCTTAACTACTCCTAAACAGATTCAGACACTACAATTTCCCTAATTAGAACACAGAGAGTGAACCAGGTGGTTATAATGAACCAGATACTTCCACTCAGAAATCAGTCTTGCAAGGAACAACCAGCTTTTTCTTCAGGACAAAAACAAGTAGGGATCTGTTACAAAGGTTGGTAACCCCTTCTCGCCACCGCCTCCTAGCCCTTTAAAAGGTTCTAAATGCAGAGGCAGGCATTCCGGTCATGTGACCACTGTGATTGGCAGTCACAGCGCTCACGTGATTAGAAAGCTCCTGATCACAAGTATGCATTGTGAGCTTTCCCGTACCTGCCGGGTACTGTGCTGGGAGCGCGCAGGGAGCACACTCTCAGCACATTTAATTGTTTACATAGGGCCGCATATATCAAGCTGCTTGAGATTAAAGCCCCCGCTGCTGAGAGCACACATATATGCGTACGCCCATCGGGAAGCGGTAAAATCCCTACAATGTACATAGATCACCCAGAGTACTGAGTGAGTACTGATAATCTTAGTTTAAAGTCTAACTCCAGGTTTCATTTCACTTTAAAAGTATTTGCTTCACTAATAGATGTGACCGCTGTCAGCGCTGTATAGATTTTATATAACCTACAGTATACAGCGCTGTGTTCTGGAAGCAGTACGAGGACTTCCTGTCCTGTTCCCAGAACTAAACTCAAAGAATCAAATGCAGCTCTAGGTGGCAACTCATCTAGTGAAGGATGTATAGTAAGGGAGCACTCTAATGGGGACACCTGATGTAAGGGGACATGCTGATGGGGACACCTGATGTAAGGAGGCACTCTGATGATAGGGAGCACTCTGATGGGGACACCTGATGTGATGGGGTCTCTGATGGGGATACTTGGTGTAAGGGAGCACTCTGATGGGGACACCTGATGTAAGGGGACACTCTGATGGGGACATGTGATGTAAGGGGGCACTCTGATAGGGACACCTGATTTAAGGGGACTATCTGATGAGGACAACTGATGAAAGGAGGCAATCTGATGGGGACACTTGGTATAAGGGCTCACTCTGATAGGGACACCTGATGTGATGGGGTCTCTGATGGGGATACTTGGTATAAGGGCTCACTCTGATGATGGGGACACCTGATCTAAGAAGGCACTCTGATGATGAGAAAACCTGATGTAAGGGGACTCTCTGATGGGGACACTTGATATAAGGGGGGGCTCTGATAGGGACACCTGATGTAAGGGAACACTTTGATGGGAACACCTAATGTAAGGGGACACCTGATGTAAAGGGACACTCTGATGGGGACAAGTGATGTAAGGGGACACTTTGATGGAGACACCTGATGTAAGGGGACACTCTGATGGGGACATCTGATGTAAGGGGAAACCTGATGTAAGGGAACACTCTGATGGGGACACCTGATGTAAGGGGACACTCTGATGAGGACAACTGATGAAAGGAGGCAATCTGATGGGGACACTTGGTATAAGGGCTTACTCTGATAGGGACACCTGATCTAAGAAGGCACTCTGATGATGGGGACACCTGGTGTAAGGGGACACTCTGATTTAAGGGGACTCTTTGATGGGGACACCTGATATAAGGGGGGACTCTGATAGGGACACCTGATGTAAGGGGACACTTTGATGGGAACACCTGATGTAAGGGGACACCTGATGTAAGGGGACACTCTGATGGGGACAAGTGATGTAAGAGGACACTCTGATGGGGACACCTGATGTAAGGGGACAATCTGATGGGGACTCCTGATGTAAGGGCACACTTTGTTGGGGTCATCTGATGTAAGGGGACACCTGATGTAAGGGAACACTCTTATGGGAACACCTGATGTAAGGGGACACTCTGATGGGGACACCTGATGTAAGGAGACACTTTGTTGGGGACACCTGATGTAAGGAGGCAGTTCAGGCAAAAATGATTTTTGCTATGTGTAGTGTAAAAAAAGTTATGTCTGCTGAGGAATAATGCACTTACGTACAGCTCTCGCAATGCTTCTGGCCCACTGTAGATATGAGAGCTAAGGCTCAGCTCTGCATCATGCAGACTTGCAGGTTGTGGGGTTTTAGGCAGAAGAGTAGAGATTTTTAAGAAACTTCAGGGCCCATTCACAGCAACCTATGAGCGTTATGCTCCATATAATGAGTGCACACTTGTGTGCGTTATATAGTGGCGATATAATGCGTCATTACAGCATATTGCATTATTTACTTTGTTCTTTTTTTTTTTTTTATTACAGTGTTGCTGCATTTTTACATAATGCACACCACCGCACATGTATAGTATGAACAAGGCACATGGAGGACAATTGTTGTCTATGCACCCTTGCTTTGAACCTTGATCAAAGCAGATCAATAAAGATCAACATACCTGGTGTGAAGAAGCCATAACCCCTAAAGGAAGCCATAGAGGTAAATGTGAGTTGCAGGTTACCCTACGACCCCCTCTGGTTCTCGTCTAAAAAGTACTATAGGATATAATTGGAATTTAGCACAATTCTAATTCAGCCAATCGCATTATCACCTATCTAGGTCAGCAGCCTAATGCCTCGTACACACGATCGGACCTTTTTCCGATCAAACTTCCATCGGAATTCTGACAGAATTTCATTGGGAAAAAATAGAACATGTTCTATTTGAAAATTCCGATGAAAAAACCCCAACGGACTCCGTCTGACTTTTTTCATCGGAAATTCCTATCATGTGTACAGGGCATTAGGTGCACAACTTGTTGAACATTCTCTAGGCTGGGTTCACACTACTGTGAATTGGGTGTGGGAGATTGTGACCAGCTCTCTATGGAGCTGCTGCGGAGCGTCTTTGGCTCAGTTTCAGGTCCGAATTCAGGCAAAAATTCAGCCCTGATTCGTCCCCGAAACAGAGAACAGAGACGCACCGGAACCCTGCTGCGAGCCGCATCCGTCTGAGGTGTGAACCCAACCCCAAACTTCAGTGTATTTCTGTGTGATGGCACCTAAATGCATGCGAATAGAAAAGCATGCATTTAGGTGCCATCAAAGTAAAACAGAAACACACTGAGGTTTAAAAGAACTTTCAACAAGTTGGTCGTTTAGGTGATAAAGATGTAAGCTTCCGGGAAAACTCAAATAATAATTAGATTTTTATAATAATTGTGAATATAAAAACATGAGATAATTATTATAAAAATTCTCAAGAACATTTTTTTAAATGATAAACCAGCATCATGGTCTCCGCATGCCTTTTATGTGAAGACAAACCACAAACGTCACATGCAAGCTTAAAGCCCAACACAACCAGTAACAACCATTGTAGAAGTCAGAAAAGTGAAAGAGTGTCAGAGAAATAATCAGTTCCAGCCTGGCCGGCATAGCCGTGTCCCTGTGCGCATGCGCGGCAGAATGGTGCTCCCACGCATGCGCGTCTGTGATCCAACTGAACGGCACGCACGCATGCGCACTAGTGCACGCATTACGTGACTTCCTGGCTGCCTATAAAAGCTGATCAAGTGCCCAAACAGATTGCTGGTTTGTCTTTCAGCTTCCTGTGGTTATTTCCTGTTTCCTGTTGTTGATTGCCTGTTGTGACCCGGATTGACCCTGACCTGCTCTGATCTTCTCCTGACCTGACTTTTTGGCTTGCTTAACGGACTCCGCTCTTGTCTCCTGTGTTTGACCCTCTGCCTGTGACCCAGATTGCCTCCTGTCTCCAGTACCTTGACCCTCTGCCTGTGACCTGGATTTGTCTACTCTCCTGTGTTTGACCCTCAGCCTGCTCTGGACTTTCTGCTTGGCTTCATCAATTGGGTCCTGATACCCGTCAGTTCCTGCACAGCTCTACAGGATCTCCACGCAAATCCTGCCCTGCCTGCTGGTAGATGGTGCCTCTTTGTGCCATCCACCCTCTGTACCATCTCCAGGGGGTGGAGTGCACTTAGTCGCAAGAGTGAACCACTCTCTGTATCTCGGCCTCAGTGAGTACCCCATTCTGACAGTACAAACCAGCCATGTCAGAGGCCGACAGAGCGCGTTCTCCTCTTGAGATCCTGTGCGAGCAGGTTACAGCCCTTACTGACGCAGTCCAGAAACTGCAGGAAGGCTATGTTCAGATTGATGGTCGTCTCCAGCAACTTTCTGGGTCGCCTGCACCAACAGCCGCAGCTCCTGCACCCACCAGCGGGGCCTCCGCTTCCCAAGCCTCATCAAGCCCTATGGTGATTATGGCTTCCCCTGAACCCAGGGTCTCCACGCCTGAGCGATTTTCTGGCGACCGCAAGAAATTTCGGGCTTTCAAGAATGCCTGTTCCCTGTACTTAGCCCTTCAGCCCCGGACTTTTTCGTCTGAAGTTGTTAAGGTGGGATTTATCAACCCCCTGCTGGCAAAAGAGTCGCAAGCCTGGGCCCACAGCCTAATGGAACAGAGAAGTCCTCTACTAAACTCAGTGGACACTTTTTTCGAAAGCATGGCGCAACTTTATGATGACCCGCAATGTACCACTACAGCCGAAGCCATTCTACACACCCTGTCTCAAGGGAAAAGGCAGGTAGAGGATTCAACCGCAAGTGGTCGGCTGACACTGGTTG
Organism: Rana muscosa; assembly: GCA_029206835.1. Taxonomy (NCBI): domain Eukaryota; kingdom Metazoa; phylum Chordata; class Amphibia; order Anura; family Ranidae; genus Rana; species Rana muscosa. The sequence continues at coordinate 431,831,969 of CM055118.1, read as the reverse complement.
GAATGAACCTGCTCTGCAATACCAGTACCGTCAGAGCCTGTCTGAAGCCCTTAAAGATGAGCTAGCTAGGATCGAGACCCCTGCCACTTTGGAGGATTTAATCCAATCAGCTACCAAGTTGGACAGACGCATGCGGGAGCGACGCTCTGAGCGCTTCCAGGCCCCCCGACCTAGTTGGATGCTTCCTAAGCCGTCTCCCATCCATCCATCTTTTCCAGTTCCTCCTGTCACCCCTGTTCCAGAGGCTGAACTCATGCAACTTGGATTAGTCCGAGCTCCTTTTACCCCTGAGGAGAGGCAACGATGACGACAGGCCAACCTATGTCTGTACTGTGGAGGAACAGGACATTTTCTTCGCACCTGCCCTGTAAGACCCAGTAAGTCACGCTCACAGTTTATTATGAACTATCAAGTCACTGGTTTTTCTCAGACTTATGTCACCCTCTCTGCCTCCCTACAGCTAGCGGAAAAGGAAATTTGCCTGCCAGCTATAATTGACTCCGGAGCCTGCAGTTGCTTTCTGGACACTTCACTGGCTCAAAGACTACACGTTCCACTGCAGACTAAAGAACAAAGCCTCCAGATCCACTTGGCGGATGGGTCTCTTCCTGGCTCCGGTCTTGTCACACAAGAAACTAGGCCCATTCTTATCACCATGGACTCCGGCCATCAGGAGTTCCTACGCTTCAACATCATCTTTTCTCCCATGTTCCCCATCATCTTGGGGCTCCCCTGGCTGCAGGCACATGAACCCCACATCAATTGGAACAAGAAAGAGGTCTTCTTCTCCTCTCCATGCTGCTCCCAGCACTGCCTCACTCCAGCTCCGGCCTCCTGTCTATCCGTAACACTAGCACCTGACAACCTCCAGCACGTCCCTCCAGTATACCTTGAATTTAGAGACGTTTTCGATAAACAGAAAGCTGACCGTTTACCACCTCATCGGTCATACGATTGCCCCATTGAGCTGCTACCTGGTTCCGAAGTACCCTTTGGCTGCATATTTCCACTATCAGAGACTGAGTTGGTGGCTCTCAAGACTTATATTGATGAGAACCTGGATTAAGGCTTTATTCGTCCATCCTCTTCGCCGGCTGGAAGAAAAAAGATGGTTCCCTAAGACCGTGCATTGATTATAGAGAACTAAACAAAATAACTATTAAAAATCGATACCCACTTCCACTCATCCCAGAGTACCCACTTCCACTCATCCCAGAGTTGTTTCAACGTTTCTGGACTGCCCGAATTTTCTCTAAATTGGATCTGCGTGGTGCCTAAAACCTCATCCGAATTCGGTCTGGGGACGAATGGAAGACCGCCTTCAGGTCCAGGTTTGGAATTATGAATACTTGGTGATGCCGTTTGGGCTGTGTAACGCCCCGGCCACTTTCCAGCACCTGGTAAATGAAATTTTTCGGGAATATCTGGACAACTTCCTAGTCGTTTACCTGGACGACATTCTAATTTTTTCCCCCACCATTGAGTAACACTGGGTTCACGTAAAGACGGTCCTTGCAATCCTCAGGAGACATAAATCGTACCTCAAGGCGGAGGAATGTGAATTTGAAAAGACTGTTGTGCAATTCTTAGGTCTTATCATTTCCACCAATGGGGTCACAATAGACCCACAAAAGGTCAAAGTAATCCAGGAATGGCCGACTCCAGTGGATAAAAAGGGAGTGCAGCGATTTATAGGATTCGCTAATTTCTACCGTAGATTCATCATTGGCTTTTCATCCATTGTCGCACCCATCACCCAGCTAACGCGCCAACACAGACATTTTCAGTGGTCCCAGGAAGCCCAAGAAGCTTTTGCCAAACTCAAAGCCCTGTTCATCTCTGCACCAATTTTACAGCACCCGGATCCAGCCCTGCCGTTCGTATTAGAGGTGGATGCCTCGGAAACCGCCACTGTAGCCATCCTCTCCCAGAGACAGGGTCCCAAAGCCCTCCTCCATCCTGTAGCTTTTGCATCCCGGAAACTAAGTTCCCCAGAAAGGAACTACGATGTAGGAGACCAGGAGTTGTTGGCCATCAAGTTCGCTCTGGAAGAGTGGAGATATCTGCTGGAGGGTGCGTCTCATTCTATTATGATCTTCACTGACCACAAAAACCTAGAATACCTCAGGACAGCTAAATGCTTAAGACCCAGACAAGCTCGGTGGGCTCTTTTTTTTTCTAGGTTCAACTTCCCTATTTCATACAGACCTGGTTCCAAGAATGGAAAAGCGGACGCACTCTTCCGGATGTTCCCTGAATCTCCTCAGTCAACAGAATCCAGCACCATCTTATCCCCGCAAAATGTTTTTTTGCTCACGCACACCGATCTGATGACCACCATTAAATTGGCATCCAGTCACTGTACTGACCCAGAAGTACCCTCTTTGGAAAGGCAGGATGACTTACTCTGGGCCCAGGGAAATTTTTTTGTCCCACTGGAAGCAAGACCCCTTACCTTGAAAATGTTCTATGACCATAAACTGGCTGGTCACTTCGGGACACAGAAAACTTCGGAATTAATTTCCCGCTCCTTTTGGTGGCCTGGTTGGAGGCGGGACTGTAAAAACTATGTTTTGTCATGCATTCCGTGCCAGCGCAGTAAGGGGGCAAACACCAAATCTTGGGGACTACTAAGGCCTTTACCCATCCCAGAACGGCCATGGGCAGAAGTTTCTATGGACTTTATTGTCGACCTACCTCCTTCGGAAGGGTTCACCACCATGTTGGTCGTTGTCGACCGCCTTTCAAAAATGGCACACTTCTTACCCATGGTGGGCACTCCCTCTGCTTTGGACACAACCGATGTCTTTATCAAGGAAATAATAAGGCTCCATGGAGTACCTAACAGCATTGTCTCTGATAGAGGTGTCCAATTTACGTTTTAAGTTTTGAAAGAACTTTGTAAAGCGCTAGAAATAAAGGTCTGTCTCTCCTCGGCATATCACCCTCAAAGTAACGGCCAGATGGAGAGAACAAATTAAACCCTGGAGCAGTATCTCCGCTGTTTCTGTTCCGGCTCCCAGGACGATTGGTCCTCTCTCCTACCTTATGCCGAATTTGCATATAATAATTCCATTCATACAGCCACCAACCAAACATTCTTCTGGTCAAACTTCTAATTTCACCCCTCCTTCCTTCCAAACTCTATCCCTGAAATGTCTGTTCCTGCTGTACAAGACCGGATAGCCTCTATCCAGCTGAACTTCCAGAAGATTCAGGAAACTATGCAAAAAGCTCAGGACAATTACAAAAAATACTACAACAGGGGAAGGTAGGAGAACCCAGTCTTCAAGACAAAGTTTGGCTATCAGCAGTCAACCTCAGGTTACCATGCCCTTCACGGAAGTTGGGCCCGAAGTTCATAGGGCCTTTTAAAATCAAGAGAATGGTAAATCCTGTGGCCTTTGAGTTGGCTTTACCCAGCTCTTACAGAATTCACCCAGTCTTTCATGCATCTTTACTAAAATCGGTAGCTCCCAGCCCCTTCCAGCCCCTTCTCAGGAAGAGAAGAAAACCATCGGGCCTTCAGAAAAAAACTTAAGACCCACCTCTTCTGAAGGATTAGGATGACACTGGATGGAAAAAGCACCTTGAGGCGACTTAGTTCGCATTTGTAGCGCTATACAAGTTATTCACTCACTCACTCACTCACTCACCTCCTCCACCTGTTGAGGTGGATGGGGAAAACGTATTTGAAGTGGAAGCTATATTAAACTGCAGGAAGAGGGGTAGACAAGTGGAAAGGGTATCCCCCTGAAAATAACTCTTGGGAACCCTCAAGAAATCTACAGGCCCCACGTTTAATCCAAGCTTTTCATCTGGAACACCCGGAATTGATGTCCAGTTTGGGCGTCCAGAGGCCGACCCTCGGGGGGGGGCACTGTCAGAGAAATAATCAGTTCCAGCCTGGCCAGCATAGCCGTGTCCCTGTGCGCATGCGCCGCGGAACGGCGCTCCCGCGAATGCGCATTCGCGGTCCAACTGAACGGCGCGCACGCATGCGCACAAGTGCACGCATCACGTGACTTCCTGGCTGCCTATAAAAAGCTGATGAAGTGCCCAAACAGATTGCTGGTTTGTCTTTCAGCTTCCTGTGCTTAGTTCCTGTTTCCTGTTGTTGATTGTCTGTTGTGACCCGGATTGACCCTGACCTGCTCTGATCTTCTCCAGACCTGGCCTTTTGGCTTGCTTAACGGACTCCGCTCTTGTCTCCTGTGTTTGACCCTCTGCCCTGTGACCCGGATTTGCCTTCAGTCTCCTGTGCCTTGACCCTCTGCCTGTGACCCGGATTGCCTCCTGTCTCCAGTACCTTGACCCCCTGCCTGTGACCTGGATTTGTCTACTCTCCTGTGTTTGACCCTAAGCCTGCTCTGGACTTTCTGCCTGGCTTCATCAATTAGGTCCTGATACCCGTCAATTCCTGCACAGCTCTACAGGATCTCCATGCAAATCCTGCCCTGCCTGCTGGTAGCTGGTTCCTCCTTGTGCAATCCACCCTCTGTACCATCTGCAGGGGGTGGAGTGCGCTTAGTCGCAAGAGTGAACCGCTCTCTGCATCTCGGCCTCGGTGAGTGCCCCTTTCTGACAAAGAGCAGTTCTGCCGCATATGTTAAAAACATCAATGTAAGTTTTCCATGTTATTAAAGGGGTTGTAAACCCTCAAGGTTTTTCACCTTAAAGAGGAACTGCAGTCTGCTCACATAATTTGTAATAAAAACATCTTTGCCATTTTGCTGTCTCGGGTTCTCATTGATAGATAGCCATTGGCTCCCGCTACTGTCAATCAAACCCAGTGACACGGGAGCCGGGGGGCAGGGCCGCGTCCTGCTGTCTGTGTCAATGAACGCAGCAGCAGGACTCGGGAGTGCGCTCACACGAGTGCCCCCATGAAGAGCCGCTCTGCGTGGAGGCACACGAGAAGAGGAGGAACCAAGAGTGCCGCTGGGGGACCCCAGAAAAGAAGGATCGTGGCCACTCTGTGCAAAACCCTTGCACAGAGGAGGTAAGTGTGACACGTTTGTTATTTAACCACTTCCCGACCGGCTCCCATACATATACGGCGGCAGGTTGGCAGGCCTGAGTGAATTGCTGTATAAGTACGGTGGCTCCTTTAAGAGCCATAGCAGGCGGCGCACGTGTGTCCCGCTGGCCACCCGTGATCGCAGGCACGAGAGCCAGAATGAGGATTTGTGTGTGTAAACACACAAATCCATGTTCTGACAGGGGAGGAGAGACAGATCGTCTGTTCCTACTAAGTAGAAACAACAATCTGGCTCCTCCTCTAGTCAGTCCCATCCTCCCACAGTTAGAAACACAGGGAACACACTTCACCCCTTAATCGCCCCCTAGTGTTAACCCCTTCCCTGCCAGTGACATTTACACAGTAATCAATGGATTTTTGTAGCACTGATCGCTGTATAAATGTATAAATGGTCCTACAAAAAGTGTCAAAAGTGTCCGACGTGTCCGCCGCAATGTCGCAGTCCCGCTAAAAATTGCAGATCGTCGCCATTACTAGTAAAAAAACTAAAAATACTAAAAATGCCATAAATCTATTCCCTATTTTGTAGACGCTATAACTTTTGCGCAAACCAAAAATATGTAGAAGAACACATATTGGCCTAAACTGATGAAGGAATGTGTTTTTTTACATTTTGGGGGGGGGGACATTTATTATAGCAAAAAGTAAAAAATATTGTTTTTTTTTCAAAATTGTTGCTCCTTTTTTGTTTATAGGGCAAAAAACGCAGAGGTGATCAAATACCACCAAAAGAAAGCTCTATTTGTGGGAAAAAAGGACATTAAATTTGTTTGGGTAGAACATCGCACAATCACAAAATTGTCAGTTAAAGCGACGCAGTGTCGTATCGCAAAAAAATGGCCTGGTCATTAAGGGGGCAAATCCTTCCGGGGCTGAGGTGGTTAAAAAAAAAAAAAAAAAAAAAAAAACGAACCTTTACAACTGGGGATGAACCCGATGTTCAAGTCGAACGTAAGTTTTAAGTTTTAAAAACTAAACACAGAGATCCACGTCCTGTCAGAAAGAGGAGACGGATGGTGTGTCCCTTGTACATAGGGACAACCATCGGTCACCTCCCCCAGTCAGTCCCCTCCCCCCACAGTAAGAATCACCTAGCAGGGAACATATTAACCCCTTGATCGCCCCCTAGTGTTAACCCCTTCCCTGCCAGTCACATTTATACAGTAATCAGTGCATATTTATAGCACTCTTCACTGTATAAATGTGAATGGTCCCAAAAATGTGTCAAAAGTGTCCGATGTGTCTGCCATAATGTCGCAGTCAAAATAAAAATCGCAGATCGCCGCCATTACTAGTAAAAAAAATTATTTTTTTTGAAATGTCATAATTCTATCCCCTATTTTGTAGGCACTATAAATTTTGCGCAAACCAATCACTATACGCTTATTGCGATTTTTTTTTTTTTACCTAAAATATATAGAAGAATACATATCGGCCTAAACTAAGAAAAAAAATAGTTGTTTTTTTTTTAAAAATTGGATATTTATTATAGCAAAAAGTAAAAAATATTGTGTTTTTTTTTTCAAAATTGTCGCTCTTTTTTTTGTTTATAGCGCAAAAAATAAAAACCGCAGAAATTATCAAATAACACCAAAAGAAAGCTCTATTTGTGGGAAAAAAAGGACGTCAATTTTGTTTGGGAGCCACGTCACACCACCGCACAATTGTCATTCAAAGCGTGACAGTGCCGAAAGCTGAAATTTCGCCTGGGCAGGAAGGGGGTATATGTGCCCAGTAAGCAAGTGGTTAAAATGTCAATACAATTACATTTCAGACTATTGGGATTTTAGTTGCCACAAATTGTAAAAACATTCTACTGCATGTAACTTTCCCAAAATTATTAGATGTAACTATTCAATGATTTGACATTCAATGAATGTTGATTTGATCCCACTAAACATTAGAAAATGAAATGAAAATTCTAAAAATTATTACAAAAAAAAAGAAAAAAAACCTTATGGTTCACGGAAACCTTACAATGTTGATACAATGACATTTCAGAATATTGGGATCCTAGTTGCCACAAACTGTAAAAACAATAAATGTAACTTTTCCAAAAAAATTAATTCTAACCATTCAAAATGATTACTCAAATCCTTATGGTTGCACAGAAACCTTTAAATGTCAAGTACATGTAGCATATTAAATGTCAGGTTACAAATCAGACTATTGGGATCTTACATCCCACACTTTTGTGTCCATGCAAAAAAATAAATAAAAAAAATAAAATGCATACCGAAAAGCACATGCAAAACCATCACAGAAAGCAATGCTCTGAATGTCTGGCATTTTGTATGTATAGCTAGCTATGTGTGAGATCCGATATTCCCACATCAAACCTTTAAAAAGGAATGTTTCCAATGATATCGCTACTTTATATTATTACAACAATAACAACAACTACTACTAATATGACTACTACTGCAAAGAAGTATAATCTATAAAAAAAAAAAGTATTTTTTCAACCTTACCTACTATGTATGTAACTATGTGACTACTGCTGAAAACAACTATCATCTATAAAAATATCATCATTTCCAATGTTACCATTTTAAATACACATGCTAATTTATATAAAGAAATATACATTTATATTATGTTTATTTATATTGCTAATGTATATAAATAAATACATTTATTTACATATATATCACAACTACAACAACAATTAGTATTACTACCACTATCTATTTCCACTACTGCCATGACTGCTATCTATACTACTAATCTATAATCTATATAATCTATCTATAAAATTGTAGAGTGGTATAATCCAAATGCTCCAAATGTATTCCACACCCATTAATTATTATATTTTACAAAATATATCTTTAATATTGCAAATAAATTCAAATAGCTTTTTAATATTACAATATATATAACAGTACTGTATAGCATAAATCATCCTAGGGAATTTATTGCGAATAGCAGTACATCTATTGTCTTTGCAAGAAATAAATATGTTTGATTTATGTGCAACTACTTTTGCGCTACCCTAAAATTAATAAAAAAATAAAATAAAATATAAGTTGTCCGAATAAATAAAGCTTCTACCAACACTAATGCATGTACACACACTACGAAAGTCTTATAATTTAAAAAGAGCGACTACCCTGCTAATAAACGGATACATATAAAGTAAAAATCAATATAATATCATAAACATCATAATAAACAGCAAAGTTTAAAATAATCAGTGTTTATAATTATAAGGTGTTTATATAATTACTGTTACTGAATGTTTAGTATATTGTTAAAAGTAGACATGGAATTACTGCTTTTAGTGAATGAATTAGTAATTTTATAGCATGGGTCAGTAAGTAATTGTATTTTCAACCAAGTATCCATCCTTACCAAAACAGACTGTTTCCAGTAGCCGTGCAGAGCTGTGATCTCACTTCTGAGCTGTGCGGGGGTCTTTTTTATATAGCAGCTCAGCCAGCAGCCTGGGAGTGGCGAGCAGCCACAGGACACAGAAGAAACCAGATCTGAGAGAGCAAAAAAAAAAAAACCCCCCCAAAAAAAAAAAAAAAATCACCGCCTGTAGATGGCTCACAGCAGAGCAAAGGGAATCCCTAGAAGTAACTTTGCATCTTTATAAAGCCAGCTTTAGGTGGATAAGACTTTGTATTGTTTTATATATATATTAGGGCTGTTACTGATTAAAATTTTCGTGTTTGATTAATCGTTTTTTTTAATTTTTATCGATTAATCGACTAATTTTGATTAATTATAACGCACATACAGATCCAACTACTTTTAGCTGATCTCCTTGCAGGCTGATTCCCTGTGCAGCGACCAACCACTGGAAACATGGATAGCAGGATACAAAAAACACACAAAGGCAGCGCTCGATGGGAATAGCATTAAAACTATTATAGTCTTCAAGTAGGTAACAAAATAAATATTGCACTGGAGATAAAATCGATGTAGGTACATAAACTGTAAAAATGGTGCGAGTAATACCAAACGGTAGCAAAAGCAGTCATAAAAACATGTAGCTAAGTATGATACTGGTATAAAAATGTGTACAACGATACCACTGCTGAATCCAGATGAGGAGGGGCTAACATCAGTCCATCGGCATGTAGATGTCCCGTGAAGGGGACTATCACAACTCCCAGTGAATGGCTGTAGAATCCCAGGTTGATAGAGGGAAGTGATAGAGGGAAGTGTAACAGCCCTTGCGTGTGGCACATAGTAAGGTCCCGCCGGCATGCAGATATGAAGGCACAGCAAAGGAGCCCTTCAGATGGACACGGCAAGCCCAAAGAATTTTGATCGATCAAAAGAATTTATCGATTAATCGAGGAATTAATAGTTAATTTCCACAGCCCTAATATATATATATATATATATATACATATTTTTTTTTTTTACTGGACCTGTTGTTTCTGTGTTTCCGAGTTCTGGATGTTCCTGTTTAATCCGCAATTAAAGCCCTGTACACACGATCGGATATCCTATGGATTCTAATCCGATGGATTTTTCCATCGGAAATCCGATGAAACTGTTTTCCATCAGTCTTGCCCACACACCATCAGTCAAAAAACCGACCGCACCAAAACGACGTGACGTACACCACGTACGACGGCACTATAAAGGGGAAGTTCAAATCTAATGGCGCCACCCTTTGGGCTGCTTTTCCTGATTTCATGTTACCGCGTGTTAGTAAAAGTTTGGTGAGAGCCGATTTGCGCTTTTCAGTCTCCGTGCTTTTCAGTCCGTTACAGTGTGACCAATGTGCTATCTCCATTACGAACGCTAGTTTTACCAGAGCGAGCGCTCCCGTCTCATAATTCAGTCTGAGCATGCGTGGGTTTTTTAACCGATGGACTTGCCCATAGACGATCGGAATTTGCTATCGGTTTTTTATCCATCGGAAAAATTTAAAACATGTTCTAGTTTTTTCACACCGATGGGAAAAAAGGCCAATGGGGCCCACACACGATCGGTTTGTCCAATGAAAACAGTCCATCGGACTGTTTTCATCGGTAAAACCGATTGTGTGTACAGGGCTTAATACTTATTTTATGTCCTAGCATGATGCAAACCATTAGGTATCATACAGATGGCAGCATCTGAGAATAATATCCAAGGATAAACAGCCAAATTTGGATCTGGAGGACGCCACTTAGGCCATGAGTGGTACATATTTATTTGTTTCAATAATAATTAGCTAGAAATAAATGAAAAAAAAATTAACTAAATTCTCTTAAAGGGGTTGTTAAGGTTCGTTTTTTATTTTCTAAATGGGTTCCTTTAAGCTAGTGCATTGTTGGTTCACTTACCTTTTCCTTCTACTTCCCTTCTAAATGTTTTTTTTTCTTTGTTTTCTTTGTCTGAATTTCTCACTTCCTGTTCCTCCTCAGTAAGCTGTTCTGGCTGACTCCACACCACTCGGATGATAGTGTGAAGTTTACTGAGGAGAAACAGAAAGTGAGAAATTCCGACAAAGAAAAAAAACATTTAGAAGGGAAATCGTAGGAAAAGGTAAGGGAACCTAAATGCACGAGCTTAACCACTTAAGCCCCGGACCATTACGCAGCTTAATGACCAGAGGTGAGTTCACAATTTGGCACTGCGCTGCTTTAACTGGAAAATTGTGCGGACATGCAATGCTGTACCCAAACAAAATTTGCGTCCTTTTCTTCCCACAAATAGAGCTTTCTTTTAATGGTATTTGATTGCCTCTGCGTTTTTTTTTTTTTTTTTTGCGATATAAACGGAAAAAGACTGTAAATTTTGAAAAAAAATGATATTTTCTACTTTTTGTTATAAGAAAAATCGAATAAACAAAATTTTAGTCATACATTTAGGCCAAAATGTATTCAGCCGCATGTCTTTAGTAAAAAAAAATGTCAATAAGCGTATATTTATTGGTTTGCGCAAAAGTTATAGCGTTTACAAACTAGGGTACATTTTCTGGAATTTATACAGCTTTTAACCACTTAACGACCGCTCACTGTATATATACGTCGGCACAATGGCACCGACAGGCACAATCACGTAGAGCATACGTGATTGCCTTTGTACAGTTGGGGGGTCCGATCGGACCCCCCTTCTGTACAGTGAGCGGTCGGAATTCGTCTGGGAGCGTTCCGAGATGGGGGGGCGGCCGTTCGATTCCGACCACCCCCCCGCGATCGCTCCCGGCGAATAGAAATGCCCCCTCTGTCTGTGTAATGTTTACACAGACAGAGAAAGCAGGAGGAAGTGATGTCATCTCCTGTGCGGCGCTCACATATACAGAGCGTCGTACAAGAGAAGACACACAGGTCAGTGCACTAACACTACACTAACACCAGCACACATAGGCACATAAATCGCCCCCCCCCAGATCACCCCAGCCCCCCCAGATCAGCCCCCAGTCACAGTGTCACTGATTGCAGTGACCATTTATTTACTGATCACTGCAATCAGTGACATTTGTGACTGTAAAAGTGTCACTACATTTATATAGAAATATGAAGGTATTGGGACTTTTAAGGTGCAACAACTACACAATATTCAATATAAAAAATATAATTTTATTACAAAAAAATATATGAAAATTCATATGTACAAATATACATGAACCATCAAAATAAACATAATAGAGTTTCCAAAGTGCATACAGACAAAATTCTCTACATGTTTCGCCATTTTGTAGGCTTCCTCAGGAGTTTGTCATGCAAATACTGGAAACAAAAAAAGAAAAATAATAAATACATAATATTATTTACTCAAATTTCAAACTCAAAATTACAAAACAGAATATTATTAAGAAAAAAAGGATAACTGAAAACCATAACCAGCCCAATGGTTGCTCAAAAGTTCATCTCAAAATTAGATCTATTTATTCAAGGTATATGACCTTATTAGTATCAGTTGTAAGTACATTACCTGTAAATTTTGATGGTACAATCTAAAATGAAGAATGACCAGATAGCCAATGAGCTATCCCACACGGGGGCGCCCGTAAGGAGGGGATCATATGGTGTATCATAGAGGGGGAGAAATACTGGCACAAATAACCACCCGGATATTACTAGCACAGGAACAGAGGGCCATCTGGGGGAAATTACAAAGAAAATTCGAATGAAGTCAAATAACAATCTATGTATAAGAGTAAAGGCGTCTAATCTAGTTATACGGCACATACCCCATCAGTATTTACCTGTTTATGGCTGTTGATAGTAAAAAATATAAATTAGAATAGGCAAAAAAGGGGGGCAGTATCTCCAAAGTACCCCAATCAGTGTCCACTCTAAAGGAAACAGAAATAGTGGAAATTACTATAAATATATATAATAATCCCCTCTAGTTGGTAATCAGAATTTTAATTTTTAGCCATATACTTGCTAGCTGATATATACCTGGTTAATCCAATTGGATAAAGTGTGTCCACATTAGGGCATCTCTGCCGAAAAACTTGTTTTACAAAACCGATCAATCAGTTTACTGAAAAAATATAAAATATAAAAACCATTTGGGATTAAAGACCAAAGTAAACCAGACAACAGGATAAAAACCAATGTTGCCCATAAAGAGATCTAGTGCCTAAGTAATTTACCTTTGACTGATATCTAAGAACGTCTTCTCCCCAGAGTGTTGGTCATGCTACTGATTTACAAGGCTGCGATCCGGACTATATACCCCCCCTCCCCCTTCCCATTGGACGCACAATGGCGCCAAATCAATGGGCGGAGCGGGCACGTCAGTTCCGACATCCGCCCATCGTCAGATCCGACCCGGAAGGGTACCGGGAAGGGTACTTAGGTCCAGTGTAGCCCCCTAACCCCCCCCTAATAAAGGTTTAACCCCTTGATCACCCCCCAGATAACCCTTTCACCCCCTAGCACCGCCGTCACTTGGCGATCATTTTTCTGATCGCTGTCTTGGCGTCGGTGATGCAGATCGGTACCCAGTAATTTTTTTTAGGTTCGCCGCAGGTTTTTATAGCGTCGGGTACCCCCATAAATTATCTAATAAAGGTTTAACCCCCTTGATCGCCCCCCAGGTAACCCTTTCACCCCCTATCACCACTGTCACTAAGCGATTGTTTTTCTGATCGATGTCTTAGCGTCGGTGATGCTGATCGGTAGCCAGTATTTTTTTTTAGGTTCGCCGCAGGTTTTTATAGCGTCGGGTACCCCCATAAATTATCTAATAAAGGTTTAACCCCCTTGATCGCCCCCCAGGTAACCCTTTCACCCCCTATCACCACTGTCACTAAGCGATCGTTTTTCTGATCGATGTCTTAGCGTCGGTGATGCTGATCGGTAGCCAGTATTATTATTTTTTTAGGTTCGCCGCAGGTTTTTATAGCGTCGGGTACCCCCATAAATTATCTAATAAAGGTTTAACCCCCTTGATCGCCCCCCAGGTAACCCTTTCACCCCCTATCACCACTGTCGCTAAGCGATCATTTTTCTGATCGATGTCTTAGCGTCGGTGATGCCGATAGGTAGCCAGTTATTTTTTTTAGGTTCGCCGCAGGTTTTTATAGCGTCAGGTACCCCCATATATTATCTAATAAAGGTTTTAACCCCCTAATTGCCCCTAGCTAACCCTTTCACCAGTGATCACCGTATAAGTGTTACTGGTGACACTGGTTAGCCAGTTAGTTATTTTGTTATTTAGGTTCCCCGTCAGGTTTTTATAGCGTCAGGTACCCCCATATATTATCTAATAAAGGTTTTAACCCCCTAATTGCCCCTAGTTAACCCTTTCACCAGTAATCATCATATAAGTGTTACGGGTGACGCTGGTTAGTTAGTTTGCTTTTTATAGTGTCAGGGCACCCGCCGTATATAACCCAATAAAGGTTTAACCCCCTGATCGCCCGGCGGGTGATATCAATTAGGTTTTAGCATCAGAGAGGGTCTGCGTCACACCCCAGGCAGCGTCAGGTTAGTGCCAGTAACGCTAACACCCACGCGTGAAGCATACACCTCCCTTAGTGGTATAGTATCTGAACAGATCAATATCTGATCTGATCAGATCTATACTAGTGTCCCCAGCAGTTTACCTGCTAGCACCTGCGTTTTGCCCCTCCGTCCAGCCCAGGCCACCCAAGTGCAGTATCGATCGATCACTGTCACTTACAAAACACAACACACATAACTGCAGCGTTCGCAGAGACAGGCCTGATCCCTGTGACTCCAGTGCTGTAGGAGGTGATTTCACCACCACAGTTAAAAAAAAAAAAAGCAAATATGCCGAAGCATTGGGGCAGCAGGGGCGGAGGAGCGATTTTGCTCCTAATGCCGCGTACATACGGTCGAAATTCCGACGGAGGCTTGCCCGTGGAAAAGTCCGACCATGTGTGTGCGGCATAACTTTTTTGCGGGAGGATGCCCCCATGCTTCGGCATATATAAATGGTGCATGTATGCCCATCATTAGAAGTGGGTGGATGAAGGGCGGTATTCTAATGGTGGGCATACCCACCGATCAATCTCTTTTTTCGTTCAGCCACCTGGCTGAATGAAAAAAAAAGATTACAATACATGTCCAACAAGGACCAGCAACGTACTGGTATGTTGCTGGACTTTGAATGGTTATACCAGATTGATGCCTGCGGGTTTAGGTATCATCTTGGTATCATTCTTTTCAGCCAGCGGCCGGATTTAATGTAAAAGCAACCCTAGTGGCTAATTAGCCTCTGGACTGCTTTTACAAGCAGTGGGAGGGAATGTCCCCCCCTCGGATATAAAAAGCGCCATTGGGAAATTGGGAAAGCATTTTATCACACCGATCTTGGTGTGGTCAGATGCTTTGAGGGCAGAGGAAAGATCTAGGGTCTAGACCCCAGTTTTTTCAAAAAAAGAGTACCTGTCACTACCTATTACTATCATAGGGGATATTTACATTCCCTGAGATAACAATAAAAATGATAAAAATAAATAAATATGGAAGGAACAATTTAAAAATAAAATAAAAAAGCAAAATTAATAATAAAAAAAAAAAAAAAAAAAAGCACCCCTGTCCTGCCCTGCTCTTGCCCAATGGCGAACGCAAGCGTCGGTCTGGCGTCATATGTAAACAGCAATTTCACCATGCATGTGAGGTATCACCGCGAAGGTCAGATCGAGGGCAGTAATTTTAGCAGTAGACCTCCTCTGTAAATCTAACGGGGTAACCTGTAAAGGCTTTTAAAGGCTTTTAAAAATGTATGCAGTTTGTCGCCAATGCGCGTTTGTGCGAAATTTTAAAGCATGTCGTGTTTGGTATCTATGTACTCGGCCTAAGATCATCTTTTTTATTTCATCAAACATTTGGGCAATATAGTGTGTTTTAGTGCATTAAAATAAAAAAAAGTGTATTTTTTCCCAAAAAAATGCGTTTGAAAAATCGCTGCGCAAATACTGTGTGGAAAAAAAAAATGCAACACCCACCATTTTATTCTGTAGGGCCTTTGCTTTAAAAATATATATAATGTTTGGGGGTTCAACATAATTTTCCTGCAAAAAAAAAAAAAATGTTTTCATGTAAACAAAAAGTGTCAGAAAGGGCTTTGTCTTCAAGTGGTTAGAAGAGTGGATGTAAGCTTCCTAATGTTGTGTATAAAATGCCAGAACAGTTCAAAACCCCCCCAAATGACCCCATTTTGGAAAGTAGACACCCCAAGCTATATACTGAGAGGCATGTCGAGTCCATGGAATATTTTATATGTTGACACAAGTTGCGGAAAAAAGACAATTTTTTTTTTTTTGCACAAAGTTGTCACTAAATGATATATTGCTCAAACATGCCATGGGCATATGTGGAATTACACCCCAAAATACATTCTGTTGCTTCTCCTGAGTACGGGGATACCACATGTGTGAGACTTTTTGGGAGCCTAGCCGCGTACGGGACCCCAAAAACCAATCACCGCCTTCAGGCTTTCTAAGGGTGTAAATTTTTGATTTCACTTCTCACTGCCTATCACAGTTTCGGAGGCCATGGAATGCCCAGATGGCACAAAACCCCCCCAAATGACCCCATTTTGGAAAGTAGACACCCCAAGCTATTTGCTGAGAGGTATTGTGAGTATTTTGCAGATCTCGCTTTTTGTCACAAAGTTTTGAAAATTGAAAAAAAAAAAAAGAAAAAAAAAAAAATTCTTTCTTCATTTTCAAAAACAAATGAGAGCTGTAAAATACTCACCATGCCTCTCAGCAAACAGCTTAGGGTGTCTACTTTCCAAAATGGGGTCATTTGGTGGGGCTTTGTGCTATTTTGGCATTTTATGGCCTTAGAAACTGTGATAGGTAGTGAGGAGTGAAATCAAAAATTTGTGCCTAGAAATCCTGAAGGCGGTGCTTGGTTTCCGGGGTCCTGTACGCGGCTAGGCTCCTAAAAAGTCCCACACATGTGGTATCCCCGTACTCAGGAGAAGCAGCAAAATGTATTTTGGGGTGCAATTCCACATATAACCAGGGCATGTGTGAGCAATATATCATTTAGTGACAACTTTTTGTAATTTTTTTTTTTTGTCATTATTCAATCACTTGGGACAAAAAAAAATATTCAATGGGCTCAACAGGCCTCTCAGCAATTTCCTTGGGGTGTCTACTTTCTAAAATGGGGTCATTTGGGGGGGTTTTGTGCTATTTTGGCATTTTATGGCCTTCAAAACTGTGATAGGTAGTGAGGAGTGAAATCAAAAATTTGCGCCCTTAGAAATCCTGAAGGCGGTGCTTGGTTTCCGGGGTCCCGTACGTGGCTAGGCTCCTAAAAAGTCCCACACATGTGGTATCCCCGTACTCAGGAGAAGCAGCAGAATGTATTTTGGGGTGCAATTCCACATATAACCATGGCATGTGTGAGCAATATATCATTTAGTGACAACTTTTTGTAATTTTTTATTTTTTTTTGTCATTATTCAATCACTTGGGACAAAAAAAAAAAATATTCAATGGGCTCAACATGCCTCTCAGCAATTTCCTTGGAGTGTCTACTTTCCAAAATGGGGTCATTTGGGGGGGTTTTGTACTGCCCTGCCATTTTAGCACCTCAAGAAATGAGATAGGCAGTCATAAATTTAAAGCTGTGTAAATTTCAGAAAATGTACCCTAGTTTGTAAACGCTATAACTTTTGCGCAAACCGATAAATATACACTTATTGACGTTTTTTTTTACTAAAGACATGTGGCTGAATACATTTTGGCCTAAATGTATGACTAAAATGGTTATATGTGGAATTGCACCCCAAAATACATTTTGCTGCTTCTCCTGAGTACGGGGATACCACATGTGTGGGACTTTTTGGGAGCCTAGCCGCGTACGGGACCCCGAAAACCAAGCACCGCCTTCAGGCTTTCTAAGGGCACAAATTTTTGATTTCACTCCTCACTACCTATCACAGTTTCGAAGGCCATAAAATGCCAAAATAGCACAAAACCCCCCAAAGGCCCTTATTTTGGAAAGTAGACACCCCAATCTATTTGCTGAGAGGCATGGTGAGTATTTTACAGCTCTCATTTGTTTTTGAAAATGAAGAAATAAAATAATTTTTTTATTCTTTTTATTCTTTTTTAATTTTCAAAACTTTGTGACAAAAAGCGAGATCTGCAAAATAATCACCATACCTCTCAGCAAATAGCTTGGGGTGTCTACTTTCCAAAATGGGGTCATTTGGGGGGGTTTTGTGCCATCTGGGCATTCCATGGCCTCCGAAACTGTGATAGGCAATGAGGAGTGAAATCAAAAATTTACACCCATAGAAATCCTGAAGGCGGTAATTGGTTTTTGGGGTCCCGTACGGGGCTAGGCTCCCAAAAAGTCTCACAAATGTGGTATCCCCGTACTCAGGAGAAGCAACAGAATGTATTTTGGGGTGTAATTCCACATATGCCCATGGCATGTTTGAGCAATATATCATTTAGTGACAACTTTGTGCAAAAAAATAAAAAATAAATTGTCTTTTTTCCGCAACTTGTGTCAACATATAAAATATTCCATGGACTCGACATGCCTCTCAGTATATAGCTTGGGGTGTCTACTTTCCAAAATGGGGTCATTTGGGGGGGTTTTGAACTGTCCTGGCATTTTATACACATTAGGAAGCTTACATCCACTCTTCTAACCACTTGAAGACAAAGCCCTTTCTGCCACTTTTTGTTTACATGAAAACATTTTTTTTTTTTTGCAAGAAAATTACGTTCAACCCCCAAACATTATATATTTTTTTAAAGCAAAGGCCCTACAGATTAAAATGGTGGGTGTTGCATTTTTTTTTCCACACAGTATTTGCGCAGCGATTTTTCAAACAAATTTGTTGGGGAAAAAATACACTTTTTTTAATTTTAATGCACTAAAACACACTATATTGCCCAAATGTTTGATGAAATAAAAAAGGTGATCTTAGGCCGAGTACATAGATACCAAACACGACATGCTTTAAAATTTCGCACAAACGCGCAGTGGCGACAAACTACATACATTTTTAAAAGCCTTTACAGGGTACCACGTTTGATTTACAGAGGAGGTCTACTGCTAAAATTACTGCCCTCGATCTGACCTTCGCGGTGATACCTCACATGCATGATGCAATTGCTGTTTACATATGACGCCAGACCGACGCTTGCGTTCGCCATTGCGCAAGAGCAAGGCGGGACAGGGGTGCTTTTTTTTTTTTTTTATTATTAATTTTGCTTTTTTCTTTTATTTTTAAACTGTTCTTTCCATATTTTTTTTTATCATTTTTATTGTTATCTCAGGGAATGTAAATATCCCCTATGATAGCAATAGGTAGTGACAGGTACTCTTTTTTGGAAAAAACTGGGGTCTATTGGACCCTAGATCTTTCCTCTGCCCTCGAAGCATCTGACCACACCAAGATCGGTGTGATAAAATGCTTTCCCAATTTCCCAATGGCGCTTTTTATATCCGGGGGGGGCATTCCCTCCCACTGCTTGTAAAAGCAGTCCAGAGGCTAATTAGCCGCTAGGATTGCTTTTACATGAAAGTCAGCCGCTGGCTGAAAAGAATGATACCAAGATGATACCTAAACCCGCAGGCATCATTCTGGTATAACCAAAGTCCAGCAACATACCAGTACGTTGCTGGTCCTTGTTGGACATGTATTGTAATCTTTTTTTTCATGCAGCCTGTTGGCTGAACGAAAAAAGAGATTGATCGGTGGGTATGCCCACCATTAGAATACCGCCCTTCATCCACCCACTTCTAATGATGGGCATACACGCACCATTTATATATGCCGAAGCATGGGGGCATCCTCCTGCAAAAGTTAAGCCGCGTACACATGGTCGGACTTTTCCACGGGCAAGCCTCCGTCGGAATTTCGATCGTATGTACGCGCCATTAGGAGCAAAATCGCTCCTCCGCCCCTGCTGCCCCAATGCTTCGGCATATATGCTCTTTTTTTTTTAACTGTAGTGGTGAAATCACCTCCTACAGCACTGGAGTCGCAGGGATCAGGCCTGTCTCTGCGAACGCTGCAGTTATGTGTGTTGTGTTTTGCAAGTGACAGTGATCGATCGATACTGCACTTGGGTGGCCTGGGCTGGACGGAGGGGCAAAACGCAGGTGCCAGCAGGTATCTGGGCTGATCCCGCTAACACTGCGTTTTTGGGAACCCTAAACTGCTGGGGACGCTAGTATAGATCTGATCAGATCAGATATTGATCTGTTCAGATACTATACCACTAAGGGGGGTGTATGCTTCACGCATGGGTGTTAGCGTTACTGGCACTAACCTGACGCTGCCTGGGGCGACGCAGACCCTCTCTGACGCTAAAACCCAATTTATATCACCCGCCGGGCGATCAGGGGGTTAAACCTTTATTGGGTTATATACGGCGGGTGCCCTGACACTATAAAAAGCAAACTAACTAACCAGCGTCACCCGTAACACTTATATGGTGATCACTGGTGAAAGGGTTAACTAGGGGCAATCAGGGGGTTAAACCTTTATTAGATAATATATGGGGGTACCTGACGCTATATAAAAACCTGACGGGGAACCTAAATAACAAAATAACTAACTGGCTAACCAGTGTCACCAGTAACACTTATACGGTGATCACTGGTGAAAGGGTTAGCTAGGGGCAATTAGGGGGTTAAAACCTTTATTAGATAATATATGGGGGTACCTGACGCTATAAAAACCTGCGGCGAACCTAAAAAAAATAACTGGCTACCTATCGGCATCACCGACACTAAGACAGCGATCAGAATAACGATCGCTTGGTGACACTGGCAAAAGGGTTACCTGGGGGGCGATCAAGGGGTTAAACCTTTATTAAGGGGGGGTTAGGGGGCTACACTGGACCTAAAACACTCTTTTACAGTCACAAATGTCACTGATAATCAGTGACACTGTGACTGGGGGCTGGGGGGTGATCTGGGGGGTGATCTGGGGGTATCTGGGGGGGCCTGGGCAGGTGATCGTGTGCCTATGTGTCCTGGTGTCAGTGTGCTGTTTAGTGCACTAACCTGATGTCTTCTCTCATGCGGCGCTCGGTATATGTGAGCGCCTCATGAGAGATGACATCACTTCCTCTGCCTGTGTAAACATCACACAGGCAGAGGAAGCTTTTCATTCGCCGGGAGCGATCGCGAGGGGGTGGCCAGAATCGAAAGGCGGCCCCCTCCTCACGGATCGCTCCCGAAGCGATCCCGGCCGCTCACTGTACCGGAGGGGGGTCTGATTGGACCCCCCACCCATACGAAGGCAGGCACGTACAGGTACGTGATTGTGCCTGTCCGTGCCATTCTGCCGACGTATATATACAGTGAGCGGTCGTTAAGTGGTTAAAGGAACCTATTTAGAAAATAAAAAACAAACCTTTACAACCCCTTTAACCACTTAACGTCCGCCTCACGACGATATATACGTCGACAGAATGGCATGGCTGGGCATATGTATGTACAGGTACGTCCCCTTGAGGAACCCAGCTGTGAGCTCTGTGACCGTGCCCGCGGGACCTGCGGACCCGATCGCCGCCGGTGTCCCGCGATCAGGTTACAGAGCTGAAGAACGGGGAGAGGTAAGTGAACAAAACAAACCTTTCCCCGTTCTTCCTAGTGGCACTGTCACTGATCGTCTGTTCCCTGTCATCGGGAACGACGATCAGTGACGTGTCACGCCAAGCCACGCCCCTTAACAGTAAGGATCACTCACCAGGTCACACTTAACCCCTTCAGCGCCCCCTACAGGTTAACCTCTTCACTGCCAGTGTCATTTTTACAGTAATCAGTGCATATTTATAGCACTGATCGCTGTAAAAATGACAATGGTCCCCAAATGGTGTCAAAAGTGTCCGATGTGTCCGCCATAATGTCACAGTCACGATAAAAATCTCTGATCGCCGCCATTACTAGTAAAAAAAAAAATATTAATAAAAATGCCATAAAACGATCCCCAATTTTGTAGACGTTATAACTTTTGCGCAAACCAATCAATCAATGCTTATTGCGATTTTTTTTTACCAAAAATATGTAGAAGAATACGTATCGGCCTAAACTGAGGAAAATATATGTTTTTTTATATGTTTTTTGGGGATATTTATTATAGCAAAAAGTTGAAAATATAATTTTTTTTTCAAAATTGACGTTCTATTTTTGTTTTTAGCGCAAAAAATAAAAACAGCAGAGGTGATCAAATACCACCAAAAGAAAGCTTTATTTGTGGGGAAAAAGGGCATAAATTTTGTTTGGGAGCCACGTCGCACGACCGCGTATTTGTCAGTTAAAGCGACGCAGTGCCGAATCGCAAAAAGTGGCCCGGTCATTTAGCAACAAAATGGTCCGGGGCTTAAGTGGTTAATCAAGATGAACCTGTTAATCATTATGCTTCTAATAATAATGATGATAATTAATAAGTGAAGGTCAGGGGGGGGCAAAATACCTTCTATGTTCTTTAGGGCTGCAACTAACGATTATTTTTATAATCGATTAGTTGGCTGATTATTGTTTTGATTAATCGATTAATCGGTTAATAACCGTGTAAAAAAAAAAAAAGGAAATATTGCTGCGATTTGCATTTTTTCATTTTTTTTTTTTTGGCCAATTTGTTGGGCAGACTAAAAAACACAAATTGTTGCAAAAACACATTATTACATGCTTTTCTGCAGCTTCTCTATTGAAGTATATTAAACCAAAAAAACAAAATAGCACCGTTTTGCGTTAAAAAAAGTCCTTGCCCTTTCCAAATGCGCAGCAGCTGAAAAAATCATGGATGTGAACGTGTCCCATAGGAAACCATGCAAATGACCTGTAGTGTGTTTCTGCAAAAAGCACCAAAAAAATAGAGGTGTGACCCGGTCCTGAGATGTTTAGTAACATAATGGTGTAAAAAAAAAAAAAAAAATAGTACAAAAAGAGCAAATAATCGCTGTAAGGGGTTAATTTTTTACTGTGGGACAGTGAAAGTAATATTTACAGTAGCGATTGGCTCTTTTTGTACTGTAAAGGGCTTATTTTAGTTTTTTTTAACCCCATTATGTTACTGGCCGATTAATCGATTATGAAAATAGTAATCGATTAATTTCATAATCGATTAGTTGTCGATTAATCGATTAGTTGTTTCGGCCCTAATGTTCTTGTTTTATGCTGTTACAGGCTCTTCAAAGCGTAACTTCACTCTCTCAATCAATATTGACTATTTTTAATCCTTATACTGCTAACATTAGTAAATATATAGGAAGGTATATTATATTTACTTTTTTAAAACTTTTTTTTTTCTACATTTCTTCAGTTGCTTCCTGTTTTTTTGCCTAGGCAAATTATGTCATACATCCCAGGAGTCTTCAGGAGGGAGGGGGGGGGGGGGTTTCTCAGCTAAGCACATCCTCCTGCCTGGATGCCTGAGCTAAGGGCAGATGAATTCCAGGAAGTAAACGCTACATAAATCATCTGCTCTTACCCAAGATGGCCACGGCCAGAAATGCTAGGGGGGGTGTTTTTCAAAGTGATCTCTCAAAAAAAAAAAAAAAAAAAAAAGCATGGAGATGGGGGATTTGGCTTTGAATATTAAAAATGCATTAAATAGCATGTTCAGCTTGTGGTGCTCAGATGCAGTTTAGTTCTGCCTTTAACCACTTAAGCCCCGGACCATTTTGCTGGTCAAAGACCAGGCCACTTTTTGCGATTCGGCACTGCGTCGCTTTAACTGACAATTGCGCGGTCGTGCGACGTGGCTCCCAAACAAAATTGACGTCCTTTTTTTTTCCACAAATAGAGCTTTCTTTTGGTGGTATTTGATCACCGGTTTTAATTTTTTGCGCTATAAACAAAAATAGAGCGACAATTTTGAAAAAAATTCAATATTTTTTACTTTTTGCTATAATAAATATCCCCAAAAAATGTATAAAAAAACTTTTTTTTTCCTCAGTTTAGGCCGATACGTATTCTTCTACATATTTTTGGTAAAAAAAAATCGTAATAAGCGTTTATTGATTGGTTTGCGCAAAAGTTATAGCGTCTACAAAATAGGGGATAGAATTATGGCATTTTTATTAATATTTTTTTTTTTTACTAGTAATGCCGGCGATCAGCGATTTTTATCGTGACTGCGACATTATGGCGGACACATCGGACACTTTTGACACCATTTTGGGACCATTGTCATTTTTACAGCGATCAGTGCTATAAAAATGCACTGATTACTGTGAAAATGACACTGGCAGTGAAGGGGTTAACCACTAGGTGGCGCTGTAGGGGTTAAGTGTGACCTAGGGAGTGATTCTTATTGTTAAGGGGCGTGGCTTGCCGTGACACATCACTGATCGCTGTTCCCAATGAGAGGGAACCCGATCAGTGACAGTGTCACCTAGGCAGAACGGGGAGATGTTGTGTTTACACTAACATCTCCCTGTTCTTCAGTTCTGTGACCCAATCGCGGGACACCGGCGGCGATCGGGTCCGTGGGTCCTGCGGGCGCGATCACGGAGGCGGTGTGCACGCGGCCACACGGCCGGCAATTTAAAGGGGACGTATATATACGCCCTTTTGACTGTCCATGCCATTCTGTCAACATAAATTTGCGCGCGGCGGTCGGCAAGCAGTTAATTAAATAAACCAGGGGAGTATTATGGTATACAAAGAAGAATTCATATACAGCAATAGATGTACACCCTGAAATATGACTAGCTTAATAAATATCCCGGAAAATGTTTGTGTTCCGCTCAGGCTCGATAGAGTGGGAATGTGCAAAAGTGCATCTACAGCTGCTGCTAGAGTGCTGGCAAGGGATGGAGCCCCCCCTGGCTCCTGTGGTAGCTTTAGGAAATGAGGATCACCCCCCGGGAAGCCGCACATCTAGGTGTTCTGTTGAGATGAGTGGAGTGGCAATCTCAGCCTGGACTTCGACCAGGGCACGCCCCCAATGTGTTTTGCTCCGCCCCGAAGCTTAGTCATTGGGGCCATGACTAAGCTCCGGGGGGCGGAGCAAAACACGTTTGGAGCGTGACCTGGTCAAAGTCCAGGCTGAGGTTGCCACTCCGCTCATCTCAACAGAACACCTAGATGTGCGGCTTCCCGGGGGGCGATCCTCCTTTCCTGAATAAATATCCCCTTATGTATTTGTAGCGCTACCCCCCAGAGAAGCCATTGAATTGTTTTGTGATTTCTCTGCACACCTGAAATTGACACACCTCACTCACCCAGCACCTACCAACACACTGTAAGGTATTTCAAAAAATTTATTAGGCTAAGCAAGGATTATTAATCCAAGAGAGGAAGTGTATGTACTTAAAAAAACAATCAATAAAACAATAACATTACTCTCACAGTAATTAACAGAACTGAACTGCATTTACCTAGTAACAGTATATGAAGACAGTCCTAACTTGCTATAACAATCCCCCTTTCAGGACCCGAATCTCAACCTCTGCTGTGTCTGGCGATGTCTTGAATCCTGTTTTTCTTGAACCTTGAACACTTTGCTCCTCCCATGAACTTCCTGATTTAAACAATGTCTCTGCACTTCCTGTTTGCCAGATTACTGTACTCTCTCCAGCCAACATCTCTCTCTTGCCACTCTTGCTGTTGTCTGTATCTTCGCTGCCACTCGTTAACAACCTTTTGCTTGTTCCTCCACTACGCTTCTGCTTGAACCCAGCCTGCAACCACATGTTACCGACCTTTGACTTATTTACTGACTATTCTTCTGCTTGATCCCTACATGCTCTTTCTGCTACTGGACCCTGGCTTGCTCACCTCCTAGTGGGGCGATCCTGTAGACCACAACCTGGAACTAACATGCAGCAAAACCCATCTCCACCATCAGGAGCTCTGGTGAACACCAGTTAATGCTTAGACCCTGTGCCATGGGTAAGTCTGCATCATCTGCCAGGGTGACCTGCTTGCATACTTATCCTGCTCGTCGGTAGGTGCCTCTCTACTGTTATAGCTACTGGCTTCCGAGCCTGACTCCAGAACATGACCCCCTGTTTTGTCACAGTAAATAATGAAAAGAAATGTTGGCTGTCAAAGAAAACACAAAAGTTCCCAACAGACAGAAAAACTTTTATAATGTTAGTCACTTATCAGACCCAGGACATGTTCTGATTTAGTAAAGTCAAGTTCAAGTCAGACAGGGAAAGAAGTTGCTGTGATCTCTCTCTATCAATCCTGCTGAGACAGTCCCTCCTTTCCTTCCTGACGAGCAGTAGGAGTGCTCACCTCCACATTCTGCCTTCATCAGGCATCAAAATCACCACCTCATGCCCTTCCAGTGAGAAGGTTCTTGGTCTTTGCTTCTCTGAGTTCTCACCCAATTGTGGTCAGCTATGGCAAGGATCCTATCAGCCAGCAGCAGCTCAGTCTTCCCCCACCTGATCCTCATCTGATTGCTCACCAGATATTGCTGGCCAGTAACTCTCCTGATCTAGCAATTAGCTTCCCTGTACTGTACAGGTTGACACAGGAAAGCAATTTGCTGACTCATACCGATGTGCCAGCATTTCTTTGTGGATTGTGTAGCAGTAAGGTTCAAGAGACCGCAGAGCCGAGGTATCGGGTTTTGCAGTCATCTTGGATTGCAGTGGAGGCTGCAGTGCTATTCCAGTTGGTTTCACACAGGCTTGCCTGTTTTTTTTTTTTAAAGTTCCGGACGACATCATAGGCAGGAGTTTTCAGACTCTAACTTATTCTCTGTCTCTTGACTGTGACGAGTTCCACAGTGACTTGCTTATAACTTTGCATTAACGTGAGACACAAAGTTGCTGAAGCTCTGTACTTTTGAGGATCCTCCCTCCTAGTTCTTCCCGTGACTTCCCGACTCAATACATGGGACTCTGTGCTATGGTTCCGTTCCCAGTTATGGGGCAACAGCTGCTAGAGAGGGGTCGCACTCAAGACCCCCTCGCTACAAAACCCCCCCCGTCACCCCTGCCAATCCACTCCACACTCTCGCTGACTGGCAGCTCTAGCACCAAATATTCCTCTGGTTACTCATGGCTAGTGATGAGCCGAACACCCCCGGGTTCGGTTCGCACCAGAACCCGCGAACGGACCGAAAGTTCGCACGAACATTAGAACCCTATTAAATACAATGGATGCGTACGTTTGGATTCTAAAGTGCTAATTATAACGACTATTATCCATGTTATTGTCCGAAACAGAGTTTGGGAACCCGGCTTCTGCACCAGGGGACATGTATCAATGCAAAAAGAAGTTTTAAAAACGGACGTTTTCCGGGAGCAGTCATTTTAATGATGCATAAAGTGAAAAAAAAAAGTCAAATATTCCTTAAAATATTGTACCTGGGGGGTGTCTAATGTATGCCTGTGAAGTGCCACGTGTTTCCCGTGTTTAGAACTGTCCCTGCACAAAATAACATTTCTAAAGGGAAAAAAGTCATTTAAAACTGCTTGCGGCTTTAATGCAATGTCTGGTCCCGGTAATATGGATGAAAATCTTTAGGAAAAATGGCATAGCTACCCCATCAACCCCCCCCCCCTAACCCAGCCCATTACCAGCCCCTTTGGGTCTTGTATGGATATTAAGGGGAACCCCGCACACAAAATAAAAAAGGACCTATATACTCTGAACAGCCGTATACAGGCGGTGCATACAAGACAGGGACTGTAGGTTTGTTCTTATGTAGAATCTGTTTATAATTTTGAACAGCTGCATTGTTTAAGTGGAGCTCCATGGCAAATTCCTTTTTTTTAGTTTTTTGTAAAACATAGGGAAGGGTTATCACCCCTGTCACATTTTTTTTGCTGTCTGTGCCCCTGTTCAGAACATTTCACCTCACTTTGCGTCCCAATGACAACTGTTTTTGAAATGTGGTGTTTTTATTGAAACAAGGATTGGTGATAAAGCATCAGTAGAGAGGAGACACCTTTCTCCCATATTAATTCTTACAGGAGAGAATTTTCCTTCCAAGGGGTAGATTTCCTCTCACTTCCTGTTGTCTTCTTCCGTTTGCAAGTAGTAGTCGTTTGTAAGTTGGATGTTTGAAAGTAGGGACCTGCCGTAAATACTCTGCAGAAATTGGCCCCTTAGGTGTTGGTGTTGGCACAACACTGTAAGCACTCACAGTTACTCTTGGTGGGTGCTGGAACGCCCTGCTGTCAACTATTATATCAGGAATTGTAATAACATATAATTGTTGATCAGTGGTAGTAAAAATTGGGCCTTTGATGGTGGTGCTGGTGCCACAACACTGTAAGGCCTGACAGTTACTCTTGGTGGGCGCAGCAATGGGCCCTGCTGTGAATTATTAGATCAAGAATTGTAATTGCATGCCCCTGTTGAACAGGGGCTGAAAAATTAGGCCTTTGGTGGTGGTGGTGGTGGTGATGGTGGTGCTGGTGCCACAACACTGTAAGGCCTGACAGTTACTCTTGGTGGGCGCAGCAATGGTCCCTGCTGTGAATTATTAGATCAATAATTATAATTGCATGCCCCTGTTGAACAGGGGCTTAAAAATTGGGCCTTTGGTGGTGGTGGTGGTGGTGATGGTGGTGCTGGTGCCACAACACTGTAAGGCCTGACAGTTACTCTTGGTGGGCGCAGCAATGGGCCCTGCTGTGAATTATTAGATCAATAATTATAATTGCATGCCCCTGTTGAACAGGGGCTGAAAAATTGGGCCTTAGGCACTGGTGGCACAACACTGCAACCCCTCACAGATACTGTACTTGGAGCACAGCAATGAGGCCTGTTGCAAAGTATTGCATCAAAAATTTTAATTACACGCCCCTGTTAAACAGGGGCTGAAAAATTGGGCCTTAGCCACTGGTGGCGTCACCCATAAACCAAAATGATCTTCCAAGCTATCATCGTTAATCATATGATTGAGGAGGAGGAGGAGGATAGCCAGTCAACATAACAGCACAGGCACTCAGCATCAGCATCAGTCTTGAAGGGATGTGACATTTTAAAATCAATTAGTCTGTTATATCAGCATCTGGTGTGTGGTAGCTGGTGGTGATCCAAGACTGGTTCATCTTGATGAAAGTCAGTCGATCAACCGAGTCGGTGGACAGGCGCACCCTGTGATCCGTGACAAATCCTCCAGCAGCACTGAATGTGCGTTCTGAAAGAACGCTGGATGCAGGACAGGCCAGTAGCTCAATTGCATACTGTGCAAGCTCTGGCCAGTGATCCATCCTCAAGACCCAGTAAGCCAGAGGATTTTCGGTGGGGAAGGTGTCCAAGTCTGACCTTGCCCCTAGGTATTCCTGCACCATGTATATCAGACGCTGGCGATGGTTGCTGGAACCGATCATACTTTGGGGCTGCGGACTAAAGAATTGTCTGAACGCATCGGTCAGACGGCCACCTTCCCCACCGCTCCTTCTTTGACTGCCCGAAGCCTCAGCAACTCGTTGTCCAGGACCAGGAGTTTGTAACCTCCCAGTCTCTGGGAACGCGTTGCACAGACCTTTCTGCAAGGCCTCCCGGAGTTGTCTCATCCTCTGCTCCCTCTGCGACGGTACGATAAGGTCCGCAACCTTACCCTTGTACCGTGGATCAAGGAGAGTGGCCAGCCAGTAATGGTCCCTCTCCTTGATCCGAAGAATACGAGGATCCTTCCGCAGACTTTGCAGGATCAGGGAGGCCATGCAGCGTAGGTTAGCTGAGGCATTCAGTCCGGAGTCCTCTGGGTCACTAAGGACGACATGATCCGCAGCCACCTCCTCCCAGCCACGTACAAGTCCACTGGTTTCTTGGGACTGTAAATCATCCCTAAAAGACTGCTGCTGATGATGCTGAGTGCCAGCCTCCACCTCCATGCTGACACAATCCTCCTCCTCCTCCTCCTCCTCCTCCTCTTCCTGTGCGATGGGTGGGACAGAAGGAACACTGTCTGGGTAAAGGGGGCCTTGAGAGGCAAGGAAGTCCTCCTCTTCCTGCCTCTGTTCTGCCTCAAGTGCCCTGTCCATTATTCCACGCAGCGTGTGCTCCAACAGGTGGACAAGAGGTACAGTGTCACTGATGCATGCACTGTCACTGCTCACCATCCTCGTGGCCTCCTCAAATGGTGCCAGGACAGTGCATGCATCCCTGATCATGCCCCACTGGCGTGGTGAAAAAAACCAGAGCTCCCCTGACCCTGTCCTGGTGCCGTAGTCGCACAGGTACTCATTGATGGCCCTCTGCTGCGTGTGCAGCCGCTGCAGCATGGCCAACGTTGAGTTCCACCTGGTGGGCATGTCACATATAAGGCGGTTCTTGGGCAGGTTCAACTCCTTTTGAAGCTCAGCCAGGCGAGCACTGGCATTATAAGATCTGCGGAAATGCACACAGACTTTCCTGGCCTGCCTCAGGACATCCTGTTCACCCGGGTACCTGCCCAAGAACCGCTGCACCACCAGGTTAAGGACGTGAGCCATACAGGGCACATGGGTCAGTTGTCCCTGTCGGAGGGCGGAGAGGAGGTTGGTGCCATTGTCGCAAACCACCATTCCTGGCTTAAGCTGGCGTGGCATCAACCACCTCTCGGCCTGCCCCTGCAGAGCAGACAGGACCTCTGCCCCAGTGTGGCTCCTGTCCCCCAAACACACCAGCGCAAGCACGGCATGGCATCTTTTTGCCTGCGTACTTGCGTAGCCCCTTGAACGCCTACGGAGCACCGCTGGTTCCAAGGACAAACCACAGGAAGAGGCCATGGAGGAAGAAGAAGAGGAGGGGGTGGAGGACAGAGGTGTGTCACAACCAGTAGTAGCATTTTGGAGGCGTGGCGGTGGAACAACCTCCAACACTACTGCACCTTGTCCTGCATCCTTCCCAGCTGCCAAAAGAGTGACCCAATGGGCCGTGAAAGAAAGGTAACGTCCCTGTCCATGCCTGCTGGACCATGAGTCAGCGGTAATATGCACCTTACCGCTGACCGCCCTGTCCAGCGAGGCCAAGACATTGCCTTCCACATGCCTGTAGAGAGCCGGAATAGCCTTCCGTGCGAAAAAGTGTCGTTTGGGAACCTGCCACTGAGGAACCGCACATTGCACAAACTCACGGAAGGGGGCCGAGTCTACCAACTGAAAAGGCAGCAGTTGAAGCGCTAGCAATTTAGCCAAGCTAGCATTCAACCACTGGGCATGTGGATGGCTGTGAGTGAACTTCTTTCGACGGTCCAGCAGCTGGGGCAGGGAAATTTTCCTGCTAGAATCGGACGTTGGTGTACTGCTAGCAGAGTGCCCGCAATTACTTGCCTGTGACACACCTAATTCTACACCTTCATTCCTCTCAGAGCAGGTTTCAGAGAGGAGTGAAGGTATAGTGGGGTTGGAGATCCCAGCTGATGCGGTGCAAGAAGAGGTCAGCTTTGTTCTTTGGTGTGGGTCTTTAAGGTAGGCTTGCCAACGAGCTGCATGGCAGGTCAACATATGTCTAATCAAGCATGTGGTGCCCAAGCGGCTGATGTTTTGGCCACGCGATATACGCTTGAGACATATGTTGCAAACAGCAGCTGTGCGATCTGATGCACTCGCCTCAAAAAAGGCCCACACCAAAGAACTTTTTGCATGACGGGCAGAGGCAGCGCCCTGCACAGGCGGAGCTCTGCGGTGTGATTCCGTCGGTGTGCTGCCCATACGCTGGCCACTCAAGGGCATCCTGCCTCGTTGGAGATGTGCCTCCTCCTCATCCTCCTTCCTCCTCCTCTCTCCTATTAGGCACCCACGTGGAGTCAGTGACCTCATCATCCCCTCCCTCTTCATCACTGGAGCCAATCTGGCAATATGCTGCAGCTGCTGGAGCATGACTGCCAGATTGGTGTCCTTCTTGAGCATCCCCTCTCTCTGCTCTCACGCTGCTGCCTTCCTCTAGCTGGGTATCATCATCAGATCCTTCCAAACGCTGGGCATCCTCCTGGAGCATGTACCCAACACTGTGCTCAAACAGTTCGGGGGACTCCTCAGGAGGAGGGCATGGTGGGTCTAGGGAAGGATTGACTAATGAAGATAATGATACCAGAGAAGAGGACGCTTTGGCAGCTGCTTTGCCAGTACCCTGAGCCTGGGTGAGAGAGGATGAGGAGGATGAGGTGGGCTTGGTCATCCACTCTACCAAGTCTTCGGCATGATGTGGCTCAACATGTCCAGCTGCCGAAAACAAGGACAAGCGTGTCCCATGGCCATGTGCTGATGACAATGCACCGCGTACACGACCAGCACTGTTGCCCCCAGACACAGAGCCTGCTTTCCCTCTTTTTTTGCCTCCTGACTGACTGCCTCTCCGTTGGTTGCCTTCCAGACATTTTAATGGATGGCCTGCAGGGAGATGGGAAAAACAGCAATAAGGGCTACCTTCAGGTGTATACTGTGCAGGAGGCTTAGCAACAATGACACTGACACTGTCCCCTGCCTATCCTTCTCTGTCCCTAAACACAAGGATTGAAAATATGGTTCAGCAAAATAGTTTTAGAACAGAATAGAACACTGACACTTTCCCTCACTGTCCTACTCTGTCCCTCCCTACAAACAAGATTTAGCACAGAATAGCACACTGATAATTTCTACGAGTGTCCTTCTCTGTCCCTAAACTCAAGGATTGAAAATATGGAACAGCAAATTTGGTTTAGAACAGAACAGCACACTGTCAGTTTCACTCACTGTACCTCTCTGTCCCTCAACTCAAGGATTAAAAATATGGAACAGCAAAATTGGTTTAGAACAGAATAGCACACTGTCAGTTTCACTCACTGTACCTCTCTGTCCCTCAACTCAAGGATTGAAAATATGGTTCAGCAAAATAGTTTTAGAACAGAATAGCACGCTGACACTTTCCCTCACTGTACCTCTCTGTCCCACAACTCAAGGATTGAAAATATGGAACAGCAAATTTGGTTTAGAACAGAACAGCACACTGTCAGTTTCACTCACTGTACCTCTCTGTCCCTCAACTCAAGGATTGAAAATATGGTTCAGCAAAATAGTTTTAGAACAGAATAGCACACTGACACTTTCCCTCACTGTACCTCTCTGTCCCTCAACTCAAGGATTGAAAATATGGAAGAGCAAAATTGGTTTAGAACAGAATAGCACACTGTCAGTTTCACTCACTGTACCTCTCTGTCCCTCAACTCAAGGATTGAAAATATGGAACAGCAAATTTGGTTTAGAACAGAACAGCACACTGTCAGTTTCACTCACTGTACCTCTCTGTCCCTCAACTCAAGGATTGAAAATATGGTTCAGCAAAATAGTTTTAGAACAGAATAGCACACTGACACTTTCCCTCACTGTACCTCTCTGTCCCTCAACTCAAGGATTGAAAATATGGAAGAGCAAAATTGGTTTAGAACAGAATAGCACACTGTCAGTTTCACTCACTGTACCTCTCTGTCCCTCAACTCAAGGATTGAAAATATGGAACAGCAAACTTGGTTTAGAACAGAACAGCACAATGTCAGTTTCACTCACTGTACCTCTCTGTCCCTCAACTCAAGGATTGAAAATATGGTTCAGCAAAATAGTTTTAGAACAGAATAGCACACTGACACTTTCCCTCACTGTACCTCTCTGTCCCTCAACTCAAGGATTGAAAATATGGAACAGCAAATTTGGTTTAGAACAGAACAGCACACTGTCAGTTTCACTCACTGTACCTCTCTGTCCCTCAACTCAAGGATTGAAAATATGGAACAGCAAATTTGGTTTAGAACAGAACAGCACACTGTCAGTTTCACTCACTGTACCTCTCTGTCCCTCAACTCAAGGATTGAAAATATGGTTCAGCAAAATAGTTTTAGAACAGAATAGCACACTGACACTTTCCCTCACTGTACCTCTCTGTCCCTCAACTCAAGGATTGAAAATATGGAACAGCAAATTTGGCTTAGAACAGAACAGCACACTGTCAGTTTCACGCACTGTACCTCTCTGTCCCTCAACTCAAGGATTGAAAATATGGTTCAGCAAAATAGTTTTATAACAGAATAGCACTCTGAAACTTTCCCTCACTGTACCTCTCTGTCCCTCAACTCAAGGATTGAAAATATGGAAGAGCAAAATTGGTTTAGAACAGAATAGCACACTGTCAGTTTCACTCACTGTACCTCTCTGTCCCTCAACTCAAGGATTGAAAATATGGAACAGCAAATTTGGTTTAGAACAGAACAGCACACTGTCAGTTTCACTCACTGTACCTCTCTGTCCCTCAACTCAAGGATTGAAAATATGGTTCAGCAAAATAGTTTTAGAACAGAATAGCACACTAACACTTTCCCTCACTGTACCTCTCTGTCCCTCAACTCAAGGATTGAATATATGGAACAGCAAATTTGGTTTAGAACAGAACAGCACACTGTCAGTTTCACTCACTGTACCTCTCTGTCCCTCAACTCAAGGATTGAAAATATGGTTCAGCAAAATAGTTTTAGAACAGAATAGCACACTGACACTTTCCCTCACTGTACCTCTCTGTCCCTCAACTCAAGGATTGAAAATATGGAAGAGCAAAATTGGTTTAGAACAGAATAGCACACTGTCAGTTTCACTCACTGTACCTCTCTGTCCCTCAACTCAAGGATTGAAAATATGGAACAGCAAAATTGGTTTAGAACAGAATAGCACACTGTCAGTTTCACTCACTGTACCTCTCTGTCCCTCAACTCAAGGATTGAAAATATGGTTCAGCAAAATAGTTTTAGAACAGAATAGCACACTGACACTTTCCCTCACTGTACCTCTCTGTCCCTCAACTCAAGGATTGAAAATATGGAACAGTAAATTTGGTTTAGAACAGAACAGCACACTGTCAGTTTCACTCACTGTACTTCTCTGTCCCTCAACTCAAGGATTGAAAATATGGTTCAGCAAAATAGTTTTAGAACAGAATAGCACACTGACACTTTCCCTCACTGTACCTCTCTGTCCCTCAACTCAAGGATTGAAAATATGGAACAGCAAATTTGGTTTAGAACAGAACAGCACACTGTCAGTTTCACTCACTGTACCTCTCTGTCCCTCAACTCAAGGATTGAAAATATGGTTCAGCAAAATAGTTTTAGAACAGAATAGCACACTGACACTTTCCCTCGCTGTACCTCTCTGTCCCTCAACTCAAGGATTGAAAATATGGAACAGCAAATTTGGTTTAGAACAGAACAGCACACTGTCAGTTTCACTCACTGTACCTCTCTGTCCCTCAACTCAAGGATTGAAAATATGGTTCAGCAAAATAGTTTTAGAACAGAATAGCACACTGACACTTTCCCTCACTGTACCTCTCTGTCCCTCAACTCAAGGATTGAAAATATGGAACAGCAAATTTGGTTTAGAACAGAACAGCACACTGTCAGTTTCACTCACTGTACCTCTCTGTCCCTCAACTCAAGGATTGAAAATATGGTTCAGCAAAATATTTTTAGAACAGAATAGCACACTGACACTTTCCCTCACTGTACCTCTCTGTCCCTCAACTCAAGGATTGAAAATATGGAAGAGCAAAATTGGTTTAGAACAGAATAGCACACTGTCAGTTTCACTCACTGTACCTCTCTGTCCCTCAACTCAAGGATTGAAAATATGGAACAGCAAAATTGGTTTAGAACAGAATAGCACACTGACACTTTCCCTCACTGTACCTCTCTGTCCCTCAACTCAAGGATTGAAAATATGGAACAGCAAAATTGGTTTAGAACAGAATAGCACACTGTCAGTTTCACTCACTGTACCTCTCTGTCCCTCAACTCAAGGATTGAAAATATGGTTCAGCAAAATAGTTTTAGAACAGAATAGCACACTGACACTTTCCCTCACTGTACCTCTCTGTCCCTCAACTCAAGGATTGAAAATATGGAACAGCAAATTTGGTTTAGAACAGAACAGCACACTGTCAGTTTCACTCACTGTACCTCTCTGTCCCTCAACTCAAGGATTGAAAATATGGTTCAGCAAAATAGTTTTAGAACAGAATAGCACACTGACACTTTCCCTCACTGTACCTCTCTGTCCCTCAACTCAAGGATTGAAAATATGGAACAGCAAATTTGGTTTAGAACAGAACAGCACACTGTCAGTTTCACTCACTGTACCTCTCTGTCCCTCAACTCAAGGATTGAAAATATGGTTCAGCAAAATAGTTTTAGAACAGAATAGCACACTGACACTTTCCCTCACTGTACCTCTCTGTCCCTCAACTCAAGGATTGAAAATATGGAACAGCAAATTTGGTTTAGAACAGAACAGCACACTGTCAGTTTCACTCACTGTACCTCTCTGTCCCTCAACTCAAGGATTGAAAATATGGTTCAGCAAAATAGTTTTAGAACAGAATAGCACACTGACACTTTCCCTCACTGTACCTCTCTGTCCCTCAACTCAAGGATTGAAAATATGGAACAGCAAATTTGGTTTAGAACAGAACAGCACACTGTCAGTTTCACTCACTGTACCTCTCTGTCCCTCAACTCAAGGATTGAAAATATGGTTCAGCAAAATAGTTTTAGAACAGAATAGCACACTGACACTTTCCCTCACTGTACCTCTCTGTCCCTCAACTCAAGGATTGAAAATATGGAACAGCAAATTTGGTTTAGAACAGAACAGCACACTGTCAGTTTCACTCACTGTACCTCTCTGTCCCTCAACTCAAGGATTGAAAATATGGTTCAGCAAAATAGTTTTAGAACAGAATAGCACACTGACACTTTCCCTCACTGTACCTCTCTGTCCCTCAACTCAAGGATTGAAAATATGGAACAGCAAATTTGGTTTAGAACATAACAGCACACTGTCAGTTTCACTCACTGTACCTCTCTGTCCCTCAACTCAAGGATTGAAAATATGGTTCAGCAAAATATTTTTAGAACAGAATAGCACACTGACACTTTCCCTCACTGTACCTCTCTGTCCCTCAACTCAAGGATTGAAAATATGGAACAGCAAATTTGGTTTAGAACAGAACAGCACACTGTCAGTTTCACTCACTGTACCTCTCTGTCCCTCAACTCAAGGATTGAAAATATGGTTCAGCAAAATATTTTTAGAACAGAATAGCACACTGACACTTTCCCTCACTGTACCTCTCTGTCCCTCAACTCAAGGATTGAAAATATGGAACAGCAAATTTGGTTTAGAACAGAACAGCACACTGTCAGTTTCACTCACCGTACCTCTCTGTCCCTCAACTCAAGGATTGAAAATATGGTTCAGCAAAATAGTTTTAGAACAGAATAGCACACTGACACTTTCCCTCACTGTACCTCTCTGTCCCTCAGCTCAAGGATTGAAAATATGGAAGAGCAAAATTGGTTTAGAACAGAATAGCACACTGTCAGTTTCACTCACTGTACCTCTCTGTCCCTCAACTCAAGGATTGAAAATATGGAACAGCAAATTTGGTTTAGAACAGAACAGCACACTGTCAGTTTCACTCACTGTACCTCTCTGTCCCTCAACTCAAGGATTGAAAATATGGTTCAGCAAAATAGTTTTAGAACAGAATAGCACACTGACACTTTCCCTCACTGTACCTCTCTGTCCCTCAACTCAAGGATTGAAAATATGGAACAGCAAATTTGGTTTAGAACAGAACAGCACACTGTCAGTTTCACTCACTGTACCTCTCTGTCCCTCAACTCAAGGATTGAAAATATGGTTCAGCAAAATAGTTTTAGAACAGAATAGCACACTGACACTTTCCCTCACTGTACCTCTCTGTCCCTCAACTCAAGGATTGAAAATATGGAACAGCAAAATTGGTTTAGAACAGAACAGCACACTGTCAGTTTCACTCACTGTACCTCTCTGTCCCTCAACTCAAGGATTGAAAATATGGTTCAGCAAAATAGTTTTAGAACAGAATAGCACACTGACACTTTCCCTCACTGTACCTCTCTGTCCCTCAACTCAAGGATTGAAAATATGGAAGAGCAAAATTGGTTTAGAACAGAATAGCACACTGTCAGTTTCACTCACTGTACCTCTCTGTCCCTCAACTCAAGGATTGAAAATATGGAACAGCAAAATTGGTTTAGAACAGAATAGCACACTGTCAGTTTCACTCACTGTACCTCTCTGTCCCTCAACTCAAGGATTGAAAATATGGTTCAGCAAAATAGTTTTAGAACAGAATAGCACACTGACACTTTCCCTCACTGTACCTCTCTGTCCCTCAACTCAAGGATTGAAAATATGGAAGAGCAAATTTGGTTTAGAACAGAACAGCACACTGTCAGTTTCTCTCACTGTACCTCTCTGTCCCTCAACTCAAGGATTGAAAATATGGTTCAGCAAAATAGTTTTAGAACAGAATAGCACACTGACACTTTCCCTCACTGTACCTCTCTGTCCCTCAACTCAAGGATTGAAAATATGGAACAGCAAATTTGGTTTAGAACAGAACAGCACACTGTCAGTTTCACTCACTGTACCTCTCTGTCCCTCAACTCAAGGATTGAAAATATGGTTCAGCAAAATAGTTTTAGAACAGAATAGCACACTGACACTTTCCCTCACTGTACCTCTCTGTCCCTCAACTCAAGGATTGAAAATATGGAACAGCAAATTTGGTTTAGAACAGAACAGCACACTGTCAGTTTCACTCACTGTACCTCTCTGTCCCTCAACTCAAGGATTGAAAATATGGAACAGCAAAATTGGTTTAGAACAGAATAGCACAATGTCAGTTTCACTCACTGTACCTCTCTGTCCCTCAACTCAAGGATTGAAAATATGGTTCAGCAAAATAGTTTTAGAACAGAATAGCACACTGACACTTTCCCTCACTGTACCTCTCTGTCCCTCAACTCAAGGATTGAAAATATGGAACAGCAAATTTGGTTTAGAACAGAACAGCACACTGTCAGTTTCACTCACTGTACCTCTCTGTCCCTCAACTCAAGGATTGAAAATATGGTTCAGCAAAATAGTTTTAGAACAGAATAGCACACTGACACTTTCCCTCACTGTACCTCTCTGTCCCTCAACTCAAGGATTGAAAATATGGAACAGAAAATTTGGTTTAGAACAGAACAGCACACTGTCAGTTTCACTCACTGTACCTCTCTGTCCCTCAACTCAAGGATTGAAAATATGGTTCAGCAAAATAGTTTTAGAACAGAATAGCACACTGACACTTTCCCTCACTGTACCTCTCTGTCCCTCAACTCAAGGATTGAAAATATGGAACAGCAAATTTGGTTTAGAACAGAACAGCACACTGTCAGTTTCACTCACTGTACCTCTCTGTCCCTCAACTCAAGGATTGAAAATATGGTTCAGCAAAATAGTTTTAGAACAGAATAGCACACTGACACTTTCCCTCACTGTACCTCTCTGTCCCTCAACTCAAGGATTGAAAATATGGAAGAGCAAAATTGGTTTAGAACAGAATAGCACACTGTCAGTTTCACTCACTGTACCTCTCTGTCCCTCAACTCAAGGATTGAAAATATGGAACAGCAAAATTGGTTTAGAACAGAATAGCACACTGTCAGTTTCACTCACTGTACCTCTCTGTCCCTCAACTCAAGGATTGAAAATATGGAACAGCAAAATTGGTTTAGAACAGAATAGCACACTGTCAGTTTCACTCACTGTACCTCTCTGTCCCTCAACTCAAGGATTGAAAATATGGTTCAGCAAAATAGTTTTAGAACAGAATAGCACACTGACACTTTCCCTCACTGTACCTCTCTGTCCCTCAACTCAAGGATTGAAAATATGGAAGAGCAAATTTGGTTTAGAACAGAACAGCACACTGTCAGTTTCTCTCACTGTACCTCTCTGTCCCTCAACTCAAGGATTGAAAATATGGTTCAGCAAAATAGTTTTAGAACAGAATAGCACACTGACACTTTCCCTCACTGTACCTCTCTGTCCCTCAACTCAAGGATTGAAAATATGGAACAGCAAATTTGGTTTAGAACAGAACAGCACACTGTCAGTTTCACTCACTGTACCTCTCTGTCCCTCAACTCAAGGATTGAAAATATGGTTCAGCAAAATAGTTTTAGAACAGAATAGCACACTGACACTTTCCCTCACTGTACCTCTCTGTCCCTCAACTCAAGGATTGAAAATATGGAACAGCAAATTTGGTTTAGAACAGAACAGCACACTGTCAGTTTCACTCACTGTACCTCTCTGTCCCTCAACTCAAGGATTGAAAATATGGTTCAGCAAAATAGTTTTAGAACAGAATAGCACACTGACACTTTCCCTCACTGTACCTCTCTGTCCCTCAACTCAAGGATTGAAAATATGGAAGAGCAAAATTGGTTTAGAACAGAATAGCACACTGTCAGTTTCACTCACTGTACCTCTCTGTCCCTCAACTCAAGGATTGAAAATATGGAACAGCAAAATTGGTTTAGAACAGAATAGCACACTGTCAGTTTCACTCACTGTACCTCTCTGTCCCTCAACTCAAGGATTGAAAATATGGAACAGCAAAATTGGTTTAGAACAGAATAGCACACTGTCAGTTTCACTCACTGTACCTCTCTGTCCCTCAACTCAAGGATTGAAAATATGGTTCAGCAAAATAGTTTTAGAACAGAATAGCACACTGACACTTTCCGTCACTGTACCTCTCTGTCCCTCAACTCAAGGATTGAAAATATGGAACAGCAAATTTGGTTTAGAACAGAACAGCACACTGTCAGTTTCACTCACTGTACCTCTCTGTCCCTCAACTCAAGGATTGAAAATATGGTTCAGCAAAATAGTTTTAGAACAGAATAGCACACTGACACTTTCCCTCACTGTACCTCTCTGTCCCTCAACTCAAGGATTGAAAATATGGAACAGCAAATTTGGTTTAGAACAGAACAGCACACTGTCAGTTTCACTCACTGTACCTCTCTGTCCCTCAACTCAAGGATTGAAAATATGGTTCAGCAAAATAGTTTTAGAACAGAATAGCACACTGACACTTTCCCTCACTGTACCTCTCTGTCCCTCAACTCAAGGATTGAAAATATGGAACAGCAAATTTGGTTTAGAACAGAACAGCACACTGTCAGTTTCACTCACTGTACCTCTCTGTCCCTCAACTCAAGGATTGAAAATATGGTTCAGCAAAATATTTTTAGAACAGAATAGCACACTGACACTTTCCCTCACTGTACCTCTCTGTCCCTCAACTCAAGGATTGAAAATATGGTTCAGCAAAATAGTTTTAGAACAGAATAGCACACTGACACTTTCCCTCACTGTCCTACTCTGTCCCTCCCTACAAACAAGATTTAGCACAGAATAGCACACTGATAATTTCTACGAGTGTCCTTCTCTGTCCCTAAACTCAAGGATTGAAAATATGGAATAGCAAAATTGGTTTCGAACAGAATAGCACACTGACACTTTCCCTCACTGTACCTCTCTGTCCCTACAAACAAGATTTAGCACAAAATAGCACACTGACACTTTCCCTCACTGTACCTCTCTGTCCCTAAACTCAAGGATTGAAAATATGGTTCAGCAAGATTGGTTTAGAACAGAATAGCACACTGACACTTTCCCTCACTGTACCTCTCTGTCCCTACAAACAAGGATTAGCACAGAATAGCACACTGTCACTGACACTCTCCCTACCTATCCTTATCTGTCCCTAAACACAAGGAATCCAGGATTATGTAAAGGAAAAATAATGACACTGTCCCTGCCTATGCTTCTCTTTCCCTACTCCGGAACACACTACACAAGGCCGCCGCGCTGGCGGCCTTTTATAGTGTGGGGCGTGTACTAAACCCCCTCAGCAATAATTGGCCACAGGCATCCTGCCTGTGGCCAATCATTGCTCTCCTCGCTGCCGGCGCTGTGATTGGCCAAGCATGCGGGGTCACAGTGCATGCTTGGCCAATCACAGCGCCTGGATGACACTGCGATGGCGTAGTGCATTGTGGGCCGTTCGCGTCACTCGAATTTGGCGCGAACGGCCCAAATCGTTCGATCTTCGTCGAACGATCGAACAGCCGATGTTCGAGTTGAACGTATGTTCGACTCGAACACGAAGCTCATCCCTACTCATGGCAATGGCAAAGTGATCTTTCTCCCTCTGGAGCATTCACCACTTGTCAACCCTTGGTAGTGTCCATCCCCTGAAACAATCTCTGTTCTTTTGCATGCACCCCTTTGCAGAAACTTCAGACCAGGCAATTCAGAGGAACAAATGAAGGTCTTTTACTGAAATGGTTGAAAATAACATGTAACGGTTCTCAATGACATTTTCCCCACAGTTTCCTAAATAAAGTTACTGCCTCACAAAGTGTCTGTACCTTAGGCAAATGGCAAAGTCCATTTATGCAGTAAATCCACAAATTGTAGCAGCAATAGTCCCTTAGAATTCATGATTATGCAGTAATCCATAAAGGAAGAAAAGTCCGTAGCTGGCAGCTATAGGTCCATGAGGGTCTATAGGCTCCTGACCCCCTCAAAACCCGGCTGGGCTCCACCCCCCCCTCAAGGGGGTGATTCACTCCAGCAGAGTAACTGCTAAAGTTTGGCAGTCTTTTCCCCAACCTCTTTCTAGGGTCTTATTTATGTCATGACCTGCAGGGGAATGTGAACCTGAAGAGATAAGGGGGAAAAAAGCAGCCCACTGAATCACCCCGGGCCTACCGGGTGAATTCCATCACAGGCGTCGTAACTTCGGAGGAAGACGCCTACACTCCTACAGCCGAGCCCACGCGCATCGCCTCCCCTACTGCCAGTGCCTCGGGGAAGGATGCCCCTGAGCCTACGGAACTTTTGGCAGACACCGCAGCAGACGCTGCCTCTGCCACAATGGAGGTTCATGTCCCGCCAGCGAAGCGAAGGGTGGGATATGTTGAGGCCTCCCGTGGCCACGGTCGAGGCCTGCCCCAGCGCCTGCCAGAACCGGACATCAGGGAACAATGGTACGATGAAGCCATTTGGGATCACTTGGCTTCAGATACTCGCCACGGAAAGGAAATTGTCCTTATAACAGAGGAATTTCACGTGTTTCGGCGGATCTGGAGCTACGGCCGGCATATCTTCGCCGACCGAGTGGTTATCTGTAGTGAATGGGAAGAAGATGTTGTTCTTTCCATCACCACTCGGAATGAGCGTGGGGAGTTAGTTACTCTTCCAGATCCCCACTATTATCTTTGAGAGACTTTGAGACAAGAACTTGTGCTTGTTTTTTTTTATTATCCTGTCTTTGCATGGACAAACCGTGCTCTGGATTCAAGTGACTTTGCCCCGCTGAAAAGGGGACGTCTACTCTTAAAGAGGAAGGGAAGTGGAGAGCTTGTTTTTTTTTCTCTCTCCCTCTCTCCCTCCTGCTCCGAACAAAGGACAGTTCCTATAAATTGAACTTTGGGGTAGATTAGTCAGTAGGTCATGGTGAAAGGACACCGTGGTTAAGATGTGAAGTGTTCATGTGTGCTGCGTTACAGTCCCATGCGCAGCTATTGTGGAAGTGTTGAAGTTATGCCAGCGCTAGGTGGCAGTAGTCTGCAGAAAAAAAAACTGCACTAACAAGAAAGCATTTAGGCTTAGTTTTTTCTTTTTTTTTCTTTATGCTATTTTATGCTAGGCTTAGCGTAATAAAGCTTTAGAGAAGGGAATTCCTTCCTCTAGGGGAGGCAGTTTGCTTCTAAATTGTATAGAATATTAGGGATAGGATGTATATATTTTATTTGAATGTTGTGATTTTTTTGTAGGTATGAGAACGGCTGTCAACACCACCAGAGAATGGGGTGGGATAGATAGCTAGTGATGGGTGGAATGTATATTAAATTGTCTTTTTGAAGAAATGTCAGTATCTGGATGTAATGTTATCTGCTTGCTTCTTTCCTGTTATTTCTCCTTTCCCAAAAATATTGGTTCAGGCACCTGTTTAAAAAAATAAAATAAAACATTTATAGGAATTCCCGGCTCAATTTGTTTTTTACAAGGCTGCAGCTGATCGGTTTTTAATCGTATGTCATAGATGCCTATAAATGTGTATACAATACATATATGGTCAGTATTTATTTC
The DNA here is from genome assembly GCA_029206835.1 of Rana muscosa. NCBI lineage: Eukaryota > Metazoa > Chordata > Amphibia > Anura > Ranidae > Rana > Rana muscosa. Next base: position 431,788,587 of record CM055118.1, on the reverse strand, counting down.
TCAACACATGTTCTGAGCTATATGTAGATATATGATAAATCTGTTTTGGGTAATGGAATGAAATGCAGTACAATATATGTATTGTGACAGCAGGCAGGTAAAATCACCAGGTTGCATTCAGGATGGAAGGTATATATGTCCTAGATTCAGGCTTTATGCCGATTTATACCACTAGGGGGAGTGCTGGGAGTCTTGCAGGGGAAGAGTTAATGAGCCCAGCTGAAGTAAGTGGGCTCATTAGGGCCTCTACAAGAACTCCCAGCATGCTAAGGGAGATGCTCCAACCTGGAACCAGATCTGTGTGGATAGTCTAGGGAGTGTAATCTCTGTGCGGTGAGCCAAAGCCTGTGTGGTTATTGCTAAAACTTCTAAAAGCAGGGAGCTAGGGACTGGGACAGCACAAGGCTGTACCCAGGTGTTAGTTAGGGACACCAACGTGTGTAGTGAGCGGTCAAGTTGACCAGGATTTCTTTTCCTGTTTCTTTTGTTTTTGCTGTATTTTTTTGTCTGTATATAGTTCAAATAAAACCACACCCTTTTGTTTTCTCCTACCACTGTCTGCTGTGCCTGTTTTTGTGTGGTGAACCCATCCAGGGGGTCACACACACCCGCCGCTGAGTTAACCCCCTCACAGTATTTACAATTCTGTCTTTTTCCCTTTCTGATTATAGACGTAATATCGTCTCAACGTAACCCGTCACCCCTGAAGAAGAGGTTTTACCTTCAATAACCTCGAAACGTTGGGTTTTCTATTGTTAAACACATTTCGATAGAGTTGGTTACTGTATTGTATACAATCAAATCATTACATTGTTATTTGTGCATCCTGCTCAACTAGATGTTTTCGCATATCTGTGATAGAATTTTTTTTTTACTTTTCTCAAATAAAACCTATTTATAATATCTTTGATCTCTACTACTTAATTAGGGGTTAACAGTGACCCAATTTAAAGTCCCAATTAGAGGATCCACACTCTTTGAGTGAATTGTTCTGTGTTGATAAATTGGACTTTTTTTATACATAAATATTTTTTATATGAATGTTTGCATTTTATTGAATTATCACTGTAGCATCTGCGTGTCTATATATTTATATATATGTAAGAAAGAATTTTGCTCTAAATTAAGAATTAGGGTGGCGCTGATTGTTTCACATATTTTAAATGTGTTGGAATGGCCTAGTTAAAGCTCAGACCTCAATCCAATAGAAAATCTGTGGTCAGACTTTTGCCTTGTACACACGATCGGATTTTCCGTTGGCATAAATTCCGACAGATTTTTCAGATGGAATTCCGTCCAAGCTGTCTTGCATACACACTGTCACACCAAATTCCGACCGTCAAGAACGCGGTGACGTACAACACTACGACGAGTCGAGAAAAATTAAGTTCAATGCTTGCGAGCATGCGTTGACTTAATTCTGAGCATGCGTGTTTTTTTCTCCGGAGTTCCATACAGACGGACGGAATTTCCGATAGGAATTTTTTCCATCAGAAAAAAAGAAAACATGTTCTCTTTCTAAATTCCGACGGAAAAAAGTCCGAAGGGGCACACACGCGGTCGGAATACCCAATGAAAAAAGTCAGACGGAATTTTTTCATTGGGTATTTCGACCGCGTGTGTGCCCCTTCGGACTTTTTTCCGTCGGAATTTAGAAAGAGAACATGTTTTCTTTTTTTCTGATCGGAAATTCCGTCCGTCTGTATGGAACTCCGGAGAAAAAAACACGCATGCTCAGAATTAAGTCAACGCATGCTCGCAAGCATTGAACTTAATTTTTCTCGACTCGTCGTAGTGTTGTACGTCACCGCGTTCTTGAAAAAATTCCGTCTGACTTTTTTTCATCGGAAATTCCGACCGTGTGTACAAGGCATTAAAGTATGCTGTTCACAAGTGCAAACCATCCAACTTGAAGGAGCTGGAGCAGTTTTGCAAGGAGAAATGGGCAAAAATCCCAGTGGTAAGATGTGGCAAGCTCATAGAGACTTATCCAAAGCGACTTGGGGCTGTGATAGCTGCAAAAGGTGGCTCTACAAAATATTGACTTTAGGGGGGTGAATAGTTATGCACATTGACTTTTTCTGTTACTTTGTCCTATTTGTTGTTTGCTTCACAATAAATAAATAAAAAAAATCTTCAAAGTTGTGGGCGTGCTCTGTAAATGAAATGATGCAAATCCTCAAACAATCCATGTTAATTCCAGGTTGTGAGGCAACAAAACACGAAAAATGCCAAGGGGGGTGAATACTTTTGCAAGGCACTGTATTTAGGCATAATCTGACACCCAACAGGTATCACCAAGGGGCATAGGGAATTCTCCACTAGTGAGCCTTCACCCAAACAATGCACTCACCAGATGGAGGATTTATGTAAGCATCAATCAATAATCAGTGCTCAGTCCTCTTCAGTGAATGCCATAGGTAACATGGGAAGTTGTTTCCAGAACACCACACTAGTGTAAAAAAGCTCACCAGTTAGGAGCCCAGAAAAGGAATGGCGGCCACCGCTCCAAGCACAATATTAAGGGAACGCGCTGACGTCACGCCGCCATGTCCTAGTGCTTGGAGCGGCGGCCGCTATTCTATTGTGGTCAGCTTTGTCAGGGATTCGTTCAGAAAGCAGCAGCAGTAGCATAGTCTATTCCCCACACACCTGCTTGCTTTAAGCCAGTCCTCCCCCATTTCCTCACCAGCCTGCAGGCACACCCCCCCCCCCGCCATGCTCTGTTGTATCAGCCAATCACCTCTGGGATCAAATCAGACCCATCCAAAATGGCTTCTCCGTGCACCACTTTATAGATTTCAAAGTGGTCTCCTTTAAGATGGCTGTTGCACTTCCGCATTAATGAATACTCAGTTTAACCCTGTTCAAACTGCAGAAGGATACCACATCCGGCTCATGCGTTCCACGCCAATCCCAGAAGTGTGGCGGCTGTCCTGCTCCTGCAATCCACCTCTCCCGCAGCTGCTAGTCGGTCGGCTGAACGGATATGGACTGACAGTGACAGGAGCTCTTCCGGATTTGTGATTTTTATGAGCCTGAGCCTTACCAACTGTTTGTAAGTCATTTTAATCTTGTGTCCAAATAAACTGTTGATGTATTGCACTTAGAAGTGCTCACCTTGTTTCTCACTTTGTTTAAAAGATGACTGCTTCAACTCGTTGGAAGTGCTGCTCTAGTACTCTCTTGTGTTCAGCATATCCCTCCATTGAATGGTGACCAGGAGCACCAGTATACAGGAGGTCTCTTTCATGCAGAAGCACCCTATGGACTTTTACCATCTTTCAAACATGATCTCCTGTAATACCCCTAAGGTTTTAAAAACATTTTTTTTGCAAGGTGTGTATATCTTTCACTGTATATAAAGAAAAAGTGTTGCACTAATTTAAAAACTAACATATAATCAATTAAAGTGAATAAACCAATAAATTGTGACACCAAAGACCATATATTGATAATGTGCAAAAGTCCATTAAATTCAGTGCATCACCCAGTGTCTGAATAGGTCAGGCAAAAATATCTTCTTACCAAATCCATAGAACTATCAAGGTCTATAATCGCATCTGTGAGCTTTGTAAGCCCTCACATTAGGTGCAGATCATCCATAAGGAACCGCTGGTGAAAGCGATAAAATGTCTATTCAGATGAAACGTACGTCAGTAGGGCAGGAATAGCGGTGACGTCATCACGCTTGTGAGAGTGTTAGGATGATTTATATTTCTAATGCCTATCATCACTTATCTGTTGTAAGTAGAATTTTTATAAATTGCCCGCTTTTAATTTGGACTCTGTGCGATGAATTTTCCTTTTCTTTTATAACCAATGGTCGAATCGGCTTCTGTTGATACCCTGAGGTTTTATCATTGGCTCGCTGTCACCAGCGGTTCCATATGGATGATCTGCACCTAATGATCTGCAGGGGGGTTACCTTAGCGTTTTTTTTTTTAAACAATCAGAGGTGCTTTATTGTTGTCATACAGGGTAAACACAGCATACCAATTGACATAGAACAGAACAGAACAGAACGTTTTAAGTACCGTAGATACATTTAGGCAAGTGAATAGAGGTATTGTGAACATTATACACAGTAACTTGACAAATACCAATGTCCCAAGTATAGAGAGAGGAAGGTTACCAGGAGGAACATTTCAGTCAGAGAAAGCATAGTGAACTATAATAAAATCGAGTCACCAAATGGAAGCTTAGGTAGAGGTCCAAGGGGCCCATACTTTGTCGTATTTCCACTGGCAACCCCTATTTATGTATGTAAACCTATACATAGGCAGGGCTGCATCTATTAGTGCCTCCCAAGAAGAGAGGGCCGGAGGGGATGGCGAGATCTATTTCAGGAGAATATCCTTTTTTGCATAAAATAAAAGGTAAGAACTTAAAAATTTGGAATGATGAGACCGCTGAGCATCCTCATGAACCCCCAACAGGGCCAACTCCGGCAAAACCGGAAGGGACAGTTGCAACCTCAGATTAATTTCGTTGAACACTGCTTACCAATAGGACGATATAATTGGGCCTTCCCAGAACATGTGAAAAAATTTACCCACATGAGTTTTACATCTGGAGCAGATGGGATCTCTGTCTGGAAAAATACGATGGTGTTTCTGGGGTGTGTAATACATTCTATGTAGGAATTTTACCTGGATGAGCTTATCATTGAAAGAAATGACCAGTTTAGGGCCATGTTCAAGGCATTCCTCCCAATCCTCCCTATCCAACGTAGGTATGCCACACCTCCCACAATCCTTCTACCTTAGGGGAGTCGGTGCCCAGGAGTGCTCCATACAGAGTAGAGAGGGGTTTACTAAGGTCTCCTGGGGACAAAAGTTCTTCAATAGAGTCAGCCTGGAAGAGAGGCAACTGGGGAAACTAGGCTCTAGCGGCAATATTAGCAGTTTGGGTCAGTTCCCCGCATCCGGTAGAGACTCGTGGGGGACAGTTCCCACCCACCCTGTATTGGATAAGTTCTTCTTTATGTGTTCTTAATGACCTGGCGGTTGGGGTCTTTGGATGCATTTTAAAAACCTGCTATGTTGATCATATTAGGGACCCATCTAACTTTTTTAACTTGTAAACACCGAGCCTGAAAAAGAGGCTCGGTCCTTAAGTGGTTAATGTGCGTTAAAGTTGAAGCTAGTGTAACCAAGCCCTTATAGTGGTGCACAAAATGCCACCCTTGCCGACAGCTAAAAAGATGATTGGTGTCATGCTGCTGGCTTTGCCGAAACGCGTTGGCCCTGGAACTATGCAGGCACCATCAAATGGGAGGTCAATCAGCCACAGCTCAAGAAACTCCTAGCATCCTCTGGAGGAACCTTGGTTGAGAATGGCTGGTCTAAAGACAGAAAGAGAAATGTGAAAACTGGGGATCGCCCCAGTTCCAATTACAAAATCCCATCTTTGGTGCCAGGTAGGCTTCATAAATGGTAATCCTTCTACATGGCTGAAGGTGTGAGTTTCTGTGAAAACATCAGGGTAGACATGTCAAGACAGCATTATTTAGACAACAGATACAGACTGATTTAGGTAAATCAGCTCATCACTTTGCAAGGAAAGTTGCACTTTGCAGTAGCGCTTTCCCTAGAGCTTACACACGGTCGGAATTTCCGCCAGCAAAAATCCAATGTGGGTTTTTAGTCGACAATTTCGACCGTGTGTAGGCTCCATCGGACTTTTGCTGGCGGAATTTCCGCAGCAAAAGATTGAGAGCTGGTTGTCAATTTTTCAGACGGAAAAAGTTCCTAACAGAAATTCCGTTCATCTGTATGCAATTCCTACGCCCAAAAAAAACACGCATGCTCGGAAACAATTCGACGCATGCTCGGAAGCATTGAACTTCATTTTCTCGGCTCGTCGTAGTGTTGTACGTCACCGCGTTCTTGACGGTCGAAAGTTCAGAGAACTTTTGTGTGACCGTGTGTGTGCAAGCCAAGCTTGAGCGGAATTCCGTCGGAAAAACCATCCAAGAGTTTTTCCGACGGAAATTCCGACCGTGCGTACGCGGCATTAGTGTATATGATGAAATGCCCCTCAAAAGACTTAATCTGCTATTTGTGGTTCTCTTTAAAAATGTCAAATGACTATGCCACCAAATCGTGATTTTTACTGGTTATTGGTTGGTTACGATAAACACTTTACATGAAGAATCACCACATCTGAGCATGTGTGTAGACATCCTATGAAAACCCTGTACCCACATAGGTTGGATTGGCTCCCCAACACAAAGTCTACATTCTGTATTAGCCCTAGCACTACTCTGCTTAGGATTTTAGTTCCATGGATGCTACATCTGCAGGATAGTGTATTCTAACCCATTGTAGTTTGCCTATGCACTTCAGCTCCGGAAAGGTTTACCCCCCCCCCCCTTCAGGACCAGGACATTTTTGCGATACGGAACTGCGTTACTTTAACTGACAATTGCGCGGTCATGCGACGCTGTACCCAAATAAAAATGTATTTTTTTTTCCCCTCCACTAACAGAGCTTTCTTTTGGTGGTATTTGATCAACTCTGCGGTTTTTATTTTTTTGCGCTATAAACAAAAAAAGAGCGACAATTTTGAAAAACAAATATATTTTTTACTTTCTGTTATAAAACTTATCCAATAAAAAAAAATGTAAAACATCAAATTTCTTCATTAAGTTAGGCCAATATGTATTCTGCTACATATTTTTGGTAAACAAAAATGCCAATAAGCCTATATTGATTGGTTTGCACAAAAGTTATAGCGTCTACAAACTATAGGATATATTTTTGGAACTTTTTTTTATTTTTTACTAGTAATGACAGCGACCAGCGACTTAAAGCAGGACTGCGATATTGTAGAGGACAAATTGGACACCTAACAGACACTTTTGACACTTTCTGGGGACCAGTGACACTAAAACAGTGATCAGTGCTAATAATATGCACTGTCACTGTACTAATGACACTGGCAGGGAAGGGGTTAACATCAGGGGCGATCCCCCCTAGGGAGTTCTTGCTAACTGTGTGTGTGTGTGTGTGTGTGTGTGGGGGGGGGGTGCTTTTACTATGGGAAGGCAAAGATCCTAGTTCCTGCTTAGCAGAAACACAAGATCACAGCCTTCCCTTGTCACAAAACGGCGATCTGCCTTGTTTACATAGGCAGATCGCCGCTCTGCTTGTGCCTCTAAAAGATTTTCGTGTCCCGGCGGACATCGCGTCCACCGGAACCGCTGATTGCCTCCCGCTGTGTCCAATCACAGCGGGAGCCGGTCACCGGCACCGCACGTGTGCGCCCCAGAAGTGCAGAATCTCATACCTGTACGTGTTTCTGCATAGAGTGGCCGCCCTGCTGCAGTAAATGTACGTGGGGCGGTCCGCATCAGGCTATAGTATGTACAGTACTTTATGTAGCGGGTGTCAAATTTAGAGGGGCGTATCGGGGCTATAGATGGCCCAGATACATAGATTTTTTGGAATTTATTGACACTTTGGAGTGTGGGAGGTATGAATGGTGTCATGTTCCCTGTGGTCCCTAGGTGGCGCTGTCACCTGAAACCGGGGTTGAACTGCCATTCTAGCGCCGTGCCCTTTGTGTCCTCTCGCGGCAGTAGTACGGCGGGGCGGGGAACCCGCTGTGCCTGCTGGGAGAGGATATAAAGGGGGCGGACATCTTGCGCACGAGGTCCATTCCCCAGGCACCTTCAGCCTGGGGGCTGCTGCGGTTCGTCTGTGCCCAGGCGCCCTTGGCCTGGGCGCGTGGAGTCGAGTTCCATCCCGGGCACCTTCAGCCTGGGGTGAGGTACTTTACAAGGAGGCCTGGGGCCCAGTACCTTCGACTGGGTCCCGTGAGGGAGAAGCATTCCTAAGGTGCCCCAGTATTGGGTGCCTGAATCCAGGGCGTAAGGGACCGGAGACGTGACCCTCCCGTAGAGCCGGTGTGGGCCTCTGGTGACCGTCCGGATGGATGTCTTCCTCTGGCAGGGGTCGTTTGTCCTAACGGAGGTATTTCATGTTCTTATGGTCTGTGGCAGAGACCCATCTTCATCAGGTCAGTGGCAGGCCTCCTCTAAGGCATGTGGCAGGGGCCTCAACGTTCACCCAGGTCAGTGGCAGGGACCAAATTTACAGTCGGTGGCAGTGACTGTGCGCCAAGCCTGTTTGCACTAAACGGAACAGGAGAGACTTTATTCATTGTGTTGTGCCTGGACCTACTCCTTCCCACACCCTGTCTGTTTTTTTAAAGTTCAACCAGTCTACTGGAAGCTAAGTGTCCCTGTCAGTGACAGTGACAATCATCCTCCACAGGAGAAGCCGAGGCTCCGGCCTAAAACGCAGACCCGAAGGTAAATGGTTTTGCTCATATCTCTGCATCCTACATCAGAGAGCCGAGCTGGTGGTGTACATATTTCCCTTCTCCCAGATACCCCTAGACGAGTCATACAGCCATAAAGAGAGGGGAGAAGGCGGGTGAGGGCGCTACATTTATATTTACACTCTGCCATAATAATTTGCTGCATTGCATTTATCTAATGCCTAATGCCTTGTACACACGATTGGACTGTCCGTCGAAGTAAAGTCCGACGGATTGTCCGACGGAGTTTCCGTTGGAATTCCGTTCAAGCTGTCTTGCATACACACTGTCAGACCAAATTCCAATCTTCAAGAACGTGGTGACGTACAACACTACAACGAGCTGAGAAAAATGAAGTTCAATGCTTCCGAGCATGCGTCGACTTGATTCTGAGCATGCGTGTTTTTTTCTCCGTCGGAATTCCATACAGACCATCGGAATTTCTGATCGGAATTTTTTTTCATCGGAGAAAAAGAAATTATGTTCTGTTTCTAAATCCGTTGGAATTTCCGATGGAAAAAGTCCGATGGGGCATACACACGGTCGGAATATCCGATGAAAAAATTCCGTCTAACTTTTTTCATCAGAAATTCCGATCGTGTGTACAAGGCATTAGGGTTTATTTACTAAAGGCAAATAGGCTGTTTACTTTGCAAAATAATGTCTGTTTTCCTCAAGGTGTAGGAAAACTATTCAGTCCTGACCAGTAGAATTTGCCCTCCTATGTTGGACCATTTGTGTTTTTGGGAGGTTGCCACCTCTCCCCAATGTACAGGCGTCTGCATTTCTCAGTACACTGTACTGCATATACCAAGTGTATCACCCTCCTAGTTAGCTTGTAGGCAGGCGCAGTCTGCTGTCTCCACTGCAGGTGGCGCTCAACCGCAGCGGCAATGCAGAGGGAGAGAAAGTCATGGGCAACAGGGTTCCTCTCAAGTCTCCTGAGTCACTGTGGCACCAATGTTTGGACGTTATCCCCTTTATTATAAATAACTACATTTGGGCTTTGCTTCTAGATGGGGTGATGTTATTTAAGAGGACATTTGACACCTGAGTGGAAGTGTGTAAGGTGGGCCAGTACGGACTGAGAGATGTATGGAGGACTCTATACCATATCTCCCTGTCCTGGTAGTTGGCGAATTTAACAATATTCTAGATATGTCTTTGGATAGGTTTTCGCCCACTGCTTTGCCGGGTCCTTTTCCAGATTTCTGGCGGAGATGGGACTGAGAGACATATAGAGGACTCTAAACCCTATGGTTAAGAAATACTCTTGTATTTCTGCTACTCATGGAGGTCTCTCTAGGATTGACTTAGGCCTGGCTAATGAAGAGATGCTCTGAGTGTGTAAAAGAAGTCCGGTTAACAGACGCACAATGGCGGCGCAGGTGCGGATACACCAGTGTGTGCACAAGGAATAACATGTATTGGCGCATGCGTGAGCGCGCACGGGCTCAAGCAGGCGCAAGCGCAAGGGCGCACGTACTGGCGCCAGTCAGCCTATTTCAACTGAGCAATGACACATACACATTGCTGAGTGGTCTTTCAGCTTGTTCCTGTTAACCTGTGCCTTGATCTGTTCCAGTTACCTGTGTTTTGACCCGACTTCACCTGTACCTTCCCTTGGACTTCCGCCAGCCTACCTGTGACCTCGGCTTGTGTTTGACTCTGCTCCTGCCTTATGCTCCTGTACCTCGCTGCATGACTGTGTACGGAACCTGGCTTGTATCCCGTCTTAGCTTCTGCCTCACGTTCCTGCACCTGCTCTGCCTGGCTGTTGATGACCGCCTGGCTTATGTTCCGGCAACGCTTCCGCCTGCTGATCCAGCGACACAGAGTTCCAGTTCTCAGTGCCTGTCCGGTGATCTTTCGCCATCGGGTTCCTGCCAAGTCTCAGCCGGTGCCACCTGCTACCTTAGCCCTCGTGCCATTATGTGTCCTTCACTCCCTGTCATCTCTACCAGGGGCGTTGGACAGGAGGTGCAAGAGAAGCCCTCTCTACAGCTCGATCTCCATCAGGTACATGACCGTACCACTCAGCCAGATGTCGGAGATTGAGAGAGGTGCTTTGCCTCTGGAGTCGGCCAGAGCAGTGTGCCGGGACCGCTGCGGAGGCTTCAATCTAAGGTAAGTATTTCATAATGCTATGCATACTAGCTCATTATGCCTTTGTCTTTCGTGGGTTTAAGTGCTTGTAATGGCTGGGGACCTGTAAACACCCTGAAAGGTCAACACACTTTAATACCCTACAGTCCTTCCCTTGGGGAGACATTGTAAACCAGTAGCCCTTTTTGCCTCTTGATTCCCTTGACTATAGTTCCTTACTTTCTTTTCCTTGTTCTAAGCTGATTCCAAACCCTGATTACTCCTTCTGCTCATGACAGTCCAAAATACATTGATTCCTTCAATCATATATTTTATACTCAGTCAGGCTTGGTTTGATATAGCCATCACATTTCTCAAACTATTTTTATTTTGGGTGTAAATAGCCTGAATACCTTCTCATTCTTTTACTTTCGCTCACTTATTGGCATTATATTTTAACTTCATTCCTCAACCCCTTTTTGAACTCAAACATTTTATTTCAAATACAAAAATCGTATTTTTCATGTAGCGGCCTCACCCCCCGTCCCCTTTGTAAATAAAACGTCTGGCTTGTCTAGGGGTATGCGGGAGGAGGGTGAGGTTCACTACGGCCCATGTCCTCTAATGTGTAGAGGTAAAAGACAACACTTATTTTACCTTCGGGCCTGTGTTCTGGATGGAGCCTCCGCTTCTCCTGTGGAGGTTTGACTGCCAGTAATAGAGCCCTACACCATAAAAAGTCCAACACTCCTTTATTCTTCTTGACAAATGAACAGCATCAGTTGAACTTTTAAATGGACAGACAGGGTGTGGATACGAGTAGGTCCAGGCACAGTGAACTCTCCTATTCCTTTTGTTGCAAATAGGCTTGGCGCACGGTCTCTGCCACCGACCGGGTGAACTGTTGAGGCCCCTGAGTTGACTAGATGAACCGCTGCCACCGGTCATAGAACATGAACCACCTTCCTTGATGAATTGCCCCTTGTTCGGGAAAGACATCCATCCGGACGGTCTCCAGAGGTCCACCCGGCACTGGCAATGTGCTGCACCAGATCTTCGGGAGGATGCCTCCTCTGGTCCCTTACGCCCTGGATTTAGGTGCCCGACACCCGGGGCACCTTAGGACGATCCCTCCCTCGCGGGACCCAGTGGAAGGTACTGGGCCCCAGGCCTCCGGCTGAGTACCTCACCCCAGACTGAAGGTGTCTGGGATGGAACACGAACTCCAGGTGTACAGGCCAAGGGCGCCTGAACACTGACCACGGACAGCAGCCCTCAGGCTAAAGGTGCCTGGGACTCGGACCTCGTGGTGAAGATGTCCGCCCCCTTTATACCCTCTCCCAGCAAGCACAGCGGGTTCCCCGCCCCACAGTACAGCTGCTGCGAGAGGTCACAAAGAGTACGGCACTGCAGTAGTGCTTCAACTCCGGCCGAAAGCGACAGCGCCACCCACTGAGCCGCAGGGAACTGAACACCACTGATGTCCTCACCCGAATAGCCCTGTTCTACCAATAATGCATCTGGGTCATACTACCACCCAGTTGCTGCCCCTAAATAGTACATACCCGCTACATACACATATACGGTACTTAGCATGCATTCACTTAACAGGAAAAATAAAAAAATAAAAATAAATATATATATAATATATACCATATATACTAGAGTATAAGCCGACCCGAATATAAGCCGAGGCACCTAATTTTACCACAAAAAACTGGGAAAATGTATTGACTCGAGTATAAGCCTAGGGTGTCCATCTGCATGCCTCACTGTGTCCATGTGCATGCTTACTGTGCCCATGCCTCACTGTGCCCATGCCTCACTGTCACTGTGCCCATGCCTCACTGTGTCCATGTCTCACTGTGCCCAATCTCCCTACCTGATCTCCGGCGCTGTGTGACTAGACTGACGTTTATCATGGGAGTCTATGGAAGGGGTGCCCGGCTTTGAAAAATCAGTGCTCCCCGGCCCCTGGACAACAAACTTTTCACACTTGTAGATGAAGAGTGGGGCTACATGCGTGCCAAGTTTGGGGTCCAGGGGACCTAGGGTCGGCCGGTACTGGGTCCCCAAAATCACCGGAGAAATTACCGTTTAACATAGGAGTCTATGGAAGGGGTGCCTGTCTTTGAAAAATCGGTGCTCCACGGCCATAGGTCCCCCAGACAACAAACTTTTCACACTTGTAGAGGAAGAGTGGGGCTACATGTGTGCCAAGTTTGGGGTCCAGAGGACCTACGGCTGGCCGGGATGAGGCGCACAAATTTGAAGATCGACACAGACTCGAGTATACGCCGAGGGGGGGCATTTTCAAACAAATGTGCTGAAAAACTCGGCTTATACTCGAGTATATACGGTATATATATAATGCTAGGTTGACTTTCATGCTCATCAATGCTCTTATGCCCTGTACACACGATCGGATTTTCCGATGAAAAAATTCCGATGGACTTTTTTCATCGGAAATTCCGATCGGGTGTGGGCCCCATCGGACTTTTTTCCATCGGAGTAAAAAAATAGAACATGTTTTAAATTTTTCCGATGGAAAAAAATCCGATGGGAAATTCTGATCGTCTGTGTGGAATTCCATCGGAGAAAAATCCACACATGCTCAGAATCAAGTCGACGCATGCTCGGAAGCATTGAACTTAATTTTTCTCGGCTCGTCGTAGTGTTTTATGTCACCGCGTTTTGGACGGTCGGAATTTAGTCTGATAGTGTGTATGCAAGTCTGATGGAAGATAGCTTCATCGGAATTCTGACGGAAAATTCCATCGGATTTTATTCCATCGGAAATCCGATCGTGTGTACAGGGCATTAGAATATTCCAAACGCAAATGTAAAAAAAAAAGATGGTTGATCAATGAAAAGGATCATATGACTGAACGGTAGGTCATCATGGAACAAAACCTAACATTTTCTGCACCAAAACTGACTTGGGCCTCTTGCACATAGGAGGCTCAGCCTGTGTAATATAAATTCTGGCGTCTATCCCCCACCCGAAAATCCTAGATGCTGCGTACAGCCACTCATAGACATAAACACAATTATAGCATACAGACATACTGTATGCAAATATAGCGATACTCCCATAGGGGCTGCTGGTAGTTGTGGTCCGTCTCTCAACCTGCACAGCCAGGCACACAAATTCTCAGACATCCAACAGTCAAGAAAAAGTCCAAGTCCTCGTACTTGTTTTTTTATTTTTTTATTTAGGGAATTTAACTTGGATGGGGATAGGGTACTTATGGGATGCCCACTTGGTTGCAGATAAGAAAATAGGGACTGTACCTATATACACCACCGGTATATACACACACTTCTCCTCTTTTACCTCAAGCACAAACTTTCTTGTAAAACTACAACTCCCGTCCACACCCGAGCCCAGGCCCAAGGTCACCCCCACCCCCCTAGACTAGGGAGCTCCTTCAAAAGCCAAGAAAGCCTAACACTCCATCTCTTGTTTCCACCCAAACAACTCCTTCCCAGCTGGGCTAACCCTGAGTTTTTGAGGAGGCCTGCCTCACTGTGTCCATGTGCATGCTTACTGTGCCCATGCCTCACTGTGCCCATGCCTCACTGTGCCCAATCTCCCTACCTGATCTCCGGCGCTGTATGACTAGACTGACGTTTATCATGGGAGTCTATGGAAGGGGTGCCCGGCTTTGAAAAATCGGTGCTCCCCAGCCCCTGGACAACAAACTTTGCACACTTGTAGATGAAGAGTGGGGCTACATGTGTGCCAAGTTTGGGGTCCAGGGGACTAGGGAGCTCCCTCAAAAGCCAAGAAAGCCTAACACTCCATCTCCTGTTTCCACCCAAACAACTCCTTCCCAGTTGGGCTAACCCTGAGTTTTTGAGGAGGCCTGCCCCCTGCCAATCAAAGTTGGGGTTTGGTCAGGGCCCTCAGAATACTCCAGATAGCTCCACATTACCTCTCCTCCTATCTTTCCAGAAGGTTCCAGCGCATTCTGGAAATTAGTGGGAGGTCTTAGTGATGCTACCTGTGAGTCATCCAGCTCTCCCTAGATTTCTGCCAACCTAGTAAAAACAAAACAAACAGGCCTCGCTGCCACCTAAGCCTGCTTACATTTGCCTACACTGACAAAAACCTATCTTTCACACCTAGCACACTAGAGGGTGCTACACAAACATAGAACATTTTCAACTTTCATTAAGATGTCGCACTTTGATGACGAAACGCACTGGACAGAACATCTAGGTGACAACATATCCTGTGGTTGGAGCACACGCTGGACCTAGGCAGACCAGCACTTCCTGATCTTGTAATTGTTTCTATGTAAGTGCAGTGTTTTTTATTAATTGTAATAAGCCATTCATGTCTATTAGTTGCTGTATGCATGTTGTCAGTGCCGGCCCAAGACATTGTGCTGCCTGGTACCAAGAATTAAATGCTGCCCCCCCACCCCCCCAAAAAAATCACGCCCACCAAATACCCCACATTCATTATTTTATATCATGATAACTAAAGTGGACCTGTCATGGCTCTATACATGTAAAGGAGTATAAAAGGACCTGTGCGTGGCTGGTGGCCGCGATCGCTCCAGAGAGCCAGAACGGGGATCTGTTAATGTAAACAGACAGATCCCTATTCTGACAGGGGAGGAGAGACAGATCTTCTCTTCCTAGTGATTAGGAACAGAGATCTCTCTCCTCCTACAGTCAGTCCCACCCCCCCCCCCAGTTAGAAATACCTCCCAGGGAACACATTTAACCCCTTTCCTGCCAGTGACATTTACACAGTAATCAGTGCATTTTTATAGCACAGATCGCTGTATAAATGTCACTGATCCCAAAAAAGTGTCAAAAGTGTCTGATCTCTCCACCGCAATGTCACAGTCTAGCTAAAAATCGCAGATCACCAGATCCCGCTACACTAGTAAAAAAATAATAATAATAATAAAAATGCCATAAATCTATCCTCTATTTTGTAGACGGTATAACTTTTACGCAAACTAATCAATATACACATTGCATTTTTTTTACCAAACATATGTAGAAGAATACATATCGACCTAAACTGATCAAGAAATGTTTATTTTTATTTTATTATTCTCCACTAGACCCTAGTCTCTTTATTGGCTACAGCCCTTAACCCTTCACGGATTTGCTTTTGGAATTAACTCTTCACGGACTATGTTGTGTTCTTTTTGGACTCTGCATTAGTTTTCTTTTTAATTAATTTTTCATGTATTAATTTTTCACATTTCAAGGTTTAACATTTATTTCACACATGGTTTTAACCACATAGCGCTGCACATTTTTTGAACACATGTGACCTATCTGACCCCTACACTGACCCCCTGACACACCTACGTGACACATGCACTGATCCACCTGACTCCTACTTCCTGCACTACTCACATTACACTGACCTACCTGACCTACATGACCATTACCCTGACCCCTACACTGACCCCTACCTCACTCCTACTTCCTGCACTACTCACATTACACTGGCCTACATGACCATTACCCTGACCCCTACACTGACCCCTACACTGACCCTTACACTGACCTACCTGACACCTACCTGACACCTACACTGACCTACCTGACACCTACCTCACTCCTACTTCCTGCACTACTCACATTACACTGACCTGACAGCAACACTGACTATTACACTGACTGACACATACACTGACCCACCGACCTTACACCTACACTGACCTACTACACAGACCCACCTGACTCCTACAGTAGGAGTCCTACTTCCTGCACTACTCACACCCGACCCCCGACCCACAGCTCGGTGCGAATCCATCCTTTGAGTCCTCCTTACCTTTGTCTGCTCTTCACCAGGACTCTCCTCAGGACCTCAGCACTGGATGTGCAGAACTGCTTCGGCGTCCCAACTTCCCGCCAGCGCCATCCACCCGCAGCCCGCTCCATGGTGTCAGACGCTGCACGCCTGCACCTCCATGATTCCATCTCCACCGCGCCGTAACAAAGCAGAGGAACAGGCGGAGGGGAAGACAGCTCACACTTCCAGTGCTTATCTGCCGCCACCATGTTCGTGTTTCCCGGCGCACTGTGATTGGGCGTATGGCGGTCATGTGCGGAGGCGGGACTTCTAGAGCGATCGCTGACAGGCCAGCCCCACGCCGCACATGACCCCCATTCGTCCAATCACAGGGCGCCGGACACTAAACATGGTGGGGACACAGGAAAGGAAAATTAGTAGGAGACACGGAATGTCGCTGGCTGACGGGCGGCAATTTGCCGCCCCCCTTAAAGTGCCGCCTGGGACCGGGGTACCATCGGGTCCCATGGTAGGGCCGGCCCTGCATGTTGTAAAAGCACCCATGTGCAAGAGTCCTTACTATTTGTTTTTTCCTTAACTGATTTTGCAAATAATAGACACCAAAACCATACAAATGTATCTAATTATTTTAAATGCTGTGTTTGAGCACGAGGGTAATCCAGTATGTCTGGGGGGGGGGGGGGGGTATTCACAGGAAAAATGGTTATTCAAATTTTTACAGTACAAGCGATGCATATACACAGTTAGTCACAGATATATTATTGTATAGATTGTCATAAGATAGTTGGTTTGTTGATAGTAACAGGAGAGAGGTGTTCAAAAGCTGTTATATATCATTACAATGAGATACTGGTTTGGAAGCAATAGATCCCAGCAAGGTTACTTAAAGCGGAGGTCCAGCTTTAAAAATTTTTTTTTAAAAGTCAGCAGCTACAAACACTGCGCATGCGCGAGTCGCGTGACGCTTTGTGAATGGGCGGCTGAATTCTGGGAGACACACAGTTCCCAGAAGTCAGCGCGCTCCATTCCCCAGAAGACAATGCGAGGAGGACGAGACAGAGGAGCACCGCGGACAAGGACGGGCAGATTAGGAAGATCTGCCTAGTAACAGCCATTTCTGGTAAGTATAAAAAATATATATATATTTTTTTTTTTTCAAATTTTTCTGAGCCTTTTTGACGATTTTTTTTTTTTTTTTAGGGTGGACCTCCGCTTTAACCTCTTAAGCCCCGAACCATTTTGCAGCTAAAGGACCAGGCCCCTTTTTGCGATTCGGCACTGCGTTGCTTTAACTGAAAATTGCGCGGTCGTGCGACGTGGCTCCCAAACAAAATTGGCGTCCTTTTTTTCCCACAAATAGAGTTTTCTTCTGGTGGTATTTGATCACCTCTGCGGTTTTTATTTTTTGCGCTATAAGCAAAAATAGAGCGACAATTTTGAAAAAAATTCAATATTTTTTACTTTTTGCTATAATAAATATCCCCAAAAAATATATATAAAAAAATATTTTTCCTCAGTTTAGGCCGATACGTATTCTTCTACATATCTTTGGTAAGAAAAAATGCAATAAGCGTTTATTGATTGGTTTGCGCAAAAGTTATAGCATCTACAAAATAGGGGATAGTTTTATGGCATTTTTATTAATATTTATTTCTTTACTAGTAATGGCGGCGATCAGCGATTTTTATCGTGACTGCGACATTATGGCGGACACATCGGACACTTTTGGCCCATTTTGGGACCATTGTCATTTTTACAGCGATCAGTGCTAAAAAATTCACTGATTACTTTGAAAATGACACTGGCAGTGAAGGGGTTAACCACTAGGTGGCACTGTAGGGGTTAAGTGTTCCCTATTGAGTGTTTCTTACTGTAGGGGGGATGGGCTGTGTGTCACATGACACTGATCTTCGCTCCGAGTACACAGAGCCGAGATCCGTGTCATTGTCACTAGGCAGAGCGGGGAGATGCTTGTTTACACAAGCATCTCCCCGCTCTATACCTCCGTGAGATGATCGCGGGGATCCCCGCGGCGATCGAGTCCGCGGGACCCGTGGTCTGACTCACGGGGAAGGCGGCAGGGTCGCGAGCGCGCCGGCGGCGGCGCACTTGCGCGACCACACGTCAGGCATTTAAAGGGCACGGGTACAGGTACGTGATTGTGCCTGTCCGTGCCATTCTGCCGACGTAAATGTAGATGGGCCGGTCCTTAAGTGGTTAAGGAGGTCCAGGGGGAGGGGGAAAGAGGGGAGTAGGAGGAGTGAAAAATGGGGGGGGGGGGAGGAAGGGACCTCATCTAAGTAGTTGGATTCACATAAAATAGATAGCAAATAGCTTTCAGGAGATTATAGCAGTGGTCCATTATCATGGAGCAGGTGGATCATCAATGTCTCGATTGTCATCTGCTAACTCTGTACCCCAAGCATCTATCCATCCCGACCATATCTTGTCAAATTTATTAGGGCAGTTTCGGTTAGCATGGGTGATCCTCTACAGTGGCAGCACCGAGTTCAATACTGAGCACCATGAGGACACCGTGGGAGGTGTAGCGAGTAGCGTCCTTCCAGTGGAGAAATATCTCTCTACCGGCATAAAATGTAGCGTAATTTAGGAATAATTTAGTGTATTTGCCTAGGGTTAAAGACATTTAGCAACATCGATTTAGGGTTAGCTCCCAGATCCAGGGAGGTAATCTGGTCAAGGCTGTCAACTATTCCCGACCAATAGTCTCCGAGGCGGGGGGCAGGACCAGACCATGTGGAAAAAGGAGGCGGCCCTTAGATTAAGGTGACCAGATTTTTAAAATGAAATCCGGGGACATATTTTTTTTTTACTAGTAATGGCGGCAATCAGCGACTCTCTGCCCGTCGCCGCCCGCCTCACAGCCTGTCCAATCTTACTCTCTGGGCCCCGGCTACTACTGGGTGGGGTGCGGAGGAAGATCACTCCGCCAGGGAAGGCAAGGAGATAAGCAGGCAGGCGGCTGGCCGGGACTTGAGCCAAGGCAGAAGAACATGCGAGCGGAGCTGAATGGGCATACACCCGAAACTGAAGAAATATTCCCTCCACTCCGACCAGCACATGATCATCAGAAAGGGGCACCGATAATGGAAAAAAATACACCCCCTAAGCTAGTAGGAGTGGCGGAGCGGGGGGTGTAATTCAGATCTTTTTTTTTTTATTCTGCACTGTCTTTGAAATTGCCCCAGCCTCTGTTCAAGTCCAATCCGGGGACAAAACCGGGGACAGACTTGGTCCTGGGGACAGTGTCCTCAATCCGGGGACTGTCCCCTGAAACCGGGGATGTCTGGTCACCCTACCTTAGGTCACATCTGAGACAGGCCAGCGGGGTGCTAAGATTCATAATTGTCAACCGTTTCGGGGTGAAGTAGGCTCTGTGGGGGAATTTGACCTGCATAAATCGGTCTCTAGCCGAGATCATATTGGTAACAAAGTAGGATACACTGGGGGGGATTTTCATTTGGAAGTCTATCTATATTAACAGGAAACATTTTGAATACAAAGGAGTTCATCACAGGCTGGATTAGTAATCAGAAAATGAATCAGAATTTCCTCACTGCATGAAAATTAACTACGGACATAACGTTGTGAAATGACAATTCATGGTCATGACCTCTGAACGTGAAAGCTAATTTCATTCAGAAAATAAAATCATGTGTATTTAGGTTATCTGAAGCTTTTTCTTAACCATTTGGACCTCGGGAAGATTTGCCCCCCTTCTTGACCAGCCCATTTTTTGTGATACGGCACTGCGTTACTTTAACTGACAATTGTGCGGTCGTGTGACGCTGTACCCAAATAAAATGTATGTCCTTTTTTCCCCACAAATAGAGCTTTCTTTTGGTGGTATTTGATCACCTCTGCGGTTTTTATTTTTTGCGCTATAAACACAAAAAGACCGACAATTTTGAACAAAAAACTATTTTTTACTTTCTGCTATAAAACATATCCCATAAAATAATTGAAAAAAATCGACACCTAACTGACACTTTTGACACTTTTTGGGGACCAGTGACACTAATCCAGTGATCAGTGCTAAAAATATGCACCGTCACTGTACTGTTAGACGCCTAGAAGGTCAACAACGCATGTAAGAAGATCAATCTGAAGGACCAGAAACAGGTGCTTAGGTTCCTTTAAAGCCACTTCCGGACCGCCCGCCTTCGTTATACGTTGGTACTTTGACATTGAATAACGTTGTTATGGCAACAGCTGCCATAACCCCCGGTATTTTTTGAAACAGCGGGCGGTCCGCTTTAAGATATAAGTGGTCTCCACAGCGGATTTGCCATGTGATTACTTTTATGGGCGGCAGAAGAGGTGCCCACCCCCCTCCCGCCGCGTATCGGTCGTCTCCGACGCTTACTGGAGCCATCGATATCGGTGGAGACAATCCGACCCTTTCCCCCTAGAGGCTGTGAGTCGAGTGAGGGAAAGTTGTCCGCCACTCGACTCAATGACGTTGGACGACGGAAGCGACGTCAAACGTCACTTCCACCCAACAGCCTTAAAGGGACATTTTTTTCATAAAAAAAACCCTTTTTTTTATTTTTCATTTTTTTATTGCATTTATGTGTAAATATGAGTGTAGCGGGTATGTACTTTCCCGGGTGTAAATTTAACTGGCAGAGACACCAGTGATGTGTAATTCCCTGCAGCCCAGCAGGTGGCGCTGTCGCCATGGGCTGGGGGTTGAGCCATTGCTGTGTGCCGGGCCTCCTTTTTGTCCTCTCTCGGCAGTGGTATGGTGGGGTGGGGAACCCGCCGTGCTTGCTGGGAGAGGGTATAATAGGGGCCGGCCATCTTTGTCACGGGGTGAGTCCCAGGCACCTTCAGCCTGTGGGCGGTGGTTCGTGTCGGTCCTCTAGGCGGCCTAGGCCTAGAGGACAGCCGAAGGTCGTGTTCCATCTCAGGCACCTTTAGCCTGGGGTGAGGTACTCGAGAGAAGGTCTGGAGCTCAGTGCCCAACACTGAGTTCCGCAAGGGAAGGATGTCCTAGGGAACCCAGGGATTGGGAACCCGAATCCGGAAGACGTAATGGACCGGGGGGAGCTCCTCACTTGAAGACCGGGTGCAGCAGATTGCCAGTGACAGGTGAGCCTCTCATCGGAGACCGCCTGGAAGGAAATCCCCCCTCGCTCGGAGACCGAAACCCACTTTCAGGAAGGAAAGTGGAGAGTTCATTGTGTCTGGGCCTACTCGCATCCACACCTCCTTGTTTGTCCTGTTTTCTAAGGGAGTCTAACTGATTATGCTGTTCACTTGAGAAGAATAAAGGAGTGTTGGACTTTAATGGTGTGGGGCTCTTTTCTGGTGGACATTGTTCAAGGTAATCTCATGTGGAGGTTCTAGGTGCGCAACACTGACTTGAAGGTAGAGAAAGAACTTTGCTTACACCGTACTAACACCTGTGGTGAAGGCCAAGCGTGGTGTCCCCGCTCCCTCCCCTCTAAGGTACCCCTAAACAAGAAGAGAAACGAGCTGATGCAAAGAGGGGAGTGAGGAGGGCGCTACATGAGATCTGAGGTCTTTTTGACCTCAGATCTCACATTAAAGAGGTCCTGTCATGCTTTTTTTCTATTACAAGGGATGTTTAGTGAGTGAGTGAGTAACTTGTATAGCGCTACAAATGCGAACTAAATAGCCTCAAGGCGCTTTGCATCCAGTGACGTCCTGATCCTTCAGAAGAGGTGGGTCTTAAGTTTTTTTCCTGAAGGCCCGATGGTTTTCTTCTATGCGAATGTTCGTTGGTAGAGCGTTCCATAGCCGTGGTCCTTGGACTGCCAATCTTCGTTCTCCTTTAGATTTGTAGCGGGACTTGGGGATGTGGAGGAGGTTTTGGTTAGTCGATCGGAGAACGCGATTGGGGGTGTAGTGTTTTATTTTCTCGCATAAATATTGAGGAGCGTTTCCTTGTGTGCACTTGTGGGTGAGGCAGAGGGTCTTGAAAGTCACCCGATCCTTTGCGGCTAGCCAATGGAGGGTCCTCAGTGAAAGGGTGATTGATTCCCATGTTTTTTTTCCCTTTACCAGTCTAGCTGCCGTGTTCTGGAGGACTTGTAGATGAGAAATCTGGTATTTGGGTAGTCCTAGGTAGAGGGAATTGATGATTGTTCCAAATACTACTGCTGTATCCTCTTCCGGGATGAAGAGGATGAGTCTTCGTAGCAGGCTGAGAAGATGGTGAGATCTGCTGACTACTGATCCTATTTGGGCATCCATGGTCATGTCTGAGTCAAAGATGACTCCGAGACTTTTGACTTTGGTGCTTGGGGTGATTGTTTGTCCAAGGATGGTGGGTGGTGTCCATGTCGTCCTAGAGTTTGTCTTTCGGTTTGTGTGAAGAAAGAGAAGTTCTGTTTTGGATCCATTAGGTTTGAGGGAACTTTCCTTGTAATAGGAATACAAGTGATCCAATTTTTTTTTTTTTTTTAAGGGACAGTGTAAAAATAAAGTTAAAGTGCCCCATCCCTCCATGCTCACACTCAGAAGCGAACGCATATGCAAGTTGCGTCCGCAAATGTAAACGGTGTTCAAACCACACATGTGAAGTATCGTCGCGATCGTTAGAGTGAGAGCAACAATTCCAGCACAGGACCTCCTCTGTAACTCCAAACTGGTAACCTGTAGACATTTTTAAACGTTGCCTATGGAGATTTTTATGGGTCAAGCCTCATACACACGAACGAGTTTCTCGGCAAGAAACGACAAGAAAACTGCCGAGATAGCTTTCTTGCCGAGAAAATCGTTCGTGTGTATGGTTTCTCATCAAGAAAACCGACAAGAATCTCAACGAGAAATTTAGAGATCCTGCTCTCTATTTTCTCGTCGAGATTCTCGTCAGCCTGTTTCTCGATGAGAAAATTGTGTGTGTGTGTACACCTACCTGTCCTCCAGGAAGCCCGCGCATGCTCGAAATGACTTTGACGCATGCGCGGTAGTTTCCTAGCCATAGATAGGGTGTAGCAAGATGGCGGCGACGGCATCGAATGTGACGAGCGCACGCTCGTCGTAGTCGATGACGTCACCGCGTTCGCTCTATTCAAAGAACTGCGGGTTCTTTGAATCGAGCGTGTGTACACTCGGCCGGGACAAGTTTCTTGTCCAAGAATCTCGTCAAGAAAAACAACGTGTTTTTTCTTGACGAGATTTTCGGCCGTGTGTACGAGGCTTCAAAGTTTGTCACCATTCCACAAGCGGGCTCAATTTTGAAGCGTGACATGCTGGGTATCAATTTACTCGGCGTAACATTATCTTTCACAATATTAAAATAAATTGGGCTAACTTTACTGTTTTCTTATTTTTTGATTCAAAAAAGTGTATTTTTCCCCCAAAAAATGTGTTTGTAAGACCGCTGCGCAAATACGGTGTGACATAAAGTATTGCAACAACCGCCATTTAATTCTCAGGGGGGGGGGGGGGGGCTGAAAAAAATATATAATGTTTGGGGGTTCTAAGTAATTTTCTAGCAAAAAAAAATAAATAATTTTAACTTGTAAACAACAAGTTTGAAAAATAGGCCTGGTCCTTAAAGTGAATGAAAACCTAATTCATGAAATTTAAGCTGGGCACATATATCTGCAGTATTTTGTTATCTCTCTTCAAAGAGCTAAGTCCCATAGCGCTCTCCTAAACCGGTCCTCTGTTATCAGCCTGATAACTCCTGACAAATTCTCGGACACATCAGATAAAATTAGCCTGAAATTTCTGTCCAGGGAGGTTGCTATAAATAGATTAGCAGGGAGCTGGCACTGTTACAAAACACCTCTGAGAGTCTCTGCCTATGATGAGAGGGCAGGTGTGCCTTTTCTCCAATCAGCAATTTTAGCTATCTTGGCTGTATGCCCAGACATCAGACTCTGTGTTAAACATGAAGAGAAAATTTCCTAACCAGATCTGAACTTTCTAAACAGTATATACCGTATTTATCGTCGTATAACACGCACAGGCGTATAACACGCACCCTATCTTTAAGAGGGAAGTTTCAGGAAAAAAAACTTTCCATAGCCCCCCTACGTATAACACGCAGGCACAGTTTACCCTCTATTTTCAGGGTAAAAAAGTGAGTGTTATACGCCAATAAATACAGTAAATGTGAAGACAGCAGATATACATGTAAAACCTACGTAGGGAGATTTTTTTCATCTCAGTGTATCATCTGAGGCTGTTCACTTCACTGGGTGTATGGAGGGTTTACATCCACTTTAAGTGGTGAAGAACGATATGGTTCCCTCTCCAAAATAGCTCCACACAGTTCACCAGCAGGTCATAGGCAACATATAAAAAAGACCAGCCTCCAATAGTGCAGTACCTGGGTTAAAATTCTCAACAAACCGCACAGACCCCGTTTCATAAAATGCACTCACATTTATTTCAGTATATTCTCACGTAATCCAGTAACGACTCTCGCCGCCAGGCTCAACATCTAAGCGTTATGCCACCAATGCACGTGGCTTCATCTGGAGGAAAACATTTTTTTTTTGGAGAGGACCAGAAAATATTTCTCACAGGAGATAACACAATCTGGATTTCAAAAAAAGATGTCAAGATTAGCCAGTGTTCCATTTTTTTGGGGAATCATTGAAAATTTGGTACTTTAGTGCCGGTTCACACTTGTGCGAGTTGATACCGAATGCGATGCGTTAAACACAAACTAGATTCGCATGTCATCCAAAAAGTAATTGTTTTCAATGATGGTGGTTCACATCTATGCGTTGCGAGTCCTCTCCGAATGCGATGAAAAAAAGGGTCTTGTGCGAGTTTAGAGTGTTGCGTTGCGAATTTAGTCTCCATAGACATCAACGTAAATCGTTCTGGAATCGCATTTGATGGTTCACATATGTGCGAATTCCACCACACTACTCTCCACAAAAAACAGGAAGTTAACACCTTTTTTTTTTTTTACATTAGGATTCCATTGGCTAGAACATTAATCGCAGCTATGTCCCACTCCTGAAATTTGCATTCAAATCGCGGTAAAACGCGGTAAATTCACTGTAAATTTGCACCTCAGAATGGACTGAAAAAACGGAACAAATTAACAGCGCAGCAGTGTGAACCGGCACTTAAGGGGTGACAGTTAACCGTTAATTTTTTTTTTTAACTTACAGGCAGCTGTTAGCAGTATAAATGCATCAGAGGTTTACTGTACGCCTCTTCATGTTTTGATTAATAAAATATGGATTTTAACTGAGCCCATTTCCAAGGCCACGCCATCTTGCTTTCTTTACAAGCATTTACTTCCCTTGTAACACATAGGGTTGCCCAACCAAGGTTTGAATTGAATGTTTGTGTCACGTCCCTACGTAGGTGTTGAAGTTCTACAGAACGACTCTCCGCATGGCTTTGCCTTCGAAGACTTTGTTTTCATTGGTTACAGACACCCTATGCATCATATCACAAACATTGACAACATTTGGCAAGTCTTCCTTAATATTCCACAAAAAAAAAAAAGAACTGTATGCCTTTCATTAGGGACATAAACTGACATATCCGTCAAGACGCTCTTCAGGCACAGATTTTTGTTGGACAGGTGCAGCTGCACCTCTATGTACTAAACACTGGGCACTGTGTGATCTTGTCACATTTTCGGGACACCTGTTTTCCAGTCTTGAGTTTGCTACCATAGATCTCCCAAAATAGACTGAAAGTTTGAGCTGGACAGAAAAATTTATGCTACTTTGTAAAAAAATGTAAAATAATGCATTTGGGTGGCAAAAATACGAATGCAATTTATACATTGGGGGAAGAACCTCCGGGGGAATCTAGGATGGAAAAGGACCTGGGGGTCCTAGTAGATGATAGGCTCAGCAATGGCATGCAATGCCAAGCTGCTGCTAACAAAGCAAGCAGAATATTGGCATGCATTAAAAAGGGGATCATTCAAAATTAACACTTCCAAGTCGGAGGCCCTGACAATTAATATTCCCGAAACGGAAATCGCTCATGTGACGGCCAATTTACCCTATCACTGGAAAACTAACACCCTGAAATACCTAGGAATATACATCACCCCAAAATTCTCTACTCTATACCAGGAGAACTTCCCCCCTCTCTTCCGCTCGATTAGAACCTTGCTTACGCAATGGAAGCATCATCGCATTTCTCTACTCGGCCGGATCGCCTTAGTTAAGATGGCGATTCTCCCGAAGCTCCTTTACCTCTTCCAAACACTGCCTATCCTAGTCCCCTACAAACACTTGAGAAGCCTCCAATCTGACCTCATTAAATTTATCTGGAACTACAAGAGACATAGGGTCCCTCAATCGGTACTATTGGCGGCTCGTTCGGATGGGGACTTGGCGGTCCCTGACCTTGTCAGATATTACCAAGCGACCCAACTTCACGCTATAGCCTCATGGTTCACTCAACGGTCCTATAACAAGTGGACGGAGATCGAGAAAATATGGCTAGCCCCGACCCATCCAAATAGCCTGCTTTGGAGTGCGAGTGCGGAGGTCCCCCTGAACGATTGTTGGGGTCCATGTCTCAGCTAAGACGACTCTGGTGTAGGGTGGCGGGGTCCATATGGGTTGTACTCTGAACGTTCGCTCTTGACTTCGTTCGTCTGTAATCCCAAAGTGCCAGATAGCCTCTCTCACCAAATGTCGTACCCCTGGACATGCCGAAATCTATTTCATTTCGGGAATCTAGTGGATCTCGTAATGCGCACATTATTACCCTTCCCTAGACTTCAGGTCAAGTTTGGTCTACCACGCCAGGCATTCTATAGCTACCTGCAAATCTTCCACTATGCCCTGACCATAGCTCCCGACCTACACTTCTCCCCCCCAACCCCCTTTGAGTCCTTGGTCCTGGCAGGCTCTGCCCAGGAGGGCCTAATCTCCTCCATTTATAAAATTCTTAATGCCTATTCCATGGACTCGAAGGGTAGACATTCCTACATGACTAGGTGGGAGAAGGCCCTCAATGAGGAAATTCCTTTAGAACAGTGGCGGACCATATGGTCTCAGGCGGCGAAGAGCTCCCTCTGTACTACTCTGTACAAGGAAAATACTTACAAAATCCTTCTTTTCTGGTACATGACCCCTGACGTGCTCCATACCATATACCCCACCAGCTCAGACCGCTGTTGGCGCTGCCAGAGAGATAGGGGGTCCCTCCTTCACATTTATTGGAGTTGCACTCTAATCACTCCCTACTGGACTGAAGTGCAGCAGCTGTTGTCACGGTTGTTGGAAATGCCGATCCCCATGACTCCCAAATTTTTCTTGCTAGGCCTCTCACCGCTGTGGCTTCCCCCACCCTACAAAAAACTGACACGCCATATCCTCACAGCCGCACACTGTCTCATAGCCCTAAATTGGAAAAAACAATCCCCCCCTACTCCCGAGGCATTGCACGCTAGAATCAAGGACGTGGAGCTGATGGAGAAAATGACGGCCAGGATGCAGAATAAGCTGGACACTCACGACAAAGTATGGGAGCTCTGGCACCTTCGGGAGGATCCACCATGACCAGGTGACTGAGCTACCACGATGATCTCTCTTCTTTTCTTTTTTCTTTCCCTCTCTCTTTCTCTTCACTGAGAGTATTCTTGGTACTCTCTTTGTCCCGAATAGTTTGCTGGATGTTTTTCTAGGACACCTTACCGCATCACTTCCATCTTTGGTTGGGTGCCTGCTATTGTTTAAAGGTGTATTGATAAAACCTTACTGTATTTGTTTGACAACCTGGAAACGTAATGTTTTCTATATTTTGATGTCTTACAAGCCCTTGTATCTTTTTTGTAGAAAACCACAATAAAATTATTTGAAAAAAAAAAGGGGGATCAACTCCAGAGATAAAACGATAATTCTCCCGCTCTACAAGACTCTGGTCCGGCCGCACCTGGAGTATGCTGTCCAGTTCTGGGCACCAGTCCTCAGGAAGGAAGTACAGTGAAACCTCGGATTGCGAGTAACGCGGTTAACGAGCGTCTCGCAATACGAGCACTGTATTTTTAAAAATCCTGACTCGGTTTGCGAATGTTGTCTCGCAAAACTAGCAGGATTCAAGCCACTGCGGTGTGCAGTACCACGTTTGGCCTGAGGTGGGGGGCGCCAGAGCCTAGCAGAGCCAATCGGAGCCGTTTGGAAATGCTTGGAAAATCTCGGAAATACTCTGTTCCCGAGCCTTTCCAAGGTTTTTCGTGTTCAGCCGAGCCGTCCTCTGGCCTTTCCGAGTGTTACCGAGGCTCTCCGGTGTCCGCCCCACCTCTGGCCACATGCGGTATTGCATGCCATTGAAGTCAATGCTGTAGTGAAGTAATATCTAGTCCATTAGATAATTGATGTTTAAGTTATTATAATGATGATATAAGTTATGAGGAAAAGTTGTAGGTGGTTGGTGTGTCCTCTGGAAGATACGGCACCTCATCCCTGATTAATGTAAAGGGGGAAGAGTAGGGACTTTGGGATTATTGCGGTGCCAAAAAATGAGTATATACAACAATTATAGTGAAAATATGTTTTATTTATACAAAAAATAAATAGCAATATAGAAGCAAATGCGTTTGTAGCTTTAGTGTACATAATTGATGGTTACACCCTGTTTCACCAAAACATTGGCTTCATCAGGGGTACTTGATTGTACAGTGTAGCTTTAGAAGAAAATCTAAAAAGTAGAATATATATAACATGAATAAACAATTTCATACAAACAGGCATGTTATAAACAGAGAGGCAAAATTGAGCGCCCTAAGACAAAAACAACAAAACCTAAGGGCGATGAAAGGAGTATTAAAGTGCAGGTCTGCCATACCCACCAATCTTCAAGGACAATGCAATCAAATAGCTGCCAAGGGCCAACCAGGAAGCCAGACAATGTGGCTGCAGGGGACTATTAGAAAAAAATTAAAAATTAACATTAATCCTAGAATGTGTAGGAATGACTAGTGTGGACAGAAAGAGTCGCCACACTCAATTAGACATCCTATTATGTAGACTAACATAGTCTCTAGTGTAGCGGGGTGTTCCCCTTTAATCAGAGACAGGAAATTCCAGAGAGAGGGGAGTCGGGGGGAAGAAATATAAGGAGGGGGCGAGGCCTAGCTCTTTCTCTTTGGACACGGGGAGGCAGAGAGAGAGAGACACCTGTGCGGATCTGTGCTGTTCCAGGCCTGAAGCCTGGGGCCTGTGGAGCGAACCAAAGAGCCTTCCACCCCCTTTGCGAGCCTGGGGGCATCCAGACTCATCTCTTCTGAAGTTATCTGGATCGGGGATCCGATCGCAGAGGGCGCTGTGGACGAGGACCGACACAGCCGGTGGGAGTTCCGGACTGAGGGAAGTGTTCCGGAGTGGTGAGCGAGCGAAAGCTCATCTTTAAACTGTTACTTTTATACTTTGTGCCTACTAGACTTCCGAGGCCTAACACCTCTGGTGAGGGAGAATTACCCCCCCCCTATTGGATTACAAATACATGGATTTAAATACTTCAAGTGCACCACCTTTACAGATCCTGTGCCGGTGAAGATTTGTGTTTCTTCTAAGACTGAGTTTCATGGTTAGGGATCAGGCCTGATCCGTTAGATAGTTATAAGTTAGTTATCACACCACAGGGTGTTTAGGTAACGGTCGCCCCACGTGGCGTTCCGTCCCCTTTCCATTGCTGGTACACACGCACACAGTATTGTGATTTATAACTGCAGGGACCTGCTTATGTGTTGTGAACCAAATGTTACATGCATGTTATCCCCTTTTATCTTACCACTAGCAGTAAAGTCAGTTATTATTTACAACATTGTCTATGAGTCTGAGTTATCAATTTCACACACCCACATTTAAAGCATAAGTGATTGTTTATGTGAAATTGCTGTGGGTTAACTGTGCCAGAGCGGGTAGAGCAGATTGCCGGGGGGTTGAGGAAGCTGTATTCAGGGCCCAAAATCAAAACTTGAGGCTCTCTTAAGTTGAGGGTATCGCTACACGTGGGGGCTCGTACATCCGGGATTACTGAGACAGCGGTGAAACCGCCAGAAGCTACCGGCATGGACCCGATAGAGGTGGGACAGTGGTACAAGAGATGGGGCGTAGACCCAGCCAGGACGGCAGTTATAGAACTCCCGGGGATATGGCAGACACAAGCAATGATACAACTCATAATGTCCCTATCACCGATTCACAAACCATGGGTGATAGACGTGAAAACTAGTGGTGGACTTTCACATGTCTTACTGGAATGGCAGGCAGAAATTCCTGAACAGTTTAGAGGCAACAGCATACAAGATGAGGACGATCAGGTCTATCATTTGCTACATGCGCTGCCGCGCACAAGAGACAGCCCTCAGACAACAATAACACTATCACCGCAGCCATCTTCCCCGTCATCCCCACAGAAGGACACAAAGAGTCCCAGGACAAGCCCAGGCACCCTTAGTGCAGAATTATGCGCTGTTCTGGGGGAGATTGTAGCTCAGTGCAAGAAAGAGCCCACAGATTACCCGATGTCGGGGTACAGGAAACTCCGGATGTTTTCAGGGAGGAAACCAGTACCCTTGGAAGAAGAGGGATTTGAGGAGTGGCTAGACAGCGCAACTCAGGCACTAGAGGAATGGGAAGTTCCGGACCGCAGAAAGAAACAGAGGGTTGTGGAAAGTTTGAAAGGGCCTGCTCTAGAGGCCGTACGCAACCTGAAGATGAGCAAGGCAGATTGTACTGCACAAGAGTGCCTCGATGTGTTACAGAATGTGTTTGGTGGGACAGAGAAAGTCACGGAGCTTGCTTATCAGCTGGAGCATTGCTACCAGAAGGAAGGTGAGAAACTATCAGACTATATGGGACGCCTGGACAAAATACTGCATAGGATGATCCTAAAGAAGGGGATCAGCCCAGGGAAAGTAGATGAGGCCCGTGCTCAACAGGTAGTGAGGGGAGCTCAACCCATGGATCCAATTGCATGGACACTGCGTGCCCGGCAGGATGGGAAGAATCTGGAGTACCCTGACCTCATCCGAATGATTAGAGAGGAAGAGGCTATATTGGAAAAAAAAAAAAAAAGAACGCCTGATAGAGCCCGTCAAACAGCCGGTAGCTATAGTTACACCGGCCATGACTCCCGATAGGGGAGCGGAGGTGGACACTTTGAAGTTGCAGATGTCCCAGATGATGGAGATGATGACTGCTATAATGGCGAAAGTTCAAGGTGGAGCAGAGAAACCAAGCCCCAGAAAGGAGTTGTTCCCAGATACGTCAATACCGAGTCCCACTCGGGACCGAGAAGAGATGTTATGCTACAACTGCGGAGGCAGTGGCCACTTTGCCAGTAGGTGTTCCAGTCCTAAGAAGAAGAAAATGGATAATCGCCAGCCGGCGGGAAACGCCAGAGGGCCCCGGTGAGGGAGTCAACCGGGTGCCCATCTCTTTCAGTGAGCTCCAAACTGAATGGAAGGAAGCAAAAGAGAGAGAACAAAACTCCTCAAAAGGAATCTAGGGTCTCTCAACCAAGATACACACCAGAGAGAGGGGACAAGACCCCTCAGAAGAAATTTAGCACTCCCAAGAAGGAATGCCTACAACCAAGAGACAATAACATCCCTCAGCGGGTTTGTACTCCCATTAGGGTGGGGAAGGTCAATGCATACCGGGCTCAAGAGAGAATAAAGTCAAAAACAAACTGGATGAAGACAAGTCCTCAGAAGAAAGTGACCTCAACCCGGCCGTACCCAGAAGAATTGGTCGGCCCGTCCCCCACTGTATCTATCCAGGTAGAAGAAGTATATACGAAGGCCCTCCTGGACACTGGAGCTCAAGTGACTTTGTTGTACAGAGACTTCTACGATAGGCACTTAAGCCATTTGCCTATACAGAAGATAGAAGAGCTGGAGATATGGGGCCTGGGAACGCAGAGGTTCCCCTATGATGGTTATCTGCCCATAAAGCTGACATTCGACCCCTCTGTGGCTGGGAAGACAGAAGTGTTCGACACCCTGGCAGTTGTGTGTCCTAGACCACCCGGGGCCAGCAAGATGTCCCTCATCATAGGCACCAATACGGATCTAGTGAGAAGACTTCTGACGCCCCTGGTGAAGATGAGGAGCCATCAAGATCCAAACATCCATCCCATGCTGAAGACAGCCTACCAACGGTTAGTGTTGGAGCAGAAGACCCCAGGAGAGGGGATAGGGAAGGTGTGGAGACTGGGGAGAGAAGGAGTGGTGCTGCAGCCCGGACAGGTGGCTTGCCTCAAGGCCACTGTGAAGCTCACCTGGGAGCAGCCTGGCCCCTTTGTCATGCTGGAATCCGACCCAAGGGAAGATCACTCAGGCCTGGAAGTGATACCGGAAGTGATTCCAATCAAGGCCTTGAAGAAAGCCAGGGGAAGAGTCCTGGTGAGTGTAAGGAACTCTACAGGAAGGGCCATAGAGGTACCTGCCCGGATGTTGCTGGGACAGGTGAGTCCTGCTGTCCCAGTCAGCTGGTCAGAAGTGAAGCAAGCGGGTGAAGAAGAAGATGTTTGGGAAAAACTTTCCATTGAGAACCCGAACTTGCCTGGGGCCTGGAAGGAGAGAGCCAAGGCCCAG
Organism: Rana muscosa; assembly: GCA_029206835.1. Taxonomy (NCBI): domain Eukaryota; kingdom Metazoa; phylum Chordata; class Amphibia; order Anura; family Ranidae; genus Rana; species Rana muscosa. The sequence continues at coordinate 431,755,843 of CM055118.1, read as the reverse complement.
CTGACTAGATGGGAGAAGATTTTCTCAAAAGATGAATTCGATGTGGGGCGTGCGAGGAGTGCTACCCACCGCATCCGCCTGCAAGAAGACAAACCGTTCAGGGAGAGAGTCAGGCGGGTTCCGCTGGCAGATCTGGAGGATCTGAGAGAACAGCTTGCAGAACTGAAAAGGACTGGGGTGATTCGAGAGTCCAGAAGCCCTTATGCCTCTCCAATAGTGGTGGTCAGGAAGAAGAATGGGTCGCTGAGGCTCTGCATTGACTACAGAACTCTCAACAGGAGGACCACCCCTGATCAGTACACCACGCCAAGGATAGAGGACGCCTTACAGAGTTTGTCTGGAGCCAAGTGGTTCAGCGTGATGGACCTCAAGAGCGGGTACTATCAAATCCCCATGCACCCAGAGGATAGAGAAAAGACCGCTTTCATAACTCCTGTGGGATTCTTTGAGTTTAACAGAATGCCTCAGGGCCTATCTGGGGCCCCAGCTACTTTTCAACGTCTCATGGAAAAGACTGTCGGAGATATGAACCTCATAGAAGTCCTCGTGTACCTGGACGATGTCATTGTCTTCGGGAGAACTTTGGAGGAACATGAGGCCCGATTGGAGAAAGTGTTGAGGAGACTTAGTGAAGAGGGGTTGAAGCTTTCCCCCGAGAAGTGTCGGTTCTACCAGTCTTCGGTGAATTATCTGGGACACGTAGTGTCTGAAAAAGGGGTGGCGACTGATCCTGAGAAGTTGGAGGCAGTTACCTCCTGGCCAAGACCCACAACAGTCACCGAACTTAGATCTTTCCTGGGGTTCTGCTCCTATTACAGGAGGTTTGTGGATGGGTTTGCCCGTATTGCCAAGCCCTTAAATGAACTGCTCCGGACTGAAGGGGAAGAGGATGGCTTGGGCCCTAGAAGACCTGGGGAGTCGGTTCAAGATCAGTGGACCCCCAGGTGTGAAGAGGCCTTCAGAACCTTGAAGAGGAGCCTCACCACAGCCCCAGTATTGGCCTATGCTGATCCCACCAGGCCCTACGAGTTACATGTTGATGCTAGTCATGAAGGCCTAGGGGGAGTGCTCTACCAGGAACATGAAGAGCAAATGCGACCAGTGGCTTATGTGAGTCGAAGTCTGACCCCCTCGGAGAAAAACTACCCCACCCATAAGTTGGAGTTCTTGGCCCTCAAATGGGCAGTTGTGGACAAACTAAGAGACTACCTTTATGGAGCAGAGTTTACAGTGAAAACAGATAACAACCCCCTGACCTACCTGTTCACCACTGCCAAGTTGGATGCCACAGGACACAGGTGGCTAGCTGCATTATCTGGGTTCAACTTCAGTCTGAAGTACAGACCAGGGGCTGGAAATAGGGATGCAGATGCCCTGTCCCGAAGATCTCATGCCATGGCTGATGACTGGGAGGACTGGACTCAGATAGCACCGGACGGGGTGCGGGCCCTTTGTCAAGGAGCTGAATTCCAAGCCCGAGGAGGCTCCAGAGCCGAGGAGATAGGAGTTACCACAGTGGGAGTCCCAAAACACTACTGCGGGGTGACTCAACTTGAAGAGGAATGCTTACCGAAGCTGTCTAAAAAGGAACTGAGGTGCGACCAATTGGAAGACCCCATGGGGAGATTGGTCTTTGAAGCATTGGAAAACAAGAGTCCAGAGAAACTTCGACATCACCCCTCCAAGGAGGCTCATCTGCTAAGGAGAGAGCTAGACAAGCTACAGGTCAATCAGGGAGTGGTCTACCGAAGGGGCCCCTCTGATGACTCCGAGGATAAATGGCAGTTGTTTCTCCCAGAGAAGCACCGAGAGACTGTGCTGGTTGCCTTACATGACCAGCATGGTCACCTGGGAGCTGAAAGAACTTTCCAACTTGTCAGAAGCCGGTTCTATTGGCCCTGTATGAGGGCTGAAGTGGAGGAGTATTGCCACTCCTGTGCACGATGCATCCAGAGGAAGACTCTACCCCATCAAGCTGCCCCAATGGGCCACCTACAGAGTCAAGGCCCAATGGATCTGGTATGCATTGACTTTCTCTGCCTCGAACCCGATTTGAGTGGATTGGGAAATGTTCTGGTGGTAACCGATCATTTCACCCGTTATGCACAGGCGTTCCCCACCAGAGACCAGAAGGCTTCCACTGTAGCTAAGGTGCTTGTAGAAAAATACTTCGTCCACTATGGATTACCACAGAGAATCCACTCCGACCAAGGAAGGGACTTTGAGAGTCGCCTGATCCGGAACCTACTGGACTCCCTGGGAGTGGAAAAGACCAGGACTACCCCTTATCATCCACAAGGAGATGCCCAGCCTGAGAGATTTAACCGGACTTTGCTAAACATGCTTGGGACTCTGGAGACAGAGAAGAAGCAGCATTGGAGTCAACACATATCCACTTTGGTGCATGCCTACAATTGCACCACCAGTGATGTGACGGGTTACTCTCCCTACCGCCTCATGTTTGGAAGAGAAGCAAGATTGCCAGTGGATCTGGCCTTTGGCATTTCTCTAGACTATACCTCTGCTACCTCCCACAAAGGATATGTAGACAGACTTAGGTATAATTTGAAAGTGGCCTATGAACAAGCCCAAGCGGCCTCAGACCAGAGAGGGGCCCGAAATAAAAGGAACTATGATTTGAAGGTTCGAGTGCAAGACCTGCAGCCTGGAGACCGTGTTCTGCTACGCAACCTAGGGATCCCAGGGAAGCACAAACTTGCTGATAGGTGGAGGTCTGAGCCTTACGTTATTTGTAGGAAACTCCCTGGACTACCGGTGTACAAGTTAAAGCCAGAGGGGAGAGTGGGACCCTTGAAGACCTGGCACAGAAACCACTTACTCCCGCTTAAAGAAGCAGTCAGGATACCTCCAGTGAGGAACCTACCGGAATCTGTTTCCATCTTGGATACTCCCAGACCCAACACTCGGTCTCAGACCTCTCGATCTAGAGGTGGACAGGCTTCTCAACCAAGTGAAGATGGGAGAGGAGAACTGGAGTGGCTATGGCCCTCCCCAACCCCGGAAAATCCCACCATAGACCTTCCACCCACTGAGGATATGCAGGATGGGACCCTGAACCCAGAAGCTACAGAGTTCATTCCATCCAGTGGCGTGCCTGAATGCTGGGAAGATATTCCGGGCCTGTGCTCAGATGAAGAAGAGACAGAGGCCCCAGAACCAGTGACGATGTCAGAGAGTGTTGCTGAAACAGAGCCTGTGGCACCAGAGCCTGAAGTCCCAAGGGAGCAGAGAGCTCGCAGAGTCGTGAGGCCTCCCATGAAGTTAACCTACCCTCAATTGGGAAAGAGCTCAGAGGACTCTGTTACCACCGCTAGAAGAAGTACCGAGTGCTCCAATCCTTCCACTGTTCATTTGGTGGAGGGCAACCCCAGCTCACTCTCTGGCACAGTTAGGCAGGCCACTCATGCCAGTGTGACCTGTGGGACAGGGAATCCCACCTCTGAGTTTTGGTGGCAATTCCCTGTACCAACATCATACTCCGCACTCTCTAAAATGGTTCAGAAATGTTGTTAAAATGTTTATCTTTGGGGACCAAAGAGTTTTAGTGGGGGGAGTGTGTAGCGGGGTGTTCCCCTTTAATCAGAGACAGGAAATTCCAGAGAGAGGGGAGTCGGGGGGAAGGAATATAAGGAGGGGGCGAGGCCTAGCTCTTTCTCTTTGGACACGGGGAGGCAGAGAGAGAGAGACACCTGTGCGGATCTGTGCTGTTCCAGGCCTGAAGCCTGGGGCCTGTGGAGCGAACCAAAGAGCCTTCCACCCCCTTTGCGAGCCTGGGGGCATCCAGACTCATCTCTTCTGAAGTTATCTGGATCGGGGATCCGATCGCAGAGGGCGCTGTGGACGAGGACCGACACAGCCGGTGGGAGTTCCGGACTGAGGGAAGTGTTCCGGAGTGGTGAGCGAGCGAAAGCTCATCTTTAAACTGTTACTTTTATACTTTGTGCCTACTAGACTTCCGAGGCCTAACACCTCTGGTGAGGGAGAATTACCCCCCCCTATTGGATTACAAATACATGGATTTAAATACTTCAAGTGCACCACCTTTACAGATCCTGTGCCGGTGAAGATTTGTGTTTCTTCTAAGACTGAGTTTCATGGTTAGGGATCAGGCCTGATCCGTTAGATAGTTATAAGTTAGTTATCACACCACAGGGTGTTTAGGTAACGGTCGCCCCACGTGGCGTTCCGTCCTCTTTCCATTGCTGGTACACACACACACAGTATTGTGATTTATAACTGCAGGGACCTGCTTATGTGTTGTGAACCAAATGTTACATGCATGTTATCCCCTTTTATCTTACCACTAGCAGTAAAGTCAGTTATTATTTACAACATTGTCTATGAGTCTGAGTTATCAATTCACACACCCACATTTAAAGCATAAGTGATTGTTTATGTGAAATTGCTGTGGGTTAACTGTGCCAGAGCGGGTAGAGCAGATTGCCGGGGGGTTGAGGAAGCTGTATTCAGGGCCCAAAATCAAAACTTGCGGCTCTCTTAAGTTGAGGGTATCGCTACACTAGTATATACCAAGAAATTGTTTAGGAAATTTAAAACAAAAACGGGGCGCTGAAGGATATATCTGGACAAAATCCACTCCCAAATGAGGTATCAAAAATACATCTGAAACAGAGAGATAATCGAAGTGCTCAATTATCATCCAAGTATATATGTCCATAGATTTAGTAAAAATAGGAGGAGGGAAGCTTACCTTTGATTAACAAGCTAGATGAAAAGTCAAAAGTTGCACGCTAATGTATGGTTGTTCAAAGGCAAAAAGACCCCCCCTGGGTATGATGTTGCTAGCAAGGAGCAATAGCCCAATCAACACACGCTTACGACAGCAAAGTTGCTTGTTGGTAATGATGGAATTGGTAATAATAGTAAAAGGCAATGTTAAAAAAACTAAAGTGCCCAACAAGGAAAAGAGTTGCATCAGACCAACCAAACAATAAGCAAAGATAAGTCAGTCAAATACTTATCACTCCAAAGAAAAAAAACAAGAAATAATGTTATTCAAGTACCTGATGTCACCACACAGCATAACAGCAGTGCCCCGCACCAGTAGACAGCTAATGAGTTGTCTATAGTGGTTTAAATAGTCCCCCAGCCACCCGGCGTCTTACGTCGCAGGGAGGCGGCGGACGTGAGGTAGCCAACGCGCATGCGCACAGCGCCAAGCGCCTACAGTGACCATACTGCTTAGCGATGGACGTCACATGACGCGGCCAGTGCGTACAGCCGAGAGGACGCAACTGGTAAGGACAGAGAGTGGAGAGATGTAACCAAGGCAACCGTGGGCAGGCGTGGCTACAAAGCGGGCATGGTGTAAAAACACCATCCCTTGGGTGTCCATACAGACACGGGTCAGCAACCCGGCATAGGCCCACGACAGCCAAAAGGCGCGCCGCCCAGGGATAAGGCAGAGAAATGACAGACAGAGCACAAACTCCATCAACAAAGCCCACAGATGGAAAAGGCAAATCGTTTCAATCCCAAGACCCCCGATACCTTCCGGATCACAACATGATATCCTAAATTGAAAAGGGAAAGACACATGTCATATTGTTTTCGAAACTGGTACAATAAAGCAAAAAAAACAAAACAAACAAACATATATGCAGGTATACAAATAAGCAAACTAAATAAGAACATATACAGTATACAAGATAGTATATTAGGTCATATGGTCAAAATGATAAATCAAGAATGGGAATTGACCCATTGTTGATTGGTTCTCAGTGGGTCCCAAGATGTTAAATGGGATAAGGTCAAAAGGTCATAAAGGAGAAAAAAAGCAGGGAGTAAGCAAGGAGGGGAATCATGGACATAAATGAACTAGTCGATTGCTATAGAAAGGATTTATAGCTAATATATTCATTAAGTCCAGGGAATTTGACTGCATCAAGGGTATGTATCCATCGAGTCTCCAGTTGTAGCAGGTCTGTATCTATACTGCCTCCACGAACATGTTGAGGCACATGCTCGAGGGCATAAAAGGTAACAACTTGGGCATCATAGTTATGTTGATATCCAATGTGTCGATTTAATGCTGTAGTGGTTAACTTTTTATAAGTCGGCAATACATGATCCCTAATTCTTTTAAAGAATGGTCTCTTGGTCTTGCCCACATAAAAACAGCCACATTGGCAAAGTGCCAAATATACAACACCAATTGTTTTACAGTTAATGCGATGCTTGATGCTATGGATACATCCATTGGGTAATGGAACATTATGAGAACCAGGTAGGTAGCAACAAATATCACATTTCCCGCAGGGAAACGTGCCCCCCTGGGTCGAAGATGAACGTTTCGAGGAATCAAAGTGACTAGAGACCAGATGATCTTTAAGTGACGGAGCACGGCGAAAAGTGATCTCTGGATGAGGTTTGATGAATTTTTTAACAGTCTTGTCAGCCAGCAGAATAGGCCAATATTTTTGGAGAACATTTCTAACTTGACCATGTTGGTTAGAAAACTTGGTAATTACACGAACTGAGCTTTTGGGCTTGTTTTTTTTTAAAGAATGAATAAGGTCATTCCTGCTGAGCTTGAAACCCTGTTGAAGGATCTCTTTAAAAGAGAACGACTGTATCCACGAGCAATCAATCTATTCCGTAGATCATTAGCAGCCACATAGAAGTCTGAGTCCCGAGTGCAATTGCGCTTAAGACGAAGAAACTGACTATATAGAATGCTTTTTAAGAGGGATTGAGGGTGTGCACTAGAGGCGTGCAATAAAGTATTTCCAGCCAAAGGTTTACGGTAAAGAGAGGAATGGAGTATACCTTCCTGATCAATATGGATTGTTAAATCCCAAAAAATAATGGATTGTTGACTACACTCCATTGTGAAGGACAGATTGTAATCATTAACAGCCAGTTTGCTCGTCAGTTGCAGGAGCTCATCCTTGGTACCAGACCAAAGAATCAAAATATCGTCTATATACCTGTACCAGGTAATGACGTGATTGAGCAAGGGTATAAACGATTCGGTAGAAAATAGTTCCCTCTCCCACCCCCCCAGATACAAGTTGGCATAAGAGGGGGCACACTTGGTCCCCATAGCCACCCCCTGCATCTGGAGGAAGTGGGAGTTGCCAAACAGGAAAATATTATGTGTAAGTATGAACCTCAACAGCTGAAGAACAAACCGGCTATAGTGATCAGATGAAGAATCTCTTTCCTTTAATTGGTTCTGAATAGTTAAAAGGCCTTTATCATGTGGGATAGAGTTATATAAACTTTCCACATCCAAGGCAACCAACCATGTACCTGGTGGAAATTGCTTGCCATCGATGTTGCACAATAAATCGATGGTGTCCCTTACAAAGGAAGATAGAGAAATGACATGAGGTTGCAAATACTGGTCAACTAGTGCACTGGCGTTTTCAGTTAGACCAAGACAGCCCGATACAATCGGGCGTCCGTGAGGATGTGTTAAGGATTTATGTACCTTCGGTAACGAATAGAAGGTAGGTATTCTTGGGTCTTTCTTGTTCAAAAAGTTCCAAGTAGATTGGTCTATTGTGCCCTCATGATAGGCCTTAAAGATGATACCATAGTATTCCTGCACAAAGTTGTCCACAAGAGTTTTGGAGATTGGACGATGCCAAAGTCTGTTGTCAAGGATGTCGAGGTACATGCGCTCATATGCCTGGACATCCATGACAACCACATTTACCCCCTAGTCCACACTAGTCATTCCTACACATTCTAGGATTAATGTTAATTTTTCAATTATTTCATAGAAACTCACATGCATGCATTCCTCAATGAATGCAAAGCATTCTCTGATTGGACAAGGTGGAGAGGTCGGGCGTTGATATTTCACTCTTTACCTCGTCCAATCAGAGAATACTTTGCATTCCTTAAAGTGGATGTAAACCCCCTCTCATCCTTTCTAATCTACTGCCATAGTGCTGATCTATAAGGATATAGATGCCTCCTGCATGTATCCTTATCTGTCCAATGTCTCCCCTCTGTCTGTTCTGAGACCTGAAAAACTGCAGATTCTGTGGGTGGATCTGTTGTCTGGAGCTCGGTGGGTGGAGTCGTGATGTCAGTAGACTCCCCGCCCACCTCTACACTCCCCTTGTCAACATGCATTTTCTCCTGTGTATTTCTTACACTGAACTTCTGCTATGATCACTAACATCCTGTCAAAATCCAGAAAAGTAACCACATGACTTCAGAAAAGGAGTGGGGGTGGGAATTAAAAAATAATGCCTATCTCAGGCTTAGTGCATGAGATATGTAAATAACCTGTCACTCACAGCAAGGGGGCGGAACGGACAAAAGTTCTCCTGTTTGTCCGTTCATCTCACTGAAAAAAGAAAAGAGGATTGCTCAGAGCTGGATTAACTCTTTGTGGCAAGACTGGGCACTTATGACAGGAAATCTTATACACTACATTGTGACAGCAAAAAAATAAAATAAAAAATTTCAGGTTTACATTCACTTTCACCACTTCAGCCCCAGAAGATTCCACCACCTTCCTGACCAGAGCACTTTGGCATTGCGTCGCTTTAACTGACAATTGCGCAGTTATGCAATGCTGTACCCGAACTAAATTTGCGTGCTTTTTTTCCCCACAAATAGAGCTTTCTTTTGGTGGTATTTGATCACCACTGCGGCTTTCATTTTTTGCGCTGTAAACAAAAAAAAGCGACAGTTTAAAAAAATATATATATATTATTTACTTTTTGCTATAATAAATATCCCCAAAATTAAAAAGAATAAACTTTCTTCATCGGTTTAGGCCAATATATATTCTTCTATTATCTATATATATATTCCTCAAGAAAGGATCTCATTACTGTATTGGAGAAGTCCAATAATTGGAACTTTTATAGGCCAAGCTAGGCAACACCCTAGAACTCTATGATACAGTACACTATGGAAGCCCTGGAACCTCAATAGTCAAGATATTACTGTCTTACTAAGTCTTGATTATTTGAGCCCCCCCTATTGCTGGACACCTCCCTCCCTCCTTCTTTCTTTTTTCTAGCTCTTACCTTTCCCTCTTTTCTTACCCTCTATACATTTCCTGCCCTACATAATCCTTGCTATTTTTGCTGCAATATAATTCTATTGGAAAAAAATGAATATGTGCTTTTTTGGAGCAAACATTCAGGACCGAAAACGTTTTTCTCCCTTTCATGGGTACTTAGAGCTTTGGCTTCGTATACCCCTTCTCTCCCATCTGTTTTTTCCAATCCCCCCCCCCTCCTTTTTTCTTTTTATATTGCCAAATAGTATTTAATTCCATTCTGGTCTACCATGGCTATTATGCTTTTTGTAGTGTTGGACTTGCTCTTCTCCTTCTGGTAATCATGGAAAAATATCTATACCAGACACTCTTTTCTCAGTGCAGCTCAGTAATGCTGAGCTGCTGACAGGGCTGATCCTAGGGTCACAGACGCCTGGGTGCAGAAATATTTCTGGCGCCCCCACATGGGTGTGGTCATTTTACTAACTCCTCCCCTTTACAAATGTTTCTATGGCTATGACTCAAACACAGATGCTTCCCTAAGAAGTCTTCATTACCCTGGGATCCTCCCATGATCTTTTAACAATAAAGAAAATTAGTACACTAATGGGACCTGGAGGGGGGTCTTGCTAATGCACACAGATAGGGCTTCTGTTAGAGAGTCTGTTAGAGAGAGCCCCCAGACATACTGCAGACATGATACAGGAGATGGTCAGAGACTGCAGACATGATACAGGAGATGGTCAGAGACTGCAGACATGCTACAAGAGATGGTCAGAGACTGCAGACATAGTACAGGAGATGGTCAGAGACTGCAGACATAGTACAGGAGATGGCCAGAGACTGCAGACATAGTACAGGAAATGGTCAGAGACTACAGACATAATACAGGAGATGGACAGAGACTGCAGACATAGTACAGGAGATGGTCAGAGACTGCAGACATAATACAGGAGATGGTCAGAGACTGCATACATAGTACAGGAGATGGTCAGAGACTGCAGACATAGTACAGGAGATGTTCAGAGACTACAGACATACTACAGGAGATGATCAGAGACTGCAGACATACTACAGGAGATGGTCAGAGACTGCAGACATAATACAGGAGATGGTCAGAGACTGCAGACACACTACAGGAGGCTGCAGTTCCTATGGATGGCAGTAGATAGTAGACATGTGCACACTGAAATATTTCGTTTCGGAATTTCGTTTTCGTCCGAAAAATAAATTTATTAAGTTACTCCCGAAATTCGTTTTTATTTATTTCGTTAAAAATTGCATTCGTCCGAAAATCTGAATTAATTAAGGTCGAATCTGTCATTGAAGGCTTATGGTGTCTGTCGAATGTTCAAAGAAGATTCGACGGAGCAGCGAAACTGTACGACTCTGCAATCATACATTTCGAATGTTCCGCCCACAAGCAGTGATCTTTTCTCTCTATAATGTCTAATCTTTTCTCTCTATAATGTCGAATCTTTTCTCTCTATAATGTCGAATCTTTTCTCTCTATAATGTCGAATCTTTTCTCTCCTATGTCGAATCTTTTCTCTCCTATGTCGAATCTTTTCTCTCTATAATGTCGAATCTTTTCTCTCTATAATGTCGAATCTTTTCTCTCTATAATGTCGAATCTTTTCTCTCCTATGTCGAATCTTTTCTCTCCTATGTCGAATCTTTTCTCTCTATAATGTCGAATCTTTTCTCTCCTATGTCGAATCTTTTTTCTCCTATGTCGAATCTTTTCTCTCCTATGTCGAATCTTTTCTCTCTATAATGTCGAATCTTTTCTCTCTATAATGTCTAATCTTTTCTCTCTATAATGTCGAATCTTTTCTCTCCTATGTCGAATCTTTTCTCTCCTATGTCGAATCTTTTCTCTCCTATGTCGAATCTTTTCTCTCCTATGTCGAATCTTTTCTCTCTAAGTAGAATAATCTTGGACTAATAGAGTTAAGGTTAGGCACATTCGACCACAGGTTCGATAGACACAGATTGTTATTGTCAGCGTCATGTCGAATCTCCTATCTATATCGAACTGTTGTAGCAACGAAAACGAAAATAAAGCATTTGTTTATGTCGGATCTTTCGGTTTTCGGATTCTGTGCTTTCGTTTTCGTTTGTTAAAACGATAACGAAAATAGCTGAAATTCGGACGAAAATGCATTCGGACGAAAACGAATGCACATGTCTAGTAGATAATGGCCGACTGGCCCTCGCATCAGACCCGGCGATACAGCAACATCAGTTCCTCTGATTAGGAGTCAGCTCACTCTGGGTTGCCCGTGGCGACTCCGCTGGGTAGTGCTCAGATATGTATTCTGGCAATGACTCCATTCCTTTCTTCACCAGGGATGGTGCCAGGCTGTGCGGCTTTCCCTCTGGTGGCTCAGGGCAGCGGGGTTCTCTCTCTGATGGTGTCCCCTCATTACTGTCCTCTCCCTGGAGTCCTGGGTGCACTTCCCCAAAAGCTTTTCCGGGCTCCTGGCACTCTCTCTCTCCCCCCCTCCCATTCAGCTGGGCATGCTGTGTGGGCTGCAGTTTCCGGGTCACAATGGGGCCGCCAGTCCTCGGGACTATATGTCCCACAATCCTCTTCTCTGCTCCTTTTTTATTGTATTTCTTCCCTGGCCAATATGAAGGAGGAAGAAAAAACATAGCGGGCAGCTGTCCTGGCAAGCGCTGCTCACTAGTACAGCAATGGGAGGAGGAGAGGGTTCTAAGAGCCGTGGCTGCTCTCTTTCCACTCAGACACGGGCGCTCCAATCTCTGGCTGCTTCGCTCTCCTCCCCTGACAGGAGGAGGGAGGGGGATGGGCAGTAAACACAGAGAGCCCTCTTCCCGTTGATATCAGGGGCGGCGGTGGCACAGTCTCTCCTCCCCTGATCCGCTCCTGCATACCTCCCAACATTAAGACCACTTTCACACTGTTCTGCCCATAGCGTCAGCGGTAAAACGCAGCTTTTTTTAGCGGGGCTTTATCGTCGGATTTGCGGCGCATTTTGGCCACTAGCAGGGCGCTTTTAACCCCCTCGAGAAAGGGTTAAAACCGCCCGCAATGCGCCGCTACAGGCAGGAGCGCATTAGGAGCGGTGAGTTCCCCGCTCCTATTGCACTCCAAAGAAACTGCTGGCAGGACTTTTTTTGATGCCCTGCCAGCGCAATACTCAAGTGAGAAAGCCCTTTGGGCTTTCACACTGAAGTGAATAGAACAGCTTGTTTAAAGTGGAGTTCCACCCAAGAGTGGAACTTCCGCTTTAACCACTCCTCGCCCCCTTACATGCTGCATTTGGCATGTAATTTTTTTTGGGGGGGAGTGGGGGCTTCGTTAGGAGTGGGTCTTCCTGCCCCACTTCCTCCTTCCGCCCAGGGACCGCTTAGGCGACTCGTCATCTTGCTTTAGGCAGCCCCTCCCTCTAGGCGATCTCCTGGGACACGTGACAGGTCCCAGGCGATCGCCTGTCCACTCCGGGAGCGCTGCACGAGTCACGCATGCGCCATGCGTGCCCGGCTGTGAAGCCGAAAGCTATCACGGCCAGGTGCCCAGAGTGGCAATGGGGGCGCTGGCGGAGAGGAAGGGGGAGAGGAGCCTGGATCTCCGCTTTAAGGGCGGATTGCAGACACTATTTTTAACGCTATAGCGCCTGCAAAACGCCATCAGTGTGAAAGGGGTCTAAAAGTTGAGAATCAAGGACATTCTGGGGAGAGAGTGACCTGCGGCACTCGCAGCTTATATCAAAGTCCCCATCAGAGTACAGTCCCTCCTTACATCAGGGTTCCCATCAGAGCCTCCCTCCACAGCAGGTGTCCCCATCAGAGTCCCCCCCACAGCAGGTGTCCCCCATCAGAGTTCCCCCACAGCAGGTGTCCCTCTTTAGAGCCCACCACAGCAGGTGTGCCCCATCAAAGCCCCCACAGCAGGTGTCCCCCATCAGAGCCCCCCCACAGCAGGTGTCCCCATCAGAGCCCCCCACAGCAGGTGTCCTTATAGATCAGTACCTGTCCAATAGATCCCTGGCACGCTGGGAGCAGAAGCACATTACAAGGGGGCGGGGCATACGTTGCATCTTCGGTTACTAGGAGGGTGGCACTCAGAGAGCATTTCTGGGAGTGCACGGGATGATTGACAGCAGCTCCGGCCAACCCAGAAGCCTCTCACACACCGCCTATGGGAGAAGAGCCGCCACACGCAGAGGGGGCGGGGCAGACAGGAGACTGCTCCACTTGCACTGGACAGAATAATTAGTGAAGCCTAGTACCAAAACGTGTTTCGGTACTAGGCTCCGCTGTGGTACTCAGCCCGGGTTCCGGGGACAGCGGGAGGTATGCGCTCTTGTCAGTTGCCAGCAGAGAGAGCAAGAGGGATGGGGAATCGCAGCACCCGCTACATGCACTCCGCCTCTGGACACAGACAAGGAGAAGGGAGGGAAGCACTCTGGAGCTTGGGCGCCCCCACCCCTGCGGCACCTGGGTGCGGAACACCCTGCGCACCCTGCCTAGGATCGGCCCTGGCTGCTGAACTCCCCACCCAGCCACTGTGCCTGTCGCACACACAGGCAAATGGTCAAACTTTTGTTGTGGGTTGGTGGAGCCTGGTGTGAATTTTGAGAGACAAATTTTACATCAGGTCCACCTTGCTTGCGATTGACAGCTCACAGCAGAGGGCGGGTTCCATAGTTGCTATTGAAACCAAAAGCGACTATAAAATCCACCCAATGTCAATGACAGCAAGCAGGACCTGATGCGGAACTAGTCTCTCATTGTTTCATATCAGACCCCATCAACCCACAGGAGCAGCGCCGTGGAGTTTTGTTTTGGGGTGGGTGGGACCTTATGGGGAACTCGGAGCCTAGTTCCCCAACAGGTCAGCCTGGCTTATGATTGTCAGTGGATGGCAGTGGACAGATTCCAAAGCTGCTATTGCCTACAGTCAAGCATGGTGATGGGAGTGTCATGGTCTGGGGCTGCATGAGTGCTGCTGGGGAGCTACAGATCATTGAGGAAACCATGAATGCCAACATGTACTGTGACATACTGAAGCAGAGCATGATCCCCTCCCTTCGGAGACTGGACCGCAGGGCAGTATTCCAACATAACGATCCCAAACACACCTCCAAGATGACCACTGCCTTGCTATAGAAGCTGAGGATAAAGATGATGGACTGGCCAAGCATGTCTCCAGACCTAAACCCTATTGTGCATCTGTGGGACATCCTCAAACTGAAGGTGGAGGAGCGCAAGGTCTCTAACATCCACCAGCTCCGTGATGTCATCATGGAGGAGGGGAAGAGGACTCCAGTGGCATCCTGTGAAGCTCTGGTGACCTCCATGCCCAAGAGGGTTAATGCAGTGCTGGAAAATAATGGTGGCCACACAAAATATTGACACTTTGGGCCCAATTTGGACATTTTCACTTAGGGGTGTACTCACTTTTGTTGCCAGCGGTTTAGACATTAATGGTTGTGTGTTGAGTTATTTTGAGGGGACAGAAAATTTACACAGTTATACAAGCTGTTCACTCACTACTTTAGATTGTAGCAAAGTGTCATTTCTTCAGTGTTGTCACATGAAAAGATAGAATAAAATATTTACAAAACTGTGAGGGGTGTACTGACTTTTGTGAGATACTGTATACGTTTCTTCTTACAGCAGTGAACTCTGGTACAGGCTACCTTCTCCCCTTTGTGTGTCCATGCCATTGCAGAGCATCGCCCCTGCCATGAACGGCACCATCGGGTGGGATATCAATCCCTCTAGCTGTGTCTGCACTCTTTCTGCACCCTCCATTTGACTTTACCCAATGCGTAATGCACCCCCCCCCCCCACACCCCATCCTAGATGTGTCACTGCCTCTGATGCAAATGAGCAGAGAGATATTTAGAACTTTATTAGCATATCAGCTGTGTTGCTTGTTTTAGAAATCTCAGTAACAGATGTCAGCCAGATATAAAGAAGCTGAACATTCCACATCGATGACAAGAAACACCCTAAAGTAAAACGTGGAAGAAAAAAAAAAGTTTTGACTACAGATTTGACAAGGGAATTGCTAATGAACTGGATAGGTAACACGAGGAAAGACAAATCTTTCTTCACTGTAAACAATGTTATGTCTGAAGCCTCGTACACACAACCGGTTTTCTCGGCAAGAAAACTGCTGGGAGAGCTTTTTGCAGAGAAAACCGTTCGTGTGTATGGTTTCTAGTCGGGAAAACTGCCTGGAATCTCGACGAGAAAAATAGAGAACCTGCTCTCTATTTTTCTCGTCGGGATTCTCGGCAGAGTTTTCTTGCCAAGAAAACCGGTCGTCTGTATGCTTACCTGTCCGAGGTAAACCCGCACATGCTCGAAAAGACTTTGACGCATGCGCGGTAGGATACAAGGTTAGTGTGGGGTGTAGCAAGATGGCGGCGACGGCATCGAATGTGACGAGCACCGGCTCGTCGTAGTCGATGACGTCACTGCGTTCTTGCCATTCAAAAGAACGGCGTTTTTTTTGAATGGCCGTCTGTACACAGGGCTTGGCAAGACAAGCTTGCCAGGAATCCTGTCGAATAAACCAACGTTTTTTTTTCCGACATGATTCCCGCCCGTGTTTACAGGGCTTCAGATTTCCATTTGAGGTTCCATTTGCAGCCTCACTGTGTGTGCCCATCTGCAACCTCACTGTGCTCATTTGCAGCTTCACTGCCCATCTGCAGCCTCACTGTGCCCATTTGCAGCCTCACTGTGCCCATCTGCAGCCTCACTGTGCCCATTTTCAACCTCACTGTGGCCATCTGCAGCCTCACTGTGCACATTTGCAGCCTCACTGTGCCCATCTGCAGCCTCACTGTGCACATTTGCAGCCTCACTGTGTGTGCCCATCTGAAGCCTCACTGTGCCCATTTGCAGCCTCATGTACCTTTGATCTCCCACTGTGTCATGCAACTGCAGTCGGCGGCCGTCCACTGTAACAAAGCCTCCTCCCCGTCAGTGATAGACGGAACACTGATTCAGTTTGTTATCAGTGCTCCGTCTATCACGGACGAGGAGGAGGCAGGGCTTTGTTACAGTGGACGGCGGCCAAACAGTAAACTGACACAGCGGGAGACCCTCACTTGAGTATAAGCCGAGGGGGGCTTTTTCAGCATAAAAAAATGTGCTGAAAAGGTCGGCTTATACTCGAGTATAAACGGTATGTTAAATGATTCACATTTGTAGTACTGCATGTGGTGTTTTTCTTTTTCCTCTTTTTTAAATGCCCCTCTAGTAGTTGTAATGTACAAAAAAAAAAAAAAAAAGGCGGCACAGGTAGCAGTACTTACCTTCAATCCACAGCTGTCCCTTGCAGTAATCTCTTTTAGCCTCAATATTTCCCCAGAAGGAATATCCATGGAGCTCCATGTTCACAGTGTAATGCAGCCTTTCTCTACCTTTTCATTTTTTATTTTTTTGTAAAATGTTTATTGGATTATTACATTACAAAGTATAAACAAACATACAATGGAAAGTATAGAGCTGAGAATTTCTAAAACACGGTATTAATTCAATGTGCACGATAATCAGGGGGATATAACGGGTAGGAGGGCAGAAGGGGGAGGAGAGGGGGGGAAGTAAGGGGGGGGGGAAGGGGTGTATTTACCTGTAAACGGTGCTATTGTGAAATATTAAGTATCATGGAATTCACAATAGCAGCATAACAAACTATGAAACCCTCAGGAGTGGAAGCATCATTACCTGTATTAAGGTGAGGAGGATTGCCAAGTGGTAAAAAGACAATATTGATAGACAGGGTTGCCCGTCAGGGACTAGGGCAGTGGTTCTCAACCTGGGGGTCGGGACCACCTCGGGGGTCGAATGACGATTTGCTAGGGGTCCCCGAATCCTGGGCTGTTCCTGAAGCCTGCATCCCTCTCCCCAGTAGGGCTGTCCCTGAAGCCCGCAGCTGTCCACTCAGCCTCTTCACAGCCGCTCATTCAGTTCACGGTATGGCTGGGGGACAGAGACTAGAGGTCAGCTGTTTGGTGAGGAATGTGAAGTGGGAGGGGCTGGAGGAGACCCTATCTCCTGATTTCGGTATAGGTGTCACTGCTGCGAGACACCACAAAGTTGGAGACACAGTGAATCTGGAGACACAATGAGTAACACTACCTGTGATTAGAGTTGCCATTAAAAGTCCCCACTACAGTTCTCAGATCAGCAGATGACCTTGATCAAGAGTACCTAAGTTGGCTGATCAGAACTTCCCCCAGCATTGCCACTGATCCCAACTCCCCGCCAGCACTGCCACTCATCCCACCCCCCCCCCCTCTACCAAGGAGTAAGAGAAGGAATATAGAGAAATACATGGAAGGGAGGGAAAAGAGGGGGAGGAACAAAGAAAAAGGGAGAGAAATAATAAGAGAACAAGAAAGACGGCTAGAGAGATGGATGGGGAAAAAAACGAAAAATTAGTATAGAGAAAGATAAATGGGAAAGAAAGGAGAACAAAGAGAAAGTGTGGTACATCCTAAAATGTACCATAAGGGGTTTTAATACTGTACGAGTGGAAGGGACTCCGGGAGCGCTAAATGTCCGTGGGTTAGGGGCGCAAATTACTTGCCTTGCCTTGGGTGCTGACAACCCTTGATACGAAAATAATTTTACTGTTAGGGGTCCCCACAACTTAGGAAATCTTATCAAGGGGTCACGGCACTATGAAGGTTGAGAACCACTGGACTAGGGGATTGTGGTCTGTTAACAATACTAGAACAATAGGACAATGAGAGGGGGATTAAAGTGTCAGGGGGTTGGAAGGATTGGACAGATCAGATATTTGGAGTTTGCCCAAGGTATTAGTAAAATCTCGCTTCAAGTACCAGTCAGTATATCAGAATGAATGTATGATAGATGATAATTCTTCGGTAGTGAACATATACTCCATATATTTTCGCCACCTGGCAAAAAAAAAACGATTAGTAAAGCGGAAATTAAGACAATCATGTCCAGTATCTCAAAATGGAAAAGCGACATTAGTGCTCGCTTCACAGCTTGTAGGGAAGGTGGAGATGGTTTAATCCAGTTGCACATGATTGTTCTGCGAGCCGCTAGTAGACAGATACGAGACCATTGTGTGAGAGTGGGTGACCCTGTCAATGAGGAATGGGAGACTGGTGGATTACATCCAAGTAGACACAAGAATGGATCTTTGAGTAGCCGTATCTTGCTAACCTTAAACATATATGTGAGCACTGAGTCCCAATATGTAGATATTGCCGACCATTCCCACAGCGGTGCAGCAGTGTAGGGCGGGATAAAGAGCACCAAGGGCATTGAGCTTGGGTAGGTTCTGAGATGTTGGTGCGGAATGGATAATATGCTCTGTGGATGATTTTAAAGTGGGTTTCCCACCAAGCTTCTGAGATAGTGAGTTTGTGAATGTGGGGTTAACTTTGTAGGACTTGTTCCGGAAGTTCAGTGTCTTTGAAGATAGAGGGCCACTTCTGGAATGGGGTAAGATGATATTTATCCGATTGATGCGTAATAAGGTGAGAGTAGAGACTGGAAATAGAGTAATCGTCTTCCTGGAGCACTACATCAAGGTAGGATTTTTGAAGGGGATCTGTTTGAGGTCCATGACAAATTTTTAGATAGCTGAGCAATTGATAGTGGTGAAAAGCATGGGATGATGGCAAAGATAATTCACGCGAGAGAACCTGATAGGACTTAAATTACGGCTTGCTACAAAATAAGGGTGCAACAGTAGTGAGGCCACATGTGCACCAATAGTTGAAGGCTGTGTAGATAGTGGAACATGGGGTTACCCTGGATGGTTGGATATATTTGAGGGTAGCCCTAGAAACCTCCATACCTCCCTCCAGACGACCACTGTGTCCCTGACGAGGACATTTGAACGAAGATGTAAAGGCAAGGCTTTAAGAGTGGAATGGAGGATGGCTGGAAGGGTTTGCGTGGAGACCAAAGCTCCCTCAAGCATTTAATTTGAATACCGAGATTTTTCAGACAGCCAATTAGTGGTCAGTGACTGTAGTGCCCCCTTATAATAATGGACAGTGTAGTGCCCCCTTATATTGGTGGTCAGTGTAGTGCCCCCTTATATTAATGGACAGTGTAGTGCCCCCTTATATTGGTGATCAGTGTAGCGCCCCCTCTTATATAGGTGGTCAGAGTAGTGCCACCTTATAATGGTGATCACTGTAGCTCCCCCTTATATTGGTGATCAGTGTAGCGCCCCCTTATATTGGTGGTCGTATAGTGCCACCTTACACTGAAGGTCAGTGAAGTGTTACATTACAGTAGTAGGCACTGGAGAAAGTCCCCACCACACTGGTGGTCAGTGGGAAGAATGTCCTTTACATTGGTGGTTCATAGGAAGTCAGAATGTCACCTCTTACAGATAGCTGTAAAGGTCAATGGTGGCAGTGGTAAGTTATCGGTATCGGTAGTAATACCTTATTACTCTAGAAACCCCTAGCAACCACTGGAGGACCCCTAGGATTCTAGAAAACCCTGGTTGCAAAAGGCTGGTTTAATGGGACAGAGGTTGGCCTATCTGATTGGCCTGAAATCGCACCGCAGCAAAATTAGTGCATGCATTACTTTTGGAAACTCACTGCAACCGGATTGCATGGTGCTAATGTACCCTGCGATCTGGCGCGGGCAAACACACAGTGTTTGCGACCTGCGTTTGAGGTGTCATAAATCGCAGTACGCTTTAAACGCAGTGCAGGAAATGCGTGGAACGCAGGTGTGAACTGCCCCTTATTGTTGATTGTTATGTTAATTTGATGGTATTTATTTAATATGTTAATAAAATGGCTGCTGTGGCCGTTTAAACCCATGTCACGCAGTGTTATTACTTTAAGGGTTGGTAGAAGGACCGAGGTGGATGAATCCTTCCTTCATGTCTTCTCTCTCTTCCTGGTAAAATGATTCTAGTGAAGTCTATACTTCAGAGGTATCCTGTTCTCTCCATTTTCTTAGTTGATTTTAACATAACACAATAGGAAACTGAATGAGGTTAATTTCCTTTATCTTGGGGGTGAAGAAAAGGATGAAGATAATCATAAATATTTTACATGCAAATTGAGTTTTTATCAATTTTTTTTACCAACAATCTTTTCAGACTATATTGAAAAGGCAAACATTAGCTTCCAGGA
Organism: Rana muscosa; assembly: GCA_029206835.1. Lineage (NCBI taxonomy): Eukaryota > Metazoa > Chordata > Amphibia > Anura > Ranidae > Rana > Rana muscosa. Next base: position 431,735,692 of record CM055118.1, on the reverse strand, counting down.
AGAAGATTTTATATAGGACTAAAAAATATCACTGGTAAAATAATTTTATAGATGAAATATACCAGAATAGGTGGATTACTGCCCTATCCTCATAGACAGGGCCAGTTTTAAATCAATTGGGGTCCTGGACAAGAATCAAATTGGGGCCCTCTTGGCTGAAATACAATTAAGTTCAAAGTTCAATCAAATTTTAAATACCACAAAATGAGTTCTATTTTGCGAGATACAAGGAAAGGTGAGATGGGGGAGTGATCGGAGAAAAAACAGACATGACAGTTTGTTGTGAAGAGATGGATATAGGGTGACACAGGAATATTCAGAATCCAGAAGGTTGTGAGATTAATGGAACATAAGGAATAAAAGGAAGTTGAGTTTTTATCTACTAAAGAGTGTAAAGGTTAGTACCTGCATGCATTGTGATGAGAAAGTACTGGCTATTAATTAGGCATCCCCAAACTTTTTTTATGAAAGTGCCAGTTAACTCTCCTTTACACTGGGGATCAGATTGTGGTCATTGGGAGTAAAAAATGCCCCTACATTGGTGGTCATTATGAATAAAAAATGCCCCTATGTTTGTGGTCATTGGGAGTAAAAATATGCCCCTCCATTGGTGATCACTGGGAGTCGAAAATGCCCCAATATTTGTGGTCATTAGGAGTAAAGGATTTCGCTATATTGGCGGTCAATGGGAGTAAAAAATGCCCCTACATTGGTGGTCTTTGGGAGTAAAAAATGCCCCTACACTGGTGGTCATTATGAATAAAAAATGCCCCTATGTTGGTGGTCATTGGATGTACAAAATGCCCCTACATTGGTGGTCTTTGGGAGTAAAAAATGCCCCTACATCGGTGGTCATTGGGAGTAAAAAATGCCCCTACATTGGTGGTCATTGGGAGTAAAAATATGCCCCATCCATTGGTGATCATTGGGAGTCAAAAATGCCCCAATATTTGTGGTCATTAGGAGTAAAAGATTTCGCTACATTGGTGGTCAATGGGAGTAAAAAATGTCCCTACATTGGTGGTCTTTGGGAGTAAAAAATGCCCCTACATTGGTGGTTTTTGAGAGTAAAAAAATGCCCCTACATTGGTGGTCATTGGGAGTAAAAAATGCCTCTACATTGGTGATCATTGGGAATCAAAAAGAAAACCCTTCTTTGGTGGTCAATGGGAGTAAAACATTTCCCTACATTGGTGGTCAATTGGAGTAAAAAATGCCCCTACATTGGCGGCCAATGGGAGAAAACAATGCCCCTACATTGGTCAACAATGGGAGTAAAAAATGCCCCTACATTGGTGGTCAATTGGAGTAAAAAATGCCCCTACATTGGTGATCATTGGGATTATAAAATGCCCCATACACTGGTGATCTTTGGGAGTAAAAAATGCCCCCACATTGGTGGTCATTAGGCGTAAAAAACTGCCTTAAATTGGTGGTCATTGGGAGCAGAAAATGCCCAACGTGCAACATGCAACTACATTGGTGGTAGCATGGTGGTGGTGGAGAGGCATAAATGCAACTGCATCAGTGGTGTAAAAAAATGCTCCTGAAATGGTGGTCAGTGGGAGTAATAAATGGTTCTGTGTCAGTGGAAGTAAAATGTTCCCTAAATCAGTGGACTGGACAGTTGCAGCAACAAATGCTCTGGCATCACTGGGTGTCAGGGTCTGCATTTGAACCCAGAACCTCTGCTGCGTCAGACAATGTCTCTTCTTGTTGAGCCACCTGGAACACTGGACAGCTCCTTGTCTTGAACCTTGAACTCTTTGCTCCTCCTATGAACTTCCTGATTTAGGCCACGTATCTGCACTTCTTGTTTGCCAGATTATTGTGCTCTCTTCAGCCAGTATTTTGCTCTTGTCTTCCCTGCTGCCATCCATATTTTGCTACCTCTAGTTATCAACCCTTGGCTTGTTCTTTGACTACGCTTCTTCCTGAGCTTAACCCGCGACCACTCGTTACTGACCTTTGGCTTGTTTACCGCCTATGCTTCTGTTTGATCCCTACCTGCTTTTCTACTACTGGCCCCTGGTTTGCTCACCTTCTGGTGTGGCGATCTTGAAGTCTACGACCTGATACTAACATACAGCAAAACCCATCTCCACCATCAGGAGCTCTGATGAACACCCGTCAGTACTTAGACTTCGCACCTCAGGTGAGCCCATGTCATCTGCCAGGGTGACTACCTGTGTACCTATCCTGCTGGTTGATGGTAGTCCCACTACCAAAATGCATTCGTGATTCTGATCAGTAGGAGTGGAAAATGCCCCTAGGTCTCATATCCAGTGGTCCTGCAAGCATATCCAACCCTTTTTCGCAGTCTGTCTTTGATCTGTACACACGGTTCACTGATGTAAACTGCCCTGCAACCTCAGAAGCTGCCCTTTTTCCATCATTCCTGGCTCTATTAAAGTGATTTTAAAGGCCCATTTTTTAATTGAAATAAAATTATATGCACAGAGCATACTGGACTGCATTGGGTTTACTCAGTTACATTTTATTGTATAATCACCTTGCCTCTTCTGATAAAGCTAAATGCGAAACGCTTAGAATTGTGACCACACCCAATACAACTGTTTATTGCTCTGTAAATTGGATTTCAGTATCATATATGATGCATAGATATGTATTTGTATATGCAGTTTTGCTGATCTGTGTATAATATCAATGTTACAAAAATCTTATTGCTCTAATAATTCTTGGACTGTCACCATGCTTTCTTTTATCTTTGATTTTAACGATTTATTGGGTTGAGAGAAATTCATATAAATAAATTAGGGCTGTGGAAAATAACTATTAATTCCTCGATTAATCGATTAATTTTTTTGATCGATCAAAATTCTTTTGATCGGTACTCACCTCTCCGCCGGCTTCCGGGTCTTCAGGGAGTTCTGTCGGAGATTCGGTGACGTCACGGACACCGGCGGGGCTTGCCGTGTCCATCTGAAGGGCTCCTTTGCTGTGCCTTCATATCTGCATATCGGCGGGACCTTACTATCTGCCACACGCAAGGGCTGTTACACTTCCCTCTATCAACCTGGGATTCTACAGCCATCCACTGGGAGTTGTGATTGTTCCCTTCACGGGTCACATCTACATGCCGACGGACTGATGTTAACCCCTCCTCATCTGGATTCAGCAGTGGTATCGTTGTACACATTTTTATACCAGTATCATACTTAGCTACATGTTTTTATGACTGCTTTTGCTACCGTTTGGTATTACTCGCACCATTTTTACAGTTTATGTATTTTGTTACCTACTTGAAGACTATAAAAGTTTTAATGCTATTCCCATCGAGCGCTGCCTTTGTGTGTTTTTTTGTATCCTGCTCTCGATTTTTCCAGTGGTTGGTAGCTGCACTGGGAATCGGCCTGCAAGGAGATCAGCTAAAAGTAGTTGGTTCTGTATGTGCGTTATAATTAATCGAAATTAGTCGATTAATCGATGAAAAAAACAAAACGATTGATTGAACACGAAAATTTTAATCAGTAACAGCCCTAAAATAAATACATACTTTTATCCGTATACACTGATCAGCCATACTATTATGACAACCTAATATTGATCAGGTCCCCCTTTTAGCACCAAAACAGCCCTGACCCGATGAGGTATGGACTCCACTAGACAAAGCACCACACTGCCTACGCTGGCTTGCCTTCTTCCCAGCGTGCGCCCTCGTGCCTTCTCTTCCCCAGGTAAGTGACACACAGGCATCTGGCCATCCACATGATGTAAAATATAATGTGATTCATTAGACCAGGCCATCTTCTTCCATTGTTCCGTGGTCCAGTTCTGATGCTCAGGTGCCCATTGTAGGCTCTTTTGTCTGTGGTCAGCCTGGGCACCCTGACTACCAGTGGCAGCTGGTGCTCACTTTTTTTGGGGGGGCAGCAAACAAACCTGGCCCCTCACTCTCCCCACCCGTCGCTCGATCGCCTGCTTAATCGCCGCTTTGCTGGCCTGTTGTCCCCCAGCCCCGCACTTACCCCATCCAAGTCGTGGCTTCGGCCGCTTCCCCTCTGCATCTCCTCCCGAGTCCTGGCGGTCTCTTCTCCCCACGGCCAATCGAGTTTTAGGACTCCCGGCCAATCGGGTCTCAGGAACCACTTTCTGATTGGCCGGGAGGAGAAGCAGGAAGACATTAGCGAATATCTAATATCTAAGTCTGCTCAGAGGCCTTACTCTACAACAGTAGCGCTCTTCAAGAGGCAGGTTCGTTTATAGCTTGCATTAAGAGCTTTAGAGACAAGGTTAACACTTTTCAACATAAGGGTTTAATATGAAAAGGTCAAAGTTGGTGCAAATAAAATATTTGCAGAAAATATGTTTCAAAGAGATAAGGACAATATACAGCCACAAAGAAATAAGGTAGAATTGGGGAGGAAGAAAACTTGCATTTAATGTCCGAGGGTTGATCAGTGTTCGATCGATGAGCTGGGTAATTGGTTCTCAAACTTGGCAGATGTTCCTGCTTGGATGGTAAAAGGAGAACTGCCCATTGTCTTAGCATCTCCTTTTCTCTGAGGGATCAAAGGGGTGTTGACAGCTACCAATTACCAATCGTCTGGTCATCTTGTTTAGGGGTTGGTTGCGGGGAGGTCTCTACATTCATGACCATGTCCCAGGTACACTTTGTGATTAGGGATGAGCCGAACACCCCTCGGTTCGGTTCGCAGCAGAACATGCGAAACGGCAAAAAATTTGTTTGAACACGCAAACACAGCTAAAGTCTATGGGACCCGAACATGAAAAATCAAAAGTGCTAATTTTAAAGGTTAATATGCAAGTTATTGCCATAAAAAGTGTTTGGGGACCCGGGTCCTGCGCCAGGGGACATGTATCAATGCAAAAAAAAGTTTTAAAAACTGACGTTTTTTGGGTGGGGAGGTTCGTTTTTTCTTGATGGAATGCAATACAATGAAGTGCATGCTAACATTGATACTGCATAGATGGCAAACCTTGTATTCATGTAATGCTACTGTCCCACAATATGTTTTAATGTTTGAATTATGGCATCAATAAAACTGCTTACTTGGAATGTGCGTGGGCTTGGGGACAAGGTAAAGAGATCTTCAGTTTTCTCATTTCTCAAAAAACAACGAGCCGACATTGTGGTGTTAGTGGAGACACACGTTGAGGGTCGGCTCCAGATGGCACTCCGCCGGCCATGGATCGGGTGGGCATATCATTCATCCCACTCGTCCCACGCCTGCGGAGTCTCAGTTTTGATTGCCAAGACGGTACATTTTGAGCTGTGTGATGTTCAGTCTGACCCACAGGGGCGCTATGTCTTTCTTTCGGTTAAATTGTATGGTGAACCTTTCCTACTGATGGCATTCTATGTACCTCCGCCATTTAATTCTACTATAGTCACAGGGGGCTTGCTATATATGACTCGTCATCCTTCGATTCAGGCGGTGTGGCTGGGGGATTTTAACGCTACGTTGAACCCTACATTAGACAAACTGTCACCATCACCATTATCTACTACAGCTCCAACCCACACTAGATTCTCCCGACTTATCTCTTCCTTTAATCTCACTGACACCTGGCGTTTTAAATTTCCGCTCACCCGAGCTTACTCCTGTTTCTCAACTACCCATAACACCATGTCCCGTATAGATTTTCTATTTATTTCTAGTACCCTTGCCCCAAGATTACTGGGAGCTGAATTTGCCCCCAGATTACTTTCAGACCATAGCCCATATTACATTAGCCTCTCCATCCCATTGGACAAACCGCCCCGTACGTGGCGCCTGAATCAGTTTTGGCTCACCCTGTTGTCGGAGGATGACGAGCTTGGTAACAGTTGGAGAACCTACTTTTTAGAGAATGACGGATCTGCATCCCCAGACATAGTATGGGAAGCCTTCAAACTACATGCATGTCTGACTCTGACCTCCTTTATCAACAGGCTGAAGGCTAATTCATCAGCTGTACTGGACAGGGCAATGCGGGATCTGTCCTCCTCTGAACAGGGATACATGTCGAACCCCTCTCCTGCTGGAGCTGCCCAACTCAGGTTACAAACCAGGGTGGTCAATCAGCTACAACACGAGACGGCCAGGAAAAAAACTTTTCTTTGCCAGACAAAAATTGTATGAACATGGGGAGAGAGCGGGTAAACTGTTGGCCTACTTAGCACATAGTGAGGATAGACCCCCTACTGTCATTTCCCTCACTGGTCCTAATGGGGAAAAGATTACGGAACCCCAGGCTGTCATTTCCAAATTTAGGGACTTCTTTTCTCAACTCTATACGTCCCAGGTTTCTACCACTGACGCTCAATTGGAAGATCTACTGGCGGAAATCATCTTTCCACAGCTAGATGATGCCCAAATGGCTTTGCTAGATGCACCTCTTACACTCGACGAAATAACCACAGCGATTGGGAGCTTCGCCAAATCCAAGGCCCCGGGTTCAGATGGGTTGCCCATAGAATTTTACGCCCAATACATCGAGATACTTGCCCCCAAGTTATTGTCCCTCTTCAACCATTTATTTGACAATTTCACCTTACCCCCATTGATGGGCGAGGCGGTAATTATCCTCATACCTAAGCCAGGCAAGGACCCAGGCCTCCCGGAATCTTATAGACCAATATCGCTCCTCCAGGTAGACATAAAGATTCTGGCTAAAGTACTTGCCCTACGCCTTAACCAAGTGATTCTAACCCTGATCCATGCTGACCAAGCTGGATTATGCCGGGGCGTAACACCTCCTTCAACCTCAGAAAATTGTATATTACCTTACAAGCGACACATACTAATGTTGGGTCCCGGGTGGTGGTGGCTTTGGACACTGCCAAGGCCTTTGACTCAGTGGAGTGGCGGTACCTTTGGGGATGCCTCCGTAGCTTTGGTTTTGGACCTAAATTTATCAAGTGGGTTCAATTATTATATCTGGCACCCAGGGGTAAAGTAGTGGCCAACGGGAGGGCCTCCAAGACATTTGACTTATCCAGGGGCACTAGACAGGGCTGCCCACTGTCTCCGCTCCTCTACGCCTTGGCGGCGGAGCCCCTTGCAATCTCCATTAGAGAGGACCCCGAGATCCAGGGTCTCTGCCTTGGTTCCCTGACTGAAAAAATTTGCTTATACGCAGATGACACGCTACTATACCTGGCCGACTCTGCCACATCTCTTCGAAAGGCATTACATACGATTGAACACTTTGGTCAGTTCTCTGGCCTTAAAATTAATTGGGAGAAATCTCAAATATTGCCTATGGATAGTTTCCCTTCTCCCAAGCTACAGGCACAGTTACCACTCCAGCGAGTGAACACTATCAAATATCTTGGAGAATTGGTGAATAGAACACCGGCTGACTATATATCCCTGAACATAGAACCCCTTTTCGATCTCATCAAGTCTAGAACCCAGGTATGGGCGAGACTACCGCTCGGTGTGTGGGGCCGCATTAATATTGTTAAAATGATATTATTTCCTAAAATATTGTATATACTCTGGCACACACCCGTATACTTACCCTTGAAATTTTTCAAGTCAATGGAGGCCATACTCAAGACATTTATTTGGGGTACCAACAGACACAAGCTGGCCTGGAGAGTTCTTAGGAACCCTACTGACCTAGGTGGAACAGCCCTCCCTGACTTAAATCTTTAATACCTTGCGTCCCAACTGTCACAACTATACCACATAGATAAAACCGACAGACTCAGATTCCTCACCCTCCTCTGTCCACAGTGGGCGCAACTAACCACTGACCCACTCACTGCAATTGCAGTGAGACATAGTGGGAATAACTTCAATAGAGACCGTGGGTCCCTATTGTACCAATATAGGCGCGTATGGGACATCACCACTAAAACATTAACGACCCCTAAACACAACAATTATACCCCTTTATGGCACAATAGACTACTCTCAGAGTTTCTCTTGATCCCTGACACGGAGATATGGTGCGAATATGGAATATATTATTTGCACCACATAATTTCCGATGGCACACTTAAAAACTTTGAGGACCTCCAAAATGAGTTCCTGCTGCCCAATTCTATGCTTTTTAGATTCTTCCAGGTGCGTCACGCAGCCCAAGCTCAGTTTCCCCAGCCTTTGCCACAATCTACACCCAATGTTATTATGGCAGTGGTTAAGGGTGTGGACCCGCGAAAGCTGATCCCTGATTTTTATGTCATGCTTCTCACCCCATCATCTACCACGCTAGCTTACAGCCTTAAACCAAGATGGGAAAGAGAGGTGGGCCCACTGGAGGATGAGGAGTGGAGTGAAGCACTTGACTCATGCAAGACTGTATCCCCCAAGCTCTCTGACAGGCTGACCCAGTTATACGTGGTGCACCGAGCATATCTCACCCCCCTAAGAATCGCCCGCTTTAGACGACAGTTTTCTACCTTGTGCACAATGTGTAACCAAGCGACGGGCACATTCTTCCATCTACTCTGGGCGTGCCCGGTCCTTCAGGGTCTGTGGAAGCAGATTGTTGACTTCCTCCATGATGACATGGGATCCACATTGAGCCTGGACCCCAAACAATGCTTACTGGGGATATTCCCCGACTCTGAGATGGACAAATTCACTAAAACATTCTTGCATGAAACATTGTTTTCTGCTAGAAAAATTATAGCCAGACAGTGGATGAGACCCACTCCCCTCAGCTTCAACGATTGGAAACTAGATATAAATAACACTCTTCCCTACAAAAAGTTCATATACATCAACAAAGGTTGTCCAGATAAGTACTACAAAATCTGGGATAGATGGCTTGAGTCCGCAGACACATGCACTGATGGTCAGTAATACTATACAGCCTTCTAGCGTGCAATTCCATGAATAGCGTGGACATAGGGTTTTCCACTTATTGATAATCACTGAATCCAGTGTTCAATCTGAACAAGTTTTTTGATCTGCTGTGCCTATATATGTATAAGCCACATTTCTTTGTTTTATGCATTTCTCCAGTATTGCCTTGTAACTTGCAGAATTATGTTCCAAATGTAAATTGTTCAATAAAAACTTAAAAAAAAACAAAAAAAAAAACGGACGTTTTTTCGGGAGCAGTGATTTTAATAATGCTTAAAGTGAAACAATAAAAGTGAAATATTCCTTTAAATTTTGTACCTGGGGGGGTGTCTATAGCATGCCTGTAAAGTAGCGCATTTTTCCCGTGCTTAGAAAAGTCCCTGCACAAAATGACATTTCTAAAGGAAAAAAAGTAATTTAAAACTACTCGCGGCTATAATTAATTTTCGGGTCTCGGCAATACAGATAAAAGTCATTGAAAAAAAGGACATGGGTTTCTGCACCTAGTCCATTACCAGGCCCTTTGGGTCTGGTATGAATATTAAGGGGAACCCCGAACCAAAAAAAAAATGCGTGGGGGTCCCCCCAAATTCCATTACCAGGCCCTTCAGGTCTGGTATGGATATTAAGGGGAACCCTGCTCCAAATAAAAAAAAAAAGGCATAGGGGTCCCCCTCAAAATCCATACCAGACCCTTCAGGGCCACAGGAAAAGAGGGGGGACAAGAGAGCGCCCCCCCTCCTGAACTGTACCAGGTCACATGCCCTCAACATGGGGAGGTTGTCCCCATGTTAATGGGGACAAGGGCCTCATCCCCACAACCCTTGCCCGGTGGTTGTGGGGGTCTGCGGGCGGGGGGCTTATCAGAATCTGGAAGCCCCCTTTAACAAAGGGGACTCCCAGATCCCGGCCCCCCCTATGTGAATTGGTAACGGGGTACATTGTTGTACCCCTACCATTTCACCCAAAAAAGTGACAAAAAAGGTAAAAAAAACACACACACTGCTTGGCACAAGTCCTTTAATAAAAAAATAAATGACAGCGCTGTAATCCTTCTACGACCCGCCACCACGAACGATACAGCCTCCTCCATAGGAGGCGCCCAGCCGAATGACGCGCAACCCGTCTGACAGCTCTTAAATAACCGAGGGTGGGGCCCCCCGTGACGTGGACGGGTGACCCCACCCCCCTCTGGCACAACATGGGTTTCCCCGTGGTGTCAAGGGTGACCCCGCCCCCCTCTGACGCATCACGGGAAACCCCCGTTGCGTCAGAGGGGGCAGGGTCACCCGTGACACCATGGGAAAACCGGCGGAAACCCACATCACGGGTGGCCCCGCCCTCGATTATTTAAGAGCTGTCAGACGGGTCGCATGTCACTCTCTTGTCCCCCCTCTTTTCCTGCGGCCTGCCAGGTTGCGTGCTTGGATAAGGGCCTGGTATGGATTTTTGGGGGGAACCCCACATCATTTTTTTTTATTTTGTCGCAGGGTTCCCCTTAAAATCCATACCAGACCTGAAGGGTCTGGTATGGATTTTGAGGGGGACCCCTACGCCATTTTTTTTAAATTTGGTGCAGGGTTTCCCTTAATATCCATACCAGACCTGAAGGGCCTGGTAATGGAATTTGGGGGACCCCCACACAATTTTTTTTTGGTTCGGGGTTCCCCTTAATATTCATACCAGACCAAAAGGTTCTCCGACAACATGACCGCTAGCGACAGCTTTTCTTGTGTCCAGTACGTGATATCATTACACCATTGAAATCCATGCGTCCGGCGCCCATACACAACAAACTGTGATGCTCCGTGTGTTCTGACACCTTTCTATCAGAACCAGCATTCGCTTTTTCAGCAGTTTAAGCTCCAGTAGCTCTTCTATTGGATTAGACTATACAAGCTTAGCTCCCTACGTGGATCAATGAGCTTTGGTCGCTAGGTTTTCCACTTTTGGTCGGTCCTGACCACTGCAGACCCGGAAAATACCACAAGAGCTGCAGTTTTGGAGTTTTGCTCTGACCCAGTACCCTACCCATTACAATGTGTCCCTTGTCAACATTTCTCAAATCCTTTTGCTTGCCCATTTTTCTGCTTTCAACACATCAACTTCAGAGACAACATGTTCACTCGTTCCCGAATATATCCCACCCAATTTAAGGTGCAATTGCAACAAGATATACCATGTTATTTACTGTACCTCTCAGTGGTCCTAATATTTTTTCTGATCGTTGTAGAGTGCATGTAAGTTAAAGAAGTGTTAGTAATTAATTCCTTGACTTTTCTGGAGCTAATTAACCTTACTGATGTATTTACTTCTTATGTCTTGAATGGACACGATTATATGAGACAAATCTAAAGGGTTATATGAGAAAATCAATGAAAATAAGCTTATTGCCCCAGAGTCTGTGAGAATGTGCAGACAGATTGCTCATTAACCTCTATGACCACCAATGAACCAAACCTTGTCACTGCAACTATGCAAGTTTGTAATCCCTTCTGTTTTGACTGGTCGTTGTTAGAGAATTGACATCATCAACCAGCCAGCCAGCTGTTGCATGTTCTACTTATATAAATCAGCAACAGCGCATATAATGTGCTGAGTGAGACCTCGCATTGATAAGCAACAGGACTCAAGTGTTTAACTTATCACAAACCTGTTCAGTGGCGGCTCCTACGGGCGGCGGGCAGCGGGCTCCTATGGGTGGGTTGCGGGCTCCTATGGGCGGTGGTTTGCAGGGTCCTATGGTCGGGTTGAGGGCTTATATAGGCGGTGGGTTGTGGGCTCCTATGGGCGGGTTGTGGGCTCCTTTGGGCGGGTTGCATGCTCCTACAGGCGGTGGGTTGTGGGCTCCTATGGGCGGGTTGCATGCTCCTACATGCGGTGGGTTGTGGCTCCTGTGTCATCTCTGCATCACGGCAGCTTCCACCGTGCGGCTCCTCCCTCCTCCTAGGCGTCCAATAGGATCGCCTGTCCTTTCAGCCAATCGGGTGTCCCGTGTCAAGACCCACTTCCTGATTGGCCGGGAGGAGGATCAGTGTTACAACAGCGAATATTGGTTCGCTCTTGTAACACACCTAGGTGGGCACGGAGCGCACTCTCTGCGAGCTGAGCCCCCCCTATATTGAAGCCTATTAGAGCCTCTGGCTGTAATCGGTGCTTAAAAAAAAAAACAGCCCCTCCGCATTGGAATCCATGCGCCGGGCTGCCCCTGAATCTGATGTTCCATTTTTGAACGCTTGTTGGAGGAGGAACTCAACTCAACCAAAAAAGTGAAGATTTGCTATGTTATAGGGAACATCTAGAAAAAGGGATTTTTATAACAGCTTACCTGTAAAATCCTTTTCTTGGAGTACATCACGGGACACAGAGCGACTTAGTCATTGCTAATGGGTTATATAGTTTACCTTCAGGTTCTGGCACTGGCAACTTCCAAACCGGAAGTACCCTCCCCTATATAAGCCCCTCCCATCCGGGAGCACCTCAGTTTTGTAGCAAAGCAATAAGTGTCCCAAAAAGAGGGGTGGGAGCTCTGTGTCCCGTGATGTACTCCAAGAAAAGGATTTTACAGGTAAGCTGTTATAAAAATCCCTTTTTCTTTTTCGTACATCACGGGACACAGAGCGACTTAGTCATTACTAATGGGACGTCCCAAAGCAATGCCAAATGAGGGGAGGGATACACTATACATAAGCTGGGCGCCATCAGGCATGAGGATCTTTTGCGGCCTGCAACACACTGCGCCCAAAGGCGACATCCTCCTGACTTCTAACGTCTACCTGGTAGAATCTAGTAAACGTGTGTACTGAAGACCATGTTGCAGCCTTACAGACTTGAGCCAGGGAGGCCTGGTAATGCACTGCCCATGAAGTTCCAACTGCTCTTGTGGAGTGCGCCCTAACTTTGAATGGAGGCGGTCTCTTTCTCAAGCCATAGGCTTGTATTTTGACCTGTCGAATCCACTTGGCTAAAGTAGATTTTGATGCTGCCTGACCCTTTCTGGGGCCTTCCGGCAGAATAAACAAAGTATTCGTTCTGCGAATCTGAGCAGTGGCTTTTAGATAAGCTTTAACTGCTCTTACTACATCCAAGGAATGTAATAACTTTTCCTCTACCGAGCTAGGTTTGGGGAAAAAAGAAGGAAGAACCACATCTTGGTTCAAATGAAACCTCGATACCACCTTAGGAAGAAAGGCTGGATGAGGACGTAATACTACTCTGTCCTTATGGACAACCAGATATGGCTCCTTACAGGACAAGGCGGCTAATTCCGATACTCTTTTAGCCGAACAAATGGCTACTAAGAAAATCAATTTCCTGGTGAGAAGAACCAAGGAAATGTGTTGCAATGGTTCAAACGGTTGTTTCTGTAGAACCGACAGAACCAGGTTTAAGTCCCATGGACATATGGGAATACTAACCGGAGGGCTAATACGCATCACTCCTTGTATGAAAGCTTTGACTAGTGAATGCGAAGCCAAGGGCCTTTGAAAAAATATTGACAAGGCCGAAATCTGACCCTTGATAGTACTCAAGGCCAGCTTCCTATCTACAGCCCACTGTAGGAAGTCCAAAATCCTACCTATTACGTACTTACGTGGATGCCATTTCCTGGCCTCACACCATGTAATGTACGCCTTCCAGATCCTATAATAGATCTGCCTGGATACCGGCTTCCTGGCATTGATCATGGTAGATACCACAGGATTAGAGAGCCCTCTCTTTTTCAGAATGTGGGCTTCAATAGCCAGGCCGTCAAACCTAGGGCTGGTAAGGAAGGGTGGTATATCGGTCCTTGCGACAGCAGGTCTGGACGATGTGGGAGGGTCCAATGACTCCTCACTGACATTTTTACAATCTCCGCGTACCATGCCCTTCGGGGCCACGCTGGAGCCACCAGAATCACTGGTTTCTTTTCTACCCTGATTCTGCGGATTAATCGCGGTAACAATTGTGGCGGTGGGAATGCATATATCAGCTTGAACTGATCCCAAGGGAACACTAGGGCATCCGAGCCGCAAGCTAGGGGATCCCTTGTGCGAGACACAAATCTGTCCACCTTTGCGTTGAATCTGGATGCTAGTAGATCTACATCCGGTGTTCCCCACCGCTGGCATATTGCCTGGAAAACCTCGGGGTGAAGAGACCATTCCCCCGGGCATAATTGCTGGCGACTTAAAAAGTCCGCTTTCCAATTTTCCACTCCTGGGATGAAAACCGCGGATATGGCTGGGACATATCTTTCTGCCCATTCCAGGATGCAATTCGCTTCCCTCTGGGCTGCACGACTCCTGGTGCCACCCTGGTGATTGATATATGCCACTGTTGTGGCATTGTCTGATTGAATTCTGACAGGGAACCCTTGGAGTTTGGATGTCCATGCTACTAGAGCATACCGGGCTGCTCGTATCTCTAAGAGATTGATGGGCAGGGCCTTCTCTGCTTCTGACCACTTGCCCTGGAGAGACCATTGCTCCAGTACTGCCCCCCAGCCTACGAGGCTGGCATCTGTAGTGACCACCTTCCAAGAAACCGGACTGAAGGGTTTCCCTTTTTCCAGATTCTGGGGCACCAACCACCAATGGAGGCTCTTGCGAACGGAAGGGGACAGGGACATTGGTAAGTCTAAAGCCTGAACTTTTTTGTTCCAGGCTGACAGTATGGCCCTCTGCAAGTTCCTTGAATGGAATTGACCGTAGGGTACAGCTTCGAATGAAGCCACCATTTTTCCCAGCAGCCTCATGCACAGGCGTATGGATGGTTTTCTTTTTGTACCCACTAAGTGGGTCAAATCTTTTAAAGACGACACCTTTTCTGGAGGTAAGAAAATCTTTCTCTGATTTGAATCCAGCCTTAGCCCTAAGTATTCCAGACTTCTGACTGGTCTTAGAGCTGACTTGTCCCGGTTGATAATCCAACCGTGATATTCCAGATACTTGATTGTCTTGTGAATAGCTACTTCCAGCTTTTCCACTGAGTGGTCTATTAGTAGCAGGTCGTCTAGATATGCCATTATCGTTACACCTTGTGTTCTTAGATTGGCCAATAGTGGGGCCAGAATTTTTGTGAACACTCGTGGTGCTGTGGCCAGACCGAAAGGTAAGGCTCTGAACTGAAAATGGCGCCCTTCTACTGCAAAGCGTAGAAATTTCTGGTGGGCCGGAAAGATGGGAATATGCAGATAAGCATCCCTTATGTCGATCAAGGCTAACCATTCCTGCCCTTGTAGGGCGGTGGCCACCGATCGGATCGACTCCATCCGAAAAGTCCTGATATTTAGGAACTTGTTTAGCCCTTTTAGATTTAATATGGGCCTCACGTCCCCATTTGGTTTGGGGACTGTGAAAAGGTTCGAGTAAAACCTGAACCCACTTTCTTCCAGGGGAACCTTCATGATTACACCTTGGAGCAATAGTTGTTCTAGTGCCAGAAGGAGGGATCCTCTCTTCTGGGGATCGCTTGGCACGTTTGACCTCATAAATTGGGCAGGAGGAGTGTCTTTTAACTCCAGCTTGTATCCCAGACTTACTGCGGAGAGCACCCATCTGTCTCTGATGGTGTCCCGCCAGGTCTCTGTGAACAACTGAAGTCTTCCCCCCACCCGATTGAGTGGGGGCAACCCTTCATGACTTGGGGGGAGGTTTTGTACCTCTCTTGACCCAGGGTTTCTTGTTACCCTGTGATTGTCCCTGATTTCTGCCCCCTGAATTTGACCGCGGAGGCCATCGGAACTGTTTCACAGCCGATGTGCCAGGGACTGGAGAAGTAGGCCTCTTAAAAGAAGGACTTCTACTCTTGTTCTTAACCGGTAAGAGTGAACTTTTACCGGCAGAAATTTTCTGGATATATTTGTCCAGATCTTCTCCAAATAAGCGTTCTCCATGAAATGGGAAGCTAACCAGCAATTTCTTACAGGGAGCTTCAGCAGACCAGTTTTTGAGCCATAGAAGCCTACGCATATGTACTACAGACAGCGTAAAGCGGGAGGCCTGTTGGATTGTATCCTTTCACCGCTTGGCAGACTCCAATCGCTGCTACCGCAGGTTGTGTCACCATGCTTGCTGTAGAGAAAGCAGATTTTAGTAAAGACTCCAATTTTTTATCTATTGGGTCTTTGAACATTGGAACATTATCTACTGGACATGTCAGTGATTTGTTCACAGAAGAGATGGCTGCGTCCACTGTAGGGACCCTCCATTTTTTTATGAACTTATCCTCCATGGGATAGATCACCGGAAATCTCTTGGGGGGAGTAAATATTTTATCAGGATGCTCCCAATCCTGGTAAATAAGCCCTTCCAATAAAGGGTGGATTGGGAAGGAACAGACAGCCTGGGGAGCTTTCAGCGACCCCAGCGAGGAAACCGTAGTGGTTGATGGTTCCGCCAGAGGCATTTTAAATGCTGATCGGACCATGTTAGTCAGAGACTGAACCCATAATCTTTCAGCCTGAGATGCTGAGAAAGGTTCTTCCACTGTTGATTCCTCCATAACTGAATCAACCTCATCCTGATCCCCTTCAGGTAGGTCGATCTCTGTGTGGGGCTGTTCCTCCACTAACAGGCACTCTGAAGGAGGAGACGGAGATCGGACGCGCTTTCCCTGTGACAGGGAAGCAGCGATCAATGCTGTTAATCTCTCTTCCAATCCTCCCAGAGTTGAGGATAAAACCTCCTCTGTTATATATACAGGAGCAGGTGGACTGGGGACAGCCACAGCACCAGGCACTCCTGCGGGGTTCCTACGGCTACTGACCTCTGAATTCTTAGGGGAGATTGGTGCAGTACAAGCATGCCCAATATCCTTAGAGCCCGATGGAGACCCCTTTGGCTTCCTGGAAGACTTATTTCCTGAGCGTCTGGACGACATATCCTTTAAGCACAAAGCTGAGGTATTCCCGTCGTCATACACCAATTTTGCTGGTAATAGTCTAACACAGTTGCTGCTATATACCAGCTGGTGTCCACTAAAGTGCCTTTCTATGGGGATGCCTGCATCAACCGCCTCTGTGTGCCACTGTTTGTTGCTAGCTCTGTTTGCATCCAGCTGACACTTGTACTGTGTCTTTTATACATGCTGGGACGCCTGCACATGCGCAGAAGCGCCGCGGCGCGCATCGAGCGTCATCCACCCGCCCCGCCCCTTTTTTTTCATAGGAGGCGCGTGCACGCGCCCGCGCGCGCGCCCGTGCGCCATTGGCGCCCTTTTCGAAAACCAAGCAGGGACTAGGAGCCAGGGCCCTTTTTGCCGGAGGGCCTGTGCGGTGGATGAGCGCAGCAACAGGGCAGATTACCAACTGCCTGGATCTTTTGATTTGAGAAAACCAAAGATCCACATGACAAGAAAAAATGGACCACAGCGGCCTCTAGTGGTTTAACACAGGTACCGCGGTCCTCTTTTTTTTTTTTCTTGACTACTATTAAAATTTTACATTTTTCAGTAGTTACAGGCATACACAGATATTAGCGGGAATACCGTTAGGTAACAGACAGAAAGACAAATTAGGCTTGGGGGTCCCCCAATAGAACCAAGTTCCTGGGGGCCCCCACTTACCTGTTCCCCGCCACAGGACTCTGTTTGGTCCACAGAAGCCCAAACTTCACCTATCACGGCAGGCATTGTAATTAAACCTTCAGGGACCGGGTTCCCAAGGATTCCACTCCCCTGGACCTGTATAGCACCCTGCACAGAAAACATCTTGGTCGTGGGTATGACCAGAGCTCTGGATCCCAGGGTCCAGCCCTCCTAAGAGAGGCATTACAGGCAAAACCTTGCTCTTCTGTTGCAAGGCCCGGGTACCGACCGTTTAGCTATGAAGCTTTTTTGGTGGGATCCGGAACAGCTTACTAAGGCCCGTAAAAGAACCTGTACGCAAGCCCAGGAAAACACATGTTACTCTTTGGCCAACACCTTAGACACTGGCAAAAAACGGAGGTGCTCCCGGATGGGAGGGGCTTATATAGGGGAGGGTACTTCCGGTTTGGAAGTTGCCAGTGCCAGCACCTGAAGGTAAACTATATAACCCATTAGTAATGACTAAGTCGCTCTGTGTCCCGTGATGTACGAAAAAGAGATGTCAATATCCTGAAAATGTCAAATTTTGTCTGGAATTCCTCTTGAATAATAGCAGTGTACTTCCTGGTATGTGAGGGTGCCTAGGCACTCCTGTGCTTACAGTTTCATAGCTGTATAGCTGCAGTATGATACTATATATAGTAGTGGAAGGCAAACTTGGAGAAGTGGAAATCTACTTGAACAACACGGAAGTGTTCAAAAATCAGCAGGGTGTAGCTTTTTCTAAATACTTCCTGCCTGGCCTATAGAAAAATGACAGCTGGGCGGGGGGGGGGGGGGGGAGTAGGGGGGTTTAATCATAGCTCCCAACTGTCCCTGATTTCGAGGGACTGTCCCCGATTTGGAGCAATGTCCCTCTGTCCCTCTTTCCTCCTCATTTGTCCCTCGTTTTGGTCTGATCTATATAGTTGTATATAAAATGCACTTTTTATCTTTCAAAAAGTGTTTTCCAGCGCTAAACCTTTCATCTTATTTCTAAATTGCTGCATTTATAAATTTTAAAAGCCAATATAAAGGAATAGAGTGGTAAAAAAAAAAGCCCTTGTGGATTTAATTGACCTTTTGTTTTTGGTTAATTCCCCTTTAAGGGGGTGTGACAGGGGGCGAGGCCTATGCCTACATACGTTTGCTAGTAGGTGTCCCTCATTCCCATCTCAAAATGTTGGGAGGTATGGGTTTAATTGTTTTGACTGAACATCATATGACATCCTTCAGAACAAACCGCTCGTGCGCACCCCCGGGGCTCTTTACGTAGGCTCTTTACAATGTGATCAGCTGTGTCCAATCACAGCTGATCACAGTATAAATAGGAAGTGCCAGAATTCCTCTACGCATGCTGACAGCGCATGAGTAGAGCAGAGCCGATAAGTGGCTTTCCTCACATGGAGGATCTGCACTGATAATCAGTGCAATTATTAATGATTATTAGTGCAGCCCCACCAGCGATGCCTGCCAGTGCCCACCAGTGATGTCCAGCATTACCCGCCAGTGATGCCAATCAGTGCCCATCAGTGATGCCTGTCAGCGCCTCCTCATCAGTGCTGCCTATAAGTGCCGTCTATCAGTGCCACTTATCTGTACCCATAAAGGCTGCCCTTCAGTGCCACCTATCAGTGCTGCCTATCAGTGCCCATCAGTGCCGCCTATCAGTGCCCATCAGTGTTGCCTATCAGTGCTCCACAAGCGTCACCTCTGCTGTTCCGCTGGGTCCCTGACTTGGCACTTGCTGAAGTTTTCCCACTTCTTCACCGTCCCCGGTGTTGTTCAGGAGTGGCTTGACAAGAGGAATACGACATTTGAAGCCCATGTCCAGGATCCGTCTTTGTGTGGTGGCTCTTGATGCACTGACTCCAGCCTCAGTCCACTCTTTCTGAAAGTCCCCAAAACTTTTGAATGGCCTTTTCCTGACAATCCTCTCCAGACTGCGGTCATCCCTGCTGCTTGTGCACCTTTTTCTTCCACACTTTTCCCTTCCACATAACTTTCTATTAATGTGCTTTGATACAGCACTTTGGGAACATCCAACTTCTTTTGCAATTACCTTTTTGAGGCTTTCCCTCCTTATGGAGGGTGTCAATGATGGTTTTCTGCACAACTGTCAGGTCATCAGTCTTTCCCATGATTGTGATTCTTACTGAACCAGACTAAGCGACCATTTAAAGGCTCAGGAACCCTTTGCAGGTGTTATGGCTTAATTAGCTGATTAGAGTGGGACACTTTGAGCCTAGAATATTGCACCTTTTCACAATATTCAAATTTTTTGAGATTGTGGATTTGGGGTTTTCATGAGTTATAAGCCATAATCATCACAATTATGACAAATCACGGCTTGAACTATCTTGCTTTGCATGTAATGAGTCTCTCTCATATATTAGTTTCACCTTTTAAGTTGCATTAGTGAAATAAATGAACTGCTGCACGATATTCCAATTTTTCGAGTATCACCTGTATATAGCAACGGCTAAATCTGTGTCTGTAGTGAATGTTCAACCCTTAATACCATCAATAACATGTTGTTAGTGTAGCGGGGGTCTAAATTTAGGGGGTACACCTGGGTGGTAGTATGATCCAGGATGTGCTAATTATGAAGGGATTTACACCATTCATAATTGTGGAGGACTTGGTGGTGTACTATTCTCTTTGACCTGTGGGTGGCGATGTTCCCGCGGGTCGAGGTAGAATCATTGCCACAGCGCTGTCTCCTTTTTGTCCCTTTCCGGAGATGGTACGGCAGGGCAGGGAACCTGCTGTGGCGTCACGGGAGGAGATAAAAGGGGAGAGATGCCCTCGCCACGAGGTCTTCTTCTTCTGGCTTCCGCTCCCAGGCACCCTAGGAATGGGTGCCGGCGGTTCGGAGTTCCGGCCTAGGTGCCCATGGCCTGGCCAGAGCAGTGTTGGAGTCCATCCCAGGCACCTTAAGCCTGGGGTGAGGTACTACATTGGAGGCCTGGGGCTCAGTGACTTCGACTGGGTCCCGCAAGGGCGGATTTGTCCGAGGGTCCCTGAGGTGGATGGGGCTCGTATCTGAGGCGAGGAGGCCGGAGAGGTCACCCTTCTGAAGAAACAGAGCAGCATCAGCCCGGTGACTGAGGGGCCTCTGGTAACTCTCTTGGAGGGACATCTTCCCCCTGATAGGGGCCACAACGCAGCGAAGGTACTCCTGTTTCTGTTCTCTGGGGTCGCTGGTAGAGACCCTGAAGGTTTAAGTTCTTTCACAAAAGCAGAGAAAGTTACCCCGTCACCTATGGAAAACAATAAACCAAGGAGACCTGAATTTCCATTATATTGCAGGATTGTAATCCATATGAATACCCCGATGCATCGGGGTATTCATATGGATTACAATCCTGCAATATAATGGAAATTCAGGTCTCCTTGGTTTATTGTTTTCCATAGGTGACGGTATATGTTGTTATTTGTGTCGCAGACCAGAGCTAATATTTGTAACTTTTTGTAATTCTTTGTATATTGAATTCATTCTATGACAATAAAGACTTTTAATTGAATACAGTTTTCGTAAATACTTTGCTGCTAAAAACCCCCTCGGGGTAACTTTCTCTGCTTTTGTACGATTTTGGGGTATGCAGCATTGTCAACTCTCACATGTGTTTTCCCTGCTTTTAAGTTCTTTCACAAGCCATGGGCTTTAGCAACCGCTGGTGAATCCACAGTGGTTTAGTTTACTTATCAGGACAGTGCCTCGACCTGCTCATCCCACCGTATTAAACTGTTTATTGGGTCTCAACCAGTCGGCTGGTAAAGGACTGTTTATTGGAGTGTGTTAATAAACAAGAGTTGGACCCTCTATCGGTGTGTGGAACTCTGGTTAATGGGAGCAAAGGGGAGTGTCAGTACAGTAGGACTTGATTCTTAAAGAGACACAGGCCCGAGGAGAATAACAGATACTGGCCTTCACCTCACCCGCAGCAATGGGGAGGACATGGGCCGTAGCGCATCTCACCCTCACGTTCAATATACCCCTAGACCAGAAAGAGAGGGTGAGGCCGCTACATTAGATTTTCTTCTCCAGGAGTATATAATGAGTTTGGCAATTCTAAAGAAATGCTTAAATAATGCATTAAAATTTAACCAAACCCATCAGATTTTAGCCAACTAAAATACGACTAAAACAATTCAGATGACTAAAATATGACTAAAACGAAAATTGCATTTTAGTCAAGAGACTAAAATACGACTAAAACTAAAATGGCATATAGTCAAAAGACTATAACTAAAACAAAATCGAATTTTGATGTCATAATTAACACTGCTAGCAAGACACCATTAAAAAGCAAGGGCTGTCAGAAAGAAATGTAGAATGATGTGATGATACAAAGGACACTGTAAAAATATAGACTTTGCCTACCTAAAAAGAAAGCTTTATTGAGAAACTTGGCTTTCACTTTCATTCTCAATTTCATCCAAGTCTGATGCAGGAGTCCAGATGATCATCCCCTATATTTGTTCTTGTTAATGTCCAGATTTCAAAATGTTAACTCACAAAAAGGTATTTGGATGCAAAGTGTGCCTATATCCACTAAGCAATTTAAATCGAATGAGAATCTTCAAAGCAGACAGTTCTTGAATTAGAAACACTCTTCACAGCCAAGTAGCTTCTCAGAGAAACAAAATCCAAGCTCAACCGAAGACCAATCTTCGTAAAATTACATTTCCATTGAATCAGATACCTCTTCAGCATTTATTTTTGAAGATGGAAATCATACAAACTTGCAGACGGGTTCAATCCCTCTGACATCAGTGAAATGTTTTCCAAATTCTTCCTTTGGTGGAGAATTTATATTCAGAAGTTTGTTTCAGATTCAAATCCTTAAAGGCTAAGTCCAGCTTTAGCGCCATCTTACAACTAGTGTTGGGCGAATGGTTCAGCTCGAGCATGAGTTCGGGTGGAACATTGGCTGTTCGCCTGTTTGACAAACACCCAAATTATCAGGGCGTTCGACTGTTTGTTCGGCTCGCCGAACGTCCACAATGCACTGCGCCGCAGCACAGTGCATTGGAAGCTCTGATTGGCTGAAGCAATGAAAGCTTTGCCCAATCAGGGCATATAGCACTTGCAGAGCCATGATTGGACACTGTGATGATGACTCTATCCAATCATGGATCATTGGTCTTAGTCCCACCCCACACTATAAAATGATTCTTCCCTTAGCGGCCTTTCGTAGTGTGATATTGGCGTGGAGAGAGATAGAACAGGGCTCTGTTCTGTGTTACTACACAGTTAGTGTGCTATTCTGATTCTATTGTCAGTGTAGAATATCAGTTTAGTGTGAATCTAGTGATAGTGCAGTGTGAAGCCTTGTACACATGACCGGTTTTCTCGGCAAGAAACGACAAGAAAACTGTTGGGAGAGCTTTCTTGCCGAGAAAACCGTTCGTGTGTATGGTTTCTCGTCGAGAAAACTGCCGGGAATCTCGACGAGAAAAATAGAGAACCTGCTCTCTATTTTCTTGTCAGGATTCTCGTTTTTCTCGTCGGGATTCTCGTCTGTCTGTTTCCCGACAAGAAAACCGGTCATGTGTTTGCTTTTCTGAGTCTTAAAAAACCGCGCATGCTCAGAATCAAGTATGAGACGGGAGCGCTCCTTCTGGTAAAACTAGCGTTGGTAATGGAGATAGCACATTCGTCACGCTGTAACGAACTGAAAGCACGAAGACTGAAAAGCGCGAATCGTCTCTCCTCAAACTTTTACTAACATGCGGTACCACAAGATCAGCAAAAGCAGCCCAAGGGGTGGCGCCATTGGAATCGAACTTCCCCTTTATACTGCCGTCATACGTGTTGTACATCACCGCGCAGAACAACGACGAGATTTTTAATTGACAGTGTGTATGCAAGGAAAGCTTGACAAGAATCCCATCAAGCTTGACAAGAATCTCGTCGAGAAAACCGACGTTTTTTTTTACGATGGGATTCTCGGCCGTCTGTACGAGGCTTTAGAGTAGTGTGACCATTTATTTTTACTTTAGTGTCAGTTTATTTTGTCAGGGCAGGTTTCCTGCAGTATATTTCAGTGTGTTACTGTACGCTTACCGCAGTATATTGCAGTGTGTTAGTGCACGTTTACATTTACTTAGTTTATTGCATGTTTACCGCAGTACATTGCCAGTTCTTGCTTTCATCAAGAGTACCTCTATTGGGCTACGGTGTGAAGGCACCACCAACACCCAAAGACCAATTTTTCCGCACCTGCTACTTCTTTTCAAAGTCTGCGAAAGAGACATCAGAATTTATCAAAAAAATCTCTAATCTTTTTGCGGGTGCACTAAAATGTGACCTCATCATACAGACTGGCTCCCCAAGTTGTTTATAAAAAAAAGAAAGCTTGCATGGAAATTGCAATTCTTTTTGGCTTTATAAATGTAATTATTGCAGCAGCAGGTTCTATACAGCCAGTGCCTGGGTTACAAACAAGATGGGGACTGTAGGTTTGTTCTTAAGTCAAATTTGTTTGTAAGTCGGAACAGGTACATTTTGTAAGTGTAGCTCCAGCCAAACAATCTATTTTTAAGCTTTTTGGATAGCATAGGTAAGGGTTATCACCCCTGTAACATTTGTTTTGCTGTCTGTGCCCCTGTTCAGAAGAATTCATCTCACTTTCTGTCCCAGTGACAATTGGATTTTGACATTTTTGGGTTGTTGTGGAAACAAGGATTGGTTATAAAGCATCAGTGCAACTGCAGACACCTTTTTCCCATAATAACTCTTAATCCCTGTACACACGATAGGTTTTACAGATGAAAACAGTCCGATGGACTTTTTTCATCGGACAAACCGATCATGTATGGGCCCCATCGGTCTTTTTTCCATCTGTGTTTAAAAATAGAACATGTTTTAAATTTATCCGATGGTTAAAAAACTGATAGCAAATTACTATCGCCTGTGTGGAACTCCATCGGATAAAAAACCCACGTATGGTCAGAATCAAGTCGACGCATGCTCAGAAGCATTGAACTTAATTTTTCTCGGCTCATCGGAGTGTTTTACGTCACCGCGTTTGGAACGGTCGGTTTTTTGACTGATGGTGTGTAGGCAAGACTGATGGAAGTCAGCTTCATCGGTTTTCCGATGGAAAAATCCATCGGTTTAAAAACCATAGGAAATCCGATCGTGTGTACAGGGCTTTACATGAGTGAATTTCCCTTTCCTAGGGGTAGATTTTCTCTCACTTCCTGTTGTCTCCCTCCGTTTGTAAATAGGAGTCATTTGTAAGTCGGATGTTTGTAACTAGGGGACCGTCTGTACATGATACAGATGTGCCACTTTATAGGCAGACTAAGGGGACTCCCCAGGCACCATATTTAAAGGATTTTTTCATTTTTATTATTATTTCTCATTTTGATGGTTTCACCTTAAGCATCAGTAAATCACTGCTCATTTAAAAATGATGTTTTTTTGCAAACTTTTTTTTCATTGAAACATGTCCCCCAGGGCAGTACCCGGACCCCCATAACCAATGTATGCCCATTACTTGCATATAAGCCTTCAAAATGGGAACTTTTGATTTTTCCAGTTCAGGCCCCATGGACATTAATGGGGTTCGTTATTCAGTTTCGAACTTTTGTGATGTTCGTTACTACCATATTTAGTGAGTTCTGGCTTGAGATGGTTAGTCGGGTTAAGCTCTGGCCTGGGATGGTTAGTTAGGTTAAGTTCTCGTCTGGCTGACTAATTTGACTTCTGGCCTGGCTGGCGGGTTGGCTGGACTGTGTTCTGGTCTTGCAAAATGGTTTGAGGCTTGGCTGGTCTGAGACCTGACCTGGTTGGCTCGCCAGTTTAAATTTTGGACTTGTTGGCTGTGTTGAGTTCTGGCTTGGCTAACTGGTTTGAGTTCTTACCTGCTTGGTTAGCTGGCTGGGTTGCGTTCTGGTCTGGCAGGCCTTAGTTCTAGCTCCACTGGCTGGTTTGCATTTCAGTCCAGCTCACAAGCTCTTTGACATATAATACATTTGAGTACTGGCCTAGCTGACTGATATTAGTTTTGGCCTTAATTCTGGCCTAGCTATCTGTGCTAAATTCTGGCCTGGCTGGCTGGCTTTGCTGAGTTCAGGCTGTAAAAATCAGTATATAGACTGATACTGTTACAGGGGTCAGCAGTAATGCAGAGTGTAGGGAAGGAGTAAGTGCTGCATAATGCAGGGGTCAGGAGTAGTAATGAGCTAATTCATGTTTGGACACAAGTCCACCAATGGGGTAAGAAAGCACCAGAAATTAGGCCCAGAGCAGAAGGGTACATTGCGATGACAGTCCAGAGGACAGAGCTGGCTGCAGACACAATAGTAAAGGTACAGTCAGGTCCAGCAGTGGAAAGGATAACTAGGAATTAACTAGGAATTAGGCCATGGTCTGCAGGTGAGACTGGCTGACCCTTATGGTACTTAGTCCTGTGCAGGAACAAGAACAGAGCACATGTTTATGGAACTAAAAGAATCAGAACAGCTTACCTGTATGTAACAGATTAGCATCAGCTTTTACAGCTGATCTGTAATAAAGAGTGCAGGGGTCACGTGTCAGGGAAAAGTAACAGAAATCCCAGAGGTCAGTAGTATGTAATGTACAAGGGTCAGGAGCAATGCAGATTGTAGTGGTTAGGAGTATGTAACACAGAGTTTAGAGGTTAGCAGTACATAAAATGGATTGGAAGTAAGTAACACAGAGTTTGGAGTAAGGAGAGTTCAGAGGTTGATAGTAATCTATCAGGTTGAGCTCAGGACTCTGTGCAGGCCAGTCAAGTTCCTCCACCCCAAACTTGCTCATCTATGTCTTTATGGACTTTGCTTTGTGCACTGGTGAGCAGTCATGTTGGAACAGGAAGGGGCCATCCCCAAACTGTTCCCACAAAGTTGGAAAAATTAAATTGTCCAAAATGTCTTGGTATGCTGATGTCTTAGGAGTTCCCTTCACTGGAACTAAGGGGCCAAGCCCAACCCCTGAAAAACAACCCCACACCATAATCCGCTCTCCACCAAATGATTTGGACCAGTGCACAAAACAAGGTCCATAAAGACATGGATGAGCGAATTTGGGGTAGAGGAACTTGACTGGCCTGCACAGAGTCCTGACCTCAACCCGATAGAACACCTTTGGGATGAATTAGAGCAGAGTCTGCGAGCCAGGCCTTCTCGTCCAACATCAGTGCCCGACCTCACAAATGCGCTTCTGGAAAAATGGTCAAATATTCCCATAGACACACTCCTAAACCTTGTGGACAGCCTTCCCAGAATAGTTGAAGCTGTTATAGTGGCAAAGGATGGGCCAACTTAAAATTAAACCCTACGGACTAAGACTGGGATGCCATTAAAATCCATGTGCGTGTAAAGGCAGGCGTCCCAATACTTTTAACAATATAGTGTATCTCTCTTATGAGAGATTTCCCTTTAAATAAATACATCCAAATTCTGCATTTTTCACTTGCAGAAAGCTATTCACGACCCTCTTAATGACAAGAGACTGTTTAGTGTAACATTTGTACTGATGATTTTTCCGTCTTCATTCTCAGACCTGTTTTCAATCTTCCGAGGGGTAAAGGGCATCACAGAGAATGTGGAGAGCAATCCATACACATGCTTCCCTCTCTTCACGGTAAATCTCAGGATACATTCTCGAGAGTTTGTAATGATTAATACTCCGCTGGTAAATACTTCACTAGACAAGAACAAGCGTATTTATATTTCTAAAAAGTCATAATAAATACTTCAATCATGTAAAGGACTTTCTCATGGGCATCATGAGTCCTCGAAAAGACGGAAATGTTTCCTCACATTAAAGTGGTACAGAATGCTAGGCCTTTTTTGACCCTAATGAATTGTCTGCATTATGGTAAAAAAAAAACGGCCCAGTATATTTTTCGGACCCCCCGTCCCCAGACACTTACCTGTGGTGCATGTTCACAGCACTGGCCAGAAGCAGGCAGCTAGCAAAGGAGACACCCCCAATCACTAGAGAGGTGCCTGTGGCTTGAGGTCTACCTGAAAAAGAACAGAGAAACTTAAAAAAAAAGGAGCATTGTCCTATAAATTAAGTGTGAGCTTCCTCTTCCAAAAAATTAATTGGGCTTATTAAATGTTTGTATCCTGTAGCAAATGGACTATTGCCACATTGATTCCCTGGATGCAGCAGGGAAGGGGGAGAGCAGAGATGCCAATGGAAGGAGGGCATGTGGAGGTAACCAGTGGAGGGATGGAGGGAATGCAGAGCTGACCAGCGGATGGTGGGATGGGAGTGCAGAAGTGGTCAGTGATTGCTGGAGGGTGCAGAGGTGACCATTGCATGGTAGTGGGTTCAGAGGTGACCAGTGGATAGTGGTGGGTGCAGGGGTGACCAGTAGGGATGGGCCCGGTGCTCGATTCGAACCCACGTTCGAATCGAGCACCGGGCGTTCGCTCGCTCGGCGAGCCCAGAACTATTTGGGCCGTTCGCATCACATTCGTGTGATGCGAGCGGCCCCGCAATGCATTGCGGCCGGCGCGGCCGGCGCAGTGCATTGCTGGCTGATGATTGGCCAAGCATGCACTGTGACCCCGCATGCTTGGCCAATCACAGCGCCCGAAACTCGGAGAGCAATAATTGGCTACAGGCAGGACGCCTGTAGCCAATTACAGCTCAGGGGCTTTAGTACACGCCCCACCATTTAAAAGGCCGCCACGCCGTCGGCCCCGGTCACATGAGTTCCGGCTTTAGGAGAGATCAGTCTGCTGATTCTGTCTTTGCTTGATACTGAAAGATTTGCTCTTCTTTGCTAAACCATTGGCTATTTCTTTGCTAAACCATTGCTACCTAAGTCATTGATCGTTCATTGCTGCTGATTGCACAGTTAGTGTGTTATTAGCTGCTGCTGGGGATTAGTCTGGTGCGTGCTTACTGTTAGTACAGTATTGCAGTAGTACCAACCGCAGTGCTGTTAGCACAGCATTGCACCCCAACAGCACCCATAGGACTTCTAGTGTGTTAGTGGCAGCAAACAGAGCTCCTATATTTTCTTCTCAGCAGCACCCATAGGACTTCTAGTGTGTTAGTGGCAGCAAACAGAGCTCCTATATTTTCTTCTCAGCAGCACCCATAGGACTTCTAGTGTGTTAGTGGCAGCAAACAGAGCTCCTATATTTTCATCTCAGCAGCACCCATAGGACTTCTAGTGTGTTAGTGGCATCACACAGAGCTCCTATATTTTCATCTCAGAAGCACCCATAGGACTTCTAGTGTGTTAGTGGCATCACACAGAGCTCCTATATTTTCTTCTCAGAAGAACCCATAGGACTTCTAGTGTGTTAGTGGCATCACACAGAGCTCCTATATTTTCATCTCAGCAGCACCCATAGGACTTCTAGTGTGTTAGTGGCATCACACAGAGCTCCTATATTTTCATCTCAGAAGCACCCATAGGACTTCTAGTGTGTTAGTGGCATCACACAGAGCTCCTATATTTTCTTCTCAGAAGAACCCATAGGACTTCTAGTGTGTTAGTGGCATCACACAGAGCTCCTATATTTTCTTCTCAGCAGCACCCATAGGACTTCTAGTGTGTTAGTGGCAGCAAACAGAGCTCCTATATTTTCATCTCAGAAGCACCCATAGGACTTCTAGTGTGTTAGTGGCATCACACAGAGCTCCTATATTTTCTTCTCAGCAGCACCCATAGGACTTCTAGTGTGTTAGTGGCATCACACAGAGCTCCTATATTTTCATCTCAGAAGCACCCATAGGACTTCTAGTGTGTTAGTGGCATCACACAGAGCTCCTATATTTTCTTCTCAGAAGCACCCATAGGACTTCTAGTGTGTTAGTGGCATCACACAGAGCTCCTATATTTTCTTCTCAGCAGCACCCATAGGACTTCTAGTGTGTTAGTGGCATCACACAGAGCTCCTATATTTTCATCTCAGAAGCACCCATAGGACTTCTAGTGTGTTAGTGGCATCACACAGAGCTCCTATATTTTCTTCTCAGAAGCACCCATAGGACTTCTAGTGTGTTAGTGGCATCACACAGAGCTCCTATATTTTCTTCTCAGCAGCACCCATAGGACTTCTAGTGTGTTAGTGGCATCACACAGAGCTCCTATATTTTCATCTCAGAAGCACCCATAGGACTTCTAGTGTGTTAGTGGCATCACACAGAGCTCCTATATTTTCTTCTCAGCAGCACCCATAGGACTTCTAGTGTGTTAGTGGCAGCAAACAGAGCTCCTATATTTTCATCTCAGAAGCACCCATAGGACTTCTAGTGTGTTAGTGGCATCACACAGAGCTCCTATATTTTCTTCTCAGCAGCACCCATAGGACTTCTAGTGTGTTAGTGGCAGCAAACAGAGCTCCTATATTTTCTTCTCAGCAGCACCCATAGGACTTCTAGTGTGTTAGTGGCATCACACAGAGCTCCTATATTTTCTTCTCAGCAGCACCCATAGGACTTCTAGTGTGTTAGTGGCATCACACAGAGCTCCTATATTTTCTTCTCAGCAGCACCCATAGGACTTCTAGTGTGTTAGTGGCATCACACAGAGCTCCTATATTTTCTTCTCAGCAGCACCCATAGGACTTCTAGTGTGTTAGTGGCAGCAAACAGAGCTCCTATATTTTCTTGTCAGCAGCACACATAGTACCTATAGTGTGTTAGTGTCAACACCCATAGGACCTACAGTGTGTTGTGAGCACACATAGGAGCTCTATTTTTTATACTATATACACTACCGACTACAATGGCTGGAAGACCGCCAAGGAGAGGCAGAGCGTGCCGAGGCAAGAACACAGGGCAGGCAGGCTCTGTTTCTAGAGACAACAGTGCTGGCCGTGGACGTGGTCGTGCATCGTCATCAGCACGTGGCCATGGGACACGCTTGTCTTTGTTTTCGGCAGCTGGACATGTGGAGCCGCATCATGACGAAGGCTTGGTAGAATGGATGACCAAGCCCTCCTCATCCTCCTCATCCTCTCTCACCCAGGCTCAGGGTACTGGCAGAGCAGCTGCCAACGCGTACTCAATGGCATCATCAGCCACCCCTTCCCTAGACCCACCATGTCCTCCTGAGGAGTCCCCCGAACTGTTTGAGCACAGTGTTGGGTACATGCTCCAGGAGGATGCCCAACGATTCGAAGGCTCGGATGATGATACCCAGCTTGAGGAAGTCAGTAGTGTGCGCGCAGAGAGAGGGGATGCTGAAGGACAGCAATCTGGCAGTACTGTTCCACCAGCTGCAGCTTACTGCCAGGTTTGCTCTAGTGGTGAAGAGGGAGGGGATGATGAGGTCACTGACTCCACGTGGGTGCCTGAAGGGAGAGAGGAGGAGGAGGAGGAGGAGGATGTGGCGTCACATGTCCAACGAGGCAGGATGCCCCCTGGAGGCCAGCTAGAGGCCAGCACAGCAACTGTACCACACCGCAGAGCTCCGCCTGTGCAGGGCGCTGCCTCTGCACGTTATCACAAAAGTTCTTTGGTGTGGGCCTTTTTTGAGACGAGTGCATCAGATCGCACCACTGCTATTTGCAATATTTGTCTCAAGCGTATCTCGCATGGCCAAAACATCAGCCGCTTGGGCACCACAAGCATGAGCAGACATATGTCGACCTGCCATGCAGCTCGTTGGCAAGCACACATAAAAGACCCACACCAAAGAACAAAGCGGACCTCTCCTTGCTCCTCATCAGCTGGGATCTCCATCCCCACTATATCTTCAGTCCTCTCTGAAAGCTGCTCTGAGAGGACTGAAGGTGTAGAATTAGGTGTGTCACAACCAAGTACTTGCAGTACACCGACGTCCGATTGTAGCAGGCAAATTTCCCTGCCCCAGCTGCTGGACCGTCGAAAGAAGTATACTCCCAGCCATCCACATGCCCAGCGGTTGAATGCTAGCTTGGCTAAATTGCTAGCACTTCAACTGCTGCCTTTTCAGTTGGTAGACTCGGCCCCCTTCCGTGAATTTGTTCAATGTGCGGTTCCTCAGTGGCAGGTTCCCAAACGCCACTTTTTCTCACGGAAGGCGATTCCGTCTCTCTACCGGCATCTGGAAGGCAATGTCCATGCCTCGCTGGACAGGGCGGTCAGCGGTAAGGTGCATATTACCGCTGACTCATGGTCCAGCAGGCATGGACAGGGACGTTATCTTTCTTTCACGGCCCATTGGGTCACTCTATTGGCAGCTGGGAGGGATGCAGGACAAGGTGCAGTAGTGTTGGAGGTTGTTCCGCCACCACGCCTGCAAAATGCTACTACTGGCTGTGACACACCTCTCTCCTCCACCCCCTCCTCTTCTTCTTCCTCCATGTCCTCTTCGAGTGCTCTGTCCTCGGAACCAGCGGTGCTCCGTAGGCGTACAAGGGGCTACGCGAGTACGCAGGCAAAAAGATGCCATGCCGTGCTTGCGCTGGTGTGTTTGGGGGACAGGAGCCACACTGGGCCAGAGGTTCTGGCAGCTCTGCAGGGGCAGGCCGAGAGGTGGTTGACGCCACGCCAGCTTAAGCCAGGAATGGTCGTTTCTGACAATGGCACCAACCTCCTCTCCGCCCTGCGACAGGGGCAGCTCACCCATGTACCCTGTATGGCTCACGTCCTCAACCTGGTGGTGCAGCGGTTCTTGGGCAGGTTCCCAGGCTTACAGGATGTCCTGAGGCAGGCCAGGAAAGTCTGTGTGCATTTCCGCCGATCTTATAATGCCAGTGCTCGGCTGACTGAGCTGCAAAAGGAGCTGAACCTGCCCAAGAACCGCCTAATATGTGACATGCCCACCAGGTGGAACTCAACGTTGGCCATGCTGCAGCGACTGCACACGCAGCAGAGGGCCATCAATGAGTACCTTTGCGACTACGGCACCAGGACAGGGTCAGGGGAGCTTGGCTTTTTTTCCCCACGCCAGTGGAGCATGATCAGGGATGCATGCACTGTCCTCTCACCATTTGAGGAGGCCACGAGGATGGTGAGCAGTGACAGTGCATGCATCAGTGACACTGTACCTCTTGTCCACCTGTTGGAGCATACGCTGCGTGGGATAATGGACAGGGCACTTGAGGCAGAACAGAGGCAGGAAGAGGAGGACTTCCTTGCCTTTCAAGGCCCCCTTTATCCAGACAGTGTTCCTTCTGTCCCACCCATCACACAGGAAGAGGATGAGGATGAGGAGGAGGAGGAGGAGGAGGATTGTGTGAGCATGGAGGTGGAGCCTGGCACTCAGCATCAGCAGCAGCAGTCTTTTAGGGATGATGTACAGTCCCAACAAACCAGTGGACTTGTACGTGGCTGGGAGGAGGTGGCTAGCGATCATGTCATCCTCAGTGACCCAGAAGACTCCGGACCGAATGCCTCAGCTAACCTACGCTGCATGGCCTCCCTGATCCTGCAAAGCCTGCGGAAGGATCCTCGTGTTCTTCGGATCAAGGAGAGGGACCATTACTGGCTGGCCACTCTCCTTGATCCACGGTACAAGGGTAAGGTTGCGGACCTTATCTTGCCGTCGCAGAGGGAGCAGAGGATGAGACATCTCAGGGAGGCCTTGCAGAAAGGTCTGTGCAACGCGTTCCCAGAAACTGGGAGGTTACAAACTCCTGGTCCTGGACGACGAGTTGCTGAGGCTTCGGTCAGTAGCAGAAGGAGCGGTGGGGAAGGTGGACGTCTGACCGATGCGTTCAGACAATTTTTTAGTCCGCAGCCCCAAGGTATGATCGGTTCCAGCAACCATCGCCAGCGTCTGATATACATGGTGCAGGAATACCTAGGGGCAAGGTCAGACTTGGACACCTTTCCCACCGAAAATCCTCTGGCTTACTGGGTCCTGAGGATGGATCACTGGCCAGAGCTTGCACAGTATGCAATTGAGCTACTGGCCTGTCCTGCATCCAGCGTTCTTTCCGAACGCACATTCAGTGCTGCTGGAGGATTTGTCACCGATCATAGGGTGCGCCTGTCCACCGACTCGGTTGATCGACTGACCTTCATAAAAATGAATCAGTCTTGGATCACCACCAGCTACCAGACACCTGAAGCGGATATAACGGAATAATTTATAATGTCACATCCCTTCAAGACTGCCTATGCTGATGCTGAGTGACTGTCCTGTTATGTTCACTGACTATCCTCTTCCTCCTCCTCAATGATCCATGCCACCACACCAGTGCCTAAGGCACAATTTTTCAGTCCCTGTATAACAGGGGCGTGTAATTACAATTTTTTTAAAAGATGCTTCGCAACAGGTGTGACTGCTGTGCTCCAAGTACAGTATCTGTGAGGGGTTGCAGTGTTGTGGCACCAGCACCAGTGCCTAAGGCACAATTTTTCAGCCCCTGTTGGGGCGTGTAATTACAATTTTTAGGCAATGCTTTGCAACAGGTCTCATTGCTGTGCTCAGAGTACAGTATCTGTGAGGGGTTGCAGTGTTGTGGCACCAGTACCAGTGCCTAAGGCACAATTTTTCAGCCCCTGTATAACAGGGGCGTGTAATTACAATTTTTTAAAAAGATGCTTCGCAACAGGTGTGACTGCTGTGCTCCAAGTACAGTATCTGTGAGGGGTTGCAGTGTTGTGGCACCAGCACCAATGCCTAAGGCACAATTTTTCAGCCCCTTTTTAACAGGGGCGTGTAATTACAAATCTTGATCTAATAGTTCACAGCAGGGCCCATTCCTGCGACCACCAAGAGTAACTATGAGGGCCTACAGTCTTGTGGCAACACCGTCCACCACCACCACCACCACCAAAGGCCCAATTTTTCTGCCCTGTTCAACAGGTGCATGCAATTACAAATCTTGATCTAATAACTCACAGCAGGGCCCATTCCTGCACCCACCAAGAGTAACTGTGAGGGCTTACAGTCTTGTGGCAACACCGTCCACCACCACCACCACCACCACCACCAAAGGCCCAATTTTTCTGCCCTGTTCAACAGGTGCATGCAATTACAAATCTTGATCTAATAACTCACAGCAGGGCCCATTCCTGCACCCACCAAGAGTAACTGTGAGGGCTTACAGTCTTGTGGCAACACCGTCCACCACCACCACCACCACCACCAAAGGCCCAATTTTTCTGCCCGGTTCAACAGGTGCATGCAAGTACAAATCTTGATCTATTAACTCACAGCAGGGCCCATTCCTGTGCCCACAAGTCTTGTGGCTACACCAACATCTAATAGGGCAAATTTCTGCAGAGTATATACGGCAGGCCCCTACTTTCAAACATCCAACTTACAAACGACTCCTACTTGCAAACGGCAAGAGAAAACAGGAAGTGAGAGGAAATCTACCCCTAGGAAGGGAAATTCTATCCTGTTAGATTTAATTTGGGAAAAAGGTATCTCCTCTCTACTGATGCTTTATCACCAATCCTTGTTTCAATTAAAACCCCACTTTTCCAAAAACATTTGTCATTGGGACGGAAAGTGAGGTGACATGTTCTGAACAGATGTGCAAAGACAGCAAATGTTACAGGGGTGATAACCCCTCCCTATGTTCTCCAAAAAGCTTAAAAATAGATTTTTTTGGGATGGAGCTACACTTCATAATGTACCTGTTCAGATTCTACTTAAGAACAAACCTACAGTCCGTGTCTTGTTTGCACCACCTATATACTGCTGTTCAGAGTATATAGGGTTGTAGGTATAGGGTTTTATTTTGGGTGCGGGGTCCCCCTTAATATCCATACAAGACCCAAAGGGGCTGGGGTGAGGGGGGGGGGGGTGATGGGGTAGCCATGCCATTTTTCTCAAGGATTTTCAGCCATATGGCGGCCAGGACAAGACATGACATTAAAGCCGCAAGTGGTTTTAAATGGCTTCTTTTTTTCCTTTACAAATGTCATTTTGTGCAAGGACAGTTCTAAACACGGGAAACACATGCCACTTCACAGGCATACTTTAGACACCCCCCAGGTACCATATTTAAATGAAAATTTCACTTTTTTTTTTTCACTTTATGCATCATTAAAATGACTGCTCCCGAAAAAACGTTAGTTTTTAAAATTTATTTTTGCATTGATATATGTCCCCTGGGGCAGGACCCGGGTCCCCAAACCTGTTTTATGACATTAACATGCATATTGGCCGTTGTAATTAGCAATTTTGATTTCGAACGTTCGCGTCCATTATAACGAATAGGGTTCGAAAATTCGCGCGAACTTTCGGTCCGTGCGAAGGTTCTGGTGCGAACCGAACCCGGGGGTGTTCGGCTCATCCCTAGTGACCAGTGGAGGGAAAGGGAATAGCAGAGGTGACCAATGGAAGGTGGTGGGAGCAGGGGTGACCAGTGGAAGGAAGGGGAATAGCAGAGGTGACCAATGGATGGTGGTGGGTGCAGGGGTGACCAGTAGAGGGAAGGGGAATAGCAGAGGTGACCAATGGATGGTGGTGGGTGCAGTGGTGACCAGTGAAGGGAGGGGGTAGAGCAGAGGTGACCAGTGGATGTTGGTGAGTAGTGATGAGCCGAACACCCCCGGGTTCGGTTCGCACCAGAACCCGCGAACGGACCGAAAGTTCGAACGAACATTAGAACCCTATTAAATACAATGGATGCGAACGTTCGAATTCTAAAGTGCTAATTATAACAACTATTATGCATGTTATTGTCATAAATAGGGTTTGGGAACCCGGGTTCTGCACCAGGGGACATGTATCAATGCAAAAAGAAGTTTTAAAAACGGTCGTTTTTCGGGAGCAGTCATTTTAATGATGCATAAAGTGAAAAAAAAAAAGTCAAATATTCCTTTAAATATCGTACCTGGGGGGTGTCTAAAGTATGCCTGTGAACAGTGGCGTCTCCAGCTTTCATATTTAGGGGGGGCACATGGGGGGACAGGGACAAAAGTAGGGGGGCCAACTATAAAATGCAAATATATATATATCCTCAGGCCCTTTACTACGGTCCCACAACGGGCCCTTTCACATGTTCTGTAGTGAGCTCCCTTCCTACTATACTGGGGCCCCACCAGGGTGGCAGAAAACAAGAGATATATGTCACCAGCACACCAAGAAAATATAAGGGTCCAAAGCAGTGGGAGAACTATCAGGCTGGCAAAGGTTGTCTTGCCACCGGGCCCTGGTGTTCTGCCACTGTCGGGTTCCCCAGCTGTCCTGTCCCTGTTATTGACAGCGCTGGTCTGGCATCTGTCTCCTTGGCACCGGCGGCAGTCTATTAGGACTTTGTGCTGGTGACATTATGGGTGCATACAGGGGAAGGCTGGCACTATTGGTTATAGAGAGCCGAGCCCCCAGCTGGTCACCTAGCAGCAGAAATGCTGTATAACCTTCTCTGTTGACATGCTGATCGGGATGTGATCCTAGTGATGCTCCCAGTCAGATCTAATAAACACAGTATTTATTAGCATCAAGAGTACAACCACATATATATATATATATATATATATATATATAAACTGTATGTTCAGCGGCCATGTGGGCTCTATGCCTGTAAAGTGTGGGCTTTGATCAATAAAATCACTGATATTTAACACTAGGATTTGACTAGGAGCATCACCTGGATTGCATCCCGATCAGCATGTCAGAGAAGGCGCCACTGCTGCTAAGCAACCTGCAGGGAGCTCAACTGTCTACAACCAATAGAGATGGGCTCGGGTGTGTTTAAAATCCCACATGCCCGATCTCCCACAAGGAAGCCGACACTCCACAGTGCTAATCACAGACAGTGAGACATTTCCTGATCTGTGGAGCTGCGGAGCGGGAAATGTCTCATTGCCTGTGATTAGCGCTGTGCAGTGTGGGCTTTCTGGCAGGCTCTGGCATGTGGAATTTTGAACATGCCCAGCCCATCTCTAACAACAAATTGAGCTGGCCCTCCTGTACATCAGCCCCATAAAGTAACCAGCACTGGGTTCCAATGTGCTGCCGCCGCTGCCATGGAGACAGAGACCAGCGCTGTGAATAGCCGGGACAGGACAGCAACTCTGGTTGTTCCAGCACTGGTCCACACTGGGAACATTCCACCATCCACCTATAATGTGTAGATGGGGGAATTGGATAATTTCCTTTTTTTTTCATTCAACCTAATAGTTGAATGAAAAAAAGTGATCAATGTATGGGCTGCCTAAGAGCTAAGACCAGCCATAGACAGTTTAAATCTCAGCTGGTTCAGCAGGAACTGGCTGAGATTTGAACCATTAATGAGCAGATTCTCTTATGATTATCACTAGTGGTTGCTATAGTCACTAGTGATAATCACTGTTTGTCGGGGGAATACAATTGCTGGGCAGGAGGGATATTCCCCTGTCAGCACTGTCTGTGTTGATGGGGGAATCATGCCAGTTTCTTTCCTGCAATCTGTGGATGCGTATATTCCCTGCCTAACTGAAAGCGAAAGTAAATTGTGAATGTCTTGAAAGAACAGGAGAGGGGGAGGGAGACAGATGGGGGAGAGAAGGGATGGAGATAATGCAGTTCAGTGATTACAGTGTACTGCAGTCTGCAGTGCACACACTTACCCATGGTCTACGCTAGAATCTCAGGCATCATTCACACACAGCCTGGAATGCTGCTGATTTTCATATTTCCCGCCCACACATCCCCTCTCTTCAGATACAGCACGCTGGGACAGTGTGGGCGGGACTGGAAGGAGGAGGAGGAGCTGTATTCCTCCCTGCTCGTATGTGAGGAGAGTGAGGGGGGGTGGCTGGACTCGCTGGGCTGTGAAAGAGTGTCATAGACTGACACTCGGCTCAGCTTGCAGTCACCACTCTCGGAATTTATAGGCTGGTTCTCCTGTCCTAAGGACGGGAGAAATCAGTCTGTTTTTTCAGTAACTGAGATGAAGGCTTGGGCCCCCCTCCCCCCCTCCCACAGTGCTTGTGGAGTCCTTCCTGCAACTCGCTCTTCTCCATGCCAATGAGGATGCAGGAAAAGGAGCAGATTGAGCGGCTGTGGTTGTGTGAGCGCTAGCATTATGCAGTGTCAGCGAGCAGAGGGAGGGGAAGGAATCCCCCACAGGAGCTGACTGGGGACGCTCTCCCTCTCAGGAGAGACTATGTTACCCCAGCAGAAGCCCGAGCAAAAAAAAAAAAATTTTTTTTTTTTGGGGGGGCACATGGTGGGGCACAGCATAATGTTGGGGGGGCCAGGGCCCCCTCTGGTCCCCCCCTAGGGACGCCATTGCCTGTGAAGTGCCACGTGTTTCCCGTGTTTAGAACTGTCCCTGCACAAAATGACACTTCTAAAGGAAAAAAAAGCCATTTAAAACTGCTTGCGGCTTTAATGTAATGTCTGGTCCCGGTAATATGGATGAAATTCTTTAAGAAAAATGGCATAGCTACCCCATGACCCCCCCCCCTACCCCAGCCCATTACCAGCCCCTTTGGGTCTTGTATGGATATTAAGGGGAACCCCGCACATAAAATAAAAAAGGCCCTATATACTCTGAACAGCCGTATACAGGCGGTGCATACAAGACAGGGACTGTAGGTTTGTTCTTATGTAGAATCTGTTTGTAATTTTGAACAGGTACATTGTTGAAGTGTAGCTCCAGCCCAAAAATCTATTTTTAAACTTTTTGGGAAACATAGGTAAGGGTTATCACCCCTGTAACATTTGTTTTGCTGTCTGTGCCCCTGTTCAGAACATTTCACCTCACTTTCCGTCCCAATGACAACTGTTTTTGAAATGTGGTGTTTTTCTTGAAACAAGGATTGCTGATAAAGCATCAGTACAGATGAGACCCCTTTCTCCCATATTTATTCTTACAGGAGAGAATTTTCCTTTCTAGGGGTAGATTTCCTCTCACTTCCTGTTGTCTTCTTTCGTTTGCAAGTAGGAGTCGTTTGTAAGTTGGATGTTTGAAAGTAGGGACCTGCCGTATATACTCTGCAGAAATAGGCCCCTTAGTTGTTGGTGTTGGCACAACACTGTAAGCACTCAGTTACTCTTGGTTGGTGCTGGAACGCCCTGCTGTCAACTATTATATCAGGAATTTTAATTACATATAATTGTTGAACAGTGGTAGTAAAAATTGGGGCTTTGATGGTGGTGCTGGTGCCACAACACTGTAAGCCCTGACAGTTACTCTTGGTGGGTGCAGCAATGGGCCCTGCTGTGAATTATTAGATCAAGAATTGTAATTACATGCCCCTTTTGAACAGGGGCTGAAAAATTGGGCCTTTCGTGGTGGTGGTGGTGGTGGCGTTGCCACAAGACTGTAAGCCCTCAGAGTTACTCTTGGTGGGTGCAGCAATGGACCCTGCTGTGAATTATTAGATCAAGAATTGTAATTGCATGCCCCTGTTGAACAGGGGCTGAAAAATTGGGCCTTAGGCACTGGTGGCACAACACTACAACCCCTCACAGATACTGTACTTGGAGCACAGCAATGAGCCCTGTTGCAAAGTATTGCTTCAAAAATTGTAATGACACGCCCCTGTTAAACAGGGGCTGAAAAATTGGGCCTTAGGCACTGGTGCCACAACACTCCAACCCCTCACAGATACTGTACTTGGAGCACAGCAATGAGCCCTATGGCAAATTATTGCTAAAAAAATTGTAATTACACGCCCCTGTAAAACAGGGGCTGAAAAATTGGGCCTTAGCCACTGGTGGCGGCACCCATAAACAAAAATGATCTTCCAAGCTATCATCATCAATCGTATCATTGAGGACTCGGAGGAGGAGGATAGCCAGTCAACATAACAGCACAGGCACTCAGCATCAGCATCAGTCTTGAAGGGATGTGACATGTTAAAATCAATTAGTCTGTTATATCAGCATCAGGTGTGTGGTAGCTGGTGGTGATCCAAGACTGGTTCATCTTGATGAAAGTCAGTCGATCAACCGAGTCGGTGGACAGGCGCACCCTGTGATCCGTGACAAATCCTCCAGCAGCACTGAATGTGCGTTCCGAAAGAACGCTGGATGCAGGACAGGCCAGTAGCTCAATTGCATACTGTGCAAGCTCTGGCCAGTGATCCATCCTCAAGACCCAGTAAGCCAGAGGATTTTCGGTGGGGAAGGTGTCCAAGTCTGACCTTGCCCCTAGATATTCCTGCACCATGTTTATCAGACGCTGGCGATGGTTGCTGGAACCGATCATACTTTGGGGCTGCGGACTAAAGAATTGTCTGAACGCATCGGTCAGACGGCCACCTTCCCCACCGCTCCTTCTTTGACTGGCCGAAGCCTCAGCAACTCGTTGTCCAGGACCAGGAGTTTGTAACCTCCCAGTCTCTGGGAACGCGTTGCACAGACCTTTCTGCAAGGCCTCCCGGAGTTGTCTCATCCTCTGCTCCCTCTGCGACGGTAACATAAGGTCCGCAACCTTACCCTTGTACCGTGGATCAAGGAGAGTGGCCAGCCAGTAATGGTCCCTCTCCTTGATCCGAAGAATACGAGGATCCTTCCGCAGACTTTGCAGGATCAGGGAGGCCATGCAGCGTAGGTTTGCTGAGGCATTCGCTCCGGAGTCCTCTGGGTCACTAAGGACGACATGATCCGCAGCCACCTCCTCCCAGCCACGTACAAGTCCACTGGTTTCTTGGGACTGTAAATCATCCCTAAAAGACTGCTGCTGATGATGCTGAGTGCCAGCCTCCACCTCCATGCTGACACAATCCTCCTCCTCCTCCTCCTCCTCCTCCTCCTCCTCTTCCTGTGCGATGGGTGGGACAGAAGGAACACTGTCTGGGTAAAGGGGGCCTTGAGAGGCAAGGAAGTCCTCCTCTTCCTGCCTCTGTTCTGCCTCAAGTGCCCTGTCCATTATTCCACGCAGCGTGTGCTCCAACAGGTGGACAAGAGGTACAGTGTCACTGATGCATGCACTGTCACTGCTCACCATCCTCGTGGCCTCCTCAAATGGTGCCAGGACAGTGCATGCATCCCTGATCATGCCCCACTGGCGTGGAGAAAAAAAACCAAGCTCCCCTGACCCTGTCCTGGTGCCGTAGTCGCACAGGTACTCATTGATGGCCCTCTGCTGCGTGTGCAGCCGCTGCAGCATGGCCAACGTTGAGTTCCACCTGGTGGGCATGTCACATATAAGGCGGTTCTTGGGCAGGTTCAACTCCTTTTGCAGCTCAGCCAGGCGAGCACTGGCATTATAAGATCTGCGGAAATGCACACAGACTTTCCTGGCCTGCCTCAGGACATCCTGTAAGCCCGGGTACCTGCCCAAGAATCGCTGCACCACCAGGTTAAGGACGTGAGCCACACAGGGCACATGGGTCAGTTGTCCCTGTCGGAGGGCGGAGAGGAGGTTGGTGCCATTGTCGCAAACCACCATTCCTGGCTTAAGCTGGCGTGGCGTCAACCACCTCTCGGCCTGGCCCTGCAGAGCAGACAGGACCTCTGCCCCAGTGTGGCTTCTGTCCCCCAAACACACCAGCGCAAGCACG
Source organism: Rana muscosa (assembly GCA_029206835.1). NCBI lineage: Eukaryota > Metazoa > Chordata > Amphibia > Anura > Ranidae > Rana > Rana muscosa. Next base: position 431,694,016 of record CM055118.1, on the reverse strand, counting down.
GCATGGCATCTTTTTGCCTGCGTACTTGCGTAGCCCCTTGAACGCCTACGGAGCACCGCTGGTTCAGAGGACAAACCACAGGAAGAGGCCATGGAGGAAGAAGAAGAGGAGGGGGTGGAGGAGAGAGGTGTGTCACAACCAGTAGTAGCATTTTGGAGGCGTGGCGGTGGGACAACCTCCAACACTACTGCACCTTGTCCTGCATCCTTCCCAGCTGCCAGAAGAGTGACCCAATGGGCCGTGAAAGAAAGGTAACGTCCCTGTCCATGCCTGCTGGACCATGAGTCAGCGGTAATATGCACCTTACCGCTGACTGCCCTGTCCAGCGAGGCCAAGACATTGCCTTCCACATGCCGGTAGAGAGCCGGAATAGCCTTCCGTGAGAAAAAGTGGCGTTTGGGAACCTGCCACTGAGGAACCGCACATTGCACAAACTCACGGAAGGGGGCCGAGTCTACCAACTGAAAAGGCAGCAGTTGAAGCGCTAGCAATTTAGCCAAGCTAGCATTCAACCGCTGGGCATGTGGATGGCTGGGAGTGAACTTCTTTCGACGGTCCAGCAGCTGGGGCAGGGAAATTTGCCTGCTAGAATCGGACGTCGGTGTACTGCTAGCAGAGTGGCCGCAAGTACTTGGCTGTGACACACCTAATTCTACACCTTCATTCCTCTCAGTGCATGTTTCAGAGAGGACTGAAGTTATAGTGGGGTTGGAGATCCCAGCTGATGCGGTGCAAGGAGAGGTCCGCTTTGTTCTTTGGTGTGGGTCTTTGAGGTAGGCTTGCCAACGAGCTGCATGGCAGGTCAACATATGTCTGGTCAGGCATGTGGTACCCAAGCGGCTGATGTTTTGGCCACGCGATATACGCTTGAGACATATGTTGCAAACAGCAGCTGTGCGATCTGATGCACTAGCCTCAAAAAAGGCCCACACCAAAGAACTTTTTGAATGACGGGCAGAGGCAGCGCCCTGCACAGGCGGAGCTCTGCGGTGTGATTCCGTCGGTGTACTGCCCTTACGCTGGCCACCAAAGGGCATCCTGCCTCGTTGGAGATGTGCCTCCTCCTCATCCTCCTCCTCCTCCTCTCTCCTATTAGGCACCCACGTGGAGTCAGTGACCTCATCATCACCTCCCTCCTCATCACTGGAGCCAATCTGGCAGTATGCTGCAGCTGCTGGAACATGACTGCCAGATTGGTGTCCTTCTTGAGCATCCCCTCTGTCTGCTCTCACGCTACTGCCTTCCTCTAGCTGGGTTTCATCATCAGACCCTTCGAAACGCTGGGCATCCTCCTGGAGCATGTACCCAACACTGTGCTGAAACAGTTTGGGGGACTCCTCAGGAGGAGGACATGGTGGGTCTAGGGAAGGAGTGACTGATGATGAGTCTGACATTGATACCAGGGAAGAGGACGCTTTGGCAGCTGCTTTTCCAGTACCCTGAGCCTGGGTGAGAGAGGATGAGGAGGAGGAGGAGGGCTTGGTCATCCACTCTACCAAGTCTTCGGCATGATGTGGCTCAACATGTCCAGCTGCTGAAAAGAAGGACAAGCGTGTCCCATGGCCATGTGCTGATGACAATGCACCGCGTCCACGACCAGCACTGTTGCCCCCAGACACAGAGCCTGCTTGCCCTCTTTTATTGCCTCCTGACTGTCTGCCTCTCCTTGTTTGCCTTCCAGACATTCTAATAGATGGCCTGCAGGGAGATGGGAAAAAAGCAATAAGGGCTACCTTCAGGTGTCCTTCTCTGTCCCTTGAAACAAGGACTTTGACAGTGAAAGAAACTGACACACTCTCCCTACCTACAGTTTTCTGTCCCTAGAAAAAATGTTTTTTTTAAGCACAATTTAGCACAAGGAGAATTCACTCACTGTCCTTCCAGGTCCCTGGAAACAAGGACTTTGACAGTGAAAGAAACTGACACACTCTCCCTACCTACAGTTTTCTGTCCCTAGAAAAAATGTTGTTTTTAAGCACAATTTAGCACAAGGAGAATTCACTCACTGTCCTTCCAGGTCCCTGGAAACAAGGACTTTGACAGTGAAAGAAACTGACACACTCTCCCTACCTACAGTTTTCTGTCCCTAGAAAAAATGTTTTTTTTAAGCACAATTTAGCACAAGGAGAATTCACTCACTGTCCTTCCAGGTCCCTGGAAACAAGGACTTTGACAGTGAAAGAAACTGACACACTCTCCCTACCTACAGTTTTCTGTCCCTAGAAAAAATGTTTTTTTTAAGCACAATTTAGCACAAGGAGAATTCACTCACTGTCCTTCCAGGTCCCTGGAAACAAGGACTTTGACAGTGAAAGAAACTGACACACTCTCCCTACCTACAGTTTTCTGTCCCTAGAAAAAATGTTTTTTTTAAGCACAATTTAGCACAAGGAGAATTCACTCACTGTCCTTCCAGGTCCCTGGAAACAAGGACTTTGACAGTGAAAGAAACTGACACACTCTCCCTACCTACAGTTTTCTGTCCCTAGAAAAAATGTTTTTTTTAAGCACAATTTAGCACAAGGAGAATTCACTCACTGTCCTTCCAGGTCCCTGGAAACAAGGACTTTGACAGTGAAAGAAACTGACACACTCTCCCTACCTACAGTTTTCTGTCCCTAGAAAAAATGTTTTTTTTAAGCACAATTTAGCACAAGGAGAATTCACTCACTGTCCTTCCAGGTCCCTGGAAACAAGGACTTTGACAGTGAAAGAAACTGACACACTCTCCCTACCTACAGTTTTCTGTCCCTAGAAAAAATGTTTTTTTTAAGCACAATTTAGCACAAGGAGAATTCACTCACTGTCCTTCCAGGTCCCTGGAAACAAGGACTTTGACAGTGAAAGAAACTGACACACTCTCCCTACCTACAGTTTTCTGTCCCTAGAAAAAATGTTTTTTTTAAGCACAATTTAGCACAAGGAGAATTCACTCACTGTCCTTCCAGGTCCCTGGAAACAAGGACTTTGACAGTGAAAGAAACTGACACACTCTCCCTACCTACAGTTTTCTGTCCCTAGAAAAAATGTTTTTTTTAAGCACAATTTAGCACAAGGAGAATTCACTCACTGTCCTTCCAGGTCCCTGGAAACAAGGACTTTGACAGTGAAAGAAACTGACACACTCTCCCTACCTACAGTTTTCTGTCCCTAGAAAAAATGTTTTTTTTAAGCACAATTTAGCACAAGGAGAATTCACTCACTGTCCTTCCAGGTCCCTGGAAACAAGGACTTTGACAGTGAAAGAAACTGACACACTCTCCCTACCTACAGTTTTCTGTCCCTAGAAAAAATGTTTTTTTTAAGCACAATTTAGCACAAGGAGAATTCACTCACTGTCCTTCCAGGTCCCTGGAAACAAGGACTTTGACAGTGAAAGAAACTGACACACTCTCCCTACCTACAGTTTTCTGTCCCTAGAAAAAATGTTTTTTTTAAGCACAATTTAGCACAAGGAGAATTCACTCACTGTCCTTCCAGGTCCCTGGAAACAAGGACTTTGACAGTGAAAGAAACTGACACACTCTCCCTACCTACAGTTTTCTGTCCCTAGAAAAAATGTTTTTTTTAAGCACAATTTAGCACAAGGAGAATTCACTCACTGTCCTTCCAGGTCCCTGGAAACAAGGACTTTGACAGTGAAAGAAACTGACACACTCTCCCTACCTACAGTTTTCTGTCCCTAGAAAAAATGTTTTTTTTAAGCACAATTTAGCACAAGGAGAATTCACTCACTGTCCTTCCAGGTCCCTGGAAACAAGGACTTTGACAGTGAAAGAAACTGACACACTCTCCCTACCTACAGTTTTCTGTCCCTAGAAAAAATGTTTTTTTTAAGCACAATTTAGCACAAGGAGAATTCACTCACTGTCCTTCCAGGTCCCTGGAAACAAGGACTTTGACAGTGAAAGAAACTGACACTCTCCCTACCTACAGTTTTCTGTCCCTAGAAAAAATGTTTTTTTTAAGCACAATATAGCACAAGCACAAAACACACTGACACTCTCCCTACCTATCCTTCTCTTTCCCTAAACTAAAGGAATCCAGGTTAAGCAAGAAAGAAATAAAAGTCACTGTCCCTGCCTATGCTGCTCTATCCCTGCTCCGGAACACACTACACTAGGCCGCCGTGCTGGCGGCCTTTTATAGTGTGGGGCGTGTACTAAACACCCTCAGCAATAATTGGCCACAGGCATCCTGCCTGTGGCCAATCATTGCTCTCCTCGCTGCCGGCGCTGTGATTGGCCAAGCATGCGGGGTCACAGTGCATGCTTGGCCAATCACAGCGCCTGGATGACACTGCGATGGCGTAGTGCATTGTGGGCCGTTCGCGTCACTCGAATTTGGCGCGAACGGCCCAAATCGTTCGATCTTCGTCGAACGATCGAACAGCCGATGTTCGAGTCGAACATATGTTCGACTCGAACACGAAGCTCATCCCTATTGGTGAGTGTAGAAGCAACCAGTAGAGGAAGAACAGAGGTAACCAGTGGATGAAGGGAGGGAGTGCAGAAGTGACCAGTGGATGGAGGAAGGGGAGTTCAGAAGTGACCAGTGGATGGTGGAGAGTGCAGAGGTGACCAATGGATGGTGGTGGGTGCAGTGGTGACCAGTGAAGGAAGGGGGTAGAGCAGAGGTGACCAGTGGGTGTTGGTGAGTGTAGAAGTGACCAGTAGAGGAAGAACAGAGGTAACTGGTGGATGAAGGGAGAGAGTGCAGAAGTGACCAGTGGATGGAGGAAGGGGAGTTCAGAAGTGACCAGTGGATGGTGGAGAGTGCATAGGTGACCAATGGATGGCGGTGGGTGCAGGGATGACCAGTGAAGGGAAGGGGGAGAGCAGAGATGACCAGTGGATGTTTGTGGGTGTAGAGTTGACCAGTGGATAGAGGGAGGGAGTGCAGAGGTGACCAGTGTATGGAGGGAGAGGAGTGCAAAAGTGACCAGTGGATGGTGGAGGGTGCAGAGGTGACCAATGAATGGTGGTGGGTGCAGGGATGACCAGTGGTGGGATGGGAGAGAACAGATGTGACCAGTGGATGGAGGAAGGGGAGTTTAGAAGTGACCAGTGGATGGTGGAGAGTGCAGAGGTGACCAATGGATGGCGGTGGGTGCAGGGGTGACCAGTGGAGGGAAGGGGGAGAGCAGAGATGACCAGTGGATGTTTGTGGGTGTAGAGTTGACCAGTGGATAGAGGGAGGGAGTGCAGAGGTGACCAGTGTATGGAGGGAGAGGAGTGCAAAAGTGACCAGTGGATGGTGGAGGGTGCAGGGGTGACCAGTGGTGGGATGGGAGAGAACAGATGTGACCAGTGGATGGAGGGAGGTAATGTAGAGGTGACCAGTAGATGGAAGGAGAGAAGTGCAGAAGTGACCAGTGGATGGTGGTGGGTGCAGAGGTGACCATTGGAGGGGGGGTTGGTAGAGCAGAGGTGACCAGCGGATGTTGGTGGGTGTAGAGGTGACCAGTGAAGGAAGAGTAGAGGTGACCAGTGGATGAAGGGAGGGGAGAGCAGAAGTGACCAGTGGATGGTGGAGGGTGCAGAGGTGACCATTGGAGGGGGGGGGGGGGCGGGTAGAGCAGAGGTGACCAGTGAATGGTGGTGGGTGTAGAGGTGACCAGTGGAGGAAGAGTAGAGGTGACCAGTGGTGGGATGGGAGAGAACAGATGTGACCAGTGGATGGAGGGAGGTAATGTAGAGGTGACCAGTAGATGGAAGGAGAGAAGTGCAGAAGTGACCAGTGGATGTTGGTGGGTGCAGAGGTGACCATTGGAGGGGGGGTGGGTAGAGCAGAGGTGACCAGTGGATGTTGGTGGGTGTAGAGGTGACCAGTGAAGGAAGAGTAGAGGTGACCAGTGGATGAAGGGAGGGGAGAGCAGAAGTGACCAGTGGATGGTGGAGGGTGCAGAGGTGACTATTGGATGGTGGTGGATGCAGGGGTGACTAGTGGAGGGAGGGGGGAGAGCAGAGATGACTAGTAGTGTTGGTGGGAGTAGAGGTGGCCAGGGGAGGAAGAACAGATGTGACCAGTGCATGGTGGTGGGTACAGAGGTGACCAGTGGAGGGAGGGGGGGACGGGGGTGCCGAAGTGACCAGTGAGTGGTGGTGGTATATACAGAGCAGAAAAGTGCAGAAATCCACAGCCACCTGTCAGGTTGCAGTCTACTAATGCCAGAAGAAGAATTCCTTATTGCTGTAGCATGGAATTCACTTTCCTCCTTGTATTGTTTAAACCCGCACATGTGAGTTTCTATATGTTTAGATCATGTAGGAAATGGACTGTGTAAATTGGCACAATAAAGCTTGCATCAAGACAGGTCAACATGACTGAACATCAAGAATCAAATTCCTTTGTAGAGACAGAGAAAGACACAAATAAAGCAGAAATGAGGTAAGCCACAAGGACACTGCAGTCTTGGGGATTTCCTTTAATGTTGCAATTTATAGCAAAAAATATGTTTACTTTGAAATTGATATTGCTAGTGCTAATAGGAAACAGAGATTTTATGTCTGGGCAAAGCCAAGTTCAGCTGCACTGTATGTGTTCAACAACTTACAGATATTCTCAGTATTATCCTCTAATGTGTACATACACCATACCTCCAAACTTTTCTGGAATGATAAAGATGGCCCCTTTTAGCACACAGTATGTAGGCAAAGGACACATTCCTCCCACAGCCAAGTTCCAACAACCACAAAGATCTAGTATGCAGAAAAATTATTGGCTGAATCACACAAGTGCTTTTTTTTAACCTTTTATTTTTCTTTTATAGCATAACACCTTTGGTAGCAAAATAGTACATTTTGTATAGAGATGTACACGTCAGACCAAAAAGAGGTGTGGATGGGGCCTCTACACCCATGCTTGAGGTGGCTACCTCTTCTTATGTATGCGCTCACCAATGCCTGAGATCAGTATCATTTTGCTCCCCTAGCAACATCTTTTCTGACCCCAATTTCTTTCTGGGGTTTTCTGAATAGACATACTATTTACTCAGACCATGGACTGGGATGCTTCACCACGATGGCAGGCATTGTGGCGACTTGCCTCAGTCTTGTGTTGCTTGATTATACGAAAATAATTTTTTATCTTTTGATATTTATATGTTGACTTACTATATATGTTTTTTTCTAGATTTAATATTCTCTGAAAGTATACTCCTGAAGAAGTGGGTCACCGTGAAACATGTAGAGTTTGCAACTGGAATATTGTTTACGTAAAATCACTGCGGAAATTCTGTCCATCCTATTTTTCCAGATTGTGTCAGAGAATAGGGTCCCTCTCTTTTGAGCAGCATCCCTTGTATAATGTATGTAGCGCCCTGCTCCCAATGACTGGGTGCTATGTTTCAATTTAGAGGATATCTGAGCCAATAGTTAGGCTCAGATGTAAATAATGATGTTAAAATAGCCTCTGTTCCGGCTGTGGCTGTGTTGGGCAGACTTCCCACTGTTCGCCTGTAGGTGGCGCTACCACCTCAGGCCAATGTGGAAGACTGACAAGCCAGAGTGTATTGGGTACCTTCCCCCGGGAACAGTTCAGTGGGCGTGGTCTACCCGCTGAGCATGCTGGGGAAGGGTACTTAAGGGGCAGACGCCATCTTTTGGGGTCCTTCGTCCCCTCGCGGCCCTCCTGGTGTGAGGGGTGTATTGTGTGATTTTTGGCCTCGGAACCATGCTGGTCCGAGGCCGCAACTCCAACCGGTAGGCCCAGTTATGCTGACTGGGTCTGCACTTTGAAGGTGATCCTGTGCTGTCCGTCCTGAGGGAGGAAGCCACTCAATTGGGAAACCAGGGGAGGACCTGTCCTGGAAAAAGACCAAGCAGAAGGCTGGTGTCTTGAGGAGGGCCTGGTAAATCTATTGGAGGATGCACCGCAACTAAAGTTACCTTACATTCTGCCGGGTCGGCTTAGAGGCTCTTGACTGTTCGGCTGGAAGTTCGGGTGTTGAGTCCTGTGGCAGAGGATCCCGGATTATCCAATTCTGTGCATCACCAGTCTGTGCCAGAGACTGTCCTGATTATTGTTCGTGCATCATACTGGCTGCTAGGCCAGGTGAGAGGGGCCTATCCGGGTGAGCTAAATACCCACTCCAGGGAGAGTGGTGAGTGACTGTATACTTGAGGAGTTCTCCCCAGTTATCTGTACCGTGTGCCTGAACCTACCCCTTCCCTTCACCTTTCTATATGTTTACGCAAAAAAGGAAAATAAATCCTAACTGCTTAAGGTTTTACATCTTGTGTGGGCATTGGAGTTTTTACAGACTTTCTTCCCCTAGACAACGAATACTGAGGTAACGTGCAGGCCCAAAATTAAACCAGCAGCTCCTACGGGGGTGTGCTACATTAGGGTGACCAGACATCCCCGGTTTCTGGGGACAGTCCCCGGATTGAGGACACTGTCCCCGGACCAAGTCTGTCCCCTGTTTTGTCCCCGGATTGGATTTGAACAGGGGCTGGGGCAATTTCAAAGACAGTCAGAGCAGAATTAATAAAAAAAAATCAGAATTACACCCCCTCCCCCCCCCCGCTCCTACTAGCTTAGGGGGGGTGTATTTTTTTCCATTATCTGTGCCTCTTTCTGATGATCATGTGCTGGTTGGAGCGGAGGGAATATTTCTTCAGCTCCACTCGCATGTTCTTCTGCCTTGGCTCATGTCCCGGCCAGCCGCCTGCCTGCTTATCTCCTTGCCTTCCCTGGCAGAGTGATCTTCCTCTGCTCCCCACCCAGTAGTAGCCAGGGCCTGGAGAGTAAGACTTGACAGGCTGTGAGGTGGGCGGCGGCGGCGGCGACGGGCAGAGAGTCACCGATTGCCGCCATTACTACTAAAAAAAAAATATGTCCCCGGATTTAATTAAAAAAAATTGGTCACCTTATGCTACATGTATATCTGCCTATGTTTTTAATAACTATGTTTTGTTTAATAAATATATATTTTTGTATTACAACTGTGTAAGTCTCTATACTGTACCATGAAAGTCCATATTGCCTCTCCAACTGCCAATTTTTTTATTCAATGTTAGGACGAAGGTACTTTATCCATTCTTTATTTAGTAGCTTTCTATATAATGCCTGAGACCAGGCGGGGCTGTGTTTATGTGAGAGTCAACATTAAGGCGGAACCCCGGCTTGGGGATGAGCCGTACAGTGGAATGTTCTGCCCCATGTTACTACACACTTTTGCTCAATAAATGTTGTGTAGCACTACCCCCGTAGGAGCTGCTAGTTTAGATTTGGGCCTGCCGTTACCTTTCTGTCACCACACTCTTCTCAGGGGTCCCTCTTGAAGAGCTTTCATGAATGTCCACAACAACACTTGGTTTCTAGTTTCTTCGAGAGTTTTATTAAACAATTCCAACAGAGGGGTAGAGGGATAGGGGAGGTTCAGGTACCTTGCTTTGCGGATCACAGGCACAATCTTAGATCCAGAGGACAAATCGGTTCCACACTGGATTCAGCAACCACCGGATAGGCCTACTCTCACTGGCCTAGCAACCGGTGCGAAGCTCGTTCAAAGTCTCTGCCACAGACTTGGTGAGTGTTGTCGAGTCGTTTCACAATCTTCTGCCACAAGATCGTGCAACCACACTGACACTTTGCAAAGTTCCTCAGGAAACACACAGCTCACGGTGCCAGAATCTTTCAGCCAGCCGGCAGCACCGTGAGGTGAATTGGCCAGGATGCGTCCTTCAATTGAGTCCCCAATTGTTCCGCTTCTTCCCGTAGGCAAGACCGCGTAGGACCGTCCCTGGACTAGTAGGCCCCAGAAACTCCTGGGCCTACTCTCAGTTGCAGAGCCTCGGGCCAGCAGGCCCAGAGGCCGAAAAACGTCTCGCACATCCCTGAGGCCAGGAGGGCTGGATCCGGCAAACGAACCCCGCCAGAGTGGTCTCTGTCCCTTAAGTACCCCTCCCCAGAATAAACAGCGGGTTGACCACGCCCCCTGAGCCACTTCTGGGAAAGGAATACCCAATACATCCAGCCTGCTGCATTTCCAACCTTGACCTGTGGTGACAGTGACACCTGCTGTCAAGTGGAAAACGTGCAACCCAGCTAGACTGAAACAGAGCCAACAATTTAGCATAATCCTTCTGAGCTAAACTACAACTCAGACAATTACATTTAACACATAGCGCCTACCCAACAGGAGCAGGGCACTACAGTTGCATTAGGAAAGACACCGCTGAGACTATGACCTGTCCACCAGTCCAGTATATCTGTGCCACCTCACTCCCAGTGACAGAATGGGGTCCGACCGTGCACTAGTGCGGACTCCATGCGTGCATATAATTAACTCTCTCTCCCACACCATGTGGCAAAATACATAGAGTCTCCATGCCTTGGGTACGGTCCCAGTTACTTTTGGGGAACCAACCACTAGAGAGGGAGGCAGAATATCGTCCCCCCACCTAACAGAGGACCTGTCTTCTGTGCCAGGTACTACTGCTGACAGGCTGCTACTCAGTCTCACCCATTCATGGTCACCCATGGCAACCCTTTTTCTCCTCTGACTGTCCTGCCGAGTTAACCCTTTGGCCCCTTTCACACTGGGGCGGGAGGTGCGGTGGCGGTAAAGCGCCGCTATTTTTAGCGACGCTTTACCGACGGAATTGCGGCGTATTCGGCCGCTAGCGGTGCGGTTTTAACCCCCGCTAGCGTCTGAAAAAGGGTTAAAACCACCGCAAAAGCACCTCTGCAGAGGCGCATTGCCGGCGGTATAGCCGCGCTGTCCCATTGATTTCAATGGGCAAGAGCAGTGGAGGAGCGGTAAACACACCACTCCTTCACCGCTCCAAATATCTAGGCTAGCAGTCCTGCTAGCGCACCGCCCCAGTGTGAAAGGGGTCTTTGTGGTGGCCTTCCTCTTTTATCCATTGTGTGCTTTACAGGCTCTGTTCTTCTAATACGCCATGTAACCCTTTAGAGTAACTTCAGACCAGGTATAGAAACAGTTACCCCAGCAGAGCATGATCCAATTTGCTACAGCAGGGGAAAAAATTCCTTCCTGATCCCCCGAGAGGCAATCGGATTTTTTCCGGATCAACTTTACCTATAAATATTAGTACCCAATTATATTATGTACATTTAGGAAAGTATCCAGGCCTTTTTTAAAGCAATCTACTGAGCTGGCCAGAACCACCTCTACAGGGAGTCTATTCCACATTTTCACAGTTCTTACTGTGAAGAAACCTTTCCGTATTTGGAGGTGAAATCTCTTTTCCTCTAGACGTAAAGAGTGCCCCCTTGTCCTTTGTGTTGACCGTAAAGTAAATAAATCAACACCAAGTTCACTATATGGACCCCTTATATATTTGTACATGTTGATCCTATCCCCCCTTATTCTCCTCTTCTCAAGAGTGAATAAATTCAGTTCCTCTAATCTTTCCTCATAGCTGAGCTCCTCCATGCCTCTTATCAGTTTGGTTGCCCTTCTCTGCACTTTCTCCAGTTCCCCGATATCCTTTTTGAGAATTGGGGCCCAAAACTGAACTGCATATTCCAGATGAGATCTTACTAATGATTTGTACAGGGGGAAAATTATATCTCTTTTTTTGAAAACTTTGTTTATTTGTTTTCTGCAAATACAGCTTTCAAGAAGGCAAATAAACGGTTACATCTCGTGTATAAAGTATAGCAGAATAATAGCATCACATCAGAGTTACCCGTAAACCTGAGAACATTATTTACACCGGATCCTCAACGGAGGAACTCCATAACAAAAAGTGAGACAGGGTGATCCAAGTGGATCACCAATGGCACCACATAATTTGTCCTTGCATCTTAATCAGCATTATTAGCCAACATTAGCATGCACACTCACACGTACCCACATTCATACTCGCATGTATTCACACAGCCATACTTGCCCCACGACCCTCCCACCCGAAAATTACCTATATTTCTATCTCAGGAGTCCATACCTCTCCCAATACAGGCGGTCCCTGGGTTACAAACAAGATAGGGTCTGTAGGTTTGTTCTTAACCACCTGCCTACCAGGCACGAAAAGCCCCTTCCTGCCCAAGCCATTTTTCAGCTTTCAGCGCTGTCACATTTTGAATGACAATTGTGCGGTCGTGCGACGTGGCTCCCAAACAAAATTTGCGTCCTTTTTTCCCCACAAATAGAGCTTTCTTTTGGTATAATAAATATCCATTTAAAAAAAATATAAAATTTCCTCAGTTTAGGCCGATACGTATTCTTCTACATATTTTTGGTAAAAAAAAAAAAAAACGCAATACGCGTATATTGGTTGGTTTGCGCGAAAGTTTTAGCAGATACAAAATAGGGGATAGATTTATAGTTTTTTTTTTTTTTTTTACTAGTAATGGCGGCGATCTGCGATTTTTATTGTGACTGCGATATTATGGCGGACACATCGGACACTTTTGAAACATTTTTGGGACCATTCACATTTATACAGCGATCCCTGCTATAAAAATGCATCGATTACTGTATTAATGTGACTGGCAGGGAAGGTGTTAACACTAGGGGACGAGGAAGGGGTTAAATGTGTTTCCTAGATGTGTTCTAACTGTGGGGGGAGGGGACTGACTGGGGGAGGTGACAGGACGTGGATCTGTGTGTTTACACACACAGATCCACGGTCCTGCTCAGTTACTGGGCAATCGCGGGTGCCCGGCGGCGCGGCAGGCGCGCGCCCCCTAGTGGACTTTAAAGGCGCAACGTCATATGACGTCCGCCCAGGATAACAGTGTCTTCCTGCCGCCGTCAATTGTCAATTCACGGCGGCCGGTTGACAACTGGTTAAAGGGGTTGTAAAGCTTCGTGTTTTTTCACCTTAATGCATCCTATGCATTAAGGTGAAAAAAACACCTTGCACTCTCGGGCCCCTCAGCCCCCCCATTTTATTTACCTAAGCCACGAAACTCCTGGGCTCGTTCCCGTGATGGTTTCCCCCTGCTTGAGGCGGCACGTCATTGGGGATTGATAGCAGCGCAGCCATTGGATTGCGCTGCTGTCAATCACATCCAATGACGCGGCACGCCGGGGGGACAGGGCTGAGTAATACAGTCGGCGGCTATAGCCGCCAGGTGTATCACGGGAGCGCGCCTGCAAGCTAACCCCCTTGGGAGACTTCTGGCATTGGTGATGGTGAACAAACACTTTAATTAATTTTTGCATTTTGCACACATATGTTGCATATTTTTTATTTTAGTACAAACAGTACCATTTCCAATGGTTGTTTGTAACATGGGAACCTTCATATCATCTGCCATAGCCCTCCCCCATCTTTCCCCATTCCACCCACCAATAGGGGCTAACTTTACTTGAAGGCTCTGCAAGAGTACAGTCCATGAACAGTTAAGATCCTAACTAGCTATTTTAAGGCTGCCCAGGCATACCTTTGCAGGTCAATACATTGCAAAGTCCTTAGCAGGTAGGTTCCCTTGGGGCTTTAGGTTAGTCCTAGCTACACCTTCTTTGTTGGGCCTTCTTCTCTTCTCCCACGTGGTCCTTCCCAGCTCCCGAGGTGCCTGGCCCCCTCGCTCTTAGCTCCCACCTTCCACCCTTTTTTTTAACATACAGGGTGGGGAGGTGGAGCCCAAAAAAACATGGTAAACTTCCAGACCCAGCATTAACCCTTCCCCACCTGGGCATCCCAGACTCTCTATCTAACAATGACTCAACTTGTAAACACCTGCCTATTGAAGCACAACTGAGGCTGCATCAGGGACAGAAGAATTTGGTCTCAAAAGAGGAACCATACCTCCAAATAAGGGGCAGTTGGGAACTATCCATACAGCATTACTATTCTCTGATGTCATAACTAAAATCCACTGAAACAACAAGAGAACCTAAAAATGGTCTAAAAATCTTCAATAGCAGCTTCAGGGAGAACATTGCAGTCAAGCACTCCTCTGTAAGAGCCACGGTGGCTTCTTCTGGAAAAGCTGTAAATGTCTCCACATCCCCAATGTACTTGTTAAGATTAGTGAGAAGCCATGAGATTAGTTGTGAGTTGGCTTTAGGAATGATCACGTCATTAGCATTAGCTACCAGACATTGCTTACGGAACTAAGGAAAAGTAAGGGGATTGTGTAAACGTAGGTTTCTTGACTGTCTGTTACAAGGAGCCAAACTGTGCTCATGAATAGCTTTTGTGATCCAGAATTACATTTTTTAATGCTGATGTAGTTTGTGAAGTTTTTCAGAAATAAATTTTCCAGGTAAGTGAAAAAAACAGGTAACAAAAACATAAACCTGTATTGATGTCCATTTGCTCATCCCTAAGAATAGATTGCATGCTATAAGCGGTTAGATCCCTCTTTCTAAAATAGGGGTTTAAGGTAGGGTGACTAGACATCCCCGGTTTCAGGGGACAGTCCCTGGATTGAGGACACTGTCTCTGGACCAAGTCTGTCCCCGGTTTTGTCCCCGGATTGGATTTGAACAGGGGCTGGGGCAATTTCAAAGACAGTCAGTGCAGAATAAAAAAAAAAAAATTCTAAATTATACAGGGGGTGTATTTTTTCCATTATCTGTGCCCCTTTCTCATGATTATGTGCTGGTCGGAGCGGAGGGAATATTTCTTCAGTTTTGGGTGCATGCCCATTCAGCTCCGTTCGCATGTTCTTCTGCCTTGGCTCAAGTCCCGGCCAGCCGCCTGCTTATCGCCTTGCCTTCCCTGGCGGAGAGATCTTCCTCCGCACCCCACCCAGTAGTAGCCGGGGGTCCGGAGCGTAAGACTTGACAGGTTGGGAGGCGGACGGCTACGGGCAGAGAGTCGCTGATTGCTGCCATTACTAGTAAAAAAAAATATATGTCCCCGGAATTTCATTTTAAAAATCTGGTCACCTTAGTTTAAGGTGCCCTAATTCCTATACGATTAATGACCTGTTTTATAACAGATCTAGCTTTATATACCTGCAGAAAAACAAAACAGAGCAGGATGTTAGTCATATATTGGGGTGGTCTTCATTTTTGTTTAGCTTGATGATGTCATCACACCAGCGTCTGCCATTTTGGTCCCTTTGTGCCAATTTTATTGGAAATGGGAGAATGTCTCCCTGTTAGGACCTGGGCTTGAACCTGGGACCTCTGGTGTGTCTGGTGGTGACTCTACTTGCTGAGCCACCTGGAATGCTGGACAGCTCCTTGGATAGTTCATTAGACAATTCCTTGAATGATCTTTCTTGTCTTGAATCTTGTTTGCCTTGAACCTTGAACCCTTTGCTCCTCCCAGGAACTTCCTGATTTAAGCCATGTCCCTGCACTTCCTGGTTGCCAGAATATTGTGTCTTCACCAGCCAATATCTTGCTCCTGTCTACTGCTGCCGACCGCATCTTTGCTACCACTCACTACCAACTTTTGGCTTGTCCCCGACTACGCTTCTGCTGAATCCCAACCTGCAACTATTTGTTACCGACTTTTGGCTCACCCCGACTACGCCTCTGCTTGATCCCTACCTGTATTATCTGTTTCTGGACCCCGGCTTGCTCACCCCCTGGTGGGGCTAATCTGAGGACCGCGACCTGGCACTGACACGCAGCGAAGCCCATCTCCACCTTTACGAGCCCTGGTGAATACCGTTCAGTGATTAGACCCCGCACCTCAGGTGAACCCGTGTCATCAGCCAGGGTGACCTGTGTGAATAGCTGCTCTGCTGCTATAGCTACTGGCCTCTGAGCCTGACTCCAGACCGTGACAGAATATTCTGGCCCAAAACATGGAGGCCGTTGTAGCAGCTGCTGTAGCTCCTCTCAGGGTGCAAATCGCTGAGTTGCAGACATTTGGTGTTAACTACCAGGAAAAAATTTCTAAGTTACAGATTGAAGCGAAAGCACTACAAGAGGAAATCCTTGATCTGAATAAACAATTGCGGGAATTTTCGTCCCCTTGATACCGCTGCCGTAGATACTAATGCACGAATGCCCCTACCACTTAAGTTTAATGGAGACTGCCGCCATTATAGAGGGTTCCTTAATCAATGTCGTATATACTTTCAGATGCAACCTGCTGCATTTACTTCTGACAGGAAAAAGGTGCTGTTTATTATCAACCTCCTGACTGAGGAAGCTTTAGCCTGGGCCTCCCCTTATGTGGAGAAAGATGATGTCGTCCTGGATGATTTAGATTCTTTTGTGGCTGCGATGAACCAAGTTTTCGATGATCCTAACCGCTGTGCTACTGCTGAGGCAAAATTGCACAATTTACGGCAGGGTAGACGCTCTGTTGCAGAGTACACAACTGAATTCCGACGTTGGATCTCAGATACCAATTGAAATCCAGCAGCACAAAAAAGTCAGTTCCGTCAAGGACTCTCAGAGCAAGTAAAAGATGAGCTTGCCAGAGTAGAAAGTCCTGATGACCTCAAGGCTTTTATTAAATTATGTATTCGAATTGATCAGAGACTTACTGAAAGGAGAAAGGAGAGAATGGGAATCCTAGGCAGTAATGGTGGCATGCGTTTTTCTACTACTCAGTATCCTCCTAAGGGTCCAAGAGTTTTTCCTTATTCTGACACTCCTGAACCTATGCAGGTGGATGCTATTAAAAGATCTATTACCACTCAGGAGAAAGAAAGACGACGTTCAGAGAACTTGTGTCTTTATTGTGGAGACTCTGGACATTATGCAGTTAATTGTCCCAATAAACTTAAAAGAACAATTGCAGCAATGGATGTTACAGTATCTGAACAAATAAACTCAATTTCTCAGTCCGTCTCTCCTTTGATTCAGGAAGCAAATAAAGTTAATTCTTTATCAACTCACTTTGTCATCCCAATAAGGCTTATTGTGGAAAACAATGAAATATCTTGCGCTGCTATGCTGGACTCAGGGGCCGGGGGAAACTTCATGGACATCGAATTTGCCCAAAGTAATAACCTTCAAATAAGAAATAAGCTTGCCCCTATTGATATGGAAACTGTGGATGGCTCACCTTTGTCTTCAGGTCCAGTTACCCACGAGACCATCCTGCTTAGACTCCTAATCGAGACTGACCATCAGGAGACTATCAGCTTTGATCTGATCACATCACCCAAGTTCCCTATTATCCTGGGCATCCCTTGGTTCTCTATCCATAATCCCTCCATCAACTGGGAAACACGTTCTTTAAGCTTTACATCTGACCATTGCAAAAGACATTGCAAAGAATCTTATCAAATAAGCCCTCCACCAACCCAAGATTTACAAGCAGTTTTGGCAACTACCAAGCCATACGAAAAGCTACCTCCACAATATCTTGAGTTTCGCAATGTTTGTGATAAAAAGAACGCAGATCAGCTGCCTCCTCATCGCTCTTATGATTGTCCCATTGAATTGCTTCCAGGGGCAGAAATACCATTTTGGCACCTTTATTCTTTATCAGAACCTGAACTGAAGGTGCTCAGGGAGTGGATTAATGAGAATCTAGAGAAGGGTTTTATCAGACACTCAACCTCTTCTGCTGGGGCAGCCTTATTCTTCGTGGTGAAAAAGGACTCCACCCTGCGTCCATGTATTGACTACAGAGATTTAAATAGGATCACAATTAAGAATCGCTATCCACTCCCACTGATTCCAGAAATGCTTGAGAGACTCCGCTCCGCCAAGCTCTTTACTAAATTAGATTTACGGGGGGCACACAACCTTGTCCGCATTCGTCCCGGAGATGAATGGAAAACTGCTTTCAGAACCAGATATGGACATTTTGAGACTTTGGTCATGCCCTTTGGGCTCTGCAATGCTCCTGCAACTTTTCAACATTTTATTAATGATGTTTTTCGAGATTTGCTTGATCAGTTTGTAATAGCATATTTGGATGACATTCTCATTTTCTCTGATACTTTGGAAGAACACCGCAAGCATGTCTGTATTGTTTTCGAGAGACTAAGGCGGAATCAACTTTACATCAAACTAGAGAAATGCGAGTTTGAACAAACTCAGATCCAGTTCTTGGGATACATAATCTCTTCTGAAGGGGTAAGCATAGTTCCTGATAAGATCAAAGCAGTGGTGGATTAGCCTGTCCCTAGGAATGTTAAGGAGATACAGCGATTTGTTGGATTTGCCAACTTTTACAGAAGATTTATGAGGAATTTCTCCAAGGTAATTGCTCCAATTACACAGCTGACAAAGTTTGGTTATCTACCAAAAATTTAAAGGTTCAGGTTCCATGTGCTAAGTTTGGTCAAAAGTTTATGGGACCTTTTGAGATTTCTGCTCAAATCAACCCGGTCACTTTTCGCCTAAAACTTCCTGACAATATGAAGATTAACCCTGTTTTTCATATATCGCTACTCAAGCAGTTTCATGAAAATACTTTTTCTGGAAGAATTCCTCCTCCACCTGTTGAGGTACAGGGTGAAGAAGAATATGTGGTGGGAAAAATTCTTGACTCCAGGATCTCTAGGAACAAATTGCAATATTTGGTTCAATGGGAAGGATATGGGCCAAAAGAAAATTCTTGGGAGCCTGAAAAGAATGTTCATGCCCCTAGATTAACAAGGGAATTCCACCAGAGGTTTCCTCAGAAACCTGGCCCTAAGACATCCAGGGGACATCCAGGGGACATCCTGGAAGGAGGGGAGTACTGTTAGGACCTGGGCTTGAACCTGGGACCTCTGGTGTGTCTGGTGGTGACTCTACTTGCTGAGCCACCTGGAATGCTGGGCAGCTCCTTGGATAGTTCATTAGACAATTCCTTGAATGATCTTTCTTGTCTTGAATCTTGTTTGCCTTGAACCTTGAACCCTTTGCTCCTCCCAGGAACTTCCTGATTTAAGCCATGTCCCTGCACTTCCTGGTTGCCAGAATATTGTGTCTTCACCAGCCAATATCTTGCTCCTGTCTACTGCTGCCGACCGCATCTTTGCTACCACTCACTACCCACTTTTGGCTCGTCCCCGACTACGCTTCTGCTGAATCCCAACCTGCAACTATCTGTTATCGACTTTTGGCTCATCCCTGACTACGCCTCTGCTTGATCCCTACCTGTATTATCTGTTTCTGGACCCCGGCTTGCTCACCCCCTGGTGGGGCTAATCTGAGGACCGCGACCTGGCACTGACACGCAGCGAAGCCCATCTCCACCTTTAGGAGCCCTGGTGAATACCGGTCAGTGCTTAGACCCCGCACCTCAGGTGAACCCGTGTCATCAGCCAGGGTGACCTGTGTGAATAGCTGCTTTGCTGCTATAGCTACTGGCCTCTGAGCCTGACTCCAGACCGTGACACTCCCTTTACAAACAGACCTTAATAATGCTCTGAGCTATTCTATATTTCTGGAGGGACCTGATGGCCATGCTTGACAACACTAATTAGAGGTATGCATTGGGGACATCTCTTGGATCAGAGGTATTGAATTAAACATCAAGGAGGCCACTAAAATTTTCTACTGACCGAGGTCCGAATCTCAACAATATTTACTGTCCAGTTTCAGCTACGACATTAAACGTGGAAAGTTGCAACTTGGATAGCTTTACATTTGCTCTTGTCTTTGTATGGAATACAAACAACTATCTTTAACATTAAATGTGCCCATCAGAGTGCCCCTTAACATAAATTATGCCCATCAGTGTGACCATTAACATAAAATGTGCTCATCAGCATGTCCCTTAAACATAAAATGTGCCCATCAGAATGCCCCTTAAGATAAAATATGCCCATCAGTGTGACCATTAACAAGAAATGTGCTCATCAGCATGCTCCTTAACATAAAATGGGCCCATCAATGTGCCCCTTAACATAAAATGTGCCCATCAGCGTGCCCCTTAACATAAAATATGCCCATCAGAGTGCCCCTTAACATGAAATGTGCCCATCAGAGTGCCCCTTAACATGAAATGTGCCCATCAGCGTGCCCCTTAACATGAAATGTGCCCATCATCATGCCCATTATCATAAAATATGGCATCAGAGTGCCTCTTAACATAAAATGTGCTCATCAGAATTCCCCAAAACATAAAATGTGCCCATCAGCATGCCCCTTATTTTATGTTAAGGGGCATGTTGATGGGCACATTTTTTAGTCAGTAGCTACTAACAGTGTAGCTGCTGACTTTTAATAAGGACACTTACCTGTCCTACTCGCCCGCGATGTCGGTCCCCCGACGGCGACCGATCGCTGCTGGCAGGTCCCGGCTCCTCCATCCTGACTAAGGGGAACGGCTTCACTGCCCGTTTCCTACTGCGCATGCGCCACTCGCATGGCGCTTTGTGAATGGTGGCTTGCCTCCTGGGATACACACACAGTTTCCAGAAGGCAGCGCGCCCCATTCACAAGAAGAGGAAGCGGAAGGAGACCCATCGCGGATAAGAAGAGGCACATTAGAGACAGATTAGGGGACTTCCGCATAGCAACGGGCATTTCGGGTGAGTATATAAAAAAAAAAAATTCTATTAATTTTTTTCTTTTTTTAATAGGATTTTTAATGTAAATTTTTTTTCTGGGTGAACCTCCGCTTTAAGGAGCACTCTGATAGGCACAACATAAAATATGCCCATCAGAATGCCCCTTTACATAAATTGTGTGCCCATCAGCGTGCCCCTTTACATAAAGTGTGTGCCCATCAGCATGCCCTTTACATAAATTGTGTGCCCATCAGCATGCCCCTTTACATAAATTGTGTGCCAATCAGTGTGCCCCTGTAAATCACTGTAAATTAAATCTCTGTGTACCTTGACGGCAGGCAGGGCATGGGAGTCGGCAGAGGTAAAAAGCTGCAGGGAGCTGGAGCTGCGTCGAGAACCTTGCTGAAGGGGGGCGGGGTGCACACATGATGTCACACACCTCACAGTCAGAGCATGAGACCTGGGAGCCACGAGATAGCGAGCAGCAGGAGGTGGGGCGCACATGCGTCATCATTGGTTGCTGGGACACCCGTGGACCCGGCAACCATTGACTGACGATCGGTGGGATGTGCACTTTAGGCTGGCGGGCTGATGGTCCGAATAAGACCATCGCTCGGTCTGTGTTTGGTCCGTGGTCCGCCATTTAATGAAGGCTATCTTACATTATTAAAAAGATAATAAGTGTAGCGCTAAAAAATTACCAATAATGTGTTACATTCAGAGTGAAAAATAACAAGATATACCATCTGTGGCAGAGCGAGGCTCTGTCCCAATGAAAATGAGATTAAAGTGGACACAGAGGCTGCATATCGGCTGAGTGCAGAGCTACAGAGCGTAAATTTAAAAACAGAGAAAACTGCTCTGGCAGTTTTCTCAGATTTTGCTATTTCTACATGGGGCTTCTGTGGCTTGAAGATCCTTCAGAGCAGTGTTGCCAACCCCCCCAAGTGAAATTTACTGGCAAGACGCCAAAAAATTACGAACGACACCAAATTTTTACTGACAATTCTAAAAAGTACCTTCAATTGCTGTTTTCTGTGCTAAACTGTGCAACTATTACTATTTAAACTATAAACATGTAGTTAGTGATATTAGCAATGTGTTTAAGTTAAACAAAAGTCAAAAAACGAATTTCTCTATTTACATGAACGTCAGGTTACTATAACACAGCTAGCACAGAGTCCCCCCTTACAGTGCAAGGTAGAACTCTGCGAACCTTGATGTAAAGGACAATGCCACAGATCATGATCTAAGGGGGAACTCTGATGTAAGGGGGGGCTCTGCGCTCCCACTTACATCAGGGTCCACAGAGTTCTCCCTTGCACTATAAGAGGAAATCCTGCAGACTCTGATGTAAAGGGGAACATTGGGAGCTCTAATGAGTAGGGAGGACTCTGGTGAACACAGATTACCTTCCGCAGAGTAAATACACTACGGTAAGGGGGGGGGGGGGGGGTTACTGATATAAGGTTAACCTTTATTTCAGTGCCCCCTTCATTATTGTGTTCACACCCCCCTTACATCAGTGACCCCCCCTCAGACTGACCTCCTCTCAGGTGCACCATGCAGGGCTCAGTCAGGCAACTCCAGCTTGGCCGCTCTGGTTTTATTCTATAGTCTCTACTACACAGTCCACACACATCTGACTTCTCTCGTAATCCCCAATCTGGCGGCGCTCCCACTCTTGACTCCTCTCCAAGGCTCCCCCTCAGAGACTGCAGACATGAAAAAAGATGAGATGGTCAGAGATTGCAGACTTGGTACAGGAGATGGTCAGAGATTTTAGACATGGTACAGGAGATGGTCAGAGACTGCAGACATGGCACAGGTGGTCAGAGGATATGGACGGGGCACAGGTGGTCAGAGGATATGGACGGGGCACAGGTGGTCAGAGGATATGGACGGGGCACAGATGGTCAGAGGATAGGGACAGGGCACAGGTGGTCAGAGGATAGGGACGGGGCACAGGTGGTCAGAGGATATGGACGGGGCACAGGTGGTCAGAGGATATGGACGGGGCACAGGTGGTCAGAGGATATGGATGGGGCACAGGTGGTCAGAGGATAGGGACAGGGCACAGATGGTCAGAGGGTAGGGACGGGGCACAGGTGGTCAGAGGATAGGGACGGGGCACAGGTGGTCAGAGGATAGGGACGGGGCACAGGTGGTCAGAGGATAGGGACAGGGCACAGGTGGTCAGAGGATAGGGACAGGGCACAGGTGGTCAGAGGATAGGGACAGGGCACAGGTGGTCAGAGGATAGGGACAGGGCACAGGTGGTCAGAGGATAGGGACAGGGCACAGGTGGTCAGAGGATAGGGACAGGGCACAGGTGGTCAGAGGATATGGGCAGGGCACAGGTGGTCAGAGGATATGGACAGGGCACAGGTAGTCAGAGGATATGGACAGGGCACAGGTGGTCAGAGGATAGGAGGCGGTCAGAGCAGAGGATGGCGGACAGGATACAGGAGGCGGTCAGAGGATGGCGGACAGGGTACAGGAGGCAGTCAGAGGATGGCGGACAGGGTACAGGAGGCAGTCAGAGGATGGCAAGACAGAGATTGTGAACATCTGTAATTCTGTACAGTCACACCACTACCATTCTTGTCTGATAACTGCTGCCTGTAGACATCACATAAATAGCATCCATCCCAAGTGATGGATGGATGGATGTTACAGCCAGGCCAGGGGTCAAGTTAGTGTGTGTGTGTGTGTTAATGCACTCACTCACCAGGCAGGGGGCGGCAGCCAGGGCACTGGTCAGGAGGCCTTGTGTGTCCGTCTGGGGCAGGGGGAGGGTCAGCTCTGCATCCATCTCTCTCGTGGTCACGGTGTCACAGACCGTGACAGTGCATTGGTGCCGCCAGTCCCCTGGCTCCACTCACTCACTGTACTCAATAGGCTGCTCTACAATTAGCCCGCTCCGCTCGGCTCCTGGCATTTGAAATTTTCTGCCCGGCGGGAAATGCGGCTTGCGCATGACATCATCAGCGCAGGCGGGGGCGGGTCGGTCGGCACAGACTCGACTCGAGTCTCAGGATCGGATATTCTCAGAGAATTCCGGAGCTGCGCATGCGCAGTTCACACCCGCGACAATCGCAGCCATTTTTACGAATGGCTTGCCCTTCCCACGGACATTTACGGATGCCGGGAAATTGCCCTGTTTTTACGAACTGTCCGTAAATCTACGGACGGTTGGCAACACTGCTTCAGAGTCTTGGGTGGGATGGGATCTCCAACCCTGTGTCCGGGTCTTGTGGACAGCCAGCATGGTGTGTTCTTAGGTGCACACAACCAATATAATGAGGGGCTGGTGAGAGCAGAGTAGAGGATGGTGGAGGATGGCGAGCAGCTTGCTAACTGCAGTGGCTGCTAGTGAGTGTCTCTGTGTGAGGATAAACGCTGTGTGCGTTGAAGGGCTTTAAGCTGTGTGCGTCCAAGGAGCCAGAAGCTGTGTGCATTAAGGGACTTCAAGCTGTGTGCGTTTAAGGAGCCCAAAGCTGTGTGCCTCCAAGACTGTGAGACTGGAAGATCTAGTGGTTTAAACGTATCAGTAGAAAAAATACGTATGTTCCTGCGCTTAGGACCTCAATTAAATGATGAGCTGCAGCCCCCCTAATAGGATCCTAAAAAGGATCTGAATGATTGGAAAATGTATATGGTGGGGTATGGCGCTACTCGTTCCTAAAATAACTCAAAATTGTAGGAAGATAAAGGACTAATGAGCAAACAAATTATATATATAAATATATGTATACGTGCTCCGACACAAAATATATTGAATATACCCTTAGTAGCAAGGGAGTTACATATAAAATTATACCTGTGAGTACACTATAGTGCAATGTGTTCACTAATAAATGTGCAAGAAAAAAATAAATATATATATATATATATATATATATATGCTAATCAAACCCTATACCATAAAAATTATATGGTGCAAACCATAAACCATAAATATAAATGATGTGTCAGTGATAGCAATAAAAAATAAAATGAATAGTGAAAAAAGATGTATATATATATATATATAATCATATATACATATATAAAAAAGTCCACTCCTCAGTAATTGACAATGTTCAAAATGATAATTGACAGCAAATATTCCTCCAAACAGTCTTCCAGATATTCCAGATATTCCCCCACAAGGGTCCCCACTCACCAGCTCCTCACACCCCTACAGGGGTAGACAGCATGATACGATAAGCTTCCAATCAGGTCCAGGTGTCCCCACTGATTCCTCCAACTAGACCAGCTTGCAGCACAATCTCAGGGATTTCCACGGTGCAGCTTTTTCAAAAGATCCCGTATAGAAAACAATGGTAATGGATCACCTCAATGAGAAAGATGAAGGACTCCCATAGTGTAGTATGCCCGAAAATTTATTAAAAATATTATACAAATTAAAAATAAATAAAAATAAATAAAATAAATAAATAAAACAAATAAAAAAATAAAACCAATAAATAAAATAAATAAAAAATAAATAAAAATAAATAAAAAAATAAATAAGAAAATTAATAAATAAAGCCGCACAGGCGGTTTTATTTATTTTTAATTTGTATTATATTTTTAATAAATTTTCGGGCATACTACACTATGGGAGTCCTTCATCTTTCTCATTGAGGTGATCCATTACCATTGTTTTCTATACGGGATCTTTTGAAAAGGCTGCACCGTGGAAATCCCTGAGATTGTGCTGCAAGCTGGTCTAGTTGGAGGAATCAGTGGGGACACCTGGACCTGATTGGAAGCTTATCGTATCATGCTGTCTACCCCTGTAGGGGTGTGAGGAGCTGGTGAGTGGGGACCCTTGTGGGGGAATATCTGGAATATCTAGAAGACTGTTTGGAGGAATATTTGCTGTCAATTATCATTTTGAACATTGTCAATTACTGAGGAGTGGACTTTTTTATATATGTATATATGATTATATATATATATACATCTTTTTTCACTATTAATTTAATTTTTTATTGCTATCACTGACACATCATTTATATTTATGGTTTATGGTTTGCACCATATAATTTTTATGGTATAGGGTTTGATTAGCACATATATATATATATATATTTTTTTTCTTGCACATTTATTAGTGAACACATTGCACTATAGTGTACTCACAGGTATAGTTTTATATGTAACTCCCTTGCTACTAAGGCTTCTTTCACACGGGACGGATCAGTCATGATCCGCCCCGTGAACCTCCGCTTGCTCAGCGGGGATCGCTCCGTTGATCCCCGCTGAGCCGGCTGATGACTGGGCGGTCCCCGCACACTGTGCAGGGACCGCCCTGTCAGATCTCCGCTCTCCCCTATGGGGGGATCGGATGAACATAGAAATTTTTCTATCCTGAAAAACGGAGCGTAGCGGACACGGGTGAGATCGGGTGTCAGCGGATGTTCATCCGCTGACATCCGCTGTCCCATAGGGATACATGTATGTCCGTTTTTCATCCGAAAACGGATGGGTGAAAAACGGACATACGGTCCGCCCGTGTGAAAGGGGCCTAAGGGTGTATTCAATATATTTTGTGTCACAGCACGTATACATATATTTATATATATAATTTGTTTGCTCATTAGTCCTTTATCTTTCTACATTTTTGAGTTATTTTAGGAATGAGCAGCGCCATACCCCACCATTTTTAAACGTATCAGTACCTAAAGCAAGCAGAGGAACTGCTAACAAGAGAGCCAGGTGGCTTGGTATGTTTTTCTTATTTTTGGACTGCTAAATGAAGTTAAACCCCTGCGTGGGAATCCTGAATGGACATTTTGCTTTTGTTTTTCTGTTTCAATAAACGTGGGCTACCAGGCCCTTAACTAGAATGCCTGTCTGATATGGACTCACTGCATAAAAATGCATCTATTCACTTGAGCTAAAACACCCCAATATCACACATCATTTCGTGAAAAAAGAAAAAAATATATAAGCACGTGCATGAAATAGGTAAGTCACTTCTGAAAAGCCCCTTAACCAGTTTTGGAAAGGTGTCAAGAATCTAGTGGCCATCAACAGGGAGTAAACATCCTTATGAACAAAAACAGTTCACCAAGATGTGCAGTGTAATGAAACTTTGCGGTGATATCCCACCGCCGATATATATTGCACTCACCAGAAAGTAGATATAAATGAGCCTTGTAAGATTACCATCTGTAACGGAACGTCCCACACTCTGCTTGAGTGCTTCCTCCAGTCTGAATATAGATATTAGGTATTACAACCAAGAACTAGGCAGGACTCGTATGGCTGCAAAACTGGCACTGTTTATTTGAACAAGAATACAGGCTTTTATACACTTGAGAAGGACATTCCCCCCTCCTGATCATATTACCCTAACACTACAACCTGCACACAGGAATTTAATTACAACAGACATATACTATAAACCAGGGGTAGGCAACCTGGGGCCCTCCAGCTGTTGCAGAACTACAAGTCCCATCATGCCTCTGGGAGTAATTGTAACTGCCAGCCTTGCAATGCCAAGGGATTCTGGGTTCCACGGGCCCCCCGCCCAAAGTGACTCCCGTCACACCATCACACCATCTCCCTCGGGACTGGTTCCAGGCAGGTGTTAGTGTCCTCAGTTCACATCCAGGATAAAAAAATGGTGATCACTCCTCATCACCCCCAGTGGGGTGAATACTGTATAAAAAAGCTCACCAGGAGCCAAGGAGAAGCTAATATGGTGTAGTATTTATTGAACAGTTCATGTACAAATGGGCAGTAAAAAAAAAAGCATAAAACAAGTTTAAAAACGCCGCTCCTGCCACGAGGTTGCAGCAATGAGAAATGTCAGTGTGTAGTACCTTCACTGACGCGTTTTGTGCTAAAGCACATTGTCAAAGGGGTTTGCCTATCTTAGATTATTGTGGAGGCAAAATAGATACAAACCATAAAGTGAACGCCCTCAAAATTTTAGGCTAATATTTAAATATGCCCCAATTAATGGCATTTTTTTTCTTTTTAAATAGAACAACGTACAGATCTGGTGCTGTAGCGGCCACCCCTGTTAAGTTGTAGTTTAAAGTTGGATAAAAAAAGGTAACACAATATGTTTTTCCAAAACACATTTAAATAAGATAGTTATGATTTAGGATTTATTTCATCTAAAGAGCAGGGAAACACTAAACTAATTGGGAATTGCCCTAGACATGTTGGAGTTTCCTCCATGTTTTTTTTTTTTTTATATAACAAGCTTTCATAATAGATAAATGAAAAGGACATTAGTATGTTCTAACTATAGGTATTGGTTCGCAACTTAGTAGGCGGATCAGTACCCTAATAATGCCCTATTGCTGCATGCTTTAGTATTTTGATTTGGGGATTAATATGGTTGGTTATATACACAGTATATACTGAAGGGGACTCCCTATAAACAAATTTAAAATGATCAAAACTGATTCATTTATCTATGCATGATAAGGTGCTCTCTCTCATTAATGATAGAACCCATGTTAATATATCTAGTATCCATTGTGGGGAGTAGGGTTGTAGTTGGGATAATATCAGGGGTTCCCAGATATAGAATTACACATAAAAATTGTTGAACGTTTTATTGTTTTTGGGGTCCTCAGTTTAGATGACTATTTCACAATAAATATGCAGGATGTGGCGTGACCACCTAGATGCTGGACTGCTTTAGTTTTATATATTTGTTACATAGTTAGTCAGGCTGAAAAATGACACAAGTCCATCTAGTTCAACCAATAAAAGGGAAAAAAAATCCTTAAAAACATCAAATAAAAAGAAATACAATTCTATATACACAATCCTATACCCACAGTTGATCAAGAGGAAGGCAAACCCCCCCCAGCAAAGCACAATCCAATTTGCTCCAGCAGGGGGAAAATGTCTTCCTAATCCCCAGAGAGGCATTATCTATAAATGTTAGTACCCAGTTATATTATGTACATTTAGGAAAGAATCCAGGCCTTTTTTTTAAAGCAATCTACTGAGTTTGCCAGAACCACCTATGGAGGGAGTCTATTCCACATTTTCACAACTCTTACTGTGAAGAAACTTTTCCGTGTTTGGAGACTAAATCTCTTTTTCTCTAGATGTAAAGAGTGGCCCCTTATCCTTTGTGATGACCTTAAACTTAATAACTCAACACCAAGTTCACTATATGGACCCCTTATGTATTTATACATGTTGATCATATCCCCCCTTAATCTCCTCTTCTCAAGAGAATAAATTCAGTTCCTCTAATCTTTCCTCATAGCTGAGCTCCTCCATGCCTCTTATCAGTTTGGTTGCCCTTCTCTGCACTTTCTCCAGTTCCCCGATATCCTTTTTGAGAACTGGAGCCCAAAATCGAAGTGCATATTCCAAATGAGGTCTTACTAATGATTTGTACAGGGGGGCAAAATGATATCTCTCTCTCTGGAGTCCATACCTCTCCTAATACAAGAAAGGACTTTGCTCTCTTTGGAAATCGCAGCTTGGCATTGCATCATATTATTAAAATTATGATCTACCAAAACCCCCAGATCCTTCTCCACTATGGATTCCCCCAGTTGTACTCCTCCTAGTATGTAAGATGCATGCATATTGAAATCAAATTTGGCGTACTTTCTTACAAAAATGGTGATCTATAAATTAGTTGCAAAGTTAATTGCTGTCTTATCCAATCTTTCTGCTACATTTGCCAGACCAGAATATTCAGGTCCATCCATTGGCTGTTTTTAATTCAGTTGCACATGTCATTGTTGATGCAGATAAAAGTATTTTGGTAAATGCCAAAGGTATGTAAAAAAAAAAATGTATTATGGACAAAAATTGTTAATTGTTCTTTTACATTCGCAGATGTTCTCAGAGTGTTAATGTTTCTGATGAAGCAGGCATTGACCTCCGAAACTTGTTGAACAAGCAAGATGACTCCAATCAGCTAACTATATGAGAGTCTCTAATACTTGGTGTGCATTTTATCTTATGTATTAACCATGTGCAATGTTCCCTATGAATGCATCAACGTCATGTGCAACTATTGTTTTATTTGTATAAGTTTACATACCGTTGCAGAATTTATGATTTCTTGGCCATTTTTCAGAGAATATGAATGATAACACAAACACTTTTCTTTTACTCATGGTTAGTGTTTGGCTGAATCCATTTATTATTAATCAACAGTGTTTACTCTTTTTAGATCATAATGGCAACAGAAACTACCCAAATGACCCTGATAAAAAGTTTACATACCCCAGTTCTTAATCTGTTTTTCAGACTCGGTGTTTACAAGTTAAAAACAAGTTTTTTTGCTAGAAAATTACTTAGAACCCCCAAACATTATAAAAAAATTCTAACACCCTATAGAATAAAATGGCGGTCTTTGCAATACTTTTTGTCACACCGTATTTGCGCATCGGTCTTACAAGTGCACTTTTTTTGGAAAAAATTCACTTGAATTAAAAAATGAGACATCAGTAAAGTTAACCCAATTTTTTTTATATTGTAAAAATATAATGTTACGCCGAGTAAATTGATACCCAACATGTCACGCTTCAAAATTGCGCCCGCTCATGGAATGGCGTCAAACTTTTACCCTTAAAAATCTCTATAGGCGACGTTTAAAAAATTCTACAGGTTGCATGTTTTGAGTTACAGAGGAGGTCTAGGAAGAGAATTATTGCTCTCGCTCTGACAATCGCGGTGATACCTCACATGTGTGGTTTGAAAAACGTTTTCATATGCCGCGCTGCTCACGTATGCGTTCGCTTCTGCGCGTGAGCTCATCGGGACGGGGCGCTTTAAAAAAATAAAAATTCTTATTTATTTTACTTTATTTTATTGATTTTAAAACAGTTAAAAAAAATAATAATTGGGTCACTTTTATTCCTATAACATAGAATGTAAACATCCCTTGTAATAGAAAAAAGCATGACAGGTCCTCTTAAATATGAGATCTGGGTTCAAAAAGACCTCAGATCTCATATTTGGACTTAAATTCAAAAAAAAAAAAAAAAATTGTCGTTTGAAAAAATGACAATAACAAAAATGTCCCTTTAAGACGTATGGGCGGAAGTGACGTTTTGACGTCGCTTCCGCCCTGCAGTTATATGGAGACGGGTGGGGGCCATCTTCCCCTCACTCGTCTCCATACACAGCAAGGGAGAGGACCCGATCGCCTCCGCCGCTACCGATGGCTCCGGTAAGTGGCGGAGGGCACTGGAGAGAGGCAGACCGCCCGCCGAAGAAGAGGATACCGGGGTTACGGTAGCTAGCTGCTACCATAACAACGGTATTCCTCTTCAAACAGAGGACGTAAAACTGTGGCAGGCAGTCCGGAAGTGGTTAATACCGTGTATTACCCCTTTAACATCAATGACAGCTTGAAGTCTTTTGTGGTATTTGTGGATGAGGCTCTTTATCTTCTCAGATGGTAAAGCTGCCCATTCCTCCTGACAAAAAGCCTCCAGTTCCTGTATATTCTTGGGCTGTCTTGTATGAACGGCACGTTGGAGATCTCCCCAGAGGGGCTCAATGATACTGAGGTCAGGAGATTGAGATGGCCACTCCAGAACCTCCACTTTATTCTGCTGTAGCCAATGACAGGTGGACTTGGCCTTGTGTTTTGGATCATTGTCATGTTGAAATGTCCAAGCACGTCCCATGCGCAGCTTCCTGGCTGATGAATGAAATGTTCCTCCAGTATTTTTTGATGACATACTGCATTCATCTTGCCATCAATTTTGACCAAATTTCCTGTGCCTTTGTAGCGCACACATCCCCAAAACATCAGCGATCCACCTCCATGTTTCACAGTAGGAATGGTGTACCTTTCATCATAGGCCTTGTTGTCTCCTCTCCAAATTTAGTGTTTATGGCTGTGGCCAAAAATCTCAATTTTGATCTCATCACTTCAAATGACTTTGTGCCAGAAGGCTTGCTTGGTATTGGTATTCACTGAACACTTTGGGGTTGATTTACTAAAGACAAAAAGACTGTGCAGTTGCTCTAGAGCTTATTAAATAAGCAGAAGCTCTGCTGACTTCCATCATCCAATCATGTGTGTAGCGATACCTTCAACTAAGAAGGCCGCAGATTTAGTTTGGGCCCTGAAAACAGCTCCGCCACCCCCCGGCAATGTACTCGACCCCCTACTGGCACAGTTAGTTATGGCAGCAATATAATTCTTATACTGTATGAGTAAACCCAGACACCAAGGCAATAATGAAAGGGGTATCAAATTTACTTTAAGCTTACGGTTAAGAAAGATTAACAATGGTAACAGTTTACAGGTAATAGGTTGCAGAGCCCTGCAGCAATAAACATACTATGCATTAAATGAACAGTAAAGGTGCGCCGCGTGGGCGACCGTTAACGAGGCGCCCTGTGGCGCAGTAACTAAATGAACTAACTAGCTGGCCAGGCCTGGCTCAGATATCTAGAACTCAGTCTATAGGGGATGATGGTTTCTTCACCGGCAATTCTTTAAAGGTGGTGCACATTAACAGAATACCATTTGTAATCCAGTGGGAAGATTGTGATGAAATAAACACTTTACTGAATGAACTCTGAGTCTAGCTCTGATATGGATTTCCAGTGAGAGTATCAGATATAAACTTGTGGGCCATGGCAGTCTATAGGCACATTAGCAACAACAGTATATGGTCTGAGCATACGCTCGCTCACCCCTCCGGACGCGTTCCCAGTCCGGGAACTTCCACCGACTGTGTCCTCACACACACAGTGTCTCCAGCGATCGGGCCCCCGATCCAACCAAGGCTGTAGACAAACAAAATCAGATGCCACCCAGGCTCGCAGTGGGGTGGAAGGCTCTTTGGTGCTGCGCAAGGCCTCAGGCTTCAGGCCTTGCACTCCGGCACATCCGCACAGGAGGATCAGTCACTGATGTCTCGTGTCCCAAAGAGGCTGAGCCCAGCCTCGCCTCCTCCTTTTATAACCCCTCCCATGAGTCTCTGGGGTGGAAACATGCTAAAAGGGATTCTGGGCAAGGTAGTCCCGAGAGTCTTAAAGGGGACCCCGCTACACACTCCCCCCACTTAAATTCTTTGGTCCCCAAAGAAACCTTAGCATACACTGTGTACAACCCCAGACAACATTGCATAAGAGGATGGCATAGGGAATTCCCACCAAAACCGAGGGGTTGGATTCCCTTTCCCACAGGTCATACTATCCTGAGTGACCTGCCTAACTGTGCCAGAGACTGAGTGGGGGTTGCCCTCTACCAAATGTACAGTGGAGGGGTCCGGATTCTCTACACTCCTCCTAGCAGTGATCACAGAATCTTCTGAGCTCTCACCCATTTGTGGGTAGGTCAACTTTCTGGGAGGCCTTATGACTCTGCGAGCCCTTTGTTCCCTTGGGGTTTCTGGCTCTGGCACCACATGCTCTTCTTCTGTAACAGGCTCAGACAACACGGCAGGCTCTGTAACATCTGCTTCAGGAGCCGAGGGATACATAGAGTCTCTAGGGTCCTGTTCAGGGTAAACATCACGGGCATCTTCACAGTAATCAAATGAAGGACTATATGGGATGAATTCAGTGGCTTCTGCATTCAGTTGTGTATCTATAGTGTCTTCAGTAGTTGGAAGATCTATAGCAGAAGTCCCTTGAGTTGGGGAAGGCCACAGCCAGTCAAGCTCTCTTTCTTCATCTCCACTGAGTTCAGAAGCTTCTATATCTTCAGTCCGAGAGGTCTGGGACCGAGTGTTTGGCCTGGGGGTATCCAGAATAGAAGCTGGTTCAGGGGAGTCTCTCACCGGAGGTATCCTGACTGCTTCAGCAAGTGGGAGCAGGTGGTTTCGATGCCACGTCTTCAGTGGGCCTACCTTTCCTTCCGGCTTCAACTTGTAGACAGGTAGGCCCGGCAACTTCCTACAGATGACATAGGGTTCAGATCTTCATCTGTCTGCAAGTTTGTGTTTTCCAGGGACCCCCAGATTGCGTAGCAGTACTCGGTCCCCGGGCTGCAGGTCTTGTATCCGGACCTTCAAGTCGAAGTTTCTTTTGTTTCAAGCTCCTCTTTGATCTGAGGCCGCTTGAGCTTGTTTATAAGCTACTTTCAGGCTGTGTCTGAGCCTGTCCACATATACTTTGTGGGATGTGGCTGAGGAATGGTCTAAAGAGGTGCCAAAGGCCAAGTCTACAGGTAGTCTCGCTTCTCTCCCAAACATGAGTCGATATGGGGAGTAGCCTGTAGCATCACTGGTGGTGCAGTTGAAAGCATGTACTATAGCTGCTCTGTGTTTGCTCCAATGTTGTTTCTTCTCACTTTCTAGAGTCCCCAACATGTTGAGCAAGGTTCGGTTAAACCTCTCCGGCTGAGCATCCCCCTGTGGGTGGTAAGGTGTAGTTTGAGTCTTCTTGATTCCCAACGAATCCAGGAGTTTCCGGATCAGTCGACTCTCAAAGTCCCTTCCTTGATCTGAATGAAGTCGCTGGGGCAGCCCATAATGGACAAAATACTTCTCCATAAGTACCTTGGCTACTGTGGAAGCCTTCTGGTCTTTGGTTGGGAAAGCTTGGGCATACCGGGTGAAATGATCGGTTATCACCAGAACATTTCCTAGTCCACTTAGATTGGCTTCGAGGCAGAGAAAATCAATGCATACCAGATCCATTGGGCCTTGACTCTGTAGATGGCCCATTGGGGCAGCTTGATGGGGTAAAGTCTTCCTCTGGATGCAGCGTGCACATGAATGGCAGTATTCTTCTACTTCTGCCCTCATGCAGGGCCAATAGAACCGACTTCTGACAAGTTGAAAGGTCCTTTCCGCCCCTAAGTGACCATGATTGTCATGTAGGGCCATCAGAACAGTCTCTCTGTGCTTTTCCGGAAGAAACAATTGCCATTTATCTTCCAGGTCATCAGAGGGGCCCCTTCGGTAGACCACTCCCTGATGCACCTGTAACCTGTCCCACTCTTTC
Source organism: Rana muscosa (assembly GCA_029206835.1). Taxonomy (NCBI): domain Eukaryota; kingdom Metazoa; phylum Chordata; class Amphibia; order Anura; family Ranidae; genus Rana; species Rana muscosa. The sequence continues at coordinate 431,659,816 of CM055118.1, read as the reverse complement.
CTCAACAAGCGAGCTTCCTTTGAGGAGTGACTCAGAAGTCTGTTTGGATCCTGATTCTCCAGGGCTTCCAGAACTAATTTCCCCATGGGGTCTTCTAATTGGTCACATCTTAGCTCCTTCTTGGACAGCTTTGGCAGATGGTCTTCCTCCAGTTGAGTTACTCCACAGTATTGTTTAGGGACTCCTACCATGGTAACTCCTATTTCTTCCGCCCTTGAGCCCCCTCTGGCTTGCAACTCAGCGCCTTGACAAAGGGCCCGCACCCCGTCAGGTGCCACTTGAGTCCAGTCTTCCATGTCACTGGTGGGGCCATGAGATCTCCTGGACAGAGCGCCTGCGTCTTGATTCCCAATCCCTGGCCTGTACTTTAGGCTGAAATTGAATCCAGACAACGCGGCCAGCCACCTGTGTCCAGTGGCGTCCAGCTTTGCTGTAGTGAATAGGTAGGTCAGGGGGTTGTTGTCGGTCTTCACGGTGAACTCCGCCCCATACAGGTAGTCTTTGAGCTTGTCTACTACCGCCCACTTAAGGGCCAGGAACTCCAGTTTGTGAGTGGGGTAGTTTTTCTCAGATGGGGTCAGGCTCCTGCTCACGTAGGCAACAGGCCGCTGTTGCCCTTCGTGTTCTTGATAAAGTACTCCTCCCAGACCGTCATGACTAGCATCTACGTGTAGTTCATAGGGTTTGGTTGGGTCTGCGTAGGCCAAGACTGGAGCAGTGGTCAGGCTCTTCTTCAACGCCTGGAAGGCCTCTTCACACTTATAATTCCACTGATCTCTGATGGACTCTCCCGGCTTCCTGGGCCCTGAGTCATCCTCTTCTCCCTCAGTCTTGAGCAGTTCATTCAATGGTTTAGCAATTCGGGCGAATCCCTCCACAAATCTCCTGTAATAGGAGCAGAACCCTAAGAAAGATCTGAGTTCTGTTACTGTGGTGGGTCGTGGCCAGGAGGTAACTGCCTCCAATTTCTCAGGGTCTGTGGCCACCCCCTCTTCAGACACTATGTGCCCCAGGTAGTTCACAGAAGACTGGTAGAACCGACACTTCTCAGGCGAAAGTTTGAGTCCCTCCTCACTGAGTCTCCTCAAGACTTTTTCCAGCCTCCCCTCGTGTTCCTCCAGGGTTCTTCCAAAGACAATGACATCGTCCAGATATACAAGGACTTCAATAAGGTTCATGTCTCCTACAGTCTTCTCCATAAGACGTTGGAAAATAGCTGGGGCTCCAGACAGACCTTGGGACATCCGGTCGAATTCAAAGAACCCCACTGGGGTTATGAAAGCTGTCTTCTCCTTGTCTTCTGGGTGCATAGGGATCTGATAGTACCCGCTCTTGAGATCCATAACGCTGAACCACTTGGCTCCAGACAAGCTCTATAGGGCATCCTCGATCCTCGGAGTGGTGTACTGGTCGGGTATGGTTCTCCTGTTAAGAGTCCTGTAGTCGATACAGAGCCTCAGCGATCTATTCTTCTTCCTGACCCCCACTATCGGGGAGGCATAGGGGCTTCTAGACTCCCGTATCACACCAGTCCTTTTGAGTTCTGCAAGTTGTTCCCTTAGATCCTCCAGATCCGCTAGTGGGACCCGCCTGACTCTCTCTCTCTGAAGGGCTTATCTTCTTGGAGGCGGATCCGATGGGTGGCACTCCTTGCACACCCCACATCGAACTCATCTTTGGAGAAGATCTTCTCCCATCTGGTCAACTGGGCCTTGGCTCTCTCTTTCCAAGCCCTGGGCAGATTCGGGTTTTCCATGGATAGCTTCTCCCAAGCATCTCCCCCTTACCCGTCCCCTTCACTTCTGACAAGTTGACAGGGGCCGCAGGGCTCACCTGGCCCAGCAGCATCCTGGCTGGGATTTCCATGGGGCCATCTGTATTGTTCCTAACACTCACTGGAACTCTACAATGGGCCTTCTTCAGGGCCTTCAGCGGAATCACTTCTGGTATCACTTCCAGACCGGGGGATTCTTCCCTTGGGTCGGACTCCAACATGACAAAGGCTCCAGGCTGCTCCCAAGCAGGGATGAGCCGAACACCCCCCTGTTCGGTTCGCACCAGAACCTGCGAACAGACAAAATGTTCGTGTAAACTTTAGAACCCTATTAAATACAATGGACTCGAACGTTCGAAATCTAAAGTGTTAATTATAAAGGCTAATATGCAAGTTATTGTCCTAAAAAGTGTTTGGGGACCGGGGTCCTGCCCCAGGGGACATGTATCAATGCAAAAAGAAGTTTTAAAAACGGCCGTTTTTTCGGGAGCAGTGATTTTAATAATGCTTAAAATGAAAAAATAAAAGTGAAATATTCCTTTAAATTTCGTACCTGGGGGGTGTGTATGATATGCATGTGAAGTGGCGCATGTTTCCCGTGCTTAGAACTGTCCCTGCAAAAAATGTCATTTTTGAAAGAAAAAAAATGCATTTAAAACTGACTTGCGGCTATTAATGAATTGTCGGCTCCCGGCAATACATACAAAAGTCATTGAGAAAAAAAAAAAAAAGCGTGGGGGTTCCCCAGAATTCAATTACCAGGCAGTTCAGATCTGGCATGGATTTTAAGGGGAACTCCACCCCAAGTTTAAAAAAAAATGGCGTGGAGTCCCCCTAAAAATCCATACCAGACCCCTTATCCGAGCATGCAACCTGGCCGGCCGCAGGGGAAAAGGGGGGGACGAGAGAGCGGCCCCCCCTCCCTCCTGAACCGTACCAAGCCACATGCCCTCAACATGGGGAGGATGTCCCCATGTTGATGGGGACAAGGGCCTCATCCCCACAACCCTTGCCCGGTGGTTGTGGGGGTCTGCGGGCGGGGGGCTTATCGGAATCTGGAAGACCCCTTTAACAAAGGGGACCCCCAGATCCCGCCCCCCCCCTATGTGAATTGGTAACGGGTACATTGTACCCCTACCATTTCACGAAGAAAGCGTAAAAAAATGTTTAAAAAAACACACAAACACCTTGAAAAAGTCCTTTATTTAAAAAAATAAATAAATAAACATTCCAGCGGTGAAATCCAGTGTCCCGCGGCGATCCCGATGTCCAGCGCTGTCCTTCATTGGTTGTGCCTGAGCGGACCTGATGGGGAACTCCCTCTCAGTATTTTAAATGTATAGACCCGCCCCTTCTAATGTTCCCCATCAGGTCCGCTCAGCGGACGAGATGCGGAACATGAGAAGGGGCGGGTCTATACATGTATAACCAAAGTGAGAGCAGTTCCCCATCAGGTCCGCCCCCTCGGTATGTCAGACCCGCCTACGTCATTGGCTTGAGCGGGGAACTTCCTTCACTATGTAAATTTAAATTTACATAGTGAAGGAAGTTCCCCGCTCAAGCCAATGACGTAGGCGGGTCCGACATACCGAGGGGGCGGACCTGATGGAGAACTGCTCTCACTTTAGTAATACATGTATAGACCCGCCCCTTCTCATGTTCCGCATCTGGTCCGCTGAGCGGACCTGATGGGGAACTTTAGAAGGGGCGGGTCTATACATTTAAAATACTGAGAGGGAGTTCCCCATCAGGTCCGCTCAGGCACAACCAATGACGGACAGCGCTGGACATCGGGATCGCCGCGGGACACTGGATTTCACCGCTGGAATGGTTTTTTTTTTTAAATAAAGGACTTTTTCAAGGTGTTTGTGTGTTTTTTTAAACATTTTTTTACGCTTTCTTCGTGAAATGGTAGGGGTACAATGTACCCCTTACCAATTCACATAGGGGGGGGCCGGGATCTGGGGGTCCTCTTTGTTAAAGGGGTCTTCCAGATTCCGATAAGCCCCCCGCCCGCAGACCCCCACAACCACCGGGCAAGGGTTGTGGGGATGAGGCCCTTGTCCCCATCAACATGGGGACATCCTCCCCATGTTGAGGGCATGTGGCTTGGTACGGTTCAGGAGGGAGGGGGGGCCGCTCTCTCGTCCCCCCCTTTTCCCCTGCGGCCGGCCAGGTTGCATGCTCGGATAAGGGGTCTGGTATGGATTTTTAGGGGGACTCCACGCCATTTTTTTTTTAATTTGGGGTGGAGTTCCCCTTAAAATCCATGCCAGATCTGAAGGGCCTGGAATGGATATTTGGGGGAACCCCACGTCAATTTTTTTTTTATTTGCGGCGGGGTTCCCCTTAATATCCATTCCAGACCTGAAGGGCCTGGTAATTGAATTCTGGGGAACCCCCACGCTTTTTTTTTTTTTTTTATCAATGACTTTTGTATGTATTGCCGGGAGCCGACAATTCATTAATAGCCGCGAGTCAGTTTTAAATGCATTTTTTTCTTTCAAAAATGACACTTTTTGCAGGGACAGTTCTAAGCACGGGAAACAAGCGCCACTTCACATGCATATCATACGCACCCCCCAGGTACGAAATTTAAAGGAATATTTCACTTTTATTTTTTCATTTTAAGCATTATTAAAATCACTGCTCCCGAAAAAACGGCCGTTTTTAAAACTTCTTTTTGCATTGATACATGTCCCCTGGGGCAGGACCCGGGTCCCCAAACACTTTTTAGGACAATAACTTGCATATCAGCCTTTATAATTAGCACTTTAGATTTCTCCCATAGATTTTTCGAATTTGCCGCGAACACCCCAATTTGTTCGCTGTTCGGCGAACGGGCGAACAGGCAATGTTCGAGTCGAACATGAGTTCGACTCGAACTCAAAGCTCATCCCTACTCCCAAGTAAGCTTCACAGTGGCTCTGAGACAGGTTACTTCGCCGGGCTGCAACACTACCCCTTCTCTTCCAAGTCTCCACACCTTCCCTATCCCCTCTCCAGGGGTCTTCTGCTCTAGGACCAGCCGTTGGTAGGCCGTCTTCAGCATGGGGTGGATCTTGGCGGCCGCTGGCCCCTTCTCTTTCACTAGAGGGGTCAGAAGTCTTCGGACCAGGTCTGTGTTCATCCCTACTATAAGGGAACTCTTGTTGGCTCCTGGCGGCCGGGGGCACACAACCGCCAGGGTGTCAAACACTTCGGCTTTTCCAGCCACAGATGGGTCAAAGATCATCTTGATGGGCAGATAGCCATCGTAGGGGAAACTCTGGGTTCCAATCCCACATATTTCTAGTCCCTCTATCTTCTGGATGGGCAGGTGACTCAAGTGCTTATCGTAGAAATCTCGGTATAACAAGGTCACTTGTGCCCCAGTATCCAAGATGGCTCTGGTGTAGACTCCCTCCACTTGAATGGGCACTATAGGAGATGGGCCTACCAGCTTCTCCGGATATGGCCTGGCAGGGGTCGCCTTCTTCAGACCTTTTCCTTTCAGACTCTCTCTCGTCCAATTCCCTTTGGACTTTAATCCTTCTTGAGCCTGGTATGCATTGATTTCCCTCCTTTCAATGGGTGTAGGGACCCGTTGAGGGACATTATTGTTTTTCTTAGGTGTGCATCCCCTTTGGGGAATGCTGTGCCTCTTCTGAGGGGTCTTGCCCCCGTTCTCTGGGGTGTGTCTCTGTTGAGGAATGTTGTGTTTCCTCTGAGGTGTTTTATTTCCTCTTTTCTTCTGCTTCGCATTCAGCTTGGAGCTCACTGAAGGTGATGGGCACCCGGTTGACTCCTTCACCGGGGCCCTCTGGAGTTTCCCGCCGGCTTGCGGTTATCTTGTTTCTTCTTGTTTGGACTGGAACATGTAGCCAATTCCTCCACAGTTAAAGCAGACTATATCTCCCCATTCTTGTAAAGATGTGGGTGCTGAGGCAATTGGGAATAACTTCTTCCTTGGTACTTCTCTCTTTTGCCATCAGAGAGGTCAACATCTCTAACACCTTGGACATTTGAGCCTTTAGAGTGTCTACCTCTGAGTCACTTTCAGGGGTCATCACTGGATTGACTAGCACCTGTGCGGGTACAACATTTGTCTTAATCATTTGCTGGTCCTGTTGTAGCGCCTCCTCATCTCTGATGATTTTTATCAAGTCAGCATAAGTCAGTAACGTTCCTCCTCCCGAGGTTTTCAGGTGCAGCCAGACTGGATCCGAGCGTAACGCTCCCTTTAAAACTTGTTTTATTCTTGCCACATCTGTATCTTGGGGTTTCATTCCCTTCTTCAACACAATCTTGCACAGCAACCTGTTCAGTCTTCTAACATACTCTGAAAGTTTCTCCTTCGGTTGTTGGAAAGTATGTTCAAATTGGTAGACCATCTCTGTCACCTTTTCCAATTGACCAAACTCTTCCTGCAGCATGGCTAGACAGTCTTGAGCCGTGCAGTTTGCATTCCCAAACCGAAAGCTTTTCACTGCTTCTGCTGCTGTGCCTTTAAGGCTTTCTATCACTCGTTGCCTCTTCTGCGCTTCAGGCACCTCCCATGCCTCTACTGCTTGTAATGCCTGTTCCACCCAGGTGTCAAAATGTTCTTCCCCTGCAGGGACAGGGAGCTTCCCTGAGAATGTCTTTAGTCTCCGGTAGCTAGTCTCTACATGCACCGTGCTTGTCTTCTGACACTTGGTTAGCAGATCCCCTATTGCATTTATCAGTTCTGGTGATATAGCAGTGACAGGTGCAGGCGCCACCGGAGGTGTCGCCCTGTCTCCTCTTTCAGGTGGGGTACGGGCCGCAGCCTGCGGCGATCCCGTCGGTGATGGCTCCTTCTTCATTGCGTGCGCCAACCTATAGGATCTATTATCTGGCGTCTGTACACAGTTGCACTTACAAGCCTCTGGCATCCTGTCCAAGTATATTTGACTAGTGCATACTGGTATGAGATGTCTGGGTCTGACTTTATTCCCATCACCCACGATGTGTGATCTGGGGTCACTGACTTCATTAACTCCTCTATCGTTTCAATTGACCATTCCTCCCCTGGTAGGTTGATGACCACTGACTGGCTTGGGTCTGTCTTAGCCACTTCGCACCACGCTCTTATTCCTTGCGGGTCCATGACGGCACCTCTGGCGTTTAATTGCTGTATCAGGATCCCGGACGAGAACCCCCACGTGTAGCGATACCTTCAACTAAGAAGGCCGCAGATTTAGTTTGGGCCCTGAAAACAGCTCCGCCAACCCCCGGCAATGTACTCGACCCCCTACTGGCACAGTTAGTTATGGCAGCAATATAATTCCTATACTGTATGAGTAAACCCAGACACCAAGGCAATAATGAAAGGGGTATCAAATTTACTTTAAGCTTACGGTGAAGAAAGATTAACAGTGGTAACAGTTTACAGGTAATAGGTTGCAGAGCCCTGCAGCAATAAACATACTATGCATTAAATGAACAGTAAAGGTGCGCCACGTGGGCGACCGTTAACGAGGCACCCTGTGGTGCATTAACTAAATGAACTAACTAGCTGGCCAGGCCTGGCTCAGATATCTAAAACTCAGTCTATAGAGGATGATGGTTTCTTCACCGGCAAGTCTTTAAAGGTGGTACACATTAACAGAATACCATTTGTAATCCAGTGGGAAGATTGTGATGAAATAAACACTTTACTGAATGAACTCTGAGTCCAGCTCTGATATGGATCTCCAGTGAGAGTATCAGATATAAACTTGTGGGCCACGGCAGTCTATAGGCACATTAGCAACAACAGTATATGGTCTGAGCATACGCTCGCTCACCCCTCCGGACGCGATCCCAGTCCGGGAACTTCCACTGACTGTGTCCTCACGCACACAGTGTCTCCAGCGATCGGGCCCCCGATCCAACCAAGGCTGTAGACAAACAAAATCAGATGCCACCCAGGCTCGCAGTGGGGTGGAAGGCTCTTTGGTGCTGCGCAAGGCCTCAGGCTTCAGGCCTTGCACTCCGGCACATCCGCACAGGAGGATCAGTCACTGACGTCTCGTGTCCCAAAGAGGCCGAGCCCCGCCTCACCTCCTCCTTTTATAACCCCTCCCATGAGTCTCTGGGGTGGAAACATGCCGAAAGGGATTCTGGGCAAGGTAGTCCCAAGAGTCTTAAAGGGGACCCCGCTACATGTGCAATAAAAAATGTGCTAAATTTTCCTTGCATGTCATTGGGCATTCGTCACAAAGTGCAGCTTTACCTCTTTTATTAAGCTCTGGGGCAACTGCACTTGCAAAAATTCATAGTCTATTTGTCTTTAGTAAATTAACACCTTGTATTTTTTACAATATGAAAAGGTGATGAAGGTGTTCTCTGATGGGATGATGTGGAGGTTGTGAGGTCATTGCCCCTCTACTCCACCTTGTTTAATCAAAGTACACCTTGTACTCATTAGAAAAAAACAAAAAAAAACATGGTGTTCTGTGAATGGTGGCAATGCCAAGGGAGTGCCCCCTGTGGTCAGTGTACATAGGGGAAGCTGCTGCTGGATGCTATAACTTTCACACAAACCAATTAATGTACACTTATTTTTATTTGTTTTTACCAAAGACATGTGGCAGAATGAATTTTGGCCTTAAATTTATTAAAATAAATTCGATTTCCTTTTTTTTTTTTTGGACATGTATTAGAGCAGAAAGTTGAGAATATATATTATATATTATATAGATATAGATATAATTTATTTATTTATTTTTGAAAACATTTCTGTATTTGTTAATTTATATAATAAAAAATTAAAAGCTCAGTGGGAATCAAATACCACCAAAATAATCCTCTATTTGTGTGAAAAAAAATTATATAAATTTGTGTACAGTGTTGCATTACTGCACAATTGCCTGTGCTGAATAGCAAAAAATGGTCTGGTCATTTAGGGGATAAAACCTTCTGGTGGTCAAGTGGTTAAATTAGAATTGTAGGAATAAAAAAAACAATCAAGCAGCTAATCACCTCCCTGCTGCAGTATTGGTGTGATGCTGCAGCTGCCCTCTGCCAGCTCTAAGCCCGTAAACTGAGTGATTACATGACTGCTGATCCCTCAGTTCTCGGTCTGCTCTGAGTAGAGAATAGTGACTGTCAGTCACCGCTGTCTGCTCTGTCCCTCCAGCGCTCACTGGATTGCCAAGCTAGGGAGGCGGAAAGGGGCGGGGGTGGCAGGTTTAGACTCCATGCAAATCTGGGTTGATCCTAATGCAGCCAAGTCCCGGGGCCCCTGAGGCCTAATGGTGACCTCCAGGGTTAGGTACAGCTGACATCCTTCTGTGTAGAGTGGGTTACGAGGCATGGTGGGTGTAATGCAAAGTAGATTGCTGGGCGACAGACACTTCTTGAATGCAAAGAGATTTATGGTTGTCAGGTCACCTATGGCCAGGTGACAGATGCACACCGTAGGGGGACAGGAGTGCACCGCAAGGTAGTGAACCCTATGGCTGACTGCTGCGGATTGGAAACTGGGTGGTTGTGGAAAGCGGGACCAGAGGAGCACAACCGGGATCCTATAGGAATCTAGAGCCAAGATTCCCCAGGGCGCGGAGTCTAAGACCCAGCAGGTCTTCTCCAGAGCCTCTAGTGGTGAGGATGTTATGCTGTAGGCTGGGTCCAGGTCGCGGCCCCTAGAGTCTCCTAGCTCACGCCCCCTAGGATAAGGGGAAAAGAGGGGAAGCAGCAGAGCAAGATATAAGAGTAACGAATAACATGCTGAAGGTCAAGGGCCACAAGCAGACAAGGATAACGAAGGACAAGCCGAAGGTCAAGGGTCAAGAGCAGACAGGGATAGTCGGGGACAAGCCAAATATGTAACGGAGAGACAGACGTAGCAAACGGCAGGCAGGAACCCAAACACACAATGCCTAACAAACACGTTGATCAGCAAAGCAGGCTTGCAGTGCACAGGTTAATATAGTGTTCTGTGATAGGGCCTGGGGTGGAGTCTGGCTGGGAGGAGATTATAAAGGAAGCCAGGTGAAGGGGGTCTGGTCTCTAAGATGAACACATGAGGAGGAAAGGTAAGATGGCAGACAGACATTAATGCATATCCATGACAATTGTCTCTTAGACAGAACTGGGGGAGAGAGGGTTAGGGCCAGGATACCCTTAAGTAGATGCAATGTTAATTGGCAGACTCCGAGACTTCTATAGGCAGACAGACATGCAGGAAAAGGTATCTAGCCAGACACCACATCTGCATGAGTAGGAACGCTGTCTCCTATGGCAACAGTCTTGTAACAGTTTCTAACAGGTTTCAATGAACTCTTTCACTTCTTCTACAATTTCCTTTTGTAGAACTCCACTTCCACTGAGCCCTCAGTCTCTCACTAGACTTACTGATGCACTAGTCACTGGAGCTCTTCCACTTTAGCACTCAGGATCTTCCTCAAACGTCACCCCCGCTTACCTGCTGGGTCCCTGGCTTGGCACTCACAGATACTCCTCAAGCTTCACCCTTGCTGACATGTTAGGTCTCTGCCTTGGCACTCCACAAGCGTCACCTCTGCTGTCCCGCTGGGTACCTGACTTGACACTTGCTGAAGTTTTCCCACTTCTTCACCGCCCCCCCTGGCTGGCAAGAAGTCTGCTGTGGTACTGGCTTTAGCTCACTCACTGTGATCTCCGTTAGCAAGGTGGATGGTCCCTTAGTGGCGACAGCTTCCCCTCTACCTCCGACCATGACTGGTTCCCCACCCGGCAGAACCATTACTTCTGGTTGGACTACAAGCCCGCAGTCCCAGCCCTATGCTGCTCTTTTGCTTCTGGATAGGCTCCCAGACAGCCTAGCAGCCAGATGTCCCCGCGATAGGCCCAAAGCTTATGGACTAGCAACCCAGAGCATTACAACACAAGTCCACCCAGACAGCCGTCCAGGTGTCACAGAACCCTGATCACCTGACTCCCCCCAAATAAATAGGCTCTCCCAGCAGGCCTAGGGACCCAAGAAAATCCCTGCTGGGCTCAGACACCCCATCCATTCATAATCTGTCCTTGCAATGCCCTAGTCTTATCTAATGCCACCAGATACCCGGCCATCTAGTAACAGAAGAGAGAAGTGCAGAACTTCCAGAATTAGGGTGAAATCAATTGACCTCCTATCAATTGGCCAAGGCAACTATCACTTGGCAGATACTAGAGCTGCACAATTAATCGTAAAAAAATCGTGATCTCGATTCAACCCCTGATGATCTCCAATGCAGAGTTTGCAGATTCTTTCCTATAACAAGTGAGAGACTTTATCTGCTCACTCAGCTGTCAAAAGAAAATATCCGGGCAGTCTGCCAAGTTTAGATCAAAGGGATAAACTTCTGTGTGTGTAAAGAAAATATCTGGGCAGTCTGCCAAGTTTTTAACAACATGAAACATTGTAACTAACTTCCTTCTTAGATCAAACTTCTGTGTGTAAATGCAGGAAGTTTAACCACTTAAAGTCCAAATCTTTTTCTGACACTTGTTTCTTAAGTTAAAATCAATATTTTTTGCTAGAAAATTACTTGGAACCCCCAAACATTATATATATATATATATATATATATATATATATATATATATATATATATATATACATTTTAGAAGAGACCCTAGGGAATAAAATGGCAATTGCTGCAATATTTTATGTCACACTGTATTTGCCCAGTGGTCTTTCAAATGCAATTTTTTGGGAAAAAATACACTTCAATTAATAAAGAAAAACGAAACAGTAAAGTTAGCCGAATTGTTTTGGTTTTAATGTTAAAGATGTCACGTAGTGAGAATCGTGATCTATCTTCTAATGCCGTGTACACAGAATCGTTTTTCATGACGTTAAAAATGCCATTTTTAAAAATGGGCATTAAAACCGATCGTGTGTAGGCTCCAGAGCATTTTTAACGACGTGAAAAACGGCCATTAAAAATTTCGAACATGCTCTATTTTTTCACGTCGTTTTTTTTTACGTCGTGAAAAACGGTAGTGTGTATGCTTTTACGAGGGGAAAAAAAACGCGCATGCTCAGAATCAAGTATGAGACGGGAGCGCTCGTTCTGGTAAAACTAGCGTTCATAATGGAGATATAGCACATTCGTCACGCTGTAACGGACTGAAAAGCACAAGGCTGAAAAGCGAGAATCGTCGCTCAACAAACTTTACTAACATGAAGGGTGGCGCCATCCGAACGGATCTTCCCCTTTATAGTGCCGTCGTACGTGTTGTACGTCACTGCGCTTTGCTCGAGCGTTTTTTTCATGATCGTGTGTACGCAAGACAGGGTTGAGAGGAGACAAGAAAAAAAAACGACGAGAAAAACGTTGGTTTTAAAAATGACATTAAAAACGGACGTGTGTACGCGGCATAAGCAAAAAAAATTATGATTCTCATTTTAGCCAGAATTGTGCAGCTCTAGCACATACATTTAATAGCCACCCTGTCTAAACATCAGGGTGCTACACTAACATCAGGCATCTGGGTGGATCTTGGCATCCTGCTGTGAATCCCACTGTTGGCTGATTCTGGGTCACAGGAGAGCACAAGTACGTCCACTCCTGTGACCCAATAAGAAGAAGGGCCAAAAAAAGCTTTGCCCATACTTTTCTTTTAATGATGTTTATCAAATTTCTTCTTCATACTGCAAACATTTTTTTATTTGTTTTGCTAAATTCCTTTCAAGAAAGCTGAAGTATATGAGTCATATGGACATACTTTAGTTCTCCAATCACCTCCGACGGCACAGAATGACGCCAGTCCACAGAACTTTATTCCTCTGACGTATCTAATTTTGTTGTTTTGTTTTCCACTCATAACACAAAGTGCTCTTTCCTTTTCTCTATTTACGTATTTATCGGAACATCCATGACGAAAACACGAGCAATCAATGAAACAGTAAAACAGAGGAGGCTTGGGCGTGCGCAGAACTTTTTTCAGGGGGGGGGCATCATTTTAAGGTCACCCATGCAATATAAAAAGATGTACATTCTCTAGGCTATATTTATATGGGCATGGTACGCAGCCGCCTGAGGAATTTCCAATACAAGTGACGCTGAATTATCTCTTATATAACACATATATCTTTCCATTGGAAAGATATATGTGTTATATAAGAGATAATTCAGCTTCACTTTGTATTGGAAATTACTCAGGCGGCTGCGTACCATGCCCATATAAATATAGCCTAGAGAATGTACATCTTTTATATTGCAATACATCTGTTGTGGCCATATTTTGATCTTGATGAAAACAGCCTATACAAAGTGAAGAAGATGAATTGAAGTCATATATATGTTTACCCCAGATTAGGGATGAGCTTCGTGTTCGAGTCGAACATACGTTCGACTCGAACATCGGCTGTTCGATCGTTCGACGAAGATCGAACGATTTGGGCCGTTCGCGCCAAATTCGAGTGACGCGAACGGCCCACAATGCACTACGCCATCGCAGTGTCATCCAGGCGCTGTGATTGGCCAAGCATGCACTGTGACCCCGCATGCTTGGCCAATCACAGCGCCGGCAGCGAGGAGAGCAATGATTGGCCACAGGCAGGATGCCTGTGGCCAATTATTGCTGAGGGTGTTTAGTACACGCCCCACACTATAAAAGGCCGCCAGCACGGCGGCCTAGTGTAGTGTGTTCCGGAGCAGGGATAGAGCAGCATAGGCAGGGACAGTGACTGTTATTTCTTTCTTGCTTAACCTGGATTCCTTTAGTTTAGGGAAAGAGAAGGATAGGTAGGGAGAGTGTCAGTGTGTTTTGTGCTTGTGCTATAGTGTGCTTAAAAAAAAACATTTATTCTAGGGACAGAAAACTGTAGGTAGGGACGGTGTCAGTTTCTTTCACTCTGCAAGTCCTTGTTTCCAGGGACCTGGAAGGACAGTGAGTGAATTGTCCTTGTGCTATATTGTGCTTAAAAAAACATTTATTCTAGGGACAGAAAACTGTAGGTAGGGAGAGTGTCAGTTTCTTTCACTCTGCAAGTCCTTGTTTCCAGGGACCTGTAAGGACAGTGAGTGAATTGTCCTTGTGCTATATTGTGATTAAAAAAAACATTTTTTCTAGGGACAGAAAACTGTAGGTAGGGAGAGTGTTTTTTTTCTTTCACTCTGCAAGTCCTTGTTTCCAGGGACCTGGAAGGACAGTGAGTGAATTGTCCTTGTGCTATATTGTGCTTAAAAAAAACATTTTTTCTAGGGACAGAAAACTGTAGGTAGGGAGAGTGTTTTTTTTCTTTCACTCTGCAAGTCCTTGTTTCCAGGGACCTGTAAGGACAGTGAGTGAATTGTCCTTGTGCTATATTGTGCTTAAAAAAAACATTTATTCTAGGGACAGAAAACTGTAGGTAGGGAGAGTGTCAGTTTATTTCACTCTGCAAGTCCTTGTTTCCAGGGACCTGTAAGGACAGTGAGTGAATTGTTCTTGTGCTATATTGTGATTAAAAAAAACATTTTTTCTAGGGACAGAAAACTGTAGGTAGGGAGAGTGTTTTTTTTTTTTTCACTCTGCAAGTCCTTGTTTCCAGGGACCTGTAAGGACAGTGAGTGAATTGTCCTTGTGCTATATTGTGCTTAAAAAAAACATTTATTCTAGGGACAGAAAACTGTAGGTAGGGAGAGTGTCAGTTTATTTCACTCTGCAAGTCCTTGTTTCCAGGGACCTGTAAGGACAGTGAGTGAATTGTCCTTGTGCTATATTGTGATTAAAAAAAACATTTTTTCTAGGGACAGAAAACTGTAGGTAGGGAGAGTGTTTTTTTTCTTTCACTCTGCAAGTCCTTGTTTCCAGGGACCTGTAAGGACAGTGAGTGAATTGTCCTTGTGCTATATTGTGATTAAAAAAAACATTTTTTCTAGGGACAGAAAACTGTAGGTAGGGAGAGTGTTTTTTTTCTTTCACTCTGCAAGTCCTTGTTTCCAGGGACCTGGAAGGACAGTGAGTGAATTGTCCTTGTGCTATATTGTGCTTAAAAAAAACATTTTTTCTAGGGACAGAAAACTGTAGGTAGGGAGAGTGTTTTTTTTCTTTCACTCTGCAAGTCCTTGTTTCCAGGGACCTGTAAGGACAGTGAGTGAATTGTCCTTGTGCTATATTGTGATTAAAAAAAACATTTTTTCTAGGGACAGAAAACTGTAGGTAGGGAGAGTGTTTTTTTTCTTTCACTCTGCAAGTCCTTGTTTCCAGGGACCTGTAAGGACAGTGAGTGAATTGTCCTTGTGCTATATTGTGATTAAAAAAAACATTTTTTCTAGGGACAGAAAACTGTAGGTAGGGAGAGTGTTTTTTTTCTTTCACTCTGCAAGTCCTTGTTTCCAGGGACCTGTAAGGACAGTGAGTGAATTGTCCTTGTGCTATATTGTGATTAAAAAAAACATTTTTTCTAGGGACAGAAAACTGTAGGTAGGGAGAGTGTTTTTTTTCTTTCACTCTGCAAGTCCTTGTTTCCAGGGACCTGTAAGGACAGTGAGTGAATTGTCCTTGTGCTATATTGTGCTTAAAAAAAACATTTATTCTAGGGACAGAAAACTGTAGGTAGGGAGAGTGTCAGTTTATTTCACTCTGCAAGTCCTTGTTTCCAGGGACCTGTAAGGACAGTGAGTGAATTGTCCTTGTGCTATATTGTGATTAAAAAAAACATTTTTTCTAGGGACAGAAAACTGTAGGTAGGGAGAGTGTTTTTTTTCTTTCACTCTGCAAGTCCTTGTTTCCAGGGACCTGTAAGGACAGTGAGTGAATTGTCCTTGTGCTATATTGTGATTAAAAAAAACATTTTTTCTAGGGACAGAAAACTGTAGGTAGGGAGAGTGTTTTTTTTCTTTCACTCTGCAAGTCCTTGTTTCCAGGGACCTGTAAGGACAGTGAGTGAATTGTCCTTGTGCTATATTGTGATTAAAAAAAACATTTTTTCTAGGGACAGAAAACTGTAGGTAGGGAGAGTGTTTTTTTTCTTTCACTCTGCAAGTCCTTGTTTCCAGGGACCTGTAAGGACAGTGAGTGAATTGTCCTTGTGCTATATTGTGCTTAAAAAAAACATTTATTCTAGGGACAGAAAACTGTAGGTAGGGAGAGTGTCAGTTTATTTCACTCTGCAAGTCCTTGTTTCCAGGGACCTGTAAGGACAGTGAGTGAATTGTCCTTGTGCTATATTGTGATTAAAAAAAACATTTTTTCTAGGGACAGAAAACTGTAGGTAGGGAGAGTGTTTTTTTTCTTTCACTCTGCAAGTCCTTGTTTCCAGGGACCTGTAAGGACAGTGAGTGAATTGTCCTTGTGCTATATTGTGCTTAAAAAAAACATTTATTCTAGGGACAGAAAACTGTAGGTAGGGAGAGTGTCAGTTTATTTCACTCTGCAAGTCCTTGTTTCCAGGGACCTGTAAGGACAGTGAGTGAATTGTCCTTGTGCTATATTGTGATTAAAAAAAACATTTTTTCTAGGGACAGAAAACTGTAGGTAGGGAGAGTGTTTTTTTTCTTTCACTCTGCAAGTCCTTGTTTCCAGGGACCTGTAAGGACAGTGAGTGAATTGTCCTTGTGCTATATTGTGATTAAAAAAAACATTTTTTCTAGGGACAGAAAACTGTAGGTAGGGAGAGTGTTTTTTTTCTTTCACTCTGCAAGTCCTTGTTTCCAGGGACCTGTAAGGACAGTGAGTGAATTGTCCTTGTGCTATATTGTGCTTAAAAAAAACATTTATTCTAGGGACAGAAAACTGTAGGTAGGGAGAGTGTTTATTTTCTTTCACTCTGCAAGTCCTTGTTTCCAGGGACCTGTAAGGACAGTGAGTGAATTGTCCTTGTGCTATATTGTGATTAAAAAAAAACATTTTTTCTAGGGACAGAAAACTGTAGGTAGGGAGAGTGTTTTTTTTCTTTCACTCTGCAAGTCCTTGTTTCCAGGGACCTGTAAGGACAGTGAGTGAATTGTTCTTGTGCTATATTGTGATTAAAAAAAACATTTTTTCTAGGGACAGAAAACTGTAGGTAGGGAGAGTGTTTTTTTTCTTTCACTCTGCAAGTCCTTGTTTCCAGGGACCTGTAAGGACAGTGAGTGAATTGTCCTTGTGCTATATTGTGCTTAAAAAAAACATTTATTCTAGGGACAGAAAACTGTAGGTAGGGAGAGTGTCAGTTTCTTTCACTGTGAAAGTCCTTGTTTCAAGGGACAGAGAAGGACACCTGAAGGTAGCCCTTATTGCTTTTTTCCCATCTCCCTGCAGGCCATCTATTAGAATGTCTGGAAGGCAAACAAGGAGAGGCAGACAGTCAGGAGGCAATAAAAGAGGGCAAGCAGGCTCTGTGTCTGGGGGCAACAGTGCTGGTCGTGGACGCGGTGCATTGTCATCAGCACATGGCCATGGGACACGCTTGTCCTTCTTTTCGGCAGCTGGACATGTTGAGCCACATCATGCCGAAGACTTGGTAGAGTGGATGACCAAGCCCTCCTCCTCCTCCTCATCCTCTCTCACCCAGGCTCAGGGTACTGGAAAAGCAGCTGCCAAAGCGTCGTCTTCCCTGGTATCAATGTCAGACAAATCATCAGTCACTCCTTCCCTAGACCCACCATGTCCTCCTCCTGAGGAGTCCCCCGAACTGTTTCAGCACAGTGTTGGGTACATGCTCCAGGAGGATGCCCAGCGTTTCGAAGGGTCTGATGATGAAACCCAGCTAGAGGAAGGCAGTAGCGTGAGAGCAGACAGAGGGGATGCTCAAGAAGGACACCAATCTGGCAGTCATGTTCCAGCAGCTGCAGCATACTGCCAGATTGGCTCCAGTGATGAGGAGGGAGGGGATGATGAGGTCACTGACTCCACGTGGGTGCCTAATAGGAGAGAGGAGGAGGAGGAGGATGAGGAGGAGGCACATCTCCAACGAGGCAGGATGCCCTTTGGTGGCCAGCCTAAGGGCAGTACACCAACGGAATCACACCGCAGAGCTCCGCCTGTGCAGGGCGCTGCCTCTGCCCGTCATTCAAAAAGTTCTTTGGTGTGGGCCTTTTTTGAGGCTAGTGCATCAGATCGCACAGCTGCTGTTTGCAACATATGTCTCAAGCGTATATCGCGTGGCCAAAACATCAGCCGCTTGGGTACCACATGCCTGACCAGACATATGTTGACCTGCCATGCAGCTCGTTGGCAAGCCTACCTCAAAGACCCACACCAAAGAACAAAGCGGACCTCTCCTTGCACCGCATCAGCTGGGATCTCCAACCCCACTATAACTTCAGTCCTCTCTGAAACATGCACTGAGAGGAATGAAGGTGTAGAATTAGGTGTGTCACAGCCAAGTACTTGCGCCCACTCTGCTAGCAGTACACCGACGTCCGATTCTAGCAGGCAAATTTCCCTGCCCCAGCTGCTGGACCGTCGAAAGAAGTTCACTCCCAGCCATCCACATGCCCAGCGGTTGAATGCTAGCTTGGCTAAATTGCTAGCGCTTCAACTGCTGCCTTTTCAGTTGGTAGACTCGGCCCCCTTCCGTGAGTTTGTGCAATGTGCGGTTCCTCAGTGGCAGGTTCCCAAACGCCACTTTTTCTCACGGAAGGCTATTCCGGCTCTCTACCGGCATGTGGAAGGCAATGTCTTGGCCTCGCTGGACAGGGCGGTCAGCGGTAAGGTGCATATTACCGCTGACTCATGGTCCAGCAGGCATGGACAGGGACGTTACCTTTCTTTCACGGCCCATTGGGTCACTCTTTTGGCAGCTGGGAAGGATTCAGGACAAGGTGCAGTAGTGTTGGAGGTTGTCCCACCGCCACGCCTCCAAAATGCTACTACTGGTTGTGACACACCTCTCTCCTCCACCCCCTCCTCTTCTTCTTCCTCCATGGCCTCTTCCTGTGGTTTGTCCTATGAACCAGCGGTGCTCCGTAGCCGTTCACGGGGCTACGCAAGTACGCAGGCAAAAAGATGCCATGCCGTGCTTGCGCTGGTGTGTTTGGGGGACAGAAGCCACACTGGGGCAGAGGTCCTGTCTGCTCTGCAGGGCCAGGCCGAGAGGTGGTTGACGCCACGCCAGCTTAAGCCAGGAATGGTGGTTTGCGACAATGGCACCAACCTCCTCTCCGCCCTCCGACAGGGACAACTGACCCATGTGCCCTGTGTGGCTCACGTCCTTAACCTGGTGGTGCAGCGCTTCTTGGGCAGGTACCCGGGCTTACAGGATGTCCTGAGGCAGGCCAGGAAAGTCTGTGTGCATTTCCGCAGATCTTATAATGCCAGTGCTCGCCTGGCTGAGCTGCAAAAGGAGTTGAACCTGCCCAAGAACCGCCTTATATGTGACATGCCCACCAGGTGGAACTCAACGTTGGCCATGCTGCAGCGGCTGCACACGCAGCAGAGGGCCATCAATGAGTACCTGTGCGACTACGGCACCAGGACAGGGTCAGGGGAGCTTGGTTTTTTTTCTCCACGCCAGTGGGGCATGATCAGGGATGCATGCACTGTCCTGGCACCATTTGAGGAGGCCACGAGGATGGTGAGCAGTGACAGTGCATGCATCAGTGACACTGTACCTCTTGTCCACCTGTTGGAGCACACGCTGCGTGGAATAATGGACAGGGCACTTGAGGCAGAACAGAGGCAGGAAGAGGAGGACTTCCTTGCCTCTCAAGGCCCCCTTTACCCAGACAGTGTTCCTTCTGTCCCACCCATCGCACAGGAAGAGGAGGAGGAGGAGGAGGAGGAGGATTGTGTCAGCATGGAGGTGGAGGCTGGCACTCAGCATCATCAGCAGCAGTCTTTTAGGGATGATTTACAGTCCCAAGAAACCAGTGGACTTGTACGTGGCTGGGAGGAGGTGGCTGCGGATCATGTCGTCCTTAGTGACCCAGAGGACTCCGGAGCGAATGCCTCAGCAAACCTACGCTGCATGGCCTCCCTGATCCTGCAAAGTCTGCGGAAGGATCCTCGTATTCTTCGGATCAAGGAGAGGGACCATTACTGGCTGGCCACTCTCCTTGATCCACGGTACAAGGGTAAGGTTGCGGACCTTATGTTACCGTCGCAGAGGGAGCAGAGGATGAGACAACTCCGGGAGGCCTTGCAGAAAGGTCTGTGCAACACGTTCCCAGAGACTGGGAGGTTGCAAACTCCTGGTCCTGGACAACGAGTTGCTGAGGCTTCGGCCAGTCAAAGAAGGAGCGGTGGGGAAGGTGGCCGTCTGACCGATGCGTTCAGACAATTCTTTAGTCCGCAGCCCCAAAGTATGATCGGTTCCAGCAACCATCGCCAGCGTCTGATAAACATGGTGCAGGAATATCTAGGGGCAAGGTCAGACTTGGACACCTTCCCCACCGAAAATCCTCTGGCTTACTGGGTCTTGAGGATGGATCATTGGCCAGAGCTTGCACAGTATGCAATTGAGCTACTGGCCTGTCCTGCATCCAGCGTTCTTTCGGAACGCACATTCAGTGCTGCTGGAGGATTTGTCACGGATCACAGGGTGCGCCTGTCCACCGACTCGGTTGATCGACTGACTTTCATCAAGATGAACCAGTCTTGGATCACCACCAGCTACCACACACCTGATGCTGATATAACAGACTAATTGATTTTAACATGTCACATCCCTTCAAGACTGATGCTGATGCTGAGTGCCTGTGCTGTTATGTTGACTGGCTATCCTCCTCCTCCGAGTCCTCAATGATACGATTGATGATGATAGCTTGGAAGATCATTTTTGTTTATGGGTGCCGCCACCAGTGCCTAACGCCCAATTTTTCAGCCCCTGTTTAACAGGGGCGTGTAATTACAATTTTTGAAGCAATACTTTGCAACAGGGCTCATTGCTGTGCTCCAAGTACAGTATCTGTGAGGGGTTGCAGTGTTGTGCCACCAGTGCCTAAGGCCCAATTTTTCAGCCCCTGTTCAACAGGGGCATGTAATTACAATTCTTGATCTAATAATTCACAGCAGGGCCCATTGCTGCACCCACCAAGAGTAACTGTCAGGGCTTACAGTGTTGTGGCACCAGCACCACCATCAAAGGCCCAATTTTTACTACCACTGTTCAACAATTATATGTAATTAAAATTCCTGATATAATAGTTGACAGCAGGGCGTTCCAGCACCAACCAAGAGTAACTGTGAGTGCTTACAGTGTTGTGCCAACACCAACAACTAAGGGGCCTATTTCTGCAGAGTATATACGGCAGGTCCCTACTTTCAAACATCCAACTTACAAACGACTCCTACTTGCAAACGCAAGAAGACAACAGGAAGTGAGAGGAAATCTACCACTAGGAAGGAAAATTCTCTCCTGTAAGAATAAATATGGGAGAAAGGTGTCTCCTCTGTACTGATGCTTTATCAGCAATCCTTGTTTCAAGAAAAACACCACATTTCAAAAACAGTTGTCATTGGGACGGAAAGTGAGGTGAAATGTTCTGAACAGGGGCACAGACAGCAAAACAAATGTTACAGGGGTGATAACCCTTACCTATGTTTTCCAAAAAGTTTAAAAATAGATTTTTGGGCTGGAGCTACACTTCAACAATGTACCTGTTCAAAATTACAAACAGATTCTACATAAGAACAAACCTACAGTCCCTGTCTTGTATGCACCGCCTGTATAGGGCTGTTCAGAGTATATAGGGCCTTTTTTATTTTATGTGCGGGGTTCCCCTTAATATCCATACAAGACCCAAAGGGGCTGGTAATGGGCTGGGGTAGGGGGGGGGGGTCATGGGGTAGCTATGCCATTTTTCTTAAAGAATTTCATCCATATTACCGGGACCAGACATTACATTAAAGCCGCAAGCAGTTTTAAATGGCTTTTTTTTCCTTTAGAAGTGTCATTTTGTGCAGGGACAGTTCTAAACACGGGAAACACGTGGCACTTCACAGGCATACTTTAGACACCCCCCAGGTACGATATTTAAAGGAATATTTGACTTTTTTTTTTTCACTTTATGCATCATTAAAATGACTGCTCCCGAAAAACGACCGTTTTTAAAACTTCTTTTTGCATTGATACATGTCCCCTGGTGCAGAACCCGGGTTCCCAAACCCTTTTTAGGACAATAACATGCATAATAGTTGTTATAATTAGCACTTTAGAATTCGAACGTTCGCATCCATTGTATTTAATAGGGTTCTAATGTTCGTTCGAACTTTCGGTCCGTTCGCGGGTTCTGGTGCGAACCGAACCCGGGGGTGTTCGGCTCATCACTACCCCAGATGGATTGTATTATCCTGGACCTTCGTTAGTAATCTACGAAGCAAGTTTTGTTCAGTTAATTAGTTAATTTAATTTTATATATATATATATATATATATATATATATATATTATTTTCATTTTTTCCTTTTTATAAAATTTTTCTGTTTTCTTTATAATTTTCTGTATTCAACTAGTTAACTCAATTGGTGACCTAGCCATGCCTACAGTTTGAACCCAATAAGGAATCAAAAAAAGGGGGGGGGGGAGAAATGAAACAATGTTTCAAGCAAGAATTTTTCAGAGAGGAATTGGATAATGACTACAAATTTATTAAAGTGGAAGTAAACCCTCCTATCATTTTCAGCCAAGGAAGCTGCCATCTTGACCTTTGTTTAATCTTCAACTGCCATGATGTTGCACATGTGACCAGTTATGACAACAGCCATTGGATGGTTTGACAGTTTGTTTGAGAGCACAACCAATGTGGCAGTTAGCATTTCCGGCATGCCGGGAATTTAACTGTTTTTTTAAACTGTTAAATCAGTGGGTTTACTTCCACTTTAAATATTATCCACATATAAATCACATTTAGTTACAATAGGGGTAGGCTCGTACAGATTACTAAATACTGTATTTTTATAAGAACGATCTTATGAACCAAGATAATTAAGTTGCACACAAATGACTAACATGACAATATTAACCTGTAATATGAAGTAAATACTTTTAATAAAAATCTATTGTTAAAAAAAAAAAAAAAAACGGCGCATACGCACAGGGGATTCTCGGCTGAAAGCCAGGCAGATGCCAGACTTTGCCGGAAAGAAGTCTCCCGCGTGCATGCGCAGGAGTGACGACATCGTGGCTATAGCCACTCAGAGCGCTGGAGCCGCGATACCCGGAAGACACGCCGAGGCAACATGTCATCTCCCTCGGCGTGGACCAGGTAAGTTACCGACGCCTCGTTCTCAGGTAAGTATTTCATAATTAGCGGTGCATACTAGCTCATTATGCCTTTTGCTTTACAGGGTTAAAAAAAAAAAAAACGTTCAGCGGGTATACAACCGCTTTAAAAAATAAATAAATAATAATTATCTCTTAACATACACAGACATATCTCTCCAGTAATATATAAATCAAAATGCTCCTCCTAACTGCTGTTACCTGTGGTTCTTCTTCTGTTACTTGTAACTGTATATGCCACTCACTTCGGGTCAGAATTTCCTGTGAAGTGATGATGAGTAGGCACTGGCAACGTCTCACTCGGCGGCTCGGCCACTGACTGCACTGAGTAGGCGGCGCCGGCACTGGCCGGATCTACACAACATGCACACAGGCAGGCAGCCAATCACTGAAGAGGAGCGGCGGAACGGCCAAGCTATCTCATCCGATGATCGGGCCGGGGGTGAGGGAGGGACATCAGATGTGTCAGGACAGAGAGAAGCCGGCTGATTCAGAAAAAAGTCAGCGGCGGCCACGGCGTACACTGCAGCTGGCAACTATAACACCTTCTTGACGATTCCGGGGGGGGCGGGTAATTGCCCCCCCTTGCCCCTACCTGCGGACGCCCATGAGTGGAGGAACCCTTAACCCTTAACCCAGATAGCAAGCAATTGTGCTGCAAGATTGAAAATGACTTGCTAAGCTTTGTTGCACAATTGCAGCAAGTCCGCATTGCATGACTCCAGATCAACTTTCTTTGCAAACATTCTGCAAGTCTGCTGCAAGTTCTGATTCAGGTTTGATGTGCAATATAGTCATCCCACTGAAAGTTCATGCTGTAGACTTGCAAAGCTCTTGCTGTAGACTCACCACTGCAACTTTGCTCTTGCTAGAGGCTTGCAAATTTGTTACAAATTGGAAAAGAGTCAACTTGTGCTTCAAGTGTTCTGCAAGTGTATAACTGTGAAAATGTGGCAAGTTATCCTTGCTATCTGGGAATGCATCACAGAACTACAGGGGTAAATTTTTCTGCACCTTCATACAAACCTTTGTATCTCACCAGTATTTTTTTTTTTTTTTTTTAATATCCTCACGTTATTTAAAAAAAATTGAAAATAACACTACAGAAGTCCAAAACAATCATCACATATAGTGTAACCGGTGTCCGACATACTTTCCTTGAGAATGAATCTGGCTTGCTGCCTGCAAGCTGCTGTGCTAGACATGTGCAATTAATTTAGTTCCGAATTAGTTTTTTAATGAATTTAGACAAATTCGTTAATTCGGAAATATCGGAATTTTCAAATTTCCAATTTTTTCTGGAAATTCGGAAATTTGAAAATTCGGAAATTCGAAAATGTGAAAACTTGAAAATAAGAATGAAAATCCGAAAATCCAAAAGAACGAAAATCCGAAAATCCAAAAGAACGAAAATCCGAAAATTCAAAAGAACGAAAATCCGAAAATTCAAAAACCTGAAAATTTGAATATCTGAAAGAAAAACTAACTAATAATAACTTTTACTAACTATTAAATTATAGGTATTGGGATTTCCTTTCAAATTTGACTGTTAGTGAAGGTAACGAATACAAATTTATCCGAAGTTACGAATTATCCATAAAAACGAATGCCGTATCTAAACCAATGGAATAATAATAATAATAAAAACATATTATTATTTACTATTATTTAATTCCATTCCATTTGTTTAGATATAGCATTCTTTATTTTGGATATTTCGTAACTTCTGATAAATCCGTATTCGTTATGTTCACTAACAGCCAAATCTGAAAGGAAATTCCAATACCTATAATTTAATAGTTTATTTTTATTAGTTAGTTAGTTTTTATTTAGAATTTTCTGATTTTCCTTTCTTATGTTCGAATTGTCGAATTTTCTAATTTACAAATTTACGAATCCCGAATTTACAAATTTTTGAATTTACAAATTTTTCACATTTCCGAAAGAAAGAGTGTAATACTTGTGGGGCGCTTGGGGTGCTGGGAGATGTAGTCCAGGATGACAGCCATGTTATGAGGCAACAGCTGCTTCGAACTACAAATCCCAATGACCTGTGCAGCAGGAGGATCAAGGCGAAGGGATATATATCGGTTGAACTGGATGAACTTATAGTATACATACAAACAAAAATTATGGTCATGGGAATGCGGCATATCACAAAAAAAAAATTACAAAAATAGAAAATATATTATAAAGTTTTTTCAAAAATTAATTGCAGAAGCAAATTTCAAGTTTAGCGAAATACATGGTACAGAATAAAAATTGATTAATCGATTGCCGACCAGCCTCCGGCGGCGGCAGGTCGGCTCTCCTGTGCAAATCACCGTTGCTGTACAGCGGCTCACGCAGGCGCGATAGCGGGCGGGGACCCATTGCACACTGCGGGAGCGTGTCCGTGGGTCGGGCGGACTCTATGTCCACCGGCGACCCGCGATCGCCTGTTACAGAGGCAGAACGGGGAACTGCCTTTGTAAACAAGGCGATTCCCCATTCTGACAGGTGACATGACAGAGATCTACTGTTCCCAGTGATCTGTCATGTCACCTGTCCCATCAGTCCCATCCCCCCTACAGTAAGAACACACCTAGGGAAAACATAACCCCTTGATCGCGCCCCTAGTGTTAACCCCTTCCCTGCCAGTGACATTTATACAGTAATCAGTGGCTATTTATAGTTTTGATCGCTGTATAAATGTCAACGGTCCCAAAAAAGTGTCAAAAGTGTCCGATCTGTCCGCCGCAATGTCGCAGTCTCGCAAAAAATCGCAGATCGCCACCATTACTAGTAAAAAAAATAAAAAATGATAAAAATGCCATAAATCTATCCCCTATTTTGTACATGCTATAATGTTTGCGTAAACTAATCAATATACGCCTATTGCGTTTTTTTATTTTTTTACCAAAAATATGTAGAAGAATATATATTGGCCCAAACTGATGAATAAATTTGTTTTTTTTATATATTTTTTGGATATGTATTATAGCAAAAAGTAAAAAAAATATGTTTTACCCTTAAAAATCTCCATGATGTTTAAAAAATTGTACAGGTTGCATGTTTTGAGTTACAGAGGAGGTCTAGTGCTAGAATTATTGCTCGCGCTCTAACGATCGCAACGATACCTCACATGTGTGGTTTGTACACCGTTTTCATATGCGAGCGCTGCTCATGTATGCGTTCGCTTCTGCACGCGAGTTCGGCGGAACGGGGCACATTTAAAAATGTTTTTTTTTTTATTTTTTTTTATTTTACCTTTTATTTTTAATTTTGACACTGTTCTTTTACAAAAAAAAGTGTGTGACTTTTATTCCTATTACAAGGAATGTAAACATCCCTTGTAACAGAAAAAAAGCATGACAGGTCCTCTTAAATATGAGATCTGGGGGTCAAAAAGACCTCACATCTCATATTAACTCCAAAATGTAATAAAATAAAATAAAAAATGATATGGAGACGGGTGGGGGCCATCTTCCCCTCACTCGTCTCCATACCCAGCCAGCAGAAGGATATGATCTCCTCCGCCGCTCCGGTAAGCGGCGGAGGGCACCGGAGAGCGGCGGGGGGGGCCTCTCCCGCCGGCGATAAAAGTGATCTTGCAGCGAATCAGCCGCGGAGACCACTATTATCGGAAACCGGACCGCTCACTGAAGAAGAGGATACCGGGGTTATGTCAGCTAGCTGCTGCCATAACAAAGATATCCCTCTTCAAAGTGCCGACGTATATCGGCGTGAGCTGGTCCGGAAGTGGTTAATTGTGTTCATTAATCAATTTTTATTCTGTACCATGTATTTTGCTAAACAAGAAATGTGCTTCTATGATGAATTTTTTAATAAAGTTTATAATATATTTTCTATTTTTGGAATTTTATTTTGTAATATGCCTCATTTAACCACTTCAGCCCCGGAAGGATTTGCCCCTCAATGACCGGGCCATTTTTTGCGACACGGCACTGCATCGCTTTAACTGACAATTGCGCGGTCATGTGACGCTGTACCCAAACAAAATTGACGTCCTTTTTTCCCCACAAATAGAGCTTTTTTTTGGTGGTATTTAATCACCTCTGCGTTTTTTATTTTTTGCGCTATAAACAAAAAAAGAGCGATTTTGAAAAAAAAAGCAATATTTTTTTGCTAAAATAAATATCCCCAAAAAATATATTAAAAAAACAAATTTTTTGCTCAGTTTAGGCCGATACGTATTCTTCTACATATTTTTGGTAAAAAATCGCAATAAGCGTATATTGATTGGTTTGCGCAAAAATTATAGCATCTACAAAATAGGGGATATGTTTATGGCATTTTTATTATTATTATTTTTTTAATAATAATGGTGGCGATCTGCGATTTTTATCATGACTGCGACATTATGGCGGACACATCTGACACTTTTGATGCTACTTTGGGACCATTGTCATTTATACAGCGATCAGTGCTATAAAAATGCACTGATTACTGTGTAAATGACACTGGCAGGGAAGGGGTTAACCACTAGGGGGCGGGGAAGGGGTTAAGTGTGTCCTAGGGAGAGATTCTAACTGTGTGGGGGCTGGGCTATGAGTGACACGACAGTGATCACTGCTCCCGATGACAGGGAGCAGTGGATCACTGTCCTGTCACTAGGCAGAACAGGGAAATGCCTTGATTACAAAGGCATCTCCCCGTTCTGCCTCTCCGTGTCACGATCGTGGGACACCGTCAGACATCGAGTCCGCACGTCCCGCTGGCACTGTTACTGAGCTTGCGGCTGGCACGCGCGCCCACACGGTGGGATTTTTAAAGCAACGTACAGGTACGTTGCTTTGCCCACAGGAGCCATTTTGCCGACGTACAAGTGTGTGAGCCGGCCGGCAAGAGGTTCACTTGTAAACAACAAATCTCAGAAAGAGGCTCGGCCCTTAAGTGGTTAAGAGCTGGCATATGGCACATGATTATTATATTGGATTCATAAGAAACCAATACATGGTACAATAGAATAGACGAATGAATGATAGATATAAAATGTAGGGATCAGACTGTCTTGACGTATAGTAACTTTACGCGTTTCGTGGCTCATGTCCACTCATCAGGAGTATGTTGCCAAAATTATCTGTGAATATAAGTAATAGATAAAAGATGTATAGGAGGTAAAAATCCCTATATGGGTAACAACAAATGATATAACAGAGGCAAAAAGTCTAAAGCCGTGTACACACGATCGGTTTTACAGATGAAAACAGTCCGATGGACTTTTTTCATTGGACAAACTGATCGTGTGTGGACCCCATCGGTCTTTTTTCCATCGGTATAAAAAAATAGAACATGTTTTAAATTTTACTGCGTCTGTGGGGAACTCCATCGGAGAAAAAACCCATGCATGCTCAGAATCAAGTCGACGCATGCTCAGAAGCATTGAACTTAATTTTTCTCGGCTCTTCGGAGTGTTTTACGTCACAGCGTTTGGGACGGTCGGTTTTTTGACTAATAGTGTGTAGGCAAGACTGATGGAAGTCAGCTTCATCGGATTACCGATGGAAAAATCTATTGGTTTAAAATCCATAGGAAATCCGATCGTGTGTACAGGGCTTAATACTCATATGTCAGCTCAGAAAAAAATCCAGCCTACAAGATAGAAGTGAGGGTTGCCAATGACAAAGTCTGACCCGGGGCTGAGGCAGGGACATCCCACCCTGACCAGGGGAACAGCACAGGAACCGGCCAGGGGGGAAAGAGTGATTCATGTATGGGAAGCAGAAAAGCACATCTGACCAACACTGGTCTGAAAAAACATAATAGATAAAACTGCTATGGGGCAGACGGCAAGAGGTTAAATGTCCACTTTAGGTATTAATAATCAATAGGGTCACTCATTCCATGCCTCTTGTCTCTCTTTGTAGCAGCTGGACACTAGGGATGAGCTTCAAGTTTGAGTCGAACGTAAGTTCGACTCAAACATCGGCCATACGAACATTACGGGCTGTTCGTGCCGAGTGGCGCGTCACGGCCCATAATTCACTGCGGCATCGCAGTGCATTGCTGGCTGATGATGGGCCAAGCATGCACTATGACCCGCATGCTTTGGCCAATCACAGCGCGGTAAGAACGGAGAGCCATAATTGGCCAAAGGCAGGGTGGCTTTGGCCAATTATGCCTCAGGGGATTTAGTACACGCCCCACACTATATAAGGCCGCCTGGAAGTCGGCCTTGTGTAGTGTGTTCCGGCTTGCTGAAAGATAGAGAGAGAGAGAGAGAAAGAGTGTAATTTCATTTGAGTTAGATAGAGGAGGCAGACGAGTCAGTTAGCTGCAGTTACAGTGTATTTAGTCTATATATGCATCCTAGGTGTTGTATATATATATATATATATATATATATATATATATACACTGTATTCAGTTTAGCTAGATCCGTTCCTGTTATTCTCTTCCTAATAGGCTTACAGGCAGGCAGCTGCAGTATTTTCAGTCAGTGTACTGTATCCTGTGCACAGTGTGCAACTAAAGGTAACTGCAGACAATTCCTGGTGTTCTCTTCCTAATAATACCAATCCTTTTTTCCCTAAAAACCCCAAATTTTCTACATACCATTGTCAATGGGACAGAAAGTGAGGTGAAATCTTCTGAACAGGGGCACAGACAAAATGCTACAGGGGTGATAACCCTTCCCTATGTTATCCAAAAAGCTTAAAAATAGATTTTTTTGGCTGGAGCTACACTTAAACAATGTACCTGTTCCAAATTACAAACAGATTCTACTTAAGGACAAACCTACAGTCCCTGTCTTGTTTGCACCGCCTGTATACGGCTGTTCAGAGTATATAGGGCCTCGCGCCTTTCCTTTTTTTTATTTGGGTGCGGGGTTCCCCTTAATATTCATACATTGCATATTAGCCTTTAAAATTCACACTTTTGATTTCTGACGTTCGAGTCCCATAGACTTTAACAGGGTTCAAAAGTTCGCGCAAACTTTCGGTCCGTTCGAATGTTCTGATGCGAACCGGGGGGGGGGGGTGTTCGGCTCATCCCTACTGGACACAGAGTGTTGAAATAATTGTGTTTGTTCAATTTCCTGTCCAAGGGAAGGAAAGAAACAAAACCAGGAGTATCAGTAGGGTAGAGGCCTGAGGAGTGGGTGGCAAGGAACTGAGAAGCCTTTTGTACCAGCGGCTCCTTTGGAGGTAGCACTACGTAGTTATACTGATACATGTATTCTCCATATATTCCGTGATACAGCTTCCTCCAGCAACCATATGGTTAATCTATAGATTTCTGTAATTGATTCAGTGTGTACAGCAATATTTGTTTATACAGCACACGGTGAGCTCAAGGAGTCTAGTCTGCCATGTTGGACATGTTTGCTCTTTTACACATATGTGTTTATTTATGTTGCTTCAGTATTATATGCAGCATAACATTATTCAGAATGCCTTGTCACAAATTCAATACAGAAGTCAGATCTCCGAGAATCGGGTCTTGCAAATTACAGAATTGGCTCAGAAGCAGAAAATGAGAACGTGACAACACAAGCTGTGGTTTTTGGCAGATTTAGAAAATATCTGGCCAAAAAAGTGAGACTCTTTTGTAAAGGAATGGAAGGAAAAAAATATTTGCCCATAGCAACCGGTTAGATTCCGGGGAAAATTGTTTTAGAGATGGTTAGTAGCAGTGGTGGATGGTGCTCCAGCCGGGGGAGGCAAACAAACCACCTGACCCCCCCCCCCCTTTCCCACGGGTGGTACTCAGGTGGTCGGGCTCTCAATCGACACCAATGCAGAGCAATGAGAGATGGCTCCGGGCAGCCATCTCCCGAGTCCCTGATCCCCCAGTACATCCTCCCCCCAGCCCGGTCTATATGATCGCTTCTCCTCTCGGCCCTATCGTGCTCCTCCAGGTTCCTGATTGGCCAGGAGGAAAAGCAGGAAGACAAAAGCAAATATTAATTTGCTTTTGTCACACAACTGGGTGGGCTTGGAGCGCAGTTTTTTTTAAAACAATAATGCCGCGTACACACGACCGTTTTTCCCGTCGAGAAAAATTAAATTTTTCCCTTTGGACGAGAAAAACGATCGTCTGTGGGCTTTTTGTCGTTTTTCTCGACGGGAAAAACGGCATTAATCACGACGAGAAAAATTAGAACATGCTCTAATTTTTCTCGTCGTGATTCCCGTCGTTTTTTTTCCGCTGCAGTTTTCCCATAGGGAAACACTGCCGCGGAGCCCACACACGGTCATTTTTTTCGACCAAAAAAAAATGTAATTTAAAAAGGCCGTGTGTGGGGGGAACAAGCTGTTCCTCGTTTTTCACGTCGATTTTCTCGACAGTGTTTTCACCGTCAAAAAAATCGATCGTGTGTACGCAGCATTAGAGTATCAGGCTCTAATCATGTGCTTCAAAAAAATATTAATCCCCCATTGGAATCCATGCGTCCGGTGCCCTGCATGTAGATTAGGGGCCGGGCGCATTGGATTAGGGGCCCAGTATGGAGCGCCCGCCACTGGTTAGTAGCGAAAAGCTAAGATGTGATTGGCTGATGAGATCAGCATATGTCCCAGGCATTGAAAATTGGGTCTATTCTTTAAAAACTTGCTGTGCGAATGCCTTAAAGAGGAACTGCAGTCTGCTCACATAATTTGTGATAAAACATATTTGCCATTCCGAAGCTTCCCTCCAACCACTTTGCATATTATTTTATATATGCTGTGATTCTGTACTTGCCAAATATGCTGCAGAAATCTCCCTCCACTGAGTTTGGCTGCAGCCATGGTAACTGTGGGCAGCTGAAGCTGCTGCCTGTTAACTTCCTGGATTTACACAGACACACAGAGGCACACCTCCAGCTCTGAAGCTCTCATTGGCCCTCTTATGACTCATCCCCCCTCCCTTCCTGGCAAACACTTACGAGAGAGAGAGAGAGAGAGCTGTGCATGATGTCATAAGCCTAGGCTAATGACCAGACAAGAAAAAGGAAGTGGGCTGTATAAGGGATTTACTGGTAAAAGAAAAAATGTTTTACTATCCAAAGTTAAGGGCAGAAGATTTAATAGATGGAAAGTTGAAAAAATGACTGAATGTCCGCTTTAAGCAGTAGCACATCCGTCATTATTAATCCCCATAATATGTCTAAGATGTGTATTTCCCATGATCTTCCGCTCCATCTAGTGGTAATAATGATTATTCGTGGTGCCCGTGCAAATACTTGAGGCATTCGCACAGCAAATGCCTCAACATTTGTTTTATAAATAGACCCAATGCTGAATGCAGGTTGGAGCACACAAGATATTATTTTAAAAAAATGCAGCGCTATCCCTTTAAGAAAGTCACACAAACATGGAAACACATGATATATGTCAATAAAAAGTCTCTGAAATCATGGGACCCAAACGTGAATGTAGTTAGTTCATACAGCTATATGATAAAGAAATAGACAGATGAGTCCTCCACCAGCACCAACACTCCAATCATGCAGCCTCTTACCAAAGATATATGGCTACCTCTCAAGCAGCCAAATAGCGCAGTGTGACAGCTCCAGGCAAGATAATATCCAAAGATACCACTTCAGGCCTCGATATTGCAATAATACTCCAAGTCCTTTTTTAGATGTTTTATTCTGTGCCCTCCAGCAGCTCCAGGTCCTTTGGGTTTTAGAAAATATATTTGTTGGATGGTCCAGAATATAGTATTCAAAAAAGGACTGCTAGTATTATCCATCATTATCCATGTGCCACCTTCTTTAACACAACAACTGACCGGATAGGGTGACCACGTGTCCCAGATTGCCCGGGACAGTCCCGCATTTTGCAGGTGCGTCCCGGGCACCTTCGTTCCAGGACAATACAGTGTCCCGGAATGAAACTGACACAGCTACCCCCCCCCCCGGGGCAATATGATGCCCCCAAAAAAGGCTGCCACATCACTGCTTTACTCACTGACAGTACTTGTCCTGGCTGAGAATGCCTGGAGGAGCACAATCCCCGCCCCCTGCTTGTGATTGGAGAAATCATAAATCCCGCCTCTTGTGTCCAATCACTGTGCTGTGATTCGTTACAGCACAAGCTCATTTTTGGGAAGGGGGGGGGGGTGTCCCTGAATGGTAGTTTGGAAATGTGGTCACCCTATCACCGGATCACCATGACCAGGCCCGGTCTGGCCATAGGGCACACTGGGCATTTGCCCGGTGGCCCAGGGCCTCCCGATCTGTGACCTGATGATAACTGGGCTGCACAGTGGGAGTAAGTGGCGACCACAGTCAGGACAGGACTAACACGGGCCACGGTCGCCGCTCGCCTCCCACTATGCGGCCATGCCTGTGTCTCCTCTCCCGGCTCTCGCCTATGATTTCATCCTATCAGCAGAGCAGGGGGTGGGAAGAGCTGGAGATCTGCACTGAGAGTGGGAGTCTTTTCATTTTAACAAGCGTGTAACCACCCTCTTGTTGACATTATAAGTTAGGCAGCTCCTGTCCTCCTGTCACGTATCAGATAAGACCAGAACTGTGTGGACTGCAACAGAGGAAACCCAAACATAAATAGGTGAAAGTAAGTTTATTAAGGTAAATGCATATAAATGTGAATACACCACCAATACAAACAGAGTGAACAAACCAAACAACCAAACAGTGATAGTAAATCAACCAGCATATATAGCAAAAGGGAGTACCAGAATCGTAGTCAAGTCAGGCCAGGATCATAAACAGGAGATCAGCAGATGGGGGGCCAGGAGTGAACAGACAGGGACAAGATGGAAGAAATCAGACTGCAGGGCAAGGATCCAGGGATACAGGAACAGATACAAACAGGTTCAGGATACAGGAATCAGAGTTCAGGTTCAGGTTCAGGATCAGGATCAGGATACAGGAATCAGGGTTCAGGATACAGGAATCAGGGTTCAGGTTCAGGTTCAGGATCAGGATCAGGATAACAGGTAAACAGGCTTCAGGTCAGGGCACGAGGACAATACCAGGGCAAGGTGTGTGTGCACTTGCCAGGTATTTATACTATTACCTGCTAACAAGCTCAGGTGATGCCTGACTGCAGAAGGTAAAATCTGCTCCACACTGCCAGGATCCATCCGCTGGTGGACGCCAGTCCTGCGGCCCAAAGATGACATAACACCAGCAGTGAGAATGAGAAGCTCCCCTGACAGTTCTAAACTGCCAGGAGACACCTGCTGGTGGACCTCAGTACTGCACGCCAAATGATAGATATTACCAGCGGATGGAACCTTTCCTGACACCTCCGTCCAGATCTGCTGCTCCTCCCGCCCTCGGCCTGCTGATAGGTAGGACTTTGCCGGGGTGACAATGAGTAAAGGGGGGGCAATGTGATTATATAAAAAAGGGGGGAGGCATGACTGCAAGGGGCACTGTGATTAGAGAGAAAATGGGGGGGGGGGTGGCATCACTGCAAGGGGCACTGTGATGGGGGACTCTGATTGCTAGGGGCACTGTGATATAAAGGGGACTGCACAGTACAGTGCAGTCCCCAGTGTGGAGGACCAACTCCATAGATATCCCATCGCCAACTGGCCTGTGAATGCCACCCCCCCACCCCCATTGGTCCCTGGAAAAATTGGCTGCTCAGTCTAAAATGCCCAGGCCTATTTTTTGTCCCTGACCATGACCCTCTTAAACAATGTGTGTCAGGTAGCACTTTTCCTGGACCAATGCAGCTCTCTCTCCTCTGAAAACAAATCAATCATGTAAACATAATGAATACGGCAACACTAAATGATTTACTTGAAGTGGTTTTAATAGCTCAAGGTTTTTTTTACCTTTATAAATAGAATGCACCTTCTATGTGCAGCAGTCCCCAGCCTCCCCTAATACTTACCTGAGCTCCCTCTCAATCCAGTAATGTGCTTGAGAGCTGAGCTTCTCCCAGGCCTCTCATTACTTATTGGCTAAAACAGCCAGTGAGCCAATGAGAAGAGAGAGGGGGTGGGGCAGAGCCACTGCTCTGTGTGTCTTATGGATGTATAGAGCGAGGCTTGGGAGCGAGCAAGCACCAGTGCCTCCAGAGCAAGTGGCAGGCACTGACTGAAGAGGAGGAGCCAGGAGTGCCAGCGGGGGACCCGAAAAGAGGAAGATCGAGGCTGCTCTATGCAAAATCCTTACACAGAGCGGGTAAGTATAACATGTTTGTTATTTCTTTTTCATATGAACCTTGAATGTTACTTGAACCACTTGCCGACAGCAATCTGTATATTTACATTGCGGTTTACCAGAGTTATGTTTGGCCTTGTTGCACTTTTCTCTTCTACCACTAGGTGGCCGGGTTCTTGGTGGTACTAGATACGAAAATGGCAACTTGAGGTCAGGTTATGGGTATGTGAGGTAGCTCAGGCTATGGGCAGGGGTTTTCGTGAATCCCTTGGCCTGCTGGGAGCACTTATATATTTGGGTGGAGTCAGGTGATTGGGGTTCGGTGCCACCAGGACAGCTGTCTGGGTGGACATGTGTCATGTGCTCCGGGCTGCTAGGCCAGAGATTGGGCCTATCTCGGGGGCATCTAGCTGCCAGGCTGTCTGAGGGCCTATCCAGAAGCAGGAGAGCAGCGCAGGGCTGGGATTGCGGCTTGCAGTCCAACCAGAGGTGACGGTTCTGCCGGCCAGAGAACCTGTCGTGGTCGGAGGTAGAGGGGAAGCTGTCGCCACTAAGGGACCGTCAACCTTTTTACCAGGGACCACAGTGAGTAACTGAAGTACCGGAGCAGTATTCTCACTGAATGGCACGGTGGAGAATCGGGAAACTTCAGGCTGTGATCAAGCCAGGGACCCAACCAGCGGAGGTGACGCTTGCAGAGCAGCCTTGTGTGTCAAGCCAGGGACCGAGCAGGCCAGTGGGGTGAAGCTTGAGAGGTATCTTGAGTGCCAAGCTAGGGACCCAGCAGAGAAGCGGTGGTGACGCTTGAAGAAGATACCACCGTGAAGATTAGAGGAGCCTAAGGGATTCAGTGGCAGTGAATCAGAGGGTCTAGTGAGAGACCGGGAGCTTAGTGGGCTGAAGAACTACAAGGAGAAGTTGTAGAAAAGGTGAAAGAACTGTTACGCTTTGTGTTAAGAACTGTTAAAGACTGTTGCCATAGGAGACAGCATTCCTGCATGTGCAGATGTGGTGTCTTGCTGGATGCCTTTCCCTGCACAGCTGTCCTCCTATTGAAGTCTCAGAGTCTGCCAATTGAACTTGCAACCACTTGTCCTGGCCCTAATTCTCTTTCCGCCATAAAAGATTGTAAGAGAAATAAAATCTCTTTTGCATTTAAGAAGTGTCTGGCGCCCAATAACTTATCCACCTTGCACCCACTATGACTCTCAACCCATCACATACAGAAGGATGTCAGCTATCTCTGGCCCTGGAGGTTCTCATTAGACTGAAGGAGGCTGGAGACCTTTTTTTATTGATTAAACCAAAAATATTGCATTCGAAAATCCACTTAGGATTGCCACCTGTCCGGGATTCACCCAGACAGTCCAGGTTTTGAATCATGTGTCAGGGTTTCAGTCCACCTGAAACCCAGACACACTGTTCAGGCAGGAATGTGGCTCGGAACAGGGCTTGACAGGAGGGAGAGGGGGCACTATGTGCTCCACATTACTATTCTCTTTGGAGCGCCCAAAGGTGTCCCAGGTCTGTTACGATCTTAGTGTATACTAAAACACAAAAACAATTACTGTGTGTCCTGCTAAAGTGTTTGGGTTGAACAAAAAGCGGCAACCCTAAATCCACCGCACACATACTGTGTGACATAAAAAATTGCAACAATCGCCATTTTATTCCCTAGGCTCTCTGCTAAAATTTTTTTTTTAAAATGTTTGGGGGTTCTAAGTAATTTTCCAACCAAAAATACTGATTAAAACTTGTAAACAAAAAGTGCCAGAAAAAGCCTGGTCGGTAAGGCCCCTTCCACACTGAGGCGTTGAAAAAACGCAAAAAAATTATGAGTTTTTTACCGCGATTTTACCGCGTTCACGGTAAAAATAGCGCTAACGTATATGCGTTTTTACCACGTTTTTGCGGTAAAAAGGATTATTTGGTATCCCACAATCCTCCACTCTACTGCGGTCATGTGACCTTCCCACAGCTTCTGGGTGTTTTTTACCGCGTTTTTACCGCGTTTTTACAGCGGTACTCATTCATTTCAATGGGGATAGGCGTTTTTACAGCGCTATTTTATGCGCCCCAAAGATGCTCCAAAAAAGCTGTTTGCAGGATTTTTTCCAACGCACAGCCAGCAAAATGCCTCATTGTGAAAGCCCTCAGGGCTTTCACATTGAGAATGATGGGGCAGGATTATTTCAGGCATTTTTACAGCGCTGTTTTTACCGCGAAAACTTGGTAAAAACGCCTCAGTGTGAAAGGGGACGAAGTGAATGAATCCAAAATGAAAACAAATGTTTCCGTCGTGCAAATCGCTAATCATCAGTCCAATCAGCTTTGCTGGGAGTGGACAAAGCCCAATTCCAGGCTCGGACAGGCCATAATGAAAGTACAGTGGAACCTTGGATTTATGAGCATAATCCGTTTCAGGAGAATGCTCGTAATCCAAAGCACTCGCATATCAAAGCGAGTTTCCCCATTGAAGTCAATGGAAACAAAAATGATTCGTTCCGCATTGACTTCTATGGCATGCAATACCGCATGTGGCCAGAGGTGGCGGGGCGCCGGAGAGCCTTGGAAATACTCGGGACAGCTCGGCTGAACTCGGAAACCCTCGGAAAGGCTCGGGAACGGAGTATTTTCAAGTTTTTCTGAGCATTTCAGAACGGCTCCGATTGGCTCCAGCGCCCCCGCACCTCTGGCTAAATGCGGTACTGCACACCGCTGTGGTTTGAATCCTGCTTGTTTTGCGAGACAACACTCGCAAACCGAGTCAGGATTAAAAAAAAAATGCTCGTATTGCGAAGCGCTCGTTAACCGCGTTACTCGCAATCCGAGATTTCACTGTAAAGGATTGTGAAGTACCGTATATATTGTGAGGGGGTTAGCTCGGCAGCGGGTGTGTGTGACCCCCGAGATGGGCTCCCCACACAAAAACAGGCCCAGCAAACGGAGGTTGTGGTTTTCAAAATCAAAAAGGTGCGGTTTATTTTCTATTTACAGTGACAAAACACAGCAAAGCAAAAGAAACATAAACAAAATAAATCCTGGTCAACTTGACCTCTCACTAAACATACAGGTTTCCTAACTAACAACTGGGATCAGCCTAGTGCTGTCCTAGTCCCTAAGTCCCTGGTTTTAAATGTCCAAGCAAATAGCCACACAGGCTTTGTCTCACCGCACAGGGGTTCACTCTCCCTAGACAGTCCACACAGGTCTGGTTCCAGGCATGAGCTAACATCTAATGAATCTGGGAGTTTTTATAGAGGCCTAAATGAGCTGACAAGCTTCAGCTGGCCTCATCAACTCCCTGTCTGTACGACGCCCCACACTCTCCCTAGAGGTATGAGTCATCCATGAGCCCACTAGCCTTATACAACTCTTCACCTAGTTGTATAAGTCGGCGTAAAGCCTGAATCTGGGCGAAATATATCTACCCCCCTGGATGCAACCAGGTGACTTTACCTTCCTGCTGTCACATACCCCCCCTCTTGTTTTAACCTCGGGGTTGGAACACCAGCAATCAGGCATTCATGTACTCGAGACAAAGCATCCAAATTCCCCATTTGAACGCCAGGGCGATGCTTTACTGTGAAGTTGAATTCCTGGAGGGCCAGGAACCACCTATTCACTCTTCTATTTGTTTCCTTGTTTTGAGCCATCCACTTTAACGGAGCGTGATCCGTAACCATGTCAAAGTGCCTACCTAGCAGGTAGTACCGAAGGGAATCTAGAGCCCACTTCACCGCTAAACACTCCTTTTCAACGGTGGCGTAATTTACCTCATGGGACTTCAACTTCCTGCTGAGGTAAATGACTGGGTGCTCTTCCCCGTTCCAGACCTGGGACAATACTGCTCCTAACCCCACATCTGACGCATCACTTTGTACGACAAAGTCTTTAGAGAAGTCGGGTGAGTACAACACTGGCTGGCTACATAAGGCTTGTTTCAAGAATTGGAATGCTGCCTCAGCCTCGGGGGTCCATTTAATCATGACCGACCCTTTTCCCTTCGTCAGGTTGGTTAGGGGCACAGCCTTAGAAGCAAAGTGGGGAATGAATCGCCGATAATACCCAGCGATTCCCAGAAAGGCTCGTACCTGCTTCTTGCTGTTGGGACGTGGCCAACTCTGGATGGCCTCGACTTTGTTGAGTTGGGGTTTTATTACTCCCCTCCCAATGGTGTACCCAAGATATTTGGCCTCCTCCTGCCCAATGGTACACTTCTTGGGTTTAGCCGTAAACCCCGCTTCCCGAACAGAGTCCAGGACTGCTTGCACTTTTGGCAGATGTGAGGCCCAATCTGTGCTATGGACAATTATGTCATCCAGGTAAGCCGCAGCATACTTCCGATGGGGCCTCAGCATCTGGTCCATTTTCCGCTGGAATGTGGCCGGCGCATTCTGTAACCCGAACGGCATTCTTTTATATTGGAACGCCCCGTCTGGGGTTACAAATGCGGTTTTCTCTTTGGCCGACTTGGCCAGGGGGATTTGCCAATACCCTTTTGTGAGGTCAAGAGTCGTCATGTATCGGGCTGTTCCCAGCCGGTCGATCAACTCATCTATACGTGGCATGGGGTAGGTGTCAAATTTTGTAACTTTGTTCAACTGACGAAAATCGTTACAAAATCGCCAGCTCCCATCCGGTTTAGGCACCAACACAATGGGACTAGACCAATCACTTTGGGACTCCTCTATCACCCCTAAGTTCAGCATTTTCTGTACTTCCTCCCGTATTGCCTCCCGTCGGGCCTCTGGGATCCGATAGGGTTTTAACTTCACCCTTTCACCGGGCGGGGTAATGATGTCATGCTCTACCCCAGATGTTTGTCCCGGCAGCTCAGAGAATACCTCCTTGTTGCGAAGCACAAACTCCTTAACCTCCTGTTGTTGGGGTTGTGACAAGGTGGCTGCTATTCCAACCTCAGGAATCACGCAACCAGTTTGAGCTGGTGACCAAGTGTCTGCGACTAGGGACTCTCTATCCCTCCAGGCTTTCAACAGATTAACGTGATAGATCTGTTCGGGCTTTCGCCTTCCTGGTTGTCTGACCTTGTAATTCACTTCGCTCACTTTTTCCATTATCTCGTAGGGGCCTTGCCATTTGGCAAGGAATTTACTTTCAACCGTAGGGACAAGTACCAGTATCCTATCCCCCGGGGAAAAGGTACGGGTCTTGGCTCCACGGTTGTACACTCTCTGCTGTGCTAACTGCGCTTGGGCCAAATGTTCCTTCACGATGGGCATTACCTGTGCAATTCGGTCTTGCATCAGGGCGACATGCTCAATCACACTCCTGTGGGGAGAACTCTCACTTTCCCAAGTTTCCTTGGCAATATCCAACAGCCCTCTTGGGTGTCTCCCATACAGTAACTCAAAGGGGGAGAATCCCGTAGAGGATTGGGGCACCTCCCTAATAGCAAACATCAGATAAGGAAGTAGACAGTCCCAATCCTTTCCATCTCTATCCACCACTTTCTTCAACATTTGTTTTAGGGTTTTGTTGAACCTTTCAACCAGCCCATCGGTTTGGGGGTGATACACAGATGTACGTAATTGCGTCACTTTGAACAATTTACACAGCTCCTTCATAACCCGGGACATAAAGGGTGTACCTTGGTCCGTAAGCAGTTCTTTACAAATACCCACCCGGCTAAACACAAGAGATAGCTCTTTGGCTATGGTTTTGGCCGAGGTATTTCGGAGAGGGATCGCTTCTGGATAACGGGTGGCATAGTCCATTATAACTAATATGTACTGGTGCCCCCTAGCGGACTTGATTATAGGACCTACCAAATCCATGGCGATCCTCTCAAACGGGACCTCAATGATGGGTAGAGGGACCAGCGGGCTACGGAAATGTGGCATCGGGGCCGACCTCTGACACACAGGGCAGGAGGAACAATAATTTTCTATGTCCTTCATCACCCCCGGCCAATAGAATCTCTGTAATACCCTCTCTCGGGTTTTCTCTGTCCCCAGATGACCTCCAAGAATGTGCCCATGGGCCAACTCCAACACCAACTTCCTGTAAGGTTTGGGCACCACAAGCTGCTCAACGGTTTCTTCTGCCCTTTTTGCCACCCGATACAGTAGGTCCTTCTCTACGCTGAAGTATGGGTAAGTGCAGGTATTATCTGGGTTCACTAACTCGCCATCTATTTTCACTACGTTTTCCCGTGCCTTTATTAGGGCGGGGTCTTTCAACTGTTCTGTGGCAAAGTTTTCCCTGTGAACCTCAAGATCAGAAAACTCCACAGACGGTAGGTTTTCGTCTGAGGAGGTGGGCTCCTCTCCAGTTTCTTGAGTCTCCCCTGCCAATACTGATAAGGGAAATTCCGGAGAGTCCTCACCACTCTCAGGGGAGTTCTGGCTATCACATTCCTGGTACATAGGGGCACCAGTGGGGGGCTCAGGATCATCCCACAGTTCCCAGAACTTCGGAAAATCCCTTCCCACAATGGCGTCATGCGGTAACTGAGATACTAAGCCCACTGGATGAGAGAGGGTACCTTTGGGGGTCTCGAAACACACTGTAGTCACTGGATACTCTCGGGTGTCCCCATGCACACAAATAACAGCTACCTTGCTATTCCCAGAGACCTCTGTTTTAACTAACTCAGCCTTTATCAGGGTCACAAGGCTACCTGAATCCAACAATACCACAACATTTCTACCATTAACACACATTTTGCATAAATGTTTCTCAGTTCCTCGAATGGCAGTGCATGCGACTGTCGCACACAGCGACTGACGTCTGCCCGTCAGAAAGTCACACTGCATGGGTTCCTCCACAACCGGGCAATTGGCTGCAATATGTCCCGCTTGCCGGCAGCGGTAGCAAACGATTCTTCTTGCGGCCTCTTGAGCCGCTGATTTCCCAGGCTGTTCTCGCCAAACTTGGGGTAGAGCTCCCACCCTCTCACTCTCTCCACCCTCACCCCTTGGAATCCTCTTATCCGCCCCTGGGGATGGTCTGGTCTTAGGGTGGAAAGTCCGAGTGTCTCTGGAAGAGGCCGTCAGGTTCTCTGTAGCCAAGTATTTCTCCACACGATCCACAAGACCATCGGCCGTCTCTGGGTCTCCATGGCTTACTCACTTTTGGATGGCAGTAGGAAGAGCTCTCAAAAACCGATCCATTACAACACGTTCCACAATCTTTGGTGCGGACAAAGTCTCTGGCTGTAGCCACTTTCTGCTCAGGTGAATGAGATCATACATTTGAGACCTGGGGGGTTTTCCAAGCTGGAAAGTCCAGTTATGCACACGCTGAGCCCGGACAGCCTGGGTGACACCCAGCCTTGCCAATATTTCAGCTTTTAGCATCACATAGTCTTTTGCTTGGTTAGGCTCTAGGTCATAGTAAGCTTTCTGCGATTCACCAGTTAACAGAGGAGCCACCAGTCCAGCCCACTGCTCCTCAGGCCACTTTTCTCTTTCAGCGGTCCTTTCAAATGTGGTCAAAAATACCTCTGGATCATCCTCTCCAGTCATTTTTGTCAATAAACGACTCACCCCAAAGGACGCGGTATTAGTGGGACGGCTTTCCTCACTGGTCTGCGGACGTTGCTGCATTACTGCTTCCATCTGTTGTTGTAGTCTCTGCTCTTGCTTCTGCAACAGGTCTATGAAGCGGGCCTCAGATTGCTGCTGGGCTTGTTGCTGAGCCTCCAGACTCTGTTGCAAAGTTGCGTTTGTCTGCTGCTGGGCTGCAAGGCTCTGTTGATGAGCTTGCTGCTGGGCTGCGAAGTTCTTTTGCAAACCTGCATTTGTCTGCTGTTGATTGGCATTTGCTAGAGCCAGCTGCTTCAGTATCTCCTCCATGCTGGCTTAAAAGAAAAAACTGCCACTGGTTCTGCACCAACTGTGAGGGGGTTAGCTCGGCAGCGGGTGTGTGTGACCCCCGAGATGGGCTCCCCACACAAAAACAGGCCCAGCAAACGGAGGTTGTGGTTTTCAAAATCAAAAAGGTGCGGTTTATTTTCTATTTACAGTGACAAAACACAGCAAAGCAAAAGAAACATAAACAAAATAAATCCTGGTCAACTTGACCTCTGACTAAACATACAGGTTTCCTAACTAACAACTGGGATCAGCCTAGTGCTGTCCTAGTCCCTAAGTCCCTGGTTTTAAATGTCCAAGCAAATAGCCACACAGGCTTTGTCTCACCGCACAGGGGTTCACTCTCCCTAGACAGTCCACACAGGTCTGGTTCCAGGCATGAGCAAACACCTAATGAATCTGGGAGTTTTTATAGAGGCCTAAATGAGCTGACAAGCTTCAGCTGGCCTCATCAACTCCCTGTCTGTACGACGCCCCACACTCTCCCTAGAGGTATGAGTCATCCATGAGCC
The DNA here is from genome assembly GCA_029206835.1 of Rana muscosa. NCBI lineage: Eukaryota > Metazoa > Chordata > Amphibia > Anura > Ranidae > Rana > Rana muscosa. The sequence continues at coordinate 431,616,532 of CM055118.1, read as the reverse complement.
CACTAGCCTTATACAACTCTTCACCTAGTTGTATAAGTCGGCGTAAAGCCTGAATCTGGGCGAAATATATCTACCCCCCTGGATGCAACCAGGTGACTTTACCTTCCTGCTGTCACAATATATATCGAGTATAAGCCGACCCGAATATAAGCCGAGGCACCTAATTTTACCCCAAAAAACTGGGAAAACTTATTGACTCGAGTATAAGCCTAGGGTGTCCATCTGCATGCCTCACTGTGCCTCACTGTGTCCATGTGCATGCCTCACTGTGCCCATGCCTCACTGTGTCCATGCCTCACTGTGTCCATGCCTCACTAGGTCCATGCCTCACTGTGCCCATGCCTCACTGTGTCCATGCCTCACTGTGTCCATGCCTCACTAGGTCCATGCCTCACTGTGCCCATGCCTCACTGTGTCCATGCCTCACTGTGTCCATGCCTCACTGTGCCCATGCCTCACTGGGTCCATGCCTCACTGTGCCCATGCCTCACTGTGTCCATGCCTCACTGTGCCCATGACTAAACTAACTTTTATTGTGGGAGTCTATGGAAGGGGTGCCTGGCTTTGAAAAATCGGTGCTCCCCGGCCGTAGGTCCCCCGGACAACAATCTTTGCACACTTGTAGAGGAGAAATGGGGCTACATGTGTGCCAAGTTCAGGGTCCAGGGGACCTACGACCGGCCAGTACCGGGTCCCCAAATTCACCAGAGAAATTACCGTTTAACATGGGAGTCTACGGAAGGGGTGCCCGGCTTTGAAAAATCAGTGCTCCCCAGCCGTAGGTCCCCCGGACAACAAACTTTGCACACTCATAGAGGAAGAGTGGGGCTACATGTGGGCCGGTACCGGGTCCCCAAATTCCGGGAGATCAGGTGCAAAAATGTGCTGAAAAACTCGGCTTATACTCGAGCATATACGGTATATTTGGAAGCCATATATCACATCACTAAAATGCCTGAGACTAAACATAGCAACCTCTACATGCATGCATGACAAACAAATGGCGGAATAATGATTAAGTGCTGGCGCAGACTAAAAAGAATTTTGCAGCTGTGATAAAAACAAAATCCCGACCTGGCCTGACACACACATACACGCACGCACACGTGCACGCACATACACATACTTCCTATATTTTTATGAGATGATAAAGCAGATAGATCACATAGTTGGAAATTCCATTTGCTAAAGTTATTTGTGTAGCGGGGTATTCCCCTTTAAGACAGAGAGGCAAGAAGTTCCAGGTGAGAGGGGAGTCGGGAGGAAGTAAAGAGACATTACTGGAAGTGAAAGCAGAGGAGAGAAAGAGACTACATCTCCCAGTACATCTTGCAGCACCCAGGGTGCATTGCTCCAGAACAGAGACTGCTGGGGCAGACTTTATAAAGGGGAGGCGGAGTTTTGGTCGCTCTCTTTGGACACCCCTCTCGTAGCAAGAGGATGTCTGTGCTGAACTGCTGTGTGCACAAGGCCTGAAGCCTGGGCCGTGTGATCCTTTCCAAAGAGCCCTCTGCCAGCCTAGCAGAGCCTTAGAGACATCTAATCCTCCTTGCTGCAGTACACCAGAAGGATTGAAGACTTGGATGTCGGTGGATTCCTGTTCCTAGACGAATCGATGGAGGAAAAGGACTTGGACTTGTCCAGGTGGTGAGAGCTGTTTAAAGACAGATACTTTATCTTTACTATTCGTTGGGATTACAAAGTTGTTCTTCAAGTGCACCACCGAGAGATTGCTAGCGAATATTGTTTCACTGAACTTCCATTTAGATCAGTCAGGCCTGACTGCATAGGTAGACATTGCTGGGTGTTAGTCTACCCATGAGGGGAAGTAGCTGTAAAAGGGCAGCGCTAGAGTTGCATAGCAATACTTTATTATTCTGATTACTCTGTTTATCTTTATTACTGTTTATTGCAGGGATCTGCAACTTGTTATACTGTTGTTTATTACTTGCCCATTAGCCTCAGTAAAATATCTGGGTAAAGTACATTTGGTGTCAGTTCCGCTTACTTTAATAGGAGTTTTAAAGTATATTCTGTGTATGTTTGTTATAGGACTGCGTCACCAACAGTTGCGGTCACGCGGTCCTATCCCTCTATCACCAGCTGTGCCACGGGAGGTTAGAGCCGATTGCCAGGGGTTGACAGCAGTGCACTACAGGGCCCAAATCAATATCAGCGGCTCTCTTAACTGGGGGTACCGCTGCATTTGCATTTATTCCGTTTCCAATATATGATACAAGTCGTTAAATTAACTACAATAAGCCCATTCATCTTCACGCAGCGTTCTTTCTTCTTTCCATAAACTATTTCAAAGTAAGTGGAGTGTGAAGACAGACAAACACTCCATAGAGGGGAAGTAACAATCACAACCTTGTAGAATAATTGATGGAAACAGAATTTTACATATTGAAACCTCGCCGTCTCTGGAATGGGTAGAATAAAGAAATACAATAAAAAAATAATACACAGAGTCCGGCTTCCAAAAATAACATGGAAAGATTTAAAATAAATGAAGTCAAATATTTGTAATTATCCAGGAACTAGGAGAATATGAACACATAACTTTACATTTAAGCAAACAAACTATTAATCTAGCCGTGCATTACATCACCTATTCAAAATAAATTGGATATTACACTATTCATGGTGTGCGCTTTTTCCCCCCCTTTTTTTTTTTTTTTTTTTACACATGGTTTACTTTTCTGATTACTTCTAAATTAACAGTATCTAAATCATATGAAATGAATAGCCTAATTATCCAATTCTTGTTAAAACAAACTTGGCCAGCAAGTGCCATAGGAGTAGATGAGTGATGCCATAGGAGTACATGAGTGATGCCATAGGAGTAGATGAGTGATGCCATAGGAGTAGATGAGTATTCTCTTTCGCAGGGGTCTCCAAACTTTTCAGTATGAGGACCACATTATATGTTTTACAAATGTTTGCCGACTGAAATCATTTTTATAAAGACCCCTTCACTTACATCCAGGAGTGCCCATCAAAGTCCCCCTTGAATCCAGGAGTGCCCTTCAGAGTCACTATGCTGGGCACTGCTGGATGTAAGGGGGAACTCTGCTTGTGACTCCTGAATGTCCTCAGCATAGTCCCCCCTTACATCCATGTGAGCCCAGCAATATCCCACCTTAAATCCATGTGTGCCCAGTTTAGCCCCCCTTACAACCATGTGTGCCCATCATAGTCCCCCTTACAACCATGTGCGCTCAGCATAGCCCCCCCTCACAACCATGTGTGCCCAACATTGTCCCCCTTACATCCATGTGTGCCCATCATAGTCCCCCTTACAACCATGTGCGCTCAGCATAGCCCCCCCTTACAACCATGTGTGCCCAACATTGTCCCCCTTACATCCATGTGTGCCCAGCAGAATCCCCCCTTACAACAATGCATGCCCAGCATTGCCCACCTTTACATCCATGTGTGCCCAGCATAATCCCCCTACATCCATGTGTGCCCAACATTGCCCCTCCGTACATCCATGTGTGCCCAGCAAAATCCCACTTTACATCCATGTGTGCCCAGCATAGTTCCCCCCTTACATCCATGTGTCCCCAGCAGAATCCCCCCTTACAACCATGCATGCCCAGCATTTCTCCCCCTTACATCCATGTGTGCCCAGCATAGTTCCCCCCTACAACCATGTGTGCCTAGCATAGCCTCCCTTACAATCATGTGCACCCAGCATAGCCCCCCTTACATCCATGTGTTCCCAGCATAGTCCTCCTTACATCCATGTGTGCCCAGCAAAGTCCCCCTTTACAACCATGTTTGCTCAACATTGTCCCCCCTTACATCCATGTGTGCCCAGCAGAGTCCCCACTATATCCATGTGTGCCCAGCAGAGTCCCCACTATATCCATGTGTGCCCAGCAGAGTCCCCACTATATCCATGTGTGCCCAGCAGAGTCCCCACTATATCCATGTGTGCCCAGCAGAGTCCCCACTATATCCATGTGTGCCCAGCAGAGTCCCCACTATATCCATGTGTGCCCAGCAGAGTCCCCACTATATCCATGTGTGCCCAGCAGAGTCCCCACTATATCCATGTGTGCCCAGCAGAGTCCCCACTATATCCATGTGTGCCCAGCAGAGTCCCCACTATATCCATGTGTGCCCAGCAGAGTCCCCACTATATCCATGTGTGCCCAGCAGAGTCCCCACTATATCCATGTGTGCCCAGCAGAGTCCCCACTATATCCATGTGTGCCCAGCAGAGTCCCCACTATATCCATGTGTGCCCAGCAGAGTCTCTCCTTACCTTTAGGCAATAAGGAGGGACTCTGAATGAAGCACCTTTGGAAAGTGCCTCCATCCCAGATAGGCAATAAGGGAGGGGGAATTGGGACTTTAGATGAGACAGTTGACAGGTAGGGGTTGAGTTAAAAAATAATCAAGTTTATTACATGTATATAGTACTGATGCATCACAATGTGAAAAGGTAGCATGAGCATGTGCATATGACATAACCTACATAATATATGTACATAACAGTCAACATGATGAACTTGGCAAAGTAGATAGTAACAAATAGCATGGTATGGACTAGACAACACATAGCAACAGGGTATAAAAATATATAAAAATTTCAGCCCCTAATTTCAGACAATTACCCACTACCTTGGCCACACTGTGTAAATGGCGGCCTGTGGCTTTTTTGCGCTCTGGGAGTGATGCCAGTGCGCCCTTGCTTGTGCTGGATTTTTCGCCACCACAGCTCCCGGGATGCACACCTCTTTTGGCCCAGCCCCCACTCACACTGCAACCCGGTATATTGTAAGTACCCAGAACTGACACTTTGTGTCTGCTGATTGCACATTGCAAAATTCTTATATTATCATACTCTGTTATTTCAGGTGTCCTTTAACATCCGCCCCTGATGAAGTGGTATTCACAGAAACGCGTCGGGCACCAAGAATGTAGCTACTTGCTAAAAGGACTTTACTTTATCCAATTTTATGACCTACATCAATTTTTATATATTTTTATACCCTGTTGCTATGTGTTGTCTAGTCCATACAATGCTGTTTTTTACTATCTACTTTGCCAAGTTCATCATGTTGACTGCTATGTACATATATTATGTAGGTTATGTCATGTGCACATGCTCATGCTACCTTTTCACATTGTGATGCATCAGTACTATATACATGTAATAAACTTGATTATTTTTTAACTCAACCCCTACCTGTCAACTGTCTCATCTAAAGTCCCAATCCCCCCTCCCTTATTGCCTATCTGGGATGGAGGCACTTTCCCCAGGTGCTTCATTCAAAGTCCCAACCTGTTTTATTATCCTCCTTACCTTTAGGGTGCAGAGCAGCAGGGCAGAAGCCATTACAAGGGGGTGCAGGTCTGGGCGGAGGTCTGGTTTTCCTGTAAATGCTGGGGGTGACACCAAAATCAAGAGAAGCTTTGGTTCTATTATGTAACACCAAAATCAAGAGAAGCTTTGGTTCTATTTACCTAAAACAGTTTGAACAAGAATAAAGCAACACAGTCAAAGAGCAAGAGAATACAATGACTCCCTAACACTATAGAGAGACCTTCTATGCTACATACAGTATGTCCATGGACAGTAAAAAAAACCTCCAGAAAATTACTGGGCCCGGATTTCACTAAAAAGGGCGTGTGGAATGAATGGACAGCCGCACTCCGAAAACCATGAAGGTTGCCTTTATTGGGTAAAAAAACTTACAGCACTGCAAGTCACAGCAAGAAATGGGGGGGTACAGCCGACGCGTTTCACACTGAAAACTAGTGTTTAGTCATGGCGTCGGCTGTACCCCCCCATTTCTTGCTGTGACTTGCAGTGCTGTAAGTTTTTTTTACCCAATAAAGGCAACCTTCATGGTTTTTGGAGTGCGGCTGTCCATTCATTCCACACGCCCTTTTTCCGCATCAATTGCATCGCCAGCACCCTGGTTCCTAGGAAGACACTGACCATCTACTTGCACTCACCTGGAGCGGTGATCTTTTTTCTCTCCCCGGATTTCACTAGCCTCTTAGTCCAGCTTAAACTGTAACAGGGACACAAAGTGTGCAGTGATGGCAGAAAGAAGTGAAGTAGCAAAGCCCCTGTAGACTATGACATCAAACCCTCCCTGGCATGACCCAGCTAAATTTAAGTCCGACTGCAGGACTTCACAGTATACCCGGTAAACAGTCTGAATCTCCCTGTACAGGGGTAAAGCTTGATAAGTCTGTGGAGGAAGATATATATATATATATATATATATAAATATATATATATACAGTATATACACACACATACACTGTATATACTGTATACATATGCAAAACAGAAAAAAAAAAAATGTTCTTCCCAGGAAATGAGGAAAAGGCGATTTAGGGCTAGCCGGCTTGGTTGGGGCCCTTACAATGGTGCACGATTGGTGCATGGTTCAATGGTCCTTGTCATTTAAAGCCGTGTACACACGATAGGTTTTACCGATGAAAACAGTCCGATGGACTGTTTTCATTGGACAAACCGATCGTGTATGGGCCCCATCGGTCTTTTTTCCATCGGTGTTTAAAAATAGAACATGTTTTAAATTTATCTGATGGTTAAAAAACCGATAGCAAATTACTATCGTCTGTGGGGAACTCCATCGGATAAAAAACCCACGCATGCTCAGAATCAAGTCGCCGCATGCTCAGAAGCATTGAACTTCATTTTTCTCGGCTCATCTGAGTGTTTTACGTCACGTCGTTTGGAACGGTCGTTTTTCTGACTGATGGTGTGTAGGCAAGACTGATGGAAGTCAGCATCATCGGTTTTCCGATGGAAAAATCCATCGGTTTAAAAATCATAGGAAATCCAATCGTGTGTACAGGGCTTTAGAGTTAGTGACAAAGATGTAGCAGAAGGAACTGGATGGATTAACTCGAAAGGAACTCAAGCCAATCACAGTGTTAAGGAGTGGGAGGAGTGGCAATGGGAATATTAATGGGGCAGTATTTCACCTGAAGATGTAGTCTTGGGGTGTTAATGCAATTGAGAATGGTATGGATAAACTAGATGACTCTCAAAGGAGTGGTCAGGTAAGAAAATAATGAACTAAAGTATCAGTGTCTGCTGAACAGTGCAAAGAACCAAACTCCTGAGTTTCAGCGGTAGGTCCTGATGGTAGAGGGGCCCCTCATGTACTGATTTGATTACTCCTGTGAACCCGCTTGGCTCTTCTGGAACTACTGGGCAGTCTAGTGACAAGGCCCTGAGTCTCTGGGATGCTGGGAATGGACTGTAAACTCTGCTCTGTATCCCGGTGTAGCTGAGGCTGAACTGGCGGCTCCGCTCTGTCTCTCAGATACAGTTGCTGATTGGGGAGTGTCTCTGGACCTCTGAGGATTGGCTACACATGAATATATAGATTGTTCAACTAAAGCATTAAAATGGCTTTATGCTTCTTATAACCCTCTTTGGGAACGTCTCCTGGTAATGGGCTTGTGTCAGTGTGGGCTGCTGTGGGACTCAATGCTGTAAAACCTGTAGAGGGTAAGTGGAAGCTAAGCCAGAGAATACTGTTTAGGCACAGCTGGATGTCTCTAAAGGGGTGAGCTTGAGGGAAGGGGCAAACCATGGCATAGGCCATAAGTCTTTGAGTGCCCCAAAGAGCCCCAGGCACAGGGGATCTCACTGTGCTTAAAGGGGTTTTAAACCTTCGTGTTTTTTCACCTTAATGCATCATATGCATTAAGGTGAAAAAACACCTTGCAGTCACAACCCCCCCCCCCCCCCGCCCGGGCCCCCATTTTACTTACCTGAGCCCTGAATCTCCGTGGGTGCGATCCTGTGTTGCTTTCCCCCAGCTCTTGTCGGCTCTTCATTGGATGATTGATACCAGCGCAGCCATTGGCTCCCGCTGCTGTCAATCAAATCAATGACGCGCCGCACCAGGGGGCGGGGCCGAGTTTCACACGGGAGCGCGCCCGCAAGGTAACCCCCTCGGGAGAGAGCTTTCCAGAGGGGGTTCGCTCTTGCGGGGAGAGCCGCCGTGGGACCCCAGAAGAGGACGATCGGGGACACTCTGTGCAAAACTAACTGCACAGTGGAGGTAAGTATAATATGTTTGTTTAAAAAAAAAAAACGAACCTTTAGTATCCCTTTAAGGGAACCACCTACTTGTCCAGACATGAATGGATAACAAGTACATGTGGTAAATATGCAGTCTTGTGTATGGCACCCCACCATTACCATCCTTCAGCTGTTATAAGAGTCTACAGTGCCGAGACAAGGTCATCTAGTGCCCAGGGCAAAAATGCCAAAACGGCATTATGTGTCAGCAAAAATACCCCAAAAATTTCAAGCACCATAGTGGGGCTATAGAGGGCTATAAGATCACAGCTGCTGGGGTCCCTGATCCCCTCCTTCATTAATTCCACTTCTCCTTTTTCTCCCTTTCTCTTTCTTCTTTGCTTCTTGCCTTTATGCGCTTCCTCCCCATCTTGTTGAGCTTCAGTAGACTCTGTACAGTGTAGGCCATGACTGTTTAAGTTTTATTTTATTTTTTGTGTCTGGCTTCCTGCTCATATCCATTATTTTAAACCACAGAGTCATTAGGACAACATGATACTGTTCTGATTGCCTAGATGTTGTCTTTTTGACACTTCTCTTGAACGCAAGACCTTCATGTCTTAGATGATCAACTGGCTTTTACTGTACAAACTGATGCTCTGTAAGTCTTGCTTTATCCGTGTATGTTGATAGTCTAATGCCTAGTACACGCGACCGGTTTTTCCAGCGAAAAAAAAAAACGATGGTTTTCCCGACAAGCCTGCCTTGCATACACAATCTCAGACAAAAGTCCGGTGAACTTTTGACTGCCAAGAACGCGGTGACGTAAAAGACTACGACAAGCAGACAAAATCAAGTTCTATGCTTCCGAGCATCCGTCAAATTGTTTTCGAGCATGCGCTTTTTTTTTTCCCGTCAAAAAAGCATACAGACGAACAGTCTTCCCGCCAGGATTTTTTCCAGACGGGAAAAAAGAGATCCTGCTCTCTTTTTTTTGTCCGGCAGTTTTCCCGTCGGAAAAACTGCGATGGAGCATACACACGGCCGGAGTTCCCGGCCAAAAGCTCTCATAGCAGTTTTCCCATCTGAAAAAATGGTTGTGTGTACTAGGCATAAGGCTGCTGTCGCTCTTAAGCCCCATACACACGGTCGGACTTTTTGCCAACAAACTTCATTTTGAGCAAGTTTGACAAAAAATCTGACCGTGTGTACGCTCCATCGGACAAACTTTTTTGGTTTTCATCGGACAAATGTTCGGTCTGCAAACGGACAAACTTTTCGCCAACAAAAGTCCGATGGAGCAAAGTCCGACCGTGGGTACAGAAATCCATCAGACTTTTGTCCGATGGACAAAACAAATAATGTTAAAATCAACCAACAATAGCAGAAGTTGACCAAAGGGTGGCGGTAAAGAGCAGAAAAGAGCAGAAAATGCACGTGATGTTGGAAAAGTTTTGGGAATGTTTGCAGAAAAGTCAGAGCGTGTGTATGCTATGGGTGTGCCCGGCCAACTCCCTTCGGACAAAAATCCACAGAAAAGTGTGTGTGTACAAGGCTTTATTCTACGGTCACTCTTCGTTTCAGTAGCGTTTGCTATCTTTCTTACTTCATTGAAAAAATTTGAATAACATCTTAGTAAAAAAAAATATCACCAAAAGAAAGCTCTATTTGTGTGAAAAAAAATATATAAATATAACTTGGGTACAGTGTTGCATGACTGTGCAATTTCCAGTTAAAAGTAGCGCAGTGCCAACAAAATGGCCTGGGAATGAAGGGCGTAAAACCTTCCGGAGCTGAAGTGGTTAAAGATGAGTGTTTTGGTTGGTTTATGTATTGATTACCGGTTAGAAAATAAAGCAAACAGAAATTATTTTTAAACTAATGGATTCTTCTGAATTGTGGTTTGGCAGCAGATCTCATGCAGACAGCCAAGGAACTAAACTTAATGTGAGTATTATCAGCTCCGCGTCCCGTGCGGTGTCACGTGTACCGTGTATTGCACGCTCACTTGTCTGACACTGACAATCAACGCTCATTATAAATGTATCTTTTGACAGACTTCAGCTGCAGCAATCATGGATGTTATATGAGAAACATTTGGTGCACTTTAGAACTGCACTGAAGGTTAATGAATTCATATATGTTAACGTTGAGTTTAACCCTTTCAAAGTGGACTGTTAGAAAGTGTGATTTACAACACAAAAAGGTGTAGCACTGTCCCCGTCGGGCTTGCTGGATGTTGGCTTCATAGGTCTCTCCCTGGTTACCTGCAGCTGGTTGTCAATGGTTCCCACTTAGGTGCAGAGGATTTCCTGCTTGGTTCCTGAGAGTTTCCACTGTTGCTAGGGGGATTCCCGTTTGGTTGCTAAGGATTTTCCCACTATGTTGCTAGGGATTCCCTCTGTTGCTGTTGGTCCATGTTCCACCCCTTACTCCTGTTTGCTCATTACTCAAAGACTAGTCCAAGGTATTTGGGTTTTTATATTTATTTGGAACTTGGATGGGAGAAGGGATGAGTGGGATACTCCAACAAGAACTATTCACAAGGGATTAGGACAACTCTCACTTGGCCTCACCAGATAAGTAGAAGAAGTAGTCACACTGCTTTAACCATACAGCCACATGTATGGAAACTGGGTTAAGTCTTCTTTCTCTCACTAGCAGTAGACTTGATGCCATTTGCTCATTACTCAAAAACCAGTATAGGGTATTTGGGTTTCTATATTAATTTGAACCTGGATGGGAGAAGGGAGAACTATTCACAAGGGATGAGGACAACACTCACTTGGCCTCACCAGTTTAGTAGTAGAAGCAGTAACACTGCTTTGACCGTACAGCCACATGTCTGGAAGGGTTAAGTCTTCTTGCTCTATAAAACGCCAGGATTGGATGGATTCCCTATTGAGTGGTATATGCAATTCAGAGATCTACTCACCTAATTCGGGTATATAATTTTGCTCAGAAAACGGGACAGTTGCCGCCCTCTATGTCAGAGGCGCTGATTATCCTCATTCCCGAACCTCATAAGGATCACCTACTCTGTGAATCATACCGGCCGATCTCGCTCAATTATTCGGATGTCAAGATTGTGGCAAAGGTGCTCGGCCGGTGACTGAACACAGTCATTACTACTGTTATTGGTGCGGACCAGACTGGGTTCATCCCTGGGCGATTGACCTCCATCAACTTGCGTAGACGGTTTACCAATCTACAGGCCACTCATGATGTGATGGGATCCTGGGCCATTTTTGCCTTGGACGCGCACAAGGAATTTGACTTGGTCGAATGGCCATATTTGCTAGAGGTTTTGGCGAAGTTTGGATTCGGCAACACGTTTATTAGATGGGTGCAACTGCTTTATTTGAAGCCCACTGCCAGATTGAGAGTGAACGCATCCATTTCTGATCCCTTTCCGATAAAGAGAGGCACCAGAAAGGGATGTCCTCTGTCGCCGCTGCTCTTTGCGTTGGCGATAGAACCCTTGGCGGCACTGATAAGATCCAGTGGGGAGATTGCGAGACTGACAATTGGGGGTTTGGAGGAGAAGGTATCTCTTTACGCCGATGACATGTTAATATCCTTTTCGGATCCCCAATCGTCTCTCCCAGCCCTGCTGGAGATTATTCGGAGGTTTGGTCACTTCTCTGGATTCCAGGTTAACTGGGACAAGTCTCTCTTGTTCATGATTGACCAAGCAACACCGATAGTGCTACCTTCCTCTTGCCCACTACAAGTGGTCAGCTCCTTCAGATATTTGGGAGTCATGGTACAACACCCACTATCCTCCTACATCAAAATTAACCTAGACCCTCTTATCGGACAAATGAAAACCACACTCAAAACATGGACAACTCTCTCGCTGACATTACTGGGTAGGATAAACATTTTTAAAATGATTTTCTTGCCACGATTTTTGTATATCCTGGGTAACTCACCCGTTTATTTAATGAAAGTCAAATTTAAGGAAATAGACTCCATCCTTATTTTCTTTCTCTGGAGGGGGGGAGCAGTCAGGATTGCCAAGAATGCCATACAATTGCCGGTACTGGAGGGTGGGCTAGCCTTACCCTGCCTTCAGACCTATTTTTTTGCCTCGCAGCTGGCCCATGCACTTTGGTGGTTTTACCCTGAAGCCAACAATGGGGCCACTGCCTTGGAGGCAACTATACTTACCTGCAAAATCTGATTTACCGCATGTCCCTCAGCGGGCGGGAGGGTACAACTATCCTGGCAATGACTTTACGGATTTTTAGACTCACTAAATTACAATCCTCCAATGACAGTAATACGTACTCGCCAAACACTCCACTCTGGGGGAATCCGAATCTACCGGAATTCTTCCACAGAATTGATGGGGGATACTGGTCGAAACGGGGGCGTAAAAACCATTATGCATTTGTTCTCGGACACCATGTTTCGTCCTTTTGAGGAATTTTGTAGAGAATATAATCGCCTACTTCCTTTATTTGCAGATCCGCCATACTGCGGCAACGCAGTTCGGCCTCCGTAATATAGTTGTTCAACTCTCTCCGCTGGAACGATTACTGACTGACTCCTCTCACGCAAAACTAGTCTCCACATACTATGGGTCCCTTTTACGTTCCACAACTCATAGGCTCAGCAGTGTGGCCAATAGCTGGAGAGCTGACATCCCTGAACTGACGGAGGACATCTGGCAGGAGGTTCTTCCCCTTCAGGTCCCCTCTGTCATTTCTTCCTGTGACAGGGTAATACAGACTAAATTGCTATACAGATCCTACTTTACACCATACTTACTGTTCAAGTTAAATAGATTACCCTGTGCACTATGCTCCCGTTGCAGCATGGCTGATGGCACATTCTTTCACTTGATGTGGGACTGTGCTCCGATTAGAAATTTCTGGTCGGAGGTCACGGCCTTCATTAGCTCCCTAACACAGATACCCAATATCTGTAACCCCCTGAGGTGTTTATTGGGTTATATTGATGATGATAGTATCTCTAAGAATGTGCAAACCTTTTTTGCAGATAGTATTGTTTTATGCTAAGAAATCTCTAACCTTCCATTGGAAGTCTCAATCCTCACCCACCATAGCCTTTTGGCCAGGGCCGGCCCTACCATGGGACCCGATGGTACCCCGGTCCCAGGCGGCACTTTAAGGGGGTCGGCAAATTGCCGCCCGTCAGCCAGCGACATTCCGTGCCTCCTACTAATTTTCCTTTCCTGTGTCCCCGATTTTCCAGCCGCTATGTTTAGTGTCCAGCGCCCTGTGATTGGACGAATGGGGGTCATGTGCGGCGTGGGGCTGGCCTGTCAGCGATGGCTCTAGAAGTCCCGCCTCCGCACATGACCGCCATACGCCCAATCACAGTGCGCCGGGAAACACGAACATGGTGGCGGGAGACAAGCACTGGAAGTGTGAGCTGTCTTCCCCTCCGCCTGTCCCTCTGCTTTGTTACGGCGCGGTGGAGATGGGATCATGGAGGTGCAGGCGTGCAGCGTCTGACACCATAGAGCGGGCTGCGGGTGGATGGCGCTGGCGGGAAGTTGGGACGCCAAAGCAGTTTTGCACATCCAGTGCTGAGGTCCCAAGGAGAGTCCTGGTGAAGAGCAGACAAAGGTAAGGAGGACTCAAAGGATGGATTCGCACCGAGCTGTGGGGAGGGGGTCGGGTGTGAGTAGTGCAGGAAGTAGGACTCCTACTGTAGGAGTCAGGTGGGTCTGTGTAGTAGGTCAGTGTAGGTGTAAGGTCGGTGGGTCAGTGTATGTGTCAGTCAGTGTAATAGTCAGTGTTGCTGTCAGGTCAGTGTAATGCGAGTAGTGCAGGAAGTAGGAGTGAGGTAGGTGTCAGGTAGGTCAGTGTAGGGGTCAGTGTAGGTGTCAGGAAGCTCAGTGTAGGGGTCAGTGTTGTTGTCAGGTAGGTCAGTGTAGGGGTCAGGGTAATGGTCATGTAGGTCATGTAGGTCAGGTAGGTCAGTGTAATGTGAGTAGTGCAGGAAGTAGGAGTCAGATGGATCAGTGCATGTGTCACGTAGGTGTGTCAGGGGGTCAGTGTAGGGGTCAGATAGGTCACATGTGTTCAAAAAATGTGCAGCGCTATGTGGTTAAAACCATGTGTGAAATAAATGTTAAACCTTGAAATGTGAAAAATTAATATATGAAAAATTAATTAAAAAGAAAACGAATGCAGAGTCCAAAAAGAACACAACATAGTCCGTGAAGAGTTAATTCCAAAAGCAAATCCGTGAAGGGTTAAGGGCTGTAGCCAATAAAGAGACTAGGGTCTAGTGGAGCATAATAAAATAAAAATAAACATTTCTTGATCAGTTTAGGTCGATATGTATTTATCTACATATGTTTGGTAAAAAAAATGCAATGTGTATATTGATTAGTTTGCGCAAAAATGCCAAAAGTCTACAAAATAGAGGGTAGATTTATGGCATTTTTATTATTATTATTTTTTTTTTACTAGTGTAGCGGGGTCTGGTGATCTGCGATTTTTAGCTAGACTGTGACATTGCGGTGGACAGATCAGACACTTTTGACACTTTCTTGGGACCAGTGACATTTATACAGCGATCTGTGCTATAAAAATGCACTGATTACTGTGTAAATGTCACTGGCAGGAAGGGGGTTAAATGTGTTCCCTGGGAGGTGTTTCTAACTGGGGGGGGGATGGGACTGACTGTAGGAGGAGAGAGATCTCTGTTCCTAATCACTAGTGTAGCGCTACCCCCAGTTAAGAGAGCCGCTGATATTGATTTGGGCCCTGTAGTGCACTGCTGTCAACCCCTGGCAATCGGCTCTAACCTCCCGTGGCACAGCTGGTGATAGAGGGATAGGACCGCGTGACCGCAACTGTTGGTGACGCAGTCCTATAACAAACATACACAGAATATACTTTAAAACTCCTATTAAAGTAAGCGGAACTGACACCAAATGTACTTTACCCAGATATTTTACTGAGGCTAATGGGCAAGTAATAAACAACAGTATAACAAGTTGCAGATCCCTGCAATAAACAGTAATAAAGATAAACAGAGTAATCAGAATAATAAAGTATTGCTATGCAACTCTAGCGCTGCCCTTTTACAGCTACTTCCCCTCATGGGTAGACTAACACCCAGCAATGTCTACCTATGCAGTCAGGCCTGACTGATCTAAATGGAAGTTCAGTGAAACAATATTCGCTAGCAATCTTTTCGGTGGTGCACTTGAAGAACAACTTTGTAATCCCAACGAATAGTAAAGATAAAGGATTTGTCTTTAAACAGCTCTCACCACCTGGACAAGTCCAAGTCCCTTTCCTCCATCGATTCGTCTAGGAACAGGAATCCACCGACATCCAAGTCTTCAATCCTTCTGGTGTACTGCAGCAAGGAGGATTAGATGTCTCTAAGGCTCTGCTAGGCTGGCAGAGGGCTCTTTGGAAAGGAGCACACGGCCCAGGCTTCAGGCCTTGTGCACACAGCAGTTCAGCACAGAGATCCTCTTGCTAGGAGAGGGGTGTCCAAAGAGGCTGACCAAAACTCCGCCTCCCCTTTATAAAGTCTGCCCCAGCAGTCTCTGTTCTGGAGCAATGCACCCTGGGTGCTGCAAGATGTACTGGGAGATGTAGTCTCTCTCTCCTCTGCTTTCACTTCCATAATGTCTCTTTATTTCCTCCCGACTCACCTCTCACCTGGAACTTCTTGTCTCTCTGCATTAAAGGGGAACACCCCGCTACACACTCCCCCCCACTTGAACTCTTTGGTCCCCAAAGATAAACTTCAACAAATACTGTTTACCATTTTGGACAATGTCGAGCATGATGTTGGCATAGGGAATTCCCACCAAAACTTTGGGATGGAACTCTCTTGCCCACAGGTCACACTACCATGAGTGGCCTGCCTAACTGTGCCAGAGAGTGAGCTGGGGTTGCCCTCCACCAAATGGACGGTGGAAGGATCAGGTTGTTCAACACTTCTCCTAGCCGTTACAACAGAGTCCTCTGAGCTCGTCCCCATTTGGGGGTAAGTTAGTTTCTTGGGAGGCCTGATGACTCTGCGAGCCCTCTGCTCTCTTGGTGCTTCTGACTCTGGCACCACAGGCTCTTCTTCAGGAGTAAGTTCAGGTAACATTGCTGGTTCTGGAACCTCTGATTCAGAAGTCGACTGACGTATGGAATCTCTAGAGTCCTCCTCTGCGCAAGTGTCAGGAACATCTTCCCAGTAATCAGCTGAGGGACTGAAGGGTATGAATTCAGTAGCCTCCGGATTCAGCGTTGTATCTGGGGTATCCCCTCCATTTGGGAGATCTATGGCGGACGTTCCCAGAGGCGAGGGAGGCCACAGCCAGTCCAGTTCTCCACCTTCTTCTGTACTCAATTGGGAGGCCTCCCCATCTTTGGCTCGAGAGGTCTGGGACCGAGTGTTCGGCCTAGGAATATCCAGGATAGAGGCCGGTTCAGGGGAGTCTCTCACGGGAGGTATTCTGACTGCCTCAGCAAGTGGGAGCAGGTGGTTCCGATGCCACGTCTTCAGTGGACCCACCTTTCCTTCTGGCTTTAGTTTGTAGACAGGCAAACCGGGCAACTTCCTACAGACAACATAGGGCTCAGATCTCCACCTGTCGGCAAGCTTGTGTTTTCCAGGGACCCCCAGATTGCGTAGCAGTACTCGGTCCCCGGGCTGCAGATCTTGCACTCGAACCTTCAGATCAAAATTTCTCTTGTTGCGGGCCCCCCTTTGATCCGAAGCCGCCTGGGCTTGTTCATAGGCCACCTGCAAGCTACGTCTAAGTCTGTCCACGTATCCCTTGTGGGATGTAGCTGAGGTATTGTCTATAGAAGTGCCAAAGGCCAGGTCCACAGGTAGCCTTGCTTCTCTCCCAAACATAAGTCGATAAGGGGAGTAGCCAGTGGCATCACTTGTGGTACAGTTATAGGCATGTACTAGGGCTGATATGTGCTGACTCCAGTGTTGCTTCTTCTCTGTTTCTAAGGTTCCCAACATGTTGAGCAGGGTCCGGTTAAATCTCTCCGGCTGAGCATCTCCTTGTGGGTGGTAAGGCGTGGTTCTGGTCTTCTTTATTCCTAATGAATCCAAAAGTCTTCGGATCAACCGACTCTCAAAGTCCCTTCCTTGATCTGAGTGGAGTCTCTGTGGTAGTCCGTAATGGACAAAATACTTCTCCATAAGTATCTTGGCCACGGTGGATGCCTTCTGGTCTTTGGTTGGGAAAGCTTGAGCATAGCGGGTGAAATGGTCGGTTATTACCAGAACATTCCCCAATCCACTCAGGTCGGGTTCGAGGCAGAGAAAGTCAATGCATACCAGATCCATTGGGCCTTGACTCTGTAAGTGGCCCATTGGGGCAGCTTGATGGGGTAGGGTCTTTCTCTGAATGCATCGTGCACAGGAATGGCAATACTCCTCTACTTCTGCCCTCATGCAGGGCCAATAGAACCGATTTCTGACAAGCTGGAAGGTCCTTTCTGCCCCTAGGTGACCATGATGGTCATGCAGGGCAATTAGTACAGTCTCTCGGTGCTTCTCTGGAAGAAATAACTGCCACTTATCTTCTGAGTCATCAGAGGGGCCCCTTCGGTAGACCACTCCCTGATGTACCTGTAGCCTGTCCAATTCCTTCCTCAACAGGCGAGCCTCCTTTGAGGGGTGATGTAGGAATTTGTTGGGATCCTGATTCTCCAGGGCTTCGAGGACCAATCTCCCCATGGGGTCTTCCAATTGGTCACACCTCAACTCCTTCTTGGACAGTCTCGGTAGGTTGTCTTCCTCCAGTTGAGTTACCCCACAATAGTGTTTGGGGACTCCTACCATGGTAACCCCTATTTCTTCTGCTCTGGAGCCTCCTCTGGCTTGGAATTCAGCCCCTTGACAAAGGGCCCGCACCCCGTCCGGTGCCACTTGGGTCCAATCTTCCCAGTCATTTGTCGTGGCATGAGACCTCCGGGACAGGGCATCTGCATCCCTATTTCCGGCTCCTGGTCTGTACTTCAGACTGAAGTTGAATCCAGACAATGCGGCCAACCACCTGTGTCCGGTGGCATCTAGTTTCGCGGTGGTGAAGAGGTAGGTCAGGGGGTTGTTGTCTGTCTTCACAGTAAACTCTGCCCCATACAAGTAGTCTTTTAGCTTGTCTACTACCGCCCATTTGAGGGACAGGAATTCCAGCTTATGAGTGGGGTAATTCTTTTCTGAGGGGGTCAGGCTCCTGCTCACATAGGCCACTGGTCGCAGTTGTCCTTCATGTTCTTGGTAGAGTACACCACCTAGACCCTCATGGCTGGCATCCACATGTAATTCATAAGGTCTGGTAGGGTCGGCGTAGGCCAGGACTGGGGCAGTGGTTAAGCTCCTCTTCAGAGCATGAAAGGCCTCTTCACACCTTGGGTTCCACTGATCTTGAACTGACTCACCAGGCCTCCTGGGCCCTGAGTCATCCTCTTCCCCTTCTGCCTTTAGCAATTCATTCAACGGGCGGGCAATCCGAGCAAACCCCTCCACAAACCTCCTATAATAGGAGCAGAACCCCAGGAAGGATCTGAGCTCTGTTACTGTGGTGGGTCGTGGCCAGGAAGTGACTGCTTCCAACTTCTCAGGATCTGTGGCCACCCCTTCTTCAGACACTATGTGCCCCAGATAGTTCACAGAAGACTGGTAGAACCGACACTTCTCGGGGGAAAGCTTAAGTCCCTCTTCGCTGAGTCTTCTCAATACTTTCTCCAACCTGGCTTCATGTTCTTCCAAGGTTCTTCCAAAGACAATGACATCGTCCAAGTACACAAGGACTTCTATAAGATTCATGTCTCCAACAGTCTTCTCCATAAGGCGTTGAAAGGTAGCAGGAGCTCCAGACAGACCCTGAGGCATCCTATTGAATTCAAAGAATCCCACCGGGGTTATGAAGGCTGTCTTCTCCCTGTCTTCTGGGTGCATAGGGATTTGATAGTACCCACTCTTGAGGTCCATCACACTGAACCATTTGGCTCCAGACAAACTTTGTAGGGCATCTTCTATCCTTGGCGTGGTGTATTGGTCAGGGATGGTTCTCCTGTTGAGAGTCCTGTAATCGATACAAAGCCTCAACGACCCATTCTTCTTTCTGACCACCACGATTGGGGAGGCATAGGGACTTCTAGACTCCCGGATCACACCAGTCTTCTTTAGTTCTACAAGTTGTTCCCTCAGATCCTCCAGATCTGCCAGGGGGACCCGCCTGACCCTTTCTCGGAAGGGCTTATCTTCTTGGAGGCGGATCCGATGGGTGGCACTTCTTGCACACCCCACATCGAATTCATCTTCGGAAAAGATCTTCTCCCACCTGGTCAGCTGGGCCTTGGCTCTTTCTTTCCAAGCCCTGGGTAGGTTCGGGTTTTCCACGGACAGTTTCTCCCAAACATCTCCTCCGTCACCCGTCCCCTTGACTTCGGACCAAGTGACCGGGGCAGCAGGGCTCACCTGACCAAGCAACACTCTGGCAGGGATCTCCATGGGTCCTCCCGTAGTGTTCCTAACACTCACCGGAACTCTGCCATGGGCACTCTTCAGGGCCTTGAACGGAATCACTTCTGGTATCACTTCCAGGCCTGAGGACTCTTCCCTTGGGTCTGATTCCAGCATGACAAAGGGGCCAGGTTGTTCCCACGAAAGCTTCACAGTGGCCCTAAGACAGGTTACTTCTCCGGGCTGTAGCACTACTCCTTCTCTGCCAAGTCTCCACACCTTCCCTATCCCCTCTCCCGGGGTCTTCTGCTCTAAGACCAGTCGTTGGTAGGCCGTCTTTAGCATGGGATGGATTTTGGTGGCTGAATGGTTTCTCTCTTTCACTAGAGGGGTCAGGAGTCTCCTGACTAGATCCGTGTTTGTCCCAATGATCAGGGAAATCTTGCTGGCTCCAGGCGGCCGGGGACACACAACTGCCAGGGTGTCAAACACTTCAGCCTTCCCAGCCACGGATGGGTCGAAAGTCATCTTTATGGGCAGGTACCCATCATAAGGGAAACTCTGGGTTCCAAGTCCCCATATCTCCAGCTCTTCTATCTTCTGGATAGGCAGATGACTCAAGTGCCTATCATAGAAGTCCCGGTATAGTAAAGTCACCTGTGCTCCGGTGTCCAAAAGAGCTTTAGTATAGACTCCTTCCACTTGAATGGGCACAGTAGGAGACGGGCCCACCAGTTCCTTTGGGTATGGCTGGACTGGGGTCACCTCTTTTTTTTGGCTTTCGACCCTTGCCCTGCTCCTTTTGGACTTTAATTTTTCCTGAGCCTGGCATGCATTGACTTTCTCCCTCTCAATGGGGGCACAAACCCGCTGAGGGATGTTATTGTTCCTTTTAGGTGGATGTTCCTTCTTTGGGGTGCTGTACTTCCACTGAGGGGTCTTGCCCCCTCCCTCTGGGGTACATCTTGGTGGGGGTGTACTATACCTCCTCCTAGGAGTTTTGTCTCCTCCATTCTTGGCCTTTTTTTTTAGTTTGGAGCGCACTGAAGATGATGGGCACCCGGTTGACTCCTTCACCGGGGCCCTTTGGAGTTTCCCGCCGGCTTGCAATTATCTGTTCTCTTCTTCTTTGGGCTGGAGCATACGTTAGCAAAGTGGCCACTCCCTCCGCAGTTATAGCAAATCACCTCTTCTCGGTCCTGTAGGGAGGCCGGTGCTGAGGTGTTCGGGAACAACTCCTTTCTTGGGCTTGGTTTCTCTCGTCTTCTCTGATCTTTCTCCATCAAAGAGGTCAGCATCTCCAACACTTGGGCCATTTGCGATTTCAGAGTGTCAACCTCCGCATCTCTTTCTGGGCTCTTGACCGAATGGACCAACACTGGTACAGGTGTGACATTCGCCTTGGCCACCTGCTGATCTTCCTGCAGCGCCTCTTCGTCCCTAATAATTTTTATTAGATCAGAGTAGGTTAGTGACATTCCTCCTCCTGAGGTTTTCAGGTGCAGCCAGACCGGGTCTGAGCGCCGCGCTCCCCTCATGATCTGCTTCATGCGTGCTTCATCTGCATCTTTGGGCAGCATTCCCTTCTTCAGTACAATCTTGCATAACTGCCTGTTCAGCCTTCTAACATATTCTGACAGTTTCTCATTCGGCTGCTGGAGAGTGTGTTCAATTTGATAAATCATCTCTGACACCTTCTCCAGCTGACCAAACTCTTCCTGCAGCATGGCCAGGCAATCTTGAGCTGTACAGTTTTCATTTCCAAACCGGAAGCTCTTCACCGCTTCTGCCGCGGCACCTTTCAGACTTTCTAAGACTCGCTGTCTCTTCTGTGCCTCAGGCACCTCCCATGCTTCTACTGCCTGCAATGCCTGTTCCACCCAAGTGTCAAAATCTTCCTCCCCCGCAGGGACAGGGAGCTTCCCTGAGAAGGTGCTAAGCTTCCGGTAACCGGCCTCCACATGCACCGTACTGCTTTTCTGGCACTTAATTACAAGGTCTCCTAGAGCATTCAACAATTCAGGCCCTATAGCGGCCAGCGGTGATCCCGGGCTTAATAGTTCCTTAAGCTTTTCTGCTTTAGGGGATAGTGGTGGAGATAATTGTGGGAGTGATGGCTTTGGTGTCTGAAACCATTCTTCCTTCACTGGCAGCGTATGTATCAAGTGATAGATCTGATTATCTATGGCTTGTATACTCTGACTTTTAAAATGCTCTGGGATTTCGTTTTTCCATTCTACCAGTGCGTATGTAAACGAGATCACTGGATCTGGCCTAAAATCCATCACCCATGCTTTGTGGCTCGGAGACAGTAACAATACGAGCTGTTTTATCTCCTCTTCCTTCCATCTTTCCCCCGGGAGTACAATGACTACCGCCGCGGTTGGATCAACGCCAATCGCTGCGCACCACTGTGACATTGCCAGCGGGTCCAGGCTGGTACTTCTGACCGGCTTGATTGCAGCGTGCAACGTACAAGGATCCCGGACTCGAGCCCCCACGTGTAGCGCTACCCCCAGTTAAGAGAGCCGCTGATATTGATTTGGGCCCTGTAGTGCACTGCTGTCAACCCCTGGCAATCGGCTCTAACCTCCCGTGGCACAGCTGGTGATAGAGGGATAGGACCGCGTGACCGCAACTGTTGGTGACGCAGTCCTATAACAAACATACACAGAATATACTTTAAAACTCCTATTAAAGTAAGCGGAACTGACACCAAATGTACTTTACCCAGATATTTTACTGAGGCTAATGGGCAAGTAATAAACAACAGTATAACAAGTTGCAGATCCCTGCAATAAACAGTAATAAAGATAAACAGAGTAATCAGAATAATAAAGTATTGCTATGCAACTCTAGCGCTGCCCTTTTACAGCTACTTCCCCTCATGGGTAGACTAACACCCAGCAATGTCTACCTATGCAGTCAGGCCTGACTGATCTAAATGGAAGTTCAGTGAAACAATATTCGCTAGCAATCTTTTCGGTGGTGCACTTGAAGAACAACTTTGTAATCCCAACGAATAGTAAAGATAAAGGATCTGTCTTTAAACAGCTCTCACCACCTGGACAAGTCCAAGTCCCTTTCCTCCATCGATTCGTCTAGGAACAGGAATCCACCGACATCCAAGTCTTCAATCCTTCTGGTGTACTGCAGCAAGGAGGATTAGATGTCTCTAAGGCTCTGCTAGGCTGGCAGAGGGCTCTTTGGAAAGGAGCACACGGCCCAGGCTTCAGGCCTTGTGCACACAGCAGTTCAGCACAGAGATCCTCTTGCTAGGAGAGGGGTGTCCAAAGAGGCCGACCAAAACTCTGCCTCCCCTTTATAAAGTCTGCCCCAGCAGTCTCTGTTCTGGAGCAATGCACCCTGGGTGCTGCAAGATGTACTGGGAGATGTAGTCTCTCTCTCCTCTGCTTTCACTTCCATAATGTCTCTTTACTTCCTCCCGACTCACCTCTCACTTGGAACTTCTTGTCTCTCTGCATTAAAGGGGAACACCCCGCTACACACTCCCCCCACTTGAACTCTTTGGTCCCCAAAGATAAACTTCAACAAATACTGTTTACCATTTTGGACAATGTCGAGCATGATGTTGGCATAGGGAATTCCCACCAAAACTTTGGGATGGAACTCTCTTGCCCACAGGTCACACTACCATGAGTGGCCTGCCTAACTGTGCCAGAGAGTGAGCTGGGGTTGCCCTCCACCAAATGGACGGTGGAAGGATCAGGTTGTTCAACACTTCTCCTAGCCGTTACAACAGAGTCCTCTGAGCTCGTCCCCATTTGGGGGTAAGTTAGTTTCTTGGGAGGCCTGATGACTCTGCGAGCCCTCTGCTCTCTTGGTGCTTCTGACTCTGGCACCACAGGCTCTTCTTCAGGAGTAAGTTCAGGTAACATTGCTGGTTCTGGAACCTCTGATTCAGAAGTTGACTGACGTATGGAATCTCTAGAGTCCTCCTCTGCGCAAGTGTCAGGAACATCTTCCCAGTAATCAGCTGAGGGACTGAAGGGTATGAATTCAGTAGCCTCCGGATTCAGCGTTGCATCTGGGGTATCCCCTCCATTTGGGAGATCTATGGCGGACGTTCCCAGAGGCGAGGGAGGCCACAGCCAGTCCAGTTCTCCACCTTCTTCTGTACTCAATTGGGAGGCCTCCCCATCTTTGGCTCGAGAGGTCTGGGACCGAGTGTTCGGCCTAGGAATATCCAGGATAGAGGCCGGTTCAGGGGAGTCTCTCACGGGAGGTATTCTGACTGCCTCAGCAAGTGGGAGCAGGTGGTTCCGATGCCACGTCTTCAGTGGACCCACCTTTCCTTCTGGCTTTAGTTTGTAGACAGGCAAACCGCACACAGCAGTTCAGCACAGAGATCCTCTTGCTAGGAGAGGGGTGTCCAAAGAGGCCGACCAAAACTCCGCCTCCCCTTTATAAAGTCTGCCCCAGCAGTCTCTGTTCTGGAGCAATGCACCCTGGGTGCTGCAAGATGTACTGGGAGATGTAGTCTCTCTCTCCTCTGCTTTCACTTCCATAATGTCTCTTTACTTCCTCCCGACTCACCTCTCACCTGGAACTTCTTGTCTCTCTGCATTAAAGGGGAACACCCCGCTACACTAGGAAGAGCAGATCTGTCGATCCTACCTTGTCAGAATAGGGATCTGTCCATTTACACTCTCTGGAGCAATCGCGGCCACCAGCCACGCACAGGTCCTTTTATACTCCTTTACATGTATAGAGCCATGACAGGTCCACTTTAGTTATCATGATATAAAATAATGAATGTGGGGTATTTGGTGGGCGTGATTTTTTTTTGGGGGGGGGGGCAGCATTTAATTCTTGGTACCAGGCAGCACAATGTCTTGGGCCGGCACTGCTTTTGGCTCATTACCATTAACCATGCTATACCGCTATACAAGCTGACATATGAGGCTAGAGGGTGCTCAAAAAAATTCTTAAAGGTTTGGGGTTCTTGGGTTAGCTCTGAGACACCACCTGCTCCTTGAAATCTGACTGAAGCCCCAGCCCAATGAAAGGTCCTAATTGGACAAATTGACATAGGATTTTTGGGTTGCTATATATGTATAAAATGTTTACCAGCTACCAGATCTTTGTAATGGAATGGGCGATGTTCGCTCCATATATGTCTAGCGCACCCACCTATCCCCCTCCTGCATTTAACTTGGCTCCTCGCAGGGGGGAGAAAGGCACACCGCGCTATCAGTTAGTACCCCGATCAGGAGATGTCTGCCCCTTCTATACCCTCTCCCGGCATGCACTGCAGGTTCCCTGAACCACCATACGGCCGCCTAGAGGGGAAACAAAAGGCACAGCACCATACCCGCGGCCCAACCCCGGGCCAGAAGGGCAGCGCCACCCGCAGGCCACAGGGAACTCATCACCAGCACTATCCCCCGAGGACAAAAAATGGTCCACAGCCACTAACAAATCAAGGTGTCCGAGCCCAACCACCACTCAGAGACTCCCTTAAATTGACCATCCCGCTACACATTCCCCCTTCTAATGGACACTGGTCCCTAGTGTCTGGAGCAAACCCATGTCTCCCGAACCGAGTCAGCATAGGCCTATTCCAGAGACAACAAAAACAAAAACAAATTTAAAAACTGCTTGTTTGTGCCGGAACCTAACATGGGGAAAAGGGAGTTGAATATAGAATGAAAGAAGAGCAAACAGAAACACATATGCGCATTACAGTCTCAAATGTCACTTAAACACATCTCCAACATTTCCTTCCTTCTTAGAACATGGCCCCTATCAAGGAGAAGATGTCCCCCCAGAGAGTCAACAGACCCTTCCTTCACCGTGACTCCCGCATCGGTCCTTCGGAATGATCCTCCTTTCTCTGAGAGTGCGGGTCCCCTCGCAAGGCGGCACCCTGGACTCCTCAATCCTTAGCGAACCCCAGCCAAAGGTGCTGGGCCCTGGGCCTTCTCCGCATCCCCTGGGTCTTCATACCCAGGCGAACAGGACAGCAGGGTAGTACCTCATCCCAGGCCAAAGGTGCCTGAGATGGAACAGGAACACAGCCTCCGAGCCTAGGGCACCCGGAGATCAACCACACTCACTCCCAGGCTGAAGGTGCCTGGGGGTGGACCCCGATCAGGAGATGTCTGCCCCGTCTATACCCTCTCCCGGCATGCACTGCAGGTTCCCCGCCCCACCGTACGGCCGCCGAGACGGGACACAAAAGGCACAGCCGCAGGCCACAGGGAACTCATCACCAGCACTATCCCCCGAGGACAAAAAATGGTCCACAGCCACTAACAAATCAAGGTGTCCGAGCCCAACCATCACTCAGAGGCTCCCCTTAGATTGACCACCCCACTACACATGTGTTTGTTGTCTGTTGTATGTTGTGTACTGAAAATAAAAAAAAATGTACCTTTAAAAAAAAAGAAAAAGTCTTCTTGCTCTCACTAGCAGTAGACTGGATGCATTAAATTATCATCAGGATACTCTCTAGCATCCCCTTTACTGACATCCGTCCACTGAGTCTTCTAGCTGAAGGGGGCGGCGTCACTCGACAGGCCCCAAAGACACAGATCTGTACTCACAGTAGGCAGAATCGGATCCTTCTTTCCTTCCAGTCAGCTTTGCAGGACCTCTGGTTTCAGCGTCTCTCTGGCACTCTAGGCCCCTGGGTCGACCACCCAGGGCTGCACAACCTCAGTGGAGGAGAGGGCAGCCGCCCCTGTCCCTCCTAGGCTCTGTTCTCCGGCTCAACTAACTCTGAACACATGCCTTATATACAGTATCCTACAATGCAATGCAGCACTTTCCTTCTACCCAATTGCCAGGGCTGTAACAAAGCCTGTGCACTCACTTGCCAGGTCCCCTCCCACTGCCCAATATGCCTCCCTATTGGACCAGTGGGGGACAGTCAGAAGAAGCTGAGCTGCACCTGAGTACAATGAGCAGACCTAACCAATAGATCCTGCTCTCTGGTAGGCAGAGAGCACAGTAAAATCAGTCTATATATGCAGGAAGCATGCTTGTTATACTCACTGTGGAACCTAAGGAGTTAATCCTCTGCATTGTGTTAAAAGGTTGTTTGATTCTGTCTTCTCTGATCCTCCCCTTCTTTTACTGTCCCTAACCCATCTCCTGATAGAACAGAGCCTTGGAGGCACTCTGCACATGCTCAGTTTGGTGTGTATTGCTAGAGAGTTTTTTTTTTGGGAGGGTGCATGTGATCAGCACAGGGCCAATCCGCACTGTCCAGACAGTGAGTCAGAGGTCTTGCAGCCTCATGGGACAGTCAGAGGTGAATGAAAATTCCTCCTACAAGCTTTAAGCTGCATTTACACTTCAGCGTTTTGAATTGCGAGCAGATTTGCAGCGAATCTGCCTCTGATTTGAAAGCGCTGATGTGTGAATGACAAATCGTGGGACTCGCATTAATGGATGCCATTGCTGCAACCCGCATGGCAGGAAGCATGTCGCCCAAAAGTAGCTCCTGAACTTTTTTTGGGCGTCATGCTTCCGGCGATGCGGGTTGCCGCTATTGCAGCGCGATTTATTGTGCGAAAGTCGCAGCAGACCCGCACCACGATTTGAGGTGTCATTCAAATGAATGGCATCTCAAATGTGAGTCCCACGATTTGTCATGCACACATCAGCACTTTCAAATCGCGGGCAGATTCGCAGCAAATCTGCCCGCGACTCAAAATTCTGAAGTGTGAATGCAGCCTCAAAGCGGTAGGAAAGTCCCTTCCTAGGTGAATGAGTATGGTCATTTGACAAGTCCTTAATTTAAAAAAAAATCCCCCAAAAAGTCACTTGTAAATCTATCATCAATCACCATGGCGGATGACCCGACGCACGCAACTGATCCTGACATTATCGCTAGCTGAATTACAGCTGAGCAGTCATCGGCTATATCAAAGGAAGGGGCGGGGATAGTGATGACATCATGGCCAGCCGTCATATTTGGGCAGTGATGTCACTGCTATCCCCACCCCTTTGCTTACATGGCTGGGGAATCCCTGCCATGTGAGCCAATATGCCATGACATCAGCAGTTCCTTGGAATGTGGCGGGGGAAGCAGCATGAAGCTGTAATATATAGTGGTAGAATTGCTGCTTCTATATAGAATGCTCGACTCCTGCAGAGCTGGCCAGATGTGCAAAAGTTTGGGCATTTGTCCAACTGCCGGAACAGCCAAAGTTCAGTCTGAACCTAGTCTACTCGAACTGTCCTCTCATTTTTAGTTACAACACTGTCTACTGTTAACTCCTGTGTAGACCAGAAGTTCAGGGAAGCAGCACTGAGAGGGCAGGAGCCAGCAGCATTGAAAGTTGCCTACTGCCAGTGCTGGGGAAAGAATAATAAAAAAAAAGTTAGTTTGCTGGGGAATGTTTATTATATTGTGCTTAACGTGTGAAGCTAAAAAAACGTGAGTATAATAATAGTACTTTAATAAATTATTCTTTAGGTTCGCCAAATTTCATCCGCTTCTGCTAAATTAACAGGTATCATTTAATGTCTGTGGGCACGAGGCAGACTGGCGTCATATTCCAAGCAGAAGTAATTATTCAGGTCAGAAACAGCTAAAAGCAATCCAAAAACATCCATGTTAAAAAATATACAATCAGTCATCTATGGCTGGGAACTGCTGCAAATATATCAAATCTGAAAAGACTGCGAGCTCCATGGACATGAACAGTCTTCCACTATTTTTTAACTCCTTCCCACTAAACATACACCCATTAATGGATATATAATTAGAAGGAACCCGCGCTTAGGACTATATGTATTGGGCTGCTGCCTCCCCGTAAGGCCCCTGTACACAAGGGCTATAATAAATGATTGATTTATATGTGGGGTATGTGGCGCTCCCAAGTAGGGGGTATGGGTTATATAAGTGAGAATGAAATTCCGTATAAAACCAGATAAAAGTACTAGAACAATTGGAAATTGTTACCAAATGTCCAAAAATAGTAGTGGGAGGGTCAGCAGTTACCTCTCCCTGACCCCAGGTATTTTATGTTATAGGATAAGTTGATAGTATATCATGTGTGTGAGTCACAAAGTGCTAAGTCCATGAATACGCATGTTTTTAAGCCACTGTGTGGGTGACAGAAAAAGGGGTAAGGGACTCCCGTGCTTAATTTGGCCAATCAACGGTCAGTAGTATAATAAACTATTGTAGTGCATAAAAGAAATAATAAAGTGAACAATCAAGTGAAGAAAGGAATACAAATTCCCAGTATTAAACAAAATAAATGAAATAGACAATCAAGTGAAGAAATGTGAAATTTCCAATGTTAAAGTTTCAAGAGTCCACCATACAACTGTGTATGGAGATCCAGATCATTCATACGATCAGGTATATATTTTGTCCCAACAGTTTGAAAATTATCTAATCGGGAACAATTCAGCAGGTGACTTTTGTGTGAGTCCATTCATTTAGCACGATCCAGGTGACACTTGTGCTCCCCCTCAAGATACCCTACTCACCAGAAGATGAAACCCCTGCAGGGGTACACAGCATGTAGGTAAGTGGTTCTGTGGCTTGGAATGGTGTGATGTATCTCCCCTGGTCCTGGGGTTCCTATGCGTCTCTGGGCTGGCTGTACCGGCTTATGGTAGTGTTCCTCAGGAGAAAAGAACAGGAGCCACCATAGCGTGATCCAGTTTTTATTTAAAATAGTAAAACATCCAAGGTAAAAGACATCCAAAATAAAATAAAAAAGCAAAGCAAAAATCGAATAGCCTTCGCTGCGAAGGGACGCATAGGAACCCCAGGACCAGGAGAGATACATCACACCATTCCAAGCCACAGAACCACTTACCTACATGCTGTGTACCCCTGCCGAGGTTTCATCTTCTGGTGAGTGGGGTATCTTGAGGGGGAGCACAAGTGTCACCTGGATCGTGCTAAATGAATGGACTCACACAAAAGTCACCTGCTGAATTGTTCCCGATTGGATAATTTTCAAATTGCTGGGACAAAATATATACCTTATCGTATGAATGATCTGGATCTCCATACACAGTTGTATGGTGGACTCTTGAAACTTTAACATTGGAAATTTCACATTTCTTCACTTGATTGTCTATTTCATTTATTTTGTTTAATACTGGGAATTTTTATTCCTTTCTTCACTTGATTGTTCACTTTATTATTTATTTTATGCACTACAATAGTTTATTATACTACTGACCGTTGATTAGCCAAATTAAGCACGGGGGTCCCTTACCCCTTTTTCTGTCACCCACACAGTGGCTTAAAAACATGCATATTCATGGACTTAGCACTTTGTGACTCACACACATGATATACTATCAACTTATCCTATAACATAAAAAACCTGGGGTCAGGGAGAGGTAACTGCTGACCCTCCCACTACTATTTTTGGACATTTGGTAACAATTTCCAATTGTTCTAGTACTTTTATTTGGTTTTATACGGAATTTCATTCTCACTTATATAACCCATACCCCCTACTTGGGAGCGCCACATACCCCACATATAAATCAATCATACACCCATTAATGCCCATCAGTGCCGCCACATCAGTGCCACCTATCAGTGCCACCCATCAGTGCCATCTATCAAAGCCCATCAGCGCCAACCATCAGTGCCGCCTCTCAGTGCCCTTCAGTGCCGCCTATCAGTGCTCATCTGTGCCACCCATTAATGCCCATCAGTGCCACCTATCAGTGCAGCCACATCAGTGCCCATCAGTGCCACCTATCAGTGCCACCCACCAGTGCCACCCATCAGTGCCACCTCTCAGTGCCCTTCAGTGCACTGATTATGCTTGATATCTATTAAATTGTATGTATATTGATATGTTTTTCTTTCTTTTCACACCCTTAAGCTGGATGTTATTTTCCCATCTCAATAAAAATGCTATTGGCATCTATTCCTGATGAAGCTTTATAGGCAAAACTGTAGAGAAACGCAATAGACACCTTCCTCAACTGAACATACCTTGGTGACCCCCGAGTGATTGGTAACAGGTGTATACATGCGATGGTCACAAATATGTATTTGTATCAGTTTTTTAATATGTATAACAATAAATATATTTTTCTATCTTTTATATAATCTTTGTCTTTCAATCTTGTATAATTAGTTATTGCACCTTTAAAATCCCATATCCTACACTATATTGCCCTTCAGTGCCGCCTATCAGTGCCCATCAGTGCCACCTATCAGTGCTGCCCCCATCAGTGCAGCCTATCAGTGCCCTCTTATCAGTGCCCATCAGTGCCCTCTTATCAGTGCCCATCAGTGCCCTCTTATAAGTGTCCATCAGTGCCCTCCTATCAGTGCCCATCAGTGCCACCTATCAGTGCTGCCCCCATCAGTGCCCATCAGTGCCACCTATCAGTGCTGCCCCCATCAGTGCAGCCTATCAGTGCCCTCTTATCAGTGCCCATCAGTTCCCTCTTATCAGTGCCCATCAGTGCCCTCTTATAAGTGTCCATCAGTGCCCTCTTATCAGTGCCCATCAGTGCCCTCTTATCAGTGCCCATCAGTGCCCTCTTATCAGTGACTATCAATGAAGGAGAAAAATTACCTGTTTGCAAAATTTTATAACAATCTATGAAAACTCTTTTTTTTTCTAAATTTTCTGACTTTTTTGTTTGTTTAGCAAAAAATAAAAACCCCAGTAGTGATTAAATACCACCAAAAGAAATCTCTATTTGTGTGAAAAAAAAAATGCTAAAAATATTATATGAGTACAGTGTTGTATGACCGCGCAATTGTCATTCAAAGTGTGACAGCGCTGAAAGCTGAAAATTGGCCTGGGCAGGAAGGGGGTGAAAGTGCCCGGTAAGCAAGTGGTTACTAAAAAAAAATGTACAATCACTTTAAGTAATATTTAAATGTGGACTAAATGATAGAAATCACACAATGGTGTTGTCAGTCGGTCCATGGCTTCCCCTGACACCTTGGTGTATACATATTCTTGTTGAGGATTCACAGCATCTTCAGCAGACGTTACGTATGAGACGTGCAATGAAGTCCTTTACAAATAAGCTCGCTATAATCCTGGCACACCGAGCATTTCACCGCAGGGTGACGGCGTCCTGCGTTATCACACGCTAAATGCACCAGACAGCTCTGCACAATAGAACCAGCACAACCCTAAACACTTATGTCAATGGTCTGCAAATCATTTTATTATCTGCAGCGATGTCTGAGGTTTGTTCCATAGAGATTAATGGAATCTGCAGTATTTGCTGCCCATTTATCACAGTCCATTGTAATTGGTTAATATGGGACATAATTTGTTGTATATTATATTTTGCTACTCATTCATTAAAAAATTACAGCATTTAGGAATATGGATTTTGCGTTGCATAATGCTTCTGAATTACATCACTGTGATGCTGAATTCTGCTACTGGACATACACACCAAATTGTTCACAATTTACCATTTGCCTACCGGGCACTTTTACCCCCTTCCTGCCCAGGCCAACTTTCAGCTTTCAGCGCTGTCGCACATTGTATGACATTTGCGCACTGTACCCAACTCAAATTTTTATCATTTTTTTTTCACACAAATAGAGCTTTATTTTGGTGGTATTTAATCACCACTGGGGTTTTTATTTTTTGCTAGATAAACAAAAAAAGACTGAAAATTGAGAAAAAACGTTTTCATAGTTTGTTCTCTTTCACTGATGGGCACTGATGAGGCGGCATTGATGAGGTGGCACTGATGGGCATTGATGGGCACTGATAAGGCTGCACTGATGGGCACTGATAGGTGGCACTGATTTGCACTGATAGATGGAACTTATAGGCGGCACTAATGGGCACTGATAGGTGGCACTGATGGGCACTGGTAGGTGACACTGATAGGAAAAACTGATGAAGAGGCACTGATGGGCACTGGTAGGTGACACTGATAGGTGACACTGATGAGGAGACACTGATGGGCACTGCTTGGCAGCACTGGTAGGCACTGATTGGCAGCACTGGTGGGCACAGATTTGCAGCACTGGTGGGACTGCACTGATAATTAGGATACTGGTAATCAGTGCCCTGATTATCAGTGTAGATGTCCCTTTTAGAGAAGCCAGTTATCGGCTCTCTTCTCTGATCCTCACGCTGTTAGCATAAGGAGAGGAATGCCGATAACCAGCATCTGTTTACCTCTGTGATCAGCTGTGACTGATCACGTGGTAAAAAGCCGCTGATTGGCTCTTTACCTCAATCTGGGATCAGCAGTGTCCGGAGGACACTATGATCACAGAGCGTGCCCCTCATGCCCAGCAGCGGGTGAACGACGGGCGCGATCACGGGATGCTGTCATATGATGGCGTCCCAGAACTAGACGACCATCAACTCTAACCAGCTTCCCTGTCCCTGCTGAAGAAAAGCATCCCCACAACATGATGCTGCCACCACCATGTTTCACAGTGGGGATGGTGTGTTCAGGGTGATGTGCAGTGTTAGTTTTCCGCCACACATAGCGTTTTGCTATTAGGCTAAAAAGTTACATTTTGGTCTAATCTGACCAGAGCACCTTCTTCCACATGTTTGCTGTGTCCCCCACATGTTTGCTGTGTCCCCCACATGGCTTCTCACAAACTGCAAACAGGACTTCTTATGGCTTTCTTTCAACAATTTCTTTCTTCTTGCCACTCTTCCATAAAGGGCAGATTTGTGGAGTCCCCGACTAAAGCCTCGTACACACGGCCGAGAATCTCGTCAGGAAAAAACACGTCGTTTTTCTTGACGAGATTCTTGGACAAGAAACTTGTCCCTGCCGAGTGTACACACGCTCGATTCAAAGAACCCGCGGTTCTTTGAATGGCACGAACGCGGTGACGTCATCGACTACGATGAGCATGCGCTCGTCACATTCGATGCCGTCGCCGCCATCTTGCTACACCCTACCTATGCCTAGGAAGCTACCGCGCATGCGTCAAAGTCATTTCGAGCATGCGCGGGTTTCCACGGCGACAGGTAAGTGTACACACACACACTTTTCTCATCGAGAAACATGCCGACAAGAATCTCGACGAGAAAATAGAGAGCAGGTTCTCTATTTTTCTCGTCGAGATTCTGGTCAGTTTTCTCGACGAGAAACCATACACACGAATGATTTTCTCGGCAAGAAAGCTATCTCTGCAGTTTTTTTGTCGTTTCTTGCCGAGAAACTCGGTCGTGTGTACGAGGCTTAATAGTTGTCCTGTGGACAGATTCTCCCACCTGAGCTGTGGATCTCTGCAGCTCCTCCAGAGTTACCATGGGCCTCTTGGAGAAACACAAAGCAGCGCCTACTAAGCGTAGCAGTCAATGTAAATTTATTGGAGATAAAACCAGATGCAAGTATAACACTCACAAACGAATAAATTAGAAAAGCTTATCTGGATGGGAGTACAAATCATCCGCTCTTCCCAGGAAGGGGGTGCAGTATTTTCCGGATGCTGGGGAGAGATGATATCTCTAGGTGTCCTCTCGAGTGTCCTCAGCGTTGAGCGGAACCACACACTCACAGCAGCGGTGACGGGGGACAGCTTCCCTGGAACATAGCAGCAACAATCACTTCCGGGTCGTGGGGTCAGCGGGAGGGTGCGCGCGTTTGAAGCATGCGTGCTTCTTCATCAGACTCTATGGGGGCCATATTCGATGTGGGCTATTAGTACTAATCAGGAGCTACCTGATAGGTTGCCTACTATCACCATGGGAACTGGAAGTAAACCACGGCCAGTGAATGTTATATCCTAGTGCTGACAATGGTCATTAAAGAGTATAAAAAATAGATAAGAAAAATATATAAAAGAAGGGGGCATATATAGTATAAAAAATAAATTAAAAAAAAAAGTGATCCCATATAAAACGGACCAACAATTATAAAAAGGACCTAAAAATTCCAAAAAGAGTTTATATATAATATGATATCATAATAGGCAAAAAAGTAATATCTGAACATTACCAGAACATTATTACATAATAAAAATATATATATATATATATATATATATTATAAAAATTATAAAAAATTGTTATAAAAAAATTATATATATATATATATATATATATATATATATATATATATAGGGATGGAGAGTCTACTACCAAAACATGTTGATATCAAAATACCCATAATAGCTATATGGACTATCATGAACATAAGTGCATGCACACAGGGGGATATCTCCACATCTATGCATGACTACATAGGGTAGTAGTGCATGTATGAAATTCACACGTGCAGTATGCATAAGCGCACACACAAACATACGCACGTATAAATATACACACATATTCAAATCGAATCAATATGAACACATGGGATACGTGTCAAACGGAGACCAAATATAGGTATTAGACTCATAACATACTAGAGAGATGAAAAATAAATAAAAATAACAAGGTAGTAGCGTAAACATATATAAACATATAGCGGTACCAATACATAAAGCCATTATGAACGGATCATTATAAAAGAATATTGATCATTATAAAAGAATATTGATTTCGATACCCTCATTTAGACCCCCAGGCGAGAGGCTATCGAGGGTATAAATCCAATAATTTTCACGCTCACATAATTTCTTGTAGCGCTCAGCTTGGGGAAGTTGTTTAGAGATGGCTTCTATAACCCAAACACGTAGACCCACAGATGATTGGTGATGGAACTCTTTGAAATGTCTTGCTACACTATATTTATCGCTACTTTTCTCAACAAAATTACGGTGTTCTCCAAACCTTTTTCGGAGGGTGCGAATAGTGCGGCCTACATAAAATAGGCCACACGGACACGTCAGGCAATACACCACATACTCAGAAGAGCATGTATAGAAATCGGGTATGGTGTATTGCTTACCTTTACACGTAAAATCTTTCTGTCTGTGAGTGACGTGTTTACACGTGAGGCACAGTGCCTTCCTGCATTGATACATACCCTTCAGGTTGAAGAATGTCAAGGAAGCGCTAGCGGATGGCCCTGAGGGTTTGATTTTACTGGGGGCTATCTGGGCCTTGATGTTTTTGGCCTTTCTGTAACTTACTATGGGACGGTCTGTAAGTGTGGATTTTAAATGGGGGTCCTCCCTCAATATGGACCAGTGTTTAGCCAAGATCCGTTCCATCTTCCTGAATTGACTATGAAATTGGGTTACGAAACGGACTGGTTGGATACTGTCTTCTGTACTCATAGCTCTTTTCTTCATCACGTCAGCATTAAGATAATGTAGATAGGCTCCCTCAACTAACTCGTCTGGGTAGCCCTTCTCCAAAAAGTTGGTTTTTAGCATCGAGCCATGGGAGATATAATCCTGTGACCGGGTACAATTGTGTCTCAGTCTACAAAACTGGCTCTTGGGTATATTCTTCACCCATCGAGGATGATGACAACTCTCATAATGTAGAAAGGAATTGCCAGCAGTGGGCTTGGTGTAATTCTGTGCACAGATCACATGGTCATCATGGAAGAGCTCAAGATCCAGGAAGGCCAGAGTGTTCTCATTTGTCACAGCAGTAAAGGACAGACCCATGTGGTTGGAATTACAAAATTCTAGGAACCCTGGGATTAGTGTATCAGGCCCATCCCAGATGATGACCACGTCATCTATATAGCGGCCATAAAATACTAGATGGGAAGCATAAGGGTTGTTTATATGGGATCACTTTTTTTTAATATTATATATGCCCCCTTCTTTTATATATTTTTCTTATCTATTTTTTATACTCTTTAATGACCATTGTCAGCACTAGGATATAACATTCACTGGCCGTGGTTTACTTCCAGTTCCCATGGTGATAGTAGGCAACCTATCAGGTAGCTCCTGATTAGTACTAATAGCCCACATCGAATATGGCCCCCATAGAGTCTGATGAAGAAGCACGCATGCTTCGAACGCGCGCACCCTCCCGCTGACCCCACGACCCGGAAGTGATTGTTGCTGCTATGTTCCAGGGAAGCTGTCCCCCGTCACCGCTGCTGTGAGTGTGTGGTTCCGCTCAACGCTGAGGACACTCGAGAGGACACCTAGAGATATCATCTCTCCCCAGCATCCGGAAAATACTGCACCCCCTTCCTGGGAAGAGCGGATGATTTGTACTCCCATCCAGATAAGCTTTTCTAATTTATTCGTTTGTGAGTGTTATACTTGCATCTGGTTTTATCTCCAATAAATTTACATTGACTGCTACGCTTAGTAGGCGCTGCTTTGTGTTTCTCTTTGTGCTATTTCAGATCTCTTCTATCTGTCAGCTGGCAGCCTTCTCTGCGGATGAGCTATGTTGTAGAAACCTATGGACTTATATGTTATGGACTACAAACGTCTATTATTCCCCATATCACTTTCCCTTTGTCCCTATACCATGGGCCTCTTGGCTGCTTCTCTGATGAATGTTCTCCTTGCCCGGCCCGGTCAGTTTAGGTGGACGGCCATGTCTTGGTAAGTTTGCAGTTGCCATACTCTTTCCATTTTCGGATGATGGATTGAACAGAGCTCCGTGAAATGTTCAAAGCTTGGGATATTTTTTTAGAACCTAACCCTGCTTTATACTTCGCCACAACTTTATCCCTGACCTGTCTGGTGTGTTCCTTGGCCTTCATGATGCTGATTGTTCACTAAGGTTCTCTAACAAACCTCTAAGGTCTCCACAGAGCAGCTGTATTTATACTGAGATTAAATTACACACAGGTGGACTCTATTTACTAATTAGGTGACTTCTTAACCACTTAACGACCGCTCACTGTATATATACGTCGGCACAATGGCACCGACAGGCACAATCACGTAGAGTGTACGTGATTGCCTTTGTACAGTTGGGGGGTCCAATCGGACCCCCCTTCTGTACAGTGAGCGGTCGGAATTCGTTGGGGAGCGATCCGACATGAGGGGACGGCCGTTCGATTCCGGCCACCCCCCCGCGATCGCTCCCGGCGAATGGAAATGCCCCCTCTGTCTGTGGAATGTACACACAGGCAGAGGAAGCAGGAGGAAGTGATGTCATCTCTTGTGCGGCGCTCACATATACCGAGCGCCGTAAAAGAGAAGACATCAAGGTTAGTGCACAAACACTACACTAACACCAGCACACATAGGCACATAAATCGCCCCCCCCAGGCCCCCCCAGATCACCCCCTAGCCCCCAGTCACAGTGTCGCTGATTGCAGTGACCATTTATTTACTGATCACTGCAATCAGTGACATTTGTGACTGTAAAAGTGTCACTACATTTAGTTTTAGGTCCAGTGTAGCCCCCTTACCCCCCCTAATAAAGGTTTAACCCCTTGATCACCCCCCAGATAACCCTTTCACCCCCTAGCACCGCCGACGCTAAGCGATCATTTTTCTGATCGCTGTCTTAGCGTCGGTGATGCAGATCGGTAGCCAGAATTTTTTTTTAGGTTCGCCGCAGGTTTTTATAGCGTCAGGTACCCCCATAAATGATCTAATAAAGGTTTAACCCCCTTGATCGCCCCCCAGGTAACCCTTTCACCCCCTATCACCACTGTCGCTAAGCGATCATTTTTCTGATCGATGTCTTAGCGTCGGTGATGCAGATCGGTAGCCAGTATTTTTTTTTTAGGTTCGCCGCAGGTTTTTATAGCGTCAGGTACCCCCATAAATTATCTAATAAAGGTTTAACCCCCTTGATCGCCCCCCAGGTAACCCTTTCACCCCCTATCACCACTGTCGCTAAGCGATCATTTTTCTGATCGCTGTCTTAGCGTCGGTGATGCAGATCGGTAGCCAGTAATTTTTTTAGGTTCGCCGCAGGTTTTTATAGCGTCAGGTACCCCCATATATTATCTAATAAAGGTTTAACCCCCTAATTGCCCTAGTTAACCCCTTTCACCAGTGATTATCATATAAGTGTTACGGGTGACGCTGGTTAGTTAGTTTGCTTTTTATAGTGTCAGAGCACCCGCCGTATATAACCCAATAAAGGTTTAACCCCCTGATCGCCCGGCGGGTGATATCAATTAGGTTTTGGCGTCAGAGAGGGTCTGCGTCACACCCCAGGCAGCGTCAGGTTAGTGCCAGTAACGCTAACACCCACGCGTGAAGCATACACCTCCCTTAGTGGTATAGTATCTGAACAGATCAATATCTGATCTGATCAGATCTATACTAGCGTCCCCAGCAGTTTAGGTTTCCCAAAAACGCAGTGTTAGCGGGATCAGCCCAGATACCTGCTAGCACCTGCGTTTTGCCCCTCCGTCCAGCCCAGGCCACCCAAGTGCAGTATTGATCGATCACTGTCACTTGCAAAACACAACACACATAACTGCAGCGTTCGCAGAGACAGGCCTGATCCCTGCGACTCCAGTGCTGTAGGAGGTGATTTCACCACCACAGTTAAAAAAAAAAGCAAATATGCCGAAGCATTGGGGCAGCAGGGGCGGAGGAGTGATTTTGCTCCTAATGCCGCGTACATATGGTCGAAATTCCGACGGAGGCTTGCCCGTGGAAAAGTCCGACCATGTGTGTGCGCCATAACTTTTTTGCGAGAGGATGCCCCCATGCTTCGGCATATATAAATGGTGCATTTATGCCCATCATTAGAAGTGGGTGGATAAAGGGCGGTATTCTAATGGTGGGCATACCCACCGATCAATCTCTTTTTTCGTTCAGCCACCTGGCTGCATGAAAAAAAAAGATTACAATACATGTCCAACAAGGACCAGCAACGTACTGGTATGTTGCTGGACTTTGAATGGTTATACCAGATTGATGCCTGCGGGTTTAGGTATCATCTTGGTATCATTCTTTTCAGCCAGCGGCCGGCTTTCATGTAAAAGCAATCCTAGTGGCTAATTAGCCTCTGGACTGCTTTTACAAGCAGTGGGAGGGAATGTCCCCCCCCCCCGGATATAAAAAGCACCATTGGGAAATTGGGAAAGCATTTTATCACACCGATCTTGGTTTGGTCAGATGCTTTGAGGGCAGAGGAAAGATCTAGGGTCTAGACCCCAGTTTTTTCAAAAAAAGAGTACCTGTCACTACCTATTGCTATCATAGGGGATATTTACATTCCCTGAGATAACAATAAAAATGATTAAAAAAAAAAAATATGGAAGGAACAATTTAAAAATAAAATAAAAAAGCTAAATTAATAATAGAAAAAAAAAAAAAAAAAAAAGCACCCCTGTCCTGCCCTGCTCTTGCCCAATGGCGAACGCAAGCGTCGGTCTGGTGTCATATGTAAACAGCAATTGCACCATGCATGTGAGGTATCACCGCGAAGGTCAGATCGAGGGCAGTAATTTTAGCAGTAGACCTCCTCTGTAAATCTAACGGGGTAACCTGTAAAGGCTTTTAAAGGCTTTTAAAAATGTATGTAGTTTGTCGCCAATGCGCGTTTGTGCGAAATTTTAAAGCATGTCGTGTTTGGTATCTATGTACTCGGCCTAAGATCATCTTTTTTATTTCATCAAACATTTGGGCAATATAGTGTGTTTTAGTGCATTAAAATTAAAAAAAGTGTATTTTTTCCCCAAAAAATGCGTTTGAAAAATCGCTGCGCAAATACTGTGTAGAAAAAAAAAATGCAACACCCACCATTTTATTCTGTAGGGCCTTTGCTTTAAAAATATATATAATGTTTGGGGGTTCAACATAATTTTCTTGCAAAAAAAAATATGTTTTCATGTAAACAAAAAGTGTCAAAAAGGGCTTTGTCTTCAAGTGGTTAGAAGAGTGGATGTAAGCTTCCTAATGTTGTGTATAAAATGCCAGAACAGTTCAAACCCCCCCCAAATGACCCCATTTTAGAAAGTAGACACCCCAAGCTATATACTGAGAGGCATGTCGAGTCCATGGAAAATTTTATATGTTGACACAAGGAAAAAATAACATTTTTTTTTTTTTTTTTGCACAAAGTTGTCACTAAATGATATATTGCTCAAACATGCCATGGGCATATGTGGAATTACACCCCAAAATACATTCTGTTGCTTCTCCTGAGTATGGGGATACCACATGTGTGAGACTTTTTGGGAGCCTAGCCGCGTACGGGACCCCAAAAACCAATCACCGCCTTCAGGCTTTCTAAGGGTGTAAATTTTTGATTTCACTTCTCACTGCCTATCACAGTTTCGGAGGCCATGGAATGCCCAGATGGCACAAAACCCCCCCCAAATGACCCCATTTTGGAAAGTAGACACCCCAAGCTATTTGCTGAGAGGTATTGTGAGTATTTTGCAGATCTCGCTTTTTGTCACAAAGTTTTGAAAATTGAAAAAAAATAAGAAAAAAAAATGTCTTTCTTCATTTTCAAAAACAAATGAAAGCTGTAAAATACTCACCATGCCTCTCAGCAAATAGCTTGGGGTGTCTACTTTCCAAAATGGGGTCATTTGGGGGGGTTTTGTGCTATTTTGGCATTTTTTGGCCTTCGAAACTGTGATAGGTAGTGAGGAGTCAAATCAAAAATTTGTGCCTAGAAATCCTGAAGTCGGTGATTGGTTTTCGGGGTCCCGTACGCAGCTAGGCTCCTAAAAAGTCCCACACATGTCGTATCCCCGTACTCAGGAGAAGCAGCAGAATGTATTTTGGGGTGCAATTCCACATATAACCATGGCATGTGTGAGCAATATATCATTTAGTGACAACTTTTTGTAATTTTTTTTTTTTTGTCATTATTCAATCACTTGGGACAAAAAAAAAAAAATATTCAATGGGTTCAACATGCCTCTCAGCAATTTCCTTGGGGTGTCTACTTTCCAAAATGGGGTAATTTGTACTGCCCTGCCATTTTAGCACCTCAAGAAATGAGATAGGCAGTCATAAATTTAAAGCTGTGTAAATTCCAGAAAATGTATCCTAGTTTGTAAACGCTATAACTTT
This sequence comes from Rana muscosa, assembly GCA_029206835.1. Lineage (NCBI taxonomy): Eukaryota > Metazoa > Chordata > Amphibia > Anura > Ranidae > Rana > Rana muscosa. The sequence goes on along the minus strand of CM055118.1, from coordinate 431,575,280 downwards.
TGCGCAAACCAATAAATATACACTTATTGACATTTTTTTTACTAAAGACATGTGGCTGAATACATTTTGGCCTAAATGTATGACTAAAATTGAGTTTATTCGATTTTTCTTATAACAAAAAGTAGAAAATATCATTTTTTTTCACAATTTTCGGTCTTTTTCCGTTTATATCGCAAAAAATAAAAATCGTAGAGGCAATCAAATACCATTAAAAGAAAGCTCTATTTGTGGGAAGAAAAGGACGCAAATTTCGTTTGGTTACAACATTGCATGTCCGCACAATTTACAGTTAAAGCAGCGCAGTGCAAAATTCTGAATTCACCTCTGGTCCTTTAGCTACAAAATGGTCCGGGGCTTAAGTGGTTAAGGCAATTGGTTCCACTAGATTTTAGTTAGGGGTACCGGAGTAAAGGGGGCTGAATACAAATGTACCCCACAGTTTTCACATATTTATTTGTAAAAAATTTGGAAATCCATTTATCATTTTCCTTCCACTTCACAATTATGTGCCACTTTGTGTTGGTCTATCACATAAAATCCCAATAAAATACATTTACCTTTTTAGTTGTAACATGACAAAATGCGGAATATTTCAAGGGGTATGCATACTTTTTTAGGATACTGTATAATAGAATTTTTATTTATTTATATTTTGTATACTAGTAATGGCAGTGATCAGCGACTTATAATGGAACTGTAATGGGCAATCTGACACTGACTGACAGTGGATGGAAACTGACTAACTGATACTGACATCTCCAGTTACACTAATGCAGTAATACTATACACTGTCACTGTACTAATGACACTGGCTGGGAAGGGGTTAACGTCTAGGGGCAATCAAAGTGTTAACTGTGTGCCTAACAATGTGCAACGTGTATAATGTGACTGTTTTATCTCCCTTCAAAGCAGCCACATTGCTGCTCCATGTACATGTATGTCCTGTGTTGATAGCAAAACACAGGGCTCTGTACTGTGATTTGATAAGCCGATCAGCAGGTCCCGGACATAAATCAGAGGCCCTAAAGAATAAAATGGTGGGTTTTGCCATTTTTTTATACTTTTTATCCCCTTTTATTGTTGTGAGTTCTGCCTGTCTGCTGGCCGTCTCTTTCAACAACTTCCCGGATTCCTTGCATGCTTTGCAGCTTCTCCATTTCTGAGGACTACATGTCCCATGGTACCAGGCTGCCTGCAAGTAGTGATTCCTGTACTGACTCTGCCTCCTGAAACCCCTCCTCTCAGTACCTCTGTAATTTAGAAGGCGGGCTCTGTGAAATGTGTGACACAGCAGTGTCTACCCACAGGGCATAGTGACTACAGGTCACAGAATTTCAGAAGGGAAATATCTGCGGATCACAAAGTACGTTTACAAACTTCAGGATGGTTCAGATTAATAGGAGTCATCTAGAAATTATTTTAATACAATGTGGAAATTAAAAAAGGATTTTACATTTTGACCACAGATATGCTTTAACTGTTTTTCTTGATTGATTCCACCTGGAAAAAGAATTAGAAGAAATATTCTCAACAAAAAGAATTACAAAAATGTTATTATTTTATTGGATTGGGCGAAGGATGCCATTGTTATTGCCGTCTGGTTTTCTATTGTAAAATCTCCTTTCACTTGCAAAACGTGGAGACTAGACATGAGCAATTTGTTTTGTTCTGAACTAGGTTTTTAACGAATTTCGACAAATTAGTTAATTCGGACACATCCGAATTAACGAAAACCCGTTTAACTAATTTATCAGAATATTCGTAAATTCGAATATTCGCAAATTTGTAAATTCTAAATTCAAAAAACTGAAATCCCGAAAATCGGAAATAATAACTAACTATTAAATTATAGGTATTGGAATTTCCTTTCAAATTTGGCTGTTAGTGACAAATTTATCCGAATTATCCGAAATAACGAATGTTGTATCTAAACGAATGGAACGTAACGCATTAAGGCCTCATGCCCACGGACGTTTTTACAGCTGTGTTTTTGAGCATTTTTTACAGCTTAAAAACGCCTGTCCATGTTAGTCTATAGCTTCATGCCCACCTAGGCGTTTTTGAGCTGCAAATAGCATAGGCGTTTTTAAGCTGTAAAAAAAACCCAAGACCAGTGCGTTCCGCGGCGTCTGCGTTAGGCATAAAAAAAGTGAAGTGTCTGCGGCTGTGTTTTTGAGCTCCAGCGGTTTTTTGTTTTTTTTTTCGAAAAAAATACGGTCTAAAAATTTATACAACAACATGGACAGGCGTTTTTAAGCTGTAAAAAACGCTCAAAAACGCGGCTGTAAAAACGTCCGTGGGCATGAGGCCTTATAATAATAAATAAAAATAATAATAAAAACGTTTTGTTATTATTATTTAATAATAATTTGTTCGGTTCCATTTGTTTAGATGCGGCATTCGTTATTTCGGATAATTCGTAACTTTCACTAACAGCCAAATTTAAAAGGAAATTCCAATACCTATCATGTAATAGTTAGTTATTATTAGTTAGTTATTATTTAGAATTTTCGGATTTCATTCTTTCAAATTTATTGATTTTCTTTCTTATTTTCGGATTTTCAGATTTTCGAATTTACGAATTTTAGAATTTACGAAATGACAAAATTAAGAATTTACGAATGTACTAATTTACGAAATGTGATTATTACGAATGACCCGAAAAAAAAACAAAAAAACTAAAAAACAAATGAAAGGAAAATGAAAACAAACACATTTTCCGGCAGTGAAAATGTCTACTGGAGACAAGTGCCATCTGAGAACTGAAAAGAAAAAAATATTAAAGAGTTACTAAACCCACAACAGTAAAATCAGTCTGTATATGCAGAATAGAATTCTTGTTATACTCACTGTGGAACAAAAGGGATTAATCCTCTGCATTGTGTAAAAAGGCTGTTTGATCCTGTATGCCCCTCCTGCAGGGTCTCTCTTGGCAAGGCCAGATATGACCCGGTCAGAGTAGTATTGCTGCACATGCTCAGTTTGGTTTCTTTTGCTGGAGAGAACATTTCCTGGTTAATCAGAGCTAGCCAGGTCACATGGTATTGACATCACACATGTGGGCATGTATACAGATCCTAAATGACAGCCCAGTAGGGTGCCCACGTGTCCCGGATTGCCTGGGACTGTCCCGCAATTGACATGTCTGTCCTGGATCCTGGGCACCTTCATTCCGGGACAATACAGTGTCCTGGAATGAAATAGAGGACACAGCCACCCCCTACTAACTAGTAATTACAATTCCGGAACTGGTTGCTAGGGCTGGCACTGCCTGGCATCTTGCAACCAGTAACAATTTACTCTCAGACAGTGAGGCTGGGAGCGAGGCCTGCGCCTAGTGCAGCACTGCTGTCCCCACCCACCTCGGCACCTCCTCCTTCTCCGGCACCCAGCGGCAAGCAGCAGGGACTGGTGTGATCTTTACTCTTTAGATAGCGACTCCACTCCTTTCCTTCAATGCACGTGGCTCATGCAGAGGGAGTGACAGCAGCACTGCATCTGGTGGCAGGCTATGGGTGGCAAGTGGCACATTCACCTGACAAATAACCCGCCGCCAAATACCCCATCAATCCCAGAGACTACATTACCCCGTGGTATACAGATCAGCTAAAAAGGTATATAGTGGCAATATTTTAATGTAAAAAGAAGATTTAGAAGCTGTGGGCACTTTGAACAATTTTCATATTACTGGGTTTAGTAACACTTTAAATATTATACAATAAATATATGCAACTATACTTATACAATACATATAAAAACAACAAATATATCAAATAAAATGAAGATAAAAAAATAGTTTGGGCTATACTTTTGTTTAAAACAAAAAAAATTACCAAAAATTACCGGTAAATCAGCAAACGCAACACCAGAAAATCAGATCACAGGAGATCAGCTGAATAACAAGCAGAATTGGTTTTAGACATCTCATTTTTATTAAATTCCAAACTGAGTCACCCAATTTGCAAGACTGAATTTAATGATTACATGCTTACTGGGCACTTTTACCCCCTTCCTGCCCAGGCCAATTTTCAGCTTTCAGTGTTGTCGCACTTTGAATGACAATTTTGCGGTCATGCAACACTGTACCCATATTAAAGCGGAGGTCCACCCTAAAAAAAATAATAAAAAAATTACATAAAAATGCTCCAAAAAAATAAATTGAAAAAAATAATATTTTTTTACTTAACAGAAATGGCGGTTGCTAGGCAGATCTTCCTAATCTGCCTCTTCCTAGTCCGCGGCTGGTCTTCTTCCTCGTCCTCCTCGCGTTGTCTGCTGGGGAATGGGGCGCGGTGTCTTCTGGGAACTGTGTGCATCAAAGAGAACAGCCGCCCATTCAGAAAAAGCCGCGCGACTCGCGCATGTGCAGTAGGAAACGGGCAGTGAAGCCGCAAGGCTCCACTGCCTGTTTCCCTTAGTGAGGATGGCGGCGCCGGGACCTGCCACGATCGAGGGATCGGCCTCGGGGGGCCGACATCGCGGGCGCTTAGGACAGGTGTGTGTCCTTATTAAAAGTCAGCAGCTGCTGACTTTAAAAAAAAAAATAAAATCGCGGCTGGAACACCGCTTTAAATATTTATCATTTTTTTCACACAAATAGCGCTTTCTTTTGGTGGTATTTAATCACCTCTGTTTTTTTTTTTTGCTAAATAAATGAATAAAAACACGAATATTCTGTAAACTTTTTCAAACAGGTAATTTTTGCCCTTCACTGATGTGCATTGATGAGGCTGCACTGATAGGCTGCACTAATGGGCATTGATAGGCACTGATGAGGCGGCACTGATGGGCACTAATGAATTGGCACTGGTGGACATTGATAGGCACTGATGGGGTGGCACTGATAGGCTGCACTGATGGGCACTAATGAGGTGGCACTGGTGGACACTGATGAGGCGGCACTGATGGGCACTGGTAGGTGGCACTGATAAGTGACACTGATGAGGAGGCACTGATTGGCAGCACTGGTGGCACTGTTGAGACTGCACTGATAATCTGTGCCCTGATTATCAGTGTAGATGTCCCCTTTACAAAAGCCGGTCCTTGACTCTCTTCTCCTCTCCTCATGCTGACAGCATGTGAAGAGGAGTGTCAATAACCGGCTTCTGTTTACATCCGTGATCATCTGTGATTGGACACAGCTGATCATGTTATAAAAGCCGCTGACTGGCTCTTTACCTCAATCTGTGATCAGCAGTGTCCGGAGGACCACATGATCACAGAGCGCGTTACCCGTGCCCCAAAGCGGGCGTGCGGCGTGCGTGATCACGGGAGGCCGTCATATGATTTTGGATAGAGAAATGCCTTGTACACACAATCGGAATTTCCGATGAAAAAAGTCTAACGGAATTTTTTTATCGGATATTCCGACCGTGTGTGGGCCCCATCGGACTTTTTTCCGTCGAAGTTTAGAAATAGAACATGTTTTATTTTTTTCCTATGGAAAAAAATCCTATCGGAAACTCTGATCGTCTGTGTGGAACTCCGGAGAAAAATCCACGCATGCTCAGAATCAAGTCGACGCATGCTCGGAAGCATTGAGCTTCATTTTTCTCGGCTCGTCGTAGTGTTGTACGTCACCGTGTTCTTGACGGTCGGAATTTTGTCTGACAGTGTGTATGCAAGACTGATGGAAGACAGCTTGAACGGAATTCCGATGGAAAATTCCTTCGGATTTTATCCCATCGGAAATTCCGATTGTGTGTACAGGGCATAAGGGTTATAACCCCTGTCAGGCTGTTACGTTTATTTTTTCTATCTGTGTCCCATTGGAGAGATTTCTTTTTTACTTCTTGCCCCATAACCAAAACAGGAAGAGAGTGAAGGGGATCCCAGGGTGTCACCAGAATTATGGTTCCTACTGGAAGATATCTCCACTATTCCTAATGTCCTAATATCCAGCTCTAGGAACTCTTCTTATCTCCAACACATTAACACTATGGTCATGACATGACACAATTTTGTTTCTCATTGCTCTTTAAACACTCCTATTAGGCTCCATGCACACTGGAGCTCATAAACTGCAGTTTATTGGACTTTGGGTGTTTTTTTTTAAATGTGCATAAACGGATGCTAATTAGCGTTAGGCATTTCTCTGGCTCTATTCAGAATCAATGGTTCCCTATGGGAGCCCATTGATTTGAATAGAAGTCGCACCGCAAGTCGGATCATCATGATCCGACTTGCGGTGCGACTTGCGTGCTGAGGATGAAGGGGAACCCCGGCAAAAAAAATTCTAAAATATTTGGCGTGGGGTTCTCCCTCGGATGATACCGGGCCCTTCGGTATGGTATGGATTTTAGGGGGAACCCCCTACGCCAAAAAAACGGCGTGGGGTTCCCCCCAAAATCCATTTCAGACCCTTATACGAGCACGCAGCCTGGTCGATCAGGAAAGGGGGTGGGGATGAGCGAGCGCCCCCCCCTCCTGAACCGTACCAGGCTGCATGCCCTCAACATAGGGGGTAGGTGTTTTGGGGCACCTTGGAGCACCTTGTCCCCATGTTGATGAGGACAAGGGCCTCTTCCCGACAACCCTGGCCGTTGGTTGGCAGAAGGCACCGGAGAGCGGGGAGAAGAACCGTAGAGCGGGAGAAAAGGCCGGAGAAGTTGGAAGAGACCCCCGGAGCGGTCTAATAAATTACTTTAAAAACTTTTGTAGTGTGTTTTATTTTTGACACATTTTTCCCCAGGTGAATGGTTAGGGGTACGATGTACCCCATACTCCTTCACAAAGGGTGGGGGGCCGGGACTTATTAAACGGGGCTCCTGGATTCCGATAAGCCCCTGCCCGCAGACCCCGACAACCAATGTCCAGGGTTATCGGGAAGAGGCCCTTGTCCTCATCAACATGGGGACAAGGTGCTTTGGGGTGGGGGGGCAGGGCCCCCCTGCCCCAAAGCACCTACCCCCCATGTTGAGGGCATGCTGCCTGGTACGGATCAGGAGGGGGGGGGCGCTCGCTCGTCCCCACCCCCTTTCCTGACCGACCAGGCTGCATGCTCGGGTAAGGGTCTGGTATGGATTTTTGGGGGAACCCCACGCCGTTTTTTCTGTGTAGGGGGTTCCCCTTAAAATCCATACCAGACCGAAGGGCCTGGCATTGTCCGAGGGGGGACCCCACGACAATTTTTTTTAACATTTTGGCTGGGTTCCCCTTCATCCTCAGCACGCAAGTCGGATCATCAAGATCCGACTTGCGGTGCGACCTCAATTCACTTCTATTTTTAAATCAATGGGCTCCCATAGGGAATCATTGATTTTGAATAGAGCCAGAGAAACGCGGCTGAAAGCTAGCGCCGCTAAACATGCATTGACGGCAATGCTAGTTTTTATAGCAGCGTTTTCCTGCCAGCAATCCAGCGTTCAAAACAGACGTTTTTGAGCTCCAGTGTGCATGTAGCCTTACTGCTACAGGGTGGTACCTCTGTGCTGGATCACGTATATATACATGATCCGGCTCTTCTGGGTTCGGGATTCTTATGTGCACCGCCAGCGGCTGTCTCCCACTGTGATCACACAGTGAGAGCCGAATGGCAGATACAGTGGACTCGATGTCCACCGACACCAGTCAATGATTCAGCAGAGAGGCAGAACTGCGGTCTGTAAATGAGGGAGATCGCCGTTCTGTCAGTAGGGAAGGCATGTATCCTGTGGGACTAGGATCAATGCCTTGCCCTAGTAAAAGCACCTCTCACACCATAGAAAAACCCTTCCTAGGAACATAGTTAACCCTTTGATCGCCCCTGATGTTAAGGCCTTCCCAGCCAGTGTCATTAGTACAGTGACAGTGCATATTTTTAGCACTGATCACTGTTTTAGTGTCACTGGTCCACAAAAATGTCAGAAGTGTCAGTTAGTGCAGGAATGTCCGCCGCAATATCACAGTCCCTCAATAAGTCGCTGATCACTGCCATTACTAGTAAAAAAATAAATAAAAATATCACCATAGTTTAGAGACGCTATAACTTTTACACAAACCAAGTAATATACAATTATTGGGATTTTTTAGCCAAAAAGATGTAACATGCAAAATGCATATTGGCCTAATTTGATATTTACAATTTTTTTGGGGATATGTTTTATAGTAAAAAGTGAAAAATATATTTTTTTTTTCAAAATTGTTGGCTTTTTTTTCTTTATAGCAAAAAAAAATAAAAAAAAGTCACAAAAGGTGATCAAATACCATCAAAAGAAAGCTGTGGGAAAAAAGACATACAGTATCTCACAAAAGTAAGTACACCCCTCACATTTTTGTAAATATTTTCTTCTATCTTTTCATGTGACAACACTGAAGAAATGACACTTTGCTACAATGTAAAGTAGTGAGTGTACAGCTTGTATAACAGTCATGGGCGTCCGCTCCATAGGGCAAGGGGGGTCATTTGCCCCCCCTGGAATTCAGAAGGTGTTGGCCAAATTGGCAGTGTTTGACACCCTCCGCCGCCCTTACACCCACTTCCAGCCCCGCACAGATCTGCACCGCAGCACATGTACTCCCTCCTCCTCCCCCCATGCCCACCACACCTCCCCATCGCCGCTTTAAGGCGACCGCGTCTCGTGGTTTGGCAGCGCTGGCTGGGCCTCGCGCTGCAACCCGATTGGCCCCGGCTTTTCTCGTTCTCCTGGGCACGGGCCAGCTCCCCCCCCTGGCCTTTGGACTGTGCAGCGTGCCCGGGAGAGAAGAAGAAAAAGAGCTGGGGGGAGATGGCGGAGCGGAGGGTGTCTCGAGTCGGTGGTGGTAGTACCTCGGGGGCCTGGCCTCCTGCGGGGTGGCCTGCTGCACACACCCACTGGACCTGCTGAAGGTGAGAAGGAAGGAGAGCAGGACTCTGTGTGCGGTATGGAGGGAGGAGGAGGAGATGTCCTACAACACGTGTGTGTGTGTGACTGCAGAGACATGACATCATAGGACATGTCATACATATGGTCAGTGTGCAGTGTAGTAGTCAGTGTGCAGTGTAGTAGTCAGTGTGCAGTGTAGTAGTCAGTGTGCAGTGTAATAGTCAGTGTGTAGTGTAGTGGTGAGAGTGTAGTGTCCAGAGGTGCAGGGTGCTGCTGTGTAACGTAAAGGGGTGCAGGGTGCTGCTGTGTAATGTAAAGAGGTGCAGGGTGCTGTGTAATGTAAAGGGGTCCAGAGGTGCAGTTGTGGAGAGGGGGTACACAGTAGTGACAAAGAGATATTTAAAGATGCAGGGGGCACAGTGGGGTGTTTTTACATTTTAATGTGGGGGGGTCGCTTTTAACCCCCGCTAGCAGTCGAAGAAAGGGTAAAATGCGACTGTGTATCGCCGCTGCCGAATCGCCCCCTCCTGAAAAAATTTAAGCAGACGCCCATGATAACAGTGTAAATTTGCTGTCCCCTCAAAATAACTCAACACACAGCCATTAATGTCTAAACCGCTGGCAACAAAAGTGAGTACACCCCTAAGTGAAAATATCCAAATTGGGCACAAAGTGTCAATATTTTGTGTGGCCACCATTATTTTCCAGCACTGCCTTAACCCCCTTGGGTATGGAGTTCACCAGAGCTTCACAGGTTGCCACTGGAGTCCTCTTCCCCTCCTCCATGACGACATAATCAACCTGTGAGCTTAGTGGGCTTGTGTCTTCAGAAGCTCATGATGAAGATGTTGGAGGGAGCTGTCCCAGGTACCAACATTGTGTCAGCTTCTTATCAGTCTTTAAAGACTTATTCAGCCTAATTATCTGGGAAAGTTAGACCACTTTCACACTGAGGCGCTTTTCAGGCGTTTTCACGCTAAAAAAAGCGCCTGAAAAGCTTACGAAAACGTATTTCCATTAAAATTAATGAATGCTTTCACACTGGGGCAGTGCGCTGAAAAAACGCCCCTCTCCATCGAAATGAATTGAAAGCGCTTCAAAGCGTTTTATTGGCAGTTTTTCAAGCGCCTCAGTGTGAAAGAGGCCTTAAAGAGGAACTTCAGACATTTTTTCATCTTTTCATCTATTAAATCTTCTCCCCTTGTTGTTGTTTTAACTTTGGAAAGTAAAACTTTTTTTTTTGTTGTCAGTTAATCCCTTATACAGCCCACTTCCTGTTTCTTGTCTGGTCATTAGCCTAGGATTATGACATCATGCACAGCTCTCTCTCTCTCACTCTTGTGAGAGTTTTCCAGGAAGGAAAGGGAGATGAGTCATAAGAGGGCCAATGAGAGCTGCAGAGCTGGAGGTGTGTGTCTGTGTAAATCCAGGAAGTGAACAGGCAGCAGCTTCAGCTGCCCACAGTTAAAATGGTTGCAGCCAGACTCAGTGGAGGGAGATTTCTGCAGCATATTTGGCAAGTACAGAATCACAGTATATATAAAATAATATGCAAAGTGGTTGGAGGGAAGCTTCAGAATGGCAAAGATGTTTTTATTACAAATTATGTGAGCAGACTGCAGTTCCTCTTTAACTAAAGTTTCAAGAGAATAGTTACAATAAATGTAGAAAATTATCAGCAAATCCAGAAAATGTCATTGTATATTAAAATAAAGTGCAAAGTTGCTAAATCTCATAGACATACAATCTCAAGTTTCTGGAGATAGCTTTAATAAAAAATGACAAAGTAAAAAAAAAAAAAAAAAAAACTGAAATAGTGTTTATTAAGCTTTAACAAGCAAACAAAGCACATATAACCAAACTTCATATCAGCAGTAAGGGAGTTAAAGCGGAGTTCCACCCAAAATTGGAACTTCCGCTTAATCCACTCCTCGCCCCCTTACATGCCACATTTGGCATGTAATTTTTTTTGGGTGGGGGGGGAGTGGGGGCTTCAGTAGGAGTGGGACTTCCTGTCCCACTTCCTACTTCCGCCCAGGGACCGCTTAGGCGATACGTCATATCGCCTATTGGCAGCCCCTCCCTGTAGGCGATCACCTGGGACACGTGACAGGTCCCAGGCGATCGCCTGTCCACTCAGAGAGCGCTGCGCCATTCGCGCATGCGCAGTGAGTGCCCGGCCGTGAAGCCGAAAGCTGTCACGGCCAGGTGCCCACAGTTATAATGGAGGCGCCGGCGGAGAAGGGGGGGAGAGGAGCGAAGCTCCGGGCGTGGCGTCGCTGGACAGTGGAACAGGTAAGTGTCTGTTTATTAAAAGCCAGCAGCTACACTTTTTGTAGCTGCTGACTTTTAATAAACATAAAAAAGGCTGGAACTCCCCTTTAAGCACAATACAAGGTAAAATACAATAAGCTCTTTCAAAGCATATGCCTACACAGTAGGCACAGCCATATAACATGCAAAAAACAGAACAATAAATACGTTGTAATTTGTTGTAAAGGGTAAGAGATACCTCTTGAAACATGATAAAATTAAAGTAAGGCCAGGATCCTATCCAGCAGCAACTCAACAGGGGTAAGGCCTGGCACTGCCAACCAGTCACCCCATAACCTGTGGAATTTACTCGGGCTCCCTCTGTGCTGGAAAATAATTTCACCAGTCGGAGGGTATAATCCATCTTAAATATCCATTCTCTGCAGGTGGGGGTCCTTGCAGATTTCCATAGCTGTAAAATGAATTTACGGGCTTGAAATAGCTCTATTCACCGTTACCATCTGGAATTCCGTCAACTGAAGGTCATTCAGGATACCCAAAACACACCTGGTGAGTTTGAGAGGAACTGTAACGTGAAGTACAGAATTTATAGTGTTAATCACAGCTGTCAAGTAACGATACACCTTGGGGCCAGTAGTGTATTTAGGTTTTGTGCTGCCCTAGGCCTGACTAAACTCGTGCACCCCCTAATTTAAATATGACACACCCCTTCCTGTCAAGGCCACTCCCCTTTATGTTTAAGACCCACCCTGAAATTTTTGAGTGGGGACACTAGTTCTGAGGGCCTGGGGCAATGGATTCCCTTAATTTGCACAGATTTCCTCTCACTTCCTGTTTGGCTATGGGACAGAAAGTGAAGGGAAATCTCTGCAATGGGTCAGGAATGGTAAAAAAATAAACTGACAGGGGCTATAACCCTCCCTTACTCTATCCAAAAAAAAAAAAAAAAATGTTGCCTATAGTTCTACTTTAAGCACAAATTTCTGATAATTTTATGGAGAGGACTAAGAAGATATAACCATGCCAATGGTGCAGCAGAAAACATATAGCACAGTGAGGAAGGTTTGTGGTCCAGGATGATAGGACAGTCAAAATTAGAAGCAGCTTGCGTTACACTAACAGTGTAGCACAAGCTGGCGGGGACTCTTTCCGTGCTGGCCCCCTGCAAAGTGCCCCCCTAGGCCTGGGTCTTGTTGGCCTAGACCAGGATACAGCGTTGCTTAGGGCATCTCCATAGTAGGTGAATAAGGTCCTCTGGCCACAGTAGTATACCCAGCACAGAGTGGAGTTTGTAGAAAACCCATGCGGAGCAACTGTAAAGGAGTGTGTAGCGATACCCCCGTAGGAGCTGCTGGTTTAATTTTGGGCCTGCCGTTACCTTACTGTTCCATACACTCGTCTCAGTGGTTCTCCTTGAAGAGTTGTCCTGAAGAAAGTTCGCACCAACACAAAGTCTCTTTCAAGGGGTTTTATTGATTAAAGTTTCCAACAGAGGAGGGGGTGAAGGGATGGGGAGGACTCAGGTACCTTAATTGCAGATCACAGGTATTTTCTTAGGTCCAGAGGAACAACTGTCTCCACGCTGGACTCAGCAACTGCCGGATAGGCCCACCTTCTCGGGCCTAGCAACCGGTGCGTCGCTCGATCATAGATAGTCTCTGCCACAGACTTGTGAAAGTAGAATTTGTTCAATAGTCTCTGCCACAGACTTGTGCAACCACTCACTGGGTGAAAAAGAACACAGCTCTCAGTGCCAGGATCTTTCAGCCGTTCCGGCAGCACTGTGAGGTAGATTTTGATCCGGATACATCCTGCAATTGAGTCCTCAATTGCTCGGTCCCTTCCCACAAGCAAGGCGACACAGGATCATCCCTGGATCAGTAGGCCCCAGCGACTCCTGGGCATCTCAGTAACGGAGCCTCCAGGCCAACGTGGCCCCGAGACGGAAACTGCCAACACATCCCTGAAACCAGAAGGTTGGAATATGGGTGGCGCCCACCACCCACGAACTAACCCCACAAAATGGTGTCTGTCCCTTAAGTACCCTCTCCCAGAATGCACAGAGGGTTGACCACACCCCCTGGGCTGCTTCTGGGAAAGAGATACCTTACCCAATGCATCCAGTCTGTTGCCTTTCCAACCCTGACCAGTGGTGACAGTGACACCCACCGTCAGGGGGGGGAAATCATGCAACCAGCTGAACTGAAACAGAGGTATAATTTGAATACAATCCTTCTGAGCCAAACTATTGCTCAGACAACTATAATTTTAACACATAGCGCCCACTCATTGGGAGCAGGGCGCTACAAGTGTAATGAGCTTGAAGCACAATATAAAATTGTGAGAGCCTCTGGGTAGCGTTAAGGAAGCTATGCAGGACAGAGTCTAGGGCATTATACCAAAGCTCTTCCTCCAAGGGGCCCACAATCACACATCCATGCATTGGTAGCCTTCCAAGTAGGAGGGTAGTACTAGTAACATACCATAGCAGTTTGAGAAAAAAAAACTTGTGTCCAATGTCCACCACAGAGTGAATATACCTAAACACGGGTGCAGGGGATAGAATCCAGTCAGTGGCCAATCCCTTTTGCGTGAACAGCATGTCTGAGCTGCAAGTAATAAAATTGCATCCCGGAGGGGAGGTGGAAGGTGGCCTGCAGGTCTTCAAATGAGCAAATTTAGCGATACCCCCGAAGGGGCTGCTGGATTAATTTTGGGTCCTGCCGCTACCCCAGATTTCACCGTCCCAGAACTTAAGAGTCTATATTAAGTAATCAGAATAGAGGTGATTGCCAGTCACGTCAGTCCTTTTCTCAATTGCTTTATTAAACAAGTTCAGGAAGGAGGATAGAGGGTTAGGGGAAGTTCAGATACCTTGGTTTTGTAGATCACTAATGCAGTTTTTGAATCCAGATGACAACAGCTTTTCTGTCTCTGGTTCTTGCGACAACCGGATAGGCATCTCACACCGACCTAGCAGCCGGTATGAAGCACGGACAAAGTCTCTGCCACAGACTTGGTTGAAAAGTGGAAAATCCTGGATAATCCCCTGCCACAGGATTGTTTAGCCAGTAGTCTGATAGTTAGGTCAGCTGAACAGTACCTGAACCTTTAAGCCATCCGGCAGTACTGTGAGGTAGATTACTTGAGTGCATCCTCCAAACGAGTCACCAGGCCCTTCCTGAGATACCAGCCATCAGCTCGGTCCTCTCCAGTAAGGTCCTCCCCTGGAATATTCTCCGCTTGAGTGGCTTCTTCCCGCAGGACAGACAGCACAGGATCACCTTCAGTTAAGTAGGCCCCAGACAGACTTCTGGGCCTACTCGCAGCAGCATAGCCTTGAGCCAGCAGGGCCAGAGGTAGAAGAACCAGCAGCGTGGCCTCAGGCCTGGAGGGCCATGAGGCCGGAACGAACCACGAAGCACATGGCACTGCCCCTTAAATATCCTTCCCCAGCATGCCCAGCTACAAAGAAGCTCCTGATTGGGCTGTTTTCTGGAGAAAGAATATCCAATACACTTCAGCTGGCTGTATTTCTCACACTGGCCTGTGACAACAGCGACACCTACCAGCAACAGTGGGAAATGCGCACAAACAACCAAAGCTGGAACAGAAACCAACAATTTAAATAATCACTCTGAGCTATTTACAGCTCAGATCGACCCTAAATTTACAGAATAGCGCCTGTTCAAAAGTAGCAGGGCGCTACACAAAAATTGCCATTCCGAAAAACCTGCCGTAAATGAGTGAAACCCCATCGCTTCCACATCCCTGCGCAGGGCAACTTCATCAATCCTTCATACACAGAGTTACCCCAGAGTGGACTATATTCTGTAAAACCTGTAACACCCTGCAAGGAATGCACCTTTGACCAGATTTTTTGGATCAAAGTGTAGGTAGGATAGAGCCTATTTGAGGAGACAAAGCAGGAGGCTTCCAAGCCCCCAGGTATGTCCTGAACCTTCACATGGTGTCTCATAATGGACTGCGCAGAGGAGGACAATGAGATAGTAGAGTTTGGTCTATTTGTGAAGGCCCCAACGAGCTGCTGCATTTGGGATGCCAAATAATATAACCACGGGTTAGGCAGTGCACCCCCACCCCAGTCTTTAGGTCGCTGAAGCTGCACTCATTTAATTCTTGGAGACTTATATTTCCAAAGCAGAGTATGAAACATAGTGTTGCCTAGCCAAATAATGTAGAGAAGAACCACTCCTGGGGAATTATACAGTATGTAAAGGAGCTGGGGCATAAGGAATATCTTGATAAGATTAGCTCTCCCAATCAGAGAAAGACACATTTTATTCCAAATAGTAATCTTAGCTTTGAACCTATGTAAAATTGGGATAATGTTAAGTGTGCAGTAATCTGTTATAATAGGTGATATATGCACGCCTAGATATTTAAACTATTGGACCACATGACATGTTAAGGACCGATCCTTCGCTTTGACTTACCCTCTATCCAACTTACCCACCCCCTTGTACAATTCTAATAAATAACGACTGACAAGGTTGTGGAGTAAAATTGGCCTTCCGGCCTATTTATTTTAACAACTTTTATATGAAATAAATAACCACTTAAATAACCGTTTAAATAACATTTTTCTTAACACTTAAAATACCCCTGGTGGTCTTATAGACCACCAACTCCAACTTGGGCACTGGGACTAACATACCCCTTAGGCCTCCAGTCGCAAGACACCGACTCGGAGACAGTACACCTGGCCGCAGTGCCCTACCATTTACCCCCCTTCCTGGTTAACCCTTGTTGACCAGAAGGTACTCAATAACCCCATACCACCTATGGGTACCACCTTTTTCTCCAGACTTCCCCTTTTACCTCCTCTTCCAGGAACCAAACCCCGCCACAGCTCGCAAGGGGTAACGCCTTACTCTTGCGAGCAACCCCACACCCTCAGGGCCTGCTGAATTCCCTCCTGCAAACCCAGTTCCACAGGTCAATGCCCACTGCATTCAGGTGGACCCCATCTCCCCTTAGGTACCTCCACGTATCGACGTCCAACTCACGGTGGCGCACCACCAGGCCACCATTCCTCACAAAAATTCTCCCCACTTCCTTATTGACTTTTATCCGGGCCTTATTAACTTTTTCCACCGACCATGCCCACCGCCAGGATGTCCTGCCTACCATGTCCGACCAAATAACCCCAATACCCGGGAATGTAGTGCACAACCTTAAAAATCATATTTAATGTCCCGTATCAGTTGGTGCATTGATCTGGCCCCCATGTCGTTACCTCCCGCATGCCGCACCAATACATCCGATGCCCTTTCCCGACCTGCGAACCTCTGTATCTCCGGCATAACCCCACTCCACGTCATACCCGGCACCCCGATCCAACGGACCCGGGCTTCTTGTAAGGGAATTCCTAACTGCCTTCCATTGGGCCGAACATCGGCCCGTCTTGCCCCCCAGAACATGTACGAGTGACCCAAAAAATCCAAACTAGTCTGGGTTCACCACCGACCGTTTTTATCCACTGCGCTGCGCTGTCAAGGCAATGTCCCACATCCAGTCGGGACAGGTAACCCTGCGCTGATCCGCTGCTGGCGCCAACTCCCGGAACCTGTCCCACTGAAAACGAGACAAAGCGTCAGCCAGGGTGTTATCCACCCCAGGAAGATGTACTGCGTACACAAATACATTGAACTGCAAGCAGCGCAAAACCAAATGTCTCAACAAACGCACCACTGGCTGTGACGTGGCTGACAACCTATTCACTACCTGAACCACTCCCATGTTATCACCGTTTAGGCGCACCTTGCTATTCCGGAATGAATCCCCCCATAGTTCAAACGCCACCACAATTGGGAAAAGTTCCAATAGTACCAGGTTCTTCAAGAACCCCGCTTCCTCCCACTCCTTTGGCCATGGAGCCGCACTCCATTTTCCCTGACAGAACGCCCCATACCCCGTGGAGCCAGCCGCATCCGTAAACAAGTCCAGATCGAAATTGCTAACGGGCCCGGCCATCCACAACGCCCGCCCGTTGAAAGATTCCAGAAAACCGTGCCACACTTCCAAATCCTCACGAAGCTCTCTGGTTAGGCTTACAAAATGAGTAGGAACCCGCACCCCGGCTGTCACAGCCGACAACCTGTGGCTAAATACCCTGCCCATGGGCATTATCCTGCAAGCGAAACACAACTTACCCAATAGTGACTGCATCTGTCGCAGCTGAATCTTACGACGGCCGATAACACCGCACACTTCCTCCTTCAACGCTTCCAGCTTATCCTCTGGCAGTCAGCATTCCATCTTCTCAGAATCCAGCTCTATGCCCAGAAAAACTCAAGACGACGTGGGGCCCTCCATCTTCTCGGGGGCCAAAGGGACCCCAAAACGATCGGCCACGTATTACAGCGTCCCCAGCAGGACCCTGCAAACGTTAGACCCCGGAGGGCCCACGCACAGAAAGTCATCCAGATAATGGATGATCGAACTGATCCCCGACACGTCCCGGACCACCCATTCTAGGAACGAACTAAAAGTCTCAAAGAGCGCGCAAGAGATGGAGCAACCCATGGGCAAACAACGGTCCACGTAGTAAGCCCCCTCCCACATGCAACCCAAGAAACGAAAGCTGTCCGGGTGTACTGGTAGCAACCGAAAAGCCGATTGAACATCGGCTTCTGCCAACAACGCTCCCCGTCCACACCTGCGCACCCATGCCACAGCCGCATCGAAGGAGGTGTACGATACCGTGCAGTCCTCCGGCGCAAGAGCATCATTCACCGACCCACCCCTGGGAAAGGACAGGTGATGAATCAATCGAAATTTTTGAGGTTCCCTCTTGGGGACCACCCCCAAGGGAGAAACCACTAACTCAGGTATGGGCGCATCCGTGAACGGTCCGGCCATACGCCCCAAATGTACCTCCTTATCTAGCTTCTCCGAAACCACCAAGGGATGGAGCAAGGCAGACCGGAGGTTCTTGGCTGCCGGGGGGACTGCAAAAGGCGCGCAAGGAATTCTGAAACCACCGGCGAAACCCTCCTCTAACAACTTGGCTGCACGCCTGTCGGGATACCTATTGAGAAATGGAAGCATCCTTTCCACCCGGATTGGCGTCGTTCCCTTTTCCCCCAGAATCCCCGGGGCGACCCCTGCCTCGCGTAAAGCATTTGGAAAAGGCATGACTGCCCCCACATCCGGAACACACATGCTTGAAGCGACAGCTTGCTCCGGACTTGCACGTGCCCTCGTTGAACTGCCAGCAGTAGCCCCACCGTTTCTCGGTCGGTTGTCCCGAGGCCGCAGCACCTCCGACCCCCCCCTGAAAAAACTGATTGGAGGCCCGCGACGCTGTCATCAGCCGCATCCACAAGTTGATGTCCTTGTGATCCCATCGCAGTCCTGGTCTCATGGCCATCCTCTGCCGGAACTGTTCGTCATACCTCAACCAGGCTACGCCACCATACGTCCTGTACGCTTCGCTAACCGCCTCCAAATAAATGAACAGCCCAGAACAATGTTCCGGGGCCTTCTGCCCTATCACACAAGCCATGATCGCAAACGCTTGCAACCAATTTGTGAAAGTACGGGGTATAAGACGATAACGCCTCTTTTTCTCATCCTCCTTCCTGCTCTCTTCCGGCTTCACCCTATCCAGGTTGAATTTGTCCAAGGGGAGCAACATGAAGATCTCCACATACTCACCTTTCCACAGCTTTTCTCTGACCTCCGGCTTGAGGTGAGTTCCTAATGGTGCCTCAAAACAAATGTACATCTCATTCTTAGCGGCATCCACCAGCCTGATCACCTCCTTGTTTTTCTCTCCCGCAGCAACTTGCCCACCTGCCGTGGCCGCCCCCCCTTCCAATGGGGCCTGCCCCTCCTCTGACACCTCTACCGCTTGCATGCCTGGGGCCATGGGTGCATCCGAAGGCCCTGCCACCTGCGATGAACCCCCTGTTTTCCCCCAAGCCGCCGCGGGCGACACCATGTCGCCCCCGCCCGGCTTAAAACGCCTGACCAAATCCTCCAACCCAGACCACAAGTCCTGCGTCTCCCCTGCCACTTTCCTCCCCGGTGGGGAAGAACGCGACCCAGGTGTCGCGCCTAAGCCCCCCCCAACACCCCCTTGACCCAATAAATCTTGTAATAAGGAACAAATAACCACAGAAGAGTGGGACTTACCAGGCTGCCTGAAACTGGGTCCACCAGCCGCCGAACTGTTCTCCATCGAAGCCAGTTGTCCCGAGTCCTCGCCACCGTCTGACCCGGACAGCTCCCCCCCAGACCTGTTGTCATCCGATTCTGCCGACACAAGCGCTGGCTGCACACCGTGCGGACGCGACCCACGTGGCAAGGGCTGTCGTGGCTGAGCATCACGCCCTCTCGATCCTGGCACACCCGACCCACTCGCCACCTCCACCGACGGACTCCGGGTCCGCCCCCTGGCACGGGTGTCATCCGCTCTACTCCCATCCGTCAGTCTTGGCGCCAAACCCCTCACCGCTCGTCCTGCTGGCTCCGCCGGACCCCTGACCGCCACCGCCTCCCGGCCACTGGCCCGCGAACTGGATTCTCCATGCTGGGCTGCACGGCTGTTCCGGGCATCACCCGCAGCCTCGACCGCGATGTCACTGCATCTCCGACGCGCGGGAGGGGGAGGGGCAAGAGGGCCACTCGTCTCCCCCACCGCCGAACTCCGTCCACGACGCGGATTCCTCCCGGCCCCCCCCGCCGACACCGGCTGCGTGTGGTCAGGGGATGCGGCCGGAGGGCCCCCAACGGGTCTCCGGACGGAAGTAAATCCACTCGGGGATGCCTCCGGACTGTACCGCTCAGGCGGCCTGGACCGCCTAGCGCGCCCCGGAGCGACCCCCCCCCCCGGCGGGCGCCGCCGCCCGCTCATCTAACACTGCAGACACCTGTTCCTGCAGCCACTCTGCCCCCTGCGCGGCCACCGCGGCCCGCAATTGCGCCAATAGCTCAGCCACATCAGCCATAGCACCGGCTGTGAAGCTTTCTACCTCGTGAGTGAAATGGAGGAAGTGAGAAAACGTCACTTCCTCCCTAACTGACTGCGCTCCCCCTCCCCTTTTTCCCCCACGGCCACCCCCCTTTTCTTAAAGGGAACCACAGCCCCTGCTAGGCTACTGCCTGTCCCACCTGTCATGCCGTCCCTCCGCTCATTTCTCTCTTTGTCATTGCTCCAGGACTCTCTGGAACAGGACAGAATGTGGACAAACACGGGGAGACCTCCTGCGTCAAGAAGAAGAGCAGACTTGGCCCAGTTGATCGTTAAGCCTGAGTATGATCCGAAAGTAGTTATTACCTCCATAACCTCTCGAAGGGAAGTATCGGAATCCCCACAAAAAAACTTGTCTTCTGCATAGAGGGTTATTTTTTCACAGGCACGCCTGTTCTTTCCCCTTACCTATATGGAATGGCTGTGAAATCCTATCTCCCTCTCTAATGGAGGCCATGGGGACACTATACAGGAGTTGAACCCAGGAAATACAAATATCTCCAAAACCAAGTATAGCGCTTACCACCCTCTCCTCCTTGTCTTTGGCTCCTCACAGGAAGAAAGGGCACACCCAGCTCTATATGCCCGTACCCTCCTGTGTGAAGAGGTTGAGCGGTGTTGTGATGGGTCTCTACAGCCAGATTCTCCAGAGAATGGTTCTTATCTCTATAGTCAATAAAGACAAGTCTCTATTTTCCCCAATGACTTCAATGTCCACACCAGCTGTAACTCCAACGTAGAGTTTATTTCTCTTAAAGCACAGTCTCTGATAGGAAAGGTTGGAGGGAGAACAGGACAGCATAAGGTGTAGGAGAGGTCCAGGCACAAACGTAATACACTTCACTGCTTGGCTTCTCAAGCAGACTTGGCTCATTTGGATAGTCTCCCTAGATAGGGACTAGCAGCCAAAATGGTACCCGAACTAACCGCACAATCACTACACAAACTGGTGCACTTGGTCTTTGCCACAGACCTGGTGAACTTGGTTTTCAAAGCTTGACCTCATTGTTAGGAGAAAACATCCCTCCAGAGAGTTACAGGGCCCCTTCCTTCACTGTGACTTCTCACCAGTCCCTCAGAACGGTCTTTCCCCGGCCTCCTCGCCTAAGATGCGGGTCCCCTCGCAAGGTGGCACCCTGAGATTCCTCGATCCTTGACAGGCCCCAGCCGAAGGTGCTGGGCCCAAGGCCTTTAGTTGCAGCCCCAGGGCTAAAGGTGCCTGGGACTAATTCACCGACCACCGCCCCTGGGCTAAAGGTGAGTAGGACTCCCGACGACCGACCACCCCCTATAGGCAGCGTCTGCCCCTTTTATATCCTCTCCCAACATACACAGCAGGCCAACCACTCCCACTGTATGGTTGCCGAGAGGGGACACACAAGGCACAGCACTGTATCAGCGGTTCAACCCTGGCCCACTATGCAGCGCCACCTGCAGGCCACAGAGAACGGTACACCGATACTCTTCCTGCAGACAAAAATGCTTGATAATGTCCTAACAATTTAGGTGTTTGAGCACAACTACCACTCAAACACTACCCCCTAAATTGAGGACCCCGCTACACAAGTAATGACAAAGTTATTCCCGAATAAACAGGTGGTCTGTAGCAGAAATGTAAAAATTGCTCTGGTCCGTAGGGGGATGAAGAGGTGTGAGAGGCGAAGTGGAAAAAAAAAAAAACCCTGTGAGGACGTTTTGAAACATACTACATGTTAAGGACTTTTCATACCCTACCCACATAAAATCAGGAGACACCGGAAATCTGGATATGGCACAATCTGATATGGTCTGGAGTCCGGATATGTACCTATGACGGAGAATGAATTTTTCTCATTGATGCCGTCTCTCCATGTCTGTTCCTCGAATGCAGGCTGATTAGCTCAGGAGAAAAGAGCAGCTGTCTACCACTCCAGACACCGCGGTGGAAGTGCTGTGGTTTTTCCTGGCATATTTCGTTGCGGCGGTTCACTGTTTACCTTCTGCCTCATCCGATCTGCACCCCGACTCATTTCCGGGACGTGGAACAGACGTTGTATGAATAGAAGCACGCAGAGACGCTCACATCCGCACAGGTATATATGTTCAGGAGACTTCAATATACGTCAATGCACAGTGCTTCTGATTCACTGCGAACTGTACAACGTCTTATTGTAATGGGAAGCCGCGAGCACACAGATGAATGGTGTCAGTGGATTAAAAATGACTGCAGGAAATTATGGCTGAATTTCATTTATTGGTGAAAACCTTTTAGAGAAAAATCCATATCATATACCCACCTATAGCCATTAGTGATGAGCTGAACTGCCCTGGGTTCAGTTCATGCAGGGTTTGCTGAACTTCCAAGATATAACCAAACAGCTCTCTTCGGTCCTCTCAAGACCTCCTGCTCTCTAGCTCCCTCATCCCTTCCTCTCATGCTCACCTCTAGGACTTCTCCAGAGCCTCCCCAATCCTCTGGAACTCTTTAACCCAATCTGTCTGACTATCTCCTAATTTATCAATTTTTAGTTGATCCCTGAAAACCCTTCTAAATAACCACTTGACCTCCGAAAGATTCCCCTACCCCCCCCCCCCCCCATGACCAGGCGATTTTTTACGATACGTCATAGCGTTACTTTAACTGACAATTGCGCAGTCGTGCGACGCTGTACCCAAATAAAATTGATGTCCTTTTTTCCCCACAAATAGAGTTTTTTTTTGGTGGTATTTTTTCACCTCGGGGGGGGGGGGGGGGGGTATTTTTTGCGCTATAAACAAAAAAGTCAGGCAACTTTGAAAATATTTTTTTTTACTTTCTGCTAATAAACATACCCAGTATTTATTTATTTTTTTAAATCACATTTCTTCATTAATTTAGGCCAATATGAATTCTGCTACATATAATAAGCGTATATTGATTGCTTTGCACAAAAGTTATAGCGTCTACAAACTGTGGTATATATACTGGAATTATTTTCTTATACTTGTAATGGCAGTGATCAGTGATTTATAATGGCACTGTGAGCGTGGCGGAAAATCTGACACTAACTGATGGGGGGGGGGGGTAACTGGCTAACTGACACTGATATCACCAGTGACAATAATACAGCGATCAGTGCTAATATTATACACTGTCACTCAGGGGCATACTAAGTGGGGGCGGGGGGGGGGGGCGGGCGACACTGTGCATGTCCTGTGCTGATCATGATCTGAGGTACATTATGGATCTGAAGGGGGTCTGTACTGTAGGGGGGGGTCTGCACTGTAAGGGGGGGTTTGCACTGTAAGATGTGTAGGGTACTGTGTAATGTAAAGGAGTCCAGAGGTGCAGGGTGCTGTGTAATGTAAAGGGGTCCAGAGGTGTAGGGTGCTGTGTAATGTAAAGGGGTCCAGAGTGCTGTGTAATGTAAAGGGGTCCAGAAGTGTAGGGCGCTGTGTAATGTAAAGGGGTCCAGAGGTGTAGGGTGTTGTGTAATGTAAAGGGGTACAGAGGTGTAGGGTTCTGTGTAATGTAAAGGGGTCCAGAGTGCTGTGTAATGTAAAGGGGCCCAGAGGTGTAGGGTGCTGTGTAATGTAAAGGGGTCCAGAGGTATATGGTGCTGTGTAATGTAAAGGGGTTCAGAGGTGTAGGGTGCTGTGTAATGTAAAGGGGTTCAGAGGTGTAGGGTGCTGTGTAATTTAAAGGGGTCCAGAGTGCTGTGTAATGTAAAGGGGTCCATAGGTGTAGGGTGCTGTGTAATGTAAAGGGGTCCAGAAGTGTAGGGTGCTGTGTAATGTAAAGGGGTCCAGAGGTGTATGGTGCTGTGTAATGTAAAGGGGTCCAGAGGTGTAGGGTGCTGTGTAATGTAAAAGGGTCCAGAGTGCTGTGTAGCGTAAAGGGGTCCAGAGGTGTAGGGTGCTGTGTAATGTAAAGGGGTCCAGAGTGCTGTGTAATGTAAAAGGGTCCAGAATGCTGTATAATGTAAAGAGGTCCAGAGGTGTAGGGTGCTGTGTAATGTAAAGGGGTCCAGAGGTGCGGTGCTGTGTAATGTAAAGGGGTCCAGAGGTGCAGTTGTGGAGAGGGGGTACACAGTAGTGCCAAAGAGATATTGAAGGATGCAGAGGTATGCAGGGGGCACAGTGGGGTGTTTTTACATTTTAAGGTGGGGGGTGCCAGATATAGGATCCGCCCCGGGTGTCAAATGCTCTAGGTACGCCCCTGCTGTCACTGTACTAATGACACTGGATGAGAAGGGGTTAACATCTAGGGTGATCAGTGGGTTAAATGTGTGCAGGGGTCAAGTCCTGGGGAAAAAAGTGTGGGAACTCCCACCCAAGATCCACTCCCCCACCAAAAAAAAAAAAGATACGCTCATATGCATATATATTTCACAGAAAATACAGTGCAACATTTATTGTAAAGTGCCAGTTTACAAAAACAAAACAAGTTAACTTATCAAACTAACAGAATAATCACACACACCTCGGGGTACTCGGTACTGGCCTGGCTTGTCCCTAAATGAGAAGGGGTCCCTGTCCCCAAATGAGAAGGGGTCCCTGTCCCCAGCTGAGAAGGGGTCCCTGTCCCCAGAGGAGATGGGGTCCCTTTGCCCAGGGGAGATGGGGTCCCTGTGCCCAGGGGAGAAGGGGTCCCTATACCAGGTGAGAAGGGGTCCCTGTCCCCAAATGAGAAGGGATCCCTGTCCCCAGCTGAGAAGGGGTCCCTGTCCCCAGGGGAGATGGGGGTCCCTGTGCCCAGGGAAGATGGGGTCCCTGTCCCCAGGTGAGAAGGGGTCCCTATACCAGGTGAGAAGGGGTCCCTGTCCCCAAATGAGAAGGGATCCCTGTCCCCAGCTGAGAAGGGGTCCCTGTCCCCAGCTAAGAAGGGGTCCCTGTCCCCAGAGGAGATGGGGTCCCTGTGCCCAGGGGAGATGGGTCCCTATCCCCAGGTGAGGTGTCCCTGTCTCCAGGGGGATGGTGGGGTCCTTGTCCCCAAATGAGAAGGGGTCCCTGTCCCCAAATGAGAAGGGGTCCCTGTCCCCAAATGAGAAGGGGTCCCTGTCCTCAGGTGAGAAGGGGTCCCTGTCCCCAGGGGAGATGGGGGTCCCTGTGCCCAGGGGAGATGGGTGTCAATGTCCCCAGGGGAGATGGGGGTCCCTATGCCCAGGGGAGATGGGGATCCCTGTCCTCAGGTGAGAAGGGGGCTCTGTCCCCAGGGGAGATGTAGGGGGGTATGTGATGGTGTGTGGGGGATGGGGTTATCTCACTCACCATGACCAAGCTGCAGGCCAGGCACTCATCCGTGGTGGCTTGGGCTCCCTTCAGCGTGCTGGACGGGCGATCAGCATATCTCCCAGAAAGACCGGACATCATCTGTGTATGACGGAAGAGGAGGGGGGCTGGCAAGACAAGTCTCCGGGGAGTCGGCTCTCATAGGGCTGCACTGTGCTTAATGTTTGTTAGCCCGTAAGGATGAGCTTCGTGTTCGAGTCGAACATACGTTCGACTCGAACATCGGCTGTTCGATCGTTCGACGAAGATCGAACTATTTGGGCCGTTCGCGCCAAATTCGAGTGACGCGAACGGCCCACAATGCACTACGCTATCGCAGTGTCATCCAGGCGCTGTGATTGGCCAAGCATGCACTGTGACCCCGCATGCTTGGCCAATCACAGCGCCGGCAGCGAGGAGAGCAATGATTGGCCACAGGCAGGATGCCTGTGGCCAATTATTGCTGAGGGGGTTTAGTACACGCCCCACACTATAAAAGGCCGCCAGCGCGGCGGCCTTGTGTAGTGTGTTCCGGACCGGAGTAGGGAAAGAGAAGCATAGGCAGGGACAGTGTCATTATTTTTCCTTTACATAATCCTGGATTCCTTGTGTTTAGGGACAGATAAGGATAGGTAGGGAGAGTGTCAGTGACAGTGTGCTATTCTGTGCTAATCCTTGTTTGTAGGGACAGAGAGGTACAGTGAGGGAAAGTGTCAGTGTGCTATTCTGTTCTAAACCAATCTTGCTGAACCATATTTTCAATCCTTGAGTTTAGGGACAGAGAGGTACAGTGAGGGAAAGTGTCAGTGTGCTATTTTGTGCTAAATCTTGTTTGTAGGGACAGAGAGGTACAGTGAGGGAAAGTGTCAGTGTGCTATTTTGTGCTAAATCTTGTTTGTAGGGACAGAGAGGTACAGTGAGGGAAAGTGTCAGTGTGCTATTCTGTTCGAAACCAATTTTGCTGTTCCATATTTTCAATCCTTGAGTTGAGGGACAGAGAAGGACACTCGTAGAAATTATCAGTGTGCTATTCTATGCTAAATCTTGTTTGTAGGGAGGGACAGAGTAGGACAGTGAGGGAAAGTGTCAGTGTGCTATTCTGTTCTAAAACTATTTTGCTGAACCATATTTTCAATCCTTGAGTTGAGGGACAGAGAGGTACAGTGAGGGAAAGTGTCAGTGTGCTATTCTGTTCTAAAACTATTTTGCTGAACCATATTTTCAATCCTTGAGTTGAGGGACAGAGAGGTACAGTGAGTGAAACTGACAGTGTGCTGTTCTGTTCTAAACCAAATTTGCTGTTCCATATTTTCAATCCTTGAGTTGAGGGACAGAGAGGTACAGTGAGGGAAAGTGTCAGTGTGCTATTCTGTTCTAAAATTATTTTGCTGAACCATATTTTCAATCCTTGAGTTGAGGGACAGAGAGGTACAGTGAGGGAAAGTGTCAGTGTGCTATTCTGTTCTAAAACTATTTTGCTGAACCATATTTTCAATCCTTGAGTTGAGGGACAGAGAGGTAAAGTGAGTGAAACTGACAGTGTGCTGTTCTGTTCTAAACCAAATTTGCTGTTCCATATTTTCAATCCTTGAGTTGAGGGACAGAGAGGTACAGTGAGGGAAAGTGTCAGTGTGCTATTCTGTTCTAAAACTATTTTGCTGAACCATATTTTCAATCCTTGAGTTGAGGGACAGAGAGGTACAGTGAGTGAAACTGACAGTGTGCTGTTCTGTTCTAAACCAAATTTGCTGTTCCATATTTTCAATCCTTGAGTTGAGGGACAGAGAGGTACAGTGAGAGAAAGTGTCAGTGTGCTATTCTGTTCTAAAATTATTTTGCTGAACCATATTTTCAATCCTTGAGTTGAGGGACAGAGAGGTACAGTGAGTGAAACTGACAGTGTGCTGTTCTGTTCCAAACCAAATTTGCTGTTCCATATTTTCAATCCTTGAGTTGAGGGACAGAGAGGTACAGTGAGGGAAAGTGTCAGTGTGCTATTCTGTTCTAAAACTATTTTGCTGAACCATATTTTCAATCCTTGAGTTGAGGGACAGAGAGGTACAGTGAGTGAAACTGACAGTGTGCTGTTCTGTTCTAAACCAAATTTTCTGTTCCATATTTTCAATCCTTGAGTTGAGGGACAGAGAGGTACAGTGAGGGAAAGTGTCAGTGTGCTATTCTGTTCTAAAACTATTTTGCTGAACCATATTTTCAATCCTTGAGTTGAGGGACAGAGAGGTACAGTGAGTGAAACTGACAGTGTGATGTTCTGTTCTAAACCAAATTTGCTGTTCCATATTTTCAATCCTTGAGTTGAGGGACAGAGAGGTACAGTGAGGGAAAGTGTCAGTGTGCTATTCTGTTCTAAAACTATTTTGCTGAACCATATTTTCAATCCTTGAGTTGAGGGACAGAGAGGTAAAGTGAGTGAAACTGACAGTGTGCTGTTCTGTTCTAAACCAAATTTGCTGTTCCATATTTTCAATCCTTGAGTTGAGGGACAGAGAGGTACAGTGAGGGAAAGTGTCAGTGTGCTATTCTGTTCTAAAACTATTTTGCTGAACCATATTTTCAATCCTTGGGTTGAGGGACAGAGAGGTACAGTGAGTGAAACTGACAGTGTGCTGTTCTGTTCTAAACCAAATTTGCTGTTCCATATTTTCAATCCTTGAGTTGAGGGACAGAGAGGTACAGTGAGGGAAAGTGTCAGTGTGCTATTCTGTTCTAAAATTATTTTGCTGAACCATATTTTCAATCCTTGTGTTTAGGGACAGAGAAGGATAGGCAGGGGACAGTGTCAGTGTCATTGTTGCTAAGCCTCCTGCACAGTATACACCTGAAGGTAGCCCTTATTGCTGTTTTTCCCATCTCCCTGCAGGCCATCCATTAAAATGTCTGGAAGGCAACCAAGGAGAGGCAGACAGTCAGGAGGCAAAAAAAGAGGGCAAGCAGGCTCTGTGTCTGGGGGCAACAGTGCTGGTCGTGTACGCGGTGCATTGTCATCAGCACATGGCCATGGGACACACTTGTCCTTGTTTTCGGCAGCTGGACATGTTGAGCCACATCATGCCGAAGACTTGGTAGAGTGGATGACCAAGCCCACCTCATCCTCCTCATCCTCTCTCACCCAGGCTCAGGGTACTGGCAAAGCAGCTGCCAAAGCGTCCTCTTCTCTGGTATCATTATCTTCATTAGTCAATCCTTCCCTAGACCCACCATGCCCTCCTCCTGAGGAGTCCCCCGAACTGTTTGAGCACAGTGTTGGGTACATGCTCCAGGAGGATGCCCAGCGTTTGGAAGGATCTGATGATGATACCCAGCTAGAGGAAGGCAGCAGCGTGAGAGCAGAGAGAGGGGATGCTCAAGAAGGACACCAATCTGGCAGTCATGCTCCAGCAGCTGCAGCATATTGCCAGATTGGCTCCAGTGATGAGGAGGGAGGGGATGATGAGGTCACTGACTCCACGTGGGTGCCTAATAGGAGAGAGGAGGAGGAGGAGGATGAGGAGGAGGCACATCTCCAACGAGGCAGGATGCCCTTGAGTGGCCAGTGTATGGGCAGCACACCGACGGAATCACACCGCAGAGCTCCGCTGCCTCTGCCCGTCATGCAAAAAGTTCTTTGGTGTGGGCCTTTTTTGAGGCGAGTGCATCAGATCGCACAGCTGCTGTTTGCAACATATGTCTCAAGCGTATATCGCGTGGCCAAAACATCAGCCGCTTGGGCACCACATGCTTGATCAGACATATGTTGACCTGCCATGCAGCTCGTTGGCAAGCCTACCTTAACCACTTCCCGACCGCGCCATGTACAAAAGACGTCCACAGCGCGGTCGAGTTATCCTGAGTGGACGTCCCAGGGACGTCCTCACAGAATCTTGCTCCCGCGCGCCCCCCGGGGCGCGCTCCAGGATATGTCCGTGACCGCCGGGTCCGGAAGACCCGGCGCATCACGGATCACGGTAGATGGCCGCTAATCGCGGCCGTTTACCACGTGATCGCTCCGTCAAATGACGGAGCGATCACTTGTAAACAGACCGGCGTCATTTGAGGACGCCGGTTCCTCCCTCCCCTCTCTGTACCGATCGGTACAGTGTGAGAGGAGAGGGGAGAGAGCGGATCATGTCGGCTCCCTCCCCCATGTCAGCTGTGGGCTGGATCTGTGACAATTGCAGTCACAGATCCAGCCATCCATCCATCCCTGCTCAGCCATCCCTGTGCAATACTCTGCCAATACTCTGCAATACACCCTGTGCAATACTCTGCAATACACCCTGTGCAATACTCTGCAATACACCCTGTGCAATACTCTGCAATACCCTGTGCCAATACTCTGCAATACCCTGTGCCAATACTCTGCAATACCCTGTGCCAATACTCTGCAATACACCCTGCCAATACTCTGCAATACCCTGTGCAATACTCTGCAATACCCTGTGCAATACTCTGCAATACACCCTGCCAATACTCTGCAATACCCTGTGCAATACTCTGCAATACACCCTGTGCAATACTCTGCAATACACCCTGTGCAATACTCTGCAATACCCTGTGCAATACTCTGCAATACCCTGTGCAATACTCTGCAATACCCTGTGCAATACTCTGCAATACACCCTGTGCAATACTCTGCAATACCCTGTGCAATACTCTGCAATACCCTGTGCAATACTCTGCAATACCCTGTGCAATACTCTGCAATACCCTGTGCAATACTCTGCAATACACCCTGCCAATACTCTGCAATACCCTGTGCAATACTCTGCAATACACCCTGTGCAATACTCTGCAATACACCCTGTGCAATACTCTGCAATACCCTGTGCAATACTCTGCAATACCCTGTGCAATACTCTGCAATACCCTGTGCAATACTCTGCAATACACCCTGCCAATACTCTGCAATACCCTGTGCAATACTCTGCAATACACCCTGCCAATACTCTGCAATACACCCTGTGCAATACTCTGCAATACACCCTGTGCAATACTCTGCAATACACCCTGTGCAATACCCTGCCCATACCCTGCCATACTCCGCAATACTCCACAATACCCAGCAATACTCCACAATACCCAGCAATACTCCACAATACCCAGCAATACTCCACAATACCCAGCAATACTCCACAATACCCGGCAATACTCCACAATACCCGGCAATACTCCACAATACTCCAAATAACTGGCAATACTCCACAATACCCGGCAATACTCCACAATACCCGGCAATACTCCACAATACCCGGCAATACTCCACAATACCCTGCAATACTCCACAATACCCTGCAATACCCCGCAATACTCGTCAATACCTGGCAATACTCGTCAATACCCGGCAATACTCCTCAATACCCGGCAATACTCCTCAATACCCGGCAATACTCCTCAATACCCGGCAATACTCTGCAATAACCACTTCCCGCCCGCCGGCCGTCATATGACGTCCTTGACTTTGTGCGGAGATATCTGAATGATGGGAGCAGCTACAGGCATCATTCAGATATTCGCTTTTTCAGCTGGCGATTCCCTACACCATAAGAACAATCATAGCGGCTGTTCCACCGCTTGATCGCTCTTACGGAAGGTGAGAGGGGATGCCCCCCCCTCCCGCTGCCCTCCGGTGCTTCTACCGACTCACCGCTACGATCAAAGCCAAGATTGTTTTTTTTTTTGTTTTTTTTTTAGGCTTCCCAGCCTAGAGGTGAGATGTGGGGTCTTATTGACCCCATATCTCACTGTAAAGAGGACCTGTCATGCCATATTTCTATTACAAGGGATGTTTACATTCCTTGTAATAGGAATAAAAGTGCTAAAAAAAAAATTTGGGGCGGAAAAACATGTCAAACTAAAATAAATAAAGTAAAATGAACAATAAAATATATATATATTTTTTAAAGCGCCCCTGCCCCCGCGAGCTCGCATGCAGAAGTGAACGCATACGTAAGCCCCGCCCACATATGAAAACGGTGTTCAAGCCACACATGTGAAGTATCGTTGCGAACGTTAGAGCGAGAGCAATAATTTTGGCCCTAGACCTCCTCTGTAACTCAAAACATATAACCAGTAAAAATATTTAAAGCGTTGCCTATGGGGATTTTTAAGTAGCGAAGTTTGGCGCCATTCCACGAGCGTGTGCAATTTTGAAGGGTGACATGTTAGGTATCTATTTACTCGGCGTAACTTCATCTTTCACATTATGCAAAAACACTGGGCTAACTTTACTGTTTTTTTTTTCTTTTAGGCACAAAACTGTTTTTTTCCGTAAAAAACGCGTTAGAAAAATTTCTGCGCAAATATCGTGCAAGATAAAAAGTTGCAATGACCACCATTATATTCTTTAAGGTCTTTGCTAAAAAAACATATATAATGTTTTGGGGTTCTATGTAATTTTATAGCAAATAAATGATGATTTTTACATGTAGGAGAGAAATGTCAGAATTGGCCTGGGTGCTCCAGAACGCCTGAAGGTGCTCCCTGCATGTTGGGCCTCTCTATGTGGCCACGCTGTGTAAAAGTCTCACACATGTGGTATCGCCATACTCGGGAGGAATAGCAGAATGTGTTTTGGGGTGTAATTTGTGGTATGCATATGCTGTGTGTGAGAAATAACCTGCTAATATGACAATTTTGTGGAAAAAAAAAAAAAGAAAAAAAAATCATGATTTTTGCAAAGAATTGTGGGAAAAAATGACAACTTCAAAAAACTCACAATGACTCTTTCTAAATACCTTGGAATGTCTTCTTTCCAAAAAGGGGTCATTTGGGGGGTATTTGTACTTTTCTGGCATGTTAGGGTCTCAAGAAATGAGATAGGCCGTCAGTACTTCAGGTGTGATCAATTTTCAGATATTGGCACCATAGCTTGTGGACTCTATAACTTTCACAAAGACCAAAAAATATCCACCAATTTGTACTTATTTTTACCAAAGACATGTAGCAGTATAAATTTTGGCCAAAATGTATGAAGAAAAAATACTAATTTGCAAAATTTTATAACGGAAACAAAGAAAAATTCATTTTTTTACAAAATTTTCAGTCTTTTTTCTCTTATAGCGCAAAAAATAAAAAAACCAACAGTGATTAAATACCACCAAAAGAAAGCTCTATTTGTGTGAAAAAAAGGACAAAAATTTCATATGGGTACAGTGTTGTATGACTGAGTAATTGTCATTCAAAATGTGAGAGCACCGAAAGCTGAAAATTCGTCTGGTTAGGAAGGGGGTTTAAGTGCCCAGTTGTCAAGTGGTTAAAGACCCACACCAAAGAACAAAGCTGACCTCTTCTTGCACCGCATCAGCTGGGATCTCCAACCCCACTATACCTTCACTCCTCTCTGAAACCTGCTCTGAAAGGAATGAAGGTGTAGAATTAGGTGTGTCACAGGCAAGTACTTGCGGGCACTCTGCTAGCAGTACACCAACGTCCGATTCTAGCAGGCAAATTTCCCTGCCCCAGCTGCTGGACCGTCGAAAGAAGTTCACTCCCAGCCATCCACATGCCCAGCGGTTGAATGCTAGCTTGGCTAAATTGCTAGCGCTTCAACTGCTGCCTTTTCTGTTGGTAGACTCGGCCCCCTTCCGTGAGTTTGTGCAATGTGCGGTTCCTCAGTGGCAGGTTCCCAAACGACACTTTTTCGCACGGAAGGCTATTCCGGCTCTCTACAGGCATGTGGAAGGCAATGTCTTGGCCTCGCTGGACAGGGCGGTCAGCGGTAAGGTGCATATTACCGCTGACTCATGGTCCAGCAGGCATGGACAGGGACGTTACCTTTCTTTCACGGCCCATTGGGTCACTCTTTTGGCAGCTGGGAAGGATGCAGGACAAGGTGCAGTAGTGTTGGAAGTTGTTCCACCGCCACGCCTCCAAAATGCTACTACTGGTTGTGACACACCTCTCTCCTCCACCCCCTCCTCTTCTTCTTCCTCCATGGCCTCTTCCTGTGGTTTGTCCTTGGAACCAGCGGTGCTCCGTAGGCGTTCAAGGGGCTACGCAAGTACGCAGGCAAAAAGATGCCATGCCGTGCTTGCGCTGGTGTGTTTGGGGGACAGGAGCCACACTGGGGCAGAGGTCCTGTCTGCTCTGAAGGGGCAGGCCGAGAAGTGGTTGACGCCATGCCAGCTTAAGCCAGGAATGGTGGTTTGCGACAATGGCACCAACCTCCTCTCCGCCCTCCGACAGGGACAACTGACCCATGTGCCCTGTATGGCTCACGTCCTTAACCTGGTGGTGCAGCGGTTCTTGGGCAGGTACCCGGGCTTACAGGATGTCCTGAGGCAGGCCAGGAAAGTCTGTGTGCATTTCCGCAGATCTTATAATGCCAGTGCTCGCCTGGCTGAGCTTCAAAAGGAGTTGAACCTGCCCAAGAACCGCCTTATATGTGACATGCCCACCAGGTGGAACTCAACGTTGGCCATGCTGCAGCGGCTGCACACGCAGCAGAGGGCCATCAATGAGTACCTGTGCGACTACGGCACCAGGACAGGGTCAGGGGAGCTCGGGTTTTTTTCACCACGCCAGTGGGGCATGATCAGGGATGCATGCACTGTCCTGGCACCATTTGAGGAGGCCACGAGGATGGTGAGCAGTGACAGTGCATGCATCAGTGACACTGTACCTCTTGTCCACCTGTTGGAGCACACGCTAAGTGGAATAATGGACAGGGCACTTGAGGCAGAACAGAGGCAGGAAGAGGAGGACTTCCTTGCCTCTCAAGGCCCCCTTTACCCAGACAGTGTTCCTTCTGTCCCACCCATCGCACAGGAAGAGGAGGAGGAGGAGGAGGAGGAGGAGGATTGTGTCAGCATGGAGGTGGAGGCTGGCACTCAGCATCATCAGCAGCAGTCTTTTAGGGATGATTTACAGTCCCAAGAAACCAGTGGACTTGTACGTGGCTGGGAGGAGGTGGCTGCGGATCATGTCGTCCTTAGTGACCCAGAGGACTCCGGACTGAATGCCTCAGCTAACCTACGCTGCATGGCCTCCCTGATCCTGCAAAGTCTGCGGAAGGATCCTCGTATTCTTCGGATCAAGGAGAGGGACCATTACTGGCTGGCCACTCTCCTTGATCCACGGTACAAGGGTAAGGTTGCGGACCTTATGTTACCGTCGCAGAGGGAGCAGAGGATGAGACAACTCCGGGAGGCCTTGCAGAAAGGTCTGTGCAACGCGTTCCCAGAGACTGGGAGGTTACAAACTCCTGGTCCTGGACAACGAGTTGCTGAGGCTTCGGGCAGTCAAAGAAGGAGCGGTGGGGAAGGTGGCCGTCTGACCGATGCGTTCAGACAATTCTTTAGTCCGCAGCCCCAAAGTATGATCGGTTCCAGCAACCATCGCCAGCGTCTGATATACATGGTGCAGGAATACCTAGGGGCAAGGTCAGACTTGGACACCTTCCCCACCGAAAATCCTCTGGCTTACTGGGTCTTGAGGATGGATCACTGGCCAGAGCTTGCACAGTATGCAATTGAGCTACTGGCCTGTCCTGCATCCAGCGTTCTTTCAGAACGCACATTCAGTGCTGCTGGAGGATTTGTCACGGATCACAGGGTGCGCCTGTCCACCGACTCGGTTGATCGACTGACTTTCATCAAGATGAACCAGTCTTGGATCACCACCAGCTACCACACACCAGATGCTGATATAACAGACTAATTGATTTTAAAATGTCACATCCCTTCAAGACTGATGCTGATGCTGAGTGCCTGTGCTGTTATGTTGACTGGCTATCCTCCTCCTCCTCAATGATACGATTAACGATGATAGCTTGGAAGATCATTTTGGTTTATGGGTGACGCCACCAGTGGCTAAGGCCCAATTTTTCAGCCCCTGTTTAACAGGGGCGTGTAATTAAAATTTTTGATGCAATACTTTGCAACAGGCCTCATTGCTGTGCTCCAAGTACAGTATCTGTGAGGGGTTGCAGTGTTGTGCCACCAGTGCCTAAGGCCCAATTTTTCAGCCCCTGTTCAACAGGGGCATGCAATTATAATTATTGATCTAATAATTCACAGCAGGGCCCATTGCCCACCAAGAGTAACTGTCAGGCCTTACAGTGTTGTGGCACCAGCACCACCATCACCACCACCACCAAAGGCCCAATTTTTAAGCCCCTGTTCAACAGGGGCATGCAATTATAATTATTGATCTAATAATTCACAGCAGGGACCATTGCTGCGCCCACCAAGAGTAACTGTCAGGCCTTACAGTGTTGTGGCACCAGCACCACCATCACCACCACCACCACCACCACCACCACCACCAAAGGCCTAATTTTTCAGCCCCTGTTCAACAGGGGCATGCAATTACAATTCTTGATCTAATAATTCACAGCAGGGCCCATTGCTGCGCCCACCAAGAGTAACTGTCAGGCCTTACAGTGTTGTGGCACCAGCACCACCATCACCACCACCACCACCACCAAAGACCTAATTTTTCAGCCCCTGTTCAACAGGGGCATGCAATTACAATTCTTGATCTAATAATTCACAGCAGGGCCCATTGCTGCGCCCACCAAGAGTAACTGTCAGGCCTTACAGTGTTGGGGCACCAGCACCACCATCAAAGGCCCAATTTTTACTACCACTGATCAACAATTATATGTTATTACAATTCCTGATATAATAGTTGACAGCAGGGCGTTCCAGCACCCACCAAGAGTAACTGTGAGTGCTTACAGTGTTGTGCCAACACCAACACCTAAGGGGCCAATTTCTGCAGAGTATTTACGGCAGGTCCCTACTTTCAAACATCCAACTTACAAACGACTACTACTTGCAAACGGAAGAAGACAACAGGAAGTGAGAGGAAATCTACCCCTTGGAAGGAAAATTCTCTCCTGTAAGAATTAATATGGGAGAAAGGTGTCTCCTCTCTACTGATGCTTTATCACCAATCCTTGTTTCAATAAAAACACCACATTTCAAAAACAGTTGTCATTGGGACGCAAAGTGAGGTGAAATGTTCTGAACAGGGGCACAGACAGCAAAAAAAATGTGACAGGGGTGATAACCGTTCCCTATGTTTTACAAAAAACTAAAAAAAAGGAATTTGCCATGGAGCTCCACTTAAACAATGCAGCTGTTTAAAATTATAAACAGATTCTACATAAGAACAAACCTACAGTCCCTGTCTTGTATGCACCGCCTGTATACGGCTGTTCAGAGTATATAGGTCCTTTTTTATTTTGTGTGCGGGGTTCCCCTTAATATCCATACAAGGCCCAAAGGGGCTGGTAATGGGCTGGGGTAGGGGGGGGTTGATGGAGTAGCTATGCCATTTTTCCTAAAGATTTTCATCCATATTACCGGGACCAGACATTGCATTAAAGCCGCAAGCAGTTTTAAATGACTTTTTTCCCTTTAGAAATGTTATTTTGCGCAGGGACAGTTCTAAACACGGGAAACACGTGGCACTTCACAGGCATACTTTAGACACCCCCCAGGTACAATATTTAAAGGAATATTTGACTTTTTTTTTTTCACTTTATGCATCATTAAAATGACTGCTCCCGGAAAACGTCCGTTTTTAAAACTTCTTTTTGCATTGATACATGTCCCCTGGTGCAGAAGCCGGGTTCCCAAACTCTGTTTCGGACAATAACATGGATAATAGTCGTTATAATTAGCACTTTAGAATCCGAACGTTCGCATCCATTGTATTTAATAGGGTTCTAATGTTCATGCGAACTTTCGGTCCGTTCGCGGGTTCTGGTGCGAACCGAACCCGAGGGTGTTCGGCTCATCACTATTAGCCCGGGAGAAGCATGCAGTGCCATGTGAGCCGCATTTAGGGGGCGGGACTGTGGCTGGGGAGGATAGACACCGGACTGAACAGCGCTAAATGGAGCAGGAGAGGGGGACCCTGAGGAGCCGGCCGAGGATGCAGGGAATGCACAACTAAAGAGCTGCCAGAACGATAGTCGAGCATGGAGCTCTGCTAGTCATCCCCCACCACCTCAAGCCACCCGTGCGCACGGTGCACTTCTACTCCTAGCTGTCTATGCTGCCGCCGGTCATATGAAGGGGGGGCCACACTGGCCCCTTCAGCACAGGGCCCAGTCGCGGTCGCGACTGCTGCGCCCCCTATAGTTACGCCCCTGCCTATATACACAACCCTATACCCACAGTTGATCCAAAGGAAGGCAAAAAAAAAACCAGCAAAGCATGAACCAATTTGCTCTAGCAGGGGAAAAATGTCCTTCCTGATCCCCCGAGAGGCAATCGGATTTTCCCTGGATCAATTTTATCTATAAATATTAGTATCCAGTTATATTATGTACATTTAGGAAAAAATCCAGGCTTTTTTTTTTAAAGCAATCTACTGAGCTGGCCAGAACCAGCTCTGGAGGGAGTCTATTCCACATTTTCACAGCTCTTACTGTGAAGAAACCTTTCCGTATTTGGAGATGAAATCTCTTTTCCTCTAGACGTAAAGAGTGCTCCCTTGTCCTTTGTGATGAGCTTAAAAAGTGAATAACTCCACACCAAGTTCACTATATGGACCCCTTATATATTTGTACATGTTGATCATATCCCCCCTTAATCACCTCTTCTCAAGAGAGAATAAATTCAGTTCCTCTAATCTTTCCTCATAGCTGAGCTCCTCCATGCCTCTTATCAGTTTGGTTGCCCTTCTCTGCACTTTCTCCAGTTCCCCGATATCCTTTTTGAGAATTGGGGCCCAAAACTGAACTGCATATTCCAGATGAGGTCTTACTAATGATTTGTACAGGGGGGCAAAATGATATCTCTCTCTCTGGAGTCCATTCCTCTCTTAATACAAGAAAGGACTTTGCTCGCTTTGGAAACCGCAGCTTGGCATTGCATGCCATTATTGAGCTTATGATCTACCAAAACCCCCAGATACTTCTCCACTACGGATCCCCCCAGTTGTACGCCCCCTAGTATGTATGATGCATTCATATTCTTAGCCCCCAAGTGCATAACTTTACATTTATCAACATTAAACCTCATCTGTCACATAGTCGCCCAATTAGACAGAGCATTGAGGTCGGCTTGTAAATTGGAGACATCCTGTAAGGACGTTATTCCACTGCATAGCTTGGTGTCATCTGCAAAGACTGAAATTTTACTTTTGATCTCAGACCCAATATCATTTATAAAGATATTAAAAAGTAAGGGTCCCAGCACTGAACCTTGGGGTACACCACTGATAACCTTAGACCATTCAGAGTGAAGCCTCGTACACACGGCCGAAAATCTCGTCAAGAAAAAACACGTTGTTTTTCTTGACGAGATTCTTGGACAAGAAACTTGTCCCGGCCGAGTGTACACACGCTCGATTCAAAGAACCCGCAGTTCTTTGAATGGAGCGAACGCGGTGACGTCATCGACTACGACGAGCGTGCGCTCGTCACATTCGATGCCGTCGCCGCCATCTTGCTACACCCTATCTATGCCTAGGAAGCTACCGCGCATGCGTTGAAGTCATTTTGAGCATGCGCGGGCTTCCCGGAGGACAGGTAAGTGTACACTAGTGATGAGCCGAACACCCCCGGGTTCGGTTCGCACCAGAACCCGCGAACGGACCGAAAGTTCGAACGAACATTAGAACCCTATTAAATACAATGGATGCGAACGTTCGAATTCTAAAGTGCTAATTATAAAAACTATTATGCATGTTATTGTCCTAAAAAGGGTTTGGGAACCCGGGTTCTGCACCAGGGGACATGTATCAATGCAAAAATAAGTTTTAAAAACGGTCGTTTTCCGGGAGCAGTCATTTTAATGATGCATAAAGTGAAAAAAAAAGTCAAATATTCCTTTAAATATCGTACCTGGGGGGTGTCTAAAGTATGCCTGTGAAGTGCCACGTGTTTCCCGTGTTTAGAACTGTCCCTGCACAAAATGACACTTCTAAAGGAAAAAAAAGCCATTTAAAACTGCTTGCGGCTTTAATGTAATGTCTGGTCCCGGTAATATGGATGAAAATCTTTAAGAAAAATGGCATAGCTACCCCATGACCCCCCCCCTACCCCAGCCCATTACCAGCCCCTTTGGGTCTTGTATGGATATTAAGGGGAACCCCGCACATAAAATAAAAAAGGCCCTATATACTCTGAACAGCCGTATACAGGCGGTGCATACAAGACAGGGACTGTAGGTTTGTTCTTATGTAGAATCTGTTTGTAATTTTGAACAGGTACATTGTTGAAGTGTAGCTCCAGACCAAAAATCTATTTTTAAACTTTTTGGAAAACATAGGTAAGGGTTATCACCCCTGTAACATTTGTTTTGCTGTCTGTGCCCCTGTTCAGAACATTTCACCTCACTTTCCGTCCTAATGACAACTGTTTTTGAAATGTGGTGTTTTTCTTGAAACAAGGATTGCTGATAAAGCATCAGTACAGAGGAGACACCTTTCTCCCATATTTATTCTTACAGGAGAGAATTTTCCTTCCTAGTGGTAGATTTCCTCTCACTTCCTGTTGTCTTCTTGCGTTTGCAAGTAGGAGTCGTTTGTAAGTTGGATGTTTGAAAGTAGGGACCTGCCGTATATACTCTGCAGAAATAGGCCCCTTAGTTGTTGGTGTTGGCACAACACTGTAAGCACTCACAGTTACTCTTGGTTGGTGCTGGAACGCCCTGCTGTCAACTATTATATCAGGAATTTTAATTACATATAATTGTTGAACAGTGGTAGTAAAAATTGGGCCTTTGATGGTGGTGCTGGTGCCACAACACTGTAAGCCCTGACAGTTACTCTTGGTGGGTGCAGCAATGGGCCCTGCTGTGAATTATTAGATCAAGAATTGTAATTACATGCCCCTGTTGAACAGGGGCTGAAAAATTGGGCCTTAGGCACTGGTGGCACAACACTGCAACCCTTCACAGATACTGTACTTGGAGCACAGCAATGAGCCCTGTTGCAAAGTATTGCTTCAAAAATTGTAATGACACGCCCCTGTTAAACAGGGGCTGAAAAATTGGGCCTTAGGCACTGGTGGCACAACACTGCAACTCCTCACAGATACTGTACTTGGAGCACAGCAATGAGCCCTGTTGCAAAGTATTGCTTCAAAAATTGTAATTACACGCCCCTGTTAAACAGGGGCTGAAAAATTGGGCGTTAGGCACTGGTGGCGGCACCCATAAACAAAAATGATCTTCCAAGCTATCATCATCAATCGTATCATTGAGGACTCGGAGGAGGAGGATAGCCAGTCAACATAACAGCACAGGCACTCAGCATCAGCATCAGTCTTGAAGGGATGTGACATTTTAAAATCAATTAGTCTGTTATATCAGCATCAGGTGTGTGGTAGCTGGTGGTGATCCAAGACTGGTTCATCTTGATGAAAGTCAGTCGATCAACCGAGTCGGTGGACAGGCGCACCCTGTGATCCGTGACAAATCCTCCAGCAGCACTGAATGTGCGTTCCGAAAGAACGCTGGATGCAGGACAGGCCAGTAGCTCAATTGCATACTGTGCAAGCTCTGGCCAGTGATCCATCCTCAAGACCCAGTAAGCCAGAGGATTTTCGGTGGGGAAGGTGTCCAAGTCTGACCTTGCCCCTAGATATTCCTGCACCATGTTTATCAGACGCTGGCGATGGTTGCTGGAACCGATCATACTTTGGGGCTGCGGACTAAAGAATTGTCTGAACGCATCGGTCAGACGGCCACCTTCCCCACCGCTCCTTCTTTGACTGGCCGAAGCCTCAGCAACTCGTTGTCCAGGACCAGGAGTTTGCAACCTCCCAGTCTCTGGGAACGCGTTGCACAGACCTTTCTGCAAGGCCTCCCGGAGTTGTCTCATCCTCTGCTCCCTCTGCGACGGTAACATAAGGTCCGCAACCTTACCCTTGTACCGTGGATCAAGGAGAGTGGCCAGCCAGTAATGGTCCCTCTCCTTGATCCGAAGAATACGAGGATCCTTCCGCAGACTTTGCAGGATCAGGGAGGCCATGCAGCGTAGGTTTGCTGAGGCATTCGCTCCGGAGTCCTCTGGGTCACTAAGGACGACATGATCCGCAGCCACCTCCTCCCAGCCACGTACAAGTCCACTGGTTTCTTGGGACTGTAAATCATCCCTAAAAGACTGCTGCTGATGATGCTGAGTGCCAGCCTCCACCTCCATGCTGACACAATCCTCCTCCTCCTCCTCCTCCTCCTCTTCCTGTGCGATGGGTGGGACAGAAGGAACACTGTCTGGGTAAAGGGGGCCTTGAGAGGCAAGGAAGTCCTCCTCTTCCTGCCTCTGTTCTGCCTCAAGTGCCCTGTCCATTATTCCACGCAGCGTGTGCTCCAACAGGTGGACAAGAGGTACAGTGTCACTGATGCATGCACTGTCACTGCTCACCATCCTCGTGGCCTCCTCAAATGGTGCCAGGACAGTGCATGCATCCCTGATCATGCCCCACTGGCGTGGAGAAAAAAAACCAAGCTCCCCTGACCCTGTCCTGGTGCCGTAGTCGCACAGGTACTCATTGATGGCCCTCTGCTGCGTGTGCAGCCGCTGCAGCATGGCCAACGTTGAGTTCCACCTGGTGGGCATGTCACATATAAGGCGGTTCTTGGGCAGGTTCAACTCCTTTTGCAGCTCAGCCAGGCGAGCACTGGCATTATAAGATCTGCGGAAATGCACACAGACTTTCCTGGCCTGCCTCAGGACATCCTGTAAGCCCGGGTACCTGCCCAAGAAGCGCTGCACCACCAGGTTAAGGACGTGAGCCACACAGGGCACATGGGTCAGTTGTCCCTGTCGGAGGGCGGAGAGGAGGTTGGTGCCATTGTCGCAAACCACCATTCCTGGCTTAAGCTGGCGTGGCGTCAACCACCTCTCGGCCTGGCCCTGCAGAGCAGACAGGACCTCTGCCCCAGTGTGGCTTCTGTCCCCCAAACACACCAGCGCAAGCACGGCATGGCATCTTTTTGCCTGCGTACTTGCGTAGCCCCGTGAACGGCTACGGAGCACCGCTGGTTCATAGGACAAACCACAGGAAGAGGCCATGGAGGAAGAAGAAGAGGAGGGGGTGGAGGAGAGAGGTGTGTCACAACCAGTAGTAGCATTTTGGAGGCGTGGCGGTGGGACAACCTCCAACACTACTGCACCTTGTCCTGAATCCTTCCCAGCTGCCAAAAGAGTGACCCAATGGGCCGTGAAAGAAAGGTAACGTCCCTGTCCATGCCTGCTGGACCATGAGTCAGCGGTAATATGCACCTTACCGCTGACCGCCCTGTCCAGCGAGGCCAAGACATTGCCTTCCACATGCCGGTAGAGAGCCGGAATAGCCTTCCGTGAGAAAAAGTGGCGTTTGGGAACCTGCCACTGAGGAACCGCACATTGCACAAACTCACGGAAGGGGGCCGAGTCTACCAACTGAAAAGGCAGCAGTTGAAGCGCTAGCAATTTAGCCAAGCTAGCATTCAACCGCTGGGCATGTGGATGGCTGGGAGTGAACTTCTTTCGACGGTCCAGCAGCTGGGGCAGGGAAATTTGCCTGCTAGAATCGGACGTCGGTGTACTGCTAGCAGAGTGGGCGCAAGTACTTGGCTGTGACACACCTAATTCTACACCTTCATTCCT
Organism: Rana muscosa; assembly: GCA_029206835.1. Lineage (NCBI taxonomy): Eukaryota > Metazoa > Chordata > Amphibia > Anura > Ranidae > Rana > Rana muscosa. The sequence goes on along the minus strand of CM055118.1, from coordinate 431,532,443 downwards.
CTCAGTGCATGTTTCAGAGAGGACTGAAGTTATAGTGGGGTTGGAGATCCCAGCTGATGCGGTGCAAGGAGAGGTCCGCTTTGTTCTTTGGTGTGGGTCTTTGAGGTAGGCTTGCCAACGAGCTGCATGGCAGGTCAACATATGTCTGGTCAGGCATGTGGTACCCAAGCGGCTGATGTTTTGGCCACGCGATATACGCTTGAGACATATGTTGCAAACAGCAGCTGTGCGATCTGATGCACTAGCCTCAAAAAAGGCCCACACCAAAGAACTTTTTGAATGACGGGCAGAGGCAGCGCCCTGCACAGGCGGAGCTCTGCGGTGTGATTCCGTCGGTGTACTGCCCTTACGCTGGCCACCAAAGGGCATCCTGCCTCGTTGGAGATGTGCCTCCTCCTCATCCTCCTCCTCCTCCTCTCTCCTATTAGGCACCCACGTGGAGTCATTGACCTCATCATCCCCTCCCTCCTCATCACTGGAGCCAATCTGGCAGTATGCTGCAGCTGCTGGAACATGACTGCCAGATTGGTGTCCTTCTTGAGCATCCCCTCTGTCTGCTCTCACGCTACTGCCTTCCTCTAGCTGGGTTTCATCATCAGACCCTTCGAAACGCTGGGCATCCTCCTGGAGCATGTACCCAACACTGTGCTGAAACAGTTCGGGGGACTCCTCAGGAGGAGGACATGGTGGGTCTAGGGAAGGAGTGACTGATGATTTGTCTGACATTGATACCAGGGAAGACAACGCTTTGGCAGCTGCTTTTCCAGTACCCTGAGCCTGGGTGAGAGAGGATGAGGAGGAGGAGGAGGGCTTGGTCATCCACTCTACCAAGTCTTCGGCATGATGTGGCTCAACATGTCCAGCTGCCGAAAAGAAGGACAAGCGTGTCCCATGGCCATGTGCTGATGACAATGCACCGCGTCCACGACCAGCACTGTTGCCCCCAGACACAGAGCCTGCTTGCCCTCTTTTATTGCCTCCTGACTGTCTGCCTCTCCTTGTTTGCCTTCCAGACATTCTAATAGATGGCCTGCAGGGAGATGGGAAAAAAGCAATAAGGGCTACCTTCAGGTGTCCTTCTCTGTCCCTTGAAACAAGGACTTTCACAGTGAAAGAAACTGACACTGTCCCTACCTAGAGTTTTCTGTCCCTAGAATAAATGTTTTTTTTAATCACAATATAGCACAAGGACAATTCACTCAATGTCTCTCCAGGTCCCTGGAAACAAGGACTTGCAGAGTGAAAGAAACTGACACTGTCCCTACCTAGAGTTTTCTGTCCCTAGAATAAATGTTTTTTTTAAGCACAATATAGCACAAGGACAATTAACTCACTGTCCTTACAGGTCCCTGGAAACAAGGACTTGCAGAGTGAAAAAAAAAAAACACTCTCCCTACCTACAGTTTTCTGTCCCTAGAAAAAATGTTTTTTTTAAGCACAATATAGCACAAGGACAATTAACTCACTGTCCTTACAGGTCCCTGGAAACAAGGACTTGCAGAGTGAAAGAAAAAAAACACTCTCCCTACCTACAGTTTTCTGTCCCTAGAAAAAATGTTTTTTTTAATCACAATATAGCACAAGGAAAATTAACTCACTGTCCTTACAGGTCCCTGGAAACAAGGACTTGCAGAGTGAAAGAAAAAAAACACTCTCCCTACCTACAGTTTTCTGTCCCTAGAAAAAATGTTTTTTTTAATCACAATATAGCACAAGGAAAATTAACTCACTGTCCTTACAGGTCCCTGGAAACAAGGACTTGCAGAGTGAAAGAAACTGACACTGTCCCTACCTAGAGTTTTCTGTCCCTAGAATAAATGTTTTTTTTAATCACAATATAGCACAAGGAAAATTAACTCACTGTCCTTACAGGTCCCTGGAAACAAGGACTTGCAGAGTGAAAGAAACTGACACTGTCCCTACCTAGAGTTTTCTGTCCCTAGAATAAATGTTTTTTTTAAGCACAATATAGCACAAGGACAATTAACTCACTGTCCTTACAGGTCCCTGGAAACAAGGACTTGCAGAGTGAAAAAAAAAAACACTCTCCCTACCTAGAGTTTTCTGTCCCTAGAAAAAATGTTTTTTTTAAGCACAATATAGCACAAGGACAATTAACTCACTGTCCTTACAGGTCCCTGGAAACAAGGACTTGCAGAGTGAAAGAAAAAAAACACTCTCCCTACCTAGAGTTTTCTGTCCCTAGAAAAAATGTTTTTTTTAATCACAATATAGCACAAGGAAAATTAACTCACTGTCCTTACAGGTCCCTGGAAACAAGGACTTGCAGAGTGAAAGAAAAAAAACACTCTCCCTACCTACAGTTTTCTGTCCCTAGAAAAAATGTTTTTTTTAATCACAATATAGCACAAGGAAAATTAACTCACTGTCCTTACAGGTCCCTGGAAACAAGGACTTGCAGAGTGAAAGAAACTGACACTGTCCCTACCTAGAGTTTTCTGTCCCTAGAATAAATGTTTTTTTTAATCACAATATAGCACAAGGAAAATTAACTCACTGTCCTTACAGGTCCCTGGAAACAAGGACTTGCAGAGTGAAAGAAACTGACACTGTCCCTACCTAGAGTTTTCTGTCCCTAGAATAAATGTTTTTTTTAAGCACAATATAGCACAAGGACAATTAACTCACTGTCCTTACAGGTCCCTGGAAACAAGGACTTGCAGAGTGAAAGAAAAAAAACACTCTCCCTACCTACAGTTTTCTGTCCCTAGAAAAAATGTTTTTTTTAATCACAATATAGCACAAGGAAAATTAACTCACTGTCCTTACAGGTCCCTGGAAACAAGGACTTGCAGAGTGAAAGAAACTGACACTGTCCCTACCTAGAGTTTTCTGTCCCTAGAATAAATGTTTTTTTTAATCACAATATAGCACAAGGACAATTAACTCACTGTCCTTACAGGTCCCTGGAAACAAGGACTTGCAGAGTGAAAGAAACTGACACTGTCCCTACCTAGAGTTTTCTGTCCCTAGAATAAATGTTTTTTTTAAGCACAATATAGCACAAGGACAATTAACTCACTGTCCTTACAGGTCCCTGGAAACAAGGACTTGCAGAGTGAAAGAAAAAAAACACTCTCCCTACCTACAGTTTTCTGTCCCTAGAAAAAATGTTTTTTTTAATCACAATATAGCACAAGGAAAATTAACTCACTGTCCTTACAGGTCCCTGGAAACAAGGACTTGCAGAGTGAAAGAAACTGACACTGTCCCTACCTAGAGTTTTCTGTCCCTAGAATAAATGTTTTTTTTAATCACAATATAGCACAAGGACAATTAACTCACTGTCCTTACAGGTCCCTGGAAACAAGGACTTGCAGAGTGAAAGAAACTGACACTGTCCCTACCTAGAGTTTTCTGTCCCTAGAATAAATGTTTTTTTTAAGCACAATATAGCACAAGGACAATTAACTCACTGTCCTTACAGGTCCCTGGAAACAAGGACTTGCAGAGTGAAAGAAACTGACACTGTCCCTACCTAGAGTTTTCTGTCCCTAGAATAAATGTTTTTTTTAAGCACACTATAGCAGAAGCACAAAACACACTGACACTCTCCCTACCTATCCTTCTCTTTCCCTAAACTAAAGGAATCCAGGTTAAGCAAGAAAGAAATAACAGTCACTGTCCCTGCCTATGCTACTCTATCCCTGCTCCGGAACACACTACACTAGGCCGCCGTGCTGGTGGCCTTTTATAGTGTGGGGCGTGTACTAAACACCCTCAGCAATAATTGGCCACAGGCATCCTGCCTGTGGCCAATCATTGCTCTCCTCGCTGCCGGCGCTGTGATTGGCCAAGCATGCGGGGTCACAGTGCATGCTTGGCCAATCACAGCGCCTGGATGACACTGCGATGGCGTAGTGCATTGTGGGCCGTTCGCGTCACTCGAATTTGGCGCGAACGGCCCAAATCGTTCGATCTTCGTCGAACGATCGAACAGCCAATGTTCGAGTCGAACGTATGTTCGACTCGAACACGAAGCTCATCCCTAGTGTACACACACACACAATTTTCTCGACGAGAAAATAGAGAGCAGGTTCTTTATATTTCTCATCGAGATTCTTGTCGGTTTTCTTGAAGAGAAACCATACACACGAACGATTTTCTCGGCAAGAAAGCTATCTCTGCAGTTTTCTTGTCGTTTCTTGCCGAGAAACTCGTTCGTGTGTACGAGGCTTGAAAATTATTAACCACGACGCTCTGAATTCTGTCTTTTAGCCAGTTTTCTATCCATTTACAAACTGATATTTCCAATCCTGTAGACTTTACCTTACACATGAGCCGTGTGTGGGGAACTGTATCCAATGCTTTTGCAAAGTCCAAGTATACCACGTCCACCGCCACCCCTCTGTCCAAGTATACCACATCCACCGCCACCCCTCTGTCCAAGTATACCAAGTCCACCGCCACCCCTCTGTCCAAGTATACCACGTCCACCGCCACCCCTCTGTCCAAGTATACCACGTCCACAGCCACCCCTCTGTCCAAGTATACAACGTCCACAGCCACCCCTCTGTCCAAGTATACCAAGTCCACCGCCACCCCTCTGTCCAAGTATACCACGTCCACCGCCACCCCTCTGTCCAAGTATACCACGTCCACCGCCACCCCTCTGTCCAAGGTCTTACTTACCTCTTCATAAAAAGAAATCAGGTTTGTCTGACAACTTCTGTCTTTCATGAATACATGCTGTCTGGTGCTTAAAATATTTTTTTTCCAGCAAGAACTCATCTATGTGGTCTTTTATTAATCTCTCCAATATCTTCCCAACTATAGAAGTTAAACTAACAGGTCTATAGTTACTTGGTAAAGACTTTGATCCCTTTTAAAATATACGTAGGCACCAGGATGGCCCTTCGCCAATCCAGTGGTACTATTCCTGTCATGAAAGAGATCCTGCACCCCCACATGAATGAGTACCCCTACTCATCAACCAAAAAATATCTCACATAGAAATAAAGACACCCAAATGTTTGACAAGTCCTTTATTACAAAACAAAACAAATCCCCCAAAAAGTCACTCACTAGAAAAAAAAAACAACAACAGCCCACCGTAAACAACCAATCCCAATGGTACACACAGCCAAATGACAGCTCACCTATCTTTCATCAACGTTATGAGGGGAAGGGTGAGGACAGTGGGGACATTATTGCACAAATATGACCGTATTTAAGCAATGACGGAACCCTCTCTATCCCCTGCCCATTTGGTTATGTTTTCCAGCCATGTAGGTGAATGGAACAGGTGACATCAGTGGCTGGCAAGGACGCAGCAGGTGCAAGCACCCACTGCTTCCTTAGAAACCATTGACAGCTGGAAGCTGTCGCATTTTTCCAAGTCGAATATCCTAAACATTCAGACCAAACACTGAGCTCATCCCTAATACCCATCATATTGAGTGCTTTCCCAACATGCAAAGAAATGCGCTGCCATTTAGCAGATGCGCGGTGGTGCCAAAAACTGTTATAGGCACACCCACACATCTGCAAGGGTGCGCATTTCCTGCATGCCAAACTGCATGGTGCCACAGTGCCAATGCGGTTTAGTGTAGTGCGTTTTTGGAAGAGTCAAATACTTCTTTACATTATTTCTTGCATGTAAGGTAGCCCATTGATATTGTAAATATCCGGGGTGATTAAGCGCTAGTGGTGCATGTGATTCCAAGAAATCACGTCAGTCCAAACTGCATTTTTAAGGGCATGGCAGCTCACTTTTATTTAACTACTTAAGGACCAGCCGCCGCAGTTGCAGCTGCGGCAATGTGGCTCGATCCCACGAATCGCCATCATTGTACGTTAGCTCATACACGGAGATTTGTTGGGGCGCGCACACCTCCAGCGGCACGCGCGCGCCCACTGGCTAGCGGGGGGAGCGGACTCGATGTCTGCCAACCACCCGCGATCTTTCCCCGCAGTGACAGAATGGGGATCTGCCTGTGTAAACAAGGCAAGTCTCCATTCTGACAGGGGAGATCACACAGATCCTGTCTTTCTGCTATGCAGGAAGACGGATCTGTGTTTTTCCCCAGTCACACAGTCCCTCATACAGTTAGTAAACACACCCAGGGAACACATTTAACCTCTTGATCGCCCCTCGTGTTAACCCCTTCCCTGCCAGTGTCATTAGTACAATAGCAATTCATATTTTTAGCATTGATTACTGTAATAATGTCACTGGTTCCCAAAAAAGTGTACAAAATGTCAGTTAGGTGTCCGATCTGTCTGCCGCAATGTCACAGTAAAAAAAAATATAATAATAAAAATGCCATAAATCAATCCATATTTTGTAAACGCTATAACTTTTGTGCAAACCAATTAATATACTCTTATTGCAATTTTATTTACCAAAAATATATAGAAGAATACATATTGGCCTAAACTGATGAAGAAATTTGTTTTGTTACATTTTTTTGGGGATATTTATTATAGCAAAAAGTAAAAAATATTGTCTTTTTTTGTTTATAGCGCAAAAAATAAAAATCGCAGAGGTGATCAAATATGACCAAAAGAAAGCTCTATTTGTGGGGAAAAAAGGATGTCAATTTTGTTTGGGTACAGCGTCGCATGACCGCGCAATTGTCAGTTAAAGCGAACCAGTGCTGTATCGCAAAAAATGGCCTGGTCATTAAGGGGGAAAAATCTTCCGGTCCTTAAAGCAGAGTTCCAACCAAAAATGGAACTTCCGCTTTTCGGAACCCTCCCCTCTCCGGTGACACATTTGGCACCTTTCAGGGGGGGGGGGGGTGCAGATACCAGTCTAAGACAGGTATTTGCACCCACTTCCGGGCATAGACTCCCGTGGGAGTCACGCCACTTCCCGTCCCCCCCGCTGTCTCCTGGGAAACACACTGTTCCCAGAAGAAAGCGGAGACCAGTGACAGCGCACCGCGTTACTCGCGCATGCGCAGTAGGGAACCAGGCAGTGAAGCCGCAAGGCTTCACTTCATGATTCCCTCACTGAGCATGGCGGCGGCAGCATCCGAGGACCGAGCGATTGCTCAGCCTTGTCTACCTACATCGCGGGCATGCTGGACAGGTAAGTGTCCATTTTTTAAAAGTCAGCAGCTGCAGTATTTGTAGCTGCTGGCTTTTAAAAAAAAAAAGTTTGGGTGGACCTCCTCTTTAAGTGGTTAAAGGAAACAGAATGTTCAAAAACAACAGCAATTTCCCTTGCATGGGGGGGTTCCACCATTACTGTAACATGTTAGTTCAGCCTCCTGGATTACTCACTGGTCACAGGGCTGCTTCAGGCCTCACGCCCAGGCCTTAGGTCTGTTCCTCAGTCGAAAACACAAAGTACGCTTCGGTCAAGCTCCCTTGCAGCTTACTCAGGTTCAGCTCTGCGTTGCGCTGTCGCGGTCTCCGTCTCCCTCCTGCAGACAGGTACACTCAAACTGCCACCTGCAGCCTCTCTCTCTCAGAGTAGATGGGAGCTCTCCTGACTCCCACACACAGACCTTTTGTCTGTAGTCCTCCTGACTCCTGGGCCAGACCTTCTGTCTGTTGAGTGAGTGAGTGAGTAACTTGTATAGCGCTGCAAATGCAAACTAAATCGCCTCAAGGTGCTTTGCATCCAGTGTCGTTGAGATCCTTCAGAAGAAATGGGTCTTTAGTTTTTTCCTGAAGGCCCGATGGTTTTCTTCCATGCGGATGTTCGTGGGTAGCGCATTCCATAGCCTCGGTCCTTGGACAGCAAACCTTCGTTCTCCCTTAGCTTTGTGGCGAGTCTTGGGGATGTGGAGGAGGTTTTGGTTGGTTGATCGGAGGTCGTGGTGTAGTGTTTTATTTTCTCGCATTAGTATTGAGGTGCGTTTCCTTGTGCACATTGTGAGTGAGGCAGAGGGTCTTGAATGTGACCCGATTGTTTACGGCTAGCCAATGGAGGTTTCTCAGGGACGGTGCGATTGATTCCCAGGGTTTTATCCCTGTTACCAGTCTGGCCGCTGTGTTTTGGATGACTTGTAGACGTGCAATCTGGTATTTAGGTAGTCCTAGGTAAAGGGAGTTTGCATAGTCAAGCCAGGAATTGATGATGGTTCCGACTACTACTGCTCTGTCTTTTTCCGGAATGAAAGGGATAAGTCTTCGTAGCAGGCGGAGAAGGTGGTGAGATCCGCTGACTAATGATCCTATTTGTGCATCCATAGTCTGAGTCTGAGTCAAAGATGACTCCAAGGCTTTTAACTTTGGTGCTCGGGGTTATGTTTTTTCCAAGGATGGTGGGTGGTGTCCATGTGGTCCTAGAGTTTTTCTTTTGGTTAGCGTGGAAAATGAGCAGTTCTGTTTTGGATCCATTAAGCTTGAGGGAGCTTTCTGTCATCCAATTGTTGATCAATGTAAGGCATTTTTCCAGTCCGTAATATTGATCTTTTTTGTTGTTGATGCGAAAGTAAAGTTGAGTGTCATCTGCATAGGAGTGATAGCGCAGGTCCTGTTCACTGATGATTTTGAGGAGTGGCCGGAGGTAGATGTTGAAGAATACCAGTGACAGGGGTGATCCTTGAGGGACTTCGCATGTATTTGTGTGTGGTGCCGTGGTGAAGGCTCCCAGTTTCACTGTCTGGGATCGATTTTCTAGGAAGGATGCGAACCATGGTAGGTCCGCGTCTGCGACTCCTGCTACTTCGGTGAGGCGCGTGTGCAGAATTTTGTGATCTACTGTGTCAAAGGCTGCACTGAGGTGCGGCAGCACCAGGAGACACGATTCTCTGTCATCTGCTGCTGCGAGTGTGTCGTCCCATATTTTGAGAAGTGCCGTTTCCGTACCGTGGCCTGGGCGGAACCCCGATTGTAGTGGGTCCAGGAGTTTGTGGGTATCCAAATGAAGTTGTAGCTGTTGTGTTACTACTTTCTCGATGATCTTGGAGATGATGTTCAGGCTTGTTACCGGTCTTCTAAAGTTTGGGTCTTTCGGGTCGAGGTTGGGTTTCTTTAGGAGGGGTTTGATTATTCCTTGCTTAAGGGAAGTTGGCACAATACATTCTTTAAAAGATTGATTTATGAAGTGTGTTATGGGGGGTGCCAAGATGTCGGTACATCCTTTCAGCAGTTTTGCTGGAATGATGTCATTCGGTGAAGTGCTATCTCGGAGGCTTCTGATGATGTTTTTGGTGGTGTCGATTGTAATTGGGACCAGAGTAAATTTCTTTGATTGCAGATTATTTATATGTTTTTTTTCTTCCTTTGGCCGAGTGGGGTTGTTGGATTTTTTCTGCTGAATTATTTTCCGAATGTTATCGATTTTGTCGATAAAAAAATTGGATAGTTCATTGCAGAATTCCTGTGTCTCGTTTGCTGAAGACTCCAGGCAAGTGCGATTCATGGTCTGAGCCACTAGTTTGAAGAGTTCGCAGGGACGGTTTAGGGCTTTTGCGATGGTGTTAGAGAAATGGTCTTTTTTTGCTTTGAAGATTTCTTTATGATATTTCCTGGTGAGTGCTTTGTAGGTTGTGTAGTTCTTCTTTGTTGAGTTTCTTCTCCAGGCTCCTTCTGCTCTTCTGCGTTCTTGTTTCAGTAAAGTGAGAGCGTCATTAAACCAGCCCGCGTTGTTTTTGCGGATGAGTGCTCTGCGTCTTGGAGCAACTGTGTCTGCTGTCTGTAGCAAAGCTTTGTTCAGGGAGTTGAGTGTTTCTTCCGTTGAGTGGTTTTGGTTTAGCATTGCCATTTTGTTCAACAGCATGGTTTTGAAAAGCTCGGAGTGTAGTTTCTTCTGTGATCTTGTCCAGTGTGTTGTTGTTGATTGTATTGGTTTTTGGAGGGTGGTGTTGGTCGTTATAATAAATTTGATGGCATGGTGGTCTGTCCATGGTAGAGGCAGGGTGTCCAGTGTGTTGATGTCCATATTTCTGGGTGGAGCTGTCTCCAAGTGGGAGCCCTGAGCTCTAACCCTGGGAAGAATATGAACCCAGCCCACAGTTGTGCAACCAGCACACCTGCCTCTGCAAAAATCAGGCATAGATTGCTGATAAACACAGTGACACGGGGTCACATCTCCACAATATGAATAGGCTGCCCTACGCATGTTGAAAATGTGCAGAAACGTGCACATGCATGAAATGCGTAGAAACATGAACCAAGCCCTACACTTATAAATGACTGCAGACAAACCCCACACACGACTGGATGTTGTTCATAGTGAACACTTGGCCGTGTGAAGAATAAACTAATAAACAAATCTCGGCGTCATTACTAAACACCCAAGTCTTCCAACCCCGGTGTGTGAGTTTTATTGAATCCTCCCTCCTTGGCTCAAATTTTATGATGCGTTAAATCACAATCCTGTAAAATTCCTTTCATCTGACATCAGCCTGTCACAAAACTTCCACAGATTGCTCAGGTTCCTAATATAGGTTCTACGAGTTCCTCAATGACTGCAGTATATTCTTGTAACAATTTCAGGCCTGATAATAACACTTCTGTAAAAGAAATTGTTAAACATATCAACACGTTTACTTAGGGAGTATTAAAACAAAATACGGGGATGAGGATCTGCCATCCTGCATGTGCAGCCAACCACATGCAGACCGTTTAATACATTCATTTAATTTACCTAATTATTAACATAAAGCTGAACTCCAGGATAAGTAAATATTGTCTAAATCCATTCGTCATGTGTATTCTTCTTAAATCTTGGTGTGCTTTGTGTATTTCTTCCAGATCTGTGCAGTAATGCAGTGTGAGACTCCATGTCAGGAGCGTAGCTGCAGGGGTTGCGGTGGTCGTAATTGCGACCCGGGCCCCATGCTCCAGGGGGCCCCTGTGGCCTGTACATGTGGATAGCAGGAATGGCAGGGATGCCTGCATGTAGAGAAAATGATCCCCATTCTTCTACTGCAGCCGCTGAATGCCCGCTCCCCACTCCTCCCTCCCACCGGCATTCAGAAGCAAAAGGAGGAAGATGAGGGGGGGGTCAGTTCCTCTACATGCCGCTGCCAACCTGATCCAGTTTCCTACTGCTGACTTCGGGCCCCCTCTGGGCTCCTGTGCTCTCTCCTGTCCCTTTTTTTCCTCCGGGCTCCTTTGCTCTCTCCTGCCCCCATGCTTTGACCAAGCTTCTGTCCTCTCTCCCACCCCCCATGTTCTGCTTCTGCCCCCCCCCAATACAGTAATTTTCGGTTTTGATTATTCAAAGTTGGGATTATTGTATACTCAAAGAAGTTTTAGCTTTAGCTTTTAAAAAAGCAGTCTAAAAAAATAAATAAAAAATAAACATTTCTAAGTTAGGAATCCATACTGAGATTCAGTGGCGGATTTTTGGAGGGGGGGGGGGGGTGTCGAGTTCTGTCTCACATCCAGCTCTGTACTTACCCCATCTAGGTTCTGGGCGGGCAGTGCTCCTACGGGCGGCAAATGTCTCCTCCTACTCCTCTGCATCACGGCGGCTTCGGCCATGCGTCTCCTCCCTCCTCCTCCTAGGCGTCCAATAGGATCGCCTGTCCTTTCAGCCAATCAGGTGACAGGTCTTCCTGATTGGCCGGGAGGAGGATCAGTGCGAGAATAGCGAATGTTCATTTGCTATTCTCACACAACTGGGTGGGCTCGGAGTGCAGTGCTCTGCGCCCCATGCCCACCCTTTTTTTTTAAGTCAATTGAAACCTCTGTCTCCAATCATGTGCTTAAAAAAAAAACACCCTCCCTTAGGGGGGGCCGTACGCCCCTAATGGATGGGCCACCACAGCTACATTTTTATTTTTTTAAACCAGACTTTAGTGTCACTTTAAAGGAAAATACACAGAAATTACCATATCTGTAAATTTTTACACCGATACTTTGGAAGCTGTTAGGAGTTGCAGAGCTTAATGATGTCCTAAGTGGCTGCAAAAGTGTGAAATCCGCAGAGGACATTAATATTGTCACCAGAAACGTTTGTTATACTCTGGAGAAATGATCTCATTCCTGCAGCCACACCAACAAAAATGAATGTGTTTTACTGACTAGTAACTCTGCTCAGAACTGGTGTAACTGCTAATCTGTTCAACACTTTCTGAGAATCCAGACATGATTCTACAAGCAGATCATGTATTGTGCACAAAGATGGATTTTTTTTCTTTTATCTCTTTATAACTTTCTGCTAAATATATTTAACCACCTCGCGCCCGCCGTACGAGAATATACGGCCGCAAGGTGGTTGTCAAATGCCGGGAGGCCGTTATTATACGGCCTCCTCTATTTAGCCACTGGGGGGCGCGCGAGCGCCGCCGGCGGCGCGCGCACGTGCCCGGCGCTTCACTGCAATGCCGATGCGCGTGCCTGGCGGCCGCGATGTCCGCCAGGCACCCGCGTTCGGCGGTTACAGAGACAAGGACATGGATCTCTGTGTGTAAACACAGAGATCCATGTCCTGTCAGGGAGAGGGGACCGATGCTGTGTCCCTTGTACATAGGGACACAGATCGGTCTCCTCCCCCAGTCACTCCCCTCCCCCCACAGTAAAAATCACTAATAGGGAACACATTTAACCCCTTCCCTGCCAGTCACATTTATACAGTAATCAATGCATATTTATAGCACTGTTCGCTGTATAAATGTGAATGGTCCCAAATTAGTGTCAAAAGTGTCCGATGTGTCCGCCATAATGTCACAGTCACAAAAAAAATCACTGATCGCCGCCATTACTAATAAAAAAAAAAAAATTTATAAAAATGCCCTAAAACTACCCCCTATTTTGTAAACGCTATAACTTTTGCGCAAACCAATCAATAAACGCTGATTGCGATTTTTTTTACCAAAAAAATGTAGAAGAATACGTATCGGCCTAAACTGAGGAAAAAAATATAAAAAAAAAAAAATTTGGGATATTTATTATAGCAAAGTGTAAGAAATATTGCTTTTCTTTCAAAATTGTCGCTCTATTTTTGTTTATAGCGCAAAAAATAAAAACCGCCGAGGTGATCAAATACCACCAAAAGAAAGCTCTATTTGTGTGAAAAAAAGGACGTCAATTTTGTTTGGGAGCCACGTCGCACGACCGCGCAATTGTCATTCAAAGCGTGACAGTGCTGAAAGCTGAAATTTCGCCTGGGCAGGAAGGGGGTATATGTGCCCAGTAAGGAAGTGGTTAAAGAAGTTGTAAACCGCAGCTGCTTAAAAAAAAACAACAACAACAAAAAAAAAAAAAAAACACCTGGAAGGCAATTGCATAATGTGCTAGTATACTTACCTTGGAACAAAGCCTTCCAGCAGCACACTGTCACCGCTGAGAGGGCTGACATTTCCCCCCGGTGTTTCTTTCGGGTTTGTGCGCTCCGGCTATGTGATTGGTTGGAGCCGATTACATCGCATTGATTTATTTTATTTTGTGTTATTTTATTACATTGCATTAATTTAGGTTATGTTATAAAATTGTATTGTTTTATGTTATTTTATGTTAATTTATTACATTGCATTGAATTACTTTATTTTGTGTTATTTTATTAAATTGCATTCATTTAGGTTATTTTATAAAATTACAATATTTTATGTTAGTTTGTGTTTATTTACATTGTATTGTTTTATATTATTTTGTCTTATTTGATTACTTTGCATTATTTTATCTTATTTTGTGTTAATTGATTACATTGTACTGTATTTATTTATAATATTTTGTGTTATTTTTTTACATTGCGTTATTTTATGTTATTATATGTTATTTTATTACGTTGCATTATTTTATCTTATTTTGTATTTATTTATTACATTGTGTTATTTTATATTATTTTGTGTTAATTAATTTCATTGCATTATTTTATGTTATTATGTGTGATTTTATTACATTGCATTATTTTATGTTATTGTGTGTTCATTTATTACATTGCATTGAATTACTTTATTTTGTGTTTTTTTTATTACATTGCATTTATTTAGGTTATTTTATAAAATTGCATTATTTTATGTTATTTTGTGTTTATTTACATTGTATTGTTTTATATTATTTTGTCTTATTTGATTACTTTGCATTATTTTATCTTATTTTGTGTTCATTTATTACATTGTACTGTATTCATTTATAATATTTCGTATTATTTTTTTACATTTCTTTTTTTATATTATTTTATGTTATTTTATTACAGTGCATTATTTTATCTTATTTTGTAATCATTTATTACATTGTATTATTTTATATTATTTGGTGTTCATTTATTTCATTGCATTATTTTATGTTATTATGTGTGATTTTATAACATTGCATTATTTTATGTTATTTTGTGTTTATTTATTACATTGCATTGAATTACTTTATTTTGTGCTATTTTATTACATTGCATTCATTTAGGTTATTTTATAAAATTGCATTATTTTATGTTATTTTGTCTTTATTTACATTGTATTGTTTTATATTATTTTGTCTTATTTGATTACTTTGCATTATTTTTTCTTATTTTGTGTTCATTTATTACATTGTACTGTATTCATTTATAATATTTTGTGTTATTTTTTTTTACATTGCATTATTTTATGTTATTATATGTAATTTTATTACGTTGCATTATTTTATCTTATTTTGTATTCATTTATTACATTGTATTATTTTATATTATTTGGTGTTCATTTATTTCATTGCATTATTTTATGTTATTATGTGTGATTTTATAACATTGCATTATTTTATGTTATTTTGTGTTTATTTATTACATTGCATTGAATTACTTTATTTTGTGTTATTTTATTACATTGCATTCATTTAGGATATTTTATAAAATTGCATTATTTTATGTTGTTTTGTGTTTATTTACATTGTATTGTTTTATATTATTTTGTCGTATTTGATTACTTTGCATTATTTTATGTTATTTTGTGTTCATTTACTACATTGTACTGTATTTATAATATTTTGTGTTTTTTTTTTTTTTTACATTGCATTATTTATGGTATTATATGTTATTTTATTACGTTGCATTATTCTATCTTATTTTGTATTAATTTATTACATTGTATTATTTTTATGTTATTATGTGTGATTTTATTGCAGTGCATTATTTTATCTTAGAATTAAATTAATGTGCTGCGCTATCTCACACAAAATCTTTCCAACATAAAAATGAAATCTTTAATGTCTGTAAAACATAATCTGTGATAAGTGTCACACTCCGCAATAAATATCTATTTTACAATATATATGGAAATAAAATTAAAATGCAAAAATATAATAAATAAAATGATATATAGTGCCACAATATACAATATAGTGGCACTATATATAATTGTATTTATTATATTTTTGCATTTAAATTTTATAGCGATAGAGATAGCGCAGCACATTAATTTAATTCTTATTAGTTTCACTCTGTTTTATGAGACGTGATTAGTGCTAGCAGCTGTCATTTTTTATCACTTATTCTTTTTATATTTATATATATATATATATATATATATATATATATATATATATATATATATACCAGTATTTGTATTAGGTAGCTCGCAAGATTCTCTCAATCTATGTGCATTATTTTATGTTATTTTGTGTTCACTTTTTACATTGCATTATTTTAGATTATTTTGTGTTATTTCATTACATTTCTGTTTCAATATTTTAATAGGATTTATTTCACAAAATAGGAAGAAAGACCTCAACAGGCACCTAGTCATTGTACAAGTACGTGAGCAAGTGAACCTCCGCAATACAGGCGGAATATACAGTGGGTACGGAAAGTATTCAGACCCCCTTAAATGTTTCACTCTTTGTTATATTGCAGCCATTTGCTAAAATCTTTTAAGTTCATTTTTTTCCTCATTAATGTACACACAGCACCCCATATTGTACACACAGCACCCCATAGTGACAGAAAAACACAGGATTGTTGACATTTTTGCAGATTTATTAAAAAAGAAAAACTGAAATATCACATGCTCCTAAGTATTCAGACCCTTTGCTCAGTATTTAGTATTTGCACCCTTTTGATGAGTCTTTTTGGGAAAGATGCAGCAAGTTTTTCACACCTGGATTTGGGGATCCTCTGCCATTCCTCCTTGCAGATCCTCTCCAGTTCTGTCAGGTTGGATGGTAAACGTTGGTGGACGGACATTTTTAGGTCTTTCCGGAGATGCTCAATTGGGTTTAAGTCAGGGCTCTGGCTGGGCCATTCAAGAACAGTCACGGAGTTGTTGTGAAGCCGCTCCTTCGTTATTTTAGCTGTGTGCTTAGGGTCATTGTCTTGTTGGAAGGTAAACCTTCGGCCCAGTCTGAGGTCCTGAGCACTCTGGAGAAGGTTTTCGTCCAGGATATCCCTGTACTTGGCCGCATTCATCTTTCCCTCGATTGCAACCAGTCGTCCTGTCCCTGCAGCTGAAAAACACCCCCACAGCATGATGCTGCCACCACCATGCTTCACTGTTGGGACTGTATTGGACAGGTGATGAGCAGTGCCTGTTTTTCTCCACACATACCGCTTAGAATTAAGGCCTAAAAAGTTCTCCTTGTCTCATCAGACCAGAGAATCTTATTTTTCACCATCTTGGAGTCCTTCAGTTGTTTTTTTCTTGTTCAAATTTTTTATTTTAACATAATCATAGTGTACATAAAACAACAATCTTAGTGAAAGATGTACAGTTTAACATACAATGTATCTGAAGAGAGATAAGCTTAAAGCTATTCAGCCCAACCGGGATAACGGCCATTAAAGCGAAACAGATCTAAAATTAGGAAGGGCCTATTGTCACATCATCAATTGGCTTGGGATTACTAATGATGGGGCAGTGAGAGAGAGGAAATAACAATAAAAAAAAAAAAAAATCCCATCAGATAATGAATATGTAAATTCAAAAAGATAAGAAATAGGTAGTCCAGTCCAGAAATAGTAATAAACAAAGCTTGTCATCGGCAGGACCAGGGTATACAATCTACAGATAGATCCGGGTAATAAGTCCCATCTTTGTTATCGAGATTGTGAGTATAACAGTTCAATTGGGAAAGAGAAAGAAAAGAAGATCAAATAAAGGGCAAAAGTGGTGGGAAGAGGGAGAGAGAGAGAGAGAGAGAGAGTATAGGAGAGGTATGGGAGGGGGGAAGGGTGTCGGCAGGGGGGCACGGGCCCCCGATGGGCACCAAAGCAAACATGGATAAACCGTGACGTATCATAACCCAAGCAGGTCGGCGTCAAAATCCGAAGGGAGGAAGTTCTCCACCCACGGTGACCAGACTTTGCAGTGTTGGGGAAGACGGTCCAGGATGGTGGCCTCAATCTTACTGTGTATCATTGCCTGGGTTACTCTATTCTTCACTTCAGCAATGTGCAAAAGTGGGGTTTTCCAGGCCCTAGCTATTGTCTGTTTGGCTGCTGTGGTTAATTGAAAGAGGATGTGTCGTTGGGCCCTAGTGTAGTCACCCTGAATGTGGTTTAACAGAGCCAGGGAGGGGTCAGGAGTCAAGGTGTCATGAAGTAGGGTGGAAGCCATATGAAATATAGTTGCCCAAAATCGTTGCACAATGGGACAAGACCACCAGATGTGGACATGAGTACCTCTTTCCCCACAGCCTCTGAAACATTCAGGTGAATATGACGGGAGAAATTTTGAGATTCTAGTGGGGACGAGATACCACCGCATGAGGACCTTATAATTTGCCTCTAAGGCTATTACATTCTGCGTAGAGGACTTCGTGTTGGCCCATATGTTTGTCCAGTCATCCGCATCTAGTTCCAGTTGTAGGTCCTTGGACCACTGCACCGCATAGGGGGGGAGGTCAGCCGAAGCAGAAGTTAAATGGGTATAGATACGCGAGATGATACCAGGGGCATGGGGGTCCGACTTACAGATATCTTCAAAAAGAGATAAACTATCTAGAGAGGAGCTGGTGGCTATTGTTGTCCTGACAAAATGGGCTATTTGGAGGTAACGAAAATATTCTCTAGGAGGTAGATTATCTTGGGATTGGAGCATTGGGAATGTTTTAATAGCGGTTTTAGTGAGAAGGTCACAAACTCGGGTTAGTCCTGCCTGCTGCCAAAGCTGGAAGGAACCAGGTTCAGTGAAGGCCGGATAGAAAAGTGGGTGGCCTATAAAGGAAAGTAAGGGGGCATGGGGAGAGATCAGAGTGAAGCGACCACGTAGGCCGTCCCAGATCTCAAGTGAGTGGCGGGTGACCGGGTTGGATATGGAGCCTCTAGTGGAAGCGGGCAGCCACAGTAAATTAGATATTGTCAAGGGGGAAATGTCAATTGCTTCCAAACTAACCCACAGCGGGATTTCATGTGATGCGTGGTACAGAGTTATTTGAGCCAGCCAAGCAGCGTGGTAATAGCGGGCAAAGTTAGGGAGTCCGAGGCCTCCGCTAAGTTTATGACGGAGGAGGATAGACCTGGACACTCTAGGTTTAGTAGAGCCCCAAATATATTTAAATACGCGAGTCTGAATGATTCTGTGAAAGTAAGAGGGGATTGCTATCGGAAGGACCCTATAAAGGTATAACAGTTTAGGAAGTAAAGACATCTTAACAGCCGCAACCCGCCCAAGCCAAGAAATGCACAGTGGTTTCCAGGTGTCTAACATGGAGGATAGGTGGGAAAGCATCGGAAGGTAGTTAGCCTGATACAGAGAAGCTGGATCGCTGGTTAGTTTTATTCCTAGGTATGGAAGAGGAGTCGTAGACCAATGGAAAGGGAAGTATTCTTGTAGGTGGATAAATTCCTGGTGTGGGAGAGATACATTGAGGGCCCTGGACTTGGATTGGTTAACCTCTAGGCCAGATATTTTCGCAAACTCTTCCAAGATCCCAATAAGATTCGGAAGAGTTGTACGGGGGGATGTTACAAATAGGAGCGCATCATCAGCGAACAAGCAGATTTTGTGAGAGGTGGACGCAATTTCTAGTCCTTAAATGTTCGGATTAGCTCTGATCAAGGCAGCTAGGGGTTCTATTACTAAGGCAAAAATTAGGGGGGAGAGGGGACACCCCTGTCTGGTCCCTCTTCGTATGTCAAAGGTATCAGACCTGAATCCTGAGTATTTGACATAAGCTTGAGGGTGGTTATAAAGGGAACTGATCCATTGTAGGAAATGGGGGCCAAAACCCCAACGGGAAAGTACAAAGTTCAGGTAGGGCCATGAGACCGTATCGAATGCTTTCCTGATATCAAGGGATAGTAGGTGCATAGGAATATTACGTTTCCTGGCCAAATGTTGAAGCAGAACAATTCGGCGGACATTATCACTAGCCTGTCGACGCGGCATAAAACCCACTTGGTCTTTATGGATCAGTCCCCCTATAAGAGGATTAAGGCGCAACGCCATAATTTTGGCCAAAAGCTTGATGTCGAGATTGAGTAGGGAAATGGGTCTGAAATTGGACCAGAGGGAGTTGTCTGTATTGGGTTTGGGAATCATGGCTATAATGGCTGTCAACGTGTCTCGACCAAAGGAGTGTTGTTGGAGTAGTGCATTAAAGGAGTTGGAGAGAAGAGGGGCCAAGGTGGTAGCAAATTTTTTAAAATAGGTACCGGAGAGTCCATCAGGGCCTGGTCGCTTATGAGATTTGAGAGTTTTGATAGCCAGGAGGACCTCTTCGGTTGTCACAGGTTTTTCCAGAGACTCACGGCCAGACTCTGATAACGTGGGTAGAGGAATGTCCCTGAAAAGTGCTTCAGCCTGGGAGGGAGAGAAAGGGGATTTTGCTTCATATAAATCTTTGAGGCGCTTACGAAATTCAGATAGGACTTTAACAGGATTACTAGTATAGGTATTTTTGTCTATTCGCAATCTGATGGGTGCATTATTCCTTTCCGGATGCCTAAGGCGCATGGCTAAAAGCGTATCTGGCTTGTTGGCCTTAGTGTAGATGGTGTGGTTTGACCTGCGGATGGCCTTATCAGCCGATTCAGCCAACAGCAGGTCCAACTCAGTTTTAACCCTTTCCAAAGAAGTTCTGTGTGAGTCAGTAGGAGAAGATTGAAACTGGAGAAAATGGTGGTGAAAGTCCCGCTCCAGGTTAGCCAATTGGATTTTCTTGTCGCGCTTCAGGTGAGTAGATACCGAGATACATGTACCCCTAATGACCGGTTTATGTGCCTCCCAAAGGAGGACAGGAGAGATACCCGGGGTTGAGTTGTATTGTAAGTAGTCCTTAAGAGCGACCTGGATGTCAAGACAATAGGATTGGTCAGCGAGGTGAGCTTCATTAATGCACCATGTACGGTCTCTGGAATGAGGGATTAAGGAGGAGATTGTGGTAAGTACTGCACAGTGGTCTGACCAAGTAATGGGTTGGATATTAGAGTTGAGTAATATTGGAGAGGATGCAACTGAAACAAAAATATGGTCAATTCTGGAAAAGGATCTGTGGGGATAGGAGTAGAAAGTATCATTTCTTTTAGTCGGGTTGCATTCGCGCCAAGTGTCGAGCAGCGAGGCTTGTTGGATCAATTTCCGAAAACGTATGGAGGGGGAGTATTGCTCTGGAGCATATGGGGATTTATCCAGATGCGGTTGCATCACAAGATTAGAGTCGCCACATAAGATAAGTGTGCCTTTACAGTGAGTGCGTAAAACTTGGAGCAAGTGCGAAAAAAATGGGTTCGGATTATTGTTCGGGGCGTAGTATGAAACTAGGGTGGTTTCAACATCCTGCAATAGGCCAACAAGTATAATATAGCGACCTTCTGGGTCTTTAATTTCGGAAGATACTATAAAAGGGAGGGAGCGGTGAAGAGCTATCAAAACGCCTCGCTGCTTTGTGGAGGCAGTAAACACTTGTGGGTAATGAGGGCTGAAGAATTTGGGGGTTGAACGGGTCGAAAAATGTGTTTCCTGAAGAGCTACTATACCTGCCTTCAGGGATGTAAAAGATTGGAAGGCTTTAACCCTCTTATTGGGAGAGTTAAGACCCTTAACATTCAATGAGAGTACGGTCAGGGGGGCCATCTGAGGTCATGGGGAGGTTTGATAGAAGGCGCCATCAGGGTCATGTCCCCCAGCCGACTGGAGAGGAAGGAGAGGAGAGAGGGAAGAAGATAAAGGGAAAGAAGAGGAGATGAAAGAGGAAAAACATTGTAGGGCAAACCAATGGTCATGGAAAGGGAGAAGAGTAAAACTCTGTCGCCCGACCAAATAGTGCACCGACTCACCAGCCAGCCAGCCAGCTCGAGAGTGGATGCACCGTAGAGGGGGGGAGCAGTGACAGCTCCCCGCTGCAAATGGGATATAATAGAGCTATCTCAGAATGTACAACATTAAAGAGTATAACCGTCTAAAGGCTCGTAGGCCAAGACCCAAAAAGGGAACATCTTACAGAAAGCCTAGCGCTTATCAACATATCGACAGGATATAGTTTAAGGTAAATACCTGGGTAGGGGGAGGTATAGACAGGTATAACTGGTACCTTGGAATGGCAGGGCAGGGAGGAAAACCATGGGAGGGGGGCAGGCGAGAGTAAGGGGGTGGGTGGGGAGGGGAGTATGTGGGGAGGTGAAGGGATGGGGAGGGATGCGGGGATAAGGAAATAGGTAGGCGGGGATATCAAAAAAGATCCTGGGTTAGATCTTGGTCCATGACGGGAAAGTCCCCCCCATGGGGCAAGATAACAACATGTCAAAGTTCAATAGTAACATTACTAAGAACAACAGGGCGGAAGGCAGTCCATCATTCAAAAACTTGTGCAAAAAAAAAAATAGGATTAGAATGTCAAACCGAGTGTACAAACAGTATCACGAGTTAGAAACAAACAAAGAAAACTAGACTGAACCTGTGTAACCCCAAATAGGTATTGAGGTGCTGTGTGCGTCTCCCCCATCATGTGGGGCGACCCAGCCTCAGGCAGACCCCTCTCTTGATTGAAGAGTCAGCTGCAAAAGGAGTGGACAGTCTCTGGAACTCCAAACAAGGTCTGCTGTAGGCACAGAGGGGAGGAAAAAAAACACAACAGAGCAGAGCAAGTTATGCAGACATTTTCAGCGCGGCACAAACAGCTGCTGGCTAGTGGAGCCACCCCGAGATGAACGGGATGGGGTCCCCCTCCGAATGGATGATGGGCCCGGCTGGGAATTTCTTGGGGTGGTAGCGTACGGGTGAGCAGTGGTACGTGCTGGGGTGCGAGGCAACATAGTCTCTGATGACTGAACCGGAGCGGTCAGTTGAAGGGTTTCCAGGAGGCGCTGAAGTGAATCAGGCGATGTGCAGGAGTGTTGGTGACCCTGATAGGAGAACTGCAATGCAAAAGGGAAGCGCCAGGTGTATTTCAGTTGATGCTGTATGAGGATTTGTAACTGCGGCTTCATTGCGCGGCGCTTGGCTATTGTGAGGGGAGCCAGGTCTGAAAACAGTTGATACGTGTGGCCCTGGAACAGGAGGGTGTCTTTGTTGCGAGCAGCAGCAAGCAGTTGCTCCTTTGTGCGGAAGAAGTGCAGCTTAATGATGATATCTCGTGGGGGGGCGTCCTGTTGACGACGGGTGAGAGCCCTATGGATTCGATCGAATTCTAAATGCTCGATCGGTATGGAGGGCGCTAGTTCTTGGAACAGGGCAGTGGAGAAGGATTGCAGGTCATCCACGCTTTCTGGTATACCGCGTAGACGCAGGTTGGATCTGCGGGAGCGGTTCTCTGCATCCTCTAAACGTGAGAGGAGAGTGGCATTCTCATCACGGAGGGCTGCCTGCTCTTGGGCCTGCTCCTGTAGTGTGAGCTCT
Source organism: Rana muscosa (assembly GCA_029206835.1). NCBI lineage: Eukaryota > Metazoa > Chordata > Amphibia > Anura > Ranidae > Rana > Rana muscosa. The sequence continues at coordinate 431,509,830 of CM055118.1, read as the reverse complement.
ATATCATCCACTCTAGTCTCCAGGTCCGCGGTGCGTTGGCCTAGCTCCCTAATCTCTCGGGACAGCCTATTTGTTATTTGGTCCGAGGTAGTTTTAAGGGCCTTCTGCAGCATCACCTCCATATATTTAAAAAAAACAGTCTGGGACATACCTGAGGGTAGCAGGGCAGGGGATCCGCCGATATGCAATTCAGTTTCTTCATCCCCCTCACTGTCAGCATGTCCCGATCCGTCCGGAGAGGCAGCCTGCAGCTTGGCTAAGGCCTTCGCCGCCATTTTAGAGGAGGCGCGGGCCAGAGCGTCTTTGATCGGTTTAGGCTTGTTCTTGCCGCGGTGACCGGTCAGGACCATCCCGAGAAAGGCTATAATGTGCCGAGAGGTGAGCGCTGAAGTAGCGGGGTTGCAGGGAGGTTCAGATGTGCTTCAAAGTCCCGATAGTGCAGCGGGGAGTGCGGAGCTCTAGTGGAACACGTCCTCCATGTCGAGCCCCGCGCATGCGCCCCCCTTCAGTTGTTTTTTTAGCAAACTCCATGCGGCTTTCATGTGTCTTGCACTGAGGAGAGGCTTCCGTCGGGCCACTCTGCCATAAACCCCCGACTGGTGGAGGGCTGCAGTGATGGTTGACTTTCTACAACTTTCTCCCATCCCCCGACTGCATCTCTGGAGCTCAGCCACAGTGATCTTCGGGTTCTTCTTTACCTCTCTCACCAAGGCTCTTCTCCCCCGATAGCTCAGTTTGGCTGGACGGCCAGCTCTAGGAAGGGTTTTGGTCGTCCCAAACGTCTTCCATTTAAGGATTATGGAGGCCACTGTGCTCCTAGAAACCTTAAGTGCAGCAGAAATTTTTTTGTAACCTTGGCCAGATCTGTGCCTTGCCACAATTCTGTCTGAGCTCTTCAGGCAGTTCCTTTGACCTCTCATGATTCTCATTTGCTCTGACATGCACTGTGAGCTGTAAGGTCTTCTATAGACAGGTGTGTGGCTTTCCTAATCAAGTCCAATCAGTAGAATTAAACAAAGCTGGACTCAAATGAAGGTGTAAAACCATCTTAAGGATGATCAGAAGAAATGGACAGCACCTGAGTTATATATATGAGTGTCACAGCAAAGGGTCTGAATACTTAGGACCATGTGATATTTCAGTTTTTCTTTTTTAATAAATCTGCAAAAATGTCAACAATTCTGTGTTTTTCTGTCACTATGGGGTGCTGTGTGTACATTAATAAGCAAAAAAATGAACTTAAATGATTTTAGCAAATGGCTGCAATATAACAAAGAGTGAAAAATTGAAGGGGGTCTGAATACTTTCCGGACCCACTGTACTTCAGACAAACAGTTGAGAACAACATTGAGGATAGATGTTTGCGCATATACACAAGTCAAAACATGGGTTCCAAAAATCCCCAACAGTACTCAAAGTGAACAAAAATGGAATGTAACACCCCCCAGGTATGAAATTTAATGGAATATTTCACTTTTATTGTTTCACTTTAAGCATTATTAAAATCACTGCTCCTAAAAAAACGGCCGTTTTTAAAACTTTTTTTTGCATTGATACATGTTCCCTGGGGCAGGACCCGGGTCCCCAAACACTTTTTAGGACAATAACTTGCATATTAACCTTTAAAATTAGCACTTTAGATTTCTCCCATAGACTTTTATTGGGTGTTCCGCGGCTTTTCGAATTTGCCGCGAACACCAACATTGCTCACTATTCGGCGAATGGGTGAACAGCCAATGTTTGAGTCAAACTCATGTTTGACTCGAACAGATAGCCCATCCCTAATCAGGAGCATGAACTTGTATCCAGAAGCACCATACCTTATGGCATGACCACCGAGTGTGGTTCATCAAGCCCACTTGTCCACATCCCTAAAAGCAAAGTGGTGAAGACCCCAGATACATTTTATGTTACTCCTCGTCTCAGGTCAGGTCCCTCTTCGGTGCTCCTGCCCCCCCTCCTGTTGAGTGCCCCCACAGCATGCAGCTTTCTATGGGGGCACCCGAGCCAAGCCACTGCTCCCTGTGTCCATTTAGACATGGCCCCACCCCCTTCTCTCCTCATTGGCTGACTGGCTTCGATTGACAGCAGCAGGAGTCAATGGCACCACTTTTGCTGTCTCCGCCAATCAGGAGGGGAGGCACGGTAGGTGAGACACTCCTGCAACATCGCTGGATCTAGAAGGGCTCAGGTAAGTATTCTGTGGGCTGCTGCACACAGAAGCCTTTTTATCTTAATGTTTAGAATGCACCTTCTGCCTTTACAATCACTTTAAGCAAAAATGGGTGGGGTGGCTCTTGAGCTAAAATTCACTCACCTTCCATTCGATTCCCATTCATTCAAATCAAGAGACATCATCACCAGACTGTTCTTATCTCAGCATCCCAGAAAACACTGCCCAGGAGCCGCCTCTCTCAGTCTTTTATTAAACTCCCAGCCGGAAGTGATGCCACAACATGTGACCTCCTCCATAGGAAGTGAGCTCACAGGGTGTGAGCTCCACCCAGCAGATGACCATATAAGGATATGTTAAATACAGCTAATACAATACATGAATACAACAAAAGAACCAATCACAGACCTGTATACATTCAAATAGACTAGCAGTGACGTGCACTGCTTCCAATGACGGGAACCATATGAAAATTATGGCTCAATGGGCCACAATTGTCGTATAGTTATGCTATAGTTCTCATGGACGCAGATCTGTCCGCTCTGAGTCATTTAATGCCAACGCCAAGAAGTGGCCAGTCCCTCGGTGAGGCATAAAACAAACATCCCTAAAAGAGCAAACATCGCTGTGTCCACAGGAAGATTTTCACGCCACTGGTCTTCCACCAACGTCTGTATGTGCGAATACGCTCAAAACCGACACTGGGGGACACATCTGACAACATTCATTAATACAATTATTTTCCACAACACCGCGGTAGCACCCCAAACCCCCCCGCTCAACAACTTTCATGACAGCCCAAAAAAAATTGAATGTCCCGCACTGAAATTTTTAAATTTTGGGAGGTATGCATTTGCTGATTTGGAGGAGGCTGAGAGCAGTAGAAGGGACTCTTCTGAGTTAAGAATATATACTGGGATTTATTTATTTTCTATAACCAGAATTTATTGTCACTTTAAGGCCCCTTTCACACTGGGGCAGGGAGGTGTGCTGACGGTATAGCGGCGCTATTTTTAGCGCCGCTATACCGTCGTTTTTACCGCAATATCGGCCGATAGCGGGGTGATTTTAACCCCCGCTAGCGGCCGAAAAAGGGTTAATATTGCCCGCGGTATCACCGCGGTTTCCCATTGCTTTCAATGGGCAGCAGCGGTAAAGGAGCGGTAAACACACCGCTCCTTCACCGCTGCAAAGATGCGGCTAGCAGGACTTTTGGAGCGGTCCTGCTAGCGCACCGCTTCAGTGTGAAAGCCTTCGGGCTTTCACATTGAAGACTGCAGGGCGCGATTTTTTCAGGCGGTATAGCAGCGCTATTTTTAGCGCTAAACCGCCTGAAAAAAGTGTCAGTGTGAAAGGAGCCTAAAGGTTTAAATGTTCACCTCCAATAATTGCTGAGAGAGCGCGTCTTTATATTGTGACTTCCCTTTATACACAGTTATGGAAGGGAGGCTCATTTCTCTATTACAGAAGGAGACGGGAAGAACATAAGGCACGTATTAGTAGGCAGTTTTCAGACATTTGTATACAATATTTTTTATAGTGAGCAGCGTCTGGTAAAGTCATTGGAGGAGATTCCGGGCCCCTCACGTCTGTTGGAGAGAAGCTCTGGGGAATACGTACTGTGCGCAGATATCAGGAATTGCACACCGAGCAAAACTTGACTGTCCATGAGCTGTGCCCAGACTGTGATGGACGATGGTGGAGAACCTCTAGAACTGGAGCTTATTGACCGACTTATAAATGTGTAAGAAAGATGTCATCCTAAACGGGTGAAGAATGTCTCTCGGATTATTTGCTTTAGAGAAAAGCTCCATCCAAAACTATTAACTACACAGACTATTAAGTGGACTTTTACTCGCAAAATAAAGTTTTTGAAGCTATTAAACATAATTCTAAAGGAAATGACATGTCTTTGATTATATTAATGGGCTGTTAAAGAGGAAGTAAACCCTCAAACATTTTTTTTATTTTTTTTTAAAACCCTGCAAGAGAAAGTCATAATGAGCTAGTATGCATAGCATACTAGCTCATTATGATTGACTTACCTGAGATCGATGACGTCACTCCCGCGCAAGCGTGCATAACTGGCAGATCCCCACGCATGCATGGGATTACGGCATTAACCCCCCATTATCTCATTCACAAAACCGGCACGCTCAGTGCACCTGCGCAGTTGTCTACAGCGCGCATGCGCCGTAGACATCGGTGCAGTCCTTACTGCAAATATCCTTATTCTAGGCTTACCTGTAGGTGCAAGTTGTAAGGAGGGGTTTACAACCACTTTAAAGGACAGTATACCAAACCTGAAATTATGTCTTTGGACTTATATATAACATTGGCTGTCAGACAGCCAAATTACAATAGGCCTTGTTCACATGGGTTGCTGGGGGGGGGGGGGGGGCAGTAAAAACAGGTGGATGAGCTGCCTTTTTACCACCCACCTAATAGATAGCATGTAGCTGCTAAGGGCTAAACACATGCCACAGCAAAACTTATGCCCCTTGTTGCATTCAACAGGCAGTACAGATAGTGGTGTATTTTGGTTTTGTGCTGCCCTAGACAAGACTAAAATCAGGTACCCCCATCTAAATTTGTCCCACCCCTTCCTGTTTAAGATACACCCCTTCCGTTTAGGCTCCACCTCTTCCTATTATAGCTCCACCTCTAGTAAGCAGGGGGTGAGAGAGAGAATGAGGGGGGAAAGAGGTGGGGGGGAGAGAGAGGGGGTGAGAAAGAAAGGAGGGGGAAGAGGAGAGAGGGGGGTCGAGAAAGTGGGGGTTGAGAGAAAGGAGGGGAAAGAGGTGGGGGAGAGAGGGGGAGTGAGAGAGAGAGAGGGAGGGTGAAAGAGGTGGGGGTAGAGAGCAAGAGAAGGGGTGAGAGAGAGGGAGAGAGAGGGGGTGAGAGAGGGGGTGAGAGAGAGAGGGGGTAAGAAGGGGGGTGAGAGAGAGGGTGGAAGAGGTGGGGGCAAAGAGAGAGAGAGAGGGGGTGAGAGAGAGGGGGGAGAGAAAAGTTGGGGTGAGAGAGAGAGGATGGTTTAAAGAGAGGGGGGTGAGAGAAAGAGGGAGGGGAAAGAGGTAGGGGGAGAGAGGGGGGTGAAAGAGGTGGGGGGAGAGCAAGAGAAGGGATGAGAATGGGGGGAGAAAGAGGGGGTGAGAGAAAGAGGAAGGTGAGAGAGAGGGGGTGAGAGAGAGAGGGGGGTGAGAGAGAGAGAGGGGGTGAGAGAGGAAGAGTGGAAAGAGGTGGGGGTAAGAGAGAGGGGGTGAGAGAGAGGGTGGAAGAGGTGGGGGCAAAGAGAGAGAGAGGGGGTGGGAGAAAGGGGGAAGTGAGAGACAGCGAGAGAGAGAGGAGGTGAGAGAGGGGATGAGAGAGTGGGGGGTGAGAGAGGGAGGGGTAAAGGGTGAGAGAAAGAGAGCGAGGGGAAGAGGTGGGGGAGAGATGGGGGGTGAGAGAGAGGGAGGGGGAAAGAGGTGGGAGGAGAGAGAGAGAGAGAGAGAGGGGTTGAGAGAGAGAGAGAAGAGGAAGAGGTGTGGGGGAGAAAGAGTGAGGGGTTGACCTTGCTGCAGCTGCAACCCAATTATATGTATTTCCTGACAAAATGCACATTCAGCTGCAAAAAATAGGGGGCATGATATTAGCAGGATTTAATTGATGGAGATACTGCATCAAATCCTGAAGAAACCGAGACAATCTCAACAAGCCTACCAGATTTTCTTGAATCCTTGAATTATTACTCAGCTTGCTTTGATTTCTAAACAAAATGGAAATGGATAATATTTGCATGTAAATAATTTACAATTGCCAAGTAGGAAGACACAGTTGGTTGAGTTTCAGCCGTATTATATAATAAGTCTGTTCCTATCATTGCTGAAACAAAGTGTGCAGTCATCGCTGTCCGTTAAGCAGACAATGACGCGTAGAATCATCAACATTGTTTTGTTACTTCCTTAAGGTTTTTGTTTCGATGCCCAGCGAGTCCATGGTAGACTTGTCCTGTAATAATTTGGCTTATGGATGTTTTTTTCCTCCCTCTGGAAAAATGTTGTTTGAGGGAAAAGCGCCTGAAACTAAATAAACGTGTAGAATGTGTGCCTTGTGGTGGCAGAGAAGTTTCCACTGGATGGTCTCCAGACCACGTTGGCTGCTTTACATGGAAGAAGGAGAGGAAAAAGTAAAATGATGCTTAATTTTGAGTAAATTAATAGATCAGGGGAGATAAAAAGGATAGGAAAGACATTTGACATTTTGTATAAGCCTCCGGTTAGTACATACTTTTATTAAGCGGACACAAAAAACAGTCAATAGAATATTTGTGTGTTGTCTGTTCCATGTGTAATTACTACCGCCTTGGCTGGTTTTATAGCTGAGATTTATGAACTGCAGTCTATGACCATCACAAGGCGAGATTGAAGGGTCTGGAAATCAGACAGAACAGGATGTACAATGCCAGGTGAAAAGTGTACAAATGTTCTTCTGATGCCTCAGACGGAGGTGTGAATGGCTGCTTGGTGTTTCCTCCACTTGCCATATTGGCAATATGACCATTTTATAAAATGCACTGAGGAAACCAGCCTGCTCAGCTATGTATGTTAGGACTGGATCTGAGGTCCATTAATAAAGAGGTCTTCAAACCATGGCCCGCTCAAGGATTGCATCTGGCCCGCAGCTAGAGTTAGGTCCCCCCACTGGGCTGCAATCACCCCATCAGTTGGTTGCTAGGACAGCAGGCATCCTGGCTGCCATTGACATGCTTGCCCCAGTTGGGTCAGGTTTCCCTTGCTACCCTGTCTTTCCCCAAATCAGTTGGTTGCTATGACCACCCGCATCCTAGAAACCAATTATTTGTACAGTCACACTGTAAGCAAGGTAGGGCAGACCACTAATGTGGACTTGATGTAAGAAGGGCTGTGATGGGGACCCTGATTCCAGAGGGAACTCTGATGTAAGGGGACAAAGATGGGGACAAAGATGTAATGGGGGGTCTGATGGGGACCCTGATTCAAGGGGGACGCTAATATAAGGGGGCTCCTAAAGTAGACTCTGATGGAGACTCTGATTTATTGGGGAACTCTGATGGGGACTCTTATATACGAGGGACTTCGAAGGCAGGCCCTGATGTAAGGGGCTCAGATGGGGACCATGTGGTAAGGAAGGCTCTGATAAAGACCCACCCCGGTGTAAGGGGGGGGGCTCCTAAGGTGGACTCTAATGTAAGGGGGCTCTGATGGGGACCCTGATGTGAGGGGGCTGGGATGAAGACTTTTATGTAAGGGGGCTCTAATAGGGACCCTGATGCAAGGAAGGCTTTGATTGAGACCCCAATGTAAGGGAGGCTCCTAAGGTGGACTGTAATATAAGAAGGACTCTTTAGCTGGAAAGGCAGCAGCTCGGGGTGCACACATGCAAGCATTATACCCCTTGTTGTGTTCAGCCGGCACTTCTGCCCATGACCCCTTCAAGTGAATGGTGCTGCGCAGCAACCGCCTTGCAACTGCATGCAATCTTTGTATTTGTAGCGTGGTAGTTGTGGCATTTAGGGGGTTAAAACAGGTGGTGAGGAGGTGATACAATGTCTCCTCACCGCCTGTCAAATGTTCTCAGAAGAGCGATTCAAACGTAGTTGAATTGAACCAATAAACAACATTGTTCAATGCAGCCGAAAATGAGAAAAACACCCAGTGATCAAAAATAAGAGAAGGTTCCATGGCCAAGGAGGAAAGTATTTCTGCTGTAAAAGTTGCTATTCCATGTCTGTTTATAATATGAAAAGATGAGGGCAAGAAGAGGGAAGAGGAAAATAACTGCTGAAACCAAGTACATGTGGCCTGCCAACTATTATCATTTTTAAACAGTTGGGACAAAGGTTTTGTGAAGGTAAGTGTGAGGGGGTTAGCTCGGCAGCGGGTGTGTGTGACCCCCGGGATGGGCTCCCCACACAAAACAGGCCCAGCAAACGGAGGTTGTGGTTTTCAAAATCAAAAAGGTGCGGTTTATTTTCTATTTACAGTGACAAAACACAGCAAAGCAAAAGAAACATAAACAAAATAAATCCTGGTCAACTTGACCTCTGACTAAACATACAGGTTTCCTAACTAACAACTGGGATCAGCCTAGTGCTGTCCTAGTCCCTAAGTCCCTGGTTTTAAATGTCCAAGCAAATAGCCACACAGGCTTTGTCTCACCGCACAGGGGTTCACTCTCCCTAGACAGTCCACACAGGTCTGGTTCCAGGCATGAGCAAACACCTAATGAATCTGGGAGTTCTTATAGAGGCCTAAATGAGCTGACAAGCTTCAGCTGGTCTCATCAACTCCCTGTCTGCACGACGCCCCACACTCTCCCTAGAGGTATGAGTCATCCATGAGCCCACTAGCCTCAGCTGGGCTTATACAACTCTCCACCTAGTTGTATAAGTCGGCGTAAAGCCTGAATCTGGGCGAAATATATCTACCCCCCTGGATGCAACCAGGTGACTTTACCTTCCTGCTGTCACATAAGTTAAAAATAAGCTCAGAGCACAAAACATCCGGAACACCTTGTAATGGGGATGAACTAACTAATGTTCCCGCTGAAAGGAAGAAGGAACAACTAATTTCAGTATGGCTACATTATAGCAGCAGTAGTGATACCCCCGTAGGAGTCGCTAAGTAGATGCCAAGATCCTTTTCCCAGTAGTTTCCTCGCAGCTAAGCATGCAATTCCTATCACTCTTCAAACTCATTAACCAATCTAGGGGTAATGCTTTTTGATGCTTTATTGAAAACTTGGATATGTAGTGGGTAATGGTTAGATACTCCAGTAACCAGTGGCGGTGCATCCATAGTGGGCGCAGGAGCGCCGCCCCCTCTAGCTCCTGCACCCACTAACAATAACAATACATAGGTTCATGCATTGCATGAACCTATGTATTGTCCCCGCCGCTGCCGCCCACTATTCAGATGGCCGGCCCCTTGTTGAGCGCCGGCCATCTGAATAACAGCGGCTGGTTGGTGTTTGGAAGTGCCTATCAGAGCCAGCGGGCTGTAATCGGCTTCCAAATAGTTAACCAAATAGTGCCGATTAAAGCCTGAGGGCTGTAATCGGCTTCCAAATAGTTAACCAGAGGACGCACGGGGGTGCGTTCCCTGGTTAACACTGACAGGCGTTTGAGCCAATCAGGTTCACCGGGTCTGGTTACCGGTAACCTGATTGGCTGAAGCGGCATCGAGCGCGGGAGAAGACATCGAGGACGGAAGAAGGACGGCACTGACCCGAGGAAGGTAAGTGCAGGGCTGGGGGGACAAACTGGCTGTATTTGGGGGGGACAAACTGGCTGTATTTGGGGGGGACAAACTGGCTGTATTTGGGGGGGACAAACTGGCTGTATTTGGGGACAAACTGGCTGTATTTGGGGGCGAACAAACTGGCTGTATTTGGGGGGGACAAACTGGCTGTATTTGGGGGGGACAAACTGGCTGTATTTGGGGGGGGGACAAACTGGCTGCATTTGGGGGAAACTGGCTGCATTTGGGGGGAAACTGGCTGCATTTGGGGGGAAACTGGCTGTATTTGGGGGGAAACTGGCTGCATTTGGGGGGAAACTGGCTGCATTTGGGGACAAACTGGCTGCATTTGATGGGGAAACTGACTGTATTTTGGGGACAAACTGGTGGCGTTTGGGGGAAACTGGCTGCATTTGAAGGGGCAAATTGGTGGAGTTTGGGCACAGTGGCTGCGTTTAATGGGCACAGTGACGGCAATTGATGATTTTTTTTTTCAGTTTGTTGCGCCCCCCCAAAAATTATGAGCACCAGCCGCCACTGCCAGTAACCCTTAGTAATGATTTGAGGGCACTGAACTTTCTCTTGCAGAACTGTGAGCCAAGGCCTTGTACAAGTAAATGATGGACTGAGCTTTGTAGTAGCAACTTGAGGAGACTAATCTTACTCTTTTGGACAATCCAAACAAAGCCCTATCATTAGCAATTAAATAGACTGAGCTCTTTAAGACACCAAACACAATGTCCCCTTTAAACCTGTTGACTCTATCTTAAGAGGGACGCCAACAGCACACAGTCTTTAGGATCTCTCTCACCAGCCTGTACTCACTAATGTCCTTGAAAACTTGGTTGCCCCCTTCCAATATCCTCCAGACACCCTCACCCTGAGCCCCCCCTAGGCTGCGATCTCTTCCTCAGGAAAGAGACCAGGCTGCTCTCAGTCTCAAGCCTCGTTCGTACACACGGCCGGTTTTCTCGGCAAGAAAACTGCTTGCAGAGCTTTTTGCCGAGAAAACCGGTGGTGTGTATGGTTTCTCGTCTGGAAAACTGCCAGGAATCTCGACGAGAAAAATAGAGAACCTTCTCTCTATTTTTCCGTCGGGATTCTCGTCGGCCTGTTTCCCGACAAGAAAACCGTGAGTGTGTATGCTTACCTGTCCCAAGTAAGCCCGCGCATGCTCGATGAGACTTCGACGCATGCACGGTAGCTTACAAGGGTAGTGTAGGGTGTAGCAAGATGGCGGCGACGGCATCGAATGTGATGAGCGCAGGCTCGTCGTAGTCAATGACGTCACCGTGTTCTTGCCATTCAAAAGAATGGCGGTTCTTTTGAATGGCCGTGTGTACACTCGGCGAGCAAGGAAAGCTTGCCAGGAATCTCGTCGGGAAAACCAACGTTTTTTTTCCCGACGAGATTCCCACCCGTGTGTATGAGGCTTCAGAGTATTTATACAGACACAACACAAATTGGTTGGATAATGGGACTTTTAAGGTGCCAAAACCTCCTTTTGGAATAATTCTGACAAAGTGATGTAAAATTTAATGAAGGCACTTGACTTGCCTTGTTGCTCCAAGTATCAAGCAGGGACTCTAGCCGGCATTACAGGAGGAGTGTGGACGTGGTGCTGTGGAGATAGATCCCGGAGGAAACCGGTGGATCTCTGGGTGCTATGGACTGGTGAGACTGAGAACTACTGGACTATCTACCTGCACCTGTTCAAACCCGATACCACCCCATCTCCCTTTGGCACACTCCTTCTATCCGCGGAAGTCCACTGCCTGTCTGCTTTGATTTGTACCAGCTCGACTTTCCATTTACTCTGCACTGAGTTTGCTGCTTTCATTGTGAAATTCATTGAAACCCGGCCGAGGATCTAACCCAGTAACTTTTACCAGCTTCAGTACAGAGCTATGTCCCTCCCTTTTCACACACCTCCTCAAGTTGGTGATTAACTTTATTTCAGATCCCTGGATTGTGTTATCACCGCATTTGACAGGTTTACTGGTGGCTGTAAGTCTGTTACTGACAACGTTGTCAAATTTGTATTATGAAATGGTGAAGGTTATTGTGGTTTTATGTACAGTGGAACCTTGGATAACGAACATAATCCGTTCCAGGAGAATGCTTGTAATCCAAAGCACTCGCATATCAAAGCGAGTTTCCCCATAGAAGTCAATGGAAACAAAGATAATTTGTTCCGCATTGACTTCTAAGGCATGCAATACCACATGTGGCCAGAGGTGGGGGGGCACCGGAGAGCCTCGGAAATACTTAGGGACAGCTCGGCTGATCTCGGAAACCCTCGGAAAGGTTTGGAAACACTCGGGAACTGAGTATTTCCGAGTATTTCCAAGTGATTCCGAGTATCTCGGAACGGCTCCGAGTCAGAATTTAAAAAAAAAAGTTGCTCGTTATTCAAAATGCTCGTCAACCGCGTTACTCATAAACCAAGGTTCCACTGTATGTTTATGTAATAAAGCAATTTGTACTTTTTCAAAAACCTGCTTTTACTCCTCATTGATGAATCGCTTGAGGATTTTTTGTCCTCTTTTCATTATACCCTTGCTTATTAGCCTAGAAAGTGGTCATTACTAATTTTTAACATTTGGCGCCCCTGGACATTAAAGGGACACTAAAGGTACACGTTTTTTCACCTTATTGCATCCTATTCATTAAAGTGGATGTAAAGCCACTCTCATCCTTTCTAAACTACTGCCATAGTGCTGATCTATAAGGATATAGATGCCTCCTGCATGTATCCTTATCTGTCAAATGTCTCCCCTCTGTCTGTTATGAGACCTGAAAAACTGCAGATTCTGTGGGTGGATCTGTTGTCTGGAGCTCGGTGGGTGGAGTCGTGATGTCAGTAGACTCCCCGCCCACCTCTACACTCCCCTTGTCAACATGCATTTTCTCCTGTGTATTCCTTCTGCTATGATCACTAACATCCAGTCAAAATCCAGAAAAGTAACCACATGACTTCAGAAAAGGAGTGGGGGTGGGAATTAAAAAATAATGCCTGTCTCAGGCTTAGTGCATGAGATATGTAAATAACCTGTCACTCACAGCAAGGGGGCGGAACGGACAAAAGTTCTCCTGTTTGTCCGTTTATCTTATTGAAAAAAGAAAAGAGGATTGCTCAGAGCTGGATTAACTCTTTGTGGCAAGACCTGGGCACAGATGATAGGAAATCTTATACACTACATTGTGACAGCAAAAAAAAAAAAAAAAAAAAATTGGGGTTTACATCCACTTTAAGGTGAAAAAACATCTGACAATACCGCCCCAGCCCCCCCGTTTTACTTACCTGAGCCTGTTCACCTGTTGCGCTCGCCCCCCGACATCCTCTTCGCCGCTCAGCCTGGTCGTTGATTGGCTAGAGTGGATGGATTGAAAGCAGCGCCGCCATTGGTTTCGCGCTGCTGTCAATCACATCCAATGACGCGGCGCGCCGGGGGCGGGGCCGAGTGATACAGTGAGCGGCTATGGCCGCCGGCTGTATCACAGGAGCGCGCCCGCAAGAACTCACCACTATGAAAGCTCGCATAAAGGTGTTCAGTTCTTGTGGGCAGGAGCCGAGACAGCCGCCGAGGAACCCCGGAAGACCAGGTTCGGGGCCACTCTGTGCAAAACAAGCTGCACAGTGGAGGTAAGTATAACATGTTTGTTATTTAAAAAAAAAAATACAAATTCTCTTTACAACCCCTTTAATAAAGTTTGGCTTTGGCACATTAATTTCAGTAAAGGTTGGTGAACCTGCCCCAGACTGAACCCAACCACATGCAACTCATCACTACTGACCAGTATTTTAGTGTAGAAAATGTAAAAGGTCAAGGATTCTATGTTGGTAAAGGAAAAGATATCATGGATACATTAAGTTGTTTTTCATTTACAGGTCACAGCTAGGCAAAAGTTTCTCTGGGAATACTAAATGACAAACACATTCCTGGTCATTAAACATTTGTGAGACCAGCCAGGAATTTTCCTCGTACGGGTACAATAATTGGGCCATTAACACAGAAGAGGATAGCTTATTAGTGGACACGTTCCCAGTGACATAAACTACCTCTGGTTTACCTACTTACATTTTTAACTGTTTACACATCAGTTTGTATTATTGATGTGTCTTGTGCATTTTGTTGTGTGAATATGAAGTAAAAAAAAAAAGATTGTATCTTTGCTTTGATAATAAAATGTCCACGGGGGCGCGCAGCACAGCGATCAGCGGTGCACTCTGTCCCTGGGACACGGCGCATCACCACCGATCTCGGTAAAGATCCGAAGATGAGGCTCTTTACCCATACCTCCCAACTTTAAAAAGTCCCCCCGCGGGACATTCATTCTAAAATATCCCTGCCAACTAAAGTTGTTGAGCGGGGGGGGGGGGGGTTGCGGTACACTGTTTTGCCCGCAAATCGCGCACAGAGGGGGGAGGGGTTACCTGCTCGTTCTCTGATCCTCTTCATGCAGTCGGCTGTGCCTTCTCTTCTTCCTGCTGTGCGGGAAAAAGGACACTCTCGCGGGACTGCGGGAAGGAGGGGCCTATGCGGGTAAAACACACAGAATCCATGCCAGTTGGGAGGTATGTCTTTGCCCATGTGATCAGCTAAGTCCAATCACAGCTGATCACATGAAAACAAGGAAATTAAGGTTATTGGCTTTCTTCTTATCACACTGAGAGGAGAGCCAATCAGCGGCATTTCCTCACAGGGGAGATCTGTACAGATAATCGGTGCCCTGTTAGTGCAGCCCCAACAGTGACCATCAGTGATGCCAGTCAGTGCATGTAGTCAGGGCCGCCATCAGGAATTTTGGGGCCCCTTACAAAGCTTCAGGCATGGGCCCCCTGGAGCAGAGGAGAATCTGGGGGGGGGGGGTGCTGCCGCCGCGAATTGAGAAGTACAGGGGGCTGCCGCAAATTGAGAAGTGGGGGGGTGCCACGAATTGAGAAGCGGGGGGGTGCTGCCGCCGAGAATTGTTAAGGTCGGGGGGGCTTTTGTTGCTGACAAACACAGGGGGGTTGCCATCCGGGGCCCTGGGGACCTCTGGGCCCCTTACAAATAAAAATAACATAAATACATTTTTAAAAAATATTTATATAAAAAAAAAAAATTACAAAAAAAAAGGGGGGGGGGTTGACATTCGGGGCCCTGGGGAACCCCGCGCCCCTGGGGACCTCTGGGCCCCTTACAAAAAAAAGGGGGGCCATCCGGGCCCCTTACAGGTGTACTGCCTGTACCCCCCTGATGGCGACCCTGCATGTAGTAAAACAATTATTCGCTCCCCTTATAACAAATCATCCTGATTAGGAAGGTACGGGCATATAATGCCTTCATATCAGATTGGTGTCTTTTTTCTCAGACAACCCCTCAACCCCTAGACTCATACGTAGCCTTGTAAAGTGGGAATATTGTATTAACTAAAGACTTCCAAAAGTCCAATGGGGGCAGGGCTGCTGTTAGAAAACACGGGGCCCATACAGTCTACCTGACAGGGCCCCCCCCCCGCTCGAAAGTGAATGAGGACATCAATTTATTAGTCCCTTTCTCTACAGCCTCAGCTGCACAGATGAATGAATAGGAAGCACTCTGAGGCTTCCTTCTTATTCACAAACTGAACGGAGACATGAGTGATTGGTACCGATCGCTTACTGTGTTCATTCAGGAAAGGAAGGGGCCAGTAAATGACATCCCCCTCTGTGCCTTCAGCAGCTGCCAACGGAAGAGGAGGGAAGCTGGCAGCACTGCAGGGGGAAAGGGGCACACAGGTGGGCCCAGACAGCAGATGGAAGGGGCGCATGTGCTAGAACCAATCCCCTTGCAGTGCAGCCAGAGGGAGGGAGAGAAGGAGAAGCTGGCAGCACTGCAGTGGGAGGCTGAACAGGATCGGTGTCTGCATTAAGACAGTACAGCCAGCCCTCTCGGGCCAATTGTTCCACCAAACCTCCCTGGCAAGTGGATATATTTCAAGGGGCCCAGATGGTGGTCAGTGCTATAATAAAATGTTCTCTATCAGATCAGAATAATTGTATGGCAGCACATTCCCAGAATATATAAGTGAACCCCACAGAGTCATGGAGACATCTCAAACAGGGTGCAGGAGCCAAGGAGTATATCTTATGCAACCTCTGTGGCATAAGTGTGCGCAGCCTATTGGATTAGGGTGTGCACCCCAAAGCTCAAACACATGCTACTGATCACTCACTGTGTTCACTCAGAAAGGGAAGGAGGCAGTAAATCACATATTTACCGACCCTCTTCCCCACTCATCCTAAAACATCCCCCTGTGTGTGCCCGCAGCAGCATCCTGTGGGAGAGGAGGAAAGCCAGGAGCACTGTGGGGGGAAGAGCAGTTGGGGAAATCTGTGCTGTACAGGATGATTAGGGTGTGCCTGGGCACACCTGGCACACCCTGTGCGCACGCCTATGCTGTGTGGGGTTAAATAGATCCTTTAAAGTATTTGGAATGGTATCACTCTATCCTTGGCAGAAACCAGGTGAAGTGTTGGGTAGTCCCATACACCTTCCCAATTCTCTGTATCAAGCCTTGAGACAGCTTCCTGCCATCTGGAAAAAGTTTACAGGCCCTTATGGACATTTGCAGGACTTTGTAAATTGTAGACAAAGGTTTAGTCAGGGATTCACTT
Source organism: Rana muscosa (assembly GCA_029206835.1). Lineage (NCBI taxonomy): Eukaryota > Metazoa > Chordata > Amphibia > Anura > Ranidae > Rana > Rana muscosa. The sequence continues at coordinate 431,493,755 of CM055118.1, read as the reverse complement.
GTAGGCAGGTACAGTCTATTTTCTACTCTGCAGGTGGCGCTCAACCACAGCGGCATTGCAGGGAGAGAGGAAAATGAGAGGAACATGGTTCCTCTATGGTTTCCTGAATCACTGGGGAAGCTATCCAATTCGATGCTGCCACCCCATATGACTCTAGCAGCCATCTTGGTTCAGGCAGAGTCTATTTAACATCCTGGCTCCCAGGGTTGGCACGTTTTTTTGCATGTGAGCAGTGTAGGGACAGTTCACCCGTCTGACAGGGACAGTGATTAGCGGCAGGGAGAGATTCCAGTCAAGTGGGGAAAGTATAGGGACACGCCATACTTCTGGAGATCTCCCCATTTGGGCTCTGAGCATCCAGACCGCATTCCGCCCCTCAAGACAGACGCCGTTGGCACATTTAGACCTGCTTTGCTACACATTGCTGATATTGTCATGAGTGTTCCCCATTGTGTGCCTTCCCACCGGGTCTGTTGTGAATTAAGCCCTGTACACACGATCGGATAACCTATGGATTTTCGTCCGATGGATTTGACCATCGGAAATCCGATGAAACTGTTTTTCATCAGTCTTGCCCACACACCATCAGTCAAAAAACCGACCGTTCCAAACGCGGTGACGTAAAACACTCCGATGAGCCGAGAAAAATGAAGTTTAATGCTTCTGAGCATGCGTCGACTTGATTCTGAGCATGCGTGGGTTTTTTAACCGATGGACTTGCCCATAGACGATCGGAAATTCCCATCGGTTTTTTATCCATCGGAAAAATTTAAAACAAGTTCTATTTTTTCCATCCGATGGAAAAAAGACCGATGGGTCCCATACACGATCGGTTGGTCTGATGAAAACCATCCATCGGACGGTTTTCATCAGTTAAACCGATCGTGTGTACAGGGCTTTACTGGATTCTGCATTAATACAAGTATTGTCCTCTGCATTGCTACTTTGTGTGTTTACTCCGGGCGCACCACGCTGCACCTCCCCACACATTCCTCAAAAGGGACTACATTTTAGAGGAGGTGAACTGAAGGACCCTAGCACCAAACTGATTGGTATGCATGACGAGGTTGCAAATATCTAAACAAGTATGAGTTAGGGAGATCAGATTGCGGATTCAAGTTATAAAATAAGAAATAAATTCATCCAGTTTAAAGCTCAAGAAACATAGTGAGAGTATTCAGTGATTCCAATGGATGCTCCGCATCATCCAACAACTTTTTAGTGATCTTGTGCGTTAACACCACCACCAATGGCTAAAGGGCTTGCTTACCAGATCACAGGGACCTCTCATTACAAAAGGTCACACATGCAAGTCCATCAAGTCCAACCTGTGTGTGTGATTATATGTCAGTGTTACATTGTATATCCCTGTATGTTGCGGTCATTCAGGTGCTTATCTAATAGTTTCTTGAAACCATCGATGCTCCCCGCTGAGACCACCACCTGTGGAAGGGAATTCCACATCCTTACCACTCTTACAGTAAAGAACCCTCTACACAGTTTAAGGTTAAACCTCTTTTCTTCTAATTTTAATGAGTGGCCACGTGTCTTGTTAAACTCCCTTCCGCAAAAAAGTTTTATCCCTATTGTGGGGTCACCAGTACGGTATTTGTAAATTGAAATCATATCCCCTCTCAAGCGTCTCTTCTCCAGGGAGAATAAGTTCAGTACTAGCAACCTTTCCTCATAACTAATATCCTTCAGACCTTTTATTAGCTTTGTTGCCTTTCTTTGTACTCTCTCCATTTCCAGCACATCCTTCCTGAGGACTGTTGCCCAGAACTGGACGGCATACTCCAGGTGCGGCCGGACCAGAGTCTTGTAGAGCGGGAGAATTATTGTTTTATCTCTGGAGTTATTCCCCTTTTTAATGCCAATATTCTGTTTGCTTTGTTAGCAGCAGCTTGGCATTGCTGAGCCTATCATCTACTAGGACCCCCCGGTCCTTTTCCATCCTAGATTCCCCCAGAGGTTCTCCCCCCCCCCCCCCCCAGTGTATAGATTGCATTCATATTTTTGCCACTTAAATGCATTATTTTGTGTTAACTCACAAGATCACTAAAAAGGTGTTGGATGGTGTAGAAGATCCATTGGAATCACTGAATACTTTCACTGGAATTTCTTTATGTTTCTTAAGCCTCGCACACACGGCCGAGAATCTCGTCAGGAAAAAACACGTCGTTTTTCTTGACGAGATTCTTGGACAAGAAACTTGTCCGGCCGAGTGTACAGACGCTCCATTCAAAGAACCCGCGGTTCTTTGAATGGAGCGAACGCGGTGACGTCATCGACTACGACGAGCGTGCGCTCATCGCATTCGATGCCGTCGCTGCCATCTTGCTACACCCTAACTATGCCTAGGAAGCTACCGCGCATGCGTCGTAGTCATTTCGAGCAAGCGCGAGCTTCCCGGAGGACAGGTAAGTGTACACACACACACTTTTCTCGTCGAGAAACAGGCTGACAAGAATCTCGGCGAGAAAATAGAGACCAGGTTCTCTATATTTCTCGTCGAGATTCTTGTTGGTTTTCTTGACGAGAAACCATACACACAAACGATTTTCTCGGCAAGTAAGCTCTCTCGGGAGTTTTCTTGTCGTTTCTTGCCGAGAAACTCGTTCGTGTGTACGAGGCTTGAGACTTTACACTTTATTTATTATGTTATAGAGTTTTTTTATGTCATGCAAACTTGGTTGAGCGCAATATTGGCTTCAGTTAAATTTAGCTACTTGCCTTCTCTCTTATGTCACTTAATGTTTAGCACAGCTTAAATTTTAATTTATCTTTGTTACTGTGGTAGTAGCTCACAGATTTAGTTGCTGCTAGGTCACGTTTAGGATAATTAGCGCGGTATTTTTTTTCCACCTTTAGAACATGTTAAATGCTTCACCCGTAATTAGGGTGCAGCATGTAGCATGCTCCAGAATTCTCCCCTCATCCCCGTTACCCCTCCCCCAATGACAGCGGCCTTTGAGGTAAATGCTGCTGACCGGCTCTCCTCTCCTCACACGCTATCAGTGTGAGGGGAAGAATGCTGATAACCGGCATTTCCTTGTTTACATGTGATCAACTGGGATTGGACACAGTTGATCACATGGGTACAGAGCCTCATCATCGGCTCTTTACCGAGATCAGTGATGCGCCGTGTCCCAGATCCACCCTGCCCCCGTCATTTGTCTATACGGCGGGAGGTGGTTAATGCATACAATGCATTATGGTAAAAAAAAAAAACATTATGCCTTTAGAACCACTTTAATGCATACTTATGTAGCGGCCCCACTCTCTCTCCATCTTCATCGGTTACACACCAACTCATGTCTAGGGGTTCCTGCTTTGTGAGAGTGAGATGCGCCACGGCCCATGTCCTCCCCATTGTAGTAGGGAGGTGAAGGCCACTTCCTGATGTTTCCTCGGGCCGGTGTGTTCTGTGAATGCACTGAGTCTGTAATTGCAAGCTCACCAGCCTCCCCTTTGCTTCCAGTAACTGGAGTTCACACATCGGAGAAAGGTCCAACACTTGTTTATTCAACACTCCAATAAGCAAAGCACAATAAACAGTTCTTTTGCAGCAAACTGGTTGGGACCTATAACCTTGCCAACGGTGAGGCGAGCAGATCGAGGCACTTCCTAAAGTTTAAGTTCTATGCCACTGTACTATGACCAGCGGCGCCTAAGCCAATCCGGCTGTTACAGAACAGGAAAGATGGGGTCTCTTCCAGCAACCCCTATGAACAGCAATGGAGCCCTCTTCGATACGCTGTGGCCCCTATCAGGGGGATGTGTCCTCCCAAGAGAGTTCCCAGAGGCCCACTGTCACTGGGTTGGTGCTGCTCCGGGTCTCCAGTGGGTAACCTCTCTAGCCTCCTCACCTCAGATACGAGTCCCTCCGCTCAGGGACCCTCGGACAGTCCACCCTAGCGGGACCCAGTCGAAGGTACTGGGCCCCAGGCCTCCTTGATAGTACCTCACCCCAGGCTAAAGGTGCCTGGGATGGACGCCAACATGACTCCGGACCAGGCCATGGGCACCTGGACCAGACTCCTGGATCTCCAGCACCCAGGCCTGAGGGGCCTGGGTGCGGACCGCAACCCTCCTCCTCTGAGGACCTCCTTCTCCGCAAGACCTTGTGGTAAGGGCGTCTCCCCCTTTTATCTCCTCCCATCAACGGCCCGGCGGGTTCCCCGCCCCAGCCATACCATCTCCGGGAAGGGACAAAACAGGGAGCACTGCAGGAGATGATTCTACCTGAAGCCTGTGGGTACCCCGCCACCCACAGGCAAAGGAGAATACTACATCCTCCAATCCTCCACGAAACAAAAAGGGGTCTGAACCCTAACACAATTATACACCTGGGTCACACTATTCCCCAGGTGTATCCCATCAATTTGAGGACCCCGCTACACATTCCCCCCTGTGATTTGACGCTGGTCCCCAGCGTCAGGTGCACACCCATGCCTCCCATAAAGTGGTGACATGGAGTGAAACCCCTGAGGCAGTTTCTCTAAATTTTTCCCAAGTGCCAAGACCTGCTCAGGGAATAGGGAGCATATAAAACAACTTATGTAATAAAACACTTTAAACATCTGCATAATCACAACCCCTCTCCCACACTGTCTAAGAGCCACCCACTCTCAATGGTCTTGATTGACGACTCTCCTGCAGGGGAAAGAAAAAAACAACATCCTAACATAATTTCTTGTCATTTGGCATGAGTGGGCCCGTCAGCCGAGAGACCCACTCACTCCAACAAGCAAGGTGATGTGTGTGTGAAACATTTTCAAACATTTGTTGCGCAACACTGCCACCTGGTGACAACGCCGCGGTCATGACACTCAACGAGTCTTCGTTCTTCCAGCTTTTCCCTACTCTGCCACTATTCCCAAATGTCCTTGCCTTTGGCACATGAAGAAAAGGGGAACACAAAAAAACACAACAGCCCCAAGTCTCCGATGAGAAAAAGAAAAGCCCAAATAAAAACAAGAGCAGGGCACAGTCCTGGGTGTCTGGGAATGGCTCTTCCAGAAAGTTCAAGTGCACAAAGGAAATAAACAGGAGTTCTTTTCTCCTATAAATAAAACTTTGGATCCGGCAGATACAGGGGTTTCAGGTGTTTGTCAAATGCTTGTATCGAATACTCGACATCTTCTCCTTCTCTTCTGCAAATGACTACCTTGTCAGCATGGATATGGCGCCCCAATCTCCATTCAGCTCTGCAGTCCTCAAACCTCTTAGACACTGCCGGCACACATTCCAGGTACCTGCGAGCATGAGGCACCTTCAACTTGTCCCACACAAACTCGTCATACCATCTTGCTCTCCAGACTTCCACCTCAAACAGCAAGTCCCGGGGCAGATACGGGTACTCCCACCCATATTCCCGAGCTACTTTGTGGCAAAACAGTCTCTGCAAGCGGGCCAAAGGTGGCATAGTGGCTTTCTCTCCAGTTCCAGGCAGCACAATAGCTTCCGGATGCCGAGGTGCCTTTACCAGCTCCCTGAAACTGACTTTCGGTGCTCTCAGAGAAGCGCGGGGTGTCCCCACAACCAAAGCAGGTGAGGTAACAGTAGGTGAGGACACCGGTGGAGGGGTAGGTTCCCTCGTAAGCTGCGGGTCTTCCACCCGAGGTGTGCTGTCTCCTGTGTACATAGGTGAATCCCGTACCGCACGGGAAGCAAGAAGTGGCATTCTATCCCAGCCCTTGCGGCTGAACAGTTCGTCTATCTCGCCATCATCTCCGCAGTCAGACAGCGACTCTAGGTCGGAGGTGTCATACATCTCCGCAGGCAGATATCTTCCGGTGGACACAGAACCATCCTCCCTGGGGGGCTCCACCTCCAATGGGCCCCCGACACCTCCAACCACCACCACAGTCCCAGCCCCTGGCTCACCTGACCCTTGTAGAGGACTGGGATGTCCGGGACTTCCTTCTCGACCGGCGCCATCCAGGCCAGGCAAGCAGCGGGGTGAAGCTCGACCACGTCCATAGGATGCCTGTACTAGGCCAACTTTCCTCTTCGGGGGTGGGAGCAGAGGACTTGTGGCGACCGAGGCAGCATCCTCGGATTTTTCTCTGTTGGGCAGTCCATCGCCCTGGTCAGCGCGCACGGGAACCTCGACAAAGGCCTTGATCTCCCCTTCCGGAGTAGCGGTACCCGTGAGGTGGTTGAGGCGAAGGGCCCGGGGCCTTGCTGTGGACGACTCGACCTCAAAAATGAATTCTCTGCACTCCTCACATCGCCTGAATGGCTTCAGGGTGACCACCAGTCCCGAGCAGCCGGGACAGATCACACCGAGGGCCTCCGTGTCTCTGCAAGTGTACAGAGCCAACCGCCCTCGGGGCCTAAGTCTTATCCCTGTGTCTGTGATGGGGGCAGCAAAGGAAGTCATTCTCGTGGGGTGAGGAACCATAATCCACGGGGCACTTGAGGTCATCCCGACTATCTGCTGCTCCATGATGCACTGACCCCCCGCCGGAGTCTCCACGTGTATCCCCACACTTGGCCAGACTCCTCCCATGAGCTGTACATTTTCGCGGGCTTCCTCTTGACTCCGCCCACGAACGATGTCGCCATGGGGTGCCTCGTGGCGCAGTGCGTTAACAGTCCCCACGTGCAGTACGTCACACGGCTGGACCTCTCCCTTTTTCCGCTCCTCCGCATGGGCCTTTCCCGTGTTAGGGTCATTTCCACAACTCCGAGCAGGGACGCACTTTGGCCAGTAATATGGCCGATCTGCTCGGAACTCCTCTGGGCAGCAAAGTTCAAATGTAGACATTCTCAAGTCCATCTTTAGAACACACTCTATCCCGGACTCACGAGCCCCCACGTGTAGCGGCCCCACTCTCTCTCCATCTTCATCGGTTACACACCAACTCATGTCTAGGGGTTCCTGCTTTGTGAGAGTGAGATGCGCCACGGCCCATGTCCTCCCCATTGTAGTAGGGAGGTGAAGGCCACTTACTGATGTTTCCTCGGGCCGGTGTGTTCTGTGAATGCACTGAGTCTGTAATTGCAAGCTCACCAGCCTCCCCTTTGCTTCCAGTAACTGGAGTTCACACACCGGAGAAAGGTCCAACACTTGTTTATTCGACACTCCAATAAGCAAAGCACAATAAACAGTTCTTTTGCAGCAAACTGGTTGGGACCTATAACCTTGCCAACGGTGAGGCGAGCAGATCGAGGCACTTCCTAAAGTTTAAGTTCTATGCCACTGTACTATGACCAGCGGCGCCTAAGCCAATCCGGCTGTTACAGAACAGGAAAGATGGGGTCTCTTCCAGCAACCCCTATGAACAGCAATGGAGCCCTCTTCGATACGCTGTGGCCCCTATCAGGGGGATGTGTCCTCCCAAGAGAGTTCCCAGAGGCCCACTGTCACCGGGTTGGTGCTGCTCCGGGTCTCCAGTGGGTAACCTCTCTGGCCTCCTCACCTCAGATACGAGTCCCTCCGCTCAGGGACCCTCGGACAGTCCACCCTAGCGGGACCCAGTCGAAGATACTGGGCCCCAGGCCTCCTTGATAGTACCTCACCCCAGGCTAAAGGTGCCTGGGATGGACGCCAACATGACTCCGGACCAGGCCATGGGCACCTGGACCAGACTCCTGGATCTCCAGCACCCAGGCCCGAGGGCCCTGGGTGCGGACCGCAACCCTCCTCCTCCGAGGACCTCCTTCTCCGCAAGACCTCATGGTAAGGGCGTCTCCCCCTTCTATCTCCTCCCATCAACGGCCCGGCGGGTTCCCCGCCCCAGCCATACCATCTCCGGGAAGGGACAAAACAGGGAGCACTGCAGGAGATGATTCTACCTGAAGCCTGTGGGTACCCCGCCACCCACAGGCAAAGGAGAATACTACATCCTCCAATCCTCCACGAAACAAAAAGGGGTCTGAACCCTAACACAATTATACACCTGGGTCACACTATTCCCCAGGTGTATCCCATCAATTTGAGGACCCCGCTACACTTACATTGGTCCAGCTTGCCACAAGTATACAGTTGTGTGAAAAAGTATTTGCCCCCTCCCTGATTTTTCTATTTTTTTGCATATTTGTCACACTTAAGCCCCATACACACGGTCAGACTTTTTGACAACAAATTTCAAAATTTCGAGGTTTTCAAAAAAATCCAAGCGTGTGTACGCTCCATCGGACAAACTTTTTCGGTTTTCATCGGACAAAAGTTCGCTCTGCAAACGCACAAACTTTTCGGCAACAAAAGTCCTACGGTGCAAAGTCCTATCGTGTGTACAGTAGTCCATCGGACTTTGGTCCGAAGTACAAACATGCATGCTCCGAAGCAAGGACCAGCGTCCTGTCTTGTAAAACTAGCGTTCGTAATGGAGATATCACATTCGTGACGCGGCAAGTTATGAAATCTAGAAATGCAGCGCACATTCTCTTCTTCTTTATAATGGGATAATAATAAAGCTGCTTTGCTGGTAATACTGACGAAGTAATAATGAACGCCCGTTCAGAAACAAACAAAATAGCACGAAACTGAAAAGCGCGAATCAACACTGACCAAACAACTACTAACTCGCGATTAGCAGAAGGAGCCCAAAGGGTGACGCCGGAGAATTGAACTTCCTCTTTTGAAGTCTCGTCAGTACGTTGAAATGTCACTACGTTCGTGTTTGTTGCCTAAAAAGATCTGCCGTGTGTATGCTATACAACGCCCTTCGGACAAAAATTCACGGAAAAGTTTGTTTGAAGTCTGATCGTGTGTATGAGGCTTTATATGATTCAGATCATCAAACAAATTCTAATATTACACAAAGATAACCCGAGTAAATACAAAATGCATTTTGTAAATGATAATTGCCCCCCCAACCCCCCCCCCCCCCGCTAAATCATGAATGAACTGTAATTAATCACACTTTTTGGAAAGCTGAGTTAAATTTCACTTGCCACACCCAGGCCTGATTACTGCCAGACCTGTAGAATCAAGAAATCACATAAATAGAAACTGTCTGACAAAGTGAAGCTCGCTAAAAGATCTGAAAAAGCAACACATCATGTCACAATTTAAAGTAATTTAAGAACAGATGAGAAACAAAGTAGTTGACCTGTATTGGTCTGGAAAGGGTTACAAAGCCATTTCTAAGACTTTGGGACTCCAGCCAACCACGGGGAGAGCCATTATCCATAAATGGAGAAAACTTGGAACAGTGGTGACCCTTCCCAGGAGTAGCTGGCCAACCAAAATTACTCCAAGAGCACAACGACGACTTATCCAGGAGGTCATAAAAGAACCCAAAACATCATCTAAAGAACGGCAGGCCTCACTTGCCTCAGGTAAGATCAGTGTTCATGATTTAACAATAAGAAAGAGACTGGGCAAAAATGGCGTCCATGGGAGAGTTCCAAGGCCAAAGCCACTGCTGACCAAAAAGAACACAAAGGCTCATCTCACATTTGCCCAAAAAAATCTTGATTATCGCCAAGATTTTGGGTAAATATTCTGTGGACTGTTGAGACAAAAGTTGAACTTTTTTGGAATTTGTGCGTCCCGTTACATCTGATGTAAAACTAACACAGCATTTCATAAAAAGAACATCATACCAACAGTCACAAATGGTGGTGGTAGTGTAATGGTCAGGACCTGGACGACTTGCCGTAATTGAGGGAGCCATGAATTCTGCACTCTACCTGAAAATCCTGAAGGAGAATGTCCTGCCATCAGTTCCAGACCTCAAGCCCAAGCGCACTTGGGTTATGCAGCAGAACGGTGATCCGAAAACATACCAGCAAGTCCACCTCTGAATAGCTCGAAAAAACTAAGTGAAGGTTTTGGAGTGGCTTAGTCAAAATCTAGACTTAAATCCGATTGAGATGCTGTATCATGACCTTAAACAGGCCATTCATGCTGGAAAACCCTCCAATGTGGCTGAATGAAAACAATTCTGCAAAAGAAGAGTTGGACAAAATTTCTCCACAGCGATGTGAAAAACTCATTACCAGTTATCGCAAATGCTTGATTGCAGTTGTCGCCGCCAAGGGTGGAACAACCAGTTGTTAGGTTTAGGGGGCAATTACTTTTTCACATAGGGCCAGGCAGGTTTGGACAGCTTTTTTCCCTTAATAAATGAAATCATCATTTAAAAACTGTATTTACTGAGGTTATCTCTGTGTAATATTAGCATTTGTTTGATGATCGGAATCATTTAGGTGTGACAAATAGGCAAAAAAAAAAAAATCAGGAAGGGGGCAAATACTTTTTTACAGCACTGGACATACATCATTTCCTGTGCGGGGCAGCTGCCCCACTCACACTGACCACTGGGGGTCACTCCTGTAGCACTGCTGCCATTTAGAGATTGTTTCTTTTTTCTTTTTCCTTTTAATGAATGCAAAGCATTCTCTGATTGGACAAGTTGGAGAGGAGTGGTAAAACGTAATCATCTCATTAGCAATACCCCCCCCCCCCCCCCGGGTACATGCAGCAGCGGGTTGGGCAATCCTCTGCCTGCAGTTTGTTGCCATGAGCAGTTTCCCGACCCAAACTCATCCCTAATTAAGTGTAATAGTACTCCTAAAAGCTTCACCTCTCCCTTTATTCATGGACTGTTTTATCTCAGCTTTGCAAATAGCTGCAAAAACAAGCTAATACATCCAACCATCCTGGATTCACCTGTGACTTGTCCCTTTCAAGAAGGCTCTATAAATTATATTCATTAACCACTTGGCGCTGACGTCACACAAATATGCAGCCCTACTAGGCTGGGCTTTTTGCCATGGGGGTCACATATTTGTGTTCCTCCCTTTGTCCTGGGAGCGTGCGTGCTAATGATCGGGGACCTGAAACTCAAGATTCTGGGTCACCTGATCACTGTGATAGCCTCTGATTGGCTATCACAGTGATCCGACACGTGCACTGCCAAAAAAATTTTGTCTTAGTTTCATTCGTTTTTTTTTTGGGTCATTCGTTATGATCGCAATTCGTAATTTCAGAAATTAGAAAATTCGTAAATTTGTAATTTTGTCAATTTGAAAATTCGTAAATTTGTAAATTCAAAAATAAGAAAGAAAATACGAAAATTCTAAAGAACGAAAATCTGAAGATTCGGATTTGGGTAACAGAATTGAAATACATGGGATTACACTATTGTGTTGCTATTTTTCTCATTATTTCATGACCTGCCTTGGAGCCCAAATTACTTGTGGACCCTGTTGTGAGGTGACGTTCCAGTTGTGAGTTGCTGATCCATCTGCTTACTTAAGGCTCATTTATTTCTTGCCTCTGGTGAGTTTGAACCCCTGAGGGGATTTACCGTCACGTGGTGGATTGCCATTATCATGTCTTTTATGGTGGAAGGTGCACACATGGACTATTGATGATACCTACCTTATCACTCTGAACTGGTTTTATCACTTCATTACGTACTGGACTTTGAATTAGTGGCATTGTCCACGAGTTTTTTTAATTTACATATTCATTTTAAATTTCAGCGCTGTTTTGTGTAAATTAATTACTCAGGTTTTGTACTGTTTTTTGTTTTTTTTTACCACCTCCTCTATATATATATATATATTACTATTTTGGGCCAGGTTTCCTTTGATAATGAAAACAAAATAAAAAAAATCAGAAGATACAGTGGCTTGCAAAAGTATTCACCCCCTTGGCTTTTTACCTATTTTGTTACATTACAGCCTTTAGTTCAATGTTTTTTTTAATCTGAATTATATGTGATGGATCAGAACACAATAGTCTAAGTTGGTGAAGTAAAATTAGAAATATATATACATAAAACTATTTTTCAGAAATAAAAAACTGATACTTGGCATGTGCGTATGTATTCACCCCCTTTGTTATGAAGCCCATAAAAAGCTCTGGTGCCACCAATTACCTTCAGAAGTCACATAATTAGTGAAATGATGTCCACCTGTGTGCAATGTAAGTGTCACATGATCTGTCATTACATAAACACACCTTTTTGAAAGGCCCCAGTGGCTGCAACACCTAAGCAAGAGGCACCACTAACCAAACACTGCCATGAAGACCAAGGAACTCTCCAAACAAGTAAGGGGACAATGTTGTTGAGAAGTACAAGTCAGGGTGAGGTTATAAAAAAATATCCAAATCTTTGATGATCCCTAGGAGCACCATCAAATCTATCATAACCAAATGGAAAGAACATGGCACAACAGCAAACCTGCCCAGAGATGGCCGCACACCAAAACTCACGGACCGGGCAAGGAGGGCATTAATCAGAGAGGCAGCACAGAGACCTAAGGTAACCCTGGAGGAGCTGCAGAGTTCCACAGCAGAGACTGGAGTATCTGTACATAGGACGACAATAAGCCGTACGCTCCATAGAGTTGGGCTTTATGGCAGAGTGGACAGAAGAAAGGCATTACTTTCAGCAAAAAACAAAATGGCACGTTTTAAATTTGTGAAAAGCATGTGGAAGACTCCCAAAATGTATGGAGGAAGGTGCTCTGGTCTGATGAGACTAAAATTTAACTTTTTGGCCATCAAAGAAAACGCTATGTCTGGCGCAAACCCAACACATCACATCACCCAAAGAACACCATCCCCACCGTGAAACATGGTGGTGGCAGCATCATGCTGTGGGGATGTTTTTCAGCAGTCGGGACTGGGAAACTGGTTAGAGTTGAGTGAAAGATGGATGGTGCTAAATACAGGGATATTCTTGAGCAAAACCTGTACCCTTCTGTGTGTGATTTGAGGCTAGGACGGAGGTTCACCTTCCAGCAGGACAATGACCCCAAACACACTGCTAAAGCAAGACTTGAGTGGTTTAAGGAGAAACATGTAAATGTGTTGGAATGGCCTAGTCAAAGCCCAGACCTCAATCCAATAGAAAATCTGTGGCCAGACTTAAAGATTGCTATTCACAAGTGCAAACCATCCAACTTGAAGGAGCTGAAGCAGTTTTGAAAGGAGGAATGGGCAAAAATCCCAGTGGTAAGATGTGGCAAGCTCATAGAGACTTATCCAAAGCGACTTGGAGCTGTGATAGCCGCAAAAGGTGGCTCTACAAAGTATTGATTTTAGGGGGGTGAATAGTTATGCACATTGACTTTTTCTGTCATTTTGTCCTATTTGTTGTTTGCGTCACAATAAAAAAAAAAAAAACATCTTCAAAGTTGTGGGCATGTTCTGTAAATTAAATGAAGCAAATCCTCAAACAATCCATGTTAATTCCAGGTTGTGAGGCAACAAAACACGGAAAATGCCAAGGGGGTGAATACTTTTGCATTACCATTTGCCAACAAATGAAAGCCCAATTTGTCCTGAAAAAAAAAAAAAAAAAACTTCGTATAATCCCCCTGGATGCACAAAATAGTGATGATACGTACGGTTTTAATAACACAGGTCAAAGTTGCAAAGTTGGGCTTAGGCATCAAGGATTTGTTTTACCCGTAGGCACGAAGGGGTTAAACTGCTTTTTGTATTGTTTATCAAAACACATCCAATAGATCATGGATGTGAATAAGACATCGTCATACCAAAATATTGTTATTCCACGTGCCAAGTGAATCTTTGATGCAGCAGTAGCCGAAGTAAAAGGGGGGAAAAAATGAAAGTGCAAAACCCCATTGGGAGTACCGAGGGAGGGCAATAAAGTGGAGATCCAATACATGAATCAGAAGCAAGCTGACGCAGCTGTACTAAATCTCTAATCCCCGGATCATCCATGTGGCTCCAACATCTACTGGCATTACTCCTTCCTGGCAATACACCCTGTGCTGCTCTCCTTGACCTCCCTAGCCAGATCTTTACAACTTTACGTAGAAAAATTAAAAAAAAGAGCAGAACAATCATATATATAGAAATCTATATACAAACTCACAGATAACACCTTCATGATGAAGGTGAAACAAATTTTAGCACTTTAACACAGTTTTGCTAATTTTTTCATGTGTTAGTAAAACTGTACATACACTATATTACCAAAAGTATTGGGACACCTGCCTTTACACGCACATTTAATGGCATCCAAATCTTAGTCCGTAGGGTTCAATAGTGAGTTGGCCCACCCTTCGCAGCTATAACAGCTTCAACTCTTCTGGGAAGGCTGTCCACAAGGTTTAGGAGGGTGTCTATGGGAATGTTTGACCATTCTTCCAGAAGGGCATTTGTGAGGTCAGGCACTGATGTTGGTCGAGAAGGCCTGGCTCGCAGTCTGCGCTCTAATTCAGTCCAAAGGTGTTCTATCGGGTTGAGGTCAGGACTCTGTGCAGGCCAGTCAAGTTCTTCCACCCCAAACTCGCTCATCCATGTCTTTATAGACCTTGCTTTGTGCACTGGTCATGTTGGAACAGGAAGGGACCATCCCCAAACTATTCCCACAAAGATGGAAGCATGAAATAGTCCAAAAGGTCTTGGACCTTAATTAATTCAGATTTTCGGACGAATGCAATTTCTAACGAAAAACTAAATAAATAAAAACTAATTTCGGGAGTAACTAAATAAATTTATTTTTCAGACGAAAACGAAATTCCGAAACAAAATATTTCAGTGTGCACATGTCTAAGGGAAACACTGCCGGGGAACCTACACGCGGTCGTTTTTCACGACCAAAAGAAAAAATGTCATATAAACCGGCCGTGTGTAGGGGACCAAGCCGGTCCTCGTTTTTCATGTCAATTTTCTCGGCGGTGTTTTCACCGTCGAGAAAATCGATCGTGTGTACACGGCATTACAGGTATGGACATTTTTACATAGTTGCATTGGTTCAGCTTGGACGCCTGCCTTTACACGCACGTGAACTTTAATGGCATCCCAGACCTAGTCCGTAGGGTTCAATATTGAGTTGGTCCACCCTTTGCAGCTATAACAGCTTCAACTCTTCTGGGAAGGCTGTCCACAAGGTTTAGGAATGTGTCCATGGGAATGTTTTCCAGAAGCGCATTTGTGAGGTCAGGCACTGGATGTTGGATGAGAAGGCCTGGCTCGCAGTCTTCACTCTAATTTATCCCAAAGGTGGTCTATCGGGTTGAGGCCAGTCAAGTTCCTCTACCCCAAACTCACTCATCCATGTCTTTATGGACCTTGCTTTGTGCACTGGTCCAAATCATTGGTGGGGGGGGGGGATTATAGTGTGGGTTTTTATTTTTCAGGCGTTGGGCTTGGCTCCTTAATTCCAGTGAAGGGAGTGGTTGTTAAGCCACTGTCATATCTATATATAATCCTGTGTGTTTCCTAATCCTGTGTGCCCCTGTATCTGTGTTTTGAAAAAAAAATGCCGTCCATACCTGATTTCAGAGCATCGCTTGGCGCTCACGTGACCGGCCGCCTCCCGATCTGATAGCTAGAGAGGGAGGGGCCGAGAATTCCCCGCTGACGTCAGTCGGGAGGAGGGGAGTATAGGCGAACGGCACTCTAAAATCAGGTATAGCCGGCATTTTTTTTTATAAAACACAGAGACAGGAGCACACAGGATTAAGAAACACACAGGACCGGGCACCCTCCCCAGGCAGGAATGCCTCATACATACGATTTGTGTTTCCACTCAGTGGACTATTGTCCTGCACTGGAAGGCCCCTGTAATACCGTTACCCTCTAGGCTTGCTAGAATTGATGCTATTATGTTGATGGAAAGGATTTTGTACACCTTGTGGGATAGAATGAACTTCTTCGACCAAAGGTGGGGAGCCTGGCAAACGCATAAGAATGTTCTACTGTCATAAGCCTAGTCTCTAAATTACTTTACCTACCCTTCCGTCTGAGATTCCCCCTGGTGCACCTTTTTCTTCTCCCCTTTTGTCCTTGTTGTCTCTAATATTGATGATCAATATTCTCTAAAGTCTTCTACGGTATGCTTCAAATTTTTGTTATGCGTTTTGTTTTTTTCATATACACTTGTGATTTTGACTATAAGATGTATTCTGTCCTACGACTGTATGCTTCATTTATCCCAATAAAAACATTTGTAAACAAGAAACACACAGGATTATATGAAACATTACAAGTTATTTCAGCAGCGGGAGGGGAAGGAGCAGGCACTGTCACAAGCTGACAGGCAGGGAGGGGAGGAGGGAGGAGGACAGAGGAGAACACAGGAGAGTAGAGAGCAAGGCTGCAGATGATGGAGGCACGTAAACTGACCACAGTGTCAGGGCTCAGCAGCCATTATAAACCGTGGTCGGTTTACAAAGAGGAGGGCAGAACTAGGCAGAATCAGCCAGGTATTTTATGTGTTACAGGGGGCCAAATTACACAGAACAAGCACTGTGCTGTATAACATGCTTTAAAGGAACAAGATTCTTTATTTATTTTTTGGGGTCAACAAACGCTTTAAGGTGTCAGCATGCCAAGACCTTTTGGACAATTTCATGCTCCCAACTTTGTGGGAATAGTTTGGGGATGGTCCCTTCCTGTTCCAACATGACCAGTGCACAAAGCAAGGTCTATAAAAACATGGATGAGCGAGTTTGGGGTGGAAGAACTTGACTGGCCTGCACAGAGTCCTGACCTCAACCCGATAGAACACCTTTGGACTGAATTAGAGCGCAGACTGCGAGCCAGGCCTTCTCGTCCAACATCAGTGCCTGACCTCACAAATGCCCTTCTGGAAGAATGGTCAAACATTCCTATAGACACACTCCTAAACCTTGTGGACAGCCTTCCCAGAAGAGTTGAAGCTGTTATAGCTTCAAAGGGTTGACCAACTCAATATTGAACCCTACGGACTAGGTCTGGGATGCCATTAAAGTTCACGTGGGTGTAAAGGCAGGTGTCCCAATACTTTTGATAATATAGTTTAGTTATATGGTCCAAGCTGAACCAATGCAACTATGTAAAAATTTCCATACCTGTAATGCCGTGTACACACGATCGATTTTCTCGACGGTGAAAACACCGTCGAGAAAATCGACATGAAAAACGAGGACCAGCTTGGTCCCCTACACACGGCCGGTTTTCATGACATTTTTTCTTTTGGTCGTGAAAAACGACCGCGTGTAGGCTCCCTGGCAGTGTTTCCCTATGGGGGGAAAAAAATGACGTGAATCACGACGAGAAAAATTAGAGCATGTTCTAATTTTTCTCATCGTGATTCTTGCCATTTTTCTCGTCGGGAAAAATGCTGAAAAGCCCACACACGGGCGTTTTTCTCGTCAAAGAGAAAAAATGAAAATTTTCCCGACGAGAAAAATGGTCGTGTGTACGCGGCATAATTCTCCTTTAATAGTCATATTACATGGGTAAGAAGAATAGATAAGAGATCCCACATTCCTTCCACAAATGTCTCCACTGGTAAAAAAAACAAGGGCTTTCCATACCATTGCACTACAATGCTGCTCTACATTGCACACAGATGTTGTACATAAACATATGAGATGCTGTTTTTATCATCCTCAGAATTGATGCCACAGACAGATGTGTAAAGCCTGTAGAGATTTACGCATTTGGCAGTTGCTCAAGAAAACTAAATCAAATGAATGGTTACCCCCCATGGAGGAAAAGAACTTAATTCCCGACTTTTGCTGAGATAAATGTTCCATTCTCTGCGTCCCATTGTGATGTAATACCAACTCATAAGGAAAAACCTACTTAAGCCTACTCATTCCTTAGCTGCTTAGAGGCATGTCCGCATGTGACATTTCTCTCCAGAACTGCAAACTCATAAATCTTGGATGTTTTTCTCCCTCGTAACCATTTCACCTGCCACTAATGTCCTATCGGTGACAGCCGAGGACGTCCCAGAAAAAAATACGCCTTTTTTATTGTCTACGCTGAATCTTGGTTAACCCAACATTGTATGATGTGGATTGTTAACGGAAGTGAGCTGAAACATGTCAATTGGTGGTTTTAATCGATTTTTTTTAAAGAGGAAGTAAATAAGATAAAAATGTAGCGCTAATAAACATCAACAGTGAATATAATAATAACACCCAAGTGAATGAATGAAAAAAAGTAATTGTTCAGTCCATAATCAAAAAACAACAATACTTGTGAAAATGTATATAAATATATATAAGGTGAAGAGTCTCTGATGAAATGAATCAAAACAATCCAATGCAAATGATGATGCTCCCACAATCTTGGTAAAGTGAATAGAGATGACCACCACCAGCAACAAATTGCATCGTCTGGGGTAATTTGTTGCGAAACGCGTCGGAAGACTCCACTGTTGCCATTGATTACATCTGAAAGCGCTTGTTTATCCTATACAATGTAAGTGTTCTTACCTACATTACATTTTTAATATATACAGTATCACGCTATGTGCCCTTCCTCTTTCCTTTACATTGTTATTGGTCCCATCCTGGGCAACCATCATTGGGCCACCATCTCCTGAGTATCCAGCTCATTTACCTGGTATGATCTGTTGAGAGGAATTTCTTGGCAACAGAACAGTTCTCCTCTGCTCCAGGGGGCCCATGCCTGAAGCTGTGTAAGGGGCCCCAAAATTCCTGATGGCGACCCTGGATCCCACTCATCTCCATTTCTCCTCAATGGGAGCCCCTCCCCCCACCAGAGCACCAACATATTTTAATAAAAGTGAGTAAAATAAATAATGAATGTGTAAAATCGCAAAGTACATGTGTGCCAATATTTATGAAAAAAAAAAGAAGCCCTTTCAGTCTTGTTCAACCTTAACCCCTTCAGCTCCGGAAAGTTTTACCCCCCCCCTCATGACCAGGCCATATTTTTGTGCGTTATTTTAACTGACAATTGCGCGGTCATGCAATGCTGTACACAAGTAAAATTGATGGGTTTTTTCCCCCACAAATAGAACTTTCTTTTGGTGGTATTTGAGCACCACTGCCGTTTTTATTTTTTGCGATATAAACAAAAAAAAGAGCGTAAATTTTGAAAAAAAGGCAATGTTTTTTACTTTTTGCTATAAACAAATGTCTTCATCAATTTAGGCCAATATGTGTTCTGCTACATATTTTTGGTAACCCCAATAAGCGTATGTTGATTGGTTTGCACAAAAGTTATCGCGTCTACAAAATAGGAGATAGATTTATGGCATTTGCTACAATGTATTTTTTACTAGTAATGACAGCGATCAGCGATTTTTAGCGGGACTGCAACTTTGCAGCGGACAGATCGGTCACCTAACTGACACTTTTGACACTTTTTTGGGGACCAGTGACACCAATACATTGATTTGTGCTAAAAATATGCACTGTCACTGTACTAATGACAATGGCTGGGAAGGGGTCGCGGGTGGCCGGCGGACATCGCTTCCGCTAGACTTCCGCCAGTGCCCCTCCCAAGACTAGACTCTGGATCCGCCCCTGGACCAAGATAAACGTATTTGGTTCAGATGGTGCCAAGCATGTGTGGCGGCAACCAGGTGAGGAGTACAAAGACAAGTGTGTCTTGCCTACAGTCAAGCATGGTGGTGGGAGTGTCATAATCTGAGGCTGAATGAGTGCTGCCGACAATGGGGAGCTACAGATCATTGAGGGAACCATGAATGCCAACATGTACTGTGACATACTGAAGCAGAGCATGATCCCCTCCCTTCGGGTACTGGGCTGCAGGGCAGTATTCCAACATGATAAAGACCCCAAATACACCTCCAAGATGACCACTGCCTTGCTAAAGAAGCTGAGGGTAAAGGTGATGGACTGGCCAAGCATGTCTCCAGACCTAAACCCTATTGAGCCTCTGTGGGACATCCTCAAACGGAAGGTGGAGGAGCGCAAGATCCCCAACATCCACCAGCTCCGTGATGTCGTCATGGAGGAGGGGAAGAGGACTCCAGTGGCATCCTGTGAAGCTCTGGTGACCTCCATGCCCAAGAGGGTTAAGGCAGTGCTGGAAAATAATGGTGGCCACATAAAATATTGACACTTTGGACCCAATTTGGACATTTTCACTTAGGGGTGTACTCACTTTTGTTGCCAGCGGTTTAGACATTAATGGCTGTGTGTTGAGTTATTTTGAGGGAACAGCAAATTTACACTGTTATACAAGCTGTACACTCACTACTTTACATTGTAGCAAAGTGTCATTTCTTCAGTGTTGTCACATGAAAAGATAGAAGAAAATATTTACAAAAATGTGAGGGGTGTACTTACTTTTGTGAGATACTGTCAAAAATCCACAAAATATTAAAGAATAATGGAAAGTCACAAAAACATATAAATAGGGAATTCTCCGATGGAGATAGAAGAGAGAAGTGGTAGTAGAAAAACCGCCACCAAAGCTGTACTCTTGTGAATAAATGCACCTTACCAGAAGGCAAGAACGGATGGTAACGGATGGTCAAACACGCTCTGTATGTAATCCATGCTGCAAAGGAACTGCCAGACCTCCGAAAAAGACTTTCCTTGTATCTCTCTAAAACATCCATCAAAGGTCAGAAGAAATGGAGAGAAACTCTCATGGTGTAGTTTTTAAATAAACCAGTTTAATATATACCAGGTATCACTAAATGGCGGACCGTGGTCCAGATCCAGACCTATTAACAGTCCTATCCGGACCGCAGCCTTGGTAAATAGTTGCTTGAGTGTCCTCTCCCCCCCCCCCCCGACATAAATGGGCACCGCCACACCAGTTCCTTGACCTCACACTAACCGGTGCCTGCTCAGTAGAACCCTGCATTTTACCATAAGGGCCCCAAAGGTGGGGGAGGAGGGAGGGACTGTGATCTGCACAGGAGCCGGTGATGTGAAGGATCTGAGTCATAGCACCAATATGACACTCGACCTTCGCTGGAAGAAAGATTTTATTGACTGGACCCCTGTGGATTTTAATTTAGTACCCCTGATATATACGATTAAAAATACTCACAAAGCAAATGCTAAAAACAAGCAACATCATATATTGTGGTAAAAAGGCATCAGAACTCTCCTCGTGCTGTACATCCATCCACTTACGGGTCCCGGCTAGCATGATTGCGTCACTCTCACTGGCCCCGGCTGATGCGTTTCGTCACAGCGGACGCCATCAAGGGGAGCGGACACTCCTTTTTAAAATGTTTGGATTCTGGGTTAGTATCAAGGCCTATAGTGCTGGCAGCTATTTTCACTATATTTACACCTGAGCTCAGAGGTTCTCTATTTATGTTTTCATTGAATTAATATCAAGTATAAAGTTTGGTGGACAAATTCATCTTTACTGATGTAATGAACTTATTTTTCATCTTTGTGGTGAAATAACTAATCTTGATTCTGACATTCTGCCAGGATGACTTATTTAAAGGGGAATTCCACTTCCAGCAAAAAATCATAAAGCGTATAAATTATCTTTCCGTTTCAATCTGAAGCCACTCAAATTTTCGAAAACTGTCAAAAAAATGAAAAGCAATGCGGCAACCTAAAGATGTTCTGTACACACTACACATATTCTGTAGCTATACATATACCATACCTGCGGGATCCCTCTAGAACGGGGGTATTGAATTAAAATTCACAGAGGTCCAGTCGGTAAAATTTTCATCCAGCAGAGGTCTGAATCACGTGTTTGTCCGATAACCTGTCCTTTTGTCCTATGGGCTCAGCTCACATTAGATTCACAGTGAATTCCCTGCAAATCTGCACTGCATCAAAATCGCAACCCGTGCATGCAAACCGATTGTGAGGGGTCTGTTAAGTTAAAGACTCCCCCCCCCCCAAAATCAGTGTGAAAAACGCAGAGCAATTTGCAAAATTGAATCGCATGGCTGTGAAAACCCATGAGATGTGATTCTGGTGCAGACAAAAAAAGGGTCCTGCAGGAGTTTCGTGCGAATGCGGTGTGATTTGAGCCGTACAAATCCATGGCTCAAATCGCACCCCAGAGACACCGCATGTAATTCGCAAAGGAATGCGCTGCGATTCCTGTGCGAATTACATGCAGTGTCCCGCATCGCATAAGTGTCAACCCTGCCTTACATCACAGCCCCCCACATTTATATAACAGTCCCTTTCTTACATGGTCATCCTCAGCCCCCCTTTCACATCACAGTTTCTCTCTCTTTACGTCAGTCCCCCCCTTTTACATCACAGTTCCACTCCATGTCAGAGTCTCCCTCCCCTCTTTACATCTCAATTCCCCCGTCACATCAGTGCCCCTCACCCTCCTTAGCTCCCCTTTATAACAGTGTCCTTTTCCCTATTATAGCAGTGTCCTCAGCCCCCCCTTTATAGCAGTGTCCTCAGCCCCCCCTCTTTATAGCTGGGTCCTCGGCCCCCTTACCATTCACATCAGTGTTTTCAGTCCTACCTTACACAGGGCAGGCCTGGACGGAGAGTGGGTCCTGTCTAATTTTTCTTGTTAACAAGCTGGTGATTGGTTGATAGGACCACCCATTGGTCTGACTGCTTGCTCTAGAAGCTGGAAATCACTGTATAGACACCGCTACTCCAGTGATCTCCACTAGCTTCTGGGTCCCATGTTGAGGGGTTTCCCTGCTGCATTGCTCCTCTTTATTCAATCAGCGAATGCTTTGCATTCATTGAGAAAATGCCATGCATTCTCTCAATGGTGCCGATGCAAAGCGGCCGCTCTGCATGGGCACCAATCAGAGAATGCATTGCATTTTCTCAATGAATGCAAAGCATTCGCTGACTGAATAAAGAGGAGCAGAAAGGCACAGAAAGTGTATTGCAATTTTTCAGAAAGAATTCAAGACAAAGTTAGGATTTTCAGGGTACTGTAATTAAAACGTCTTTATGTTCCCTATAAGATAGAAAACAGTAACTGGCTTCTATTTCATCCACTAGACCAGGATCCCCACACTTTTCATTATGAGGGCCACATCATATACTTTACAAATATTCTGAACCAAAATAAATCCCCATCAGAGTCCTCCTTACATCAGGGTCCCATCAGAGCCTCTATCACATGAGGGTCCTTATCAAAGTTCACCTTACATCAGGGTCCCCATTAGAGCCCCCCTACACCAAAGTCATCCTCTCCATTACATAGAGGTAGGTTGAAATGGAGACCATAGGCAGACTCTGAGGATCATGAGGGGCTCCTTTTATCGTCATCAGAGTCCTGCTTTTATCAGAGTCCTCATTACATTAGAGTCCCCTCTTCCATCAAGAACCCCACCAGAGGCCACCTTACATCAAAGTCCCCTTTAAATCAGAGCCCCCTTACAACAGAACCCTTCTTACATCCAAGTCCACCTTACGTCAGAACCCCCCTTACATCCAAGTCCACATTACTTCAGAACCCCCCTTACATCCAAGTCCACATTACTTCAGAACCCCCCTTACATCCAAGTCCACCTTGCTTCAGAACCCCCCTTACATCAGAGTCCCCCATTACATAGGGGCAGATTGAAGCAGAGACCCTAATTAGAAGCCTCCTGACCTTAATCCTAAATCTGTTCACATTAAGGTCACACCACTTGAAGCAGGTTTCCACTGCAGGTGGCGTGTGTCTGCAGCAGCAACACAGATGGGGAAGGAAGTAGAGAGAAATGTAGTTCCTCTATGATTTCCTCAGTAACAGGCAGACAGATATCCAATTGAATGCCGGCGCCCCATGTTACTTTGGCAGCCATCTTGGGACAGGCAGAGCCTATTTAATACCCTGGGTTCCAGGTTTGGCATGCATTATTATGAGTGGCAGTGTAGGGACAGGATACCTGTCTGTCAGGAACAGTGCTTAGCATCAGGGAAAGCTTCTGGAGAAGCAGGGAAGATGCAGGGACACGCCATCCTTCCTGGAAGCCTTCCCACTAGCCAGGCCGCATTCCACTCAAAACAGACCGTGTTGGCACCTCTGAGTCTTCAATCTACTGTTCCATCGCTGTTACAACTTGCGAGTGTTCCCAGTGGGGTAGCCTTCCCTGTGTATTGCTGGACTTCTGTTACAATATATTCCTAGTACTGCGCTGTGTTTTTTGCCCGCTGCATTACACTGCACCTAGCCACACACTGGTCCTAGCTGTGGGCCTAATAAAATTATGTAGCCAGCCAGATGTGGCCTGCGAGTCATAGTTTGGAGACCCCTGCACTAGATCATAGAAAGACAGACTGAAATATGTATATTCAGGACCGGGACAAGTGGTGGGCAGAAGGGGTGGCTGCCCTGGACACAGTCTGTATTGTAGGGATAGGGATGTATCAAGTTCCTTCTACTGTAAGGGTGACAGTAGTAGTGACAGCAGCATCACTACTTCTGTCAGCGCAGCACTGGATGCAGCAAGGAGAGTAGGAGAGAACCGGGAGAAGGTGCAGGCTGTGCTCTCTCTCCCCACTCCTCTTCATAAGCTTGCACATAATGAGGAGGGTGCACAATTAGCCATCTTTGCCCTGGGCACTGGATGATCTTGTCCCGGCACTGTGTATATTGATATTGTTCTTTCATTTCTTTACTAAGCATGGCAGTCAGCTTCAGCAGTAAGATCATTTCTAACTTTACTAAATGTAGAAAACTCCTATTAGTGGTAGACATGATTATGTAACTCCTGGCAATGATTCTAGAATGTTCACTTTCACTACAACTATATAGCAAAGGTATAATTTATTACATTCATTTCCTCCGTCATCCTGAGCAGACATATGTTTCTGCTATATAACAAAGCACCTGTCTATTCCATGACTGGACGCCGGTTGGTGGCTTCCTTGCCATCTTTGTGGTTTTTACTCAATCTTACAAACATGCCGAGCATGGTGCGGTTAGCCGAGAATTATGTTGTGGTTCACTAACAAGCGAAGTTATTTCTGAGGCTCTCAAACCATCCTGGGGAAGTTTGTATAAAATCCTCGGGGAGTAGTTATGTGGTCTGAAGGAAGCTTGGACTGCAAAACATGTTATGGAATCGGATCTGTTGTATCACAAGAACGACTGATTTTTTTTCTAGGTGATGATGTTCAAAGGGATGAGGTCAACTTCTTCCACTCATTCCAAATGACATTTCCAGGGACAGGAGCTTCTTGTGAAAGTGATTTCATTTCCATGTGTCTGGCAGGAGCCAGGAGACGGTGGGATTGTCAGCATTCTGTCTGTATAACGCCGAACATTAAGAGACAGCAGATCTTTTCAGCCTGTGTAAATACTATCTTTGTATAATATATTTACCAGGATAGTTGTATTACGTTACCGGAGTGTCCTGTGCAACATATGATCAAGAGGAGCTATTCTCAACCAGTGTTCCTTGCAACCCCAGGGTTCCTCCTGATGTTGCTAGGGGTTCTGTCAGCTGCAGCTGATTGACCTCCCAGTTGGTGGCGCCTCCATAGTTCTGAGGCCAGAGCCAGCAACACAACACCAATGATCTTGCTGTCTGTAAGGAGCATTCTTCCCCTGAACACCAATGTAAGGGACATTCTTCCCACTAACATCCAATGTAAGGAGCATTCTTCCCCTGAACACCAATGTAAGGGGCATTCTTCCCACTGATCACCAATGTAAGGAGCATTCTTCCCACTGATCACCAATGTAAGGAGCATTCTTCCCACTGATCACCAATGTAAGGAACATTCTTCCCACTGATCACCAATGTAAGGAACATTCTTCCCACTGATCACCAATGTAAGGAACATTCTTCCCACTGACCACCAATGTAAGGAGCATTCTTCCCACTGACCACCAGTGTAAGGGGCATTGTTCCCACTGATAACCAATGTAAGGAGTATTCTTCCCACTGACGGCCAATGTAAGGGACATTCTTCCCACTGACCACCAATGTAAGGGGCATTTTTCCCACTGATAACCAATGTAAGGAGTATTCTTCCCACTGACCACCAGTGTAAGGGGCATTGTTCCCACTGATCACCAATGTAAGGAACATTCTTCTCACTGATCACCAATGTAAGGAACATTCTTCCCGCTGATCACCAATGTAAGGATCATTCTTCTCACTGATCACCAATGTAAGGACATTCTTCTCACTGACCACCAATGTAAGGGACATTCTTCTCACTGATCACCAATGTAAGGAGCATTCTTCTCACTGATCACCAATGTAAGGGACATTCTTCTCACTGATCACCAATGTAAGGGACATTCTTCTCACTGATCACCAATGTAAGGAGCATTCTTCCCACTGATCACCAATGTAAGGAACATTCTTCCCACTGATCACCAATGCAAAGAGTGTTTTTCCCACTGATCACCAAAGTAAAGAGCATTCTTCCCACTGACCACCAATGTAAGGAACATTCTTCTCACTGATCACCAATGTAAGGAGCATTCTTCTCACTGATCACCAATGTAAGGGACATTCTTCTCACTGATCACCAATGTAAGGGACATTCTTCTCACTGATCACCAATGTAAGGAGCATTCTTCTCACTGATCACCAATGTAAGGAACATTCTTCCCACTGATCACCAATGCAAAGAGTGTTTTTCCCACTGATCACCAAAGTAAAGAGCATTCTTCCCACTGACCACCAATGTAAGGAACATTCTTCTCACTGATCACCAATGTAAGGAGCATTCTTCCCACTGATCACCAATGTAAGGAGCATTCTTCCCACTGGTCACCAATGTAAGGAACATTCTTCTCACTGATCACCAATGTAAGGAACATTCTTCCCGCTGATCACCAATGTAAGGATCATTCTTCTCACTGATCACCAATGTAAGGAGCATTCTTCTCACTGACCACCAATGTAAGGGACATTCTTCTCACTGATCACCAATGTAAGGAGCATTCTTCTCACTGATCACCAATGTAAGGGACATTCTTCTCACTGATCACCAATGTAAGGGACATTCTTCTCACTGATCACCAATGTAAGGATCATTCTTCTCACTGATCACCAATGTAAGGAACATTCTTCCCACTGATCACTAGGGATGAGCTTCGTGTTCGAGTCGAACATACGTTCGACTCGAACATCGGCTGTTCGATCGTTCGACGAAGATCGAACGATTTGGGCCGTTCGCGCCAAATTCGAGTGACGCGAACGGCCCACAATGCACTACGCCATCGCAGTGTCATCCAGGCGCTGTGATTGGCCAATCATGCACTGTGACCCCGCATGCTTGGCCAATCACAGCGCCGGCAGCGAGGAGAGCAATGATTGGCCACAGGCAGGATGCCTGTGGCCAATTATTGCTGAGGGTGTTTAGTACACGCCCCACACTATAAAAGGCCGCCAGCACGGCGGCCTAGTGTAGTGTGTTCCGGAGCAGGGAAAGAGAAGCATAGGCAGGGACAGTGACATTTATTTATTTCTTGCTTAACCTGGATTCCTTTAGTTTAGGGAAAGAGAAGGATAGGTAGGGAGAGTGTCAGTGTGTTTTACTGTGCGAATCCTTGTTTCTAGGGACAAAGAAGGAAAGTGAGGGGAATTCTCCTTGTGCTATAGTGTGCTTTAAAAAAACATTTTTTCTAGGGACAGAAAACTCTAGGTAGGGAGAGTGTCAGTTTCTTTCACTGTGCGATTCCTTGTTTCTAGGGACAGGGAAGGACAGTGAGTGAATTCTCCTTGTGCTATAGTGTGCTTTAAAAAAACATTTTTTCTAGGGACAGAAAACTCTAGGTAGGGAGAGTGTCAGTTTCTTTCACTGTGCGAATCCTTGTTTCTAGGGACAAAGAAGGAAAGTGAGGGGAATTCTCCTTGTGCTATAGTGTGCTTTAAAAAAAACATTTTTTCTAGGGACAGAAAACTCTAGGTAGGGAGAGTGTCAGTTTCTTTCACTGTGCGAATCCTTGTTTCTAGGGACAGGGAAGGACAGTGAGTGAATTCTCCTTGTGCTATAGTGTGCTTTAAAAAAACATTTTTTCTAGGGACAGAAAACTCTAGGTAGGGAGAGTGTCAGTTTCTTTCACTGTGCGAATCCTTGTTTCTAGGGACAGGGAAGGACAGTGAGTGAATTCTCCTTGTGCTATAGTGTGCTTTAAAAAAACATTTTTTCTAGGGACAGAAAACTCTAGGTAGGGAGAGTGTCAGTTTCTTTCACTGTGCGAATCCTTGTTTCTAGGGACAAAGAAGGAAAGTGAGGGGAATTCTCCTTGTGCTATAGTGTGCTTTAAAAAAACATTTTTTCTAGGGACAGAAAACTCTAGGTAGGGAGAGTGTCAGTTTCTTTCACTGTGCGAATCCTTGTTTCTAGGGACAGGGAAGGACAGTGAGTGAATTCTCCTTGTGCTATAGTGTGCTTTAAAAAAACATTTTTTCTAGGGACAGAAAACTCTAGGTAGGGAGAGTGTCAGTGTCTTTTACTGTGCGAATCCTTGTTTCTAGGGACAAAGAAGGAAAGTGAGGGGAATTCTCCTTGTGCTATAGTGTGCTTTAAAAAAACATTTTTTCTAGGGACAGAAAATTCTAGGTAGGGAGAGTGTCAGTTTCTTTCACTGTGCCAATCCTTGTTTCTAGGGACAGGGAAGGACAGTGAGGGAAATTCTCCTTGTGCTATAGTGTGCTAAAGCATTCCTCATCAACCATCTTTGAAATCCTTGTTTTTTTGACAGTCAGGGAAATTGTCGTTGTGCTATTCTGTGCAAAAGCAATCATCCTCAACCATATTTAGAAATCCTTAAGTAAAGGGACAGAGAAGGACACCTGAAGGTAGCCCTTATTGCTTTTTTCCCATCTCCCTGCAGGCCATCTATTAGAATGTCTGGAAGGCAAACAAGGAGAGGCAGACAGTCAGGAGGCAATAAAAGAGGGCAAGCAGGCTCTGTGTCTGGGGGCAACAGTGCTGGTCGTGGACGCGGTGCATTGTCATCAGCACATGGCCATGGGACACGCTTGTCCTTCTTTTCGGCAGCTGGACATGTTGAGCCACATCATGCCGAAGACTTGGTAGAGTGGATGACCAAGCCCTCCTCCTCCTCCTCATCCTCTCTCACCCAGGCTCAGGGTACTGGCAAAGCAGCTGCCAAAGCGTCCTCTTCCCTGGTATCAATGTCAGACTCATCATCAGTCACTCCTTCCCTAGACCCACCATGTCCTCCTCCTGAGGAGTCCCCCGAACTGTTTGAGCACAGTGTTGGGTACATGCTCCAGGAGGATGCCCAGCGTTTCGAAGGGTCTGATGATGAAACCCAGCTACAGGAAGGCAGTAGCGTGAGAGCAGACAGAGGGGATGCTCAAGAAGGACACCAATCTGGCAGTCATGTTCCAGCAGCTGCAGCATACTGCCAGATTGGCTCCAGTGATGAGGAGGGAGGGGATGATGAGGTCACTGACTCCACGTGGGTGCCTAATAGTAGAGAGGAGGAGGATGAGGAGGAGGCACATCTCCAACGAGGCAGGATGCCCTTTGGTGGCCAGCGTAAGGGCAGTACACCGACGGAATCACACCGCAGAGCTCCGCCTGTGCAGGGCGCTGCCTCTGCCCGTCATTCAAAAAGTTCCTTGGTGTGGGCCTTTTTTGAGGCTAGTGCATCAGATCGCACAGCTGCTGTTTGCAACATATGTCTCAAGCGTATATCGCGTGGCCAAAACATCAGCCGCTTGGGTACCACATGCCTGACCAGACATATGTTGACCTGCCATGCAGCTCGTTGGCAAGCCTACCTCAAAGACCCACACCAAAGAACAAAGCGGACCTCTCCTTGCACCGCATCAGCTGGGATCTCCAACCCCACTATAACTTCAGTCCTCTCTGAAACATGCACTGAGAGGAATGAAGGTGTAGAATTAGGTGTGTCACAGCCAAGTACTTGCGGCCACTCTGCTAGCAGTACACCGACGTCCGATTCTAGCAGGCAAATTTCCCTGCCCCAGCTGCTGGACCGTCGAAAGAAGTTCACTCCCAGCCATCCACATGCCCAGCGGTCGAATGCTAGCTTGGCTAAATTGCTAGCGCTTCAACTGCTGCCTTTTCAGTTGGTAGACTCGGCCCCCTTCCGTGAGTTTGTGCAATGTGCGGTTCCTCAGTGGCAGGTTCCCAAACGCCACTTTTTCTCACGGAAGGCTATTCCGGCTCTCTACCGGCATGTGGAAGGCAATGTCTTGGCCTCGCTGGACAGGGCGGTCAGCGGTAAGGTGCATATTACCGCTGACTCATGGTCCAGCAGGCATGGACAGGGACGTTACCTTTCTTTCACGGCCCATTGGGTCACTCTTTTGGCAGCTGGGAAGGATGCAGGACAAGGTGCAGTAGTGTTGGAGGTTGTTCCACCGCCACGCCTCCAAAATGCTACTACTGGTTGTGACACACCTCTCTCCTCCACCCCCTCCTCTTCTTCTTCCTCCATGGCCTCTTCCTGTGGTTTGTCCTATGAACCAGCGGTGCTCCGTAGCCGTTCACGGGGCTACGCAAGTACGCAGGCAAAAAGATGCCATGCCGTGCTTGCGCTGGTGTGTTTGGGGGACAGAAGCCACACTGGGGCAGAGGTCCTTTCTGCTCTGCAGGGCCAGGCCGAGAGGTGGTTGACGCCACGCCAGCTTAAGCCAGGAATGGTGGTTTGCGACAATGGCACCAACCTCCTCTCCGCCCTCCGACAGGGACAACTGACCCATGTGCCCTGTGTGGCTCACGTCCTTAACCTGGTGGTGCAGCGGTTCTTGGGCAGGTACCCGGGCTTACAGGATGTCCTGAGGCAGGCCAGGAAAGTCTGTGTGCATTTCCGCAGATCTTATAATGCCAGTGCTCGCCTGGCTGAGCTGCAAAAGGAGTTGAACCTGCCCAAGAACCGCCTTATATGTGACATGCCCACCAGGTGGAACTCAACGTTGGCCATGCTGCAGCGGCTGCACACGCAGCAGAGGGCCATCAATGAGTACCTGTGCGACTACGGCACCAGGACAGGGTCAGGGGACCTTGGTTTTTTTTCTCCACGCCAGTGGGGCATGATCAGGGATGCATGCACTGTCCTGGCACCATTTGAGGAGGCCACGAGGATGGTGAGCAGTGACAGTGCATGCATCAGTGACACTGTACCTCTTGTCCACCTGTTGGAGCACACGCTGCGTGGAATAATGGACAGGGCACTTGAGGCAGAACAGAGGCAGGAAGAGGAGGACTTCCTTGCCTCTCAAGGCCCCCTTTACCCAGACAGTGTTCCTTCTGTCCCACCCATCGCACAGGAAGAGGAGGAGGAGGAGGATTGTGTCAGCATGGAGGTGGAGGCTGGCACTCAGCATCATCAGCAGCAGTCTTTTAGGGATGGTTTACAGTCCCAAGAAACCAGTGGACTTGTACGTGGCTGGGAGGAGGTGGCTGCGGATCATGTCGTCCTTAGTGACCCAGAGGACTCCGGAGCGAATGCCTCAGCAAACCTACGCTGCATGGCCTCCCTGATCCTGCAAAGTCTGCGGAAGGATCCTCGTATTCTTCGGATCAAGGAGAGGGACCATTACTGGCTGGCCACTCTCCTTGATCCACGGTACAAGGGTAAGGTTGCGGACCTTATGTTACCGTCGCAGAGGGAGCAGAGGATGAGACAACTCCGGGAGGCCTTGCAGAAAGGTCTGTGCAACGCGTTCCCAGAGACTGGTAGGTTACAAACTCCTGGTCCTGGACAACGAGTTGCTGAGGCTTCGGCCAGTCAAAGAAGGAGCGGTGGGGAAGGTGGCCGTCTGACCGATGCGTTCAGACAATTCTTTAGTCCGCAGCCCCAAAGTATGATCGGTTCCAGCAACCATCGCCAGCGTCTGATAAACATGGTGCAGGAATATCTAGGGGCAAGGTCAGACTTGGACACCTTCCCCACCGAAAATCCTCTGGCTTACTGGGTCTTGAGGATGGATCACTGGCCAGAGCTTGCACAGTATGCAATTGAGCTACTGGCCTGTCCTGCATCCAGCGTTCTTTCGGAACGCACATTCAGTGCTGCTGGAGGATTTGTCACGGATCACAGGGTGCGCCTGTCCACCGACTCGGTTGATCGACTGACTTTCATCAAGATGAACCAGTCTTGGATCACCACCAGCTACCACACACCTGATGCTGATATAACAGACTAATTGATTTTAACATGTCACATCCCTTCAAGACTGATGCTGATGCTGAGTGCCTGTGCTGTTATGTTGACTGGCTATCCTCCTCCTCCGAGTCCTCAATGATACGATTGATGATGATAGCTTGGAAGATCATTTTTGTTTATGGGTGCCGCCACCAGTGGCTAAGGCCCAATTTTTCAGCCCCTGTTTTACAGGGGCGTGTAATTACAATTTTTTTAGCAATAATTTGCCATAGGGCTCATTGCTGTGCTCCAAGTACAGTATCTGTGAGGGGTTGGAGTGTTGTGGCACCAGTGCCTAAGGCCCAATTTTTCAGCCCCTGTTCAAAAGGGGCATGTAATTACAATTCTTGATCTAATAATTCACAGCAGGGCCCATTGCTGCACCCACCAAGAGTAACTCTGAGGGCTTACAGTGTTGTGGCAACGCCACCACCACCACCACCACCACGAAAGGCCCAATTTTTCAGCCCCTGTTCAAAAGGGGCATGTAATTACAATTCTTGATCTAATAATTCACAGCAGGGCCCATTCCTGCACCCACCAAGCGTAACTCTGAGGGCTTACAGTGTTGTGGCAACACCACCACCACCACCACCACCACGAAAGGCCCAATTTTTCAGCCCCTGTTCAACAGGGGCATGCAATTACAATTCTTGATCTAATAATTCACAGCAGGGCCCATTGCTGCACCCACCAAGAGTAAATGTCAGGGCTTACAGTGTTGTGGCACCAGCACCACCATCAAAGGCCCAATTTTTACTACCACTGTTCAACAATTATATGTAATTAAAATTCCTGATATAATAGTTGACAGCAGGGCGTTCCAGCACCAACCAAGAGTAACTGTGAGTGCTTACAGTGTTGTGCCAACACCAACAACTAAGGGGCCTATTTCTGCAGAGTATATACGGCAGGTCCCTACTTTCAAACATCCAACTTACAAACGACTCCTACTTGCAAACGCAAGAAGACAACAGGAAGTGAGAGGAAATCTACCACTAGGAAGGAAAATTCTCTCCTGTAAGAATAAATATGGGAGAAAGGTGTCTCCTCTGTACTGATGCTTTATCAGCAATCCTTGTTTCAAGAAAAACACCACATATCAAAAACAGTTGTCATTGGGACGGAAAGTGAGGTGAAATGTTCTGAACAGGGGCACAGACAGCAAAACAAATGTTACAGGGGTGATAACCCTTACCTATGTTTTCCAAAAAGTTTAAAAATAGATTTTTGGGCTGGAGCTACACTTCAACAATGTACCTGTTCAAAATTACAAACAGATTCTACATAAGAACAAACCTACAGTCCCTGTCTTGTATGCACCGCCTGTATACGGCTGTTCAGAGTATATAGGGCCTTTTTTATTTTATGTGCGGGGTTCCCCTTAATATCCATACAAGACCCAAAGGGGCTGGTAATGGGCTGGGGTAGGGGGGGGGGGGGTCATGGGGTAGCTATGCCATTTTTCTTAAAGAATTTCATCCATATTACCGGGACCAGACATTACATTAAAGCCGCAAGCAGTTTTAAATGGCTTTTTTTTCCTTTAGAAGTGTCATTTTGTGCAGGGACAGTTCTAAACACGGGAAACACGTGGCACTTCACAGGCATACTTTAGACACCCCCCAGGTACGATATTTAAAGGAATATTTGACTTTTTTTTTTTCACTTTATGCATCATTAAAATGACTGCTCCCGAAAAACGACCGTTTTTAAAACTTCTTTTTGCATTGATACATGTCCCCTGGTGCAGAACCCGGGTTCCCAAACCCTTTTTAGGACAATAACATGCATAATAGTTGTTATAATTAGCACTTTAGAATTCGAACGTTCACATCCATTGTATTTAATAGGGTTCTATTGTTCGTACGAACTTTCGGTCCGTTCGCGGGTTCTGGTGCGAACCGAACCCGGGGGTGTTCGGCTCATCACTACTGATCACCAATGTAAGGAGCATTCTTCCCACTGATCACCAATGTAAGGAGCATTCTTCCCACTGACCACCAATGTAAGGAGCATTCTTCCCACTGACCACCAATGTAAGGGACATTCTTCTCACTGATCACCAATGTAAGGAGCATTCTTCTCACTGATCACCAATGTAAGGACCATTCTTCTCACTGATCACCAATGTAAGGAGCATTCTTCTCACTGACCACCAATGTAAGGGACATTCTTCTCACTGATCACCAATGTAAGGAGCATTCTTCTCACTGATCACCAATGTAAGGGACATTCTTCTTACTGATCACCAATGTAAGGGACATTCTTCCCACTGATCACCAATGCAAAGAGTGTTTTTCCCACTGATCACCAAAGTAAAGAGCATTCTTCCCACTGATCACCAATGTAAGGAGCATTCTTCTCACTGATCACCAATGTAAGGAACATTCTTCCCACTGACCACCGATGTAAGGAACATTCTTCTCACTGATCACCAATGTAAGGAGCATTCTTCCCACTGATCACCAATGTAAGGAGCATTCTTCTCACTGATCACCAATGTAAGGAACATTCTTCCCACTGATCACCAATATAAGGAACATTCTTCCCACTGACCACCAATGTAAGGAACATTCTTCCCACTGACCACCAATGTAAGGAACATTCTTCCCACTGACCACCAATGTAAGGGACATTCTTCCCACTGATCACCAATGTAAGGGACATTCTTCCCACTGACCACCAATGTAAGGAACATTCTTCTCACTGATCACCAATGTAAGGAGCATTCTTCCCACTGATCACCAATGTAAGGAACATTCTTCTCACTGATCACCAATGTAGGGAGCATTCTTCTCACTGATCACCAATGTAAGGAACATTCTTCCCGCTGATCACCAATGTAAGGATCATTCTTCTCACTGATCACCAATGTAAGGAGCATTCTTCTCACTGACCACCAATGTAAGGAGCATTCTTCTCACTGATCACCAATGTAAGGAGCATTCTTCTCACTGATCACCAATGTAAGGGACATTCTTCTCACTGATCACCAATGTAAGGGACATTCTTCCCACTGATCACCAATGCAAAGAGTGTTTTTCCCACTGATCACCAAAGTAAAGAGCATTCTTCCCACTGACCACCAATGTAAGGAACATTCTTCTCACTGATCACCAATGTAAGGAGCATTCTTCCCACTGATCACCAATGTAAGGAGCATTCTTCTCACTGATCACCAATGTAAGGAACATTCTTCTCACTGATCACCAATGTAAGGAACATTCTTCCCACTGATCACCAATGTAAGGAACATTCTTCTCACTGATCACCAATGTAAGGGACATTCTTCCCACTGATCACCAATGTAAGGAGCATTCTTCTCACTGATCACCAATGTAAGGAGCATTCTTCCCACTGATCACCAATGTAAGGAGCATTCTTCTCACTGATCACCAATGTAAGGAACATTCTTCCCACTGATCACCAATGTAAGGGACATTCTTCTCACTGATCACCAATGTAAGGGACATTCTTCTCACTGATCACCAATGTAAGGGGCATTCTTCCCAATTTTTCTTTATTAAAGGACTTGCAATCAATAAGCATAAAAACAATATATATACATATTTACATAAAAATGAAAATAAATATAGCAAATCTGCTCTCAAACAAAAAAGACTTTACAGCAAAAGCAAAAATCATGTAATTACTGGAAAATAAATCTTCCTACAACTCACACCAACACAGAAAAAGAAAAGAGCTACTCCCCCAGAGATGGGCAGATCACCAAAGGCAGGTCTGATATGCCATCAGGATGATTGGGGGAGTCGTTTCTTAACCCTTACCACACTTTCATCCCCAGAAACAGCTCTCTTCAGACTGCGTGACTCCCCCTCATCCATAGATGATAAAGAAAAAGACACATCTGACATTTCATCACCCGACAGAACAGAAAAGGTGTTGCCAAGAGGAACCCCTCCTGGGTCCGACTCTGAGGAAGAAATGACCGCTTTTCTTGTCTTCCTCTTTTTTTTTTCTTCCTCCTAATCTTCCCCCACCCCTCATCATCCGAATCCCCATCAACAGAGCGTGATACATGGGGTATGGACACCCTTCCATCAGCCCCACCCCCATCCAGCACCCCCACATTCCCGTGACCACGCTTGCACTGCCGAGGGGCAGGGACTGGAGGTTGAGTGGGAAGATCCGCTAAACCTGCCCCCCCAGCAGCTTCCGCCAGTCTGGAGGATCTACGTACCACAAGAGGGACAGACTCAGGGACCACATTACTAGGGGAAACTGAAAAAGATGTAACAGACACAGGAGGGACAGACACAGGAGGCACAGACTCAGGGACCACATCACTAGGAGAGACAGAACCAGAAACAACAGATGTCACAGACACAGGAGGGACAACAACAGTTTCAGCGGCCTCATCCTCTTTATCTAGCCTCTGCAGCTCAGCCTCCAATCCCGGCAAGTTATGTAATGCCTCCGGGCATTGACTATAAGGATGACCGAGCTTTTGGCACAAATTGCACCGAATATCGGTACAATCCTTAGCCAAATGGTCCATATCCTGGCACAGTGAACACTTTTTACGGGTGCAGGTAGGTGCAAAATGGCCTTTTTCACCACATTTGTTACAGACTTTAGGCTGACCTTGGTAAAAAAATGGTCAGCCTATCCCTCCCCAGAAAGGCTGAACAGGGCAGATGTTGGACTACATTTCCCAGCACCCCTAATTTTAATGACACTGTCCAGGCCCCTGTCCAAATCCCATGCAGATCAAGGACCTTCCGCAGTGGAGCGAGGACCTCACCATATCGGCTTAGCCATACTATTAAATCAGCCTCTGGTATAGATTCATTACGCACCAGGATCGTCACAGATTTTATCAGAGGCTGCCTGGAAATCACCTTTGGCACCCAACCGTTCCACTGCGGAAGGCCCCCGCACCTCCTAAATCGCTCCCAAAATAAATCCAACCCCTCAGGCTTTACAAAGGACAAATCAAACTCATAACTCCCCACGGGGCAAATCAAAGCAAAAATATCTGAAACATTAAACCCCATTTCCAGAACCAACTCTGCCACCCTCCCCCTTACTGGTGGGGTCCCCTCAACCTCCCACTTTAATTGGACCACATTTCTCCTCTTGTACCCACTAACCATCCTCCCACCAAAACTCCCCAAATTGTGACCACTAACATTTGCAGCATCCCCCCCACCCTCCTTGGTGCGACGCCCCAAAATTGTCGCATAGCTGCCAGTGCTCACAGACCTCCCTGCAGAGGATCCAGTTGTGCGTTTAGAAACGTCTGACACAACTCTGGCCGATAACAATTGTACACCTGATGAGTCTTTCCTCTGCTGAGCAGGAGGAGAAATGTCATTTTTACCAATAGCAGCAACATTAACCCCTTCACCACCACCCACCATGTCCATTGCCTTATCCATATTATTGCTGTCATTATTTCCTGTCACATTCATAGTTCTTGCCGTGTCCACACTCACTGCTGTACCCATAGATACTTCACCTCCAGGCAGACTCTTCTCCATCAGGACAGGATTGTCAGCTAAGCAGAGTGAAGGCTGTTCTAATACAGCAACAGGTGATTCATTGCAGGAGACTTCCATGGCTGCTTCCACTTCACAAGCTGCACTGTGCTGCTCCCCTCCCCCACCTGCATCAATCAGCCCAGGTGAAGGTGAAACAGGCTCTTTGGAGCTGGCAGCCATCTTGCTTGTGGAACTACAAGTCCCAGCAGTAGCAGCAAAATCCATGTGCGGGGGGCATAATGCAGATCCACCCACATTGCTCTGGTGCTGCTGATCCACAGAACTCACCGATGTCTGGGAGGCAAATCTCCTCTCATTGGTAAACTTTTCTGCCAAAGCTTCACTTTTATCTTTCAATTTCTCCAACAATAAAGATTGTTTCTTCACCTTCTCCTCCATCTGCTGTAACTCTGGCTTCATGGCCAAACGATTCTTACTCCAGGCCTGGAAATACTTGGCCCTGAAGTTTTTATGTTCAAATTTTAAACATTTAAGTTTCTCCTCAGCTCTTCCGATCGCCCGGAAACGATCAAAGATCTTCTGTCTGTAGACATCAACATGCTCACCAGGGCCTGGACCCTCAGTCAGATCTTCTACCTCCTCCTCCTCACTAGGCCCCGTGTCATCAGGGGGATCCCTCCCAGGACCTCCCCCAGGATCAGGCATTATTCCTGGGCCAAGCTAGCAGGCAAGGCCCAGGTTTGAAAAAGGCTGGTTCTCTCAGAGAGCTCTTTGGGTGTGTACTCCTCCTCCTTCCCACTGACCACCAATGTAAGGAGCATTCTTCCCACTGACCACCAATGTAAGGAGCATTCTTCTCACTGATCACCAATGTAAGGAACATTCTTCTCACTGATCACCAATGTAAGGGACATTCTTCCCACTGATCACCAATGTAAGGGACATTCTTCACACTGATCACCAATGTAAGGAGCATTCTTCCCACTGATCACCAATGTAAGGAACATTCTTCACACTGATCACCAATGTAAGGAGCATTCTTTCCACTGACTACCAATGTAAGGAACATTCTTCCCACTGATCACCAATGTAAGGAACATTCTTCCCACTGATCACCAATGTAAGGAACATTCTTCACACTGATCACTAATGTAAGGAGCATTCTTTCCACTGACTACCAATGCAAAGAGTGTTTTTCCCACTGATCACCAAAGTAAAGAGCATTCTTCCCACTGATCCCCAATGTAAGGAACATTCTTCCCACTGACCACCAATGTAAGGAACATTCTTTCCACTGATCCCCAATGTAAGGAACATTCTTCTCACTGACCACCAATGTAAGGGACATTCTTCCCACTGACCACCAATGTAAGGAACATTCTTCCCACTGATCCCCAATGTAAGGAACATTCTTCTCACTGACCACCAATGTAAGGGACATTCTTCCCACTGATCACCAATGTAAGGAACATTCTTTCCACTGACTACCAATGCAAAGAGTGTTTTTCCCACTGATCACCAAAGTAAAGAGCATTCTTCCCACTGATCAGTGAGAAGAATGCTCCTTACATTGGTGATCAGTGGGAAGAATGTTCCTTACATTGGTGATCAGTGGGAAGAATGCTCCTTACATTGGTGATCAGTGGGAAGAATGTTCCTTACATTGGTGATCAGTGAGAAGAATGCTCCCTACATTGGTGATCAGTGAGAAGAATGTTCCTTACATTGGTGATCAGTGGGAAGAATGTTCCTTACATTGGTGAT
The DNA here is from genome assembly GCA_029206835.1 of Rana muscosa. Taxonomy (NCBI): domain Eukaryota; kingdom Metazoa; phylum Chordata; class Amphibia; order Anura; family Ranidae; genus Rana; species Rana muscosa. The sequence continues at coordinate 431,454,785 of CM055118.1, read as the reverse complement.
CAGTGGGAAGAATGTTCCTTACATTGGTGATCAGTGAGAAGAATGCTCCCTACATTGGTGATCAGTGAGAAAAATGTTCCTTACATTGGTGATCAGTGGGAAGAATGTTCCTTACATTGGTGATCAGTGAGAAGAATGCTCCTTACATTGGTGGTCAGTGGGAAGAATGTTCCTTACATTGGTGATCAGTGGGAAGAATGCTCCTTACATTGGTGGTCAGTGGGAAGAATGCTCCTTACATTGGTGATCAGTGAGAAGAATGTTCCTTACATTGGTGATCAGTGAGAAGAATGCTCCTTACATTGGTGATCAGTGAGAAGAATGCTCCTTGCATTGGTGGTTAGTGAGAATAATTTTTCTTACATTGGTGATCAGTGGGAAGAATGTTCCTTACATTGGTGATCAGTGGGAAGAATGTTCCTTACATTGGTGATCAGTGGGAAGAATGTCCCTTACATTGGTGGTCAGTGAGAAGAATGTTCCTTACATTGGGGATCAGTGGGAAGAATGTTCCTTACATTGGTGGTCAGTGGGAAGAATGTCCCTTACATTGGTGGTCAGCGAGAAGAATGTTCCTTACACCAATGTAAGGAGCATTCTTCCCACTGATCACCAATGTAAGGAACATTCTTCTCACTGATCACCAATGTAAGGAACATTCTTCTCACTGATCACCAATGTAAGGAACATTCTTCCCACTGACCACCAATGTAAGGAACATTCTTCTCACTGATCACCAATGTAAGGAACATTCTTCCCACTGATCACCAATGTAAGGAACATTCTTCCCACTGATCACCAATGTAAGGAACATTCTTCTCACTGATCACCAATGTAAGGAACATTCTTCTCACTGATCACCAATGTAAGGAACATTCTTCCCACTGATCACCAATGTAAGGAACATTCTTCCCACTGATCACCAATGTAAGGAACATTCTTCTCACTGATCACCAAAGTAAGGAGCATTCTTCCCACTGACTACCAATGCAAAGAGTGTTTTTCCCACTGATCACCAAAGTAAAGAGCATTCTTCCCACTGACCACCAATGTAAGGGGCATTCTTCTCACTGACCACCAATGTAAGGAGCATTCTTCTCACTGATCACCAATGTAAGGAGCATTCTTCCCACTGATCACCAATGTAAGGGACATTCTTCCCACTGACAAGCAATGTAAGGAGCATTCTTCCCACTGATCACCAATGTAAGGAGCATTCTTCCCACTGACTACCAATGCAAAGAGTGTTTTTCCCACTGATCACCAAAGTAAAGAGCATTCTTCCCACTGACCACCAATGTAAGGGGCATTCTTCTCACTGACCACCAATGTAAGGAGCATTCTTCCCACTGATCACCAATGTAAGGAACATTCTTCCCACTGATCACCAATGTAAGGAACATTCTTCTCACTGATCACCAATGTAAGGAACATTCTTCCCACTGATCACCAATGTAAGGGACATTCTTCCCACTGATCACCAATGTAAGGGACATTCTTCCCACTGATCACCAATGTAAGGAACATTCTTCCCACTGATCACCAATGTAAGGACATTCTTCTCACTGATCACCAAAGTAAGGAGCATTCTTCTCACTGATCACCAATGTAAGGAACATTCTTCTCACTGATCACCAATGTAAGGAGCATTCTTCTCACTGATCACCAATGTAAGGAGCATTCTTCCCACTGACTACCAATGCAAAGAGTGTTTTTCCCACTGATCACCAAAGTAAAGAGCATTCTTCCCACTGACCACCAATGTAAGGGGCATTCTTCTCACTGACCACCAATGTAAGGAGCATTCTTCTCACTGATCACCAATGTAAGGAGCATTCTTCCCACTGACCACCAATGTAAGGGACATTCTTCCCACTGACCACCAATGTAAGGAGCATTCTTCCCACTGATCACCAATGTAAGGAACATTCTTCCCACTGATCACCAATGTAAGGAGCATTCTTCCCACTGACCACCAATGTATTAGCTTTGATCGGCTCTCCGCTATAGTAACCCAGAAGCGATGACCTGACATCACTTCTGGTTTACCCGGATGTCAACGGCACCATTTAATAAGAATTGAAAGTATTCAAAAACACTGATATTGGTGTTTTGAATGCTTTTTAGGGCGGAGGAGGGATTTGGGGTTGTATAGACCCCAGATCTCTCTATAAAGAGTACCTATCACGGTAAGACGGGAGAGCCTGAGACGGAAGAGCCAGGCATCATCCTGGTATAACCACCAAAAGACCAGCGACGAACTGGTAGGGCGCTGATCCGGAAGTAGTTAAAGGATGCCCATGTCATGGTACAATTAGTAACCTATGGCTAATACTCGGCTAACTGTAATAAAGTCAGACATTCTCTCCTGTTCTGTATTGTAAGGACTAGTGATGAGCCGAACAACCCCGGGTTCGGTTCGCACCAGAACCCGTGAACGGACCGAACGTTCGCACGAACATTAGAACTCTATTAAATACAATGGATGCGAACGTTCGGATTCTAAAGTGCTAATTATAACGACTATTATCCATGTTATTGTCCTAAACAGAGTTTGAGAACCCGGGTTCTGCACCAGGGGACATGTATCAATGCAAAAAGAAGTTTTAAAAACGGACGTTTTCCGGGAGCAGTCATTTTAATGATGCATAAAGTGAAAAAAAAAAGTCAAATATTCCTTTAAATATTGTACCTGGGGGGTGTCTAAAGTATGCCTGTGAAGTGCCACGTGTTTCCCATGTTTAGAACTGTCCCTGCACAAAATAACATTTCTAAAGGAAAAAAAAGCCATTTAAAACTGCTTGCGGCTTTAATGTAATGTCTGGTCCCGGTAATATGGATGAAAATCTTTAAGAAAAATGGCATAGCTACCCCATCAACCCACCCCCCCCTACCCCAGCCCATTACCAGCCCCTTTGGGTCTTGTATGGATATTAAGGGGAACCCCGCACACAAAATAAAAAAGGCCCTATATACTCTGAACAGCCGTATACAGGCGGTGCATACAAGACAGGGACTGTAGGTTTGTTCTTATGTAGAATCTGTTTGTAATTTTGAACAGCTACATTGTTTAAGTGTAGCTCCAGGCCAAATACCTATTTTTAAGCTTTTTGGAAAACATAGGTAAGGGTTATCACCCCTGTAACATTTATTTTGCTGTCTGTGCCCCTGTTCAGAACATTTCACCTCACTTTGCGTCCCAATGACAACTATTTTTGAAATGTGGTGTTTTTATTGAAACAAAGATTGGTGATAAAGCATCAGTAGAGAGGAGACACCTTTCTCCCATATTAATTCTTACAGGAGAGAATTTTCCTTCCAAGTGGTAGATTTCCTCTCACTTCCTGTTGTCTTCTTCCGTTTGCAAGTAGTAGTCGTTTGTAAGTTGGATGTTTGAAAGTAGGGACCTGCCGTATATACTCTGCAGAAATTGGCCCCTTAGGTGTTGGTGTTGGCACAACACTGTAAGCACTCACAGTTACTCTTGGTGGGTGCTGGAACGCCCTGCTGTCAACTATTATATCAGGAATTGTAATAACATATAATTGTTGAACAGTGGTAGTAAAAATTGGGCCTTTGATGGTGGTGCTGGTGCCACAACACTGTAAGGCCTGACAGTTACTCTTGGTGGGCGCAGCAATGAGCCCTGCTGTGAATTATTAGATCAATAATTATAATTGCATGCCCCTGTTGAACAGGGGCTGAAAAATTGGGCCTTTGGTGGTGGTGGTGGTGGTGTTGACACAACACTGTAAGGCCTGACAGTTACTCTTGGTGGGCGCAGCAATGGGCCCTGCTGTGAATTATTAGATCAATAATTATAATTGCATGCCCCTGTTGAACAGGGGCTGAAAAATTGGGCCTTTGGTGGTGGTGATGGTGGTGCTGGTGCCACAACACTGTAAGGCCTGACAGTTACTCTTGGTGGGCGCAGCAATGGGCCCTGCTGTGAATTATTAGATCAATAATTATAATTGCATGCCCCTGTTGAACAGGGGCTGAAAAATTGGGCCTTAGGCACTGGTGGCACAACACTGCAACCCCTCACAGATACTGTACTTGGAGCACAGCAATGAGGCCTGTTGCAAAGTATTGCATCAAAAATTGTAATTACACGCCCCTGTTAAACAGGGGCTGAAAAATTGGGCCTTAGCCACTGGTGGCGTCACCCATAAACCAAAATGATCTTCCAAGCTATCATCATTAATCGTATCATTGAGGAGGAGGAGGAGGATAGCCAGTCAACATAGCAGCACAGGCACTCAGCATCAGCATCAGTCTTGAAGGGATGTGACATTTTAAAATCAATTAGTCTGTTATATCAGCATCAGGTGTGTGGTAGCTGGTGGTGATCCAAGACTGGTTCATCTTGATGAAAGTCAGTCGATCAACCGAGTCGGTGGACAGGCGCACCCTGTGATCCGTGACAAATCCTCCAGCAGCACTGAATGTGCGTTCTGAAAGAACGCTGGATGCAGGACAGGCCAGTAGCTCAATTGCATACTGTGCAAGCTCTGGCCAGTGATCCATCCTCAAGACCCAGTAAGCCAGAGGATTTTCGGTGGGGAAGGTGTCCAAGTCTGACCTTGCCCCTAGATATTCCTGCACCATGTTTATCAGACGCTGGCGATGGTTGCTGGAACCGATCATACTTTGGGGCTGCGGACTAAAGAATTGTCTGAACGCATCGGTCAGACGGCCACCTTCCCCACCGCTCCTTCTTTGACTGCCCGAAGCCTCAGCAACTCGTTGTCCAGGACCAGGAGTTTGTAACCTCCCAGTCTCTGGGAACGCGTTGCACAGACCTTTCTGCAAGGCCTCCCGGAGTTGTCTCATCCTCTGCTCCCTCTGCGACGGTAACATAAGGTCCGCAACCTTACCCTTGTACCGTAGATCAAGGAGAGTGGCCAGCCAGTAATGGTCCCTCTCCTTGATCCGAAGAATACGAGGATCCTTCCGCAGACTTTGCAGGATCAGGGAGGCCATGCAGCGTAGGTTAGCTGAGGCATTCAGTCCGGAGTCCTCTGGGTCACTAATGACGACACCTCCTCCCAGCCACGTACAAGTCCACTGGTTTCTTGGGACTGTAAATCATCCCTAAAAGACTGCTGCTGATGATGCTGAGTGACAGCCTCCACCTCCATGCTGACACAATCCTCCTCCTCCTCCTCCTCCTCTTCCTGTGCGATGGGTGGGACAGAAGGAACACTGTCTGGGTAAAGGGGGCCTTGAGAGGCAAGGAAGTCCTCCTCTTCCTGCCTCTGTTCTGCCTCAAGTGCCCTGTCCATTATTCCACGCAGCGTGTGCTCCAACAGGTGGACAAGAGGTACAGCGTCACTGATGCATGCACTGTCACTGCTCACCATCCTCGTGGCCTCCTCAAATGGTGCCAGGACAGTGCATGCATCCCTGATCATGCCCCACTGGCGTGGTGAAAAAAACCCGAGCTCCCCTGACCCTGTCCTGGTGCCGTAGTCGCACAGGTACTCATTGATGGCCCTCTGCTGCGTGTGCAGCCGCTGCAGCATGGCCAACGTTGAGTTCCACCTGGTGGGCATGTCACATATAAGGCGGTTCTTGGGCAGGTTCAACTCCTTTTGCAGCTCAGCCAGGCGAGCACTGGCATTATAAGATCTGCGGAAATGCACACAGACTTTCCTGGCCTGCCTCAGGACATCCTGTAAGCCCGGGTACCTGCCCAAGAACCGCTGCACCACCAGGTTAAGGACGTGAGCCATACAGGGCACATGGGTCAGTTGTCTTGTCGGAGGGCGGAGAGGAGGTTGGTGCCATTGTCGCAAACCACCATTCCTGGCTTAAGCTGGCGTGGCGTCAACCACCTCTCGGCCTGGCCCTGCAGAGCAGACAGGACCTCTGCCCCAGTGTGGCTCCTGTCCCCCAAACACACCAGCGCAAGCACGGCATGGCATCTTTTTGCCTGCGTACTTGCGTAGCCCCTTGAACGCCTACGGAGCACCGCTGGTTCCGAGGACAAACCACAGGAAGAGGCCATGGAGGAAGAAGAAGATGAGGGGGTGGAGGAGAGAGGTGTGTCACAACCAGTAGTAGCATTTTGGAGGCGTGGCGGTGGAACAACCTCCAACACTACTGCACCTTGTCCTGCATCCTTCCCAGCTGCCAAAAGAGTGACCCAATGGGCCGTGAAAGAAGGGTTACGTCCCTGTCCATGCCTGCTGGACCATGAGTCAGCGGTAATATGCACCTTACCACTGACCGCCCTGTCCAGCGAGGCCAAGACATTGCCTTCCACATGCCTGTAGAGAGCCGGAATCGCCTTCCGTGAGAAAAAGTGGCGTTTGGGAACCTGCCACTGAGGAACCGCACATTGCACAAACTCACGGAAGGGGGCCGAGTCTACCAACTGAAAAGGCAGCAGTTGAAGCGCTAGCAATTTAGCCAAGCTAGCATTCAACCGCTGGGCATGTGGATGGCTGGGAGTGAACTTCTTTCGACGGTTCAGCAGCTGGGGCAGGGAAATTTGCCTGCTAGAATCGGACGTCGGTGTACTGCTAGCAGAGTGGCCGCAAGTACTTGGCTGTGACACACCTAATTCTACACCTTCATTCCTCTCAGTGCAGGTTTCAGAGAGGACTGATGGTATAGTGGGGTTGGAGATCCCAGCTGATGCGGTGCAAGGAGAGGTCCGCTTTGTTCTTTGGTGTGGGTCTTTAAGGTAGGCTTGCCAACGAGCTGCATGGCAGGTCAACATATGTCTGATCAAGCATGTGGTGCCCAAGCGGCTGATGTTTTGGCCACGCGATATACGCTTGAGACATATGTTGCAAACAGCAGCTGTGCGATCTGATGCACTCGCCTCAAAAAAGGCCCACACCAAAGAACTTTTTGAATGACGGGCAGAGGCAGCGCCCTGCACAGGCGGAGCTCTGCGGTGTGATTCCGTCGGTGTGCTGCCCATACGCTGGCCACCCAAGGGCATCCTGCCTCGTTGGAGATGTGCCCCCTCCTCATCCTCCTCCTCCTCTCTCCTATTAGGCACCCACGTGGAGTCAGTGACCTCATCATCCCCTCCCTCCTCATCACTGGAGCCAATCTGGCAGTATGCTGCAGCTGCTGGAGCATGACTGCCAGATTGGTGTCCTTCTTGAGCATCCCCTCTCTCTGCTCTCACGCTACTGCCTTCCTCTAGCTGGGTATCATCATCAGATCCTTCAAAACGCTGGGCATCCTCCTGGAGCATGTATCCAACACTGTGCTTAAACAGTTCGGGGGACTCCTCAGGAGGAGGACATGGTGGGTCTAGGGAAGGAGTGACTAATGATGACATTGATACCAGAGAAGAGGACGCTTTGGCAGCTGCTTTGCCAGTACCCTGAGCCTGGGTGAGAGAGGATGAGGAGGATGAGGTGGGCTTGGTCATCCACTCTACCAAGTCTTCGGCATGATGTGGCTCAACATGTCCAGCTGCCGAAAAGAAGGACAAGCGTGTCTCATGGCCACGTGCTGATGACAATGCACCGCGTCCACGACCAGCACTGTTGCCCCCAGACACAGAGCCTGCTTGCCCTCCTTTTTTGCCTCCTGACTGTCTGCCTCTCCTTGTTTGCCTTCCAGACATTTTAATGGATGGCCTGCAGGGAGATGGGAAAAACAGCAATAAGGGCTACCTTCAGGTGTATACTGTGCAGGAGGCTTAGCAACAAAGACACTGACACTGTCCCCTGCCTATCCTTCTCTGTCCCTAAACACAAGGATTTGCAATATGCTTCAGCAAGATTGGTTTAGCACAGAATAGCACACTGATAGTTTCCCTCACTGTCCTTCTCTGTCCCTACAAACAAGATTTAGCACAGAATAGCACACTGATAGTTTCCCCGAGTGTCCTTCTCTGTCCCTAAACTCAAGGATTTCAAATATGGTTCAGCAAGATTGGTTTAGCACAGAATAGCACACTGATAGTTTCCCTCACTGTCCTTCTCTGTCCCTACAAACAAGATTTAGCACAGAATAGCACACTGATAGTTTCCCCGAGTGTCCTTCTCTGTCCCTAAACTCAAGGATTTCAAATATGGTTCAGCAAGATTGGTTTAGCACAGAATAGCACACTGATAGTTTCCCTCACTGTCCTTCTCTGTCCCTACAAACAAGATTTAGCACAGAATAGCACACTGATAGTTTCCCCGAGTGTCCTTCTCTGTCCCTAAACTCAAGGATTTCAAATATGGTTCAGCAAGATTGGTTTAGAACAGAATAGCACACTGACAGTTTCCCCGAGTGTCCTTCTCTGTCCCTAAACTCAAGGATTTCAAATATGGTTCAGCAAGATTGGTTTAGGACAGAATAGCACACTGACACTTTCCCTCACTGTCCTTCTCTGTCCCTACAAACAAGATTTAGCACAGAATAGCACACTGATAGTTTCCACGAGTGTCCTTCTCTGTCCCTAAACTCAAGGATTTCAAATATGGTTCAGCAAGATTGGTTTAGCACAGAATAGCACACTGATAGTTTCCCCGAGTGTCCTTCTCTGTCCCTAAACTCAAGGATTTCAAATATGGTTCAGCAAGATTGGTTTAGCACAGAATAGCACACTGATAGTTTCCCCGAGTGTCCTTCTCTGTCCCTAAACTCAAGGATTTCAAATATGGTTCAGCAAGATTAGTTTAGCACAGAATAGCACACTGATAGTTTCCCTCACTGTCCTTCTCTGTCCCTACAAACAAGATTTAGCACAGAATAGCACACTGATAGTTTCCACGAGTGTCCTTCTCTGTCCCTAAACTCAAGGATTTCAAATACGGTTCAGCAAGATTGGTTTAGAACAGAATAGCACACTGACAGTTTCCCTCACTGTCCTTCTCTGTCCCTACAAACAAGGTTTAGCACAGAATGACACACTGACACTCTCCCTACCTATCCTTCTCTGTCCCTAAACACAATGAATCCAGGATTAGTAAAGGAAAAAAATGACACTGTCCCTGCCTATGCTTCTCTTTCCCTGCTCCGGAACACACTACAAAAGGCCGCCGCGCTGGCGGCCTTTTATAGTGTGGGGCGTGTACTAAACCCCCTCAGCAATAATTGGCCACAGGCATCCTGCCTGTGGCCAATCATTGCTCTCCTCGCTGCCGGCGCTGTGATTGGCCAAGCATGCGGGGTCACAGTGCATGCTTGGCCAATCACAGTGCCTGGATGACACTGCGATGGCGTAGTGCATTGTGGGCCGTTCGCGTCACTCGAATTTGGCGCAAACGGCCCAAATCGTTCGATCTTCGTCGAACGATCGAACAGCCGATGTTCGAGTCGAACGTATGTTCGACTCGAACACGAAGCTCATCCCTAGTAAGGACTATAAATATATCCTTTTATTGTACAGTGCTGTAGCATATGTTGGTGCTTTATAAAGCAATAGGTTTATTAAATACACACTGTTGGAATTCTCTCTGGGTTTTTATTTACAGTAACTCAGTCTTCAAGGTAGCGTGAAGCCCCTCAGGCCTACATCACACACTGAATGGTAAAAGCATCTATAAAATGAACAGTGTGCGTTTTATTAATTATACATCACACCGCGCTAAACAGCTAATCTGTTCCCGGCATTCCGCTGACCTCTAAAGGTTGACAGACTTTCTTCACATTCTTCTCTGTCGTGTTTTCCTGCCTGTGTGTTCCCTTCCAGAGTCAGATTTTTGGAAAACGCAGAATTGGGGAATGCAGGGAAGTTATAGGAGATGTATAGCGCTGGAATGGGGTAGGAATCAATTTTGGCATTACAGACTCACCAGCTCCTCTCTGTGTATATGACGGACCGCGCAAAATTAGACACGTGCGGTTCTTTCCATTCCGAATAAATATTCGGACAACTTTTTCGTTATTCGGAGATTCGGATATATCCGAATACCCGAATTACAGTATAAACAAAATTTACCGAATGCTCCGAATAACGAAACGAATTTCGTCCGAATTTCCGAAATTTGAATTGAAATTCGAATCAAAATTTACATTGAACTCAAGTCGAATTCTAACTGTAAACATGTTTCTGAAATCAAAGACTGTGTGTGTAATTAGTGTACCATTTCAAAATAATGCTGTTTTTGTTAAGCCAAAGGTGATTTAAAAAGTCATTGTAATCATTTGATGATGATTTTTCTTTTGATTGTTCACTTTGCTGCATTCGAACTCGAAAAAAAAAAAATCGAAAGTTTTCGATTTGACCGATTCAAAATGTATTGATTTAAATATTTTGAATCAAAAAAATCAGTAAATTCGAAGAAAATTTTAAAAATGGACGGGCCGCCACTGACTGTAATAGTGTGGCAGACAATCTGACACTAACTGACGCTGGCTGGGGGGGGTACATTGACTGACAAACCGGCCACCACAAATGGGCCGCCACTGCCCCCTGTCATTGTTAAATTGTCTAATCCCTGTAATCTAGCAAAAGGACAATGGGTAGTTTGGGACTTTAATTATACCTCCGTGTTCACATCTACCATGTAGAAAAAAACTATCTTATATCATACAATTTATCTTAAAAAAGTTAGATTATCTTATATCATACAGATATTAAAAAAAAAAAAAAATATTTCATACAGTATAAAACCACATATTACTGTCTATAAAATACATTACAAAAATAAGCAAATTCAATCTTCTGAGAAGGTCAACACGTTTCGTTAATCATCTGCTTCATCAGAACTAACATCTAACATGAATATCTTTAAACAAGTAAATCACAAGTCAGAGATCATCGCTCTATTTGTAGGAAAAAAAAGGATGTAAATTTTGTTTGGGTACAGCGTCGCACGACCGCGCATTTGTCAGTTAAAATGCTGTATCGCAAAAAATGGCCTGGTCATTGAGCAGCCAAATCTTCCGGGGCTGAAGTGTTTAAAGTCCCAAACTACCCATTGTCCTTTTGCTACTATACCTGGGATGATACCCAATTGTTCACACCTTTCAGGCTAATTGCACTCCTTCCCACAAACTCGTGATACATCCCTGTAAACCAGGGGGTCTCAAACTGGCGGCCCTCCAGCTGTTGCGAAACTACAAGTCCCATGAGGCATTGCAAGGCTGGCAGCTACACGCATGACTCCTACAGGCAGAGGCATGATGGGACTTGTAGTTTTGCAACAGCTGGAGGGCCTCCAGTTTGAGACCCCTGCTGTAATCTGATACATTCTGCTGGAGAGCTTGTGCTTTTGAAAAACAGCAGATTTGCTGGCTGGATCACCAGTGGAAAGTAGAAGAAAGATAGCCTAATAAAGAAAACAAATGCAGCCGTCACGTCTAAGAATTGGTAATTTGCAATATAATAAAATGTTTGCTTTTGGGGTTACTACTTTAAATGCAGCTTTCAGTGGAGCATATCTTTAACCACTTACGGACCGCCCGCCGCAGGAATACGTCACTACTTTGAAGAGGAATACCGTTGTTATGGTAGCAGCTAGCCTGGTATCCTCTTCTTTAGCGGGCGATCCTCTTTCAGATAAAAGTGGTCTCTGCGGCGGATATACTGCAAGGTCAATTTTATCGTCGGCGGGAGAGGGCCCCCCCGTTTACCAGAGCCGTCGGCAGCGGTGGAGGTGATCCAGTCCTGTCCCCTTGCTGGGTATGGAGAGTGAGGGGAAGATGGCCCCCAACCGTCTCCATATCACTGCAGGGCGGAAGCAACGTCAAAACGTCACTTCTGCCCAATGCTCTTAAAGGGACATTTTTTTTTTTTATTTACATAATTTTTTATATTGCACTTTAGTGTAAATATGAGATGTGAAGTCTTTTTGACCCCCAGATCTCACATTTAAGAGGACCTGTCATGGTTTTTTCTATTACAAGGGATGTTTACATTCCTTGTAATAGGAATAAAAGTGACCCAATTTTATTTGCTTTTTTAAAACAGTGTCAAAATAAAAAATGAAAAGTACAATAAATCAGTTTTTGTTTTTTTTTAAAGCGCCCTGTCGCGACGCACTCGCGCGCAGAAGCGAACGCATACGTTAGCAGCGCCCGCATATGAAAATGGTGTTCAAACCACACATTTTAGGTTTCGCCGCGATCATCAGAGCGAGAGCAATAATTCTAGCTCCTCTGTAACTCAAAACATGCAACCTGTAGAATTTTTGAAACGTCGCTTATGGACATTAAGGGTAAAAGTTTGTCGCCATTCCACGAGCGGACGCAACTTTGAAGCGTGACATGTTGGGTATCAATTTACAAGGCGTAACATTATCTTTCACAATATTAAAAAAAATTGGGCTAACTTTACTGTTGTCTTATTTTTTAATTCAAAAAAGTTTTTTTTTTTTTTCCAAAACAAAAAGCGCTTGTAAGACCGCTGCGCAAATACGGTGTGACAAAAAGTATTGCAACAACCACCATTTTATTCTCTAGGGTGTTAGAAAAAAATAAATAATGTTTGGGAATTCTAAGTAATTTTCCAGCAAAACAAACTGTTTTTAACTTGTAAACACCAAATCTCAGAAAGAGGCTCGGTCCTTGAGTGGTTAAAAGAAAATATAAAATATTCCACAACTACGTGTCGTCTAGCTTGGAAAGCCAGCGCTGCATTTCCCGTGGAATAAACATTTCTTGCAGCGCTCAGTGAGATGATTTCCTTCTGATATGATGAATGGGGCTGAGGCTTTTTTTTTTCCAATCGCTTCCAAATCAATCTATACGCACACGGCAATTATTTCCCGCCGCCTCTCCCATTTCCCGATGAAATGAACGCTTTCACGAAATTATCAAAACGTTCGCTGTATTTATGTGGAACGATTACACAGCGCTACAAACACTTCCCACCATATGCATTCCATAACAGGAAACTGATATTTGCTTTCCATGGAAAAAAAATGCCCTTCAATGTCCCCAACACAATGATACTCACACTGTGTGACGGTATATAGACTGCTGTCACCGATCCCCCTACCTGCCTATTATCATTCATAGATGTGTTCTGCCGTACCGACAGATCTGTCATTTCCTGCTAATTGTTATTTAGAGGTAAGAACGCTGACGGCTCAAGAAGAGAGGAAACAAAGAAATACATTTCTGTATCCATCATTTATACAGCTGTATGTAGTGTGATAACAAGCTCCATAATTACAGTGAGAGGGACACCCTTGTCACCACTAGAGGTCCCACTACACTCCGCATTCATCCCCAGTAAATCTTCCCAAGTATTAAAGGAAAATGTACAGTCCGTTATTTTGTATATATGTCGTCCAGTTACTGGGGGGGTAACAGGTTGCCTTGGATAAGTCAGTACTTCCTCAGCTTCAAGGATTTCCCAGCGGACTTTGGAGCTCCGCAACAGGGGAGAATTACTAAAACTGATGCACACAAAATCTGGGGCAGCTCTGCATAGAAACCAATCAGCTTCCAGGTTTTATTGCCAAAACTTAAATGAACAAACTGAAGTTAGAAGCTGATTGATTCCTTTGCATAGCTGCACCAGATTCTGTGTTCACCAGTTTTAGTAAATCTACCCCATATTGTTTTATTAACCACTTCAACACCGGGCTTTTTTTTACTTTTACCACCTCAATACCGGGCCTATTCTGGCACTTCTCTCCTACATGTACAAATCATCATTCTTTTACTAGAAAATTACTCAAAACCCCCAAACATTATATATGTTTTTGTTTTTTTTAGCAGACACCCTAGGGAATAAAATGACTGCCATTGCAACTTTTTTTCTTGCACGGTATTTGCGCAATCATTTTTCAAACGCCTTTTTTTTGGGGGAAAAAAAAATGGTTTAATGTATTAAAAAAATAACAAAACAGTAAAGTTAGTCCAATTTTGTTTGTAAAATATGAAAGATGATGTTGCGCCGAGTAAATAGATACCTAACATGTCACGCTTTAAAATTGCGCACACTCATGGAATGGCGCCAAACTTCGGTACTTAAAAATCTCCATGGGCGATGCTTTGAAAATTTTTACAGGTTACCAGGTTAGAGTTACAGAGGAGGTCTAGTGCTAGAATTGTTGCACGCGCTCTTACGCACGCGGCGATACCTCACATGTGTGGTTTGAACGGCGTTTACATATGTGGGCGGGATTTACGTGTGCGTTTGCTTCTGATCGCTATCTATTGGGGACAGGGGCGTTTAAAAAAAATTTTTATACATTTTTTTTTTTTTTTACACTTTTTTGATCACTTTTATTCCTATTACAAGGAACGTAAACATCCCTTGTAATAGGAATGTGTGTGACAGGTCCTCTTTATGGAGAGATGCGGGGTCAATAAGACCCCACATCTCTCCTCCAGGCTGGAAAGCATGAGATCGGGAAAAAAAATGTCACTGATCTCATGCTGACAGCCGCAATGGCGGCTTTGTTTACTTCTGAGAACCCGGGCGTGAGGTCATCACATCGCGCCCGGGCCTCCGACGGTCATAGAGATGACTGGTGACCATCTGGTCACCAGTCATCTCTATGCTTCCTATCCGGCGCCGGATGATTCATTCTCTGGGCCCCCGATGGCACGGGAGAGCCCGGAGAAGCACGTGTCGCAACGCTCAGGAACGGAGCTCGGCACTCGGCAGTGTGAATCGAGCGAGGAGACGGCTCGCTCACACAGCGGGGAGACATCGCAGGATCCAGGGAACAAGGTAAGTAACTTCCCTGTATCCTGCAATGCGATCGTGAGTCTGGCTCGGTGTTACCGCTTTAGGAACTGAAATCTCACCCCGAGCCTGACTCTGGAATACTGCTAGGCGGGTTAAGGGTTGATTTCCGTCAAGATTGACTGGTTTGATCTTCTTGCCATCCAAGGGACTTTCAAGAGTCATCTCCAACACCATAGTTTAAAAGCATCAATTCTTCAGCATTAAGCCTTTCTTATGGTCCAACTTTCACAGCTATCGGTTACTACTGGCAATACCAAAGCTTTAAATTTACGGTACTTTGTCGGTAGGGAGTGGGACAAAGTAGTTCAGTGCTGAAAAGCAAAAAATTCCCTGGTCATGAAGGGGGTAAAATCTTCCGGAGCTAAGATGGTGAAAGCAAACTTGCTACTTTATTCTGGATGGAAAAAGGAAAATGGAGGTGCTGGAATAATGTTGTACAGAGTGTTGAAAGATAATCTGGTTAGTTTGGGTGTTTTTTAGCAATTAATATACTGTCGATCATTCTTACGGATGCTTGAACAGGTCCCTTCAACTGAATAGTGTACTGACATTTTTTTTAAGAAGAGTTATCTTGGGTGAAACATGTGATGTCAAATTATTACCTTAATGATGACACATGTGAGCGAATTGTCATTATTTATCAGAATGTAGCATTTTCCAAAGAATTTCACTTGATATTTTATTAGCAGTGACCTTCACAAAGCCAGAGGCTGCGTCTGACAGTTTGACTCCACGGATGGATCGTCTGAAAAATAGAACAAATTTGTTAAAACAAAAGCGCTCCACAGACAGATACATTTTATTGTTACTTGGAAATATGCGAATGGTGGAAATCTACACTATATTACCAAAAGTATTGGGACGCTTGCCTTTACACGCACATGAACTTTAATGTAGGGCTGCAACTAACGATTATTTTCATAATCGATTAGTTGGCCGATTATTGTTTTGATTAATCGACTAATCGGTTAATAAACGTAAAAAAAAAAAAAAAAAGGTGATTTGCATATTTTTTTTTGGGCCAATTTGTTGTTGGGCAGATTACAAAACACAAATTGCCGCAAAAACACATTACATGCTTTTCTGCAGCTTCTCCATTGAAGTATATTAAACCAAAAAACTAAAATGGCACCGTTTTGCGTTAAAAAAAAAAGTCCTTGCCCTTTCCAAATACGCAGCAGCTGAAAAAATCATGGATGTGAACGTGTCCCATAGGAAACCATGTAAATGAACTGTAGTGTGTTTCTGCAAAAAACACAGAGGTGTGACCCGGGCCTGAGATGCTTAGTAACATAATGGGGTTAAAAAAACTAAAATTAGTACAAAAAGAGCAAATAATCGCTACTGTAAGGGGTTCATTTTTTACTGTAGGACAGGGAAAGTAATATTTACAGTAGAGATTTGGTCTTTTTGTACTATAAAGGGTTAATTTTAGTTTATTTTTAACCTCATTATGTTACTGGCCGATTAATCGATTATGAAAATTGTAATCGATTAATTTCATAATCGATTAGTTGCAGAGGCGTATCTAGTGAAAATGGCGCCTATGGCAAACACTGAAACTGCGCCCCTGTCAAAACATTTGAAACCCGTCTTTCAGATAATACTGTCAGTATATACAGGTATATAGTGAGAACAGTAGGTTAGTGGTTGGGACTTGCCTCACTTGGTTTGAATCTGGGCCAGGAAGCTATCTGCATGTAGTTTGCATGTTCTCTTGGTGTGGGCACACTCCAAAGCCATGTTGGTAGGTGATGGTCCCCTGTCTGTATAAAGTGGCAATCTACATGGGTGATCACCCCATGTCCGAAAAATGATCCAAGATGAGCAATGGCCTAAAATCTGCCAAGAGCTGGACAGGACTGAATGGAAGTATACATAGATATGTGTAGAGTCCTCTATGATTGTAGGGTCAGTTTTTAATGTGATCAGCCATGTACACTGCTGGGTACAATTCACCTACCTGCATGTGTTTGGAGTAGGAGAGGAACCACACAGGGAGAACATGCTAACTCCATGTAGCTAGTGTCCTGGGCAGGAATGGAGCCCAGTATATATAGGTAGACGTTGGTAGGTGGATACCTGCTTCTCCATGCTCTTCTTGCCCTCGCTGCCCACTATGGGTGGGGTGGGATCCTCTCACAGCTGGCACCCTCCAGCATGTAGAGCCTGGAGGGTCAGGTGCTCTGCTCTCCCTCGAAGCAGAAGAGGGAGAACCACTTGTCATGCTAACTGTTGGTCTTGGTGAGTTGCCCCCTCTTGGTGCCCTCTTTGCAGGCCAGGAGAGCTAGGTACAGAGTGTAACCCTCGTTATAGCACACACTCTTCTGCATGATCCCGAGCCACAGGACATAGCGATACTCGAGCAACGGTGCGATCAGTGCCCGGCACCCCGCACCATCTGTCCCCACCGATCACTCCGGGACAGCGCTGTGCCTCCGATTGCTGCACAAGTAGCCCCTGAATCTCCTGTTGCTGCGCTGTCACTCTGTCTTCTGTGCAACAGTGGTATCGCTGGCGTTCATATTTAGGGGGGGCACATGGGAGGGACAGGAACAAAAGTAGGGGGCCCAACTATATATATATATACATATACACACACACACACAGTGCCTTGAAAAAGTATTCATAACTCTTGAAATTTTCCACCTTTTGTCATGTTACAACCAAAAATTTATTTTATTGGGATTTTATGTAATAGACCAACACAAAGTGCCAGGTTAGGTGATATACAGTAGTGCCAGGCTAGAGTGGTAGAGTGCCAGGTTAGGATGGTAGTGTTAGGGTGGTATAGTGCCTGATTAGGGTGGTAGAGTGCCTGGTTAGGGTGGTAGAGTGCCTGGTTAGGGTGGTAGTGTGCCTGGTTAGGGTGGTAGTGTGCCAGGTTAGGGTGGTAGTGTGCCAGGTTAGGGTGGTAGAGTGCCTGGTTAGGGTGGTAGAGTGCCTGGTTAGGGTGGTAGTGTGCCTGGTTAGGGTGGTAGAGTGCCAGGTTAGGGTGGTAGAGTGCCAGGTTAGGGTGGTAGAGTGTCAAAGTAAATATATGACAACATGCTTAGATAAAAGAATACTGATCCTGATCCCCTCTTCCTCCATCACCTGCATTAAAAGCACAAATCTGCTGCAGAACCTTCTTCTCCCCCTCCCTGAACTTAAGTAAACATAAAGAAAAAAACTCACATGGCTGCTGGCACACTGAGGACTGATTCTGGCTTCTTCCTGGAAGTGAAGTCAAAATGTGGCGGGTGGGAGGGGCTGCAACATGAGCAACGTTTTATTGGCTGATGAGATGAGATGCAAATATCCCCCCTCCCTGTGATGGTCGGGAGTCGGGACACTCAAATATCATCATGTGAGCACTTCACACAGTACAGAGCGATTCTCTGTCTATCCCTCCAGCAGCTGAGAGCTTACAGGAGGGGAAGGGAGACACACACACACACACACAGAGAATCGCTCTGCAATTGCCGTGACTCTCGTTGTAATTGGGGAGTTGGGGAGGGGGGGATGGGCACAGATGTGCAACAACTCCGCTCTTCTCATGTGCAGCAACTTCCTCCCACTGCCCACCCGTATACACGGAGAGTGAGCGCCCACCCTGCAGGGAGAACATTGCTGGGATGTGCCGAGGGGGGGAGTCACCTGACCCACACACTAAACACTTTCCCAGACCTTCATGGAGAGGAGAGCACCGACTGTGTGCTTTGCTTGGGGTCATCTCTGAGCAGTGTGTAGACTGCCAGCCACTCACCAGTGCCCCCTTCATTTAGCGCCCATGGCACTTGCCATGTCTTGCCATACCCTGGATACGCCACTGATTAGTTGTCGATTAATCGATTAGTTGTTTCGGCCCAACTTTAATGGCATCCCAGTCTTAAGCCTCGTACACACGGCCGGTTTTCCCTGCAAGAAAACTGTTGGGAGAGCTTTTTGCAGAGAAAACCGTTCGTGTGTATGGTTTCTCGTCGGGAAAACTGCCGGGAATCTCGATGAGAAAAATAGAGAACCTGCTCTCTATTTTCTCATCGGGATTCTCGTCGGCCTGTTTCCCGACGAGAAAACCGTGTGTGTGTGTATGCTTACCTGTCTCCAGGTAAACCCGCGCATGCTCGAAAAGACTTTGACGCGTGCGCGGTAGCATACAAGGGTAGTGTAGGGTGTAGCAAGATGACGGCGACGGCATCGAATGTGACGAGCACATGCTCGTCGTAGTTGATGACGTCACCGCGTTCTTGCCATTCAAAACACAGGGCTTGGCAAGACAAGCTTGCCAGGAATCTCGACGAGAAAACCGACGTTTTTTTTCCCGACAAGATTTCCGCCCGTGTGTACGAGGCTTGAGTCCGTAAGGTTCAATATTGAGTTGGCCCACCCTTTGCAGCTAAAATAGATTCAACTCTTCTGGGAAGGCTGTCCACAAGATTTAGGAGTGTGTCTATCGGAATGTTTGACCATTCTTTCAGAAGCGCATTTCTGAGGTCAGGCACTGATGTTGGATGAGAAGGTCTGGCGTGCAGTCTCGGCTCTAATTCATCCCAAAAGTGTTCTATCGGGTTGAGGTCAGGACTCTGTGCAGGCCAGTCAAGTTCCTCCACCCCAAACTCATTTATCCATTTCTTTATGGACCTTGCTTTGTGCACTGTTGGAACAGGAAGGGGCCATCCCCAAACTGTTCCCACAAAGTTGGGAGCATGAAATTGTCCAAAATGTCTTGGTATGCTGACGCCTTAAAATTTCTCTTCACTGGAACTAAGGGGCCAAGCCCAACCCCTGAAAGACAACCCCACACCATAATCCCCTCTCCACCAAATGATTTGGACCAGTGCACAAAGCAAGGTCCATAAAGACATGGATGAGCGAGTTTGGGGTGAAGACTGCAAGTCCGGCCTTCTCCTCCAACATCAGTGCCTGACCTCACAAATGCACTTTTGGAAGAATGATCAAATATTCCCATAGACACCCTCCTAAACCTTGTGTTAAAGCTGCAAAGGGTGGGTCAACTCAATATTGAACCTTACAGACTAAGACTGGAATGCCATTAAAGTTCATGTGAGTTTTAAGGCAGGCGTCCCAATACTTTGGGTTATATATTGCATGTAGATGCCTAATTGTAATAGAGATATAAAAAGGAAATACATATCATGTTATTTGTATAAGTTGGCAGCAATGGGAGGGGGGTTACACACCACGGTACACTCATCCCTACCCCACGTGGACCCCCCATCATGTTTCTAAGGCTCTGCCATCCCACTTCCAGACCTGGGACTGGCATTACAAGTGCCACTGGGTGGTCAGGAGTAAGACCAGCAAACATCCACTGGCTGATCTCTCCTACCAAGTAAGAACCCGGAAGCAAAGTGCGCTACATCACTTCTGGGTTCAGCAGTCACTTTCCCTTTGGCCTGTGACGTCTCATGGATCCCCATGACTAAGCTCCAGAGGGCAGAGTGAAACGTGTTGGGGCAGGCCCGGACTGGGGCAAAAAATAGGCCCGGGCATTTTTAGACTGAGCAGCCAACTTTTCCAGGGACCCGGGGGAGAGGGGGAGTCGTTAGACATTCGCGGGGGTGGCTGGTGTCGGTCCTCCACACTGTAATGCAGGGAAACTGTGATATAAAGGGGACTGCACTGTAAAGGGGCACTGCAATGATTACAGTGCCCCTTTACAGTGCAGTCCCTTTTATATTAGTGTCCCAGTCCTATTGTGGCTATACAATGCTAGTACTGTCTGTCCTATTGTGCCCACACTGCCCAGTGACACTGACCTGCTCTCTCTCTGGTGGTGCTGGACAGCATGACGCTCTCTCTCTGGTGGTGTGGGTATAGCGTGGCTCTCTCTGGTGGTGCGGGTACAGCGTGGCTTTTTCTGGTGGTGCAGGTACAGCGTGGCCCTCTCTGGTGGTGTGGATACAGCGTGGCTCTTTCTGGTGCGGGTACAGCGTGGCTCTCTGGTGGTACAGGTACAGCGTGACTCACTCTGGTGGTGCGGGTACAGTGTGGCTCACTCTGGTGGTGCGGGTACAGTCCTCTCTTTCTTTTTCCATGTCTCCTGTAGTACCTGCTACAGTGTAGCACTCCTCATCTTATTTCCGGGTTTTCTCTTTCCCCCCCCCAGCAGAGTGCATGCTGGGGACTGTAGTCTGCTCCCTGCTGAGACCAATTTCTCTTTCCCGTGCTGCCGACATGAGAAGGGAAGGGGGGGCGAGCGGGGGACACATCCTGACAGCAGCCCCCTTGCCCCACCATGCGGACGCCCATGGCTGGAGGAGGAGGAGCAGAGAGCCGAACTGTCAGCACGGCTCTGAGGCTGAGCTGTGTGTGAGAGAGACACACAGCTCAGCCCTTGCAGCCGCTAGTTCCGCCAGAGATGACACAGGCATGGCCGCATAGCAGTAGGCGAGCGTGCCTGTGTTACCCATGTTCAGGCCGCGGTCGCCGCTTACCTCCCGCTGTGCAGCCTGATCATCAACATGCCACGGAGCGGGCGGCCCCGGCCCACCGGGCAAATGCCCGGTCTGCCCTATGGCCAGTCCGGGCCTGGTTGGGGGTGTGGCCAGGTGGGGGTCCAGGCTGAGGTTGCCACTCATCTCTGTAGGACACCATAGATGTGCGGCGTCCAGGGGTCTCTCCCTTTCTTGAAGTCTCATAAAAGAGAACCTGTCACAACAAAATAGTATCACATAGGAGACTTTTGGTCCTTTATGTTTTAAAAAATAAAAATTAGTGAAAATAAAATGAAAAAAATTAAAGTTACATCCAAGTACTTAACCCTCCCCAG
Organism: Rana muscosa; assembly: GCA_029206835.1. NCBI lineage: Eukaryota > Metazoa > Chordata > Amphibia > Anura > Ranidae > Rana > Rana muscosa. Next base: position 431,433,393 of record CM055118.1, on the reverse strand, counting down.
ATTTTTGAGCCCCACATTTATGCACATACGAACATAAACACACATTAGGGGTGGCTACAAAAGAGCTGATTGTGCTACACATGTTACATATCACTGTGCATGCCGGAGTGATAGCAATACCACTAGGCCCATTACTCACAATAAAAAAAAAAGTCCTGCTTTTAACCCTTACTCTGCCATGTCTGTATGTTGTATGGACCTGACAGCGGGGGGTTGGGTTTACACACACTCCTGATGGCTGCAGCCCCGGGATTGTGTGTAAATCTGAGTCTGACAAGCCGACTGCCTGTCAGGTGGAAGCATTCCTGGCAGCTGTGCTTCCACCTGATTGCTTCCACACCCCCCACCCCCGGTAATGTGTGATCCCTCCCCGCTATGTGTCCCAGGCTCCGCTTGCCTCCCCTGGGGGACCGGGACCGGCATAGCAGGTGTCATCAGGTAGGAGGGAGGGAGCAGAGCGGCCGCTCTCCTCCCTTTCTTGTTGCTGTCAGACAGTATGGCAGCAGTGGCGGCTGGTGCTCCAGCCAGGGGGGTAGACAAACAAACCAGCCGATCCCCACCCCCCCCCCCATGCGGGTGGTACACACGCGGTCGGGCTCTCAATCGGCGCCGTTGCAGAGCACTGAGAGAACGCTCTGGGCGGCCATCTCCCAAGTTCCATATCTTCCTGTACATCCTCCCCCCTGTCCAGCCAATATGGTCGCTTCTCCTCTCGGCCAATTGCGCTCCTCCTGCTTCCTGATTGGCCGGGAGGAGAACCAGGAAGACAATAGCGAAAATGTATTCGCTATTGTCACACAACTGGGTAGGCTCGGGGCACAGTGCTCTGCGCCCCGAGCCCACCTTTGTTTGAAGCCAATTAGAGCCTCAGGCTCTAATCACGTTTTAAAAAAAAAAAAACATTGGAATCCATTCATCCGGTGCCCTGGATTATGGGGCACAGGGGCGCATGGATTAGGGGGGCGGCGCCCCTGTACCCCATATGGACGGGCCGCCACTGTATGGCAGGGAAAGAATCAAATGCAGTGTAATGTGCATTGCATTACATTCAGCGAAGCGCAGGGAAGTCATGCAGGGTCTTTTAGACCCCGTGTGTCTCATTAAAAAGAACCCAAAAATCATCACCTAGGGGACTTTTGGTCCCCTAGGTGATGAAAAAAAAAAATATTTAATAAATGTATATTTTTTTAATTGTAAAAAATTGAAGTTACATTCAAGCACATATAAACACACATATGAGCGGAAACGCGCGTCGGGGGTGCCTAAACGTATAAAAACGTTGATTGCGATATTGCAATATTTCTGGCACCAGACCTCCTCCATAACACCAAACTGATGGCCCATGGGGGCTTTTAAAAGTGTTGCATATGGAAAATATAGAGTACTGAAATTTGTCGCCGTTTTAAGGTTTGAAATTTGAGTTATCTATTTACTTGGTACAATCTCATCTTATATATTTTACAAAAAAAAAATTGGGTAATTTATTGCATTTTTGTGCCCTAAAAATAACTTTAGTGTATTTTTTACTGACATTTTGCAGTAATATTGTGTGACATAAAAAATTGCAACTACCACTATTTTAATCTCTAGGGTTTCTGTTTTCAGAAAATATAAAGTGTTTTGGGGGTTTATGCAATCTTCAGGCCTAAAATCTTTTTTTAAACATGTGTGCAAAGAACGCAAAAACAGCTCGGGCAGCAAAAACTTAAAGTGGAGCTCCACCCTAAATAGCAACTTTTGCTATTTGGAACCCTCCCCCCCTCCGGTGTCACAATTGACACCTTTCAGGGGGGAGGGGGGGTGAAGATACCTGTCTAAGACAGGTATTTTCACCCACATCCGGGAGTCCTCTCTCCGGGAATCTGCGGGAGTTACGTCACTTCCCGCAGACTTCCCTTGGTGTTCTGGGAGACACTCGGCTCCCAGAACACAGGAGCACCAATCAGAACGGCGCAGCGCGACTCGCGCATGCGCCGTAGGGAACCGGGCATGAAGCCGCAGGGCTTCACTTCCTGGTTCCCTCAGCGAGAATGGCAGAGGGAGCAGCAGAGCGAAGAGCGATCGATCGTCCTCTGCTGCGGACGTCGCTGGACTCCAGGACAGGTAAGTGTCCAAATATTAAAAGCCAGCAGCTGCTGTAGCTGTAGCTGCTGGCTTTTAATATTTTTTTTTCCGGTGGAGCTCCGCTTTAAAGCACTGTTTATAGAACATTTTGGGCAATGGCGGTGCGTCCATTAAGTGCGAACGGGCACCGTCACCTCACACCAGCCACCCCCTCTATGACTAAATGGATAGATTCATGCATTGCAATGCATGAATCTATCCATGGCCGCTGCCGCCACCCCCTATTCAGGCGTCCAGGCCCTTTTCAGATGCCGGGCGTCTGAATTACAGCGGCGGGGGTGTATTTTTGAAGCACCTGATTAGAGCCATAGGGTCTAATAGTAAGGTGACCAGATTTTTAAAATGAAATCCGGGGACATATTTTTTTTTACTAGTAATGGCAACTCTCTGTCCGTTGCCACCTGCCTTACAGCCTGGCAAGTCTTACTCTCCAGGCCCCTCGGCTACTACTGGGTGGGGTGCGGAGGAAGATCACTCCGCCAGGGAAGGCAAGGAGATAAGCAGGCAGGTGGCTGGCCGGGACTTGAGCCAAGGCAGAAGAACATGCGAGCGGAGCTGAATGGGCACCCGAAACTGAAGAAATATCTCCTCCGCTCCGACCAGCACATGATCATCAGAAAGGGGCACAGATAATGGAAAAAAAATTCACCCCTCCTAAGCTAGCAAAACTGGGGACAGACTTGTTCCAGGGACAGTGTCCTCAATCCGGGACTGTCCCCGGAAACCGGGGATGTCTGGTCACCCTATCTAATAGGCTTCAAAAAAGGTGAACTCGGAGCGCAAATCATTGCGCTCGGAGTCCACCCAGGTGTGTTAGAAAAGCGAATGAATATTCGCTTTGCTTACACTGAACCGCCTCTCCGCCAATCAGGAAGCGCGGGTCTGTTACCCATCACCTGATTGGCTGAAAGGACAGGCGCTGCGCGATTGGACCCCTATCAGGAGGCGGGGAGGAGCCGCATGGAGGACACAGCTCGCTGCTGCTAGGTCCCACAGCTCGCAGCCGTCACCCGCTGCCTGACCCACAGTGGCGTATCCAGGGTATGGCACTCCATGGCAAGTGCCATGGGCGCCCTGGGGGGGGGCGGCAAAATTAACTGAACAAAAAAAAAAAATCCCACTCGCACCTGTCCTCCTGCGGGCCGCCTCCCGCACTATAGCACCCGGTGGCGGCATAGCACTTCACTTTTAAGTACTGTCTTACTTGGCTGATGGCAGTGTTTGGAGAGTGACAGGCGCGGGCGCCCCCATGCTTGTAGAGGAAGTGGAACCGTCCACTACGTCTCCGACTGTCATTTGGCTAATTGGGGGAGGCGGAGCTTTCCTCCTCTGCGCTGCTTCAGTCTTCTCCCCGAGCGGGTCGATGACGTCACGTGAGGTGAGGTCGCCGTCGCTGAGGAGGAGAACTGTCTTCAAGTTCTGTTCAACTGAACTGACAATTGGACCCTGCTGGAACCCGAACCCCTAAGCCAGGCCGCAACTGCAGCAGGTACTAGTCACAACAAGTGACCCCATGTATGTGATGTATGAATCTCTAATCTCTAAGATGAGCAATGTCTCCTTCTTCATATGGATGTGTGCCAGGCCAGCCCAACAGCCAAGCAGCCAATCAAGTATACTGTAGTGCCTGCTTGCTCAATATGGATTAAATAAATTGTAATTATGCATAGCCATAGATATCATAAAGTGATTTGTGCAAGTAGTACCTGCTGTTGCACAGATCACTTTATTTATGATATCTATGGCTATGCATAATTACAATTTATTAAATCCATATTGAGCAAGCACTATATTTGATTGGCTGCTTGCTTCTGTTTGGGCTATTTTCACACTGGGGCGTTGCGCCGTCGGCGGTAAAGCACTGTCGCTAGCGGGACGCCTCAAAGATGCAGACTTTTTTGAGCGTCCTGCCAGCGCACCGCTAGCGGCCCAAAAAGGGTTAAAACCGCCCACAAAGCGCCACTGCAGTGGCGCTTTGCTGGCGGTTCGGCGGCGCTGCCCATTGATTTTAATGGGCAGGGGCGCATTAGAAGCAGTGTGTACACAGTCCCTACAGTGCCTCAAAGATGCGGCTAGCAGGGCTTTTTTGAGCGTCCTGCCAGCGCACCGCTCCAGTCTGAAAGCCCTTGGGCTTTCACATTGGAGTGAAAAAAGAGGCTCTTTCAGGGTGCTTTGCAGACGCAATTTTGTAGCGCTGTAGCACCTGCAAAGCACCTCAGTGTGAAAGCAGCCTAAGACCCCTTTCTCACTGAGGCGCTTTGCAGTCGCTATAACGCTAAAAATAGCGCCTGCAAAGCGCCCTGAAAGAGCGGCTCCATTCACTCCAGTGTGAGAGCCCGAGGGCTTTCACACTGGAGCGGTGCGCTAGCAGGACATTAAAAAATGTCCTGCAAGCAGCATCTTTGAGGCGCTGTAGGAGCGGCTCCTAAAGCGCCCCTGCCCATTGAGATCAAAGCGGCACTTTGCGGGCATTTTTTTTTTACCTTTTCTCGGCTGCTAGCAGGGGTTAAAAGACCCCCCGCTAGCGGCTGAATAGCGCCGCAAAAACGGGTGCTGGTAAGGCCGCATTTATGGGTGCTGATGTTACTGCATTTATGGGTGCTGATGTTACTGCATTTATGGGTGCTGATGTTACTGCATTTATGGGTGCTGATGTTACTGCATTTATGGGTGCTGATATTACTGCATTATGGGTGCTGGTAAGGCCGCTTTTATGGGTGCTGATGTTACTGCATTTATGGGTGCTGATATTACTGCATTTATGGGTGCTGGTAAGGCCGCATTTATGGGTGATGGTATGGCCGCATTTATGGGTGCTGATGTTACTCCATTTATGGGTGCTGATGTTACTGCATTTATGGGTGCTGATGTTACTGCATTTATGGGTGCTGATGTTACTGCATTTATGGGTGCTGATGTTACTCCATTTATGGGTGCTGATTAGGGATGAGCTTCGTGTTCGAGTCGAACATACGTTCGACTCGAACATCGGCTGTTCGATCGTTCGACGAAGATCGAACGATTTGGGCCGTTCGCGCCAAATTCGAGTGACGCGAACGGCCCACAATGCACTACGCCATCGCAGTGTCATCCAGGCGCTGTGATTGGCCAAGCATGCACTGTGACCCCGCATGCTTGGCCAATCACAGCGCCGGCAGCGAGGAGAGCAATGATTGGCCACAGGCAGGATGCCTGTGGCCAATTATTGCTGAGGGTGTTTAGTACACGCCCCACACTATAAAAGGCCGCCAGCACGGCGGCCTAGTGTAGTGTGTTCCGGAGCAGGGATAGAGCAGCATAGGCAGGGACAGTGACTGTTATTTCTTTCTTGCTTAACCTGGATTCCTTTAGTTTAGGGAAAGAGAAGGATAGGTAGGGAGAGTGTCAGTGTGTTTTGTGCTTGTGCTATAGTGTGCTTAAAAAAAACATTTATTCTAGGGACAGAAAACTGTAGGTAGGGACAGTGTCAGTTTCTTTCACTCTGCAAGTCCTTGTTTCCAGGGACCTGGAAGGACAGTGAGTGAATTGTCCTTGTGCTATATTGTGCTTAAAAAAACATTTATTCTAGGGACAGAAAACTGTAGGTAGGGAGAGTGTCAGTTTCTTTCACTCTGCAAGTCCTTGTTTCCAGGGACCTGTAAGGACAGTGAGTGAATTGTCCTTGTGCTATATTGTGCTTAAAAAAAACATTTATTCTAGGGACAGAAAACTGTAGGTAGGGAGAGTGTCAGTTTATTTCACTCTGCAAGTCCTTGTTTCCAGGGACCTGGAAGGACAGTGAGTGAATTCTCCTTGTGCTATATTGTGCTTAAAAAAAACATTTATTCTAGGGACAGAAAACTGTAGGTAGGGACAGTGTCAGTTTCTTTCACTCTGCAAGTCCTTGTTTCCAGGGACCTGTAAGGACAGTGAGTGAATTGTCCTTGTGCTATATTGTGCTTAAAAAAACATTTATTCTAGGGACAGAAAACTGTAGGTAGGGAGAGTGTCAGTTTCTTTCACTCTGCAAGTCCTTGTTTCCAGGGACCTGTAAGGACAGTGAGTGAATTGTCCTTGTGCTATATTGTGCTTAAAAAAAACATTTATTCTAGGGACAGAAAACTGTAGGTAGGGAGAGTGTCAGTTTATTTCACTCTGCAAGTCCTTGTTTCCAGGGACCTGGAAGGACAGTGAGTGAATTCTCCTTGTGCTATATTGTGCTTAAAAAAAACATTTATTCTAGGGACAGAAAACTGTAGGTAGGGACAGTGTCAGTTTCTTTCACTCTGCAAGTCCTTGTTTCCAGGGACCTGTAAGGACAGTGAGTGAATTGTCCTTGTGCTATATTGTGATTAAAAAAAACATTTTTTCTAGGGACAGAAAACTGTAGGTAGGGAGAGTGTTTTTTTTCTTTCACTCTGCAAGTCCTTGTTTCCAGGGACCTGTAAGGACAGTGAGTGAATTGTCCTTGTGCTATATTGTGCTTAAAAAAAACATTTTTTCTAGGGACAGAAAACTGTAGGTAGGGAGAGTGTTTTTTTTCTTTCACTCTGCAAGTCCTTGTTTCCAGGGACCTGTAAGGACAGTGAGTGAATTGTCCTTGTGCTATATTGTGCTTAAAAAAAACATTTATTCTAGGGACAGAAAACTGTAGGTAGGGAGAGTGTCAGTTTATTTCACTCTGCAAGTCCTTGTTTCCAGGGACCTGGAAGGACAGTGAGTGAATTGTCCTTGTGTTATATTGTGATTAAAAAAAACATTTTTTCTAGGGACAGAAAACTGTAGGTAGGGAGAGTGTTTTTTTTCTTTCACTCTGCAAGTCCTTGTTTCCAGGGACCTGTAAGGACAGTGAGTGAATTGTCCTTGTGCTATATTGTGCTTAAAAAAAACATTTATTCTAGGGACAGAAAACTGTAGGTAGGGAGAGTGTCAGTTTATTTCACTCTGCAAGTCCTTGTTTCCAGGGACCTGGAAGGACAGTGACTGAATTGTCCTTGTGCTATATTGTGATTAAAAAAAACATTTATTCTAGGGACAGAAAACTGTAGGTAGGGAGAGTGTCAGTTTATTTCACTCTGCAAGTCCTTGTTTCCAGGGACCTGTAAGGACAGTGAGTGAATTGTCCTTGTGCTATATTGTGATTTAAAAAAACATTTTTTCTAGGGACAGAAAACTGTAGGTAGGGAGAGTGTTTTTTTTCTTTCACTCTGCAAGTCCTTGTTTCCAGGGACCTGTAAGGACAGTGAGTGAATTGTCCTTGTGCTATATTGTGCTTAAAAAAAACATTTATTCTAGGGACAGAAAACTGTAGGTAGGGAGAGTGTCAGTTTATTTCACTCTGCAAGTCCTTGTTTCCAGGGACCTGGAAGGACAGTGAGTGAATTGTCCTTGTGTTATATTGTGATTAAAAAAAACATTTTTTCTAGGGACAGAAAACTGTAGGTAGGGAGAGTGTTTTTTTTCTTTTACTCTGCAAGTCCTTGTTTCCAGGGACCTGTAAGGACAGTGAGTGAATTGTCCTTGTGCTATATTGTGCTTAAAAAAAACATTTATTCTAGGGACAGAAAACTGTAGGTAGGGAGAGTGTCAGTTTATTTCACTCTGCAAGTCCTTGTTTCCAGGGACCTGGAAGGACAGTGACTGAATTGTCCTTGTGCTATATTGTGATTAAAAAAAACATTTATTCTAGGGACAGAAAACTGTAGGTAGGGAGAGTGTCAGTTTATTTCACTCTGCAAGTCCTTGTTTCCAGGGACCTGGAAGGACAGTGAGTGAATTGTCCTTGTGTTATATTGTGATTAAAAAAAACATTTTTTCTAGGGACAGAAAACTGTAGGTAGGGAGAGTGTTTTTTTTCTTTCACTCTGCAAGTCCTTGTTTCCAGGGACCTGTAAGGACAGTGAGTGAATTGTCCTTGTGCTATATTGTGATTAAAAAAAACATTTTTTCTAGGGACAGAAAACTGTAGGTAGGGAGAGTGTTTTTTTTCTTTCACTCTGCAAGTCCTTGTTTCCAGGGACCTGTAAGGACAGTGAGTGAATTGTCCTTGTGCTATATTGTGCTTAAAAAAAACATTTATTCTAGGGACAGAAAACTGTAGGTAGGGAGAGTGTCAGTTTATTTCACTCTGCAAGTCCTTGTTTCCAGGGACCTGGAAGGACAGTGACTGAATTGTCCTTGTGCTATATTGTGATTAAAAAAAACATTTATTCTAGGGACAGAAAACTGTAGGTAGGGAGAGTGTCAGTTTATTTCACTCTGCAAGTCCTTGTTTCCAGGGACCTGGAAGGACAGTGAGTGAATTGTCCTTGTGTTATATTGTGATTAAAAAAAACATTTTTTCTAGGGACAGAAAACTGTAGGTAGGGAGAGTCAGTTTATTTCACTCTGCAAGTCCTTGTTTCCAGGGACCTGTAAGGACAGTGAGTGAATTGTCCTTGTGCTATATTGTGCTTAAAAAATACATTTATTCTAGGGACAGAAAACTGTAGGTAGGGAGAGTGTCAGTTTATTTCACTCTGCAAGTCCTTGTTTCCAGGGACCTGGAAGGACAGTGACTGAATTGTCCTTGTGCTATATTGTGATTAAAAAAAACATTTATTCTAGGGACAGAAAACTGTAGGTAGGGAGAGTGTCAGTTTATTTCACTCTGCAAGTCCTTGTTTCCAGGGACCTGGAAGGACAGTGAGTGAATTGTCCTTGTGTTATATTGTGATTAAAAAAAACATTTTTTCTAGGGACAGAAAACTGTAGGTAGGGAGAGTGTTTTTTTTCTTTCACTCTGCAAGTCCTTGTTTCCAGGGACCTGTAAGGACAGTGAGTGAATTGTCCTTGTGCTATATTGTGACTAAAAAAAACATTTTTTCTAGGGACAGAAAACTGTAGGTAGGGAGAGTGTTTTTTTTCTTTCACTCTGCAAGTCCTTGTTTCCAGGGACCTGTAAGGACAGTGAGTGAATTGTCCTTGTGCTATATTGTGCTTAAAAAAAACATTTATTCTAGGGACAGAAAACTGTAGGTAGGGAGAGTGTCAGTTTATTTCACTCTGCAAGTCCTTGTTTCCAGGGACCTGGAAGGACAGTGACTGAATTGTCCTTGTGCTATATTGTGATTAAAAAAAACATTTATTCTAGGGACAGAAAACTGTAGGTAGGGAGAGTGTCAGTTTATTTCACTCTGCAAGTCCTTGTTTCCAGGGACCTGGAAGGACAGTGAGTGAATTGTCCTTGTGTTATATTGTGATTAAAAAAAACATTTTTTCTAGGGACAGAAAACTGTAGGTAGGGAGAGTGTTTTTTTTCTTTCACTCTGCAAGTCCTTGTTTCCAGGGACCTGTAAGGACAGTGAGTGAATTGTCCTTGTGCTATATTGTGATTAAAAAAAACATTTTTTCTAGGGACAGAAAACTGTAGGTAGGGAGAGTGTTTTTTTTCTTTCACTCTGCAAGTCCTTGTTTCCAGGGACCTGTAAGGACAGTGAGTGAATTGTCCTTGTGCTATATTGTGCTTAAAAAAAACATTTATTCTAGGGACAGAAAACTGTAGGTAGGGAGAGTGTCAGTTTATTTCACTCTGCAAGTCCTTGTTTCCAGGGACCTGGAAGGACAGTGACTGAATTGTCCTTGTGCTATATTGTGATTAAAAAAAACATTTATTCTAGGGACAGAAAACTGTAGGTAGGGAGAGTGTCAGTTTATTTCACTCTGCAAGTCCTTGTTTCCAGGGACCTGGAAGGACAGTGAGTGAATTGTCCTTGTGTTATATTGTGATTAAAAAAAACATTTTTTCTAGGGACAGAAAACTGTAGGTAGGGAGAGTGTTTTTTTTCTTTCACTCTGCAAGTCCTTGTTTCCAGGGACCTGTAAGGACAGTGAGTGAATTGTCCTTGTGCTATATTGTGATTAAAAAAAACATTTTTTCTAGGGACAGAAAACTGTAGGTAGGGAGAGTGTTTTTTTTCTTTCACTCTGCAAGTCCTTGTTTCCAGGGACCTGTAAGGACAGTGAGTGAATTGTCCTTGTGCTATATTGTGCTTAAAAAAAACATTTATTCTAGGGACAGAAAACTGTAGGTAGGGAGAGTGTCAGTTTATTTCACTCTGCAAGTCCTTGTTTCCAGGGACCTGGAAGGACAGTGACTGAATTGTCCTTGTGCTATATTGTGATTAAAAAAAACATTTATTCTAGGGACAGAAAACTGTAGGTAGGGAGAGTGTCAGTTTATTTCACTCTGCAAGTCCTTGTTTCCAGGGACCTGGAAGGACAGTGAGTGAATTGTCCTTGTGTTATATTGTGATTAAAAAAAACATTTTTTCTAGGGACAGAAAACTGTAGGTAGGGAGAGTGTCAGTTTATTTCACTCTGCAAGTCCTTGTTTCCAGGGACCTGTAAGGACAGTGAGTGAATTGTCCTTGTGCTATATTGTGCTTAAAAAATACATTTATTCTAGGGACAGAAAACTGTAGGTAGGGAGAGTGTCAGTTTATTTCACTCTGCAAGTCCTTGTTTCCAGGGACCTGGAAGGACAGTGACTGAATTGTCCTTGTGCTATATTGTGATTAAAAAAAACATTTATTCTAGGGACAGAAAACTGTAGGTAGGGAGAGTGTCAGTTTATTTCACTCTGCAAGTCCTTGTTTCCAGGGACCTGGAAGGACAGTGAGTGAATTGTCCTTGTGTTATATTGTGATTAAAAAAAACATTTTTTCTAGGGACAGAAAACTGTAGTTAGGGAGAGTGTTTTTTTTCTTTCACTCTGCAAGTCCTTGTTTCCAGGGACCTGTAAGGACAGTGAGTGAATTGTCCTTGTGCTATATTGTGATTAAAAAAAACATTTTTTCTAGGGACAGAAAACTGTAGGTAGGGAGAGTGTTTTTTTTCTTTCACTCTGCAAGTCCTTGTTTCCAGGGACCTGTAAGGACAGTGAGTGAATTGTCCTTGTGCTATATTGTGCTTAAAAAAAACATTTATTCTAGGGACAGAAAACTGTAGGTAGGGAGAGTGTCAGTTTATTTCACTCTGCAAGTCCTTGTTTCCAGGGACCTGGAAGGACAGTGACTGAATTGTCCTTGTGCTATATTGTGATTAAAAAAAACATTTATTCTAGGGACAGAAAACTGTAGGTAGGGAGAGTGTCAGTTTATTTCACTCTGCAAGTCCTTGTTTCCAGGGACCTGGAAGGACAGTGAGTGAATTGTCCTTGTGTTATATTGTGATTAAAAAAAACATTTTTTCTAGGGACAGAAAACTGTAGGTAGGGAGAGTGTTTTTTTTCTTTCACTCTGCAAGTCCTTGTTTCCAGGGACCTGTAAGGACAGTGAGTGAATTGTCCTTGTGCTATATTGTGATTAAAAAAAACATTTTTTCTAGGGACAGAAAACTGTAGGTAGGGAGAGTGTTTTTTTTCTTTCACTCTGCAAGTCCTTGTTTCCAGGGACCTGTAAGGACAGTGAGTGAATTGTCCTTGTGCTATATTGTGCTTAAAAAAAACATTTATTCTAGGGACAGAAAACTGTAGGTAGGGAGAGTGTCAGTTTATTTCACTCTGCAAGTCCTTGTTTCCAGGGACCTGGAAGGACAGTGACTGAATTGTCCTTGTGCTATATTGTGATTAAAAAAAACATTTATTCTAGGGACAGAAAACTGTAGGTAGGGAGAGTGTCAGTTTATTTCACTCTGCAAGTCCTTGTTTCCAGGGACCTGGAAGGACAGTGAGTGAATTGTCCTTGTGTTATATTGTGATTAAAAAAAACATTTTTTCTAGGGACAGAAAACTGTAGGTAGGGAGAGTGTTTTTTTTCTTTCACTCTGCAAGTCCTTGTTTCCAGGGACCTGTAAGGACAGTGAGTGAATTGTCCTTGTGCTATATTGTGCTTAAAAAAAACATTTATTCTAGGGACAGAAAACTGTAGGTAGGGAGAGTGTCAGTTTATTTCACTCTGCAAGTCCTTGTTTCCAGGGACCTGGAAGGACAGTGACTGAATTGTCCTTGTGCTATATTGTGATTAAAAAAAACATTTATTCTAGGGACAGAAAACTGTAGGTAGGGAGAGTGTCAGTTTATTTCACTCTGCAAGTCCTTGTTTCCAGGGACCTGTAAGGACAGTGAGTGAATTGTCCTTGTGCTATATTGTGATTAAAAAAAACATTTTTTCTAGGGACAGAAAACTGTAGGTAGGGAGAGTGTCAGTTTCTTTCACTGTGAAAGTCCTTGTTTCAAGGGACAGAGAAGGACACCTGAAGGTAGCCCTTATTGCTTTTTTCCCATCTCCCTGCAGGCCATCTATTAGAATGTCTGGAAGGCAAACAAGGAGAGGCAGACAGTCAGGAGGCAATAAAAGAGGGCAAGCAGGCTCTGTGTCTGGGGGCAACAGTGCTGGTCGTGGACGCGGTGCATTGTCATCAGCACATGGCCATGGGACACGCTTGTCCTTCTTTTCGGCAGCTGGACATGTTGAGCCACATCATGCCGAAGACTTGGTAGAGTGGATGACCAAGCCCTCCTCCTCCTCCTCATCCTCTCTCACCCAGGCTCAGGGTACTGGAAAAGCAGCTGCCAAAGCGTCGTCTTCCCTGGTATCAATGTCAGACAAATCATCAGTCACTCCTTCCCTAGACCCACCATGTCCTCCTCCTGAGGAGTCCCCCGAACTGTTTCAGCACAGTGTTGGGTACATGCTCCAGGAGGATGCCCAGCGTTTCGAAGGGTCTGATGATGAAACCCAGCTAGAGGAAGGCAGTAGCGTGAGAGCAGACAGAGGGGATGCTCAAGAAGGACACCAATCTGGCAGTCATGTTCCAGCAGCTGCAGCATACTGCCAGATTGGCTCCAGTGATGAGGAGGGAGGGGATGATGAGGTCACTGACTCCACGTGGGTGCCTAATAGGAGAGAGGAGGAGGAGGAGGATGAGGAGGAGGCACATCTCCAACGAGGCAGGATGCCCTTTGGTGGCCAGCGTAAGGGCAGTACACCGACGGAATCACACCGCAGAGCTCCGCCTGTGCAGGGCGCTGCCTCTGCCCGTCATTCAAAAAGTTCTTTGGTGTGGGCCTTTTTTGAGGCTAGTGCATCAGATCGCACAGCTGCTGTTTGCAACATATGTCTCAAGCGTATATCGCGTGGCCAAAACATCAGCCGCTTGGGTACCACATGCCTGACCAGACATATGTTGACCTGCCATGCAGCTCGTTGGCAAGCCTACCTCAAAGACCCACACCAAAGAACAAAGCGGACCTCTCCTTGCACCGCATCAGCTGGGATCTCCAACCCCACTATAACTTCAGTCCTCTCTGAAACATGCACTGAGAGGAATGAAGGTGTAGAATTAGGTGTGTCACAGCCAAGTACTTGCGCCCACTCTGCTAGCAGTACACCGACGTCCGATTCTAGCAGGCAAATTTCCCTGCCCCAGCTGCTGGACCGTCGAAAGAAGTTCACTCCCAGCCATCCACATGCCCAGCGGTTGAATGCTAGCTTGGCTAAATTGCTAGCGCTTCAACTGCTGCCTTTTCAGTTGGTAGACTCGGCCCCCTTCCGTGAGTTTGTGCAATGTGCAGTTCCTCAGTGGCAGGTTCCCAAACGCCACTTTTTCTCACGGAAGGCTATTCCGGCTCTCTACCGGCATGTGGAAGGCAATGTCTTGGCCTCGCTGGACAGGGCGGTCAGCGGTAAGGTGCATATTACCGCTGACTCATGGTCCAGCAGGCATGGACAGGGACGTTACCTTTCTTTCACGGCCCATTGGGTCACTCTTTTGGCAGCTGGGAAGGATTCAGGACAAGGTGCAGTAGTGTTGGAGGTTGTCCCACCGCCACGCCTCCAAAATGCTACTACTGGTTGTGACACACCTCTCTCCTCCACCCCCTCCTCTTCTTCTTCCTCCATGGCCTCTTCCTGTGGTTTGTCCTATGAACCAGCGGTGCTCCGTAGCCGTTCACGGGGCTACGCAAGTACGCAGGCAAAAAGATGCCATGCCGTGCTTGCGCTGGTGTGTTTTGGGGACAGAAGCCACACTGGGGCAGAGGTCCTGTCTGCTCTGCAGGGCCAGGCCGAGAGGTGGTTGACGCCACGCCAGCTTAAGCCAGGAATGGTGGTTTGCGGCAATGGCACCAACCTCCTCTCCGCCCTCCGACAGGGACAACTGACCCATGTGCCCTGTGTGGCTCACGTCCTTAACCTGGTGGTGCAGCGCTTCTTGGGCAGGTACCCGGGCTTACAGGATGTCCTGAGGCAGGCCAGGAAAGTCTGTGTGCATTTCCGCAGATCTTATAATGCCAGTGCTCGCCTGGCTGAGCTGCAAAAGGAGTTGAACCTGCCCAAGAACCGCCTTATATGTGACATGCCCACCAGGTGGAACTCAACGTTGGCCATGCTGCAGCGGCTGCACACGCAGCAGAGGGCCATCAATGAGTACCTGTGCGACTACGGCACCAGGACAGGGTCAGGGGAGCTTGGTTTTTTTTCTCCACGCCAGTGGGGCATGATCAGGGATGCATGCACTGTCCTGGCACCATTTGAGGAGGCCACGAGGATGGTGAGCAGTGACAGTGCATGCATCAGTGACACTGTACCTCTTGTCCACCTGTTGGAGCACACGCTGCGTGGAATAATGGACAGGGCACTTGAGGCAGAACAGAGGCAGGAAGAGGAGGACTTCCTTGCCTCTCAAGGCCCCCTTTACCCAGACAGTGTTCCTTCTGTCCCACCCATCGCACAGGAAGAGGAGGAGGAGGAGGAGGAGGAGGAGGAGGAGGAGGATTGTGTCAGCATGGAGGTGGAGGCTGGCACTCAGCATCATCAGCAGCAGTCTTTTAGGGATGATTTACAGTCCCAAGAAACCAGTGGACTTGTACGTGGCTGGGAGGAGGTGGCTGCGGATCATGTCGTCCTTAGTGACCCAGAGGACTCCGGAGCGAATGCCTCAGCAAACCTACGCTGCATGGCCTCCCTGATCCTGCAAAGTCTGCGGAAGGATCCTCGTATTCTTCGGATCAAGGAGAGGGACCATTACTGGCTGGCCACTCTCCTTGATCCACGGTACAAGGGTAAGGTTGCGGACCTTATGTTACCGTCGCAGAGGGAGCAGAGGATGAGACAACTCCGGGAGGCCTTGCAGAAAGGTCTGTGCAACGCGTTCCCAGAGACTGGGAGGTTGCAAACTCCTGGTCCTGGACAACGAGTTGCTGAGGCTTCGGCCAGTCAAAGAAGGAGCGGTGGGGAAGGTGGCCGTCTGACCGATGCGTTCAGACAATTCTTTAGTCCGCAGCCCCAAAGTATGATCGGTTCCAGCAACCATCGCCAGCGTCTGATAAACATGGTGCAGGAATATCTAGGGGCAAGGTCAGACTTGGACACCTTCCCCACCGAAAATCCTCTGGCTTACTGGGTCTTGAGGATGGATCACTGGCCAGAGCTTGCACAGTATGCAATTGAGCTACTGGCCTGTCCTGCATCCAGCGTTCTTTCGGAACGCACATTCAGTGCTGCTGGAGGATTTGTCACGGATCACAGGGTGCGCCTGTCCACCGACTCGGTTGATCGACTGACTTTCATCAAGATGAACCAGTCTTGGATCACCACCAGCTACCACACACCTGATGCTGATATAACAGACTAATTGATTTTAACATGTCACATCCCTTCAAGACTGATGCTGATGCTGAGTGCCTGTGCTGTTATGTTGACTGGCTATCCTCCTCCTCCGAGTCCTCAATGATACGATTGATGATGATAGCTTGTAAGATCATTTTTGTTTATGGGTGCCGCCACCAGTGCCTAACGCCCAATTTTTCAGCCCCTGTTTAACAGGGGCGTGTAATTACAATTTTTGAAGCAATACTTTGCAACAGGGCTCATTGCTGTGCTCCAAGTACAGTATCTGTGAGGAGTTGCAGTGTTGTGCCACCAGTGCCTAACGCCCAATTTTTCAGCCCCTGTTTAACAGGGGCGTGTAATTACAATTTTTGAAGCAATACTTTGCAACAGGGCTCATTGCTGTGCTCCAAGTACAGTATCTGTGAGGAGTTGCAGTGTTGTGCCACCAGTGCCTAACGCCCAATTTTTCAGCCCCTGTTTAACAGGGGCGTGTAATTACAATTTTTGAAGCAATACTTTGCAACAGGGCTCATTGCTGTGCTCCAAGTACAGTATCTGTGAGGAGTTGCAGTGTTGTGCCACCAGTGCCTAAGGCCCAATTTTTCAGCCCCTGTTTAACAGGGGCGTGTCATTACAATTTTTGAAGCAATACTTTGCAACAGGGCTCATTGGTGTGCTCCAAGTACAGTATCTGTGAGGAGTTGCAGTGTTGTGCCACCAGTGCCTAAGGCCCAATTTTTCAGCCCCTGTTTAACAGGGGCGTGTCATTACAATTTTTGAAGCAATACTTTGCAACAGGGCTCATTGCTGTGCTCCAAGTACAGTATCTGTGAGGGGTTGCAGTGTTGTGCCACCAGTGCCTAAGGCCCAATTTTTCAGCCCCTGTTCAACAGGGGCATGTAATTACAATTCTTGATCTAATAATTCACAGCAGGGCCCATTGCTGCACCCACCAAGAGTAACTGTCAGGGCTTACAGTGTTGTGGCACCAGCACCACCATCAAAGGCCCAATTTTTACTACCACTGTTCAACAATTATATGTAATTAAAATTCCTGATATAATAGTTGACAGCAGGGCGTTCCAGCACCAACCAAGAGTAACTGTGAGTGCTTACAGTGTTGTGCCAACACCAACAACTAAGGGGCCTATTTCTGCAGAGTATATACGGCAGGTCCCTACTTTCAAACATCCAACTTACAAACGACTCCTACTTGCAAACGCAAGAAGACAACAGGAAGTGAGAGGAAATCTACCACTAGGAAGGAAAATTCTCTCCTGTAAGAATAAATATGGGAGAAAGGTGTCTCCTCTGTACTGATGCTTTATCAGCAATCCTTGTTTCAAGAAAAACACCACATTTCAAAAACAGTTGACATTGGGACGGAAAGTGAGGTGAAATGTTCTGAACAGGGGCACAGACAGCAAAACAAATGTTACAGGGGTGATAACCCTTACCTATGTTTTCCAAAAAGTTTAAAAATAGATTTTTGGTCTGGAGCTACACTTCAACAATGTACCTGTTCAAAATTACAAACAGACTCTACATAAGAACAAACCTACAGTCCCTGTCTTGTATGCACCGCCTGTATAGGGCTGTTCAGAGTATATAGGGCCTTTTTTATTTTATGTGCGGGGTTCCCCTTAATATCCATACAAGACCCAAAGGGGCTGGTAATGGGCTGGGGTAGGGGGGGGGGGTCATGGGGTAGCTATGCCATTTTTCTTAAAGAATTTCATCCATATTACCGGGACCAGACATTACATTAAAGCCGCAAGCAGTTTTAAATGGCTTTTTTTTCCTTTAGAAGTGTCATTTTGTGCAGGGACAGTTCTAAACACGGGAAACACGTGGCACTTCACAGGCATACTTTAGACACCCCCCAGGTACGATATTTAAAGGAATATTTGACTTTTTTTTTTTCACTTTATGCATCATTAAAATGACTGCTCCCGAAAAACGACCGTTTTTAAAACTTCTTTTTGCATTGATACATGTCCCCTGGTGCAGAACCCGGGTTCCCAAACCCTTTTTAGGACAATAACATGCATAATAGTTGTTATAATTAGCACTTTAGAATTCGAACGTTCGCATCCATTGTATTTAATAGGGTTCTAATGTTCGTTCGAACTTTCGGTCCGTTCGCGGGTTCTGGTGCGAACCGAACCCGGGGGTGTTCGGCTCATCACTAGTGCTGATATTACTGCATTATGGGTGCTGGTAAGGCCGCATTTATGGGTGCTGATGTTACTGCATTTATGGGTGCTGATGTTACTGCATTTATGGGTGCTGATGTTACTGCAATTATGAGTGCTGGTTACTACATTTATGGGTTCTGGTAAGGCTGCATTTATGGGTGGAGTAAGGGGTGGAGCCAGGGGGTCGGCAAAATGAGGTTTCGCCTAGGACGTCAACAATCCTCTCTGTCCTCATCACACTGCGTCCCTCTCTGTCTGTCCCCAGTGTCCCTCCCTGTCCCTGGCATCCCTCTCTGTCCTCATCGCACTGCATCCCTCTCTGTCTGTCCCCAGTGTCCCTAGATTGTGTGTTAGTGTGTGTCATTGTTTTTGTATGAGTTACTGTGTGCACCAATGTATTTTAATGAGTGTGAGTTGGCATCATCAGTGATTTTTGGATCAGTGTGTTCCCGCGGGCCATTGTGTGTGTGCCAGTCAGCATGTGTATCTGAGAGCATGTGTATGGGTCATTGTCAGTGAAAGTGTATGTATGTATATGTATGTGTATGTGTGTGTGTGTATATATATATATATATATATATATATATATATATATACCGTATTTATCGGCGTATAACACGCACTTTTTTCCCCTTAAAATCAGGGGAAAATCGTGGGTGCGTGTTATACGCCGATACTCACCTATCCCCGGCGATCTCCGCTGACTGTGAGCGATCGCCGCCGAGATACACATAGCCGAGTGTATTCGGCTATACTCGGCTTTTCTCGGCTCCGCTCACAGTCACGCCCAGTCGTGACTGTGAGCGAAGCCGAGAAAAGCCGATTATAGCCGAATACACTCGGCTATGTGTATCTCGGCTCCGCCCATCCCTGCGTTCTCAGCGACGTTCGCCGCGCTCCGCCCTGTATCAGCGGCGATCTCGGCGGCGCCAAATTTAAATTCAAGGCTGCACTGGACACTGGCAAGGCTGCACTGGACACTGGCAATGCTGCACTGGACACTGGGCAATGCTGCACTGGACACTGGGCAATGCTGCACTGGACACTGGGCAATGCTGCACTGGACACTGGCAAGGCTGCACTGGACACTGGCAAGGCTGCACTGGACACTGGCAAGGCTGCACTGGACACTGGCAAGGCTGCACTGGACACTGGGCAAGGCTGCAATGGACACTGGCAAGGCTGCACTGTGACAAGGCTGTAAATGACACTGGTAAGGCTGCATTTAAATGTAAATTTTTTTTTTCTTAAACTTCCCTCCTAAAAGTTTTTTTCCCTAAAATTCCCTGCTAAACTTGGGGTGCGCGTTATACGCCGGCGCGTGTTATACGCCGATAAATACGGTATATATATATATATATATATATATATATATAAATAATTATAATGTGTTCTTCTTTAAAATGACTAAAGAAAAAATTGGAGAGCCCAGTGACAGAATTGGAGAGCACCAGCCCTGACAGAACACTTCTATCAATCTTCAGGTGTAGTGCAAAACCATGAAACCCTTCTTGACGAGGAAGAAGGAAAGTGGAGCTGAAGGACGGAAGAGACGAAAGTTGGAGGTGGAGGAAGCCAAGAAGTCAAGCAAGTTCTAATGACCTTCTTTGAAAAGCCTGGAACAAGTTGTTCGACACCTTCCATGGAGTCCCCTGCACCTGCTACAAGTTTGTTAGAATCTGAAGGTGGATCAAGTAAAAATGCATCACACGCTGAGGAGGAAGTCAAGTCAGATAAATCCGAGTATGATGAGATTAGAACTGAGGAGGCCAGAGAGAACATGAACATGACAGGAGGGGAAGACAATGGTGGTGGTGCTGTGTTTATTGATGAGATTGAACCTGACGATACTGAACCTGGTGAATTGGATGGGGTTGAAGAGCCTCAAACTGTCTTACCAGAAGTTATTGAACACCATGACATTGGACTTCTGAAGTTCGACAAGGAATCTGGAAAAGCAATTCTGCCTGATGCATTAAGAACAGAAATAATAAAGCTGGGTTCAAAGTATTTCCAGAACAGTAAGGGGCCTTTCCTACCAACAAATAACCGCTCAATGAGCAAAACTTGGTTCAAGAGGAAATTGGGAAATGGTCGTGGTGAGGAAGTGACTCGCTCTTGGCTGGTCTATTCCCCTTTTAAAAAGTCTGCATTTTGTATCTGTTGTCTTCTCTATTCCCGGTCAGACCATCAGTCCTCATTGGAGCAGGAAAGTGGATTCATCCAATGGAAAGAACCTGAAAGGATCAGTGTTCATGAAAATGCTAAGAATCATCGGGAGTGCTTTACACAGTGAAAAGAAATGGAAAGAAATTTAGCTGAAAACAGGGGAGTTATTGACGTGGAACTTCAGTCACAGATTGAGAAGGAAAAGCAGAAGTGGCGTGATATCTTGAGGAGAATCCTTCATTGCATAAAATTCCTTGCGACTCAGAACCTGGCTTTGCGAGGACATAGGGAGTCACTTGAGCTGGGTGATGACTCCAACGTGGGAAATTTCCTTGGCCTGCTGAAACTACTGGCCATCTTTGACCCTGTTATGAAAGCACACCTCTGTCATGTGGAAAGTCATCCTGGATCCACGTCTTATCTTTCACCAGGTGTTCAGAATGAATTCATTCACATGATGGCATCTACTGTTCGCCAGAGTTTACTGAGCAGCATTCGTAAGGCCAAGTACTATGGTCTCATGTTTGACTCGACTCCTGATCAGGCACACCGTGAGCAGATGTCAGAAGTAGTGAGGTACGTGGAAGTTGACTTTGAGAGGAAAACTGTTCGTGTTAGAGAGTCCTTCCTTGGATTTATACAGATAAGCCAGAAGGATGCTGAGAGCTTGGTTGAAGACATCTTGAAACGGCTAGAGAAGGACGGAATGGAGCTACAGGATTGTCGGTCACAGTGCTATGACAACGCTGCTGTGATGGCTGGACACAAAAGTGGTGTTGATCAAAGAATAAGTGAGAAAAACAACCTGGCAGTGTTTGTGAATTGCAACAATCACTCACTCAACTTGGTGGGTGTACATGCAGCCAAGCAGGATACAATGATGGTCACGTTTTTTGGTACCATCGAAGCTCTCTGTGTTCTTCTCTCGTTCAACACAGCGCTGGGAAAAACTCAAAAACGCTGTGTCTATGGTAGTTAAGTTAGAGTCCGAAACAAGGTGGAGTGCAAGGACAGAAGCAGTGAAGCCCGTCAACAACTACTTTGAGGAGATAGTTCAAGTTCTGCAGGACATGACAGACAATGAAAATGAGACCAGTGAAACAAGAAGTGATGCAAGACAGCTGCATGTTGAGTTACGATTTTCCGACTTTGCTAGGATTTTGGAACAAAGTACTCATTCGCATTGACCGTATTCAAAAGAGGCTGCAGGATCCTAGCATGAACTTCCACGATGCTGCCCTGGATTTGAAAGCCCTCCGAGATAGTTTTGAAGATGACAGAGAAGTTTTAGTCAGTGAGTCACTCGAAGAAGGACTCGGTCTCTGTCAAGACTGGAATATTGAAGTTGAAAGGCGTCAGAGACGAAAGAAACGAATGCCTGGTGAGAACTTAAGAGATGCTGGGTTATCCGCCAAGGAGGAGATGGAAAGAGTCATGAAGGGAACACTCGACCGCCTTCACAGAGAAATGGATGAAAGGTTCACCCGTTTGCATGACACTGACGCCAAGTTTGGGTTCCTTCTCGATGTCGGGGGACTGTGTTCCGGCACCTACAATAACGACCTAAAAAAGAAGTGTGAAAATTTGGGCGAATTCTACAGCTCTGATGTTGATGGACAGCAGCTATATGAAGAAATTTTGGATTGCAGAATGTTGATATTAAGTCGTGCCAACATGAAAATATCAAGACCTAAAGAGCTTCTCGAATTTATTGTTCACTATGGAGATGAGTGTCTTCCCCAATCTTCGCATTGCTATTCAGATAATGCTAACTATTGCAGTTTCTATTGCCAGCTGTGAGAGATCATTTAGCAAGTTAAAACTAATACTTTCGTATTTGAGAGCCTCCATGGGTCAAGACAGACTCTGTGATCTTGCTCTGCTGAGTGTAGAAAGAGAAGAAACAGAAAAAACTGACTTTGAGCAGATCATAGACCAGTTTGCATCAGTGAAAGCAAGGAAGGTGCAGTTGTAATTTTTATGTAGTGCCAATCCATAATTTGTTAATTGGAAGATTAAAGAGTTTGACTTTTGTTAAGGCTATCTGAAAGATGGGTTTCAAATGTATTGACAGGGGCGCAGTTTCAGTTCTTGCCATAGGCACCATTTTCACTAGATACGCCTCTGCTGACCCACCACCGAGATAAGGTAAGTGCCGGGCAGACGGTGAGCAGGCGGGGG
The DNA here is from genome assembly GCA_029206835.1 of Rana muscosa. Taxonomy (NCBI): domain Eukaryota; kingdom Metazoa; phylum Chordata; class Amphibia; order Anura; family Ranidae; genus Rana; species Rana muscosa. The sequence continues at coordinate 431,411,150 of CM055118.1, read as the reverse complement.
TGGGGGTCACAGTGGCAACTTTTGATGGGCTCAGTTCAGCATTTAATGGGCACAGTGGCAGCATTTGATTGGGCACAATGGCAGCATTTGATGAGCACAGTGACAGCATTTGATGGGGAACAGTGACAGCATTTGATGGGGAACAGGGACAGCATTTGATGGCACAGTGGCTGCAGTCGATTGGCACAGTGGCTGCAGTCGATTGGCACAGTGGCTGCAGTTGATTGGCACAGTGGCTGCAGTCGATTGGCACAGTGGCTGCAGTTGATGGGCACAGTGAGGCTGCAATTGATGTTTTTTTTCCGAATTTTTCAGTTTGTTTGCGCCCCCAAAAATTTTGAGCACCAGCCGCCACTGATTTTGGGTACTGAAGTTTGTCACCATTTCATGGGTGCATGCAGTTTTTTGGCAAAACCTCATCTTTCATATTTTACTAAAAATTCTGTAATATATTGGGATAGTGTGCCCTAAAATAAACTTTAGTGTATTTTCTACTGAAATATTGTGCTTACTTTGGTGACATAAAAAATTGGAACCATTATTTTATTCTCCAGGGTCTCTGGTTTCAGAAAATATTTACCCTAGTTAAGGGGTGTAAAACGCAATTTCATCACGAGCCACATCAGCATTGTGGTTGTGCTCAAAGGGTCGGCAGTATATGTAGGACTATATAAATTTATGCAGGGCTTTCTTCCCCAGAGAATAGGTTCAGGAACTCAACCGAATCGCATTAAATAGTGGGTGTGGCCAAATTGCACTAACAGTGGGAGGATCTTAAAGGAGCAATAAATACCAGGAGTGCGGGGTTCAAAGATGTGCTATGTGCGGAGTGCAGCGTTCAGGGTTTCCCTGTGTACAGAATGCAGAGTTTAGGGGTGCACTATGTATAGAGTGCAGAGTTCTGTACATATTTCTCCCCTGAACTCTGCACTCTGTACACAGGCCACCCCTGCCCTGTGTACAGAGTGCAGAGTTCAGTGGTTCAATATGTACAGAGTGCAGAGTTCTGAGGTGTGTTATGTACAGAGTGCATAAGGGGTATACTATGTACAGAGTGCAGAGTTCAGGGGTGCGCTGTGTACAGAGTGCAGAGTTCAGGGGTGCGCTGTGTACAGAGTGCAGAGTTCAGGGGTGCGCTGTGTACAGAGTGCAGAGTTCAGGGGTGCGCTGTGTACAGAGTGCAGAGTTCACAGGTGCGCTGTGTACAGAGTGCAGAGTTCAGGAGTGCACTGTGTACAAGGTGCATAGTTCAGGGGTACACAATGTACATATTTCACCCCTGAACTCTGCACTCTGTACACAGGGCACCCCTGAGGTGCGTTATGTACAGAGTGCAGAGTTAAGGGGTGCGATTTGTACAGAGTGCAGAGTTCTAAGGTGTGGTATGTACAGAGTGCAGAGTTCAGGGGTGCGATTTGTACAGAGTGCAGGGTTTAAGGGTGCACTATGTACAGAGTGCAGAGTTCAGGGGTGCGCTGTGTACAGAGTGCAGAGTTCAGGGGTGCGATATGTACAGCGTTCAGGGGTGCGCTGTGTACAGAGTGCAGAGTTCAGGGGTGCGCTGTCTACAGAGTGCAGAGTTCAGGGGTGCGCTGGGTACAGAATGCAGAGTTTAGAGGTGCGCTGTGTACAGAGTTTAGGGGTGCGCTGTGTACAGAGTGCAGAGTTCAGGGGTGTGCTGTGTACAGAGTGCATAGTTCAGGGGTGCGCTGTGTACAGAGTGCAGAGTTCAGGGGTGCGCTGTGTACAGAGTGCAGATTTCAGGGGTGTGCTGGGTACAGAGTGCAGAGTTCAGGGGTGCGCAGGGTACAGAGTGCAGAGTTCAGAGGTGTGCTGGGTACAGAGTGCAGAGTTCAGAGATGCACTGTGTACAGAGTTCAGGGGTGCACTGTGTACAGAGTACAGAGTTCAGGGGTGCGCTGTGTACAGAGTGCAGAGTTCAGGGGTGCGCTGTGTACAGAGTGCAGAGTTCAGGGGTGCGCTGTGTACAGAGTGCAGAGTTCAGGGGTGCGCTGTGTACAGAGTGCAGAGTTCAGGGGTGCGCTGTGTACAGAGTGCAGAGTTCAGAGGTGCGCTGGGTACAGAGTGCGGAGTTCAGAGGTGCGCTGGGTACAGAGTGCAGAGTTCAGAGGTGCGCTGTGTACAGAGTTCAGGGGTGCGCTGTGAACATAGTGCAGAGTTCAGGGGTGCGCTGTGTACAGAGTGCATAGTTCAGGGGTGCGCTGTGTACAGAGTGCATAGTTCAGGGGTGCGCTGTGTACAGAGTGCAGAGTTCAGGGGTGCGCTGTGTACAGAGTGCAGAGTTCAGGGGTGCGCTGTGTACAGAGTGCAGAGTTCACAGGTGCGCTGTGTACAGAGTGCAGAGTTCGGGGTGCACTATGTACAGCGTTCGGGGTACAAGGTGCATAGTTCAGGGGTACACAATGTACATATTTCACCCCTGAACTCTGCACTCTGTACACAGGGCACCCCTGAGGTGCGATTTGTACAGAGTGCAGAGTTCTGAGGTGTGGTATGTACAGAGTGCAGAGTTCAGGGGTGCGATTTGTACAGAGTGCAGGGTTTAAGGGTGCACTATGTACAAAGTGCAGAGTTCAGGGGTGCGCTGTGTACAGAGTGCAGAGTTCAGGGGTGCGCTATGTACAGCGTTCAGGGGTGCGCTGTGTACAGAGTGCAGAGTTCAGGGGTGCGCTGTCTACAGAGTGCAGAGTTCAGGGGTGCGCTGGGTACAGAGTGCAGAGTTCAGAGGTGCGCTGTGTACAGAGTTTAGGGGTGCGCTATGTACAGAGTGCAGAGTTCAGGGGTGCGCTGTGTACAGAGTGCAGAGTTCAGGGGTGCACTGTGTACAGAGTTCAGGGGTGCGCTGTGTACAGAGTGCAGAGTTCAGGGGTGCGCTGTGTACAGAGTGCAGAGTTCAGGGGTGTGCTGTGTACAGAGTGCAGAGTTCAGGGGTGCGCTGGGTACAGAGTGCAGAGTTCAGGGGTGCGCTGGGTACAGAGTGCAGAGTTCAGAGGTGCGCTGGGTACAGAGTGCAGAGTTTAGAGATGCGCTGTGTACAGAGTTCAGGGGTGCGCTGTGTACAGAGTGCAGAGTTCAGGGGTGCGCTGTGTACAGAGTGCAGAGTTCGGGGTGCACTATGTACAGCGTTCAGGAGTGCGCTGTGTACAGAGTGCAGAGTTCAGGGGTGCGCTGTGTACAGAGTGCAGAGTTCAGGGGTGCGCTGTGTACAGAGTGCAGAGTTCAGGGGTGCGCTGTGTACAGAGTGCAGAGTTCAGGGGTGCGCTGGGTACCGAGTGCAGAGTTCAGGGGTGCGCTGGGTACAGAGTGCAGAGGTGTGCTGGGTACAGAGTGCAGAGTTCAGGGGTGCGCTGTGTACAGAGTTAAGGGGTACGCTGTGTGCAGAGTTCAGGGGTGTGCTGTGCACAGAGTGCAGAGTTCAGGAGTGCGCTGTGTACAGAGTGCAGAGTTCAGGAGTGCGCTGTGTACAGAGTGCAGAGTTCAGGGGTGCGCTGTGTACAGAGTGCAGAGTTCAGGGGTGCGCTCTGTACAGAGTGCAGAGTTCAGGGGTGCTCTGTGTACAGAGTGCAGAGTTCGGGGTGCACTATGTACAGCGTTCAGGGGAGTGCTGTGTACAGAGTGCAGAGTTCAGGGGTGCGCTGTGTACAGAGTGCAGAGTTCGGGGTGCACTATGTACAGTGTTCAGGGGTGCGCTGTGTACAGAGTGCAGAGTTCAGGGGTGCGCTGTGTACAGAGTGCAGAGTTCAGGGGTGCGCTGGGTACAGAGTGCAGAGTTCAGGGGTGCGCTAGGTACAGAGTGCAGAGGTGCGCTGGGTACAGAGTGCAGAGTTCAGGGGTGCGCTGTGTACAGAGTTCAGGAGTGCGCTGTGTACAGAGTGCAGAGTTCAGGAGTGCGCTGTGTACAGAGTGCAGAGTTCAGGGGTGTGCTCTGTACAGAGTGCAGAGTTCAGGGGTGCTCTGTGTACAGAGTGCAGAGTTCGGGGTGCACTATGTACAGCGTTCAGGGGAGTGCTGTGTACAGAGTGCAGAGTTCAGGGGTGCGCTGTGTACAGAGTTAAGGGGTACGCTGTGTGCAGAGTTCAGGGGTGTGCTGTGCACAGAGTGTAGAGTTCAGGGGTGCGCTGTGTACAGAGTGCAGAGTTCAGGAGTGCGCTGTGTACAGAGTGCAGAGTTCAGGGGTGCGCTGTGTACAGAGTGCAGAGTTCAGGGGTGCGCTCTGTACAGAGTGCAGAGTTCAGGGGTGCTCTGTGTACAGAGTGCAGAGTTCGGGGTGCACTATGTACAGCGTTCAGGGGAGTGCTGTGTACAGAGTGCAGAGTTCAGGGGTGCGCTGTGTACAGAGTGCAGAGTTCGGGGTGCACTATGTACAGTGTTCAGGGGTGCGCTGTGTACAGAGTGCAGAGTTCAGGGGTGCGCTGTGTACAGAGTGCAGAGTTCAGGGGTGCGCTGGGTACAGAGTGCAGAGTTCAGGGGTGCGCTAGGTACAGAGTGCAGAGGTGCGCTGGGTACAGAGTGCAGAGTTCAGGGGTGCGCTGTGTACAGAGTTCAGGAGTGCGCTGTGTACAGAGTGCAGAGTTCAGGAGTGCGCTGTGTACAGAGTGCAGAGTTCAGGGGTGTGCTCTGTACAGAGTGCAGAGTTCAGGGGTGCTCTGTGTGCAGAGTTCGGGGTGCACTATGTACAGCGTTCAGGGGAGTGCTGTGTACAGAGTGCAGAGTTCACAGGTGCGCTGTGTACAGAGTGCAGAGTTCGGGGTGCACTATGTACAGCGTTCGGGGTACAAGGTGCATAGTTCAGGGGTACACAATGTACATATTTCACCCCTGAACTCTGCACTCTGTACACAGGGCACCCCTGAGGTGCGATTTGTACAGAGTGCAGAGTTCTGAGGTGTGGTATGTACAGAGTGCAGAGTTCAGGTGTGCGATTTGTACAGAGTGCAGGGTTTAAGGGTGCACTATGTACAAAGTGCAGAGTTCAGGGGTGCGCTGTGTACAGAGTGCAGAGTTCAGGGGTGCGCTATGTACAGCGTTCAGGGGTGCGCTGTGTACAGAGTGCAGAGTTCAGGGGTGCGCTGTCTACAGAGTGCAGAGTTCAGGGGTGCGCTGGGTACAGAGTGCAGAGTTCAGAGGTGCGCTGTGTACAGAGTTTAGGGGTGCGCTATGTACAGAGTGCAGAGTTCAGGGGTGCGCTGTGTACAGAGTGCAGAGTTCAGGGGTGCACTGTGTACAGAGTTCAGGGGTGCGCTGTGTACAGAGTGCAGAGTTCAGGGGTGCGCTGTGTACAGAGTGCAGAGTTCAGGGGTGTGCTGTGTACAGAGTGCAGAGTTCAGGGGTGCGCTGGGTACAGAGTGCAGAGTTCAGGGGTGCGCTGGGTACAGAGTGCAGAGTTCAGAGGTGCGCTGGGTACAGAGTGCAGAGTTTAGAGATGCGCTGTGTACAGAGTTCAGGGGTGCGCTGTGTACAGAGTGCAGAGTTCAGGGGTGCGCTGTGTACAGAGTGCAGAGTTCGGGGTGCACTATGTACAGCGTTCAGGAGTGCGCTGTGTACAGAGTGCAGAGTTCAGGGGTGCGCTGTGTACAGAGTGCAGAGTTCAGGGGTGCGCTGTGTACAGAGTGCAGAGTTCAGGGGTGCGCTGTGTACAGAGTGCAGAGTTCAGGGGTGCGCTGGGTACCGAGTGCAGAGTTCAGGGGTGCGCTGGGTACAGAGTGCAGAGGTGTGCTGGGTACAGAGTGCAGAGTTCAGGGGTGCGCTGTGTACAGAGTTAAGGGGTACGCTGTGTGCAGAGTTCAGGGGTGTGCTGTGCACAGAGTGCAGAGTTCAGGAGTGCGCTGTGTACAGAGTGCAGAGTTCAGGAGTGCGCTGTGTACAGAGTGCAGAGTTCAGGGGTGCGCTGTGTACAGAGTGCAGAGTTCAGGGGTGCGCTCTGTACAGAGTGCAGAGTTCAGGGGTGCTCTGTGTACAGAGTGCAGAGTTCGGGGTGCACTATGTACAGCGTTCAGGGGAGTGCTGTGTACAGAGTGCAGAGTTCAGGGGTGCGCTGTGTACAGAGTGCAGAGTTCGGGGTGCACTATGTACAGTGTTCAGGGGTGCGCTGTGTACAGAGTGCAGAGTTCAGGGGTGCGCTGTGTACAGAGTGCAGAGTTCAGGGGTGCGCTGGGTACAGAGTGCAGAGTTCAGGGGTGCGCTAGGTACAGAGTGCAGAGGTGCGCTGGGTACAGAGTGCAGAGTTCAGGGGTGCGCTGTGTACAGAGTTCAGGAGTGCGCTGTGTACAGAGTGCAGAGTTCAGGAGTGCGCTGTGTACAGAGTGCAGAGTTCAGGGGTGTGCTCTGTACAGAGTGCAGAGTTCAGGGGTGCTCTGTGTACAGAGTGCAGAGTTCGGGGTGCACTATGTACAGCGTTCAGGGGAGTGCTGTGTACAGAGTGCAGAGTTCAGGGGTGCGCTGTGTACAGAGTTAAGGGGTACGCTGTGTGCAGAGTTCAGGGGTGTGCTGTGCACAGAGTGTAGAGTTCAGGGGTGCGCTGTGTACAGAGTGCAGAGTTCAGGAGTGCGCTGTGTACAGAGTGCAGAGTTCAGGGGTGCGCTGTGTACAGAGTGCAGAGTTCAGGGGTGCGCTCTGTACAGAGTGCAGAGTTCAGGGGTGCTCTGTGTACAGAGTGCAGAGTTCGGGGTGCACTATGTACAGCGTTCAGGGGAGTGCTGTGTACAGAGTGCAGAGTTCAGGGGTGCGCTGTGTACAGAGTGCAGAGTTCGGGGTGCACTATGTACAGTGTTCAGGGGTGCGCTGTGTACAGAGTGCAGAGTTCAGGGGTGCGCTGTGTACAGAGTGCAGAGTTCAGGGGTGCGCTGGGTACAGAGTGCAGAGTTCAGGGGTGCGCTAGGTACAGAGTGCAGAGGTGCGCTGGGTACAGAGTGCAGAGTTCAGGGGTGCGCTGTGTACAGAGTTCAGGAGTGCGCTGTGTACAGAGTGCAGAGTTCAGGAGTGCGCTGTGTACAGAGTGCAGAGTTCAGGGGTGTGCTCTGTACAGAGTGCAGAGTTCAGGGGTGCTCTGTGTGCAGAGTTCGGGGTGCACTATGTACAGCGTTCAGGGGAGTGCTGTGTACAGAGTGCAGAGTTCAGGGGTGCGCTGTGTACAGAGTGCAGAGTTCAGGGGTGCGCTGTGTACAGAGTGCAGAGTTCAGGGGTGCGCTGTGTACAGAGTGCAGGGTTGTGGAGTGCGCCACATACAAAGTGCAGAGCTTGGGGGTGCGCTATGCACAGTGTGCTACGTACAGCTCTCTTTCATAGGCAGTCCCCATCTCACTTCCACCTCTCCCCCTGGGTGCGAGGGCCACATGAAATGGCCTGTTGGGCCAGATTCGGCCCACGGGCCTTGCGTTTGACACACATGCCCTAGTTGGTTAGAAAAAGCCAGCGGAAGCTCATCAGCTACTGGATCCCTGTCTCTTCCTGGAACATTGAATCATTTGTTGAGAAAAATAACTGCCTTTTACGTTTCTGCTTTTTTGTCGCTCCTTAATTTTTTTTATTTTGTACTCTTTACTCATTAAGATTAAATAGCTCATATTTGTGCATCTGCAAGCTTATTTACTGCTTGTATTTGGTAAATTGTTACCATTTAATTATGTTCATTTCTCCAATCACTTTATTGTGCACTTGAATTTGATCTAACAGCTTCTTTTGTTACATTGTATTACTTAATAGCAGAACAACCTCCGCAAATGCCGTACACTTGTACACTCTAATTTGCTTCTGTAGATACTGCTTGTATTTGGTAAATTATCATTTAAATATGTTTTTCATTTCCTTAATCACTCTGTTGTACACATGAATGTTAATCAATAGCTTCTTTTGGTACATTGTAATAATTAATGGCATGGCAACCTCTACCAATGCCACTATCTTGTACCTGATGATTTTGATATTTGTTCAAATATTCTGCAATAAAAGAATGTAAAAAAATAAAGTGATTGTGTATGTACAGCATGAAAAGCGGCAGCTGCACTCAGGATGGACACTTTGGGGTTTATTTACTAAAGGCAGTTGCTCTAGAGCAGTGTTCTCCAAACTGCGGCCCGAGGGCCAGATGTGGCCCTTTGCTTGCTTTTATCCGGCTCTTGGAGCACTATCCCTCCCAATGATACGAGGCGCTATTCTGCCATCTGACACCGACAATGGAGCACCATTTCTCCCACTGACACCACTAATGGGGCACTATTCCTCTCTATGATACCAGCAATGGGGCACTATTCCTCCCCCTAATACCAGAGGTTTACTCCCACTGATGCCAGGAAAATTATCACTCCCGTTGGCCAAGTCTGGCCCTCCAAGAGTCGGAAGGACAATAAACCAGCCCTTTGTTTAGAATGTTTGGAGACCCCTGCTCTAGAGCTTAGTAAATGAGCAGAAGCTCTGGTTACTTCCATCATCCAATCACGTGCAAGCAAAAATACTGTTTTTTTTTTTATTTACCTTGCATGTGATTGGGTATTTTTTGCACAGTGAAGCTTTTCTCATTTACTAAGCTCTGGAGCAACTGCACTTTGCAAAGTGCACAAACTATTTGCCTTTTCGTAAATCATCCCCTTTGACATCAACGTGCCTTTGCTCACCAAATACGGAGGCTTGTCCCAAATTCATGTACTGTATGGGGCTGATTTACTAAAGGCAAATAGACTGTGTACATTGCAAGTGCAGTTGCTCCAGAGCTTGAGGGGAGATGAAGCTTCACTTTGTAAAGATTACCCAATCACATGCAAGTCAAATAAAAAAAATAAAAAACAACATTTTTGCTTGCACTTGATGGAAGTCAGCAGAGCTTCTGCTCATTTACTAAGCTCTGGAGAAATTGCACCTGCAAATTGCTCAGTCAATTTGTCTTTAGTAAATCAATCCCTATGTGTTTCCAATAGGTACTTTGGGGGAAAGCACTGATATCTGTAGTGTGGAGATACGACGGAATTCTGAGGACTTTCAAAGACACTCTTTGGGCTCATTCACATGTGAGGTCAGGGGAGGGTAAAATCAGCTGGTTGAGCCATGGTCTTACCCCCTTCTGACCATCTGCAAGAACACCAACAATACAGCCACTCAAGGCTGTACACAGGCTTCAGGAGCACGGAAAAACGTAAACAGAATGTAATTTTCCCTGGGTGGTACTGCTGCCAAATGTCAGTTCTATTAGAACGCGCTGGAGTGGAACCACAACTGTGTGCAATGCAGATGGCTGTGGCATGAAAGTATAGCAGTTATAGAGTTAAAACAGGCAAGGAGGAGGTGACATATCCCCCCTCACTGCTGGTCAAACAGATCTATACAGCAGTCCAAGTGTGAATTGCTTTTCAAAGGAGCAGCAGTGCTTGCGGCTCTTGTGAACGAGCCCTTTATGACTTTCCCTGCCTGTGTTCAGTGCATCAATCACCAGCATCACTATCACCAGTATCACCAGCATCACTATCACCAGTATCACCAGCATCACTATCACCAGTATCACCAGGTCCAGCATCACCATGACCAGCATCACTATCACCATTACCACTATCACCGGCATCACTATCACCAGCATCACTATCACCAGCATCACTATCACCAGTATCACTATCACTAGTATCACTATCACCAGCATCACTATCACCAGCATCACTATCACCAGTATCACTATCACCAGCATCACTATCACCAGTATCACTATCACCAGTATCACTATCACCAGTATCACTATCACCAGTATCACTATCACTAGTATCACTATCACCAGCATCACTATCACCAGTATCACTATCACCAGCATCACTATCACCAGTATCACTATCACCAGTATCACTATCACCAGTATCACTATCACCAGTATCACCAGCATCAGCATCACCAGTAGGGATGGGCCGAACACCCCTTGATTCAGTTCGCACCAGAACATCTCGAACAGGCAAAAAGTTCTAGCAAACATGCAAACCCTATTAAAGTCTATGGGACACGAACATAAAAAATCAAAAGTCCTAATTGTAAAGGCTTATATGCAAGTTATTGCCATAAAAAGTGTATGGGGACCTGTGTACTGCCCTAGGGGACATGTATCAATTAAAAAAAAAAGTTTTTGAAGGAGCAGTGATTGTAATAATGCTTAGTGAAACAATATAAATTAAATATTTCTTTAAATATCATGCCTTTAGTCTGCCTGTAAAGTGATGTATAGAACATGCCGCAGTAATAATGATACCTCTAAAGGAAAAAAAATATTTAAACGTGCACGCGGCTGTAATGTATTGCCGGCTCCTGACAGATTGAAAAAAAAAATGGCATGGAGCCAAAATTAAAAAATAATTGGCATGGGATCCCCCCCCCCAAAAAATCCATGCCAGACCCTTATCCGAGCATGCAGCCTGGCAGGTCAGGAAAGGGGGGGCAAGCGAGCCCTGCTCCCCCACCCCAAAGCACCTTGGCCTCTTCCCGACAGCTCTTAACCCGTAACTGGGTGACCCCACTCCTTCTGACATCATGTGACGTCCTTGCCTATATAAAAGCTGTCAAAGCAAAGAAAACACATTTTTCGGGGCACCCATGTTGAAGGAAATCGTCCTTGTATGGTTCGAAGGGGGGGGGGGTGCTCGCTCACCCCAGCTTTCCTGGCCTGTCAGGCTGCATGCTCGAAAGAAGGTCTGGTATGGATTTTGGTGGGAACCCCACGTCATTTTTTTTACATTTTGCCGTGAAGTTCCCCTTAAAATCTATGGATTTTGGTGGGGGGAGGGACCCCATGCCGTTTTTTTCTTTTGTCATAGGGTCCCCTTAACCACTTCAATACACTGTATTATATACTCTGCACTGCATTATATACTCTGCATTGCATTATATATACTCTACACCAGTGTTTCTCAACCTTTTACGGCGAAGTACCCCTGCAAGTCTAAAAAAAGTAAAATGAAGAGAAGAAGCGCCTACAGGTTAGAACCAATAGCATTTAATAGGTAACAGGTGCAATTATGTTTTATATGTATATTATATATATATATATATATATATATATATATATATATATATATATATATATATATTCTCTACACTGCACTGTATTATATATTGTAGACTACACTGTGTTATATATTCTCTACACTACACTTCATTATATACTCTACACTACACTGTATTATATACGCTGCACTGCATTATATATTCTATACACTGCACTGTGTTATATATTCTCTACACTACACTGTATTATATATTCACTGCACTGTATGATATATTCACTACACTGCACTTTATTATATATTCTACACTATACTGTATTATATATTTTCTAAACTGCACTGTATTATATATTCTCTACACTACACTGTATTATATACTCTATACTACACTGTATTATATACTCTACACTACACTGTATTATATACGCTGCACTGTATTATATATTCTCTACATTGCACTGTAATATATATTATCTACCATACACTGTATTATATATTCACTGCACTGTTTTATAGTGATGAGCCGAACACCCCCGGGTTCGGTTCGCACCAGAACCCGCGAACGGACCGAAATTTCGCACGAACATTAGAACTCTATTAAATGCAATGGATGCGAACGTTCGAATTCTAAAGTGCTAATTATAACGACTATTATCCATGTTATTGTCCTAAACAGAGTTTGGGAACCCGGGTTCTGCACCAGGGGACATGTATCAATGCAAAAAGAAGTTTTAAAAACGGCCGTTTTCCGGGAGCAGTCATTTTAATGATGCATAAAGTGAAAAAAAAAAGTCAAATATTCCTTTAAATATTGTACCTGGGGGGTGTCTAAAGTATGCCTGTGAAGTGCCACGTGTTTCCCGTGTTTAGAACTGTCCCTGCACAAAATTAAATTTCTAATGGAAAAAAAAGCTATTTAAAACTGCTTGCGGCTTTAATGTAATGTCTGGTCCCGGTAATATGGATAAAAATCTTTAAGAAAAATGGCATAGCTACCCCATCACCCCCCCCCCCCCCCCCCTACCCCAGCCCATTACCAGCCCCTTTGGGTCTTGTATGGATATTAAGGGGAACCCCGCACACAAAATAAAAAAGGCCCTATATACTCTGAACAGCCGTATACAGGCGGTGCATACAAGACAGGGACTGTAGGTTTGTTCTTATGTAGAATCTGTTTGTAATTTTGAACAGGTACATTGTTTAAGTGTAGCTCCAGCCAAAAAATCTATTTTTAAGCTTTTTGGAAAACATAGGGAAGGGTTATCACCCCTGTAACATTTGTTTTGCTGTCTGTGCCCCTGTTCAGAACATTTCACCTCACTTTCCGTCCCAATGACAACTGTTTTTGAAATGTGGTGTTTTTATTGAAACAAGGATTGGTGATAAAGCATCAGTAGAGAGGAGACACCTTTCTCCCATATTAATTCTTACAGGAGAGAATTTTCCTTCCAAGGGGTAGATTTCCTCTCACTTCCTGTTGTCTTCTTCCGTTTTCAAGTAGTAGTCGTTTGTAAGTTGGATGTTTGAAAGTAGGGACCTGCCGTATATACTCTGCAGAAATTGGCCCCTTAGGTGTTGGTTTTGGCACAACACTGTAAGCACTCACAGTTACTCTTAGTGGGTGCTGGAACGCCCTGCTGTCAACTATTATATCAGGAATTGTAATAACATATAATTGTTGAACAGTGGTAGTAAAAATTGGGCCTTTGATGGTGGTGCTGGTGCCACAACACTGTAAGGCCTGACAGTTACTCTTGGTGGGCGCAGCAATGGGCCCTGCTGTGAATTATTAGATCAATAATTATAATTGCATGCCCCTGTTGAACAGGGGCTGAAAAATTGGGCCTTTGGTGGTGGTGGTGGTGGTGGTGGTGGTGGTGTTGACACAACACTGTAAGGCCTGACAGTTACTCTTGGTGGGCGCAGCAATGGGCCCTGCTGTGAATTATTAGATCAATAATTATAATTGCATGCCCCTGTTGAACAGGGGCTGAAAAATTGGGCCTTTGGTGGTGGTGGTGGTGGTGGTGGTGGTGTTGACACAACACTGTAAGGCCTGACAGTTACTCTTGGTGGGCGCAGCAATGGGCCCTGCTGTGAATTATTAGATCAATAATTATAATTGCATGCCCCTGTTGAACAGGGGTTGAAAAATTGGGCCTTTGGTGGTGGTGGTGGTGGTGGTGGTGGTGTTGACACAACACTGTAAGGCCTGACAGTTACTCTTGGTGGGCGCAGCAATGGGCCCTGCTGTGAATTATTAGATCAATAATTATAATTGCATGCCCCTGTTGAACAGGGGCTGAAAAATTGGGCCTTAGGCACTGGTGGCACAACACTGCAACCCCTCACAGGTACTGTACTTGGAGCACAGCAATGAGGTCTGTTGCAAAGTATTGCAGCAAAAATTGTAATTACACGCCCCTGTTAAACAGGGGCTGAAAAATTGGGCCTTAGCCACTGGTGGCGTCACCCATAAACCAAAATGATCTTCCAAGCTATCATCATTAATCGTATCATTGAGGAGGAGGAGGAGGATAGCCAGTCAACATAACAGCACAGGCACTCAGCATCAGCATCAGTCTTGAAGGGATGTGACATTTTAAAATCAATTAGTCTGTTATATCAGCATCAGTTGTGTGGTAGCTGGTGGTGATCCAAGACTGGTTCATCTTGATGAAAGTCAGTCGATCAACCGAGTCGTTGGACAGGCGCACCCTGTGATCCGTGACAAATCCTCCAGCAGCACTGAATGTGCGTTCTGAAAGAACGCTGGATGCAGGACAGGCCAGTAGCTCAATTGCATACTGTGCAAGCTCTGGCCAGTGATCCATCCTCAAGACCCAGTAAGCCAGAGGATTTTCGGTGGGGAAGGTGTCCAAGTCTGACCTTGCCCCTAGGTATTCCTGCACCATGTATATCAGACGCTGGCGATGGTTGCTGGAACCGATCATACTTTGGGGCTGCGGACTAAAGAATTGTCTGAACGCATTGGTCAGACGGCCACCTTCCCCACCGCTCCTTCTTTGACTGCCCGAAGCCTCAGCAACTCGTTGTCCAGGACCAGGAGTTTGTAACCTCCCAGTCTCTGGGAACGCGTTGCACAGACCTTTCTGCAAGGCCTCCCGGAGTTGTCTCATCCTCTGCTCCCTCTGCGACGGTAACATAAGGTCCGCAACCTTACCCTTGTACCATGGATCAAGGAGAGTGGCCAGCCAGTAATGGTCCCTCTCCTTGATCCGAAGAATACGAGGATCCTTTCGCAGACTTTGCAGGATCAGGGAGGCCATGCAGCGTAGGTTAGCTGAGGCATTCAGTCCGGAGTCCTCTGGGTCACTAAGGACGACATGATCCGCAGCTACCTCCTCCCAGCCACGAACAAGTCCACTGGTTTCTTGGGACTGTAAATCATCCCTAAAAGACTGCTGCTGATGATGCTGAGTGCCAGCCTCCACCTCCATGCTGACACAATCCTCCTCCTCCTCCTCTTCCTCCTCTTCCTGTGCGATGGGTGGGACAGAAGGAACACTGTCTGGGTAAAGGGGGCCTTGAGAGGCAAGGAAGTCCTCCTCTTCCTGCCTCTGTTCTGCCTCAAGTGCCCTGTCCATTATTCCACGCAGCGTGTGCTCCAACAGGTGGACAAGAGGTACAGTGTCACTGATGCATGCACTGTCACTGCTCACCATCCTCGTGGCCTCCTCAAATGGTGCCAGGACAGTGCATGCATCCCTGATCATGCCCCACTGGCGTGGTGAAAAAAACCCGAGCTCCCCTGACCCTGTCCTGGTGCCGTAGTCGCACAGGTACTCATTGATGGCCCTCTGCTGCGTGTGCAGCCGCTGCAGCATGGCCAACGTTGAGTTCCACCTGGTGGGCATGTCACATATAAGGCGGTTCTTGGGCAGGTTCAACTCCTTTTGCAGCTCAGCCAGGCGAGCACTGGCATTATAAGATCTGCGGAAATGAACACAGACTTTCCTGGCCTGCCTCAGGACATCCTGTAAGCCCGGGTACCTGCCCAAGAACCGCTGCACCACCAGGTTAAGGACGTGAGCCATACAGGGCACATGGGTCAGTTGTCCCTGTCGGAGGGCGGAGAGGAGGTTGGTGCCATTGTCGCAAACCACCATTCCTGGCTTAAGCTGGCGTGGCGTCAACCACCTCTCGGCCTGCCCCTGCAGAGCAGACAGGACCTCTGCCCCAGTGTGGCTCCTGTCCCCCAAACACACCAGCGCAAGCACGGCATGGCATCTTTTTGCCTGCGTACTTGCGTAGCCCCTTGAACGCCTACGGAGCACCGCTGGTTCCGAGGACAAACCACAGGAAGAGGCCATGGAGGAAGAAGAGGAGGGGGTGGAGGAGAGAGGTGTGTCACAACCAGTAGTAGCATTTTGGAGGCGTGGCGGCGGAACAACCTCCAACACTACTGCACCTTGTCCTGCATCCTTCCCAGCTGCCAAAAGAGTGACCCAATGGGCCGTGAAAGAAAGGTAACGTCCCTGTCCATGCCTGCTGGACCATGAGTCAGCGGTAATATGCACCTTACCGCTGACCGCCCTGTCCAGCGAGGCCAAGACATTGCCTTCCACATGCCTGTAGAGAGCCGGAATCGCCTTCCGTGAGAAAAAGTGGCGTTTGGGAACCTGCCACTGAGGAACCGCACATTGCACAAACTCACGGAAGGGGGCCGAGTCTACCAACTGAAAAGGCAGCAGTTGAAGCGCTAGCAATTTAGCCAAGCTAGCATTCAACCGCTGGGCATGTGGATGGCTGGGAGTGAACTTCTTTCGACGGTCCAGCAGCTGGGGCAGGGAAATTTGCCTGCTAGAATCGGACGTCGGTGTACTGCTAGCAGAGTGGCCGCAAGTACTTGGCTGTGACACACCTAATTCTACACCTTCATTCCTCTCAGTGCAGGTTTCAGAGAGGACTGAAGGTATACTGGGGTTGGAGATCCCAGCTGATGCGGTGCAAGAAGAGGTCCGCTTTGTTCTTTGGTGTGGGTCTTTAAGGTAGGCTTGCCAACGAGCTGCATGGCAGGTCAACATATGTCTGATCAAGCATGTGGTGCCCAAGCGGCTGATGTTTTGGCCACGCGATATACGCTTGAGACATATGTTGCAAACAGCAGCTGTGCGATCTGATGCACTCGCATCAAAAAAGGCCCACACCAAAGAACTTTTTGAATGACGGGCAGAGGCAGCGCCCTGCACAGGCGGAACTCTGCGGTGTGATTCCGTCGGTGTGCTGCCCATACGCTGGCCACCCAAGGGCATCCTGCCTCGTTGGAGATGTGCCTTCTCCTCATCCTCCTCCTCTCTCCTATTAGGCACCCACGTGGAGTCAGTGACCTCATCATCCCCTCCCTCCTCATCACTGGAGCCAATCTGGCAGTATGCTGCAGCTGCTGGAGCATGACTGCCAGATTGGTGTCCTTCTTGAGCATCCCCTCTCTCAGCTCTCACGCTACTGCCTTCCTCTAGCTGGGTATCATCATCAGATCCTTCGAAACGCTGGGCATCCTCCTGGAGCATGTACCCAACACTGTGCTCAAACAGTTCGGGGGACTCCTCAGGAGGAGGACATGGTGGGTCTAGGGAAGGAGTGACTAATGATGACATTGATACCAGAGAAGAGGACGCTTTGGCAGCTGCTTTGCCAGTACCCTGAGCCTGGGTGAGAGAGGATGAGGAGGATGGGTTGGGCTTGGTCATCCACTCTACCAAGTCTTCGTCATGATGTGGCTCAACATGTCCAGCTGCCGAAAAGAAGGACAAGCGTGTCCCATGGCCACGTGCTGATGACAATGCACCGCGTCCACGACCAGCACTGTTGCCCCCAGACACAGAGCCTGCTTGCCCTCTTTTTTTGCCTCCTGACTGTCTGCCTCTCCTTGTTTGCCTTCCAGACATTTAATGGATGGCCTGCAGGGAGATGGGAAAAACAGCAATAAGGGCTACCTTCAGGTGTATACTGTGCAGGAGGCTTAGCAACAAAGACACTGACACTGTCCCCTGCCTATCCTTCTCTGTCCCTAAACACAAGGATTTGCAATATGGTTCAGCAAGATTGGTTTAGCACAGAATAGCACACTGATAGTTTCCCTCACTGTCCTTCTCTGTCCCTACAAACAAGATTTAGCACAGAATAGCACACTGATAGTTTCCCCGAGTGTCCTTCTCTGTCCCTAAACTCAAGGATTTCAAATATGGTTCAGCAAGATTGGTTTAGGACAGAATAGCACACTGACACTTTCCCTCACTGTCCTTCTCTGTCCCTACAAACAAGATTTAGCACAGAATAGCACACTGATAGTTTCCACGAGTGTCCTTCTCTGTCCCTAAACTCAAGGATTTCAAATATGGTTCAGCAAGATTGGTTTAGAACAGAATAGCACACTGACAGTTTCCCTCACTGTCCTTCTCTGTCCCTACAAACAAGGATTAGCACAGAATAGCACACTGATAGTTTCCACGAGTGTCCTTCTCTGTCCCTAAACTCAAGGATTTCAAATATGGTTCAGCAAGATTGGTTTAGAACAGAATAGCACACTGACAGTTTCCCTCACTGTCCTTCTCTGTCCCTACAAACAAGGATTAGCACAGAATAGCACACTGATAGTTTCCACGAGTGTCCTTCTCTGTCCCTAAACTCAAGGATTTCAAATATGGTTCAGCAAGATTGGTTTAGGACAGAATAGCACACTGACACTTTCCCTCACTGTCCTTTTCTGTCCCTACAAACAAGATTTAGCACAGAATAGCACACTGATAGTTTCCACGAGTGTCCTTCTCTGTCCCTAAACTCAAGGATTTCAAATATGGTTCAGCAAGATTGGTTTAGCACAGAATAGCACACTGACAGTTTCCCTCACTGTCCTTCTCTGTCCCTACAAACAAGGATTAGCACTGAATAGCACACTGACACTTTCCCTCACTGTCCTTCTCTGTCCCTACAAACAAGGTTTAGCACAGAATGACACACTGACACTCTCCCTACCTATCCTTCTCTGTCCCTAAACACAAGGAATCCAGGATTAGTAAAGGAATAAAATGACACTGTCCCTGCCTATGCTTCTCTTTCCCTGCTCCGGAACACACTACACAAGGCCGCCGCGCTGGCGGCCTTTTATAGTGTGGGGCGTGTACTAAACCCCCTCAGCAATAATTGGCCACAGGCA
The DNA here is from genome assembly GCA_029206835.1 of Rana muscosa. Classification (NCBI taxonomy): domain Eukaryota; kingdom Metazoa; phylum Chordata; class Amphibia; order Anura; family Ranidae; genus Rana; species Rana muscosa. Next base: position 431,392,985 of record CM055118.1, on the reverse strand, counting down.
TCCTGCCTGTGGCCAATCATTGCTCTCCTCGCTGCCGGCACTGTGATTGGCCAAGCATGCGGGGTCACAGTGCATGCTTGGCCAATCACAGCGCCTGGATGACACTGCGATGGCGTAGTGCATTGTGGGCCGTTCGCGTCACTCGAATTTGGTGCGAACGGCCCAAATCGTTCGATCTTCGTCGAACGATCGAACAGCCGATGTTCGAGTCGAACGTATGTTCGACTCGAACACGAAGCTCATCCCTACTGTTTTATATATTCTCTACACTGCACTGTATTATATATTCTACACTACACTGTATTATATACTCTGCACTGCATTATATATTCTCTACACTACGTTGTATTATGTATTCTCTACTCTGCACTGTATTATATATTCTATACACTGCACTTTATATTCTACACTACACTGTATTATATATTCTGCACCGCACTGTATTATATATTCTCTACTCTGCACTGCATTATATATTCTCTACACTGTATTATATATTCTACACTACACTGTTTTATATATTCTCTACACTCCACTGTATTATATATTCACTGCACTGTATTATATATTCTACACTACACTGTTTTATATATTCTCTACACTCCACTGTATTATATACTCTGCACTGCATTATATATTCTCTACACTACACTATTATATATTCTCTACACTGCACTGTATTATATATTCTTTACACTGCACTGTATTATATATTCTACACTACACTGTATTATATATTCTCTACACTGCACTGTATTATATGTTCCCTACACTGCACTGTATTATATATATATATATTCTACACTATACTGCATTCTATATTCACTATACTGTATTTTATATACTCTACACTACACTGTATTATATATTCTCTACATTGCACTGTATTATATATTCTCGTCATTACACTGTATTATATATTCTCTACACTGCACTGTATTATATATTCTCTAGAATGCACTTTATTATATATTCTACACTACACTGTATTATATATTCTCTACATTGCACTGTATTATATATTCTCTACATTGCACTGTATTATATATTCTCTACACTACACTGTACTATATATTCTACACTACACTGTATTATATATTCTCTACACTGCACTGTATTTTACATTCTCTACACTGCACTGTATTACATATTCTACACTACACTGTATTATAAATTCTCTACACTGCACTGTATTATATATTCTCTGCACTGTACTGTATTATATATTCTCTACACTGCACTGTATTATAGATTCTACACTACACTGTATTATATATTCTCTACACTGCACTGTATTTTATATGCTCTACACTGCACTATATTACATATTCTACACTACACTGTATTATATATTCTCTACACTGCACTGTATTATATATTCTCTGCACTGTACTGTATTATATATTCTCTACATGACACTATATATTCTACACTTTTTATTTTTGTATTGTACTAAAGCGCTAAAATGGTGCATAAAAATTGCAGTTAATGTGAAACCAATCAATCATAAGATACCTAAATGATAAAAGCTGCACTCAATCGAAAGTGTTTAAATACTAAAAAAAACGTAATTAAATATGTAATATTGAAGCGCTATTAAATCAACCTTATGTGAAAAACAGTGAACCTCTAAGCAATGTAACAAAAGTGCAAAACTACAAACAATGTGCAACCTGCAAATAATAAATAAATAACAACAGTGCAAATCTAGCTAAAGTGCTCAAAAACTAAAAATTATAATTTATGGTGCTCCAATGCCAACACTGATCAGCCTCAATGCACACAGACTAGTATGGCTACTCCTTAGCAGCCAAGGTAGAAACCACAGATGAGCACTTCTCAGTCCTAATGTTGCCCAGCTTGATACTTCTCACTATATCCCTCTCCTTCAGCTGTTCACAGACCAGGGCGGCTGCCAGTTTTCAGACTTGGGCAGTATAAACGGTAGCTTTGACAGATGAATCATAGAGGAAAAAAAAGAAAAAATCATTGCGCAGCGCTGTATGACCTGCAGGCAATGATATTTAATTTGATACTCTCACTCACGTGACCGTAGATAAGGTTGCGCACATATCGCCACAATTCAGCTCAGTTGGAGCGATCTCCTTCACTGCTCCTGCTTCCAGTTCCTAAGAACACCGCTGGTAACGTGACTAGGCTCCTCCCCCTACGCGTTGCGTCACACGTCACGTGACTTAGTCATGGGTTTAGTCAAAACCCATGACTAAGTCACGTGACGTGTGACGCAATGCATAGGGGGAGGAGCCTAGTCAACTGGCAGCTGCCCTGGTCTGTGAACAGCTGAAGGAGAGGGATATAGTGAGAAGTATCAAGCTGGGCAACATTAGGACTGAGAAGTGCTCATCTGTAGTTTCTACCTTGGCTGCTAAGGAGTAGCCATACTAGTCTGTGTGCATTGAGGCTGATCAGTGTTTGCATTGGAGCACCATAAATTATAATTTTTAGTTTTTGAGCACTTTAGCAAGATTTGCACTGTTGTTATTTATTTATTATTTGCAGGTTGCACATTGTTTGTAGTTTTGCACTTTTGTTACATTGCTTAGAGGTTCACTGTATTTCACATAAGGTTGATTTAATAGCGCTTCAATATTACATATTTAATTATATATTCTACACTACATTATGTATTCTCTACACTGCACTGTATTTTATATTCTCCACATTGCACTGTATTACATATTCTCTACACTGCACTGTATTATATATTGTACACTACTCTGTATTATATATTCTCTACACTACACTGTATTATATATTCTGTCTACACTGCACTGTATTATATATATTCTATACTACACTGTATTATATAGTCCCTACACTAAACTGTATTATATATTCTCTTCATTACACTGTATTATATATTCTCTACACTACACTGTATTATATATTCTCTACACTGCACTGTATTATATATCCTACACTACTCTGTATTATATATTCTCTACACTGCACTGTATTATATATACTACACTACTCTGTATTATATATTCTCTACAATGCACTATATTATATATTCTCTACATTACACTGTATTAGATATTCTCTTCATTACACTGTATTATATATTATCTACACTACACTACACTGTATTATATATTCTCTACAGTAGACTTTATTATATATTATACACTACACTGTATTATATTATAAATTCTCTACACTACACTGTGTCATATATTCTCTACACTGCACTGTGTAATATATTATAAAACTGTATTATATACAACATATATACAACACTGTATTATATATACTCTTACTTACACTGTATTATATATTCTAGACGAAACTGTATTATATATTCTCTACACTTAAGGGCCGCCCGCTGTTGTTTCAGATCAGCTGTTTGACGAGGAATACCATTGTTATGGCAGCAGCTAGCTGCCATAACCCTGGTATCCTCTTCAATAGCGGACGGTTCTCTTTCAGATAAAAGTGGTCTCAGTGGTGGATTTGCCACAAGATCACTGTTATCAGGGGCCTAAATGCATTGAGATGCTGCCATGTGATTGGCTGATTAGCAATTTGTGTTACCAAGCAATTGAACAGATGTACCTAATATAGTGGCCAGTGAGTGTAAATAATTCCTCAAGTTCAACTTTAAATGTAAAAAAGCAGCAAGTGCAGGAACTGTTCAGAAACTGACTGCAACTGGACTTCAGAGTCATACAAATAAAGTTGATTTAAAAAAGATAAAGTTTTCAGTAAAATAAATAACATAAAAAATAAAGGAGCTCCTGCTCCCCCTTGCTCATGCACAAATGCATACATAAGTCCTGCATGCATATATAAACGGTGGTCACACGCGGGGCCAGGACAAGGGGTGGGCAGAAAGAACAGCTGCCCTAGGCACAGCATGTATTGTAGGGATGGGGGGCATCGCAAGTTTATTCTACTATAAGGCTGACAGGTGTAGTGACTAGGGATGAGCTTCGTGTTCGAGTCGAACATACGTTCGACTCGAACATCGGCTGTTCGATCGTTCGACGAAGATCGAACGATTTGGGCCGTTCGCGCCAAATTCGAGTGACGCGAACGGCCCACAATGCACTACGCCATCGCAGTGTCATCCAGGCGCTGTGATTGGCCAAGCATGCACTGTGACCCCGCATGCTTGGCCAATTACAGCGCCGGCAGCGAGGAGAGCAATGATTGGCCACAGGCAGGATGCCTGTGGCCAATTATTGCTGAGGGGGTTTAGTACGCGCCCCACACTATAAAAGGCCGCCAGCGCGGCGGCCTTGTGTAGTGTGTTCCGGAGCAGGGAAAGAGAAGCATAGGCAGGGACAGTGTCATTTTTTTCCTTTGCTAATCCTGGATTCCTGGTGTTTAGGGACAGAGAAGGATAGGTAGGGAGAGTGTCAGTGTGTCATTCTGTGCTAAACCTTGTTTGTAGGGACAGAGAAGGACAGTGAGGGAAAGTGTCAGTGTGCTATTCTGTGCTAAACCAATCTTGCTGAACCATATTTGAAATCCTTGAGTTTAGGGACAGAGAAGGACACTCGGGGAAACTATCAGTGTGCTATTCTGTGCTAAATATTGTTTGTAGGGACAGAGAAGGACAGTGAGGGAAACTATCAGTTTGCTATTCTGTGCTAAACCAATCTTGCTGAACCATATTTGAAATCCTTGAGTTTAGGGACAGAGAAGGACACTCGTGGAAACTATCAGTGTGCTATTCTGTGCTATATCTTGTTTGTAGGGACAGAGAAGGACAATGAGGGAAACTATCAGTGTGCTATTCTGTGCTAAACCAATCTTGCTGAACCATATTTGAAATCTTTGAGTTTAGGGACAGTGAAGGACACTAGGGGAAACTGTCAGTGTGCTATTCTGTTCTAAACCAATCTTGCTGAACCATATTTGAAATCCTTGAGTTTAGGGACAGAGAAGGGCACTCGGGGAAACTGTCAGTGTGCTACTCTGTTCTAAACCAATCTTGCTGAACCATATTTGAAATCCTTGAGTTTAGGGACAGCGAAGGACTCTCGGGGAAACTGTCAGTGTGCTATTCTGTTCTAAACCAATCTTGCTGAACCATATTTGAAATCCTTGAGTTTAGGGACAGAGAAGGACACTCGGGGAAACTATCAGTGTGCCATTCTGTGCTAAACCTTGTTTGTAGGGACAGAGAAGCACAGTGAGGGAAACTATCAGTGTGCTATTCTGTGCTAAACCAATCTTGCTGAACCATATTTGAAATCCTTGAGTTTAGGGACAGAGAAGGACACTCGTGGAAACTATCAGTGTGCTATTCTGTGCTAAATCTTGTTTGTAGGGACAGAGAAGGACAGTGAGGGAAACTATCAGTGTGCTATTCTGTGCTAAACCAATCTTGCTGAACCATATTTGAAATCCTTGAGTTTAGGGACAGAGAAGGACACTCGGGGAAACTATCAGTGTGCTATTCTGTGCTAAACCAATCTTGCTGAAGCATATTGCAAATCCTTGTGTTTAGGGACAGAGAAGGATAGGCAGGGGACAGTGTCAGTGTCTTTGTTGCTAAGCCTCCTGCACAGTATACACCTGAAGGTAGCCCTTATTGCTGTTTTTCCCATCTCCCTGCAGGGCATCCATTAAAATGTCTGGAAGGCAAACAAGGAGAGGCAGACAGTCAGGAGGCAAAAAAAGAGGGCAAGCAGGCTCTGTGTCTGGGGGCAACAGTGCTGGTCGTGGACGCGGTGCATTGTCATCAGCACGTGGCCATGGGACACGCTTGTCCTTCTTTTCGGCAGCTGGACATGTTGAGCCACATCATGCCGAAGACTTGGTAGAGTGGATGACCAAGCCCACCTCATCCTCCTCATCCTCTCTCACCCAGGCTCAGGGTACTGGCAAAGCAGCTGCCAAAGCGTCCTCTTCTCTGGTATCAATGTCATCATTAGTCACTCCTTCCCTAGACCCACCATGTCCTCCTCCTGAGGAGTCCCCCGAACTGTTTGAGCACAGTGTTGGGTACATGCTCCAGGAGGATGCCCAGCGTTTCGAAGGATCTGATGATGATACCCAGCTAGAGGAAGGCAGTAGCGTGAGAGCAGAGAGAGGGGATGCTCAAGAAGGACACCAATCTGGCAGTCATGCTCCAGCAGCTGCAGCATACTGCCAGATTGGCTCCAGTGATGAGGAGGGAGGGGATGATGAGGTCACTGACTCCACGTGGGTGCCTAATAGGAGAGAGGAGGAGGAAGAGGATGAGGAGGAGGCACATCTCCAACGAGGCAGGATGCCCTTGGGTGGCCAGCGTATGGGCAGCACACCGACGGAATCACACCGCAGAGCTCCGCCTGTGCAGGGCGCTGCCTCTGCCCGTCATTCAAAAAGTTCTTTGGTGTGGGCCTTTTTTGAGGCTAGTGCATCAGATCGCACAGCTGCTGTTTGCAACATATGTCTCAAGCGTATATCGCGTGGCCAAAACATCAGCCGCTTGGGCACCACATGCCTGACCAGACATATGTTGACCTGCCATGCAGCTCGTTGGCAAGCCTACCTTAAAGACCCACACCAAAGAACAAAGCGGATCTCTCCTTGCACCGCATCAGCTGGGATCTCCAACCCCACTATACCATCAGTCCTCTCTGAAACCTGCACTGAGAGGAATGAAGGTGTAGAATTAGGTGTGTCACAGCCAAGTACTTGCGGCCACTCTGCTAGCAGTACACCGACGTCCGATTCTAGCAGGCAAATTTCCCTGCCCCAGCTGCTGGACCGTCGAAAGAAGTTCACTCCCAGCCATCCACATGCCTAGCGGTTGAATGCTAGCTTGGCTAAATTGCTAGCGCTTCAACTGCTGCCTTTTCATTTGGTAGACTCGGCCCCCTTCCTTGAGTTTGTGCAATGTGCGGTTCCTCAGTGGCAGGTTCCCAAACGCCACTTTTTCTCACGGAAGGCGATTCCGGCTCTCTACAGGCATGTGGAAGGCAATGTCTTGACTTCGCTGGACAGGGCGGTCAGCGGTAAGGTGCATATTACCGCTGACTCATGGTCCAGCAGGCATGGACAGGGACGTTACCTTTCTTTCACGGCCCATTGGGTCACTCTTTTGGCAGCTGGGAAGGATGCAGGACAAGGTGCAGTAGTGTTGGAGGTCGTTCCACCGCCACGCCTCCAAAATGCTACTACTGGTTGTGACACACCTCTCTCCTCCACCCCCTCCTCTTCTTCTTCCTCCATGGCCTCTTCCTGTGGTTTGTCCTCGGAACCAGCGGTGCTCCGTAGGCGTTCAAGGGGCTACGCAAGTACGCAGGCAAAAAGATGCCATGCCGTGCTTGCGCTGGTGTGTTTGGGGGACAGGAGCCACACTGGGGCAGAGGTCCTGTCTTCTCTGCAGGGGCAGGTCGAGAGGTGGTTGACGCCACGCCAGCTTAAGCCAGGAATGGTGGTTTGCGACAATGGCACCAACCTCCTCTCCGCCCTCCGACAGGGACAACTGACCCATGTGCCCTGTATGGTTCACGTCCTTAACCTGGTGGTGCAGCGGTTCTTGGGCAGGTACCCGGGCTTACAGGATGTCCTGAGGCAGGCCAGGAAAGTCTGTGTGCATTTCCGCAGATCTTATAATGCCAGTGCTCGCCTGGCTGAGCTGCAAAAGGAGTTGAACCTGCCCAAGAACCGCCTTATATGTGACATGCCCACCAGGTGGAACTCAACGTTGGCCATGCTGCAGCGGCTGCACACGCAGCAGAGGGCCATCAATGAGTACCTGTGCGACTACGGCACCAGGACAGGGTCAGGGGAGCTCGGTTTTTTTTCACCACGCCAGTGGGGCATGATCAGGGATGCATGCACTGTCCTGGCACCATTTGAGGAGGCCACGAGGATGGTGAGCAGTGACAGTGCATGCATCAGTGACACTGTACCTCTTGTCCACCTGTTGGAGCACACGCTGCGTGGAATAATGGACAGGGCACTTGAGGCAGAACAGAGGCAGGAAGAGGAGGACTTCCTTGCCTCTCAAGGCCCCCTTTACCCAGACAGTGTTCCTTCTGTCCCACCCATCGCACAGGAAGAGGAGGAGGAGGAGGAGGAGGATTGTGTCAGCATGGAGGTGGAGGCTGGCACTCAGCATCATCAGCAGCAGTCTTTTAGGGATGATTTACAGTCCCAAGAAACCAGTGGACTTGTACGTGGCTGGGGGGAGGTGGCTGCGGATCATGTCGTCCTTAGTGACCCAGAGGACTCCGGACTGAATGCCTCAGCTAACCTACGCTGCATGGCCTCCCTGATCCTGCAAAGTCTGCGGAAGGATCCTCGTATTCTTCGGATCAAGGAGAGGGACCATTACTGGCTGGCCACTCTCCTTGATCTACGGTACAAGGGTAAGGTTGCGGACCTTATGTTACCGTCGCAGAGGGAGCAGAGGATGAGACAACTCCGGGAGGCCTTGCAGAAAGGTCTGTGCAACGCGTTCCCAGAGACTGGGAGGTTACAAACTCCTGGTCCTGGACAACGAGTTGCTGAGGCTTCGGGCAGTCAAAGAAGGAGCGGTGGGGAAGGTGGCCGTCTGATCGATGCGTTCAGACAATTCTTTAGTCCGCAGCCCCAAAGTATGATCGGTTCCAGCAACCATCGCCAGCGTCTGATATACATGGTGCAGGAATACCTAGGGGCAAGGTCAGACTTGGACACCTTCCCCACCGAAAATCCTCTGGCTTACTGGGTCTTGAGGATGGATCACTGGCCAGAGCTTGCACAGTATGCAATTGAGCTACTGGCCTGTCCTGCATCCAGCGTTCTTTCAGAACGCACATTCAGTGCTGCTGGAGGATTTGTCACGGATCACAGGGTGCGCCTGTCCACCGACTCGGTTGATCGACTGACTTTCATCAAGATGAACCAGTCTTGGATCACCACCAGCTACCACACACCTGATGCTGATATAACAGACTAATTGATTTTAAAATGTCACATCCCTTCAAGACTGATGCTGATGCTGAGTGCCTGTGCTGTTATGTTGACTGGCTATCCTCCTCCTCCTCCTCAATGATACTATTAATGATGATAGCTTGGAAGATCATTTTGGTTTATGGGTGACGCCACCAGTGCTTAAGGCCCAATTTTTCAGCCCCTGTTTAACAGGGGCGTGTAATTACAATTTTTGATGCAATACTTTGCAACAGGCCTCATTGCTGTGCTCCAAGTACAGTATCTGTGAGGGGTTGCAGTGTTGTGCCACCAGTGCCTAAGGCCCAATTTTTCAGCCCCTGTTCAACAGGGGCATGCAATTATAATTATTGATCTAATAATTCACAGCAGGGCCCATTGCTGCGCCCACCAAGAGTAACTGTCAGGCCTTACAGTGTTGTGTCAACACCACCACCACCACCACCAAAGGCCCAATTTTTCAGCCCCTGTTCAACAGGGGCATGCAATTATAATTATTGATCTAATAATTCACAGCAGGGCCCATTGCTGCGCCCACCAAGAGTAACTGTCAGGCCTTACAGTGTTGTGGCACCAGCACCACCATCAAAGGCCCAATTTTTACTACCACTGTTCAACAATTATATGTTATTACAATTCCTGATATAATAGTTGACAGCAGGGCGTTCCAGCACCAACCAAGAGTAACTGTGAGTGCTTACAGTGTTGTGCCAACACCAACACCTAAGGGGCCAATTTCTGCAGAGTATATACGGCAGGTCCCTACTTTCAAACATCCAACTTACAAACGACTCCTACTTGCAAACGGAAGAAGACAACAGGAAGTGAGAGGAAATCTACCCCTCGGAAGGAAAATTCTCTCCTGTAAGAATTAATATGGGAGAAAGGTGTCTCCTCTCTACTGATGCTTTATCACCAATCCTTGTTTCAATAAAAACACCACATTTCAAAAACAGTTGTCATTGGGACGCAAAGTGAGGTGAAATGTTCTGAACAGGGGCACAGACAGCAAAACAAATGTTACAGGGGTGATAACCCTTCCCTATGTTTTCCAAAAAGCTTAAAAATAGGTATTTGGCCTGGAGCTACACTTAAACAATGTACCTGTTCAAAATTACAAACAGATTCTACATAAGAACAAACCTACAGTCCCTGTCTTGTATGCACCGCCTGTATACGGCTGTTCAGAGTATATAGGACCTTTTTTATTTTGTGTGCGGGGTTCCCCTTAATATCCATACAAGACCCAAAGGGGCTGGTAATGGGCTGGGGTAGGGGGGGGGGGGGCTGTGATATGGTAGCTATGCCATTTTTCTTAAAGATTTTCATCCATATTACCGGGACCAGACATTACATTAAAGCCGCAAGCAGTTTTAAATGGCTTTTTTTTCCTTTAGAAATGTAATTTTGTGCAGGGACAGTTCTAAACACGGGAAACACGTGGCACTTCACAGGCATACTTTAGACACCCCCCAGGTACAATATTTAAAGGAATATTTGACTTTTTTTTTTCACTTTATGCATCATTAAAATGACTGCTCCCGGAAAACGGCCGTTTTTAAAACTTCTTTTTGCATTGATACATGTCCCCTGGTGCAGAACCCGGGTTCCCAAACTCTGTTTAGGACAATAACATGGATAATAGTCGTTATAATTAGCACTTTAGAATCCGAACGTTCGCATCCATTGTATTTAATAGGGTTCTAATGTTCGTGCGAACTTTCGGTCCGTTCGCGGGTTCTGGTGCGAACCGAACCCGGGGGTGTTCGGCTCATCACTAGTAGTGACAGTGGCATTACTACTTCTGTCAGCCCAGTGCTGGAAGCAGTAAGGAGAAGAAGAGAAAGCCAGGAGGAGGTTATGGCTGGCCTCTCTCTCCCCCTCTTACTCAAAAGCTTGCACATATTTAAAGGGGGGGGGCATATTTTGCCCTGGGCACTGGATAATCTTGTCTCGGCACTGGTTGCCCCACATGTAAGGTATTACCGCGAAAGTCAGAGCGAGAGCAATAATTCTAGCTCCAAACCTCCTATGTAACTCTAAAGTGGTAACCTGTATAGACCTTTAAAGTGTCGCCTATGGAGATTTTTAGGTACCGTAGTTTTTCACTGTTCCACAGGCATACGCACTTTTAAAGTGTGACGCGTTAGGTATCTATTTTCGTGGCTTAACATCATCTTTTATATTTTATATTTTACCAAAAAAGTGGGTATTATATTGTGTTTGTGTGCCCAACTAAAGTGTATTCTTTCCTAAGAAAAAAGTTCCTATGGAAACAAGGCAGATCGCCGTTCTGACAGGGGGGAAGGGATGGATCCTGTGTCTCTGCAAAGCAGGGAATAAATCTCATCTCTTCCCCTAATAAAAGCAACTCCTACAGTACTCATTAACACTGGTTAGGCACACAGTTAACCCTTTGATAGCCCCCAATGTTTAACCCCTTCCCAGCTAGTGTCATTGGTACTGAAATTTTTTATGAAAAAAATATCTTGTCAGGGTGCTTTAACTGACTTCATCTGCGGATCGAGGTTCATCCCTTTGATCTGCAGGTGCATGAAACAGAGAAGATACAAAAGTAACAATATTACCTTTGTCAGGACCCAGATCTTAACCTGCTATGTCTGATTTTTTGTTGAGTCCCCTGACATTCCTTGAGCAATCTTGTCTTGAACCTTGAACTCTTTGCTCCTCCCATGAACTTCCTATTTAACCACTTAAGGTCCGCCCTATAGCAGTTTTACTGCTACGTGGCGGCACCTCTGCGCCGAATCACATATATATATATATATATATATACGTGACCTGGCTCTTCCGCGTAGGGGGCATGCATGCGCGCCGCTGGCGGCTCGCTCTCACTGTGATCACACACAGCGGGAGCCCAGTGGTGGTAACCGCTGACTCTATGTCTGACGGCACCCGCCGATCATTGAGCAGAGAGGCAGAACGGCGGTCTGCCTATGTAAATAAGGCAGATCGCCATTCTGATAGGAGGGAAGACAGAGATCTTGTGTCTCTGCAAAGCAGGGACTAGGATCCATGCCTTCCCCTAGTAAAAACACCTCCTACAGTGTAGTAAAAACACAGGCTAGGCACACAGTTAACCCTTTGATGACCTCTGATGTTAACCCCTTCCCAGCTAGTGACGGTGCATATTTTTACCAGTGATCACTATATTAGTGTCACTGGTCCCCAAAAAGTGTCAAAAGGGTCAGTTAGTGTCCGAATGTCCACCACGATATCGCAGTCCCGCTATAAGTCAATGATCGCCACCATTACTAGTAAAAATAAATAATAAATATCCCATAGTTTGTAGACGCTATAACTTTTACGCAAACCAATCAATATACACTTATTGTGATTTTTTTTTTTTAGCAAAAACATGTAGCAGAATACATATTGCCCTAAATTGATGAAGAAATTCGATTTTTTTCATTTTTTTTTTTTATTGGATATTTTTTATAGCAGAAAGTAAAAAATATTTGGAAAAATTTCAATATTGGCACTGTTTTGTTTGTTTATAGCGCAAAAAATAAAAACGGCAGAGGTGATCAAATACCATCAAAAGAAATCTCTATTTGTGGGGAAAAAAAGGACATACATTTTATTTGGGTACAGTGTCGCACGACCGCACAATTGTCAGTTAAAGTAACGCAGTGCGGTATCGAAAAAAAAAATGGCTTGGTCATGAAGGAGGGTAAATCTTCCGGGGAAATAACTACTGAGTTGGATAAATTGTACAAAATATAAATAACATTTGGCCCATAATTGATTAAAGCCGTACGCAGAATACGATCATATTTTTTTGTGACATACTACTAATTGGCAACTGTCTTCCATTGATTATAGTCTGCAGTCAGATGTCCCCCAAGCAGGACGTCTTCTATCCACGTCGTCCTGTTGGGTATGTATGCGCTGAGGCTTTACATCCACGTCTCCTTCCAGCAAGTTGAGCTCTCCTCATTCCTCTCACACACATCTGAGCACAACGCATTTCCTTTGGGCTTGTTTCAGGAATAACCGTTCATGTCCATCCAATCTGCCTCCATTACTGCACATCGTCGGGGGGGGAAGTATAGAGCAGTGTTTCTCAACTCCAGTCCTCAAGGCGCCCCAACAGGTCATGTTTTCAGGATTTCCCTCAGATGAAACAGCTACAAGCATCATCGAGGCTCACTACCACCGGGGTTGGAATTGTATCACATTGCTCTCCTCATTAGAGTTTTTTTTTAAATAAAACTCAATTGTCTCACACTTTGTGAAAGTCATTTCATGCAGTACCGGGTAAGCTCCCTAAATACATCATCTGCTCTCAAATTTAAAAACTATGCTTCTATGTCCTTTTCCATTGATTGTACTATATATTTACTTGAAAAAAACTGCATATTCATTCTTGTCTATACCAATATTTAACATTATTGTATTTTAATGTTTTACATGAGTATTCATTTCTTTTCCCTTTTTTTGCCTTCAGCATAATAGATGCCATGGTTAATCTCCTGAAGAAGCTCTTCTGAGCGAAACATGTAGAGAACACTGGCACCGTCTGTTGTAATAGTGTTAAATAGGAGACAATTGACAAATGATTTGTAATGTACTCATGTTTTTAATTTATTTGTAATAAAAGTTATTTTCTAAATAGATTTTTGTTCAATCAGTCAGTTCAATTCAATCTGGTTGTGCACATATATGACACCTTAAAAGTCCCGGGGCCTGTGACCTCATACCCTTTACTTGTATCTCTCACATCACCTAGAGGTTTCTCATAAGCCACATCACCTGAAGACTTCATAATAGACATGTGCATGATGAAAAAATTTGTTTTGTTTCGATTCGTTGATCTAGTTATTTAGTTTTGTTAAATTCGGTTGATTCATTCAATTCGTATTTGGGATTCATATTTGTAATTCCTATTCGGAATTCGTTTAATGTCTTTTTTTCCAACTTTCTTTGATTTTACCAATTTTTTTTCGATTTGAAACGTTAGAATTGATACATTTTAACTTAGTCAAATCGAAAATGTTATATATATTTTTTCTTTCAATTCGAATGAGGCAAAGTGAACAAACAAAAGAAAAAAATCTTCATTATATGATTACAATGACTCTTTAAATCACCTTTGGCTTAACAAAAACAGCATTATTTTGAAATGTTACTCTTATGCCCCGTACACACGGTCGGATTTTCCGTCGGAATAAACTCCAACGGGTTTTTCCGACAGAATTCTCTTCAAGCTGTCTTGCATACACACTGTCACACCAAATTCCGACCGTCAAGAACGCGGTGACGTACAACACTACAACGAGCCGAGAAAAATGAAGTTCAATGCTTCTGAGTATGCGTCGACTTGATTGTGAGCATGCATGGTTTTTAGACGAACGGAATTTCCGGCGGAAAAAAAAGAAAAAAGAGAACATGTTCTCTTTCTAAGTCCGTCTGAATTTTCTACGGAAAAAGTCAGATGGGGCATACACACGGTCGGAATATCCGATGAAAAAATTCCGTCAGACATTTTCCATCGGAAATTCCGAGCGTGTGTACGTGGCATAAACACACACAATCTTTGATTTCAGCAATATATGTACAGTTACAATTCGACTGTAGTTCGATGTAAAATTTGATTTGAATTTCAGTCCAAATTTCCGAAATTCAGGCAAATTTTGTTTCGTTATTCGGAGCATTCTATAAAATTAGTTTATATTGTAATTACGGTATTCGGATATATCCGAATCTCCAAATAATGAAAAATTTGTCAGAATATTAATTCGGAACGAAACGAACCGCACATGTCTACTTCATAAGCCACATCACCTGAAGACTCTTCATAAATCACATCACCTGAAGACTCTTCATAAGCCACATACCCTAGAGCAGGGGTCGGCAACCCTTCAATCACGGTCCAGCTGTCGACCGCCGTCAGGTGACAGGTGGACCGCGAACAGGTTCCTGGGCCCCGACCCCACCATCTATGTCCCAGTGTCTCTCTCTCCCTCCCGCCTCCCTCCTCTTCCGCCGTTGTGATCAGTGAACAGCGGAGACCGGGAGGAAGCACAGCTCAGGACGGAGAGCGGGAAGAGGAGCTGGCCAAACAAACTTTTTATGTTAAATTGCTGGTGATTGGTTGCCAGCACACAGGGTGGTCCTAAGCAACCAATCACCGGTTTGCTTATATGAAAAATCACTCTGCCAGCTCCGCCCCTCTGTCCAGAACTGTGCTGCCTCCCAGCCTCCGCTGTGGAAGGTAGGAAGGACACTGTGCTATGGCAGGAGTGGAGGGAAGGGGGGTTACTGCTATAGGGGAAGGGGAGCAGAAGACACCACTGTGTGTGTGTCTGTGTGTGGGGGGGGGATGTGAAGGGGGTAGAGGACAGAGTTAGGGGCAGGGTCACCCCCATAGCAGTGTCCTCTACCACCCTTCACATCACTCCCCCACCCCCCATCCCTGTATTCTGACCGCAACGCACTCCTGAACCCTGCATTCTCCCCGCTCCGCACTCCTGAACCCTGCATTTCGAGTGCAACACACTCCTAAACCCTGCATTCTGAGTGCAACACTCTCCTAAACCCTGCATTCTGAGTGCAACGCTCTCTTAAAGTGGTTGTAAACCCACTTTATAAACAAAGACCTACAGGTAAGCCTAGATTAAGGCTTACCTGTAGGTGCATGAAATATCTCCTTAACCTACACGGTTAAAGCGGAGCTCCGCCGGAAAAAAATATATTAAAAGCCAGCAGCTACAGCTACAGCAGCTGCTGGCTTTTAATATTTGGACACTTACCTGTCCTGGAGTCCAGCGACGTCCGCAGCAGATGACGAGCGATCGCTCGTCACTCTTCTGCTCCCTCCGCCATCCTCGCTGAGGGAACCAGGAAGTGAAGCCCTGCGGCTTCGTGCCCGGTTCTCTACGGCGCATGCGCGAGTCGCGCTGCGCCGTTCTGATTCGTTCTCCTGTGTTCTGGGAGCCGAGTGTCTCCTAGAACACTACGGGAAGTCTGGGGGAAGTGACGTCACTCCCGTAGATTCCCGGAGAGAGGACTCCCGGATGTGGGTGAAAATACCTGTCTTAGACAGGTATCTTTACCCCCCTCCCCCTTGAAAGGTGTCAATTGTGACACCGGAGGGGGGGAGGGTTCCAAATAGCAAAAGTTTGTATTTAGGGTGGAGCTCCACTTTAAGGAGATATTTGCATTTAAAAGCGGCAACGCTGACATCACGCGCATGCGCATGGGGTTAACCCCATTCCCAAATTCGGCTAGGTCGCAGCATTCAACGACGTACCCAAGTTCGACGGCTCATGCGCGCAGTCACGTCTTCGCCGCTCCGGCCAATCACAGCGCCGGAGCGGCGCTGTGATTGGCTGGAGCGGCGATACCCGGAAGTAACCTTCCGGGTATCGCCGCAGCGATGGATGCGGCTGAAGAGGCAGACGAGGACGGCTTCGGTGGCCCCGATCTAAGGTAAGTGATGCATAATGAGCTATTATGCTAGTCATATAAGCTCATTATGCCTTTCTCTTACAGCTAGTTTAAAAAAAAAAAAAAAATGTTATGAGGGTTTACAACCACTTTAACCACTTCCCTACCCAGCCATAGTCAAATGACGTCCACAGATGGGATCTCCCATCCTGGGTGGACGTCATATGACGTCCTCGGCTTTGTAGGGAGATATCTGAATGATGCCTGCAGCTAGAGGCATCATTCAGATATCATTTTCTTGGGCCAGCGATTCTGTGCACCATAAGAATGATCATAGCGGCGGTTCCGCCGCTTGATCGTTCTTACAGGCGGCGGGAGGGGACATCCCCCCCCCTCCCGCCGCCATCCGGTGCTTCTCCGGGCTCCCTGTGCGATCGAGGATCCAGAGCGAATCTTCCGGCGTCGTTGGTGGGTCACGTGATGAGCATAGAGATGACTGGTGACCAGATGGTTACCAGTCATCTCTATGATCGTCGGAGGCCCGGGCGCGATGTGATGACGTCACACCCGGGCCTCAAATGTAAACAAAGCCGCCATTGCGGCTGTAAGTATGAGATCAGTGAAAAAAATTTCAGTGATCTCATGCTTTCCAGCCTGGAGGAGAGATGTGGGGTCTTATTGACCCCGCATCTCTCAATAAAGAGAACCTGTCACACACATTCCTATTACAAGGGATGTTTACATTCCTTGTAATAGGAATAAAAGTGATAAAAAAAAAAGTAAAATAATTGTAAAAAAATAAATAAATAAGTAAAAAAAATAAAAATAATAAAAAAAAAAAATTAAAACGCCCCTGTCCCCGGTAGCTCGCAATCAGAAGTGAATGCACACGTAAGTCGCCCACATATGTAAACGCCGTTCAAACCACGCATGTGAGGTATCGCCGCGTGCGTTAGAGCGCGTGCAACAATTCAAGCACTAGACCTCCTCTGTAATTCTAACCTGGTAACCTGTAAAAAAAATTAAAGAGTCGCCTATGGAGATTTTGAAGTACCGAAGTTTGGTGCCATTCCATGAGTGTGCGCAATTTTAAAGCGTGACATGTTAGGTATCTATTTACTCGGCGTAACATCATCTTTCATATTTTCCCAAAAAATTGGGCTAACTTTACTATTTTGTTATTTTTTAATTCATGAAACCATTTTTTTTCTTAAAAAAGGCGTTTGAAAAATTGTTGCGCAAATATCGTGCAAGAAAAAATGTCGCAATGACCATCATTTTATTCCCTTGGGTGTCTGCTAAAAAAACATATATAATGTTTTGGGGTTCTGAGTAATTTTCTAGCAAAAGAATGATGATTTGTACATGTAGGAGAGAAGTGCTAGAATAGGCCCGGTATTGAAGTGGTACAAAAAGCCCTGTATTGAAGTGGTTAAACCCTGCATTAAGAGCGTAACACACTCCTGATCTCTGCATTCTGACCACAACGCACTCCTGAACCCTGCATTCTGACCGCAACGTGCTCCTGAACCCTGCATTCTGACCACAACGTGCTCCTGAACCCTGCATTCTGACTGCACTGCACTCCTGAACCCTGCATTCTGACCGCAACACACTCCTGAACCCTGCATTCTGACCGCAACCCACTCTTGAACCCTGCATTCTGACCGCAACCCACTCCTGAACCCTGCATTCTGACCGCAACCCACTCCTGAACCCTGCATTCTGACCACAACCCACTCCTGAACCCTGCATTCTGACCACAACCCACTCCTGAACCCTGCATTCTGAGCGTAACGCACTCCTGATCTCTGCATTCTGAAGCGTAATGCACTGGTGAACCCTGCATTCTCTGCATAACGTATGCATAAACAATGCACTCTCTTGAAATACTTATTTTTGTTCTGGGGGGGGGGGGGGGCGTGCCTGGTGATCTTTGACTTCATCAGTGTTGTTCAAGTAGATCTCAATATCCTTTGAAGGTTGCCTACCCCTGGCCTAGAGGTTACTCATAGGCCTCGTCAACCAGAAGGCTCTTCATAAGCCATGTCCTTATACCCTCCAAATGAGTTAAAAGAGACATTGACAATTTACTTAAGCCTGAAAGCCTTATAGCTGTTCATATCATTGCTCGAAAACCATGTAAATATGTCTTTATAGTCATCTGGGCAGTTCATCTTCTTGTATGGCTGACTTATTTTTCTGACTCTACAGAGTTCTACCTTATCATTGAAGAACACTTAATTTCTATCTATTGATTTTCTCCTGGGTTCTGTTAGAAGACTTTCCTCTCATCTCTGTTGGGAAGACCTTTAGCTGAGTTGGACAATTCTTACTTAACCGCAGGAGAACCTTAGCTTAGCCTACACACTGCTCTCTAACACAGGACTCTGTGTTAAGGTTTCAGCGCCGGGAGACTGAATAAGAGCATCGCTGCAGAAATCTCTGCTGTCTTCTGCTGACGTCATCATCCCTTGCAGCATACGAGACTCCGAGGAAAGAAACCTGTTTTTTATTCCACAGGAAAATCTGTTTCTTCCAATGTGGTTTGTTAAGGCTAGAAGAAGGATTAGGTGAACGACATTTTTTTTTTCTGTTTGCGTCAGCATCAAGCGTATGAATCTTGTTAATTGATTTTCATATATAAACGAATTCCTGATCTTCAGCCACAAGGACAACACGGCAAAATGGCAGACAGATGTACGCTTTGCTCACAGACACCGACGAATGCCTTTTCCAAAATCCACGCTAATCACAACATGACGTCTTGCGACGGTAAACCATCATTATACTGCTAGCAAATTTTTCTTTAAGTCACCTTTTTCGTCAGCAGAGAAGATCAATGTAAGTTCATTTTAAAAAGTATGTAATAATAAAAAAAAAAAAAAGGATACATGAGCCAACAAAGTTTGGAATGTGATTTACAAAATGTATACGTCCTCAAAATCTGATTTTAGGAGAACACTAGGGATGAGCCGAACACCCCCCAGTTCAGTTCGCATCAGAAGTTCAGAACATGCGAACAGGCAATAAATTAGTTCGAACATCCGAACACCGTTAAAGTCTATGGGACTTGAACATGAAAAATCTAAAGTGCTAATTATAAAGGCTTATATGCAAGTTATTGTCATAAAAAGTGTTTGGGGACCCGGGTCCTGCCCCAGGGGACATGTATCAATGCAAATAAAAAGTTTTAAAAAAAGGCAGTTTTTTCGGGAGCAGTGATTTTAATAATGCTTAAAGTGAAACAATAAAAGTGAAATATTCCTTAAAATTTTGTACCTGGGGGGGTGTATAGTATGCCTGTAAAGCAGCGCTTGTTTCCCGTGCTTAGAACTGTCCCTGCACAAACTGTAATTTCTGAAGGAAAAAAATCATTTAAAAGCACTCAAGGCTGTAATGAATTGTCGGCTCCCGGCAATACAGAGAAAAGTCATTGATAAAAAAAAAAAAAATGCTCTTGGGAGTTTTTTTAACTCGTTCAGCACCAAAAAAGGAAAAAGTATCAAGATTACCATGATGAAATTCTCGGAAATGTTTTGACACATTTGAGATATTTGTAGCAATAATATTTGTAGTGTCAGTCACATGTTCCGAGATTCTGATGCCCTGTACACACGATCGCATTTCCAATGGAATAAAATCCGATGTATTTTTCCATCGGAAATCCGATGAAGCTGACTTCCATGAGTCTTGCCTACACACCATCAGTCAAAAATCCGACCGTCCCAAACGCCGTGACATAAAACACTCCGAAGAGCCGAGAAAAATGAAGTTCAATGCTTCTGAGCATGCGTTGACTTGATTCTGAGCATGCGTGGGTTTTTTCTCCGATGGAGTTCCCCATAGACGATCGGAATTTGCTATTGTTTCTTTTTCCATCAGTATAATTTAAAACATGTTCTATTTTTTTATACCGATGGAAAAAAGACCGATGGGGCGCACACACGATCGGTTTGTCCGATGAAAAAAGTCCATCGGTCTTTTTTCATCAGAAAAACCGATCGTGTGCACGCGGCATAACTCTCAACGGGCGTATAGTGCACCCAACGTATTGCAGGCTGCAGGCACTACACTGAGTGACATAAACCACCGATTTAGAATTACAGCTAATATACTGTTTGAGTGTCGGTTCACACTACAGCGACTTGGGATCCGACTTGTGTCGCCCCAAGTCGCCCCAAGTCGCACGACATTAGAAATTCCATTGAAGTGAATGAGAGCCGTCTTAATGTACACTACTGAAGTCGCTCCGACTTCAGAAAAGATTCCTGTACTACTTCAAGGCGACTTCTAGGCGACTTGTACCCATAGATTTCAATGGAAGTCGCCTCCAAAGTCGGATGTCCGTCTTAGTGCAAGCAACTTTACAGGAAGAGAAAATAGTTAACCCAGGCAAACCCCTCCCTCCCACAGAGCTGATTATTCTGTGATTGGCCACAGCCCAAGTCGCCTTGTAAGTTGCTCCAAGTCACGCTGAAGTCGCCTTGCAAAGTCGCGCTGTAAGTCGGGTTGCCCCTGTGTGAACCGGCACTGATGGTATATGTTTTCTTAGTAGAAAAAGAAAAAAACTGAGGTGCTTTTTTTTATGTCTATGACACTGCCTGCAAGTATTATGGCCACACATGTAGGAACCTACAGTGGAGAGCCAGGTCTGTGGTTTGTTTGGCTTCTGAGAGCAAAACAAACTAGGTGACAGCATGCTACCTGGACTGGGGGCCCTTCTACTAGAGAAATTAAAACCCCCCTGGATGGCACTGTACAGATACTTGTCAGCAAACAGGATGGGAAGATGTTCACTCTCCGTGACCATGCCCGCAGACTCGATGTCCGCCGGTGTCCCGCGATCGTGCCACGGAGAGGCAGAACAGGGAGATGCCTTTGTAAACAAGGCATTTCCCTGTTCTGCCTAGTGACAGGACACTGATCTACTGTTCCCTGTGATCGGGAGCAGCGATCACTGTCGTGTCACTCATAGCCCAGCCCCCACACAGTTAGAAGCACTCACTAGGACACACTTAACCCCTTGATCGCCCCCTAGTGTTAACCCCTTCCCTGCCAGTGTCATTTACACTGTAATCAGTGCATTTTTATAGCACTGATCGCTGTAATAATGACAATGGTCCCAAAATAGTGTCAAAAGTGTCCGATGTGTCCGCCATAATGTCGCAGTCACGATAAAAATCGCAGATCGCTGCCATTACTATTAAAAAAAAAATGCCAAAAAACTATCCCCTATTTTGTAGACACTATAACTTTTGCGCAAACCAATCAATATAAAAACTTATTGCGTTTTTTTTTTTTACCAAAGATATGTAGAAGAAAACATTTCGGCCTAAACTGAGGAAAAATTTTTTTTTTTTATATATTTTTTTGCGATATTTATTATAGCAAAAAATAAAAAATATTGCTTTTTTTTCAAAATTGTCGCTCTTCTTTTCTTTATAGCGCAAAAAATAAAAATCGCAGAAGTGATCAAATACCACCAAAAGAAAACTCTATTTGTGGGGAAAAAAAGGACATTGATTTTGTTTGGGTACAACATCGCACGACCACGCAATTGTCAGTTAAAACGACACAGGGCCGAATCGCAAAAAGTGCTCTGTTTAGGAAGGGAGTAAATTCTTCCGGGGCTGAAGTGGTTAAGAATCGCAACAATGTTGTTGTATTCTAAAGACAATTTTGCGATAGTGACAAAATTAACTTTATTTTTATTGAAATCACTGCACTGTTTATGGTTATTTGCACTACTATTCTGAATCAACTCCACCCGCTCTCTGTAAAATGCTATATTTTTACTGCTAGCTATTGTTTGTGTATTGTAGCCCCTTTCTTTAAGTCGCTTTTGGATCGCTGTACATTCTTGCAAAAAATCCTTGTCTGTAGAGCAGTTCCTCCTGGCCCTGAGGAATTCACCAGTGAGCAAAGACTAATGCCGCGTACACACGATCGTTTTTTTTCGACGGTGAAAACACCGTCGAGAAAATCGACGTGAAAAACGAGGAACAGCTTGTTCCCCCCACACACACGGCCGTTTTAAATGACATTTTTTTTTTGGACCGTGTGTGGGCTCCGCGGCAGTGTTTCCCTATGGGAAAACTGCCGCGGAAAAAAACGACGGGAATCACGACGAGAAAAATTAGAGCATGTTCTAATTTTTCTCGTCGTGATTAATGCCGTTTTTCCCGTCGAGAAAAACGACAAAAAGCCCACAGACGATCGTTTTTCTCGTCCAAAGGGAAAAATTTCATTTTTCTCGACGGGAAAAACGGTCGTGTGTACGCGGCATTAATGGTATGACTCGGGTAACAGCTATTAGCCAATTCCCTGCACTGAGCTTTCTAAAGCCCCGTACACACGATCGGACCAACTTCAAAATAAGCAAGTTTTCAAAAAAATCCGACCGTGTGTACGCTCCATCGGACAAACTTTTTCAGTTTTCATCGGACAAAAGTTCGCTCTGCAAACGGACAAACTTTTCGGCAACAAAAGTCCTACGGTGCAAAGTCCTGCCGTGTGTACAGAAATCCAACTTTAATCCGAAGCATGCTCAGAAGCAATGTTAAAATCAACCAACAATAGCAGAAGTTGACCAAAGGCTGGCGGTAAAGAGCAGAAAAGAGCAGAAAAAACACGTAGTACGTCAATTACGTCACTACGTTCATGTTTGTTGGCTGAAAAAGTCAGAGCGTGTGTATGCTATGGGTGTTCCCGGCCAGCTCCCTTCGGACAAAAATCCACGGAAAAGTTTGTTTGAAGTTCGAACGTGTGTATGAGGCTTAAAAGTTCTGGAAGTCACTGGGGTTGATTTACTAAAGGAAAATCCACTTTGCACTTGAAAGTGCACATGGAAGTGCAGTCGCTGTAGATCGCTGTAAATCTGAGGGGAAGCTCTGAAATTAGGGGAAGCTCTGCTGATTTTATCATCCAATCATGTGCAAGCTAAAATGCTGTTTTTTATTTTCCTTGCATGTCCCCCTCAGATCTACAGCATCTGCACTTCCAAGTGCACTTTCAGTGCACTTTCAAGTGCAAAGTGGATTTTCCTTTAGTAAATCAACCCCACTGTGTTGCTATCTAAATGCCCCATCAAGCTCAAATCCAAATAGTCTATTTGGGCCAGGTGGTGCACACAGGTGAATTCCAAATTTAGAGAGTTAGTATTAAGACATTTCATAAAATCACCCGATCCATGCCATACTACAATCAGGTCATCAATGAAACGTCCATACCATATTAGTTTTAAATGGATTACCATGGGCAAATAAAATTGATTCTTCCCACCAGCCCATGTAGAGATTTGCCAAAGAGGGGGAAAATTTTGCCCCCATGGATGCACCTTGACACTGAATAATGTAGTATCGTTCATCAAACTTAAAAAAGTTGTGTGTCAGGAGGAATTCTACTGCTCTACAAATGAACTCACGTACATTAGGAATGTAAACACTGTAACATGAAAGATGGTGTTTGATGGCTGACAGTGCTAGAGAGTGAGGAATACAAAGATCTGACATCTATAGTGATCCAGATACATTCTGTAGACCAAAAAATGTCCTGCATGTGGGCTCACAAATGTCCAGTATCCTTTATAAACCCAGGAAAACGAACAACAAGCGGTTGGAGAAATTGATCAACCCATTCTCCTAATTTCTCCAATAGCGATCCTATACTGGCAACTATTGGACGACCTTTCACTGGAGTGTCTTGCTTGTGTACTTTGGGGAGATGGTGAAAACCGGAGTAATGGGATGTGTGACCATGAGATAATCTACAGTTTTCTGATCTAGAACAACCATCTCTTCATCTAATAAGTGTGACAATTTTTGTTGAATGGTTGCTGTAGGATCAGAACTGATAGGATCAGGGCCGTTTTTAACCACTAGGGGTCCGCGCTATAGCCGAATGATGGCTACAGCGCGGACCTAGAATGCCGGGAGGACGTCAACCGTCCGCCCCTTTCCTCGTCCCGGCGCGCGCTCCCGAGCACGCATCGGGGAACTTCCGTGCCCGCCGCGTCACGCGGGTTCCGATATGCGTGCCTGGCGGCCGCGATGTCCGCCAGGTACCCGCAATCGGCATTTACAGAGCCAGGGACGTGGATCTCTGTGTGTAAACACAGAGATCCACGTCCTGTCATGGAGAGGAGACAGATGGTGTGTCCCTTGTACATAGGGACAGCCATCGGTCACCTCCCCCAGTCAGTCCCCTCCCCCCACAGTAAGAATCACTCCCTTAAGTACACTTAACCCCTTCAGCGCCCCTAGTGGTTAACCCCTTCACTGCCAGTGTCATTTTTACAGTAATCAGTGCATTTTTTATAGCACTGATCACTGTAAAAATGACAATGGTCCCAAAATGGTGTCAAAAGTGTTCAATGTGTCCGCCATAATGTCGCAGTCACAATAAAAATCGCTGATTGCCCCCATTACTAGTAAAAACGAAAATATTAATAAAAATGCTATAAAACTATGCCCTATTTTGTAGACGCTATAACTTTTGCGCAAACCAATCAATAAACGCTTATTGCGATTTTTTTTTACCAAAAATATGTAGAAGAATACGTATCGGCCTAAACTGAGGAAAAAAATATATATTTTTTTTAAAAATTGGGATATTTATTATAGCAAAAAGTAAAAAATATTGTGTTTTTTTCAAAATTGTCGCTCTTTTTTTGTGTATAGCGCAAAAAATAAAAACTGCAAAGATGATCAAATACCACCAAAAGAAAGCTCTATTTGTGGGAAAAAAAAGACGTCAATTTTGTTTGGGAGCCACGTTGCACGACCGCGCAATTGTCATTCAAAGCGTGACAGTGCTGAAAGCTGAAAATTGGCCTGGGCAGGAAGGGGGTTTAAGTGCCCAGTAAGCAAGTGGTTAAGGTAGGGCAAAAGGGGCAGCTGCCCTGGACCCTGTCATTGTTGTGGGGCCCAAAGCAGCTGCCTCATACCTGCCAACTATCCCAGTTTAAATTCCCTTGTCCCTTGATGTTTTAGTCCTGTGCTGTGTTCTGATATTTCAGTGTGAAGTTCTGTTACTACTGCTGCCCAGCTCTGCCCTATTGCTGTGTACAGATGACTCACTTGCAGACCCTGTGTTTACTTGTAAATACCGGTGTAGCGACACGGCCCCCTGTTTCTCCTCTTCTATCTTTGGCTCGCTCACAGGAGAAAAAGGCGCACCATGGCCACCTTGCCTGTACCCTCTGGTTTGCAGAGGTTAAGCACACTTGTTTTAACTTACGGGTCTTGCAGCAAAGTTCTCCCCAAAGTTGGTTTCTGTCCCTAGAATGTAAGGACAAAGTCTCTATACCCCAAGTAACTCCAAGGTCCACACCAGTGTCAACTCCAACTTAGAGTTTATTTTTTTCTCTTATGCATGAACATCCACAAAGTTGAGGGAAAGAGAAAGGTGTTAGGAAGACAGATCAGTTCAGGCACTCCTGTTTCTTCACCACTCGATCCCGAGTGGGTATAGCTCACCCGGATAGTCACCCGAAGGCACTAGCAGCCGACGTGTAACTCGAACAGTCTATCAGATTCCCTAATGGATGCATTCAGGAGATCCTCTGCCACAGAATCTATAGTGTCCCAAACCTCCTAATGGTCCTGTTGTTTCGATCCCTTTTTTCGGATGGATGACATCCCTCTGAAGAGTTACTGGGCCCCTTCCTTCACTGTGATCTCTCATCAGTCCTTCGGAATGGTCCTTCCTCAGTATCCTCTTCTAGAAATGGGTCCCCTCGCACGGCGGCACCCTGAGATTCATCCTCCCGAAGTGGGCTCCAGCTAAAGGTGCTGGGCCCAGGGCTGAAGTTGCAGTCCCAGGACTAAAGGTGCCTGGGACTGAAGCACACATGACCCCATGGCCTGGAGGGCCATGTGCCACGCACCAGGACTTTGACTCTGGAACCAAGAAGAACGACGCCTCCCAGGCAGCGTCTGCCCCTTATGTATCCTCTCCCGGCATGCACGACAGGTAGACCACACCCACTGCACGGCTGCCGAGAGAGGACACTCAATCGCCACTCCATCACCTGTGGTTCAACCCCCGAGCACAAGTGACAGCGCCACCCATACTTCTAAGGTAAGGTGACCAGATTTTTAAAATGAAATCCGGGGACATATTTTTTTTTTTTACTAGTAATGGCGGCAATCAGCGACTCTCTGCCCGTCGCCGCCGCCCGCCTCACAGCCTGTCAAGTCTTTCTCTCCAGGCCCCAGCTACTACTGGTTGGGGAGCGGAGGAAGATCACTCCACCAGGGAAGGCAAGGAAATAAGCAGGCAGGTGGCTGGCCGGGACTTGAGCCAAGGCAGAAGAACATGCGAGCGGAGCTGAATCGGCACCCGAAACTGAAGAAATATTCTCTCCGCTCCGACCAGCACATGATCATCAGAAGGGGGCACAGATAATGGAAAAATATACACCCCCCTAAGCTAGTAGAAGCGGTGGAGCGGGGGTGTGTAATTCAGATTTTTTTTTTTTATTCTGCACTGACTGTCTTTGAAATTGCCCCAGCCCCTGTTCAAATCCAATCCGGGGACAAAACCGGGGACAGACTTGGTCCGGGGACAGTGTCCTCAATCCGGGGACTGTCCCCTGAAACCGGGGATGTCTGGTCACCCTATTCTAAGGGGAACTGCACGCCAGGTGAAACAGCAGCAAGGCAGAGTCCAGTAAATTGAAAGATTCGAGCCAACTACCACTCGAATCACCCCTCAATTTAGTATAGAAAACCGGCATTGATATGTAAATAGCGGCAGCATTCATCTGTAAATAGGGGTGGTATTCATATGTATATCATGTCTCCCTGAGGTCATATTCACCATCACTTATTCTGAATGCTGCCCACTGGGGAAATAAAGGAGCATGCTTGAAAGTCCTGCCTACAACTGTGGTCATTAAGCCTAATATCAGCCTGTTCTGCAAAGGTAAGCAAATTGCTTCTATTACATCAGTGGTCAGTGTAAACCCCTATTACATCAGTGGTCAGTGTAAACCCCTATTACATTAGTGGTCAGTGTAAACCCCTATTACATTAGTGGTCAGTGTAAACCCCTATTACATTGGTGGTCAGTGTAAACCCCTATTACATTAGTGGTCAGTGTAAACCCCTATTACATTAGTGGTCAGTGTAAACCCCTATTACATTGGTGGACAGTGTAAACCCCTATTACATTAGTGGTCAGTGTAAACCCCTATTACATTAGTGGTCAGTGTAAACCCCTATTACATTGGTGGTCAGTGTAAACCCCTATTACATTAGTGGTCAGTGTAAACCCCTATTACATTGGTGGCCAGTGTAAACCCCTATTACATCAGTGGTCAGTGTAAACCCCTATTACATTGGTGGCCAGTGTAAACCCCTATTACATTAGTGGTCAGTGTAAACCCATATTACATTAGTGGTCAGTGTAAACCCCTATTACATTAGTGGTCAGTGTAAACCCCTATTACATTAGTGGTCAGTGTAAACCCCTATTACATCAGTGGTCAGTGTAAACCCCTATTACATTAGTGGTCAGTGTAAACCCCTATTACATCAGTGGTCAGTGTAAACCCCTATTACATTAGTGGTCAGTGTAAACCCCTATTACATCAGTGGTCAGTGTAAACCCCTATTACATTAGTGGTCAGTGTAAACCCCTATTACATCAGTGGTCAGTGTAAACCCCTATTACATCAGTGGTCAGTGTAAACCCCTATTACATCAGTGGTCAGTGTAAACCCCTATTACATTAGTGGTCAGTGTAAACCCCTATTACATCAGTGGTCAGTGTAAACCCCTATTACATTAGTGGTCAGTGTAAACCCCTATTACATTAGTGGTCAGTGTAAACCCCTATTACATCAGTGGTCAGTGTAAACCCCTATTACATTAGTGGTCAGTGTAAACCCCTATTACATCAGTGGTCAGTGTAAACCCCTATTACATTAGTGGTCAGTGTAAACCCCTATTACATTAGTGGTCAGTGTAAACCCCTATTACATTAGTGGTCAGTGTAAACCCCTATTACATTAGTGGTCAGTATAAACCCCTATTACATTAGTGGTCAGTGTAAACCCCTATTACATTAGTGGTCAGTGTAAACCCCTATTACATTAGTGGTCAGTAGTGATGAGCCGAACACCCCCGGGTTCGGTTCGCACCAGAACCCGCGAACGGACCGAAAGTTCGTACGAACATTAGAACCCTATTAAATACAATGGATGCGAACGTTCGAATTCTAAAGTGCTAATTAAAACGACTATTATGCATGTTATTGTCCTAAAAAGGGTTTGGGAACCCGGGTTCTGCACCAGGGGACATGTATCAATGCAAAAAGAAGTTTTAAAAACGGTCGTTTTTCGGGAGCAGTCATTTTAACCACTTAACGACCGCCCACCGCCGATTTACGTCGGCAGAATGGCACGGACAGGCAGAATCACGTAGATCTACGTGATCGCCTTTGTGCAGTTGGGGGGTCCATCCGGACCCCCCTTCACTGCAGTGAGTGGCCGTTAAGTGTTCGGGAGCGATCAGGCATGAGGGGGCGGCCGCTCGATTCCGCCCCCCCCTCGCGATCGCTCCCGGCCAATGAAATTGCTTCCTCCGCCATGTGATGTAAACACAGGCTGGAGGAAGTGATGTCATCTCCCTCGCCGCGGTCTTTTCGTTCCCGGCGCCGAGGAGTGAAGACAGAGGTTAGTGCTCCAACAGTCCACTGACACGTAGGTACACATAGGCACACAAATCACCCCCCAGTCACCCCCAGATCACCCCCCAGGTCACCCCAAAGCCCCCAATCACAGTGTCACTGATTGCAGTGATCATTTATTTTACTGATCACTGCATTTAGTGTCATCTGTGATTGTAAAAAGTTGCAAGGCAGTTAGGATTAGGCCCCTTTAGGTCCAGGGTAGCCCCCTAACCCCCCCTAATAAAGGTTTAACCCCTTGATCACCCCCCAGGTAACCCTTTCACCCCCTAACTTCAGCGTCACTAAGCGATTGTTTTTCCGATCGCTGTATTCGTGTCGCTGGTGTTTTAGATAGGCAGTTATTTTTTTTTTAGGTTCGCCGCAGGTTTTTATTGGTGTCAGGTACCCCCATATTTAACCTAATAAAGGTTTTAACCCCCTGATTGCCCCTAGTTAACCCTTTCACCAGTGATCACCATATAAAGGTTACGGGTGACGCTGGTTGATTAGTTTGCTTTTTATAGCATCAGGGCACCCGCCGTATATAACCCAATAAAGGTTTAACCCCCCTGATCGCCCGGCGGGTGAGATCAATTAGGTTTTAGCGCCAGAGAGGGTCTGCGTCGCCCCAGGCAGTGTTAGGTTAGTGCCAGTAACGCTAACACCCACGCGCAAAGCATACACCCCCCTTAGTGGTATAGTATCTGATCAGATCTATACTAGCATCCCCAGCGGTTTAGGGTTCCCAAAAACGCAGTGTTAGCGGGATCAGCCCAGATACCTGCTAGTACCTGCGTTTAGCCCCTCCGCCCAGCCCAGCCCAGCCCACCCAAGTGCAGTATCGATCGATCACTGTCACTTACCAAACACAACACA
Organism: Rana muscosa; assembly: GCA_029206835.1. Taxonomy (NCBI): domain Eukaryota; kingdom Metazoa; phylum Chordata; class Amphibia; order Anura; family Ranidae; genus Rana; species Rana muscosa. The sequence continues at coordinate 431,363,117 of CM055118.1, read as the reverse complement.
CATAACTGCAGCGTTCGCAGAGACAGGCATGATCCCTGCGATCGCTAACAGTTTTTTTGTAGCGTTTGATATATTTGCTGACGACAGTCAGGTGCTTTTTTTCCTGTGAATCTTACTAGTGTACCGCTAAATTTAGAGCCCAAAATGGCAAGTCGAAGGTACACTAGTAAAGAGGCCTACGAGATTCTGAGCATGACAGATAGTGAAGAGGAGGTCACGTATCTGTCAGATTCAGGCTCAGAATATCTTCCCGTAGAAGACAGTGACGTCAGCGGCCCCACGTCAGATAGCTCTGACGACGAAGTTGAGGTCCCTGCTAAGGTCAGGCGTACCCGATCCCGATCTTCTGAGGTTGTTGAGGAGCAAGAACCGCAGGTCTCTCGTATCATGGAGCAGAGTAGTACTAGCGCCGCTATTCCTTCTGGTGAACTGGCAAGCACCAGCGGCCTAGTACAGCCTGGACGTACATCCAGCACTGCAGTAACACTTGGTGACGTGGCGAGTCCCATAAGTGCAGTTCAAGCTGGCGAGGTGGCAAGCACAAGTAGTGTCCCGCTGCCACCAAGAAGACAAAGGCAGGCCCGTCGTGCCCATACTGCCCTTCCTGCAGAATTCGCCTATCCTGATTGGGTCCCCACCACTTCTGCAGAACCCGTACTTCCCCCATTCACTGCCCAACCCGGTATTCAGGTGGAAACAGCTGATTTTATGCCAATCGATTTTTATTCGCTGTTTTTCACGGAAGATCTCTATAGATCTATTGTGGACCAGAGTAATTTATATGCTGGTCAATTTATCGCCGCTAACCCCCAGTTGCCTAAAATTGCCAGAAATTGGAAACCAATTACGGTTTCCGAATTTAAGACCTTTCTGGGCCTTTCCCTCAACATGGGCACACATAAATTTCCGTCATTGCGTGCTTATTGGTCCACGCACCCAATTGACCACATGCCCGTGTTCTCTGCCTCCATGTCCAGGGCACGATACGAGCAGATTTTGCGGTTCATGCACTTCAACGACAATGAACTTTGTCGTCCACGTGGGGACCCTGAATACGACCGGCTCTATAAAATTCGGCCCCTCATAAACCACTTCAACGAACGTTTTGCAGCCTTGTTTACTCTCGATCAAGTTGTCTGCGTTGATGAGTCCCTGATTAAATTTTCTGGCCGCTTGTCTTTCAAGCAGTACCTTCCCAGCAAGCGTGCCAGATACGGGGTCAAGCTCTACAAGTTCTGTGACAGGGCAACAGGCTATGTAGTGAACTTTACGGTTTATGAGGGAAAAGACAGTCAGGTTGAGTCGGTCAACTGCCCGGATTACATAGGGAGCGCTGGCAAGATAGTGTGGAACTTGGTGTCACCCTTATTCGGAAAGGGGTACCACTTGTATGTGGACAATTATTACACGAGCGTGCCACTGTTTAGTCACTTGTTTGATCATAAGATTGGAGCATGTGGCACCGTGCGACCTAATCGCCGGGGCTTTCCCCAGCGGCTTGTAGATGCCCGTCTTAGGCTGGGGGAGAGAGCCTGCTTGAAGTGTAATAACTTGCTCGCTATGAAGTGGAGGGACAATAAGAATGTTTTCCTTCTTACCTCCCTTTATGCAGACACGACAGTCCAAATTCCTACGGCGACTGGTGTTGTGGAGAAACCCCTCTGTGTCCACGAATATAACCAAAATATGGGAGGGGTGGACCTCAACGGCCAGTTGATGGCGCCGTATCTAATTGACCGTAAGGCGAGACGCTGGTACAAAAAAGTGTCTCTATCATTATTCCAATTGGCTTTGCTGAACGCTCATGTGCTATACAGAGCTTCAGGCGGGACGTTATCTCTTCTAAAATTCCAGAATGAGATAGTCACAGAACTCCTGTATCCAGGCGGTTCTGCACCTCACCATCCCCAACCAAATGCAGTAAGCCGGCTGCATGAGAGGCATTATTCGTATGTCCTCCCGAGTACCCCTACCCAAAGCCACCCCCAAAAAAGATGTCGTGTCTGTAGCAAGCGCGGATTTAGGCGTGACACCCGTAGTTTTTGTCCACTCTGTCCTGACAAGCCTGGTCTTTGCCAAGGTGAATGTTTTGAACGCTACCACTCAAAAGTGAAGTTTTAGCGTAGGGTACAGCATTTCACAGACTAGGACACACTTACACAGGGTCTCCCAAGATGCCATTACATTTTGAGAGACCCGAACCATTACAGTTGTAAAGTTACAAAAAAAAGTGTAAAAAAGAAAAAAAAAACGTAAAAAACAAAACACAAAAAAAATATAAAATAAAAAAACCAAAAATAGTTGTCGTTTTATTGTTCTCTCTCTCTCTATTTTCTCTCTATTGTTCTGCTCTTTTTTTACTGTATTCTATTCTGCAATGTCTTATCATGCTTGCTTTTCAGGTTTGTAATTTTTTGTTTTCAGGTGCGCCATTCAACTGCAGCGCGGAATTATTTATCTTGACAGCAACAGCGTTTGCTCCCACGATACATAAAGCCGTGACTCCAGTGCTGTAGGAGGTGATTTCACCACCACAGTTAAAAAAAAGAGCATATATGCCGAAGCATGGGGGCAGCAGGGGCGGAGGAGCGATTTTGCTCCTAATGCCGCGTACATACGGTCGAAATTCCGACCGTGTGTACGCGGCATAACTTTTTTGCGGGAGGATGCCCCCATGCTTCGGCATATATATATTTTAGGCACAGGTTGCGTTAAAACATTTTTTTATTTTTTACTAGGTTTTGTTTTGGTATTTGCTTTGCAGGTATGGCATGGTAAGGTCTTACTGTAGTACTGTAATGTTACTTTGTTTTAATGTTAACCACCATTTGCTTAGCAGGTACGTCATTCAGTTGCAGCGCGGATCTATTTATCTTGACAGCAACAGCGTTTGCTCCCACGATACATAAAGCCGTGACTCCAACGCTGTAGGAGGTGATTTCACCACCACAGTTAAAAAAAAGAGCATATATGCCGAAGCATGGGGGCAGCAGGGGCGGAGGAGCGATTTTGCTCCTAATGCCGCGTACATACGGTCGAAATTCCGACCGTGTGTACGCGGTATAACTTTTTTGCGGGAGGATGCCCCCATGCTTCGGCATATATATATTTTAGGCACAGGTTGCGTTAAAACATTTTTTTATTTTTTACTAGGTTTTGTTTTGGTATTTGCTTTGCAGGTATGGCATGGTAAGGTCTTACTGTTGTACTGTAATGTTACTTTGTTTTAATGTTAACCACCATTTGCTTAGCAGGTACGCCATTCAGTTGCAGCGCGGATCTATTTATCTTGACAGCAACAGCGTTTGCTCCCACGATACATAAAGCCGTGACTCCAACGCTGTAGGAGGTGATTTCACCACCACAGTTAAAAAAAAGAGCATATATGCCGAAGCATGGGGGCAGCAGGGGCGGAGGAGCGATTTTGCTCCTAATGCCGCGTATATACGGTCGAAATTCCAACGGAGGCTTATCCGTGGAAAAGTCCGACCGTGTGTACGCGGCATAACCTTTTATGCCGCGTACATACGGTCGAAATTCCGACGAAGGCTTGACCGTGTGTACGCGGCATAACTTTTTTGCGGGAGGATGCCCCCATGCTTCGGCATATATGCCCATCATTAGAAGTGGGTGGATGAAGGGAGGTATTCTAATGGTGGGCATACCCACCAATCAATCTCTTTTTTTCGTTCAGCCAATAGGCTGTATGAAAAAAAAGATTACAATACATGTCCAACAAGGACCAGCAACGTACTGGTATGTTGCTGGACTTTGAATGTTTATACCAGAATGATGCCTGCGGGTTTAGGTATCATCTTGGTATCATTCTTTTCAGCCAGCAGCCGGCTTTCATGTAAAAGCAATTCTAGCAGATAATTAGCCTCTAGACTGCTTTTACAAGCAGTGGGAGGGAATGTCCCCCCCCCGGATATAAAAAGCGCCATTGGGAAATTGGGAAAGCATTTTATCACACCGATCTTGGTGTGGTCAGATGCTTTGAGGGCAGAGGAAAGATCTAGGGTCTAACCCCCCAATTTTTTTCAAAAAAAGAGTACCTGTCACTACCTATTGCTATCATAGGGGATATTTACATTCCCTGAGATAACGATAAAAATGGTAAAAAAATAAAATATGGAAGGCACAGTTTAAAAATAAAATAAAAAAGCCAAATAAATAATAAAAAAAAAAAAAAAAAAAAAAAAAGCACCGCTGTCCCCCCCTGCTATTGCGCAAAGGCGAACGCACGCGTCGGTCTAGCGTCATATGTAAACAGCAATTGCATCATGCATGTGAGGTATCACCGTGAAGGTCAGATCGAGGGCAGTCATTTTAGCAGTAGACCTCCTCGGTAAATCTAACGTGGTAACCTGTAAAGGCTTTTAAATGCTTTTAAAAATGAATATAGTTTTGTCGCCGCTGCGCGTTTGTGCGCAATTTTAAAGCATGTCGTGTTTGGTATCCATGTACTCGGCCTATGATCTTCTTTTTTATTTCATCAAACATTTGGGCAATATAGTGTTTTTTAGTGCATTAAAAATAAAAAAAGTGTGTTTTTCCCCCAAACAATGCGTTTGAAAAATCGCTGCGCAAATACTGTGTGGAAAAAAAAAATGCAACACCCACTATTTTAATCTGTAGGGCCTTTGCTTTAAAAAAATATATAATGTTTGGGGGTTCAACATAATTTTCTTGCAAAAAAAAATTTTCTTTCATGTAAACAAAAAGTGTCAGAAAGGGCTTTGTCTTCAAGTGGTTAGAAGAGTGGATGATGTGTGACATAAGCTTCCTAATGTTGTGCATAAAATGCCAGGACAGTTCAAAACCCCCCCAAATGACCCCATTTTGTAAAGTAGACATCTCAAGCTATTTGCTGAGAGGCATGTTGAGCCCATTGAACATTTTTTTTTTGTCCCAAGTGATTGAATAATGACCAAAAAAAAAAAATGTACAAAAAGTTGTCACTAAATTATATATTGCTCAAACATGCCATGGGCATATGTGGAATTACACCCCAAAATACATTCTGTTGCTTCTCCTGAGTACGGGGATACCACATGTGTGGGACTTTTTGGGAGCCTAGTCGCGTACGGGACCCCAAAAACCAAGCACCGCCTTCAGGATTTCTATGGGTGTAAATTTTTGATTTCACTCCTCACTGCCTATCACAGTTTCGGAGGCCATGGAATGCCCAGATGGCACAAAACCCCCCCAAATGACCCCATTTTGGAAAGTAGACACCCCAAGCTATTTGCTGAGAGGTATGTTGAGTATTTTGCAGATCTCGCTTTTTGTCACAAAGTTTTGAAAATGTAAAAAAAGAAAAAAAAAAAAGAAAAAAAAATGTCTTTCTTAATTTTCAAAAACAAATGAGAGCTGTAAAATACTCACCATGCCTCTCAGCAAATAGCTTGGGGTGTCTACTTTCCAAAATGGGGTCATTTGTGGGGGTTTTGGGCTATTTTGACATTTTATGGCCTTCAAAACTGTGATAGGTAGTGAGGAGTGAAATCAAAAATTTATGCCCTTAGAAACCTTGAAGGCGGTGCTTGGTTTTTGGGGTCCCGTACGCGGCTAGGCTCCCAAAAAGTCCCACACATGTGGTATCCCCGTACTCAGGAGAAGCAGCAGAATGTATTTTGGGGTGTAATTTCACATATAACCATGGCATGTGTGAGCAATATATCATTTAGTGACAACTTTTTGTACATTTTTTTTTTCTTTTTGTCATTATTCAATCATTTGGGACAAAAAAAAAAATATTCAATGGGCTCAACATGCCTCTCAGAAAATAGCTTGGGGTGTCTACTTTCCAAAATGGGGTCATTTGGGGGGGTTTTGTGCCATCTTGGCATTTTATGGCCTTCAAAACTGTGATAGGTAGTGAGGAGCGAAATCAAAAATTTATGCCCTTAGAAACCTTGAAGGCGGTGCTTGGATTTTGGGGTCCCGTACGCGGCTAGGCTCCCAAAAAGTCCCACACATGTGGTATCCCCGTACTCAGGAGAAGCAGCAGAATGTATTTTGGGGTGTAATTTCACATATGCCCATGGCATGTGTGAGCAATATATCATTTAGTGACAACTTTGTGCAAAAAAAAAACAGTTTGTCATATTCCCGCAACCTGTGGCAAAATATAAAATATTCCATGGACTCAACATGCCTCTCAGCAAATAGCTTGGGGTGTCTACTTTCCAAAATGGGGTAATTTGGGGGGGGTTTTGTGCTATTTTGGCATTTTATGGCCTTCAAAACTGTGATAGGTAGTGAGGAGTGAAATCAAAAATTTACGCCCTTAGAAATCCTGAAGGCGGTGCTTGGTTTTTGGGGCCCTGTACGCGGCTAGGCTCCCAAAAAGTCCCACACATGTGGTATCCCCGTACTCAGGAAAAGCAGCAGAATGTATTTTGGGGTGCAATTCCACATATAACCATGGCATGTGTGAGCAATATATCATTTAGTGACAACTTTTTGTACATTTTTTTTTTTTCTTTTTGTCATTATTCAATCATTTGGGACCAAAAAAAAAAATATTCAATGGGGTCAACATGCCTCTCAGCAAATAGCTTGGGGTGTCTACTTTCCAAAATGGGGTCATTTGGGGGGGTTTTGTGCCATCTTGGCATTTTATGGCCTTCAAAACTGTGATAGGTAGTGAGGAGTGAAATCAAAAATTTATGCCCTTAGAAACCTTGAAGGCGGTGCTTGGTTTTTGGGGTCCCGTACGCGGCTAGGCTCCCAAAAAGTCCCACACATGTGGTATCCCCGTACTCAGGAGAAGCAGCAGAATGTATTTTGGGGTGTAATTTCACATATGCCCATGGCATGTGTGAGCAATATATCATTTAGTGACAACTTTGTGAAAAAAAAAAAAAGTTTGTCATATTCCCGCAACTTGTGGCAAAATATAAAATATTCCATGGACTGAACATGCCTCTCAGTAAATAGCTTGGGGTGTCTACTTTCCAAAATGGGGTCATTTGGGGGGGGTTTGTGCTATTTTGGTATTTTATGGCCTTCGAAACTGTGATAGGTAGTGAGGAGTGAAATCAAAAATTTGCGCCCTTAGAAATCCTGAAGGCGGTGCTTGGTTTCCGGGGTCCCGTACGTGGCTAGGCTCCTAAAAAGTCCCACACATGTGGTATCCCCGTACTCAGGAGAAGCAGCAGAATGTATTTTGGGGTGCAATTCCACATATAACCATGGCATGTGTGAGCAATATATCATTTAGTGACAACTTTTTGTAATTTTTTTTTTTTTTTTTTCATTATTCAATCACTTGGGACGAAAAAAAAAATATTCAATGGGCTCAACATGCCTCTCAGCAATTTCCTTGGGGTGTCTACTTTCCAAAATGGGGTCATTTGGGGGGGTTTTGTACTGCCCTGCCATTTTAGCACCTCAAGAAATGAGATAGGCAGTCATAAATTTAAAGCTGTGTAAATTTCAGAAAATGTACCCTAGTTTGTAAACGCTATAACTTTTGCGCAAACCAATAAATATACGCTTATTGACATTTTTTTTACTAAAGACATGTGGCTGAATACATTTTGGCCTAAATGTATGACTAAAATTGAGTTTATTCGATTTTTCTTATAACAAAAAGTAGAAAATATCATTTTTTTTCAAAATTTTCGGTCTTTTTCTGTTTATATCGCAAAAAATAAAAATCGCAGAGGCAATCAAATACCATTAAAAGAAAGCTCTATTTGTGGGAAGAAAAGGACGCAAATTTCATTTGGGTACAACATTGCATGTCCGCACAATTTACAGTTAAAGCAGCGCAGTGCCGAATCCCAAAAACAGGCTTGGTCCTAATGGCCTGAAATGGTCCGGGGCTTAAGTGGTTAATGATGCATAAAGTGAAAAAAAAAAAGTCAAATATTCCTTTAAATATCGTACCTGGGGGGTGTCTAAAGTATGCCTGTGAAGTGCCACGTGTTTCCCGTGTTTAGAACTGTCCCTGCACAAAATGACACTTCTAAAGGAAAAAAAAGCCATTTAAAACTGCTTGCGGCTTTAATGTAATGTCTGGTCCCGGTAATATGGATGAAAATCTTTAGGAAAAATGGCATAGCTACTCCATCAACCCCCCCCTACCCCAGCCCATTACCAGCCCCTTTGGGTCTTGTATGGATATTAAGGGGAACCCCGCACATAAAATAAAAAAGGCCCTATATACTCTGAACAGCCGTATACAGGCGGTGCATACAAGACAGGGACTGTAGGTTTGTTCTTATGTAGAATCTGTTTGTAATTTTGAACAGGTACATTGTTTAAGTGTAGCTCCAGCCCAAAAATCTATTTTTAAACTTTTTGGAAAACATAGGTAAGGGTTATCACCCCTGTAACATTTATTTTGCTGTCTGTGCCCCTGTTCAGAACATTTCACCTCACTTTCCGTCCCAATGACAACTGTTTTTGAAATGTGGTGTTTTTCTTGAAACAAGGATTGCTGATAAAGCATCAGTACAGAGGAGACACCTTTCTCCCATATTTATTCTTACAGGAGAGAATTTTCCTTCCTAGGGGTAGATTTCCTCTCACTTCCTGTTGTCTTCTTGCGTTTGCAAGTAGGAGTCGTTTGTAAGTTGGATGTTTGAAAGTAGGGACCTGCCGTATATACTCTGCAGAAATAGGCCCCTTAGTTGTTGGTGTTGGCACAACACTGTAAGCACTCACAGTTACTCTTGGTTGGTGCTGGAACGCCCTGCTGTCAACTATTATATCAGGAATTGTAATTACATATAATTGTTGAACAGTGGTAGTAAAAATTGGGCCTTTGATGGTGGTGCTGGTGCCACAACACTGTAAGCCCTGACAGTTACTCTTGGTGGGTGCAGCAATGGGCCCTGCTGTGAATTATTAGATCAAGAATTGTAATTGCATGCCCCTGTTGAACAGGGGCTGAAAAATTGGGCCTTTCGTGGTGGTGGTGGCGTTGCCACAACACTGTAAGCCCTCAGAGTTACTCTTGGTGGGTGCAGGAATGGGCCCTGCTGTGAATTATTAGATCAAGAATTGTAATTACATGCCCCTTTTGAACAGGGGCTGAAGAATTGGGCCTTTCGTGGTGGTGGTGGCGTTGCCACAACACTGTAAGCCCTCAGAGTTACTCTTGGTGGGTGCAGCAATGGGCCCTGCTGTGAATTATTAGATCAAGAATTGTAATTACATGCCCCTGTTGAACAGGGGCTGAAAAATTGGGCCTTAGGCACTGGTGGCACAACACTGCAACCCCTCACAGATACTGTACTTGGAGCACAGCAATGAGCCCTGTTGCAAAGTATTGCTTCAAAAATTGTAATTACACGCCCCTGTTAAACAGGGGCTGAAAAATTGGGCCTTAGGCACTGGTGGCACAACACTGCAACCCCTCACAGATACTGTACTTGGAGCACAGCAATGAGCCCTGTTGCAAAGTATTGCTTCAAAAATTGTAATTACACGCCCCTGTTAAACAGGGGCTGAAAAATTGGGCGTTAGGCACTGGTGGCGGCACCCATAAACAAAAATGATCTTCCAAGCTATCATCATCAATCGTATCATTGAGGACTCGGAGGAGGAGGATAGCCAGTCAACATAACAGCACAGGCACTCAGCATCAGCATCAGTCTTGAAGGGATGTGACATGTTAAAATCAATTAGTCTGTTATATCAGCATCAGGTGTGTGGTAGAAAACAGGAAAAAATGCTTGGACAGCCGCACTCCAAAAATGGTTGTTTATTGAAACAAAAATGTGAAAAACATATCACAGCATGGAAAGCAGCAAACAGGAGCTGACACGTTTCACACTGTGACTCAGTGCTTAATCATAGCACTGAGTCACAGTGCGAAACGCGTCAGCTCCTGTTTGCTGCTTTCCATGCTGTGATATGTTTTTCACATTTTTGTTTCAATAAACAACCATTTTTGGAGTGCGGCTGTCCAAGCATTTTTTCCTGTTTTCTGCATTGTGATATGCACTGCCTGCACCCACGGCTCTAGGACCCTGTGAAGCATTTATCAGCTACACCTGAGCGGTTACTCCCTTATCAGGTGTGTGGTAGCTGGTGGTGATCCAAGACTGGTTCATCTTGATGAAAGTCAGTCGATCAACCGAGTCGGTGGACAGGCGCACCCTGTGATCCGTGACAAATCCTCCAGCAGCACAGAATGTGCGTTCCGAAAGAACGCTGGATGCAGGACAGGCCAGTAGCTCAATTGCATACTGTGCAAGCTCTGGCCAGTGATCCATCCTCAAGACCCAGTAAGCCAGAGGATTTTCGGTGGGGAAGGTGTCCAAGTCTGACCTTGCCCCTAGATATTCCTGCACCATGTTTATCAGATGCTGGCGATGGTTGCTGGAACCGATCATACTTTGGGGCTGCGGACTAAAGAATTGTCTGAACGCATCGGTCAGACGGCCACCTTCCCCACCGCTCCTTCTTTGACTGGCCGAAGCCTCAGCAACTCGTTGTCCAGGACCAGGAGTTTGTAACCTCCCAGTCTCTGGGAACGCGTTGCACAGACCTTTCTGCAAGGCCTCCCGGAGTTGTCTCATCCTCTGCTCCCTCTGCGACGGTAACATAAGGTCCGCAACCTTACCCTTGTACCGTGGATCAAGGAGAGTGGCCAGCCAGTAATGGTCCCTCTCCTTGATCCGAAGAATACGAGGATCCTTCCGCAGACTTTGCAGGATCAGGGAGGCCATGCAGCGTAGGTTAGCTGAGGCATTCGGTCCGGAGTCCTCTGGGTCACTAAGGATGACATGATCCGCAGCCACCTCCTCCCAGCCACGTACAAGTCCACGGGTTTCTTGGAACTGTAAATCATCCCTAAAAGACTGCTGCTGTTGATGCTGCTGAGTGCCAGGCTCCACCTCCATGCTGACACAATCCTCCTCCTCCTCCTCCTCCTCGTCCTCTTCCTGTGCGATGGGTGGGACAGAAGGAACACTGTCTGGGTAAAGGGGGCCTTGAGAGGCAAGGAAGTCCTCCTCTTCCTGCCTCTGTTCTGCCTCAAGTGCCCTCTCCATTATTCCACGCAGCGTGTGCTCCAACAGGTGGACAAGAGGTACAGTGTCACTGATGCATGCACTGTCACTGCTCACCATCCTCGTGGCCTCCTCAAATGGTGCCAGGACAGTGCATGCATCCCTGATCATGCCCCACTGGCATGGAGAAAAAAAACCAAGCTCCCCTGACCCTGTCCTGGTGCCGTAGTCGCACAGGTACTCATTGATGGCCCTCTGCTGCGTGTGCAGCCGCTGCAGCATGGCCAACGTTGAGTTCCACCTGGTGGGCATGTCACATATAAGGCGGTTCTTGGGCAGGTTCAACTCCTTTTGCAGCTCAGCCAGGCGAGCACTGGCATTATAAGATCTGCAGAAATGCACACAGACTTTCCTGGCCTGCCTCAGGACATCCTGTAAGCCCGGGTACCTGCCCAAGAACCGCTGCACCACCAGGTTAAGGACGTGAGCCACACAGGGCACATGGGTCAGTTGTCCCTGTCGGAGGGCGGAGAGGAGGTTGGTGCCATTGTCGCAAACCACCATTCCTGGCTTAAGCTGGCGTGGCGTCAACCACCTCTCGGCCTGGCCCTGCAGAGCAGACAGGACCTCTGCCCCAGTGTGGCTTCTGTCCCCCAAACACACCAGCGCAAGCACGGCATGGCATCTTTTTGCCTGCGTACTTGCGTAGCCCCTTGAACGCCTACGGAGCACCGCTGGTTCAGAGGACAAAGCACAGGAAGAGGCCATGGAGGAAGAAGAAGAGGAGGGGGTGGAGGAGAGAGGTGTGTCACAACCAGTAGTAGCATTTTGGAGGCGTGGCGGTGGAACAACCTCCAACACTACTGCACCTTGTCCTGCATCCTTCCCAGCTGCCAAAAGAGTGACCCAATGGGCCGTGAAAGAAAGGTAACGTCCCTGTCCATGCCTGCTGGACCATGAGTCAGCGGTAATATGCACCTTACCGCTGACCGCCCTGTCCAGCGAGGCCAAGACATTGCCTTCCACATGCCGGTAGAGAGCCGGAATAGCCTTCCGTGAGAAAAAGTGGCGTTTGGGAACCTGCCACTGAGGAACCGCACATTGCACAAACTCACGGAAGGGGGCCGAGTCTACCAACTGAAAAGGCAGCAGTTGAAGCGCTAGCAATTTAGCCAAGCTAGCATTCAACCGCTGGGCATGTGGATGGCTGGGAGTGAACTTCTTTCGACGGTCCAGCAGCTGGGGCAGGGAAATTTGCCTGCTAGAATCGGACGTCGGTGTACTGCTAGCAGAGTGGCCACAAGTACTTGGCTGTGACACACCTAATTCTACACCTTCATTCCTCTCAGTGCATGTTTCAGAGAGGACTGAAGTTATAGTGGGATTGGAGATCCCAGCTGATGCGGTGCAAGGAGAGGTCCGCTTTGTTCTTTGGTGTGGGTCTTTGAGGTAGGCTTGCCAACGAGCTGCATGGCAGGTCAACATATGTCTGGTCAGGCATGTGGTACCCAAGCGGCTGATGTTTTGGCCACGCGATATACGCTTGAGACATATGTTGCAAACAGCAGCTGTGCGATCTGATGCACTAGCCTCAAAAAAGGCCCACACCAAAGAACTTTTTGAATGACGGGCAGAGGCAGCGCCCTGCACAGGCGGAGCTCTGCGGTGTGATTCCGTCGGTGTACTGCCCTTACGCTGGCCACCAAAGGGCATCCTGCCTCGTTGGAGATGTGCCTCCTCCTCATCCTCCTCCTCCTCCTCTCTCCTATTAGGCACCCACGTGGAGTCAGTGACCTCATCATCCCCTCCCTCCTCATCACTGGAGCCAATCTGGCAGTATGCTGCAGCTGCTGGAACATGACTGCCAGATTGGTGTCCTTCTTGAGCATTCCCTCTCTCTGCTCTCACGCTACTGCCTTCCTCTAGCTGGGTTTCATCATCAGACCCTTCGAAACGCTGGGCATCATCCTGGAGCATGTACCCAACACTGTGCTCAAACAGTTCGGGGGACTCCTCAGGAGGAGGACATGGTGGGTCTAGGGAAGGAGTGACTGATGATGAGTCTGACATTGATACCAGGGAAGAGGACGCTTTGGCAGCTGCTTTGCCAGTACCCTGAGCCTGGGTGAGAGAGAATGAGGAGGAGGAGGAGGGCTTGGTCATCCACTCTACCAAGTCTTCGGCATGATGTGGCTCAACATGTCCAGCTGCCGAAAAGAAGGACAAGCGTGTCCCATGGCCATGTGCTGATGACAATGCACCGCGTCCACGACCAGCACTGTTGCCCCCAGACACAGAGCCTGCTTGCCCTCTTTTATTGCCTCCTGACTGTCTGCCTCTCCTTGTTTGCCTTCCAGACATTCTAATGGATGGCCTGCAGGGAGATGGGAAAAAAAGCAATAAGGGCTACCTTCAGGTGTCCTTCTCTGTCCCTTTACTTAAGGATTTCTAAATCTGGTTGAGGATGATTGCTTTCGCACAGAATAGCACAATGGCAATTTCCCTGACTGTCCAAAAAACAAGGATTTCAAAGATGGTTGATGAGGAATATAGTTTTCTGTCCCTATAATTATTTTTTTTTGATGATTGATGAGGAATGCTTTAGCACAGTATAGCAAAATGAGAATTTCCCTCACTGTCCTTCCCTGTCCCTACAAACAAGGTTTAGCACAGTAAAACACACTGACACTCTCCCTACCTATAGTTTTCTGTCCCTATAATTTTTTTTTTTTTAAAGATGGTTGATGAGGAATGCTTTAGCACAGTATAGCACAATGAGAATTTCCCTCACTGTCCTTCCCTGTCCCTACAAACAAGGTTTAGCACAGTAAAACACACTGACACTCTCCCTACCTATAGTTTTCTGTCCCTATAAAAAAAATTTTTTTAAAGATGGTTGATGAGGAATGCTTTAGCACAGTATAGCACAATGAGAATTTCCCTCACTGTCCTTCCCTGTCCCTACAAACAAGGTTTAGCACAGTAAAACACACTGACACTCTCCCTACCTATAGTTTTCTGTCCCTATAATTTTTTTTTTTTTTAAAGATGGTTGATGAGGAATGCTTTAGCACAGTATAGCACAATGAGAATTTCCCTCACTGTCCTTCCCTGTCCCTACAAACAAGGTTTAGCACAGTAAAACACACTGACACTCTCCCTACCTATAGTTTTCTGTCCCTATAAAATTTTTTTTTTAAAGATGGTTGATGAGGAATGCTTTAGCACAGTATAGCACAATGAGAATTTCCCTCACTGTCCTTCCCTGTCCCTACAAACAGGGTTTAGCACAGTAAAACACACTGACACTCTCACTACCTATAGTTTTCTGTCCCTATAAAATTTTTTTTTTTTTAAAGATGGTTGATGAGGAATGCTTTAGCACAGTATAGCACAATGAGAATTTCCCTCACTGTCCTTCCCTGTCCCTACAAACAAGGTTTAGCACAGTAAAACACACTGACACTCTCCCTACCTATAGTTTTCTGTCCCTATAATTTTTTTTTTTTTAAAGATGGTTGATGAGGAATGCTTTAGCACAGTATAGCACAATGAGAATTTCCCTCACTGTCCTTCCCTGTCCCTACAAACAAGGTTTAGCACAGTAAAACACACTGACACTCTCCCTACCTATAGTTTTCTGTCCCTATAAAAATTTTTTTTTTTAAAGATGGTTGATGAGGAATGCTTTAGCACAGTATAGCACAATGAGAATTTCCCTCACTGTCCTTCCCTGTCCCTACAAACAAGGTTTAGCACAGTAAAACACACTGACACTCTCCCTACCTATAGTTTTCTGTCCCTATAAATTTTTTTTTTAAAAGATGGTTGATGAGGAATGCTTTAGCACAGTATAGCACAATGAGAATTTCCCTCACTGTCCTTCCCTGTCCCTACAAACAAGGTTTAGCACAGTAAAACACACTGACACTCTCCCTACCTATAGTTTTCTGTCCCTATAAATTTTTTTTTTTAAAGATGGTTGATGAGGAATGCTTTAGCACAGTATAGCACAATGAGAATTTCCCTCACTGTCCTTCCCTGTCCCTACAAACAAGGTTTAGCACAGTAAAACACACTGACACTCTCCCTACCTATAGATTTATGTCCCTATAATTTTTTTTTTTTAAAGATGGTTGATGAGGAATGCTTTAGCACAGTATAGCACAATGAGAATTTCCCTCACTGTCCTTCCCTGTCCCTACAAACAAGGTTTAGCACAGTAAAACACACTGACACTCTCCCTACCTATAGTTTTCTGTCCCTATGATTTTTTTTTTTAAAGATGGTTGATGAGGAATGCTTTAGCACAGTATAGCACAATGAGAATTTCCCTCACTGTCCTTCCCTGTCCCTACAAACAAGGTTTAGCACAGTAAAACACACTGACACTCTCCCTACCTATAGTTTTCTGTCCCTATAAAAAAATTTTTTTTTAAAGATGGTTGATGAGGAATGCTTTAGCACAGTATAGCACAATGAGAATTTCCCTCACTGTCCTTCCCTGTCCCTACAAACAAGGTTTAGCACAGTAAAACACACTGACACTCTCCCTACCTATAGTTTTCTGTCCCTATAATTATTTTTTTTTAAAGATGGTTGATGAGGAATGCTTTAGCACAGTATAGCACAATGAGAATTTCCCCCACTGTCCTTCCCTGTCCCTACAAACAAGGTTTAGCACAGTAAAACACACTGACACTCTCCCTACCTATAGTTTTCTGTCCCTATAAAAATTTTTTTTTTTAAAGATGGTTGATGAGGAATGCTTTAGCACAGTATAGCACAATGAGAATTTCCCTCACTGTCCTTCCCTGTCCCTACAAACAAGGTTTAGCACAGTAAAACACACTGACACTCTCCCTACCTATAGTTTTCTGTCCCTATAAAATTTTTTTTTTTAAAGATGGTTGATGAGGAATGCTTTAGCACAGTATAGCACAATGAGAATTTCCCTCACTGTCCTTCCCTGTCCCTACAAACAAGGTTTAGCACAGTAAAACACACTGACACTCTCCCTACCTATAGTTTTCTGTCCCTATAATTTTTTTTTTTTTAAAGATGGTTGATGAGGAATGCTTTAGCACAGTATAGCACAATGAGAATTTCCCTCACTGTCCTTCCCTGTCCCTACAAACAAGGTTTAGCACAGTAAAACACACTGACACTCTCCCTACCTATAGTTTTCTGTCCCTATAAAAAATTTTTTTTTAAAGATGGTTGATGAGGAATGCTTTAGCACAGTATAGCACAATGAGAATTTCCCTCACTGTCCTTCCCTGTCCCTACAAACAAGGTTTAGCACAGTAAAACACACTGACACTCTCCCTACCTATAGTTTTCTGTCCCTATAATTTTTTTTTTTTAAAGATGGTTGATGAGGAATGCTTTAGCACAGTATAGCACAATGAGAATTTCCCTCACTGTCCTTCCCTGTCCCTACAAACAAGGTTTAGCACAGTAAAACACACTGACACTCTCCCTACCTATAGTTTTCTGTCCCTATAAAAAAAAAATTTTTTTAAACATGGTTGATGAGGAATGCTTTAGCACAGTATAGCACAATGAGAATTTCCCTCACTGTCCTTCCCTGTCCCTACAAACAAGGTTTAGCACAGTAAAACACACTGACACTCTCCCTACCTATAGTTTTCTGTCCCTATAATTTTTTTTTTTTTAAAGATGGTTGATGAGGAATGCTTTAGCACAGTATAGCACAATGAGAATTTCCCTCACTGTCCTTCCCTGTCCCTACAAACAAGGTTTAGCACAGTAAAACACACTGACACTCTCCCTACCTATAGTTTTCTGTCCCTATAAATTTTTTTTTTTTTAAAGATGGTTGATGAGGAATGCTTTAGCACAGTATAGCACAATGAGAATTTCCCTCACTGTCCTTCCCTGTCCCTACAAACAAGGTTTAGCACAGTAAAACACACTGACACTCTCCCTACCTATAGTTTTCTGTCCCTATAAATTTTTTTTTTTAAAGATGGTTGATGAGGAATGCTTTAGCACAGTATAGCACAATGAGAATTTCCCTCACTGTCCTTCCCTGTCCCTACAAACAAGGTTTAGCACAGTAAAACACACTGACACTCTCCCTACCTATAGTTTTCTGTCCCTATAAATTATTTTTTTTAAAGATGGTTGATGAGGAATGCTTTAGCACAGTATAGCACAATGAGAATTTCCCTCACTGTCCTTCCCTGTCCCTACAAACAAGGTTTAGCACAGTAAAACACACTGACACTCTCCCTACCTATAGTTTTCTGTCCCTATAAAAATTTTTTTTTTTAAAGATGGTTGATGAGGAATGCTTTAGCACAGTATAGCACAATGAGAATTTCCCTCACTGTCCTTCCCTGTCCCTACAAACAAGGTTTAGCACAGTAAAACACACTGACACTCTCCCTACCTATAGTTTTCTGTCCCTATAAATTTTTTTTTTTAAAGATGGTTGATGAGGAATGCTTTAGCACAGTATAGCACAATGAGAATTTCCCTCACTGTCCTTCCCTGTCCCTACAAACAAGGTTTAGCACAGTAAAACAGACTGACACTCTCCCTACCTATCCTTCTCTTTCCCTAAACTAAAGGAATCCAGGTTAAGCAAGAAAAAAAAATTTCACTGTCCCTGCCTATGCTTCTCTTTCCCTGCTCCGGAACACACTACACTAGGCCACCGTGCTGGCGGCCTTTTATAGTGTGGGGCGTGTACTAAACACCCTCAGCAATAATTGGCCACAGGCATCCTGCCTGTGGCCAATCATTGCTCTCCTCGCTGCCGGCGCTGTGATTGGCCAAGCATGCGGGGTCACAGTGCATGCTTGGCCAATCACAGCGCCTGGATGACACTGCGATGGCGTAGTGCATTGTGGGCCGCGAATTAGGCGCGAACGGCCCAAATCGTTCGTTGTTCGGCGAACGATCAAACAGCCGATGTTCGAGTCGAACGTATGTTCGACTCGAACACCGAGCTCATCCCTAGTGGTCAGTGTAAACCCCTATTACATCAGTGGTCAGTGTAAACCCCTATTACATTAGTGGTCAGTGTAAACTCCTATTACATTAGTGGTCAGTGTAAACCCCTATTACATTAGTGGTCAGTGTAAACCCCTATTACATTGGTGGCCAGTGTTGAAACTCCTCTTTATATTGGTAGTCGGCAAAAAAAAGATCAGCACTGCAATTGATCGATCGAGAGCGAAACTGCATGGAGGGGGAAGGGCCCAAGAAAATTTTTGCCCAGGGTTCAATCAATATTAAAGATGGCCTTGGATAGGATGGACATAAATCTTTTTCTAACATAATCGCATTGTTTTTTTAAATCTATTGTACCACTTTGAATATGTTTTATTTGTTCATGATATGTCCTTCATATGCCTGCTGTGCTTCTTCCTTTCTTTTCTCCATGTGTTTTACCGGTTTTGATTGCTTCTGATCAGGATGCACCCGCCCCATTTGGAGTGCTTACTTTGTTATGAATATCAATTTTTAAATCAAACATGTATGCTTTGATGAAGGCTTCTTAGCCGAAACGCGTCAACGTATAGTCTGTACCCGTGTACCCATGTAACCAATAAAGTACTTTTATTCAAGATCATCCGAGTTGCCAGCCCTTTTTGATTCAAACAAATGCATTTGTATTGATTGGTTTTGTTCGCATGACATGATGTGATAGTTTGGGCTTTCTGTTAACCACTTCAGCCCCGGAAGGATTTACCCCCTTCCTGACCAGGCCATATTTTGCGATACAGCACTGCTTTGCTTTAACTGACAATTTTGCGGTCGTGCAACGTTGTACCCAAACAAAATTGACCTCTGCAGTTTTTATTTTTTGCGCTATAAACAAAAAAAAGAGCGACAATTTTGAAAAAAAAACCATTCTTTACTTTTTGCTATAAAACATATCCAATAAAAAATGTAAAAAATCAAATTTCTTCCTCACTTTAGGCCAATATGTAGTCTTCTACATATTTTTGTTTAAAAAAAAAAATCGCAATAAGCGTATATTGATTGCTTTCCGCAAAACTTATTGCGCGTCTACAAAATAGGGGATAGATTTATGGCATTTAATTTTTTTTTATTTTTTTTTACTAGTAATGGCGGTGATCTGTGATTTTGTGCGGGACTGCAACATTGCAGCGGACAAATCGGACTCTTTTGACACTTTTTTTGGGACCAGTGACAATTATACATTGATCAGTGCTATAAAAATGCCCTGATTACTGTATAAATGTCACTGGCAAGGGAAGGGGTTAACACTAGGGGGCGATCAAGGGGTTAAATGTTCCCTAGGAGGTGTTTCTAACTGTGGGGGGGGGGCTGACTGGAGTCAGATCGCTGTTCCTGATCACTAGGAATAGACGATCTCTCTCTACTCCCCTGTCAGAACGGGGATCTGTTTGTTTACATTGGCAGATCCCCGTTCTGCCTCTCTCTTGAGAGATCGGGGGTGGCCAGCGGACATCGAGTCCACCGGACCCGTTGGTTGGCTCCCCCCACAGATCGCCGTGTACGTGCCCGACGTACAATGACGGCGATTCGCGCAGCCGAGCCAAACTGCCGCAGTACACCTGCGGCAGCTGGTTGGCAAGCGGTTAATGTTTGAAGAATCCGAAATAACGTAAAGACATAACAAATTATCCAAATTGATTCAGATCCATTCATTTTTTTCTAGTGAGCGTATCATGAATATTCAAATAAGATTATTTTTGTATTGGGGCTGAGTTTGAGAGTAGACATGCGCAGAACGAAAAAAGTTGTTTAGTTTTGATTCCTTAATAACATAAATTTGTTTTGGTAAATTGGTTTAATTTGATTAATCCATTTTCGGAATTCGTTTTTGTTAGAATTTTGTTAGAATTTTATGAATTGAACTCAATTGGACCGAATTCGGAAAATTGAATCGAATTGCATTCAAATCAAATTCCATTTGAAATTAGAATTTTGGAAGATTAAATAATTTCGAGTCCATTTGAGATAAATTGCTAGAACCGCCCTCAATAAATCATCTGCCTCTTAACAGCTGAGTTCAAAGAGGACTGTCATTCATGGACCATGGTCCGTCATTCAGGACAACCAGCAGAAAAAGTAACAGTGAAGTCCATGGACAGGAGCCCCTTATGAGCAGTGCCCGGATGCTCAGGCCCCATACATGTGTATGGGCTGTCCCCCTCTGATGCCGGCCCTGCTTGCAGAGCACTTGAAGCACAAGTTCTAGTTGACACTTTTTCAATTTGTAGCAAATTTGCGTGGCACATCTCTAGCAAGAGCAAAGTTGCAGTGGTTAGTCTACAGCAAGAGCTCTGCAAGTCTACAGCATAAAGTTTCAGCCACAGTGCCCCCTGTGGTGGGATGACTATATTGCACAACATAACTGAACCAGAACTTGCAGCAGACTTGCAGAACATTTGCAAAGAAAGTTGATCTGAAGTCATGCAATGCGGACTTGCTGCAATTGTGCAACAAACTTGTGAAGCCTGGCAAGTCTAGCAAGAGCTTAGAAAATCATTTTTGCAGCACAATTTCTTGCTATCTGGGAGTGATCTCCACTAGCTTCGGGGTCCTGTGCCCCATAGACTTTAATACCATTAAAAGTGCATACAAAATGCACTTTGTATGTATTAGCTGTGATTGGCCACAGCTAATCACATGGTACAGATAGGCTGTGATTGGCCCAGTCTGTACCATGTGATCACAGTGACCAATCACAGCTAGAAACACAATTGTGCACAATGAATGGCATGACAGGACATCCATTGTGTACAATTGTCATGTGATTGGTCACAGCGATCACGTGGTACTGGCAGCGGGCTGGTACACTGATCAGTTATTGGCTGAGTCTGATGGACACAGCCAGTGACAGTCACATGACGTCCACCCAGAAAGACGAATGTCCCACCCAACCGTCATATTACAATAAGCTGGGCGGGAAATGATCTCCTCGTCATATAAAAAAAATGCATGAAGCATGAAAATGCATCAAAAAGCAGTCAAAAGGAGTACTGCAGTGACGGACGCTCGGGTTGCTCTGTCTTCTGAGTGACAGGCAAATGTGATGACGTCCTCGTCGTCGCCAGCTACAGGTAAGTCAGGCTGCATTTCATGGGCACTGGTAAATATTTTAGTACACCATTTGGTTCAGAATATTTTTTTTCTTGTTTCCCTCCTCTAAAACCTAGGTGTTTCTTATGGTCAGGTGTGTCTTATGAAGCCAAAAATACGATATCTATTTGTGTACGCCATCGATCAGGTGGGGGGAGGGGCGGCGAACAAACCTGAGACATCTACACCCCCTGGTCACTCCAGCCCACCGGGCGGGCCGGGCGCATAACCCAAAATGCAAAAGCCCCCCTGGTACTTTTAAGGGCAACCACAATTTGAAAAGTAATTACCGGTATATAAAAATATAAAGTTTATTCAAAATGGTATTACATACAAAAAGGTAATTAAAAAACATTAGATGCAATTAAAATACAGATAACCTCAGGCTGTATTTGGCTTCTAAGTAGTTCACCAAGGGACGCACGGGGGGTGCGTTCCTTGGTGAACACTGACAGGCGTTTCAGCCAATCAGGTTCATCGGATCTGGTTACCGGTAACCTGATTGGCTGAAGCGACATCAAGGGTGGGAGAAGACTTTGAGGACGGAAATAGTAAAGAGTGGCGGCTGGTGCTCAAAATTTTTTGGGGGGCGCAAACAAACTGAAAAAAAAAAAAACATCAATTGCCGCCACTGTGCCCATTAAACGCAGCCACTGTGCCCAAACGCCGCCAGTTTGCCCCCTTTAAATGCAGCCAGTTTGTCCCCAAATGCAGCCAGTTTGTCCCCAAATACAGCCAGTTTGTCCCCAAATGCAGCCAGTTTGTCCCCATATACAGCCAGTTTGTCCCCGAATGCAGCCAGTTTGTCCCCAAATACAGCCAGTTTGTCCCCAAATACAGCCAGTGTGTCCCCAAATGCAGCCAGTGTGTCCCCTATATACAGCCAGTGTGTCCCCCATATACAGCCAGTGTGTCCCCCATATACAGCCAGTGTGTCCCCCATATACAGCCAGTGTGTCCCCCATATACAGCCAGTGTGTCCCCCATATACAGCCAGTATGTCCCCCATATACAGCCAGTATGTCCCCATATACAGCCAGTGTGTCCCCAAATGCAGCCAGTGTGTCCCCATATACAGCCAGTGTGTCCCCATATACAGCCAGTGTGTCCCCCATATACAGCCAGTGTGTCCCCCATATACAGCCAGTTGCCCCCACCCCCCCAGCCCTACACTTACCTTCCTCAGGTCAGCGCCGTCCTTCTTGTCTTCTCCCGCCCTTGATGTCGCTTCAGCCAATCAGGTTACCGGTAACCAGATCCGGTGAACCTGATTGGCTGAAACGCCTGTCAGTGTTCACCAAGGAACGCACCCCCCGTGCGTCCCTTGGTGAACTATTTGGAAGCCAAATACAGCCTGAGAGCTGTAATCGGAAAGCCTATCAGAGCCGCTGGCTCTGATAGACACTTCTAAAACACACCCACTGCCGGCCACCACTCTAATTCAGATGGCCGGCGCTCACCAGGGGGCCAGCCATCTGAATAGTGGGCGGCAGCGGTGACAATACATAGGTTCATACAATGCATGAACCTATGTATTGTTTTTCAGTGGCGGTGCAGGAGCGAGAGGGGGCGGCGCTCCGGCGCCCTCTATGGACCCACTGCCCTGTCTTCTGTCCTGCTGGCCACTGTCTTCCGTCCTGCTGGCCCCTGTCTTCCGTCCTGCTGGCCCCTGTCTTCTGTCCTGCTGGCCCCTGTCTTCTGTCCTGCTGGCCCCTGTCTTCCGTCCTGCTGGCCCCTGTCTTCCGTCCTGCTGGCCCCTGTCTTCCGTCCTGCTGGCCCCTGTCTTCTGTCTTGCTGGCCCCTGTCTTCCGTCCTGCTGGCCCCTGTCTTCTGTCCTGCTGGCCCCTGTCCTCCGTCCTGCTGGCCCCTGTCTTCTGTCCTGCTGGCGCCTGTCTTCTGTCCTGCTAGCCCCTATCCTCCATCCTGCTGACCCCTGTACACTGCCCTTCTGACCTCCTATCCTCTGCCCTGCTGATCTCTGTCCGCTGCCTTTGTGACCCCTCTTCTCTGCCATATTGACCCCAGTCCTCCTTCCTGCTGACCTATGTACACTGTCCTGCTGACCCCCTATCCTCTTCCCTACTAACCCCTGTGTTCTACCCTGATAACACCTGCTCTTCACCCAACTGACCCCTGCCATCTGCCCTGTTGACCCCTGTCCTCTGCTGTTCCCTGTACACTGCCCTACTGACTCTTGTACACCCCTCTGCTAACCTCTCATCCTCTGCCCTGCTGAATCCCTGCCCTCTATTCTGCTGATCCCTATACACTGTTCTACTGAATCCTATACACTGTTCTTCTGACCTTGCATTCTCTTCCCCCCTGACAATTTTTACTGCCCCCCCACCCACCCATCAGACAAGCTATATCCGGCCCTGCTCTGAATGGCACTACGATGTAATGGGGAACTCAAATGAGCCCAAGTTCCTCATCATATTATGCTGATTAAAAAAAAAAAAATTACAAGTAAAATATATTCATTCATTAAAATGTAATTTGTGATTTATAAATATGTATAAAATATACAAATGTGGCCCTCTTACTGAAAAGTTTGAGGACCCCTGGCCTTAGGGTGTAATATAATAAAAGTAACCATCATCACCCTCCTCCTCATCACCCTTTTTGTTTTCTCATTCTAAATAATTACATTTATTCAATGCATAATTGTTGTTATTTTCTCTGTTCCGTCTCTTTAAATATCATATGTGCTGCACAATTCTGCAATTGGACACAGTCTTATGTTTCCGTCATTATTCTGCCATCATACTTATCCAGTGCTGCCCTCTGTTGGAGGAGATCCTACAATATTAACCAGTTAAGGATCAGGCCTTTTTCTGACATTTGTTGTTAATAGGGATGAGCTTCGTGTTCGAGTCGAACATACGTTCGACTCGAACATCGGCTGTTCGATCGTTCGACGAAGATCGAACGATTTGGGCCGTTCGCGCCAAATTCGAGTGACGCGAACGGCCCACAATGCACTACGCCATCGCAGTGTCATCCAGGCGCTGTGATTGGCCAAGCATGCACTGTGACCCCGCATGCTTGGCCAATCACAGCGCCGGCAGCGAGGAGAGCAATGATTGGCCACAGGCAGGATGCCTGTGGCCAATTATTGCTGAGGGTGTTTAGTACACGCCCCACACTATAAAAGGCCGCCAGCACGGCGGCCTAGTGTAGTGTGTTCCGGAGCAGGGAAAGAGAAGCATAGGCAGGGACAGTGACATTTATTTTTTTCTTGCTTAACCTGGATTCCTTTAGTTTAGGGAAAGAGAAGGATAGGTAGGGAGAGTGTCAGTGTGTTTTACTGTGCGAATCCTTGTTTCTAGGGACAGGGAAGGACAGTGAGGGAATTCTCCTTGTGCTATAGTGTGCTTTAAAAAAACATTTTTTCTAGGGACAGAAAACTATAGGAAGGAAGAGTGTCAGTTTCTTTCACTGTGATAATCCTTGTTTCTAGGGACAAAGAAGGAAAGTGAGGGAAATTCTCCTTGTGCTATAGTGTGCTTTAAAAAAACATTTTTTCTAGGGACAGAAAACTATAGGTAGGGAGAGTGTCAGTGTCTTTTACTGTGCGAATCCTTGTTTCTAGGGACAGGGAAGGACAGTGAGGGAATTCTCCTTGTGCTATAGTGTGCTTTAAAAAAACATTTTTTCTAGGGACAGAAAACTATAGGAAGGAAGAGTGTCAGTTTCTTTCACTGTGATAATCCTTGTTTCTAGGGACAAAGAAGGAAAGTGAGGGAAATTCTCCTTGTGCTATAGTGTGCTTTAAAAAAACATTTTTTCTAGGGACAGAAAACTATAGGTAGGGAGAGTGTCAGTGTCTTTTACTGTGCGAATCCTTGTTTCTAGGGACAGGGAAGGACAGTGAGGGAATTCTCCTTGTGCTATAGTGTGCTTTAAAAAAACATTTTTTCTAGGGACAGAAAACTATAGGAAGGAAGAGTGTCAGTTTCTTTCACTGTGATAATCCTTGTTTCTAGGGACAAAGAAGGAAAGTGAGGGAAATTCTCCTTGTGCTATAGTGTGCTTTAAAAAAACATTTTTTCTAGGGACAGAAAACTATAGGTAGGGAGAGTGTCAGTGTCTTTTACTGTGCGAATCCTTGTTTCTAGGGACAGGGAAGGACAGTGAGGGAATTCTCCTTGTGCTATAGTGTGCTTTAAAAAAACATTTTTTCTAGGGACAGAAAACTATAGGAAGGAAGAGTGTCAGTTTCTTTCACTGTGATAATCCTTGTTTCTAGGGACAAAGAAGGAAAGTGAGGGAAATTCTCCTTGTGCTATAGTGTGCTTTAAAAAAACATTTTTTCTAGGGACAGAAAACTATAGGTAGGGAGAGTGTCAGTGTGTTTTACTGTGCGAATCCTTGTTTCTAGGGACAGGGAAGGACAGTGAGGGAATTCTCCTTGTGCTATAGTGTGCTTTAAAAAAACATTTTTTCTAGGGACAGAAAACTATAGGTAGGGAGAGTGTCAGTGTGTTTTACTGTGCGAATCCTTGTTTCTAGGGACAGGGAAGGACAGTGAGGGAATTCTCCTTGTGCTATAGTGTGCTTTAAAAAAACATTTTTTCTAGGGACAGAAAACTATAGGTAGGGAGAGTGTCAGTGTCTTTTACTGTGCGAATCCTTGTTTCTAGGGACAGGGAAGGACAGTGAGGGAATTCTCCTTGTGCTATAGTGTGCTTTAAAAAAACATTTTTTCTAGGGACAGAAAACTATAGGTAGGGAGAGTGTCAGTGTGTTTTACTGTGCGAATCCTTGTTTCTAGGGACAGGGAAGGACAGTGAGGGAATTCTCCTTGTGCTATAGTGTGCTTTAAAAAAACATTTTTTCTAGGGACAGAAAACTATAGGTAGGAAGAGTGTCAGTTTCTTTCACTGTGATAATCCTTGTTTCTAGGGACAAAGAAGGAAAGTGAGGGAAATTCTCCTTGTGCTATAGTGTGCTTTAAAAAAACATTTTTTCTAGGGACAGAAAACTATAGGTAGGGAGAGTGTCAGTGTCTTTTACTGTGCGAATCCTTGTTTCTAGGGACAGGCAAGGACAGTGAGGGAATTCTCCTTGTGCTATAGTGTGCTTTAAAAAAACATTTTTTCTAGGGACAGAAAACTATAGGAAGGAAGAGTGTCAGTTTCTTTCACTGTGATAATCCTTGTTTCTAGGGACAAAGAAGGAAAGTGAGGGAAATTCTCCTTGTGCTATAGTGTGCTTTAAAAAAACATTTTTTCTAGGGACAGAAAACTATAGGTAGGGAGAGTGTCAGTGTGTTTTACTGTGCGAATCCTTGTTTCTAGGGACAGGGAAGGAAAGTGAGGGAAATTCTCCTTGTGCTATAGTGTGCTTTAAAAAAACATTTTTTCTAGGGACAGAAAACTATAGGAAGGAAGAGTGTCAGTTTCTTTCACTGTGATAATCCTTGTTTCTAGGGACAAAGAAGGAAAGTGAGGGAAATTCTCCTTGTGCTATAGTGTGCTTTAAAAAACATTTTTTCTAGGGACAGAAAACTATAGGTAGGGAGAGTGTCAGTGTGTTTTACTGTGCGAATCCTTGTTTCTAGGGACAGGGAAGGAAAGTGAGGGAAATTCTCCTTGTGCTATAGTGTGCTTTAAAAAAACATTTTTTCTAGGGACAGAAAACTATAGGTAGGGAGAGTGTCAGTGTCTTTTACTGTGCGAATCCTTGTTTCTAGGGACAGGGAAGGACAGTGAGGGAATTCTCCTTGTGCTATAGTGTGCTTTAAAAAAACATTTTTTCTAGGGACAGAAAACTATAGGTAGGGAGAGTGTCAGTGTCTTTTACTGTGCGAATCCTTGTTTCTAGGGACAGGGAAGGACAGTGAGGGAATTCTCCTTGTGCTATAGTGTGCTTTAAAAAAACATTTTTTCTAGGGACAGAAAACTATAGGAAGGAAGAGTGTCAGTTTCTTTCACTGTGATAATCCTTGTTTCTAGGGACAAAGAAGGAAAGTGAGGGAAATTCTCCTTGTGCTATAGTGTGCTTTAAAAAAACATTTTTTCTAGGGACAGAAAACTATAGGTAGGAAGAGTGTCAGTTTCTTTCACTGTGATAATCCTTGTTTCTAGGGACAGGGAAGGACAGTGAGGAAAATTCTCCTTGTGCTATAGTGTGCTTTAAAAAAACATTTTTTCTAGGGACAGAAAACTATAGGTAGGAAGAGTGTCAGTTTCTTTCACTGTGATAATCCTTGTTTCTAGGGACAGGGAAGGACAGTGAGGGAAATTCTCCTTGTGCTATAGTGTGCTAAAGCATTCCTCATCAACCATCTTTAAAATCCTTGTTTTTTTGGACAGTCAGGGAAATTGTCGTTGTGCTATTCTGTGCAAAAGCAATCATCCTCAACCATATTTAGAAATCCTTAAGTAAAGGGACAGAGAAGGACACCTGAAGGTAGCCCTTATTGCTTTTTTCCCATCTCCCTGCAGGCCATCTATTAGAATGTCTGGAAGGCAAACAAGGAGAGGCAGACAGTCAGGAGGCAATAAAAGAGGGCAAGCAGGCTCTGTGTCTGGGGGCAACAGTGCTGGTCGTGGACGCGGTGCATTGTCATCAGCACATGGCCATGGGACACGCTTGTCCTTCTTTTCGGCAGCTGGACATGTTGAGCCACATCATGCCGAAGACTTGGTAGAGTGGATGACCAAGCCCTCCTCCTCCTCCTCATCCTCTCTCACCCAGGCTCAGGGTACTGGAAAAGCAGCTGCCAAAGCGTCCTCTTCCCTGGTATCAATGTCAGACTCATCATCAGTCACTCCTTCCCTAGACCCACCATGTCCTCCTCCTGAGGAGTCCCCCGAACTGTTTGAGCACAGTGTTGGGTACATGCTCCAGGAGGATGCCCAGCGTTTCGAAGGGTCTGATGATGAAACCCAGCTAGAGGAAGGCAGTAGCGTGAGAGCAGACAGAGGGGATGCTCAAGAAGGACACCAATCTGGCAGTCATGTTCCAGCAGCTGCAGCATACTGCCAGATTGGCTCCAGTGATGAGGAGGGAGGGGATGATGAGGTCACTGACTCCACGTGGGTGCCTAATAGGAGAGAGGAGGAGGAGGAGGAGGATGAGGAGGAGGCACATCTCCAACGAGGCAGGATGCCCTTTGGTGGCCAGCGTAAGGGCAGTACACCGACGGAATCACACCGCAGAGCTCCGCCTGTGCAGGGCGCTGGCTCTGCCCGTCATTCAAAAAGTTCTTTGGTGTGGGCCTTTTTTGAGGCTAGTGCATCAGATCGCACAGCTGCTGTTTGCAACATATGTCTCAAGCGTATATCGCGTGGCCAAAACATCAGCCGCTTGGGTACCACATGCCTGACCAGACATATGTTGACCTGCCATGCAGCTCGTTGGCAAGCCTACCTCAAAGACCCACACCAAAGAACAAAGCGGACCTCTCCTTGCACCGCATCAGCTGGGATCTCCAACCCCACTATAACTTCAGTCCTCTCTGAAACATGCACTGAGAGGAATGAAGGTGTAGAATTAGGTGTGTCACAGCCAAGTACTTGCGGCCACTCTGCTAGCAGTACACCGACGTCCGATTCTAGCAGGCAAATTTCCCTGCCCCAGCTGCTGGACCGTCGAAAGAAGTTCACTCCCAGCCATCCACATGCCCAGCGGTTGAATGCTAGCTTGGCTAAATTGCTAGCGCTTCAACTGCTGCCTTTTCAGTTGGTAGACTCGGCCCCCTTCCGTGAGTTTGTGCAATGTGCGGTTCCTCAGTGGCAGGTTCCCAAACGCCACTTTTTCTCATGGAAGGCTATTCCGGCTCTCTACCGGCATGTGGAAGGCAATGTCTTGGCCTCGCTGGACAGGGCGGTCAGCGGTAAGGTGCATATTACCGCTGACTCATGGTCCAGCAGGCATGGACAGGGACGTTACCTTTCTTTCACGGCCCATTGGGTCACTCTTTTGGCAGCTGGGAAGGATGCAGGACAAGGTGCAGTAGTGTTGGAGGTTGTTCCACCGCCACGCCTCCAAAATGCTACTACTGGTTGTGACACACCTCTCTCCTCCACCCCCTCCTCTTCTTCTTCCTCCATGGCCTCTTCCTGTGGTTTGTCCTCGGAACCAGCGGTGCTCCGTAGGCGTTCAAGGGGCTACGCAAGTACGCAGGCAAAAAGATGCCATGCCGTGCTTGCGCTGGTGTGTTTGGGGACAGAAGCCACACTGGGGCAGAGGTCCTGTCTGCTCTGCAGGGCCAGGCCGAGAGGTGGTTGATGCCACGCCAGCTTAAGCCAGGAATGGTGGTTTGCGACAATGGCACCAACCTCCTCTCCGCCCTCTGACAGGGACAACTGACCCATGTGCCCTGTATGGCTCACGTCCTTAACCTGGTGGTGCAGCGGTTCTTGGGCAGGTACCCGGGCTTACAGGATGTCCTGAGGCAGGCCAGGAAAGTCTGTGTGCATTTCCGCAGATCTTATAATGCCAGTGCTCGCCTGGCTGAGCTGCAAAAGGAGTTGAACCTGCCCAAGAACCGCCTTATATGTGACATGCCCACCAGGTGGAACTCAACGTTGGCCATGCTGCAGCGGCTGCACACGCAGCAGAGGGCCATCAATGAGTACCTGTGCGACTACGGCACCAGGACAGGGTCAGGGGAGCTTGTTTTTTTTTCTCCACGCCAGTGGGGCATGATCAGGGATGCATGCACTGTCCTGGCACCATTTGAGGAGGCCACGAGGATGGTGAGCAGTGACAGTGCATGCATCAGTGACACTGTACCTCTTGTCCACCTGTTGGAGCACACGCTGCGTGGAATAATGGACAGGGCACTTGAGGCAGAACAGAGGCAGGAAGAGGAGGACTTCCTTGCCTCTCAAGGTCCCCTTTACCCAGACAGTGTTCCTTCTGTCCCACCCATCGCACAGGAAGAGGAGGAGGAGGAGGAGGAGGAGGATTGTGTCAGCATGGAGGTGGAGGCTGGCACTCAGCATCATCAGCAGCAGTCTTTTAGGGATGATTTACAGTCCCAAGAAACCAGTGGACTTGTACGTGGCTGGGAGGAGGTGGCTGCGGATCATGTCGTCCTTAGTGACCCAGAGGACTCTGGAGCGAATGCCTCAGCAAACCTACGCTGCATGGCCTCCCTGATCCTGCAAAGTCTGCGGAAGGATCCTCGTATTCTTCGGATCAAGGAGAGGGACCATTACTGGCTGGCCACTCTCCTTGATCCACGGTACAAGGGTAAGGTTGCGGACCTTATGTTACCGTCGCAGAGGGAGCAGAGGATGAGACAACTCCGGGAGGCCTTGCAGAAAGGTCTGTGCAACGCGTTCCCAGAGACTGGGAGGTTACAAACTCCTGGTCCTGGACAACGAGTTGCTGAGGCTTCGGCCAGTCAAAGAAGGAGCGGTGGGGAAGGTGGCCGTCTGACCGATGCGTTCAGACAATTCTTTAGTCCGCAGCCCCAAAGTATGATCGGTTCCAGCAACCATCGCCAGCGTCTGATAAACATGGTGCAGGAATATCTAGGGGCAAGGTCAGACTTGGACACCTTCCCCACCGAAAATCCTCTGGCTTACTGGGTCTTGAGGATGGATCACTGGCCAGAGCTTGCACAGTATGCAATTGAGCTACTGGCCTGACCTGCATCCAGCGTTCTTTCGGAACGCACATTCAGTGCTGCTGGAGGATTTGTCACGGATCACAGGGTGCGCCTGTCCACCGACTCGGTTGATCGACTGACTTTCATCAAGATGAACCAGTCTTGGATCACCACCAGCTACCACACACCTGATAAGGGAGTAACCGCTCAGGTGTAGCTGATAAATGCTTCACAGGGTCCTAGAGCCGTGGGTGCAGGCAGTGCATATCACAATGCAGAAAACAGGAAAAAATGCTTGGACAGCCGCATTTTTGTTTCAATAAACAACCATTTTTGGAGTGCGGCTGTCCAAGCATTTTTTCCTGTTTTCTACCACACACCTGATGCTGATATAACAGACTAATTGATTTTAACATGTCACATCCCTTCAAGACTGATGCTGATGCTGAGTGCCTGTGCTGTTATGTTGACTGGCTATCCTCCTCCTCAATGATACGATTGATGATGATAGCTTGGAAGATCATTTTTGTTTATGGGTGCCGCCACCAGTGGCTAAGGCCCAATTTTTCAGCCCCTGTTTTACAGGGGCGTGTAATTACAGTTTTTTTAGCAATAATTTGCCATAGGGCTCATTGCTGTGCTCCAAGTACAGTATCTGTGAGGGGTTGGAGTGTTGTGGCACCAGTGCCTAAGGCCCAATTTTTCAGCCCCTGTTTAACAGAGGCGTGTCATTACAATTTTTGAAGCAATACTTTGCAACAGGGCTCATTGCTGTGCTCCAAGTACAGTATCTGTGAGGGGTTGTAGTGTTGTGCCACCAGTGCCTAAGGCCCAATTTTTCAGCCCCTGTTCAACAGGGGCATGCAATTACAATTCTTGATCTAATAATTCACAGCAGGGCCCATTGCTGCACCCACCAAGAGTAACTCTGAGGGCTTACAGTGTTGTGGCAACGCCACCACCACCACCACCACGAAAGGCCCAATTTTTCAGCCCCTGTTCAAAAGGGGCATGTAATTACAATTCTTGATCTAATAATTCACAGCAGGGCCCATTGCTGCACCCACCAAGAGTAACTCTGAGGGCTTACAGTGTTGTGGCAACACCACCACCACCACCACCACCACGAAAGGCCCAATTTTTCAGCCCCTGTTCAACAGGGGCATGCAATTACAATTCTTGATCTAATAATTCACAGCAGGGCCCATTGCTGCACCCACCAAGAGTAACTGTCAGGGCTTACAGTGTTGTGGCACCAGCACCACCATCAAAGGCCCAATTTTTACTACCACTGTTCAACAATTATATGTAATTAAAATTCCTGATATAATAGTTGACAGCAGGGCGTTCCAGCACCAACCAAGAGTAACTGTGAGTGCTTACAGTGTTGTGCCAACACCAACAACTAAGGGGCCTATTTCTGCAGAGTATATACGGCAGGTCCCTACTTTCAAACATCCAACTTACAAACGACTCCTACTTGCAAACGCAAGAAGACAACAGGAAGTGAGAGGAAATCTACCACTAGGAAGGAAAATTCTCTCCTGTAAGAATAAATATGGGAGAAAGGTGTCTCCTCTGTACTGATGCTTTATCAGCAATCCTTGTTTCAAGAAAAACACCACATTTCAAAAACAGTTGTCATTGGGACGGAAAGTGAGGGCACAGACAGCAAAACAAATGTTACAGGGGTGATAACCCTTACCTATGTTTTCCAAAAAGTTTAAAAATAGATTTTTGGGCTGGAGCTACACTTCAACAATGTACCTGTTCAAAATTACAAACAGATTCTACATAAGAACAAACCTACAGTCCCTGTCTTGTATGCACCGCCTGTATACGGCTGTTCAGAGTATATAGGGCCTTTTTTATTTTATGTGCGGGGTTCCCCTTAATATCCATACAAGACCTAAAGGGGCTGGTAATGGGCTGGGGTAGGGGGGGGGGGGGTCATGGGGTAGCTATGCCATTTTTCTTAAAGATTTTCATCCATATTACCGGGACCAGACATTACATTAAAGCCGCAAGCAGTTTTAAATGGCTTTTTTTTTCTTTAGAAGTGTCATTTTGTGCAGGGACAGTTCTAAACACGGGAAACACGTGGCACTTCACAGGCATACTTTAGACACCCCCCAGGTACGATATTTAAAGGAATATTTGACTTTTTTTTTTTCACTTTATGCATCATTAAAATGACTGCTCCCGAAAAACGACCGTTTTTAAAACTTCTTTTTGCATTGATACATGTCCCCTGGTGCACAACTCGGGTTCCCAAACCCTTTTTAGGACAATAACATGCATAATAGTTGTTATAATTAGCACTTTAGAATTCGAACGTTCGCATCCATTGTATTTAATAGGGTTCTAATGTTCGTACGAACTTTCGGTCCGTTCGCGGGTTCTGGTGCGAACCGAACCCGGGGGTGTTCGGCTCATCACTAGTTGTTAACAAGTTTCAATTAGTATTTCTTGCTAGAAAATTACTTAAAACCCCCAAACATTATATATTTATTTTTGGCAGAGACACTAGAGAATAAAATAGAGATCATTGTAATATTTTATGTCACACCGTATTTGCACAGTGGTCTTACAAATGCAAGTGTTTTTGAAAAAATACACTTTTTTGAATTAAAAAAAAAAACAGCAAAGTTAGCCCAATTTTTTTGTATAATTGGAAAGATGATATTACGCCAAGTAAATAGATACCAAACGTGTCATGCTTAAAAATTTTGCACGCTCGTGGAATGGCGACAAACTACTTTTAATTCTCCATAGGCGACACTTTAATTTTTTTTACAGGTTACCTGTTTAGAGTTACAGAGGAGGTCTAGTGCTAAAATTATTGCTCTCGCTCTAACGATTGCGGCGATACCTCATATGTATGGTTTGAACACTGTTTACATATGTGGGCGCGACTTATGTATGCGTTCGCTTCTGCGCGTGAGCTGGGATTAACGGGGCGCTTTACTTTTTTTTTTTTTCTTATTTATTTTACTTTTTTTTTTTTTTTTTTTTTTTACACTGTTCCTTTATTTTTATTTATTTTTTTGATCAATTTTATTTCTATAACAAGGAATGTAAACATCCCTTGTAATAGAAATAAGCATGACAGGTACTCTTTATTGAGCAATCTGGAGTCAAAAAGACCTCAGATCTCACATTTACACTTAAAAGCGTAAAAACATAAAATTGTAATTTTACAATTACTCCAGAAAAAGAAGCTCTTCGAGGCCTAGAGGTGGAAGTGACGTCAGACGTCGTTCCGGTCCTCCAAGGGCATAGAGTCGAGTGGGGGGCATCTTGCCCCTGCTCGACTCTATGCCCTTGGAGGACCGGAGCGTCTTCCTGCCCACTCGACTTCCTGCCCATCGCTTCGGGGGATCGGATCGTTTCCCCCTTTACCGACGTTTTTAAACGACCTGGGAAGTGGCGGGATGGGGGAGGGGGGCACCTCTCCCGCTGCCCAAAAAAGTGATCCCGTGGCGAATCCGCCATCGGAACCACTTTTATGTGAAAGAAGATCGCCCACTGTTCAAAAAAACAAGAGGGTAATGGCAGCTAGGTGCTGCCATAGCCACGGTATATATTGTCAAAGTAACGACTTATATATACAGTGGGCGGTCCAGAAGTGGTTCAGTGCAGGTATAAAAAGTTGAGCATAAAAATACAATTAACCACTTGCCGACCAGCCGCCGTCATTATAATGCGGCAGGGCGGATCGTTCCCGCAAATCGCCGTAGCTGTATGTCCGTTCCTTTAACACCTATAGAATGCGGGCTTCGCAGCGCGGGAGCTGATGCGTGTGGCCGACGGCCACCCAGGATTGCTCCACAGAGAGCCAGAATGGGGATCTGTCAATGTAAACAAACCCTGTTCTGTCAGGGGAGTACAGAGTGATCCTCTGTTCTTAGTGATCAGGAACAGTGATCTCTCTCTACTCCCAGTCAGTCCCATCCCCCCAAAGTTAGAAACACCTCCCAGGGAACAAATGTAACCCTTCGATCACCCCCTAGTGTTAACCCCTTCCCTGCCAGTGACATTTATACAGTAATCAGTGCATTTTTATAGCACTGATCGCTGTATAAATGTCACTGGTCCCAAAAAAGAGTGTAAAGTCTCCGATCTGTCCACCGCAATGTTGCAGTCCCGCTAAAAATCGCTGATCACCGTCATTACTAGTAAAAAAAATGAATAATATAAATGCTATAAATCTATCCCCTATTTTGTAGGCGATATAACTTTTGCACAAACCAATCAATATACGCTTTTTTTTTTACCAAAAATATGTAGAAGAATACATATTGGCCTAAACATATTTTGGATATTTATTATAGCAAAAAGTAAAAAAAAAAAAAAAATTAAAATTGTCGTTTTTTTTTTTTTTGTTTATAGCGCAAAAAATAAAAACCACAGAGGTGATCAAATACCACCAAAAGAAAGCTCTATTTGTGGGGAAAAAAGGACATCAATTTTGTTTGAGTACAACGCGGCACGACCGCGCAATTGTCAGTTAAAGTAACGCAATGGTCTGGTCATTAAGGGGGAAAATCCTTCCAGTCCTTAAGTGGTTAAATTACATTAAACTTGACTAACCTCCCAATACTAAGAAAAATGGCATACAAGTTCTAGGTGACATCTTTATTGCAGCATCACAATGGGCAGCGGGATGTTCTACAACAAATGGGTTAGAAAATTACAGGGTAATAATTTTACGGTTATAGAAATAGATTTTTACTGATTCCCGGGTCTCTATAAAGAGACAAATTGTGGAAAATGTTTGTCACTTGCAGGCAATTGTGTACGTTTGTTTGTCACAAGACCCATTCATTACCTACACATTAATGGAATAATGGCATGACACTTTATATCTGTGCCTAGGTCTGCACCATATGTTTAACCACTTCAGCTCCGGAAGGTTCACCCCCCTCCTGACCAGGCAATTTTTCTGCGATACGGAACTGCATTGCTTTAAAGTGGTTGTAAACCCTCCCCCGGAAGTTACACCTACAGGTAAGCCTAGATTAAGGCTTACCTGTAGGTGTTTGCAATATCTCCTAAACCTACATGGTTTAGGAGATATTTGCCAAAAAATAATGCACCGTTGTCTATGGCGCATGCGCGCCGTAGACAACGGCGAAAGGCACAGTGAGCATCCCATTGAAAAAACCGTCAATGCCGGTTTTTACGGCTCCCGCGCGGTCATCGCCGCTCCGGCCAGTCAGAGCGGCGGCGATACCCGGAAGTAACCTTCCGGGTATCTGTGAAGAGATGTCTGCAGCCTGAGGAGGCGACGAGGACAGCTTCGGGGGCCCGATCTAAGGTAAGTAATGCATAATGAGCTAGTATGCTAGTCATACTAGCTCATTATGGCTTTGTCTTGCAGGGTTTTTTTTTTTGTTTTCGGGTTTACAACCACTTTACCTGACAATTGTGCGGTCATGCAACCCTGTACTTAAATAAAATTGATGCCTTTTATTTCCCACAAATAGAACTTTGACCACCTCTGCGGTTTTAATTTTTTGCGCTATAAACAAAAAAAACCCGACAATTTTGAAAAAAAAACAACATTTTTTTTAACTTTCTGCTATAAAACACATCCAATAAAAAAAATGTCCGGAAGTGGATGATGACGCTAGTGTGAGAGTGTGAGAGCTCTCCCCCTCTCCTCGACCTTCCTCCCACCGTAAGGCCGCCCCGGGGGGTTGTGGACGTTGTAGGATAACCGGGACTGCTGTGGAAGTATAGCCAAACAGGTGGTGTATATGTGCCGCCTGCGCGATCCTCGGGTCCCGGTCCAGCAAACCCTCAGCAAACCCCCCAGCTCCTTGAGCACAGCCTCTCGCCAGCGGTTCCAGGCACCTCCATTACGTGGATACCAGCGGGGATACCAGCGGGTGCATTGTGCGGGAGTGACGGATGATGGCGACACTGGGGGACTGAGACTCCAGGGCAGACCTCTCCCCCTCCCACTCCTACAAACGCCCTCCACGTCACGCCGCTACACACTGGAAGGAGGACACATCATAGAGGCAAAGTGCCCGCCCTTCCCCCTGCAATATCCGATATTTCAACTTGGATGGGTGAGAGATTTCCATTTGTTCATATTTGAAGGAAAAAGGAGGGGAAGGAAAGAAAGAAAGGACATAAAGCAGAAACAGTGTATATTTGCATCCTTACCTTTGCGACTCTGAACAGTGGTGGTTTGCTTTTTTTTTTTTTTTTTTTTTTCCCTGCTTTGCCGAATCGCTGCCCTCCTTTTTCTTTTGGTTTTTGTTTTTCGTTCTCTTTCCCCCCCCTCCCTCCTTTGGTGGCTATCTTAGTGTATCTAGCTGTCTAAACGGATGGTCCTAAAGGGCAGCTGATGAGGGATAGGGATAAACATATAGTCACAGGCATCAACCAGCTGGCTATGCCATCGCAGCGCACTACAAAGGTGAGCCAGGCAGCCACTGCTAGATTGGGGAAATTCGCCCACTCTAGCCAGACCCCCCCAAAAAATAACCAACACACCAGAATGCTGTCTAAACAAGAGACTGGGGCCCCCGCCCCAGGAAAAAGCCAGGGAATGGGCCAGGTAACCCCAACGAAGGTAGTGAACCCCCCCATAGAAAATCCTCAGGGGGAAGGGACAGAAGAGGCTCAAGAGCGGCCACAATCACCATTTAGAATGGCAGCCCTGGGGGAAATAGAACCATCATTGAAGGAAGTACTGGATGCAATTAATTCCTGCAGAACTTCCATAAACGAAATGTCTGACCAGCTCAAAACCATCCGGGAAGAACTGTCTCTTGTTAGGCATGATATGCAAAAAGTGCGTGAAAGGACCACCGCTCTTGAGGGGAGGGTTAGTCTAATAGAGGACGATTTGAACCCTCTTAAACGGGAGATGAGAACTATAAAGGGAACAAATGGTTAAAGAGGAGGTCCACCCAAATTTTTTTTTTAAAAGCCAGCAGCTACAAATTCTGCAGCTGCTGACTTTTAAAAAATTGACATTTACCTGTCCAGTGCGCCCGCAATGTCGGCAGACGAGGCTGAGCAATCGCTCGGTCCTTCGGATGCTGCTGCCACCATGCTCGGTGAGGGAATCAGGAAGTGAAGCCTTGCGGCTTCACTGCCTGGTTCTCTACTGAGCATGCACGCCGTCACTGGTCCCCGCTCTCTCCTGGAAAAAAGTGTGTTTCGGGACGGGAAGTGGTGTAGACTCCCACGGGAGTTCATGCCCGGAAGTGGATGCAAATACCTGTCTTAGACAGGTATCTGCACCCCCTCCCCCCTGAAAGGGTGCCAAATGTGTCACCGGGGGGGGGAGGGTTTCCGAAAAGTGGAAGTTCTATTTTTGGGTGGAACTCCGCTTTAACTACCAGATGAAGATTGATGAAATGGAGAATAGGATGCGAAGAAAGAATGTGAGGATAGTGGGTGTCCCTGAACGAAGTGAGGGTTCAGACCCCACTGTATTTCTGGAAACATGGTTCAAAGACTTAACAGAGTTCCTTCCAGACCTCCCCAACTGGGAGCCCCCCAAGATCTCTTCTAGTAAAAATGATTTATTACAAGGACAAAGTGGCGATACTAAACAAAGCCAGAGAAATGGGTAATATCCTTTACAACGGCAATAGGGTTTCTTTATACCCAGACTTTTCACCTGATCTACAAAAAAGGAGGGCTAAGTTTGGAGAAGCCAAACGCAACTTGCAACAACTAAAAGTGAACTACGCACTGCTATACCCCGCAAGACTGCGAATAAATGCCCTGGGAGAGACTGTGTTTTTTGATACTCCGGAGGGAGTGGAAGACTGGATAGCAACTTATAAGAGGAGACTGTAGATTAGTCTGACTGCATTACCCTGGAATTTTATTGACATTATGATTTAGTTTAAAGGGGAGTTCCAGCCTTTTTTATGTTTATTAAAAGTCAGCAGCTACAAAAAGTGTAGCTGCTGGCTTTTAATAAACAGACACTTACCTGTTCCACTGTCCAGCGACGCGGCCAAACAGAGCTTCGCTCCTCTCCCCCCCTTCTCCGCCGGCGCCTCCATTCCTACTGTGGGCACCCGGCCGTGACAGCTTTCGGCTTTACGGTTGGGCACTCTCTGCGCATGCACGAGCAGCGCTGCGCAATCTGAGTGGACAGGTGATCGCCTGGGGCCTGTCACGTGTCCCAGGTGATCGCCTACAGGGAGGGGCCCGCCTTAGGCGATATGACGTGTCGCCTAAGCGGTCCCTGGGCAGAAGGAGGAAGTGGGACAGGAAGTCCCACTCCTACTGAAGCCCCCACTCCCCCCCAAAAAAATTACATGCCAAATGTGGCATGTAAGGGGGCGAGGAGTGGTTTAAGCGGAAGTTCCAATTTTGGGTGGAACTCCGCTTTAAGACACATAATAGCACATTGTTGAATAATTAGGGGAAGAGGAGAGGGGGATGGGGAGGGATAGGTGGGAAGGAACAATGAGCATATTACCCCCTGTTCCCAGGGGGTATGGTGAAGAGTTCCTTCAATTTGTGTTTTTTGTTTTATGTTTTTGTTTTGTTCTTTGTTTGTTGTTCTATGTTGTTAGTTTTTTTAGTTGTTGGTTGTTTGGGGTTTTGAGGGGGGAGGGATAGGGAGGGAAGAGTGCAAGCACATAAAGAAGAAAACAACATTAAGGCCTCATGCCCACTGGCGTTTTTACAGCTGCGTTTTTTGCAGCTTAAAAACGCCTGTCCATGTTATTGTAAATATTTTTTTATTTTTTTTTTTTTGAAAAAAAAAAAAAAAAAAACGTCGGAGCTAAAAACGCGACCGCGCGTTAGTGCGCGTTTTTTGCGCGTTAGTGCGCGTTAGTGCGCGTTTTTGCGCGTTTTTTGACGCTCGCGTTTTTTTCTGCCTAATTCTGACGCTGAGGAACGCACTGGCCCTGGGTTTTTTTTACAGCTTACAAACGCCTATGCTCTTTACAGCTCAAAAACGCCTAGGTGGACATGAAGCTATAGACTAACATGGACAGGCGTTTTTAAGCTGTAAAAAACGCTCAAAAACGCGGCTGAAAAAACGCCCGTGGGCATGAGGCCTTAAAACGACAGATGAATGTAAAGGTCACATTAGGAAGCCCCAATATAGGCCCAGTGGGCAGGTGAAAGGGATGTATGGGAGCACGAGATGGAATAAGTGAATGTTTGGCACAAAAGATTGTTTGAAGTCTATCACAGGTATGAGATTAAGAAATATGGGGTCACAAAAATTACACAGGAAAATTATAATAAGGGGAAAAGGTATTGGTCACTAAATGAAAAAATGTACAGGGCTTATAGAAAAGTTGAACTTCAATGGTTAAAAGCATGCAGATTAAAAAATTAATTTTGTGTTCATGGAATGTCCGGGGAATGGAAGACCCAGAGAAAAAAGCAGCAGTTCTCCTGATCGCAAAGACATTTGGGGTGGCTATCCTTTGCCTACAGGAGACACATCTCACCAAGATCTCTATTCCCCAACTGAAGTGGAGAGACTACCGAACACAATTTAATTCGGTTCACACCTCCTACTCTAGGGGGTGAGCATTTTGGTTAGAACGGGGGTGGCGTTTAACTGCATCCAGACTAAGGTGGATGAATTAGGGCGATATATTTTTCTATTCTGCACGATAGAGAATAGAACTTGTGTATTGGCAAATGTATACATACCTCCCCCCTTTGGTGTCTCGATTCTTAGCGGGCTGATTGAGTTTGTCCTGGACAAGCCAAGGGTGCCGGTGATAGTGATGGGGGATTTCAATATGGTAATGGACTGGAAATTAGACAGGTTCTCCCCAGGGACACAAACGGGCAACGTAGCAGACAGCCGGCTGCTCGACTTTCTGAAAGAAACCGGTCTAAGGGATATCTGGAGAATACTGAACCCGGAAGGCCGACGGTACTCGTGCTTCTCCAGGACACACTCTACACTCAGGATTGACCTAGTTCTGGGGAATGAGGAGATGATGCCCGTAATAAAGAATGTGAATTATATGTCAAGGGGCCTGTCGGACCATTCCCCGGTGACAGTGTCATTAGAATTAGGTGAACGTAACCATCCTGGAGAGTGGAGGATAAGCCCCTTCTGGATCGAACTGATGGAGGACTCGAACGAGGTACTGGTATCCTTGAGAGAGTTTGTTGAGCTGAATAGAGGTACCACCTCGGAGGGAATAGTATGGGATACCCTAAAGGCCTTCCTAAGAGGTATTATGATACAACAAATCTCAAAAATTAAAAAGCAGACCAAGGATTGGAAGAGACAAATTTGGGAAAGGGTAACAACAGCGGAGGAACAATATATCAATGATCCGACACCTGACAGACTTAGGATCTGGACAGAGGAACAACAGAACTACCGGTTAGTGACCCTTAGGATAGAGAACAAATATCTCTTTCAGAAACAAATGAAAGAAGGGTGATGGTGGCTGCGCTGTGATTATAACTAGTGAAGGAAGTGAAGGATCTGGAAAAGGAAACTACCTGATACTAACCAAATAAATTAAATCTAATATAAACCAACCAGATGCAGTAGCGTGTTGACAACCAATGTGTAACATAAATGGTATGTACATAAACTGAATGAATCACACCTATACACCTGAAAGGTGTGTAACCAACAGTGAACAATTAATGATGTATGCAAAAACGTGTATCACTCTAAGTGATCAACCTGTGCATATAATATAAAAGAAATAAAATATATAACAATATTTATATATAATAAAAATGTATAGCACAAAACTAAAAAATAGTGAAATTCTCCAAGCGATTCCTGAAAATAATGGAGCCGGTATGTGATAAAGTGTATAACACAGCACTGTGAGCAATGGAATCCTCCAAAAACTTCCTGTAAATATAAAAAAATCCAATGTGTAACAAGTCCCATCACCCGTAGAGTGCTTGAAAGAAGAAAGTACGGTGCAAATCCACCCAATGCTCAATAGCAGCTTACCTCCCTGCTGGGAAGAGACAGCATGTGCTGGG
Source organism: Rana muscosa (assembly GCA_029206835.1). Lineage (NCBI taxonomy): Eukaryota > Metazoa > Chordata > Amphibia > Anura > Ranidae > Rana > Rana muscosa. Next base: position 431,321,486 of record CM055118.1, on the reverse strand, counting down.
GCTTCTAATGTGGACAGCAATGCAGCAATCTTGCATGGAAATATGATCTCACTCGCATGGATGCATGGAAATACACAAACAAAAAAGAAATTTATAGCGTAACTCTGTAGGTTCAGCAAACAAGTGACCAAAGGATGTATTCTCACACTCACATCAAACTAGTGAGCGTGGACATCAATCCTACGAACGCCGAGCTCGTATATATGCAGGCTGTGATGATTCCAACCATATGGTCCTCAAGCTTGCAGCAACATTTCATAGATAAGGGAAATGACAATCTCAAACGAGCGCCAAGCTCATCTCCTCTCTTGCAGCTGTCGGTGTATCTGTGTTGATCCTAACGCACGTATCGTCATGTCACATGACTTCTTCAGAAGATCTTCTTCATCACAGCCTGCATATATACGAGCTCGGCGTTCGTAGGATTGATGTCCACGCTCACTAGTTTGATGTGAGTGTGAGAATACATCCTTTGGTCACTTGTTTGCTGAACCTACAGAGTTACGCTATAAATTTCTTTTTTGTTTGTGTATTTCCATGCATCCATGCGAGTGAGATCATATTTTCATGCAAGATTGCTGCATTGCTGTCCACATTAGAAGCCCCAGCACATGCTGTCTCTTCCCAGCAGGGAGGTAAGCTGCTATTGAGCATTGGGTGGATTTGCACCGTACTTTCTTCTTTCAAGCACTCTACGGGTGATGGGACTTGCTACACATTGGATTTTTTGATATTTACAGGAAGTTTTTGGAGGATTCCATTGCTCACAGTGCTGTGTTATACACTTTATCACATACCGGCACCATTATTTTCAGGAATCGCTTGGAGAATTTCACTATTTTTAGTTTTGTGCTATACATTTTTATTATATATATATATATTGTTATATATTTTATTTCTTTTATATTATATGCACAGGTTGATCACTTAGAGTGATACACGTTTTTGCATACATCATTAATTGTTCACTGTTGGTTACACACCTTTCAGGTGTATAGGTGTGATTCATTCAGTTCATGCACATACCATTTATGTTTTGATATTTACAGGAAGTTTTTGGAAGTTTCCATTGCTCACAGTACTGTGTTATACACTTTATCACATACCGACACCATTATTTTCAGGAATCGTTTGGAGAATTTTACTATTTTTAGTTTTGCGCTATACATTTTTATTATGTATATTGTTATATATTTTATTTCTTTGATATTATATGCACAGGTTGATCACTTAGAGTGATACACGTTTTTGCATACATCATTAATTGTTCACTGTTGGTTACACACCTTTCAGGTGTATAGGTGTGATTCATTCAGTTTATGCACATACCATTTATGTTACACATTGGTTGTCAACACGCTACTGCATCTGGTTGGTTTATATTAGATTTAATTTATTTGGTTAGTATCAGGTAGTTTCCTTTTCCAGATCCTTCACTTCCTTCACTAGTTATAATCACAGCGCAGCCACCATCACCCTTCTTTCATTTATTTACTTTTGTCTGCTTGGATCAGACTCCCCGGTGACTGCTGCAGTGTCCCTAGCCATTTTTCTTCCTTCAATTCCCATTCCCCTTCACTAGTTAAATACCCAGCTAGCGCGGGGGTTTCTTCTTTTCTATCTTTCAGAAACAGTCTGTCTTTGGAGAGGGAGAGAGTGTGGGGCACATGCTGGCTCAATTAGTCACCACAGAGGACGGAAGGGTATCCTTATACACACCAGAAATAGTGGACAAGTTTAAAGAATACTATGAAGACCTGTACAGTTCCCAGCAAGAGGAGACAAGGGATGGAATGGACATTTTCTTCAGGGACTTGACTGTCCCTTTTCTCAGTGAGATGGATAGAACAGAGCTAGACAGGCCATAACGCTAGAGGAGATACAACGAGTTACAGATGAGATGGCGGGACAGAAATCCCCAGGACCAGATGGGCTCCCGGTCAAGATATATCGGCACTATGGGGAGGTATTGCTCCCGGAATTGCTGAGGGTCTTAAACCGGTCAGTGACTAAGGGAGCGCTTCCCCCATCAATGATGGAATCTACCATAATCACTATACATAAGGAGGGTAAGGATCCACTTAACACTGCCTCATATAGGCCTATTGCCTTACTGAACTCTGACATGAAAATACTGGCAAAGGTCTTGGCGGCTAGGTTGAACAGGGTTATACAGAAACTCATCCATCCCTGACCAGTCAGGCTTTATACCTGGAAGAACTACTAGTACAAATATAAGGCAGGTATATTTGAATCTCCAGGTCCCCGACGGACGAGGATGGAGAGAGAGCTGTTTTATCTCTGGACACCGCCAAGGCCTTTGACAGCCTTGAGTGGAAATATCTTTGGAGAGCCATGGAAGCAGTTCAACTTGGACCGGGTTTTATTAACTGGGTGAAAATGCTGTACAGGACTAGGCATGTGCATTTCGTTTCGTTCCGAATCGAAATTCGAACGAATTTTCATTATTCGGACTTTCGGATGCATCCGAATTAACGAATTACAATGCTAACGAATTCAACCGAATCCGAACATTTCGAATTGAAAAACCACAGACGAAATTCGAATCGAATTCGAAAAAAATTTGAATAGAATTTGAAAATAATTCTAGTCGAATCGAATTTGAAAACAATTAGAATAGAATCGAAAATATCGGAAAGAATCGAATAGAAAAACAATAGAACAGAATAGAATAAAATACAATATATATATTATATTTTATTCTATTCGGTTCTATTTTTTTTTCTAGTCTATTTTCTATTTCTATTCTAATCTTTTCTAATTGGAATTCGAAAAGTCGGTCGCATTCGAAAATATTTCAACCAAATTTGAAAATATTTCTACCGGATTTGATAATATTTCATCCGCATTCGTTAATATTTCAACCAAATTCAATAATATTTCAACTGGATTCGAAATTATTCTAACCGAATAGAAAAGACCATGTTCCGACATTCGAATTTCGTATAGAATGAATTCAAATTCCAATTAGAAAAGATTAGAATAGAAATAGAAAATAGACTAGAAAAACAATAGAACAACAGAATAAAATATAGATATTATCTATTTCATTTAAAAAAAATGTGCAGATTACTATTTGTTTCCATAAGATCTCCTGCAGACTAATAGCATCTATTTAATTTTTTATAATTTTTTTTGCAGATTACTAATAGTCTGCAGGATATCTTATGGAAACAAATAGTAATCTGCAGAAAAAATTAAAAATTAAATAGATAGTATCTATATTCTATTCTGTTCTATTGTTTTTCTAGTCTATTTTCTATTTCTATTATAATCTTTTATATTCAAATTAGAATTAATTCTATACGAAATTCGAATGTCTGAAAAAAAATTATATATATATATATATATATATATATATATAACCATCTTGCGAAATTCGAATTTAGTATGTAGCGGGGTATTCCCCTTTAATACAGAGAGACTACATCTCCCAGTACATCTTGCAGCACCCAGGGTGCATTGCTCCAGAACAGAGACTGCTGGGGCAGACTTTATAAAGGGGAGGCGGAGTTTTGGTCGCTCTCTTTGGACACCCCTCTCCTAGCAAGAGGATCTCTGTGCTGAACTGCTGTGTGCACAAGGCCTGAAGCCCGGGCCGTGTGCTCCTTTCCAAAGAGCCCTCTGCCAGCCTAGCAGAGCCTTAGAGACATCTAATCCTCCTTGCTGCAGTACACCAGAAGGATTGAAGACTTGGATGTCGGTGGATTCCTGTTCCTAGACGAATCGATGGAGGAAACGGACTTTGACTTGCCCGGGTGGTGAGAGCTGTTTAAAGACAGATCCTTTATCTTTACTATTCGTTGGGATTACAAAGTTGTTCTTCAAGTGCACCACCGAAAAGATTGCTAGTGAATATTGTTTCACTGAACTTCCATTTAGATCAGTCAGGCCTGACTGCATAGGTAGACATTGCTGGGTGTTAGTTTACCCATGAGGGGAAGTAGCTGAAAAAGGGCAGCGCTAGAGTTGCATAGCAATACTTTATTATTCTGATTACTCTGTTTATCTTTATTACTGTTTATTGCAGGGATCTGCAACTTGTTATACTGTTGTTTATTACTTGCCCATTAGCCTCAGTAAAATATCTGGGTCAAGTACATTGGTGTCAGTTTCACTTACTTTAATAGAAGTTTTAAAGTATATCACTGTGTGTGTTTGCCATAGGACTGCGTCACCTAGAGTTGCGGTCACGCGGTCCTATCTCTCCTTACTAGCTGTGCCACGGGAGGTTAGAGCCGATTGCCAGGGGTTGACAGCGGTGCACTACAGGGCCCAAATCAATACCAGCGGCTCTCTTAACTGGGGGTAGCGCTACACGTGGGGGCTCGAGTCCGGGATCCTTGTACGTTGCACGCTGCAATCAAGCCGGTCAGAAGTACCAGCATGGACCCGCTGGCAATGTCACAGTGGTGCGCAGCGATTGGCGCCGATCCAACCACGGCGGTAGTCATTGTACTCCCGGGGGAAAGATGGAAGGAAGAGGAGATAAAACAGCTCGTATTCTTACTGTCTCCGAGCCACAAAGCATGGGTGATGGATTTTAGGCCAGATCCAGTGATCTCGTTTACATACGCACTGGTAGAATGGAAAAACGAAATCCCAGAGCATTTTAAAAGTCAGAGTATACGAGCCATAGATAATCAGATCTATCACTTGATACATACGCTGCCAGTGAAGGGAGAATGGTTCCAGACACCAAAACCATCATCTCCACAGATATCTCCCCCGCCATCCCCTAAGGCGGAAAAGCAGAAGGATACAGAGAGTCCCAGATCATCACCGGCCACCCTTAGTGCAGAACTGTGCGCTGTCTTGCAGGAAATTGTGGCCCAGTGTAAAAGAGACCCCACAGACTACCCGATGTCAGGATACAGGAAACTCAGGATATTTTCTGGAAGGAAACCTGTACCTTCGGAAGAAGAGGGATTTGAAGAGTGGCTACACGGCGCCACTCAGGCCCTAGAAGAATGGGAGGTCCCGGAGCGACAAAAGAAGCAGAGGATTGTTGAAAGTTTAAAGGGGCCTGCTCTGGATGCCATACGTAACCTGAAGATAAGCAGGAAAGACTGTACTGCACAGGATTACTTAGACATCCTGCAGAATGTGTTCGGTGGGACAGAAAAAATCACTGAGCTTACCTATCAACTGGAGCACTGCTACCAGAAGACAGGCGAGAAACTATCAGAATATATGGGACGTCTAGACAAGATCCTGCATAGGATCATTTTGAAGAAGGGGATCGACCCAGGGAAAGTAGACGAGGCCCGTGCTCAACAGGTATTGAGGGGAGCTCAGCCCCTGGATCCTATTGCATTGGCGCTACGCACCCGACAGGATGGGAAGAGCCTGGAATACCCCGACTTGATCCGGATAGTCAGGGAGGAGGAGGCTGTGTTGGAAGAGAAAAGGAGGAGTCAACATACCGAACCAACTACCCTCCCTGCGGTGGGAGTCAGATCAGCTATGGCTACTGAACGGGACTCAGAAGTGGAGATCCTGAAGTCCCAAATGACCCAGGTGCTGGATCTTTTGACCACACTCCTGTCTGAAAACTCAGGAATGAAGGAACCCGAGGAAATTAAGAATGAACCACGCCAGAGCAGTTCAACACCAACCTCCCCACAGAAGAGAAGAGAGATTGTCTGTTTCAACTGTGGAGGTGTAGGCCACAACCAGCGAGTATGTCCAAGTCCACAAATGGAGACAGAAGGCTGGCGGAGGCCTCAGAGAAGTGACCCAAGAATGGAGAGAAGATCCAGGCCTTCAAAAAGAACTTTCGCTGAACCTGCGAGGGAACGGTGGAGGACACCTGCAGTTTATGCCGTCTCAGTGAACAACGCTTATCAGCCTTCCAAACAGCGCCAGAAACGGCATTCCCAGCGCCGGAAGCTGAAGAGAGCACAAGTATGCCAGCCTGCTGTTACAGGTGTTTCCAAAAGGACTGCTACCCAATTGGTAGGTCCTCTGCCTGTAGTGCCTGTTCTGATCGAAGGGATCTACACCAGAGCCATCCTTGATACAGGTGCTCAGGTTACCCTAATGACCAGAGACTTTTACAAGAAGTACCTATCATACCTGCCCCTGGAAGAGATGGGAGACACCAAGATTCAGGGTATCCTAGCAGAAGAGTACTCTTGTGATGGATGTGTGCGGATCAAGTTGTCGTGTGATCCATTGAGGGCTGGGGAGCCCCAGAGCTTTGAGACACTGGCCATTGTCTGTCCCTGGCTGCCAGGGCCCTCAAGAAGCTCTCTCATCATTGGGACCAATACCGATCTGGTGAAACGGCTTTTAGCCCCTGCTGTCCCCAGATGTGATCCCATACCCTCACTACCGGAAGAGGTTCCTGCTTCAGTACCAGAGGAAGAACCAAGAGTAGCTGAGACTGTGACTCCCAGGGAGAAGAGAAGGAAGAGAGTCATTGATCCTCCCCGGAAACTAACTCATGATCAGATGGGAGAAAGTTCCGAAGACACGGTCCTAACCTCAAGAAGGACCATGCCCACATCTGGTCCCTCCACTGTACATTTAGTGGAGGGCAACCCCAACTCACTCTCTGGCACAGTTAGGCAGGCCACTTCCAATAATATGGCCTGTGAGCAGGACAATCTTCCTCACCATGCTAGGTGGGAGATTCCCCTGCCAGGTTCCTTTACAACCGTGAACTATCTTTTATATACATATTGTTGATGCTGTCTTTGGGGACCAAAGATTTAAAGTGGGGGGAGTGTGTAGCGGGGTATTCCCCTTTAATACAGAGAGACTACATCTCCCAGTACATCTTGCAGCACCCAGGGTGCATTGCTCCAGAACAGAGACTGCTGGGGCAGACTTTATAAAGGGGAGGCGGAGTTTTGGTCGCTCTCTTTGGACACCCCTCTCCTAGCAAGAGGATCTCTGTGCTGAACTGCTGTGTGCACAAGGCCTGAAGCCTGGGCCGTGTGCTCCTTTCCAAAGAGCCCTCTGCCAGCCTAGCAGAGCCTTAGAGACACCTAATCCTCCTTGCTGCAGTACACCAGAAGGATTGAAGACCTGGATGTCGGTGGATTCCTGTTCCTAGACGAATCGATGGAGGAAACGGACTTGGACTTGTCTAGGTGGTGAGAGCTGTTTAAAGACAGATACTTTATCTTTACTATTCGTTGGGATTACAAAGTTGTTCTTCAAGTGCACCACCGAGAGATTGCTAGCGAATATTGTTTCACTGAACTTCCATTTAGATCAGTCAGGCCTGACTGCATAGGTAGACATTGCTGGGTGTTAGTTTACCCATGAGGGGAAGTAGCTGAAAAAGGGCAGCGCTAGAGTTGCATAGCAATACTTTATTATTCTGATTACTCTGTTTATCTTTATTACTGTTTATTGCAGGGATCTGCAACTTGTTATACTGTTGTTTATTACTTGCCCATTAGCCTCAGTAAAATATCTGGGTCAAGTACATTGGTGTCAGTTTCACTTACTTTAATAGAAGTTTTAAAGTATATCACTGTGTGTGTTTGCCATAGGACTGCGTCACCTAGAGTTGCGGTCACGCGGTCCTATCTCCCCTTACTAGCTGTGCCACGGGAGGTTAGAGCCGATTGCCAGGGGTTGACAGCGGTGCACTACAGGGCCCAAATCAATACCAGCGGCTCTCTTAACTGGGGGTAGCGCTAAAAGTATATAATGATTTTGATTTTAATATAAAAGATTTGAATAGACTATAAAAGAATAGACTAGAAAAAAAATAGAACAGAATAAAATAAAATATAATATATTCTGTCCTATTGTTTTTCTAGTCTATTATCTGTTTTTCTATTTTATTATAATCTTTTCTATTCTGTTGAAATAATTTCGAATCCGGTTGAAATATTATCGAATCCGGTTAAAAGACGATCGAATCCGGTTGTAATTTTGTCGAATTCGGTAGAAATATTTTCGAATCCGGTTGAAATAGTTTCGAATGCAGTTGAAATGATTTCGAATCATGTTGACATAATTTCGAATCCGGTCGAAATATTTTCGAATGTGAACGATTTTACGAATTCGGTCGAAAACGGAACGAAATCCGAAAACGAATTTAACAAATTTAACGAATCTAACTAAACGAAATTAATTAATTAACGAATTAAAACGAAACGAAACTAAACAAATTTTTTCCTTTTGCACATGTCTATACAGGACACCAGAGGCTAGAGTAAAAGGTGAATAATGAACAGTTTGATAAATTCGGACTGGGGAGGGGGACGAGACAGGGGTGCCCCCTGTCACCCCTCCTCTTCACCATTGCAATCGAACTCCTGGCCATTGCTCTCAGGTCCTCTGATTAGATAAGGGGCTTTAGAAGAAGGGAGGTGGAAGAAAAAGTTGCATTATATGCGGACGACCTTTTGTTGTTCCTTGGTGATACACAGGACTCCCTTCGGAAAGCCATGGATATTATCAATAAATTTGGCCAAATTTCTGGTCTTAAGATAAATTGGGAAAAATCCACCCTCCTGCCTGTAGACCCCCTGGAAAATCCCTTACCCGAGGAGGTGGCTCAGATTCAAATAGTGAATACATTTAAATATTTGGGTATAAACGTTTCTAGAGATCCTCAACAGTACATAGCAGATAATATTGTTCCGTTGCTGGCCAAATTTAGGGGGAAAATAAAAGTGTGGAAACGCCTGCCAATATCTGTGGCAGGTCGTTGCAATCTAATCAAAATGATTTGGATGCCACAACTCCTGTACGTTCTACACAATTCCCCAATCTGGCTGTATAAAAACTGGTTCCAAAAGATAGATACCGTGTTCAGGGAACTGATCTGGAAGGGAGGTCCGGCAAGAATTTGGTTAAGTACGTTGCAATTACAGAAACAGGAAGGAGGAGTAGCGCTCCCGCACCCCTTTAGCTATTTTCTAGCGTCTTCAGTATATGGGGGGGTGCAATGTGGAAGGGGGAGAGGTAGGGAGGAAGATGCTTCTACTTAATACCCCACACGGCTCTTTAGTTGAAGCCTTGGAGGCAGGATCTTTCCCCCCAGGACTCCCCACTCTGAGACTGATGACGAGAGTGTGGGATACTGTGAAGGCAATATTGAAGTATAGAGGACTTACGGACTTACGGAGTACACTCCCCTATGGGAAAATAGCAAACTGGGAGAACTGCAGAAGATGGGGACAGTGAGGGAATGGGAGAGGGAGAGATACGGAATAAAGGCTATCACCAGCTATAACAAGATGGTACCTTGAAAACTTTCCAGGAATTGAAAGATCAATTCGCATTGTCGAACAAATCTTTCTTCAGGTACTTACAGGTCAGGCATGCACTGGAGGAACAGTTTAGAGGGAGGACTCTGGAATGGAGCACGATAATTAGGGAAAGGCTTAATCTCGAAAATATATCCACATATAAATAATGGGAGACTGGGAGGGATAGAGACCCCTATGTACAAGAGAAAGTGGGAAAAAGATGTGGGAGATATCTCCGAAATACAGTGCAAAAGAATCCTTGAACTTGCCCCACTGGTATCGTTGTCTCCCTTACAGAGGATGTCACATCTGTTTTTAATATACAGAACTTATTAAACGTAAACTCTTTCAGTTTGGCCGAAGGTCCGATGCAAGCTGCCCCAGGTGTGGGGATATAGAGGGGGACCTGATCCACATGTTCTGAAGATGCCCAAAGCTGTTCCGCTACTGGAGGGGGGTAACAGGAACCATCGACCGGGTGTTTGGAACCTCCATAGAGCTGGAGGTGAAGCATTGTCTCCTGGGGCTAACAGAAGGAGTAGGGACCCCAGGAAACACCCAGGTCATGGTCCTGAGAGGTCTATTCCAAGCAAGGAAGATGATTGCCCTGAGATGGCAGTCGGCAGTACCCCCATCCAGGAGGGAATGGGAAAATAGCATGAATGTGGTAATTCTCAAGGAGAAATCGGTATATGTGAAGCAAGGGGTGCTAAAGAAATATGACAACATCTGGAAGCCCTGGTGGGAAGCAAGAGGGATCAATATCTAAGTATCACTAGAGTAGACAAGCACTCAAATGACGAGAGCTGACCTAATAGGAAACAGGACCAAGTTAAAGGTGATTGACAGGAACGGATGAGTGAGTGCAGTGGATGGTGATGAGAGGGTGTAGTGGCTGGTAAGGACCCTAGACCCAAATGGAGTACCGGACAGGCCCGCTCGCACGTCGACAACTCCCACCCAGGAAACACCCAAGGTAGTGGCTTGTTGTCAATCGCCCTTTTCTTTTTCAACCCATTTTTTTGATAGGTGGGTGGGATTTTCGGGAGTTAGAGATGGGCAGCTGGGGGTGCGACTGTTATAATGTTGATTGTAAAAAAATAAAATAAAAAATGTTTTAATAAATAAATAAAGTCTAAAAAAAAAAAATGTAAAAAATCAAATTTCTTCATAAATTTAGGCCAATATGTATTCTGCTACATATTATTGGTAAAACAAATCCCAATAAGCATATATTGATTGGTTTGCGCAAAAGTTATCATGTCTACAAACTATAAGGTAGATTTTTTTCTAGTAATGGCGGCGATCAGCGTTTTTTACTGCGACATTGCGGTGGACAAATCTGACACTAAAGCCGCATACACACGATCGGTTTTACCGATGAAAATAGTCCGATGGATTTTTTTCATCGGACAAACCGATCGTGTATGGGCCCCATCGGTCTTTTTTCCATCGGTGTCAAAATGTAGAACATGTTTTAAATTTTTCCGATGGATAAAAAACCAATAGCAAATTCCGATTGTCTATGGGCAAGTCCATCGGTTAAAAAACCACGCATGCTCAGAATCAAGTCGACGCATGCTCAGAAGCATTGAACTTAATTTTTCTCGGCTCATCGGGGTGTTTTACGTCACCGCGTTTGGAACGGTCGGATTTTTGACTGATGGTGTGTAGGCAAGACTGATGGAAGTCGGCTTCATCAGTTTTCCGATGGAAAAATCCATCGGTTTAAAAACCATAGGAAATCCGATCGTGTGTACAGGGCTATAGTGACACTTTTTGGGGACCAGTGACACCAATGCAGTGATCAGTGATAACAAATTTGCACTGTCACTGTACTAATGACACTGGCTGGGAAGGGGTTAACATCAGGGGCAATCAAAGGGTTAACTGTTCCCTAGGAGTGCTTTGTTACTGTGTGGGGGGATGGTTTAACTGTAGGAAGACAGAGATCTGTGCACTGATGGACTCTGATAAGCTGCACTGGTAGGCACTGATGAGAAGGCACTGATAGGTGGCACTGATGGGCACTGATAGACAGCACTGATGGGCACTGGTAGGTGGCACTGATATGTGGCACTGATGAGGAGGCACTAATGGGCACTGATAGCACTGATGGGCACTGGTAGGTGACACTGATGAGGAGGCACTAATGGGCACTGATTGGCAGCTCTGGTGGGCACAGATTGGTAGCACTGGTGGGCAGCACTGGTGGGCATTGCTGGTACTACACTGATAATCAGTGTACATGTCCCTTTTACAGAAGCCAGTTATCGTCTCTCTTCTCCTGTCCTCCCCTAATACCTGAGCTCCCTCTCGATCCAGCGATATGCAAAAGAGCCTCAGCTTTCTCCAGATTCCCTCTTCTCATCGACTGAGACAGCAGTGGGAGCATAGGTGTGTTGGCACAGGGTGTGCCTGGGCACACCCTAATCACCCCATTAGAATTATCGCTCCGTGTGCCACCATGAAGATAGGAAAGATCTCCCGCTTACTTGCTCTGCCATAAGAGAAGTGTCTACAAAGTATAAGAAGACAATGTCTGCAAAGGAAAAGCGATACCAACTGTGAATTGGAGTGCTGCACACCCCTGAACAAATTTAGAAAAAAGAAAAGGTACCCCTAGGGGCTTTGAGTTGCAGCAATTATTCAAAATGAATTAAATGGAACATGTAAAAAGTGTAAATAGTTTATTATATGAAAAAAAATCATGGGGAGAACATCTGATAGGAATCAGGATATGAGCTCTGAAATGTCAATTAAAAGCATATACATGTATGAGGTACAGCCAATATGAATTCATACGACAATGTAATAGTTAACTTATGCTTAAAACTGACGCGTTTCGACCTTTTTGGCAGTAGAGGTCTTCTTCTGGGGGGAGAAGTTAGTGAGCATAAATTCTATAAAGAGATATATACGCATAAATTAAATTTGTTAAAAAAACAAACGACAAAAAGGTATATATATATTATTCTACTGTATATACATACAGTCATTATTGGTAACATTAGTACAAATACGTATATATACCAGGATCAATGTCGAGAGCTGGGACTAGTGGTCGGTCATGAAGCCCGCCGCCAGAAGCAGGCCGTCCCAAAGGACTACGCAGGAAGAGGGGAGGTCGGGTGGAGAAAAGAACCAGGCTCTGGAGTAAAAAAAGGGGGGGGCGGCAAGAGGCAAACAGGGCAAGGTGGGACAGAGGGAAGCCGGGCCAGGTCAGGTGGAAAAGAGACGCTCGACCAGACAGAGGATGAGCAGCCCTAAAGAAAAATATAAAATGTACCAATGGTAAAACAAGTTGCAACCTACAGTGCCTTTGCGAAAGTATTCGGCCCCCTTGAACTTTTCAGCATTTTGCCACATTTCAGGCTTCAAACATAAAGATATAAAATTTTAATTTTTTGTGAAGAATCACCAACAAGTGGGACACAATTGTGAAGTGGAACAAAATCTATTGTTTTTTTGAAACTTTTTTAACTAAGAAAAAAATGAAAAGTGGGGCGTGCAAAATTATTCGGCCCCCTTGCGTTAATACTTTGTAGAGCCACCTTTTGCTGCGATTACAGCTGCAAGTCGCTTGGGGTATGTCTCTATCAGTTTTGCACATCGAGAGACTGAAATTCTTGCCCATTCTTCCTTGCAAAACAGCTTGAGCTCAGTGAGGTTGGATGGAGAGCGTTTGTGAACAGCAGTTTTCAGCTCTTTCCACAGATTCTCGATTGGATTCAGGTCTGGACTTTGACTTGGCCATTCTAACACCTGGATACGTTTATTTGTGAACCATTCCTTTGTAGATTTTGCGGTATGTTTGGGATCATTGTCTTGTTGGAAGATAAATCTCCGTCCCAGTCTCAGGTCTTTTGCAGACTCCAACAGGTTTTCATCCAGAATGGTCCTGTATTTGGCTGCATCCATCTTCCCCTCAATTTTAACCATCTTTCCTGTCCCTGCTGAAGAAAAGCAGGCCCAAACCATGATGCTGCCACCACCATGTTTGACAGTGGGGATGGTGTGTTGAGGGTGATGAGCTGTGTTGCTTTTACGCCAAACATATCGTTTTGCATTGTGGCCAAAAAGTTTGATTTTGGTTTCATCGGACCAGAGCACCTTCTTCCACATGTTTGGTGTGTCTCCCAGGTGGCTTGTGGCAAACTTTAGACGAGACTTTTTATGGATATCTTTGAGAAATGGCTTTCTTCTTGCCACTCTTCCATAAAGGCCAGATTTGTGCAGTGTACGACTGATTGTTGTCCTGTGGACAGACTCTCCCACCTCAGCTGTAGTTCTCTGCAGTTCATCCAGAGTGATCATGGGCCTCTTGGCTGCATCTCTGATCAGTCTTCTCCTTGTCTGAGCTGAAAGTTTAGAGGGACAGCCAGGTCTTGGTAGATTTGCAGTGGTCTGATACGCCTTCCATTTCAAAATGATCGCTTGCACAGTGCTCCTTGGGATGTTTAAAGCTTGGGAAATCTTTTTGTATCCAAATCCGGCTTTAAACTTCTCCACAACAGTATTACGGACCTGCCTGGTGTGTTCCTTGGTCTTCATGATGCTCTCTGCGCTTTCAACAGAACCCTGAGACTATCACAGAGCAGGTGCATTTATACAGAGACTTGATTACACACAGGTGGATTCTATTTATCACCATCAGTCATTTAGGACAACATTGGATCATTAAGAGATCCTCGCTGAACTTCTGGAGTGAGTTTGCTGCACTGAAAGTAAAGGGGCCGAATAATTTTGCACGCACTACTTTTCAGTTTTTTATTTGCTAAAAAAGTTTGAAATATCCAATAGATTTCGTTCCACTTCACAATTGTGTCCCACTTGTTGGTGATTCTTCACAAAAAATTAAAATTTTATATCTTTATGTTTGAAGCCTGAAATGTGGCAAAATGATGAAAAGTTCAAGGGGGCCGAATACTTTCGCAAGGCACTGTAAATAATGTTCAAAAGATGGTCTACAGGTAAGCAAGGAAAGCAGAGAATGGGAGAGAGAAAAAAAAAAAGATTTTTTTTTTGGAAGTGTGTGTGGAGGCGGATAGGTGAAACAGAGGGGGATGGTGGTGTAATTTAAGATGAGTGTGGTGTAAGTAAATTAATAATTAAGATGTGTGAATGGACGGTGTGTGTGAAACTATAGACAATTAAAAAAACAGGGTATGTGGGTCTGGGAATGGGGTGTATATGAGGGAAAGGAGGATGCAGAAAAATGAATACAAATGTATATATGTAACAAAAACATGAATAGGAGAAAAAAATGTGTCATGAAGGGACAAAGATCAATGGTGAGTGAAAGAGTGTGTGGATAATGAGGGAAAATGTGCAAATGGGAGTGGCCTAATGTGATAAAAAACTAAATTACAGGAGAATCAGTGAAGTGCTTAAATGAACCTATGCAGGTAAGAGTGAAAAGTTATTATTGAATGTGGAGTGAAAGATGAGTGTAGGTGAAATGGTGAAGATAGTCTTGTGATAAGAAAAAATGGGGAAAACAAAGAAGAAAAAGAAAAAATGTTACCTGGACTGTCTAAGTGGATGCCAACGTAATTGGGAATGTAGGTAAATTTGCTAGAGAAATCCACTGAATAGGTATACGATTTAAAAAACCTATAGTCACGAGAATCTACATGAAAATGTAAAGAAAAACATTCAACAGTGTTAATTTAATGGTAGGGGGACAAACTGGGAATCTATTTAAAAGGCCATATGCGGGATCAGGCTTTACTTACTTATTAGACCCGGTATTTGATTATCCCTCCGTCCAACCCACCAGAAGAGCTCTAAGATGAGAGCTCCCTGGGGCTGTGCTATTTATAGGGATATGAGTCCTAACTGGGCATGCTTGGGTCACGGCACCACCCACTGTCCCCCACCCCCTTATTTCGCGCCATCGCCATGCCCCCCCCCTCCCGTTCGCCCCATGTGCGGGGGCGCAAAAAATGAATGGAAAAATTTCATAAAATACATAATCACAAAGGGTTATTATATACAGTTGGCATTCTCCATGTTAATGTTCAGCTTTGATCGTTCTACATGTTTCGCCATTTGGCTTCGTCAGGAACAGGCATGAACAAATATTTCTATTATATAGATACAAAGAAGATTTAGATTAATACATAGATCAAAGCTGAACATTAACATGGAGAATGCCAACTGTATATAACCCTTTGTGATTATGTATTTTATTCAATGTTTCCATTTATTTTTCCTTGTATTTATCAGTAAATAAAATAATATTTTTATATTAAAATATCGGTATCTTGTTATACTATAGGTACCCTTATAGTCCCATCAACTATCCTTTTTAGGACTCTTTCTCTAAATTCGCTCTGGACTAGTTTGTCCTTCGGTGACATAGCTCTTTTGAACGTGATGGACGGAACGTCTGTAACAATTTTTTTGTTTTGGGGTCATCTGTTAAGATGGACCAATGCCGTTTTATGATTTCTCTGATCTGTTTTTCTTGCCTAGAGAAACGCATAATGATCCTAGTAGTATCACTTTGTGAAGTCTGTTTAAGCTTGCTGTTGAAAAGGAGATCATTATGAGATTTTACGGCTACTTTGTTATATGCCTTCCGTAGGCAGGACCTGCTGTAGACCCTCTCCAGGAGTCTGTCTTGTAATTTCCCTGCTTCTTCCTTTAATGTATGCTCATTGAAGCAGTTTCTGCGAAGGCGCAGGTACTGCCCATATGGGATTGAATCCTTTAATGCAATGGGATGGAAGCTGCCGGCGTGAAGCACCGTGTTCCCAGCCGTGGCTTTTCTGAACAAAGTGCTGCCTAGCCTTCCATGTGGAGTGGTAAAAACCTGAACATTGAGAAAAGTAAGGCTGCTTTTATCAAGTACCATTGTAGATTTAGGATTAAATGAATTGATGTTAATGAGATCAAAAAATTCCATCAGCATTGCCTCTGAACCCTCCCAGACGATGAAAACGTCATCTATATACCTTAGCCATACCACGATATGGCTAGTGTATTCGACAAGGTTCTCATCGCTGAGAAGGGACCGCTCCCACTCCCCCAGGTACAAATTGGCGTAGGATGGGGCACAACATGTCCCCATCGCTATGCCTTGCACCTGGAGGTAGTGGGAGCCGTCAAACAGAAAAGAGTTATGATAAAGAATGAACGCTAATCCACCGCGGATGAATTCATTCAAAGCCTTATCTTTACGAGAGCCCTGTTGGAGGATCTGTGAAATGACAGCCAGACCCTTTACATTGGGTATCGAACTATATAGGGCTTCTATGTCAATAGCCACCAAAATAGATTCATCTGTTTAGGCCAATTCATCAATTTTCTGTAAAAAACGAATTGTGTCCTTGATGAAGGACGTAAGGTCAGGACAAAAGGTTGCAAGTAGGCATCGATCACTCGACTTAGGTTTTCCGAGATGCCCCCATTGCCGGAGACAATGGGGCGTCCGGTGGGGTCAGATGGATTTTTGTGGATCTTTGGGAGACTATAGAACGTCACCACCTGTGGGTGGCGAGTCCTAATGAACTCCCAGAGGTCCTTGGAAATAACACCTATTTCATGGGCTTGATCAACAAATTCATAAAATTCTTTGTTGAATCTTTCAGGTAGGGTGGCTGGAATAGACTTATACCAAGACCGATTGTCTAAGATTTTTTGACACATAGGCCTATAGTGGGTGTTGTCCATTACGACAACATTCCCACCTTTGTCAGAGGCCTTAATTACAATAGATTTGTTTCTACATAGGTCTTCGAGAGCCTGATTTTCATCTGTGGTTAGATTATTTGAATGAGATTTCTTTAGTGGTAGTTTACAAATATCATTGATGGAAACTTAGTAGAGGGTTTTTTAAACAACAAAATGGGGTTAAGGGTTGATTTGTTGATGTCCTCAAAAATTTGATCTAAGTCAATTTGATCGATGAGATCGATCGTATTGTTTTCTTGGAAAAGAATGGTGAGGTCGCGTAGAGCTTTAAACTCCCTCATACTATATTTTGACCATTCGGTATTGTCAATGTCGGTGTCATTTTTAGCGTACATACATTTCAAGAGCAACTTGCGCACAAAGAGCTGTATGTCAGTAGTAAGTTCAAACAAATTGAAGTTGGCCTCCGGGCAAAAACGTAGGCCCCGTGACAGTAGGTTTATTTCAAAGGTCGTTAGTGAGTGTGATGATAAATTTATAACACTTGGGGGTCT
The DNA here is from genome assembly GCA_029206835.1 of Rana muscosa. NCBI lineage: Eukaryota > Metazoa > Chordata > Amphibia > Anura > Ranidae > Rana > Rana muscosa. Next base: position 431,304,049 of record CM055118.1, on the reverse strand, counting down.
GGTTGGATCCGGATTACAAATGGGTCCAAACCTTTCCCTTCCTTCTGTGTTCGGGGGAAGCCTGCAACCCCCCATGTTGAGTTTAAAGTTTTTGCCAAAGTAGATTTCAAATGTCCTAAGCGTTGACTGATAATGCCTAGATTGCAGGGAACATCGGAAAGGGATGAATCCGATTCTCCCATAGTGGTATTTTGTGCTAGATTAGTTTGCATCATAGGGATAGAATCAGTCTGTGAGTCTTCACCAGTATGGTTAGAGTCGACATCCGTGATTCGTTTTTTATTATCCTGTTCTAAGGAACCTCGATTATTCCGACTTCTTTTTTGTCTATTCCGACTTTTTTGAGAAGAGTCCCTCGTTGGCCCTGGATTGAACCCTGTGATTTTGAAAAATCAGGGTTCAATTTAGGATCTCTAATCTGATACAGTTTTTTAACTGTTTGTGTGTTATCGGTCTGCCATTTGTAAGCACGTCCCTCCGAGAAGGCTGTTTGATCTCTACAAAATTTAATTTCCTTTTTATGTAAGATATTTTGATTGTAAATGGATAAATTGTCTTTCAATTTGGTTTGTAACTTGGAAAAAAGTGCATGATCCTTGAAGGGTATGAGCGCCAATTCCAAATTGTAATGTCACTTTCGAGAGAGTTAATTTGCTTATTGTACTCTCTGGTCAGGATAAGCATCATTTCTCGAGAGCATGCTTTTAAATTATCCTCCCATTCTTTTTTGCATTCTTGGCTAATATGCTCTACATTAGGAAAAATTTGTATACGTAACCCAAATGGGTTAATCGATTTCCTCACATATCTATCAAAAGTTTTTATATGCCAAAAAAGAGCAGACTTTTTTTTCAAAATTCAACCCAATTTCTGAAAAATCGAGTGTTAGTTTGATCACCCTTTTCATAGTCGGTTTCATAACCGGACATGAGATTGGCCTATTCTTCACCCTGAAAGATACTCATGTTTTAAATTTTCAAATATGTTACAAGGATGGGAAAGAAAACCACTGAGTAGATACAATATACACAGCTCATGTCTGGAATCCACCAGGGGCGGATCCAGGGGGGGGGCAACAGGGCAACTGCCCCCCCCCCCAAGACCATCTGTCACACTCACTTGCTTGCTCTGGGTTTTTTTTGCGCCTGATCTCCCAGACTTTAGGGACCCCGTACCGGCCGGCCATAAGTTTGGTGTCTGGGAGACCTACAGACGGGGAGAACCGATTTTTCAAAGCCGGGCACTCCTTCCATAGACTCCAATGTTAAACGGTCATTTATCTGGTGACTTTGTGGACCCGGTACCGGCCGGTCGTAGGTCCCCTGGACCCCAAACTTGACACACATGTAGCCCCATGTCTCTTCTACAAGTGTGCAAAGTTTGGTGTCTGGGAGACCTACGGCCGGGGAGAACCGATTTTTCAAAGCCGGGCACTCCTTCCATAGACTCCCATGTTGAACATCAGTCTAGTCATGGGCACAGCGAAGCATGGGCACAGTGAGGCATGGGCACAGTGAGGCAAAGTGAGGCACAGTGAGGCATGCAGATGGACACCCTAGGCTTATACTCGAGTCAATACAATTTTGTTGCTAACGCCTGGGCCGCTTGGCTTCTAGCAATGAGTGATGTCAGTGAGTCATGTTGGGCCGCTCTGCAGGCAGGTGCGATAGCGTGCGGCTCCACAGACGGGTAAGAAAGCGGGCGGCTCCGCTTGCGGCGCGGTTTGTGGGCGGGTGGCACGGTTCGTGCGCAGACCGTGCTGCTCAGTGTGTTGGCAGCGCAGGTGAGAGTGAGAGAGCAGGCTCATCTTTCACCGCCCGTGCCTGCCCTGCATTCCTGCAGTGACTTCCGCCCTCACTGTGCAGGCAGCAGAGAGATTACAATATCTCTCTGCTGCCTGACTCTGGGAGTCTGGGACACAGCAAGAGACAACCAAAACGACACCTTAGCAGGCAATATAGGAATATGAAGGTATTGGGACTTTTAAGGTGCAACAACTACACAATATTCAATATAAAAAATATAATTTTATTACAAAAAAAATATATGAAAATTCATATGTACAAATATACATGAACCATCAAAATAAACATAATAGAGATTCCAAAGTGCATACAGACAAAATTCTCTACATGTTTCGCCATTTTGTAGGCTTCCTCAGGAGTTTGTCATGCAAATACTGGAAACAAAGAAAGAAAAATAATAAATACATAATAATATTTACTCAAATTTCAAACTCAAAATTACAAAACAGAATATTATTAAGAAAAAAAGGATACAGCAAGAGACAACCAAAACGACACCTTAGCAGGCAAGTTAGTGACAATCCGCAAATTGTGTCAGGTGACGTGGCAAATGACAATCTGCATCTGGTGGCAGGCAAATGACAATCCGCAAGGTGTGGCAGGCGAGTGGCAAGTGACAATCCGCAAGGTGTGGCAGGTGATGTGGCAAGTGACAATCCACAAGGTGTGGCAAGTGACAATCCACAAGATGTGGCAGGTGACGTGGCAAGTGACAATCCGCAACGTGTGGCAAGTGACACGCTCAGGGCTCCCACTAATTGCAGGCGACGGTGGCAAGTGACACACTCGGGGCTCCCACTGATTCTGCATTGAACTATTAAATTTTATATTACAATGTAATAATAGAAATAATGCGCTTCAATCATCCTGACACCATAACTACCATGGTGCCGGGATGATTGAAGCGCTGACACCAGCCATTTCCCCGATAAATTTCCCACAAAAAAACATATTTTTTGGCAGTGCCCCTCCCGAGAAAAGACTCTGGATCCGCCCCTGGAATCCACAGGTATCAAGCCTGGGGAACGGGTGTTTAGCCACCCAAAAAAATGTTTGCAAAGGAAAAGCAATACCAACTGTGAATTGGAGTGCTGCACACCCCTGAACAGATTTAGAAAAAGGAAAAGGTACCCCTAGGGGGTTTGAGTTGCAGCAATTAGTCAAAATGAATTAAATGGAACATGTAAAAAGTGTAAATAGTTTATTACATGAAAAAAATAATGGGGAGAACATCTGACAGGAATCAGGACATGAGCTCCGAAATGTCAATTAAAAGCATATACATGTATGAGGTACAGCCAATATGAATTCATACGACAATGTAATAGTTAACATGCATAACATGCATAATTTGTTAACATGCATAAAACTCTAACGCGTTTCGACCTTTTTGGCAGTGGAGGCCTTCTTCTGGGGCAGAAATTTGTGAGCATAAATTCTATAGATAGAGATATATATACCCATAAATAAAATTTGTTAAAAAAACAAAATGACATAAAGGTATACATATATGGTTCTACTGTATATACAGTCATTATTGGTAACATTAATACAAATACGTATATTTTTCCAGGATCAATGTCGAGAGCTGGGACTAGTGGTCGGTCATGAACCTGCTACTGAACAACAAACCTGATTATTACAACACATAAAAAAATACATGTACGTAGGGCAGAACAGGGCCGTTGCTGAGGGGTCAACCTCCTCTGTTCAGAATGCAGCAGGGTAGCCTATGCAGCCTATTTCCTATGTTCATCTTCTCCATCTAGTGACCATAAGGTGGTATTTTCCTGAAATTACTCAATCAGGAAAATACCACATTATGGCCACTAGATGGAGCTGATGATCATAGGATATAAACATATTAGATACATATTGTGGATTATTTGCTTTGTCTGTGTGAATGTTGAGACATTTGCACAGCAAATTTTATAATAAAAAGAACCTAAAGGTTTACATACAATTTAAAAAATGATCCAAGAACTGTTTATAGGAAAGTGAGGCGTGGGGGTTGAAGGAAGGCTGGTTGACAACCTTTGTTACATCAATGAAATTATATTACTGGCTGAAAGAAAACTTGAAACCCGCTTATCAGGATCCTCCAACGATCTCAGAATTGGTTTTCACCTCGGCAGGAAGAAGATAAAGATTAGGACAAGTGTTTGAAATCAATCCTCTCAACAAAGAAAAAAATAGCTACAGTAGATGGTTTTAGTGCGCCAAGATCAATAATTAGCAATGAAATGTCAAGCAACCAAGAAATCCCCCAAAAAAACCTGACCTTGGAATAAAAGCAATGAAAGACCTGGAAGACACCGCTAACCACTTCACCCCCTATGGAGCAGTTTCTACATTCCTGCTATGGAACTGCTGGTTCAGGAATAATAGATATATTGTTTTTTTTTTATAAGAATAAACAAGCTTCCTTTTCATGATATTGTGTTGCAACAATGACTTTTCTTTTCGCAAACCAATAAAATGCAAAAAAAAAAAAAACGCTTTTTTTTTTCTTTTTTTTCCCCTTTTTCTTTTATTTTTGAGCATTGTTAGTTTAACAACTTAAGGACTGGAAGGTTTTACCCACTTCCTGACCAGGCGTCGCTTTAACTGACAATTCCGCGCCCGTGCAACGCTGTACACAAATAAAATTGACGTCCTTTTTTCCCCACAAATAGAGCTTTCTATTGGTGGTATTTGATCACCTCTGCACTTTTTTTTTTTGCGCTATAAACAAAAAAAAGACTGTCAATCTTGAAAAAATATATATTTATTGTAAAAAAAAAAATCGCAATAAGCGTATATTGATTGCGCACCAGTGCACAAAGCAAGGTCCATAAAGACATGGATGAGTTTGGGGTGGAGGAACTTGACTGGCCTGACCTCAACCTGATACCGTGTTTCCCCGAAAATAAGACCTATCCCGAAAATAAGACCTAGTGTTATTTTCCAGAAAGGCTGCAATATAAGCCCTACCCCGAAAATAAGCCCTAGTTAAAAAAAGCTTGTAAAATCCTATAATCCAATCTATTACAGTAGTCTATAATGTACAATGTGTGTGTTTCTGTAATATAATTGCGGGGAAGAGAGCTCCGGCAGGTAACAGAAGCGCAGAGCAGCGCTATAACGAAGGTATTTGGCACAATTATATTACAGAAACACACACATTGTACATTATATACTACTGTAATAGAGTGGATTATAGGATTTTACAAGCATTTTAACTCGGTTCACACTGGGGATTCGTTTCAGGCATGGAGAGAGAAGGGGAGAGATAACAGCACACTATATGGTAAGACCTACCCTGAAAATAAGCCCTACTGTGTCTTTTGTTGCCAAAATTAATATAAGACCCGGGCTTTTTTTCGGGGAAACACGGTAGAACACCTTTGGGATGAATTCGAGTGGAGACTGCAAGCCAGGCCTTCTCGTCCAACATCAGTGCCTGACCTCACAAATGCCCTTCTGGAAGAATGGTCAAACATTCCCTCAGACACCCTCCTAATCCTTGTGGACGGCCTTCCCAGAAGAGTTGAAGCTGTTATAGCTGCAAAGGGTGGGCCAACTCAATATTGAACCCTACGGAATAAGACTGGGATGCCATTAAAGTTCATGTGCGTGTAAAGACAGGTGTCCCAATACTTTTGACAATATAGTGTACATTCCACATGAATAATTATGCTACCAAAATTAGGGTGTCAAACCATTAAATGGCTGGTGTCCTAACTGATTACATGGGCAGCTTTAATTCTGCCTCAGCCCTGGTTCACACTGGAGCGGTTTGACATGCGATTTGACATGTCAAATCAGCGGCAATTGCCGTCAACAACACCATCCTAGTCAATGCGACGCCGCATCTGCGGCGCTGCAACAATTTCAAAAAGTAGTTTCTGTACTACTAAAGTTCTACTACTAAACTAAAGTTCCACTCTAAAATTAAACTCTGGCCTTATGCCGCGTACACACGACCGTTTTTAATGTCATTGAAAAAAACAAAGTTTTTCTTGACGTGATTCTTCCCAAGCCTGCCTTGCCTACACACTATCGTGGAAAAAAACGCTTGCGCAAAGCGCGGTGACGTACAACACGTACGACGGCACTATAAAAGGGGAAGTTCCATTCGGATGGCGCCACCCTTTGGGACGCTTTTGCTGATCCTCGTGTAAGTAAAGTTTGTGTAGAGACAATTCGCGCTTTTCAGCCTCGTGCTCATCAGTCCATTACAGCGTGACGAATGTGCTATCTCCATTACGAACGTTAGTTTTACCAGAACGAGCGCTCCCGTCTCATACTTGATTCTGAGCATGCGCATTTTTTTCACGCCGTTAAAGCGTACGTACGGCCGTTTTTCATGACGAGAAAAACGACGACGTGAAAAACGATGAGAAAAATTAGAGCATGTTCCAAAATGCTCTGGAGCCCACACACGATCGTTTTTAATGACCAAATAAAAAAATGGAATTTTTTTCGTCATGAAAAACGGTCGTGTGTACGCGGCATAAGTTTCAGTCTTGCACAGTAATACAAGCTTCTCTCATCTACTGAAATTGCTTATTTTGATTTTAGTGCACCCTGCAAGCTTCTCACTGTATGCAGAGACAGAGCCTGCCTCCTTTCCTAGCTGGAGGATGCCCAGAGTCATCTAGCACTTCCTCCTAATACCGCGTACACACGATCAATTTTTTCGACTGTGAAAATACAGTCGAGAAAATCGACGTGAAAAACGAGGAACAGCTTGTTCCCCCCACACACGGCCGTTTTAAATGACATTTTTTTTTGGGGGTCGAAAAAAACGACCGTGTGTGGGCTCCGCTGCAGTGTTTCCCTATGGGAAAACTGCCGCGGAAAAAAAACGACGGGAATCACGACGAGAAAAAATAGAGCATGTTCTAATTTTTCTCGTCATGATTAATGCTGTTTTTCCCGTCGAGAAAAACGACAAAAAGCCCACACACGGTCGTTTTTCTCGTCCAAAGGAAACAATTTCATTTTTCTCGACGGGAACGCGGCATTATTACCCTGACAGTCCCTGTTGATTGGACAGTTTTTCCAAGCATGGAGGCTCAGCACCACATGTGAGCATTACCAAGAGTGGTCTGCATGTAAATTATTTAAAAATGTAGTTAGCATGTTGATTAGGGACCCTACGCCATTTTTTTTTCTGTAAGGGTCCCCTTAAAATTCATACCAGACATGAAGGCCATGAAAGACATGGAGACATGAAGGCCATTTTTTTGGCCAGGGGGGGAAGAAATACTGGTTGTTAGGTGGGTGCTGGCTCCCTAGTAACCAGGAACTCTGAACAGGAAGATTTCACATTTAGCAGCGGTAGTAATGCTGCTAATAAATGGTTCAGTTCCTGTTGCAGCTGGAGGTATTTGTTTGAACCTCCCAAACAGTGGACAAACCTGCAGCTCATAGACAATGTACACAGAGATCTCATATTTCCCCTTCTGGTCGAATGTTTTAACCTATACTCAGGGCCGCCATCAGGAATTTTGGGGCCCCTTACACAGCTTCAGGCATGGGCCCCCTGGAGCAAATTGAAAAGCGGGGGGGGGGGCTGGCACGAATTGAAAGGCGGGGGGGTGCTGCCGCCGAGAATTGTTGAGGTCAGGGGGGCTTTGGGTGCTGACGAACAAAAAAAAAGGGGGGTTGCCACCCAGGGCCCTGGGGACCTCTGGCCCCTTACAAAAAAAAAATAAGAGTACTAAAAAGATTTAAAAAATTAAAAAAAGGGGGGGGGGGTTGCCATCCTGGACCCTGGGGACCTCCGGGCCTCTGGGCCCCTTACAAAAAAAAAAAAAAAAAAAAAATGTAATAAATTTTTTTTTTTATAAAATAAAAAAAAGGGGGGGTTGCCACCCGGGCCCCTTACCTGTGTACTGCCTGTACCCCCCCTGATGGCTGCCCTGCCTATACTAGTCTATTTTCTCTATTGATCAAATGTTCTCCTAACCTTCTGGTTGAAGGTTCTTGGTCTATAGTGTTAGGCTATCTTCTCTGTTGGTTGTTTTTTCTCTAATGCCGCGTACACACGATCGGAAATTCTGACAAGAAATGTTCGATGTGAGCTTTTGGTCAGAAATTCCGACCGTGTGTAGGCTCCACCGGACATTGCTGTCGGAATTTTCACCAACAAAAGATTGAGAGCAGGTTCTCTATTTTTCCGACGGAAAAAGTTCCTATCGGAAATTCCGATCGTCTGTATGCAATTCCGACGCACAAAAAAAGCACGCATGCTCAGAATCAAGCAGAAGAGCCGAACTGCCTATTGAACTTCATTGAACTCGGCTCGTCGTACGTGTTGTACGTCACCGCGTTCTTGACCTTTGGAATTTCCAACAACATTTGTGTGACCCGTGTGTATGCAACACAAGTTTGAGCCAACATTCCGTCGGGAAAAAATCCACGGTTTTCTTGTCGGAATTTCCGATCGTGTGTACGCGGCATTACTCTTCTGGTGGAACACTCTTGGCCCATAGTGTTAGGCTATTTCTCTACTAGTTGAACATTCTCAAACTCAGCACAGTAGCTAAGTGGTCAGAACTTCAGCCTAGCAGCACTAGGGTCGTCAGTTTGAAACTCAACCATGAAAATATCTGCCTGGAGTTTGCATGTTCTCCCTAAGCCTGCGTAGGTTTCCTCTCACACTCCAAAGACATGCTGGTAGGTTAGTTGGCTCCTATCTAAGTTGGACCTAATATATATGAATGTGAGTTAGGGACCTTAGATTGAAAGCTCCTTGAGGGCAGGGACTGATGTGAAAGTACAATATATATATATGTAACACACTGCGTAAATTAACAGTGCTATATAAGTACCTGTAATAAATAAAATTCTTCTGGTTGAATGTTCTTGGCCTATAGTGTTAGGCTATTTTCTCTAATGGTCGAATATTCTCCAACTCTTCTGGTTGGATGTTCTATATTAATTTTACACCTGGACATGAGGGGTGGCAGGGGTGGCATATACAAGTACAGGTCCCCTCCATTTTCCTCCTGCATCTGGCTTTTCCTGCTCTCCTTCCCGCCGGAATTCAGCAGCTGCAGGAGGGAAATGAAGGAGATTGGTTCCTGTGTATATGCCACCACCACCAACTCTCCTGTCCAGTAGTGATGAGCCGAACACCCCCGGGTTCGGTTCGCACCAGAACCCGCGAACGGACCGAAAGTTCGTACGAACATTAGAACCCTATTAAATACAATGGATGCGAACGTTCGAATTCTAAAGTGCTAATTATAACAACTATTATGCATGTTATTGTCCTAAAAAGGGTTTGGGAACCCGGGTTCTGCACCAGGGGACATGTATCAATGCAAAAAGAAGTTTTAAAAACGGTCGTTTTTCGGGAGCAGTCATTTTAATGATGCATAAAGTGAAAAAAAAAAAGTCAAATATTCCTTTAAATATCGTACCTGGGGGGTGTCTAAAGTATGCCTGTGAAGCGCCAAGTGTTTCCCGTGTTTAGAACTGTCCCTGCACAAAATGACACTTCTAAAGGAAAAAAAAGCCATTTAAAACTGCTTGCGGCTTTAATGTAATGTCTGGTCCCGGTAATATGGATGAAAATCTTTAAGAAAAATGGCATAGCTACCCCATGACCCCCCCCCTACCCCAGCCCATTACCAGCCCCTTTGGGTCTTGTATGGATATTAAGGGGAACCCCGCACATAAAATAAAAAAGGCCCTATATACTCTGAACAGCCGTATACAGGCGGTGCATACAAGACAGGGACTGTAGGTTTGTTCTTATGTAGAATTTGTTTGTAATTTTGAACAGGTACATTGTTGAAGTGTAGCTCCAGCCCAAAAATCTATTTTTAAACTTTTTGGAAAACATAGGTAAGGGTTATCACCCCTGTAACATTTGTTTTGCTGTCTGTGCCCCTGTTCAGAACATTTCACCTCACTTTCCGTCCCAATGACAACTGTTTTTGAAATGTGGTGTTTTTCTTGAAACAAGGATTGCTGATAAAGCATCAGTACAGAGGAGACACCTTTCTCCCATATTTATTCTTACAGGAGAGAATTTTCCTTCCTAGGGGTAGATTTCCTCTCACTTCCTGTTGTCTTCTTGCGTTTGCAAGTAGGAGTCGTTTGTAAGTTGGATGTTTGAAAGTAGGGACCTGCCGTATATACTCTGCAGAAATAGGCCCCTTAGTTGTTGGTGTTGGCACAACACTGTAAGCACTCACAGTTACTCTTGGTTGGTGCTGGAACGCCCTGCTGTCAACTATTATATCAGGAATTTTAATTACATATAATTGTTGAACAGTGGTAGTAAAAATTGGGCCTTTGATGGTGGTGCTGGTGCCACAACACTGTAAGCCCTGACAGTTACTCTTGGTGGGTGCAGCAATGGGCCCTGCTGTGAATTATTAGATCAAGAATTGTAATTGCATGCCCCTGTTGAACAGGGGCTGAAAAATTGGGCCTTTCGTGGTGGTGGTGGTGGTGGTGGTGTTGCCACAACACTGTAAGCCCTCAGAGTTACTCTTGGTGGGTGCAGCAATGGGCCCTGCTGTGAATTATTAGATCAAGAATTGTAATTGCATGCCCCTGTTGAACAGGGGCTGAAAAATTGGGCCTTAGGCACTGGTGGCACAACACTACAACCCCTCACAGATACGTTACTTGGAGCACAGCAATGAGCCCTGTTGCAAAGTATTGCTTCAAAAATTGTAATGACACGCCCCTGTTAAACAGGGGCTGAAAAATTGGGCCTTAGGCACTGGTGCCACAACACTCCAACCCCTCACAGATACTGTACTTGGAGCACAGCAATGAGCCCTATGGCAAATTATTGCTAAAAAAATTGTAATTACACGCCCCTGTAAAACAGGGGCTGAAAAATTGGGCCTTAGCCACTGGTGGCGGCACCCATAAACAAAAATGATCTTCCAAGCTATCATCATCAATCGTATCATTGAGGACTCGGAGGAGGAGGATAGCCAGTCAACATAACAGCACAGGCACTCAGCATCAGCATCAGTCTTGAAGGGATGTGACATGTTAAAATCAATTAGTCTGTTATATCAGCATCAGGTGTGTGGTAGCTGGTGGTGATCCAAGACTGGTTCATCTTGATGAAAGTCAGTCGATCAACCGAGTCGGTGGACAGGCGCACCCTGTGATCCGTGACAAATCCTCCAGCAGCACTGAATGTGCGTTCCGAAAGAACGCTGGATGCAGGACAGGCCAGTAGCTCAATTGCATACTGTGCAAGCTCTGGCCAGTGATCCATCCTCAAGACCCAGTAAGCCAGAGGATTTTCGGTGGGGAAGGTGTCCAAGTCTGACCTTGCCCCTAGATATTCCTGCACCATGTTTATCAGACGCTGGCGATGGTTGCTGGAACCGATCATACTTTGGGGCTGCGGACTAAAGAATTGTCTGAACGCATCGGTCAGACGGCCACCTTCCCCACCGCTCCTTCTTTGACTGGCCGAAGCCTCAGCAACTCGTTGTCCAGGACCAGGAGTTTGTAACCTCCCAGTCTCTGGGAACGCGTTGCACAGACCTTTCTGCAAGGCCTCCCGGAGTTGTCTCATCCTCTGCTCCCTCTGCGAAGGTAACATAAGGTCCGCAACCTTACCCTTGTACCGTGGATCAAGGAGAGTGGCCAGCCAGTAATGGTCCCTCTCCTTGATCCGAAGAATACGAGGATCCTTCCGCAGACTTTGCAGGATCAGGGAGGCCATGCAGCGTAGGTTTGCTGAGGCATTCGCTCCGGAGTCCTCTGGGTCACTAAGGACGACATGATCCGCAGCCACCTCCTCCCAGCCACGTACAAGTCCACTGGTTTCTTGGGACTGTAAATCATCCCTAAAAGACTGCTGCTGATGATGCTGAGTGCCAGCCTCCACCTCCATGCTGACACAATCCTCCTCCTCCTCCTCCTCCTCTTCCTCTTCCTGTGCGATGGGTGGGACAGAAGGAACACTGTCTGGGTAAAGGGGGCCTTGAGAGGCAAGGAAGTCCTCCTCTTCCTGCCTCTGTTCTGCCTCAAGTGCCCTGTCCATTATTCCACGCAGCGTGTGCTCCAACAGGTGGACAAGAGGTACAGTGTCACTGATGCATGCACTGTCACTGCTCACCATCCTCGTGGCCTCCTCAAATGGTGCCAGGACAGTGCATGCATCCCTGATCATGCCCCACTGGCGTGGAGAAAAAAAACCAAGCTCCCCTGACCCTGTCCTGGTGCCGTAGTCGCACAGGTACTCATTGATGGCCCTCTGCTGCGTGTGCAGCCGCTGCAGCATGGCCAACGTTGAGTTCCACCTGGTGGGCATGTCACATATAAGGCGGTTCTTGGGCAGGTTCAACTCCTTTTGCAGCTCAGCCAGGCGAGCACTGGCATTATAAGATATGCGGAAATGCACACAGACTTTCCTGGCCTGCCTCAGGACATCCTGTAAGCCCGGGTACCTGCCCAAGAACCGCTGCACCACCAGGTTAAGGACGTGAGCCACACAGGGCACATGGGTCAGTTGTCCCTGTCGGAGGGCGGAGAGGAGGTTGGTGCCATTGTCGCAAACCACCATTCCTGGCTTAAGCTGGCGTGGCGTCAACCACCTCTCGGCCTGGCCCTGCAGAGCAGACAGGACCTCTGCCCCAGTGTGTCTTCTGTCCCCCAAACACACCAGCGCAAGCACGGCATGGCATCTTTTTGCCTGCGTACTTGCGTAGCCCCGTGAACGGCTACGGAGCACCGCTGGTTCATAGGACAAACCACAGGAAGAGGCCATGGAGGAAGAAGAAGAGGAGGGGGTGGAGGAGAGAGGTGTGTCACAACCAGTAGTAGCATTTTGGAGGCGTGGCGGTGGAACAACCTCCAACACTACTGCACCTTGTCCTGCATCCTTCCCAGCTGCCAAAAGAGTGACCCAATGGGCCGTGAAAGAAAGGTAACGTCCCTGTCCATGCCTGCTGGACCATGAGTCAGCGGTAATATGCACCTTACCGCTGACCGCCCTGTCCAGCGAGGCCAAGACATTGCCTTCCACATGCCGGTAGAGAGCCGGAATAGCCTTCCGTGAGAAAAAGTGGCGTTTGGGAACCTGCCACTGAGGAACCGCACATTGCACAAACTCACGGAAGGGGGCCGAGTCTACCAACTGAAAAGGCAGCAGTTGAAGCGCTAGCAATTTAGCCAAGCTAGCATTCAACCGCTGGGCATGTGGATGGCTGGGAGTGAACTTCTTTCGACGGTCCAGCAGCTGGGGCAGGGAAATTTGCCTGCTAGAATCGGACGTCGGTGTACTGCTAGCAGAGTGGCCGCAAGTACTTGGCTGTGACACACCTAATTCTACACCTTCATTCCTCTCAGTGCATGTTTCAGAGAGGACTGAAGTTATAGTGGGGTTGGAGATCCCAGCTGATGCGGTGCAAGGAGAGGTCCGCTTTGTTCTTTGGTGTGGGTGTTTGAGGTAGGCTTGCCAACGAGCTGCATGGCAGGTCAACATATGTCTGGTCAGGCATGTGGTACCCAAGCGGCTGATGTTTTGGCCACGCGATATACGCTTGAGACATATGTTGCAAACAGCAGCTGTGCGATCTGATGCACTAGCCTCAAAAAAGGCCCACACCAAGGAACTTTTTGAATGACGGGCAGAGGCAGCGCCCTGCACAGGCGGAGCTCTGCGGTGTGATTCCGTCGGTGTACTGCCCTTACGCTGGCCACCAAAGGGCATCCTGCCTCGTTGGAGATGTGCCTCCTCCTCATCCTCCTCCTCCTCCTCTCTCCTATTAGGCACCCACGTGGAGTCAGTGACCTCATCATCCCCTCCCTCCTCATCACTGGAGCCAATCTGGCAGTATGCTGCAGCTGCTGGAACATGACTGCCAGATTGGTGTCCTTCTTGAGCATCCCCTCTGTCTGCTCTCACGCTACTGCCTTCCTGTAGCTGGGTTTCATCATCAGACCCTTCGAAACGCTGGGCATCCTCCTGGAGCATGTACCCAACACTGTGCTCAAACAGTTCGGGGGACTCCTCAGGAGGAGGACATGGTGGGTCTAGGGAAGGAGTGACTGATGATGAGTCTGACATTGATACCAGGGAAGAGGACGCTTTGGCAGCTGCTTTGCCAGTACCCTGAGCCTGGGTGAGAGAGGATGAGGAGGAGGAGGAGGGCTTGGTCATCCACTCTACCAAGTCTTCGGCATGATGTGGCTCAACATGTCCAGCTGCCGAAAACAAGGACAAGCGTGTCCCATGGCCATGTGCTGATGACAATGCACCGCGTCCACGACCAGCACTGTTGCCCCCAGACACAGAGCCTGCTTGCCCTCTTTTATTGCCTCCTGACTGTCTGCCTCTCCTTGTTTGCCTTCCAGACATTCTAATAGATGGCCTGCAGGGAGATGGGAAAAAAGCAATAAGGGCTACCTTCAGGTGTCCTTCTCTGTCCCTTTACTTAAGGATTTCTAAATATGGTTGAGGATTATTGCTTTTGCACAGAATAGCACAACGACAATTTCCCTGACTGTCCAAAAAACAAGGATTTCAAAGATGGTTGATGAGGAATGCTTTGGCACACTATAGCACAAGGAGAATTCCCCTCACTTTCCTTCTTTGTCCCTAGAAACAAGGACTGGCACAGTGAAAGAAACTGACACTCTCCCTACCTACAGTTTTATGTCCCTAGAAAAAATGTTTTTTTAAAGCACACTATAGCACAAGGAGAAATCCCCTCACTTTCCTTCTTTGTCCCTAGAAACAAGGACTGGCACAGTGAAAGAAACTGACACTCTCCCTACCTACAGTTTTATGTCCCTAGAAAAAATGTTTTTTTAAAGCACACTATAGCACAAGGAGAAATCCCCTCACTTTCCTTCTTTGTCCCTAGAAACAAGGACTGGCACAGTGAAAGAAACTGACACTCTCCCTACCTACAGTTTTATGTCCCTAGAAAAAATGTTTTTTTAAAGCACACTATAGCACAAGGAGAAATCCCCTCACTTTCCTTCTTTGTCCCTAGAAACAAGGACTGGCACAGTGAAAGAAACTGACACTCTCCCTACCTACAGTTTTCTGTCCCTAGAAAAAATGTTTTTTTAAAGCACACTATAGCACAAGGAGAAATCCCCTCACTTTCCTTCTTTGTCCCTAGAAACAAGGACTGGCACAGTGAAAGAAACTGACACTCTCCCTACCTACAGTTTTCTGTCCCTAGAAAAAAATGTTTTTTTAAAGCACACTATAGCACAAGGAGAAATCCCCTCACTTTCCTTCTTTGTCCCTAGAAACAAGGACTGGCACAGTGAAAGAAACTGACACTCTCCCTACCTACAGTTTTCTGTCCCTAGAAAAAATGTTTTTTTAAAGCACACTATAGCACAAGGAGAAATCCCCTCACTTTCCTTCTTTGTCCCTAGAAACAAGGACTGGCACAGTGAAAGAAACTGACACTCTCCCTACCTACAGTTTTCTGTCCCTAGAAAAAATGTTTTTTTAAAGCACACTATAGCACAAGGAGAAATCCCCTCACTTTCCTTCTTTGTCCCTAGAAACAAGGACTGGCACAGTGAAAGAAACTGACACTCTCCCTACCTACAGTTTTCTGTCCCTAGAAAAAATGTTTTTTTAAAGCACACTATAGCACAAGGAGAAATCCCCTCACTTTCCTTCTTTGTCCCTAGAAACAAGGACTGGCACAGTGAAAGAAACTGACACTCTCCCTACCTACAGTTTTCTGTCCCTAGAAAAAATGTTTTTTTAAAGCACACTATAGCACAAGGAGAAATCCCCTCACTTTCCTTCTTTGTCCCTAGAAACAAGGACTGGCACAGTGAAAGAAACTGACACTCTCCCTACCTACAGTTTTCTGTCCCTAGAAAAAATGTTTTTTTAAAGCACACTATAGCACAAGGAGAAATCCCCTCACTTTCCTTCTTTGTCCCTAGAAACAAGGACTGGCACAGTGAAAGAAACTGACACTCTCCCTACCTACAGTTTTCTGTCCCTAGAAAAAATGTTTTTTTAAAGCACACTATAGCACAAGGAGAAATCCCCTCACTTTCCTTCTTTGTCCCTAGAAACAAGGACTGGCACAGTGAAAGAAACTGACACTCTCCCTACCTACAGTTTTCTGTCCCTAGAAAAAATGTTTTTTTAAAGCACACTATAGCACAAGGAGAAATCCCCTCACTTTCCTTCTTTGTCCCTAGAAACAAGGACTGGCACAGTGAAAGAAACTGACACTCTCCCTACCTACAGTTTTCTGTCCCTAGAAAAAATGTTTTTTTAAAGCACACTATAGCACAAGGAGAAATCCCCTCACTTTCCTTCTTTGTCCCTAGAAACAAGGACTGGCACAGTGAAAGAAACTGACACTCTCCCTACCTACAGTTTTCTGTCCCTAGAAAAAATGTTTTTTTAAAGCACACTATAGCACAAGGAGAAATCCCCTCACTTTCCTTCTTTGTCCCTAGAAACAAGGACTGGCACAGTGAAAGAAACTGACACTCTCCCTACCTACAGTTTTCTGTCCCTAGAAAAAATGTTTTTTTAAAGCACACTATAGCACAAGGAGAAATCCCCTCACTTTCCTTCTTTGTCCCTAGAAACAAGGACTGGCACAGTGAAAGAAACTGACACTCTCCCTACCTACAGTTTTCTGTCCCTAGAAAAAATGTTTTTTTAAAGCACACTATAGCACAAGGAGAAATCCCCTCACTTTCCTTCTTTGTCCCTAGAAACAAGGACTGGCACAGTGAAAGAAACTGACACTCTCCCTACCTACAGTTTTCTGTCCCTAGAAAAAATGTTTTTTTAAAGCACACTATAGCACAAGGAGAAATCCCCTCACTTTCCTTCTTTGCCCCTAGAAACAAGGACTGGCACAGTGAAAGAAACTGACACTCTCCCTACCTACAGTTTTCTGTCCCTAGAAAAAATGTTTTTTTAAAGCACACTATAGCACAAGGAGAAATCCCCTCACTTTCCTTCTTTGTCCCTAGAAACAAGGACTGGCACAGTGAAAGAAACTGACACTCTCCCTACCTACAGTTTTCTGTCCCTAGAAAAAATGTTTTTTTAAAGCACACTATAGCACAAGGAGAAATCCCCTCACTTTCCTTCTTTGTCCCTAGAAACAAGGACTGGCACAGTGAAAGAAACTGACACTCTCCCTACCTACAGTTTTCTGTCCCTAGAAAAAATGTTTTTTTAAAGCACACTATAGCACAAGGAGAAATCCCCTCACTTTCCTTCTTTGTCCCTAGAAACAAGGACTGGCACAGTGAAAGAAACTGGCACTCTCCCTACCTACAGTTTTCTGTCCCTAGAAAAAATGTTTTTTTAAAGCACACTATAGCACAAGGAGAAATCCCCTCACTTTCCTTCTTTGTCCCTAGAAACAAGGACTGGCACAGTGAAAGAAACTGACACTCTCCCTACCTACAGTTTTCTGTCCCTAGAAAAAATGTTTTTTTAAAGCACACTATAGCACAAGGAGAAATCCCCTCACTTTCCTTCTTTGTCCCTAGAAACAAGGACTGGCACAGTGAAAGAAACTGACACTCTCCCTACCTACAGTTTTCTGTCCCTAGAAAAAATGTTTTTTTAAAGCACACTATAGCACAAGGAGAAATCCCCTCACTTTCCTTCTTTGTCCCTAGAAACAAGGACTGGCACAGTGAAAGAAACTGACACTCTCCCTACCTACAGTTTTCTGTCCCTAGAAAAAATGTTTTTTTAAAGCACACTATAGCACAAGGAGAAATCCCCTCACTTTCCTTCTTTGTCCCTAGAAACAAGGACTGGCACAGTGAAAGAAACTGACACTCTCCCTACCTACAGTTTTCTGTCCCTAGAAAAAATGTTTTTTTAAAGCACACTATAGCACAAGGAGAAATCCCCTCACTTTCCTTCTTTGTCCCTAGAAACAAGGACTGGCACAGTGAAAGAAACTGACACTCTCCCTACCTACAGTTTTCTGTCCCTAGAAAAAATGTTTTTTTAAAGCACACTATAGCACAAGGAGAAATCCCCTTACTTTCCTTCTTTGCCCCTAGAAACAAGGACTGGCACAGTGAAAAAAACTGACACTCTCCCTACCTACAGTTTTCTGTCCCTAGAAAAAATGTTTTTTTAAAGCACACTATAGCACAAGGAGAAATCCCCTCACTTTCCTTCTTTGTCCCTAGAAACAAGGACTGGCACAGTGAAAGAAACTGACACTCTCCCTACCTACAGTTTTCTGTCCCTAGAAAAAATGTTTTTTTAAAGCACACTATAGCACAAGGAGAAATCCCCTCACTTTCCTTCTTTGTCCCTAGAAACAAGGACTGGCACAGTGAAAGAAACTGACACTCTCCCTACCTACAGTTTTCTGTCCCTAGAAAAAATGTTTTTTTAAAGCACACTATAGCACAAGGAGAAATCCCCTCACTTTCCTTCTTTGTCCCTAGAAACAAGGACTGGCACAGTGAAAGAAACTGACACTCTCCCTACCTACAGTTTTCTGTCCCTAGAAAAAATGTTTTTTTAAAGCACACTATAGCACAAGGAGAAATCCCCTCACTTTCCTTCTTTGTCCCTAGAAACAAGGACTGGCACAGTGAAAGAAACTGACACTCTCCCTACCTACAGTTTTCTGTCCCTAGAAAAAATGTTTTTTTAAAGCACACTATAGCACAAGGAGAAATCCCCTCACTTTCCTTCTTTGTCCCTAGAAACAAGGACTGGCACAGTGAAAGAAACTGACACTCTCCCTACCTACAGTTTTCTGTCCCTAGAAAAAATGTTTTTTTAAAGCACACTATAGCACAAGGAGAAATCCCCTCACTTTCCTTCTTTGCCCCTAGAAACAAGGACTGGCACAGTGAAAGAAACTGACACTCTCCCTACCTACAGTTTTCTGTCCCTAGAAAAAATGTTTTTTTAAAGCACACTATAGCACAAGGAGAAATCCCCTCACTTTCCTTCTTTGTCCCTAGAAACAAGGACTGGCACAGTGAAAGAAACTGACACTCTCCCTACCTACAGTTTTCTGTCCCTAGAAAAAATGTTTTTTTAAAGCACACTATAGCACAAGGAGAAATCCCCTCACTTTCCTTCTTTGTCCCTAGAAACAAGGACTGGCACAGTGAAAGAAACTGACACTCTCCCTACCTACAGTTTTCTGTCCCTAGAAAAAATGTTTTTTTAAAGCACACTATAGCACAAGGAGAAATCCCCTCACTTTCCTTCTTTGTCCCTAGAAACAAGGACTGGCACAGTGAAAGAAACTGGCACTCTCCCTACCTACAGTTTTCTGTCCCTAGAAAAAATGTTTTTTTAAAGCACACTATAGCACAAGGAGAAATCCCCTCACTTTCCTTCTTTGTCCCTAGAAACAAGGACTGGCACAGTGAAAGAAACTGACACTCTCCCTACCTACAGTTTTCTGTCCCTAGAAAAAATGTTTTTTTAAAGCACACTATAGCACAAGGAGAAATCCCCTCACTTTCCTTCTTTGTCCCTAGAAACAAGGACTGGCACAGTGAAAGAAACTGACACTCTCCCTACCTACAGTTTTCTGTCCCTAGAAAAAATGTTTTTTTAAAGCACACTATAGCACAAGGAGAAATCCCCTCACTTTCCTTCTTTGTCCCTAGAAACAAGGACTGGCACAGTGAAAGAAACTGGCACTCTCCCTACCTACAGTTTTCTGTCCCTAGAAAAAATGTTTTTTTAAAGCACACTATAGCACAAGGAGAAATCCTCTCACTTTCCTTCTTTGTCCCTAGAAACAAGGACTGGCACAGTGAAAGAAACTGACACTCTCCCTACCTACAGTTTTCTGTCCCTAGAAAAAATGTTTTTTTAAAGCACACTATAGCACAAGGAGAAATCCCCTCACTTTCCTTCTTTGTCCCTAGAAACAAGGACTGGCACAGTGAAAGAAACTGACACTCTCCCTACCTACAGTTTTCTGTCCCTAGAAAAAATGTTTTTTTAAAGCACACTATAGCACAAGGAGAAATCCCCTCACTTTCCTTCTTTGCCCCTAGAAACAAGGACTGGCACAGTGAAAGAAACTGACACTCTCCCTACCTACAGTTTTCTGTCCCTAGAAAAAATGTTTTTTTAAAGCACACTATAGCACAAGGAGAAATCCCCTCACTTTCCTTCTTTGTCCCTAGAAACAAGGACTGGCACAGTGAAAGAAACTGACACTCTCCCTACCTACAGTTTTCTGTCCCTAGAAAAAATGTTTTTTTAAAGCACACTATAGCACAAGGAGAAATCCCCTCACTTTCCTTCTTTGTCCCTAGAAACAAGGACTGGCACAGTGAAAGAAACTGACACTCTCCCTACCTACAGTTTTCTGTCCCTAGAAAAAATGTTTTTTTAAAGCACACTATAGCACAAGGAGAAATCCCCTCACTTTCCTTCTTTGCCCCTAGAAACAAGGACTGGCACAGTGAAAGAAACTGACACTCTCCCTACCTACAGTTTTCTGTCCCTAGAAAAAATGTTTTTTTAAAGCACACTATAGCACAAGGAGAAATCCCCTCACTTTCCTTCTTTGTCCCTAGAAACAAGGACTGGCACAGTGAAAGAAACTGACACTCTCCCTACCTACAGTTTTCTGTCCCTAGAAAAAATGTTTTTTTAAAGCACACTATAGCACAAGGAGAAATCCCCTCACTTTCCTTCTTTGTCCCTAGAAACAAGGACTGGCACAGTGAAAGAAACTGACACTCTCCCTACCTACAGTTTTCTGTCCCTAGAAAAAATGTTTTTTTAAAGCACACTATAGCACAAGGAGAAATCCCCTCACTTTCCTTCTTTGTCCCTAGAAACAAGGACTGGCACAGTGAAAGAAACTGACACTCTCCCTACCTACAGTTTTCTGTCCCTAGAAAAAATGTTTTTTTAAAGCACACTATAGCACAAGGAGAAATCCCCTCACTTTCCTTCTTTGTCCCTAGAAACAAGGACTGGCACAGTAAAACACACTGACACTCTCCCTACCTATCCTTCTCTTTCCCTAAACTAAAGGAATCCAGGTTAAGCAAGAAAGAAATAAATGTCACTGTCCCTGCCTATGCTTGTCTTTCCCTGCTCCGGAACACACTACACTAGGCCGCCGTGCTGGCGGCCTTTTATAGTGTGGGGCGTGTACTAAACACCCTCAGCAATAATTGGCCACAGGCATCCTGCCTGTGGCCAATCATTGCTCTCCTCGCTGCCGGCGCTGTGATTGGCCAAGCATGCGGGGTCACAGTGCATGCTTGGCCAATCACAGCGCCTGGATGACACTGCGATGGCGTAGTGCATTGTGGGCCGTTCGCGTCACTCGAATTTGGCGCGAACGGCCCAAATCGTTCGATCTTTGTCGAACGATCGAACAGCCGATGTTCGAGTCGAACGTATGTTCGACTCGAACACGAAGCTCATCCCTACTGTCCAGGTTACTCTTATTTCCAGCTGCCTGGGCTCTCTATGTGCTTCCCTGTCTGTCCCCCTACCCCACATTCCCGCAGCACTCCCAGCTTCCCTCCACTCCTCGCCCGTCGGCTGCTGGGGATGTTTCAGGATGGAGAGCAGGGAAGGGGCCAATAAATATGTCATTTACGGCCCCTACTTTTTTTCTGAATAAACGCAGTGAGTGATCGTTACCGATCACTAATGTGTTCATTCATAACTAAAGCATAGTGAACTGTGTTTACTATGCTTCAGTTTGTGAATGAATGAGAAACTTTGCACAGAGCTATTCCAGTCCATTCATTTTGTGCAGCTGAGGCTGCAGAGATGGAGATGGTGGGCTGTGTCCTCAATCACTTTCTCTGTCTCAAAGGTGAACAGCAGGGGTCTATTTAGACCCCTGGTATTTCTCCAAAGCCCCCAACAGTGCTGTTAATTTTTTTTTTTAATTATTCGAAAATAAATTAACAAAAATAAAAAAACTACTGACTGTCAACTGATTTACTGACACCACCCACTGCCTTACTGCCACAATCCACTGCCCTACTGACATTGTCCATTGCTCTACTGACTGACACAGTCCACTTTTAACCGGTTCCCGATCTGCTCACGCAGATATACTTCAGCAGAATGGCTCCACTGGGCGAAACCCCGTACAGGTACGTCCTTATCTTTTACGGCCACCAGAGGGCTCGCGCGCCCACTGCACGGCGGGGAACCGGATGCGGGTTGCAAGCAAGCACGATCTCAGAACGTGTGATCGTGTGCACGAGCGCCAGCCCGTAAACACACAAATCCCTGTGCTGTCAGGGAAGAGGAAACATATTGTTGTCCTCTCCTAGTCACTCACAACCCCACACAGTTAGAACACACTGAGGGAACACAGTTAACCCCTTACTTGCCCCCTAGTGTTAACCCTTTCCCTGCCAGTGACATTTACACAGTAATCAGTGAATTTTTATAGCACAGATCGCTGTATAATTGTCAATGGTCCCAAAAAAGTGTCAAAAGTGTCCGATTTGTCCCTTGCAATGTTGCAGTACCGCTAAAAATCGCAAATCACCGCCATTACTAGTAAAAATAAATAAATAATAAAAATGCCATAAAAATGCCATAAATCGTTCCTAAAGTTTGTAGACACTATAACTTTTGGGCAAACCAAACAATATACGCTTATTGTGATTTTTTTTATACCAAAAATATGTAGAAGAATCTATATTGGCCTAAACTGATGAAAAAAATCGTTTTTTTTTTTATTTATTTGGGGATATTTATTATAGAAAAAAGTAAAAAATATAGGTTTTTTTTTCAAAATTGTCGCTCTTTTTTTGTTTATAGCACAAAAAATAAAAACAGCAGAGGTGATCAAATACCACCAAAAGAAAGCTCTATTTATGGGGAAAAAAGGACGCAAATTTGGTTTGGGTACAGCATCGCACAACCGCGCAATTGTCAGTTAAAGGGACGCAGTGCCAAATTGTAAAAAGTGCTCTGGTCAGGAAGGGGGTAAAATCTTTCCCGGGGTGAAGTGGTTAAGGTAGGCTAAGTTTAGATCTTTACAGTAACATTTGTTATACTGTTTTTTCGAAGTTTTTCTTACTATCTAGTTAGGCCTTGCTAGGTTATTTCTTTTTAAAAAAAGGGTGCCGAAAGCCGGTGATCTTTGATCTCTTTCATGTTGCTCAGGTAGATCTCCCCCTCTCAAAGTTTGCCTACCCCTGCTCCAGGTTATTCAAAAGAATTGGAGAGGGATGTCAAAACGTGGACAGTTTCTCCAAAATCGTTTGAACTACCCTCTTAAAGTGACACTAAAAGTTCACTTTTAAAAAAAAAAATAACAAACATGTCATACTTACCTCCACTGTGCAGTTCCTGTTCTGGGGTCCCTCGGCAACTCTCGCGGCTCCTCCCGGCAATAGATAGCCCCCTCAGGAAAGCTCTCTCCCGAGGGGGTTACCTTGCGGGCGTGTTCCTGTGTCATACACTTGGGGGCCATAGCCGCCGAGTGTATGACTCGGCCCCGCCCCCCGGTGCTCGCGTCATTGGATTTGATTGAAAGCAGCGTGAGCCAATGGCTGCGCTGCTATAAATCTATCCAATGAAGAGCCGAGAAGCCTTGGAGAGAGCGACGCGGGATAGCGCCTACGGAAATTCGGGGCTCAGGTAAGTAAAACAGGGGCTCGGGGGGGCCGGACACTGCAAGGTGTTTTTTCACCTTAATGCATAGGATGCATTAGGGTGAAAAGACACGAAGGTTTACAACCCCTTTAATATGTAAGTAAAGAGCTGACAGGACTCTTTAGCTACTTGGCGTATCTTGGCATGCGGTGGGAGTATTTTGGCACACGGTAGAATCGG
This sequence comes from Rana muscosa, assembly GCA_029206835.1. Classification (NCBI taxonomy): domain Eukaryota; kingdom Metazoa; phylum Chordata; class Amphibia; order Anura; family Ranidae; genus Rana; species Rana muscosa. The sequence goes on along the minus strand of CM055118.1, from coordinate 431,280,469 downwards.
CGGGTGGTCGTGGGGGGCCCCAGGTCAACTTTTGCATTGGGACCCACAAGCTTCCAGCTATAGCTCTGCCCATAACAGATACACAGAAGTGCTAATGGCCAGTAAACATCTAAAACCTCACAGAAGACTGGGCACTGACAGCTTTTCAGACGCTTATTACAAGAGCTTTCTGGATATCCTACCTCCCCTTCTAAAGGCAGATTTTAATGATCTCAGAGATCAGAATTCTTTTTGCTGACTCCCCTTTGGATTCAATCTCTATATATCCAAAACCAGGAGCTGTTGATACTAATTGGTATCATTTCTCTCTTTTGAACATTAATATTAAGGTCCTAGCCAAAATATTGGCAATGAGATTGAACCAATGGACTGGAGGAATTCATTGGGACCAAGTAGGCTTTTTGGACCCAAGTCTATGGCATTTTACATTACTTCTGTGGAAACCAATATCCATGCTACCACAAGAAGCCCTTCTTAATTTAAAACCGGCAGAGATCACTCAGAAACAACATGCATTGATGGTCCCTGTTTTGACAGGGAAGGCATGGCTATCTGATATATACCGTATTATCAATAGCCAAGGTTAAAGCCTGTATGCAATTGGTTCTGATTAATGAGAAACAACAGCTATATAATGTACCATGACGAGATTTAAGCAAGTCTGAGATCCCTGGATTTCCCATTGCCTTCCGGGGAATTTCTTGAAATTTGAGCCATTGGGGTGACTTAGATGGGGTCCTTCATCTCGGAGCACCCCTGGCCATCCCTACCCATTCCCTCTTCCCCTATCCCCCCTTCTCCTTTTCTACCTTTCTTATCAATCCTCATCCTTCCTCGTTTTTCTAATACCTCATAGCCTGTTTCACCCCCCCCCCCCCCCGCGCCTATACGGGCAAAGCCTCTGGGCCCGGCTTAATGATTTTGCCACAGTCTGTTACCACTTTAGATTTTGCTGTGATTCCTTATTTGTACCTTTGTTTACATGGCTGACGAGACTCTATGCACGGTTATTTCTGTCACCATGCACTTCAAAATCTCTTATTGTATTCTTGATCTTGTTGCAGAAACTTCTTTGAAGAATTTAAAGGGGTGTTCCAGGCAACCCCGGGCAAAAAAAATAAAAATTAAAAGCCAGCAGCTACACATACTGCAGCTGCTGGCTTTTAATAAATGGAGACTTACCTGTCCTGGTGTCCCTCGATGTCGGCACCGCAGCTGATGTTTCACATCAGCTGTGGGGTGCTGCCATCGCCATTGCGGGTAAGGGAACCCGGCAGTGAAACCTTTCGGCTTTACGCCGGGAACCCTACTGCACATGCGCGAGGCCCCGCTCCTCTCTCCTATTAGCCCAGCGGCCAGGGGAGGAGGAGGAGGGAGCCTCGCGTGACTTCACCGCCGCGGCCGGACTCCAGTAAGTTGGAAAGGATACCTGTCCCCCCTCCCCCCGAAAGGTGCCAATTGTGGCACCGGAGGGGGGGAGGAATCCGATGAGCGGAAGTTCCACTTTAGGGTGGAGCTCCGCTTTAATTATATTTGTATATTGATACAAAAACGAATAAAAATATTGAACAAGAAGATGGCTCTGATCTCTCTGCTCCTTCCTCTCGTCTCCTTTATCCTCCCTCAGGGACCATCGCCAATTGGCATGCCTTTCACTGGAACTCCTCCAACTATTAGTGAGCCTGGGGGGTAAGGGGTTATATGGAGTTGGGGTGCACAAAAAGGAGGTCTAGGGACCAGTGGGTGCACAATAGGGAGGTAGGTGTATGGAGTTAGGGTGCACAATAAGGACTCACTTAGGAGGGTACATACATGGAGTGGATGAGAGAGCCTGGCACATAGGGTACAGCACAAATTTTCCTACTATGTTGTATGTATCATATATATATATATATATATATATATATATATATATATATATACACACACAGTGGGGAGAACAAGTATTTGATACACTGCCGATTTTGCAGGTTTTCCTACTTACAAAGCATGTAGAGGTCTGTAATTTTTATCATAGGTACTCTTCAATTGTGAGAGACGGAATCTAAAACAAAAATCCAGAAAATCACATTGTATGATTTTTAAGTAATTAATTTGCATTTTATTGCATGACATAAGTATTTGATACATCAGAAAAGCAGAACTTAATATTTGGTACAGAAACCTTTGTTTGCAATTACAGAGATCATACATTTCCTGTAGTCCTTGACCAGGTTTGCACAGACTGCAGCAGGGATTTTGGCCCACTCCTTCATACAGAGCTTCTCCAGATTCTTCAGGTTTTGGGGCTGTCGCTGGGCAATACGGTCTTTCAGGTCCCTCCAAAGATTTTCTATTGGGTTCAGGTCTGGAGACTGGCTAGGCCACTCCAGGACCTTGAGATGCGTCTTAGGGAGCCAATTCTTAGTTGCCCTGGCTGGTTTTTTTTCGGGTTGTTGTCATGCTGGAAGACCCAGCCATGACCCATCTTCAATGCTCTTACTGAGGGAAGGAGGTTGTTGGCCAAGATCTCACGATACATGGCCCCATCCATCCTCCCCTCATAAAGGTGCAGTCGTCCTGTCCCCTTTGCAGAAAAGCATCCCCAAAGAATAATGTTTCCACCTCCTTGCTTCAGGGTTGGGATGGTGTTCTTGGGGTTGTACTCATCCTTCTTCTTCCTCCAAACACGGCGAGTGGAGTTTAGACCAAAAAGCTCTATTTTTGTCTCATCAGACCACATGACCTTCTCCCATTCCTCCTCTGGATCATCCAGATGGTCATTGGTAAACTTCAGATGGGCCTAAACATGTGCTGGCTTGAGCAGGGGGACCTTGCGTGCGCTGCAGGATTTTAATCCATGGCGGAGTAGTGTGTTACTAATGGTTTTCTTTGAGACTGTGGTCCCAGCTCTCTTCAGGTCATTGACCAGGTCCTGCCGTGTAGTTCTGGGCTGATCATTGCCTTCCTCATGATCATTGATGCCCCACGAGGTGAGATCTTGCATGAAGCCCCAGACCGAGGGAGATTGACCGTCATCTTGAACTTCTTCCATTTTCTAATAATTGCGCCAACAGTTGTTGCCTTCTCACCAAACTGCTTGCCTATTGTCCTGTAGCCCATCCCAGCCTTGTGCAGGTCTACAATTTTATACCTGATGTCCTTACACAGCTCTCTGGTCTTGGCCATTGTGGAGAGGTGGAGTCTGTTTGATTGAGTGTGTGGACAGGTGTCTTTTATACAGGTAACGAGTTCAAACAGGTGCAGTTAATACAGGTAATGACTGGAGAACAGGAGGGCTTCTTACAAAAAAAATAACAGGTCTGTGAGAGCCGGAATTCTTACTGGTTGGTAGGTGATCAAATACTTATGTCATGCAATAAAATGCTAATTAATTATTTAATAATCATACAATGTGATTTTCTGGATTTGTTTTAGATTCCGTCTCTCACAGTTGAAGAGTACCTATGATAAAAATTACAGACCTCTACATGCTTTGTAAGTAGGAAAACCTGCAAAATCGGCAGTGTATTAAATACTTGTTCTCCCCACTGTATATATCAGTGTTTCTCAACTCCAGTCCTCAAGGCGCCCCAACAGGTCATGTTTTCAGGATTTCCCTTAGATGAAACTGCTGTGGTAATTACTAAGGCAGTGAAACTGATCAAATCACCTGTGCAAAATAATGAAAAAACCTGAAAACATGACCTGTTGGGGCGCCTTGAGGACTGGAGTTAAGAAACACTGGTATATATTAAGGTGTTTCATTTTTCCAAAGATGTGATTTTCATATGACTTTGCTTTACGCCCCGAGTCTCAGTGGATGTAAAAGATATATATGCCAAATTTCAAGAAGATTGGATAATATTTAGGGGTTGCACACATTGATCACTTTTATCACAAACTAGTGAAATTTCTAACATTGGACTAAGTTTACAAAAGAAGAAAAAAAAGATTCATATAAGAATAAACATTACAAAGCTATCGCTGAAATCAATAAGACAGTCATACTGGAAGACTCATCTCCATTATCACAAGCACCTAGTGACGAAGAGGCTGAGTTTTCGCCTCCAGCAACAATTTTTTTTAATTCAAGTCCTAAAATAAAACCTCTTGATCAGACACTTACGTCTACTTGGGATCTAAAACAGCTATCTATTCGACAACAAAGTACTTCATTTATAGCAACTGCAAACAGCCTTAGCCACAATGTTTCAAAAATTTCCATATCTCCAGCTACTGTTTACCGAGCTCGGGCCATCAATAGAAGTAAAATGGCAAAGAAAATCGAAGAGTCACTCTTTGAAAATCCTCCTCATTTGGTCTTGCATTGAGATAGTAAACTGTAAACTGTTGCCCTCAGTTGCCCATGGGAATGTCAAAACTTTGGAAGATAGAGTTGCAGTTCTAGTGACTGGCAAAGATTTTGAGCATTTGCTTGGCGTACCTGTTGCCCTGAAAGGCACTGGTGAGCAGATGGCTGAAGTAGTTATTCGGGAAGTGGACCGATTTGGGCTAGGTGACAATATAATCGGTATATCTTTTGATACTACAGCATCTAATACAGGACTGATCCAAGGGGCATGTACCAGAACTGAAAGGGAAATCGGACGAACATTGTTGTGGTTGGCTTGCCGTCATCACATCCATGAACTAATATTGAAAGGCGTGTTTGAGGATTGTTTTGGCATACCATCAAGTGGTCCTGACATCCAGAAAAAGGAAGTGAAAAGATTAGAGGGTAAAAACATGGTTTTTGAAGGAAAAGACCTGAGCCATTTCGTTACTAATAAAACAAAGATGTTCTTTGAATTGTTTGGGATCCACAACATGACAGAATACTGCAGTGATTCTCTAAGAAGCCATGTGAACGCTCTTAAGGTTGTCAATGATACCGAAGAAAGAGGAATTGCTCTGATATAAAAGTATAACGAATCGGTCAGGGATGAATAAAAAAACAATTCTTGTTGAGGGTAGTTGAGCATCACAGAAAAGTCGTCACCAAGCGAACAAAACAAGGAATTGCATCGTTCAAAGTTGATTAATATAACACATGTTTTGCCTATCATATTACCTATTAATCTTATGCCCTGTACACATGATCGTTTTTTCCGATGAAAAAAGTCTGATGGACTTTTTTCATCGGAAAAAACGATTGTGTGTGGGCCCCATCTGACTTTTTTCCCATCGGTGTTAAAAAAATAGAACATGTTTTAAATTTTTCCGATGGAAAAAAAAACCGATTGGAAATCATGATCGTCTGTGTGGAACTCCATCGGAGAAAAAACCCACGCATGCTCAGAATCAAGTCGACGCATGCTCAGAAGCATTGAACTTCATTTTTCTCATAGCGTCGGAGTGTTTTACGTCACCGCGTTTTGGACGGTCGGAATTTTGTCTGATGGTGTGTAGGAGAGACTGATGGAAGTCAGCTTCATCGGAATTACGACGGAAAATTACATCGGATTTTATTCTTCCGGAAATCCGATCGTGTGTACAGGGCATTAAGTGTATAGTTTTAATAGTATTTTAAGTTTGTGATTTCTAGTTTTCCCAATAAAAGTAATTAACATTGAAAAATCATATTTTTTGCCTACTTTTACAAAACAGATCAAAGTGTGCAACCTGTAAATATTAATCCAATCTTCTTGAAATTTAGCATATATGTTTTTTGCCTTCGAAAATTAAACACCCTAATATATATATATAAAAAAATATATTATACACACACATACACATACATACTCCCCTCACATTTTTGTAAATATTTTCTTCTATCTTTTCATGTGACAACACTGAAGAAATGACACTTTGCTACAATGTAAAGTAGTGAGTGTACAGCTTGTATAACAGTGTAAATTTGCTGTCCCCTCAAAATAACTCAACACACAGCCATTAATGTCTAAGCCGCTGGCAAAAAAAAGTGAGTACACCCCTGAGTGAAAATGTCCAAATTGGACCTAATTAGCCATTTTCCCTCCCCGATGTCATGTGACTCGTTAGTGTTACAAGGTCTCAGGTGTGAATGGGGAGCAGGTGTGTTAAATTTGGTGTTATCACTCTCACTCTCTCATACTGATCACTGGAATTACAACATGGCACCATGGCAAAGAACTCTGAGGATCTGAAAAAAAATATTTTTGCACTACATAAAGATAGCCTAGGCTATAAGATTGTCAAGACCCTGAAACTGAGCTGCAGCACGGTGGCCAAGACCATACAGCGGTTTAACAGGACAGGTTCTACTCAGAACAGGCCTCGCCATGGTCAAGCAAAGAAGTTGAGTGCACGTGCTCAGCGTCATATCCAGAGGTTGTCTTTGGGAAATAGATGTATGAGTGCTGCCAGCATTACTGCAGAGGTTGAAGGGGTAGGGGCTCAGCCTATCAGTGCTCAGACCATACGCCACACACTGCATCAAATTGGTCTGCATGGCTGTCATCCCAGAAGGAAGCCTATTCAAAGATGAAGCACAAGAAATCCCGCAAACAGTTTGCTGAAGACAAGCAGACTAAGGACATAGATTACTGGAACCATGTCCTGTGGTCTGATGAGACCAAGATAAAATTATTTGGTTCAGATGGTGTCAAGCGTGTGTGGAGGCAACCAGGTGAGGACTGGAGTACAAAGACAAGTGTGTCTTATCTACAGTCAAGCATGGTGGTGGGAGTGTCATGGTCTGGGGCTGCATGAGTTGTGTGCACCTTGGGTAAAAACCTTGATAAATACTTGTAGACCGCTTTGTCTCTTGAGAAGATTACTAAAGTTGTAGGACCGAGAGAGTTAACCTTGAAGAGTAAAAAAGAATCCTTAGCATATAAAGCTCACAACTTCATCAACATCCATACATGTATTATGCAAATTATTCTGTGCTAATAGAATGCACTTGAAAATAAATGCCATATTAACTATTGTGCATTGTATTGTCAAACAAGAGCTGCTTCTCCTTATTAATTCTAAATCGTGAAATCAGTATTTTACTTACCAGAATAGGGCTAAAAATAACATGCATGAAAGATTTCTTTTAATCAGAATAATTTGTGCATAATATAATTAATGTTTGCTCGGTGGAATTTACAGTCGGAAATGCCCGGAGAGCATAAATATAAATGAACAATTTTGTTTTTATTAACCCTTTCAGGAAGACCAATGCTCCTGTTGTTCCTAAGTGCAGTAAAACCAATTTCTATGCATAGCCGCTCTTCTGATCGCTCTTTGTGACAGCTTGGCTGGTTATCAGCTGAGTGTAATCCATAGTTGTTCTAAAATCAATTCATGGTATTGTTAGTCTTTCTTTTCTACATTGACCATCTCAGCGAGTGTTATGTTTTTCTCAAGTGGCCTTTCTTTTCCTATTATCCATCCAGATAGTTTATGCTGAAGTCTTGTCATTTTATCATTCAAGGAAAGCTTAAAGGATATGTCCAGCAAGGCAAATATTGCCCTCAGTACCTTCCACTAGAATATATATATATATATATATATATATATATATACACACACACACACAGTGGATTACGAGCATAATCCGTTCCAGGAGAATGCTCGTAATCCAAAGTACTCGCATATATACAAAGTATATCAAAGCAAGTTTCCCTATAGAAGTCAATGGAAACAAAAATAATTTGATTTGTTCCGCATTGACTTCATTGGCATGCAATACCGCATGTGGCCAGAGGTGGGGGCGCCAGAGAGCCTGGGAAACGATCGGAAAGGCACAAGGACAGCTCGGCTGAACTCGGAAAACCTTGGAAAGGCTCAGAAACTGAGTATTTCTGAGGTTTTCCGAGCATTTCCACTCGGCTCCGATGCCACCCCACCTCAGGCCAAACGCGGTACTACACACCGCTGTGACTTGAATCCTGCTCGTTTTGCGAGACAACACTCGCAAACCGAGTCAGGATGTTTAAAAATACAGTGCTCGTATTGCGAAACGCTCATTAACCACGTTACTCGCAATCCGAGGTGCCACTCTACATATATATATATGTATATATATATATATATATATATATATATATATATACACACACACACCGTATCTCACAAAAGTGAGTACACTCCTCACATTTTTGTAAATATTTTATTCTATCTTTTCATGTGACAACACTGAAGGAATGACACTTTGCTACAATGTAAAGTAGTCAGTGTACAGCTTGTATAACAGTGTAAATTTGCTGTCCCCTCAAAATAACTCAACACACAACCATTATTGTCTAAACCACTGGCAACAAAAGTGACTACACCCCTAAGTGAAAATGTCCAAATTGGGCCCAAAGTGTCAATATTTTGTGTGGCCACCATTATTTTCCAGCACTACCTTAACCCTCTAGGGCGGGCGTCACTAAATGGCGGACCTCGGGCCGGATCCGGCCCCAGTGGCCATTCTGTCCGGACCGCAGCCTCGCCAAGTAGCGTCCTCTCCCTGTCGCCGGCTCACCCGGCTCGCCCGCCTGCCGCTGCCGATGCTGCTATATACACAGCATGGCAGGCGCGGCGGGTCCGTGCCTTCTTTAATATCTCTGCACTGCCCCTCCCCATACTGCCTGTCTAAAATCACACAAAACATGAGGCGCGGCCGCTCTGGACAAAGGGCGGGACTTTTAAGTTAAAAAGTGGGTGATTGGTTGCTAGGCAGCGGGGCGGTCCCAGCAATAAATCACTCACTTTTAACGTGAAAATTCCCGCCCATTGTCCAGAGCGCCCACGCTTCATGTCCTGTGTGAAAAAGGTAGGGTTTTGTGGGGAGGGGAGAAGTGCTGTGCTGTGCTGTAAAGGACAGTGGTTTTTGATATCGAGAGAGGTCTGTGATGGGGGGTCAGTCTGTGATGAGGGGTCTGTGATGGGGGGGGTCAGTCTGTAATAAGGGGTCTGTGATGAGGGGACTGTGATGGGGGTCAGTCTGTGATGAGGGGACTGTGATGGGGGGTCAGTCTGTGATGAGGGGTCTGTGATGGGGGGGGGGTCAGTCTGTAATAAGGGGTCTGTGATGAGGGGACTGTGATGGGGGGTCAGTCTGTGATGAGGGGACTGTGATGGGGGGTCAGTCTGTGATGAGGGGTCTGTGATGGGGGGGGTCAGTCTGTAATAAGGGGTCTGTGATGAGGGGACTGTGATGGGGGGTCAGTCTGTGATGAGGGGACTGTGATGGGGGGGTCAGTCTGTGATGAGGGGTCTGTGATGGGGGGGTCAGTCTGTAATAAGGGGTCTGTGATGGGGGGTCAGTCTGTGATGAGGAGTCTGTGATGGGGGGTCAGTCTGTGATGAGGGGTCTGTGATGGGGGGTCAGTCTGTGATGAGGGGACTGTGATGGGGGGTCAGTCTGTGATGAGGGGTCTGTGATGGTGGGGGGTCAGTCTGTAATAAGGGGTCTGTGATGAGGGGACTGTGATGGGGGGTCAGTCTGTGATGAGGGGACTGTGATGGGGGGTCAGTCTGTGATGAGGGGTCTGTGATGGGGTGGTCAGTCTGTAATAAGGGGTCTGTGATGGGGGGTCAGTCTGTGATGAGGGGTCAGTCTGTGATGAGGGGTCTGTGATGGGGGGTCAGTCTGTGATGGGGGGTCAGTCTGTAATAAGGGGTCTGTGATGGGGGGTCAGTCTGTGATGAGGGGTCAGTCTGTGATGAGGGGTCTGTGATGGGGGTCAGTCTGTAATAAGGGGTCTGTGATGGGGGGTCAGTCTGTGATGAGGGGTCTGTGATGGGGGGGTCAGTCTGTGATGAGGGGTCTGTGATGGGGGGGTCAGTCTGTGATGAGGGGACTGTGATGGGGGGTCAGTCTGTGATGAGGGGTCTGTAATAAGGGGTCTGTGATGGGGGGTCAGTCTGTGATGAGGGGACTGTGATGGGGGGTCAGTCTGTGATGAGGGGACTGTGATGGGGGGTCAGTCTGTGATGAGGGGTCTGTGATGGGGGGTCAGTCTGTAATAAGGGGTCTGTGATGGGGGGTCAGTCTGTGATGAGGGGTCTGTAATGGGGGGTCAGTCTGTAATGAGGGGACTGTGATGGGGGGGTCAGTCTGTAATGAGGGGACTGATGGGGGGGTCAGTCTGTAATAAGGGGTCTGTGATGGGGGGTCAGTCTGTGATGAGGGGTCTGTGATGAGGGGTCAGTCTGTGATGAGGGGTCTGTGATGGGGGGTCAGTCTGTGATGGGGGGTCAGTCTGTAATAAGGGGTCTGTGATGGGGGGTCAGTCTGTGATGAGGGGTCAGTCTGTGATGAGGGGTCTGTGATGGGGGGTCAGTCTGTAATAAGGGGTCTGTGATGGGGGGTCAGTCTGTGATGAGGGGTCTGTGATGGGGGGGTCAGTCTGTGATGAGGGGTCTGTGATGGGGGGGTCAGTCTGTGATGAGGGGACTGTGATGGGGGGTCAGTCTGTGATGAGGGGTCTGTAATAAGGGGTCTGTGATGGGGGGTCAGTCTGTGATGAGGGGACTGTGATGGGGGGTCAGTCTGTGATGAGGGGACTGTGATGGGGGGTCAGTCTGTGATGAGGGGTCTGTGATGGGGGGTCAGTCTGTAATAAGGGGTCTGTGATGGGGGGTCAGTCTGTGATGAGGGGTCTGTAATGGGGGGTCAGTCTGTAATGAGGGGACTGTGATGGGGGGGTCAGTCTGTAATGAGGGGACTGATGGGGGGGTCAGTCTGTAATGAGGGGACAGTGATGGGGGGTCAGTCTGTGATGAGGGGACTGTGATGGGGGGTCAGTCTGTGATGAGGGGTCAGTCTGTGATGAGGGGTCAGTCTGTGATTTGGGCGGTCAGTCTGTGATGGGGGTTTGTGATGAGGCAGGGGGGATGTGACGTAAGTGGGGGCTGAGGACACTGATGTAAAGGGGGGGCTGTGATGTGAAGTGGGGGACTGAAGACACTGATGTAAAAGGAGGTCTAATTTCTGCACTAGCAAAACACGTCTCTGCAAGGGCAATAGAAAACAATTGTTTTCTATGTGTCCTGTTCACACTGAAACAGCGCCCCTGCGTACTGAGCAGTGTGGTGCAAAATGCATACTGTTTCTATGCACCGCAACTGAGCTGTGGTGCATAAAAATGAATTAAATGTATTTTGACATTTCAATAAAGTTGAAAGAAAAAAAGCACAAATTGTGATGTGTGTGGATCGTAAAGGTGTGTGCATGTGTGTGGTGGTGGGGGGGCGCTGTGAAGTGGAGGACATCATGTGGAGTCATAGCACCAATATGGCATTCGGACCTCCGCTGGAACAAAAATTTTCAGACCGGACCCCCGTGAATTTTAATTCAGTACCCCTGCTCTAGGGCATGGAGTTCACCAGAGATTCACAGGTTGCCACTGGAGTCCTCTTCCACTCCTCCATGACGAAATCACGGAGCTGGTGGATTAGGGATGAGCCGAACACCCCCCCGGTTCGGTTCGCACCAGAACCTGTGAACGGACCGAAAGTTTGCGTGAACTTTAGAACCACGTTAAAGTCTATGGGACTCGAACGTTCAGAATCAAAAGTGCTAATTTTAAAGGCTAATATGCAAGTTATTGTCCTAAAAAGGGTTCTGGGACCCGGGTCCTGCCCCAGGGGACATGTATCAATGCAAAAAAAAGTTTTAAAAACTGACGTTTTTTCGGGAGCAGTGATTTTATTGATGCTTAAAATGAAAAAAAAAAAAAAGTTAAATATTCCTTTAAATATCGTACCTGGGGGGTGTCTATAGTATGCCAATGAAGTGGCACATGTTTCTCGTGTTTAGAACTGTCCCTGCACAAAATGACATTTCTAAAGGAAAAAAAGTCATTTAAAACTGCTTGCGGCTTTAATGTAATGTCTGGTCCCGGCAATATGGATAAAAATCATTGAGAAAAATGGCATAGCTACCCCATCACCCCCCTACCCCAGCCCATTACCAGCCCCTTTGGGTCTTGTATGGATATTAAGGGGAACCCCGCACCCAAATTAAAAAAAGGAAAGGCGTGGGGCCCCCAGGCCCTAAATACTCTGAACAGCAGTTAACAGGCGGTGCAAACAAGACAGGGACTGTAGGTTTGTTGTTAAGTAGAATCTGTTTGTAATTTTGAACTGGTGCATTTTTAAAGTGAAGCTCCAGCCAAAAAATCTATTTTTAAGTTTTTTGGAAAACATAGGGAAGGGTTATCACCCCTGAAACATTTGTTTTGCTGTCTGTGCACCTCTTCAGAAGATATTTCACCTCACTTTCTGTCCCAATGACAAATGTTTTTTGAAAATTTGTTTTTTTTAGTGAAACAAGGATTGGTGATAAAGCATCAGTGGAGAGGAGACACGTTTTCCCCATATTAACCCTTACAGGAGAGAATTTCCCTTCCTAGGGGTAGATTTCCTCTCACTTCCTGTTGTCTCCTTCCGTTTGCAAGTAGGAGTTGTTTGTAAGTTTGGATGTTTGAAAGTGGGGGTCTGCCCTATATACTCTGCAGAAATTGGCCCCTTAGGTGTTGGTGTTGCCACAACACTAAGCCCTCACAGTTACTCTTGGTGGGCGCTGGAAAAACGCCCTGCTGTGAACTATTATATCAAGAATTGTAATTACATGCCATTGTTGAACAGTGGTAGAAAAATAGGGCCTTTGGTGGTGGTGGTGGTGGTGCTGGTGCAACAACACTGTAAGTCCTCACAGTTACTCTTGGTGGGCACTGGAACGGGCCCTGCTTTTATCAAGAATTGTAATTACATGCACCCGTTGAACAGGGGCAGAAAAATTGGGCCTTTGGTGGTGGTGTTGCCACAACACTGTAAGCCCTCACAGTTACTCTTGGTGGGCGCAGGAATGGGCCCTGCTGTGAAATATTAGATCAAGAATTGTAATTACATGTCCCTGTTGAACAGGGGCAGAAAAATTGGGCCTTAGGCACTGGTGCTGGTCCCACAACACTGCAACCCCTCACAGATACTCTAGTTGGAGCGCAGGAATGAGCCCTGCTGCAAAGTATTGCATCAAAAATTGTAATTACACGCCCCTGTTAAACAGGGGCTGAAAAATTGGGCCTTAGGCACTGGTGCTGGTGCCACAACACTGCAACCCCTCACAGATACTCTAGTTGGAGCGCAGGAAAGAGCCCTGCTGCAAAGTATTGCATCAAAAATTTTAATTACACGCCTCTGTTAAACAGGGGCTGAAAAATTGGGCCTTAGCCACTGGTGGCGGCGCCCAGAACCAAAATTTATCTTACAAGCTATCAGCATGATCATTGAGGAGGAAGAGGATAGTCACTCAGCATAACAGGATAGTCACTCAGCATCAGCATAGGCAGTCTTGAAGGGATCTGACATTTAAAAAAAAAAATATTCGGTTACATCAGCATCAGGTGCTTGGTAGCTGGTGGTGAACCAAGACTGATTCATTTTTATGAAGGTCAGTCGGTGGACCGAGTCGGTGGACAGGTGCACCCTGTGATCGGTTACAAAGCCTCCAGCAGCACTGAATGTGCGTTCCAAAAGACCGCTGGATACAGGACAGGCCAGTAGCTCAATTGCATACTGTGCAAGCTCTGGCCAGTGATCCATCCTCAAGACCCAGTAACCCAGAGGATTTTCGGTGGGAAAGGTGTCCAAGTCTGATCTTGCCCCTAGGTATTCCTGCACCATGTAAAACAGACGCTGGCGATGATTGCTGGAACCGATCATACCTTGGGGCTGCGGACTAAAAATATTGTCTGAGCAACACGTTGTCCAGGACCAGGAATTTGTAACCTCCCAGTCTCTGGGAAAGCGTTGCAGACCTTTGTGCAAGGCCTCCCGAAGATGTTTCATCCTCTGCTCCCTCTGTGACGGCAAGATAGGGAGCAACGTGGAACAAGGAGGGTTGCCAGCCAGTAATGATCCCTCTCCATGATAGCACGAATACGAGGATCCTTCCGCAGGCTTTGCAGGATCAGGGAGGCCATGCAGCATAGGTTTGCTGAGGCATTCGGTCCGGAGTCCTCTGGGTCACTCAGGAGGACATGATCCGCAGCCACCTCCTCCCAGCCACGTACAAGTCCATGGGTTTCTTGGGACTGTAATTGATCCCTTGAAGACTGCTGCTGATGCTGAGTGCTAGGCTCCACCTCCATGCTGACACAATCCTCCTCCTCCTCCTCCTCTTCCTGTGTGATAGGCGGGCCAGCAGGAACACTGTCTGGATAGAGGGGGCCTTGAGAGTTAAGGAAGTCCTCCTCTTCCTGCCTCTGTTCTGTCTCAAGTGCCCTGTCCATTATTCCATGCAGCGTGTGCTCCAACAGGTGGACAAGAGGGACAGTGTCACTGATGCATGCACTGTCACTGCTCACCATCCTCGTGGCCTCCTCAAATGGTGACAGGACAGTGCATGCATCCTTGATCACGACCCACTGGCGTGGCAAAAAACCCAAGCTCCCCTGACACTGTCCTGGTGCCATATTGGCACAGATACTCATTGATGGCCCTCTGCTGCGTGTGCAGCCGCTGCAGCATGGCCAACGTTGAGTTCCACCTGGAGGGCATGTCACAGATTAGGCGGTTCTTGGGCAGGTTTTATTCCTTTTGGAGGTCAGCCAGCCGAGCACTGGCATTATATGACCAGCGGAAATGCACACAGAGTTTCCTGGCCTGCCTCAGGACCTCCTGTAAGCCCTGCCCAAGAACCGCTGCACCACCAAGTTAAGGACGTGAGCCAAACAGGGCACATGGGTCAGGTGTCCCTGTCGGAGGGTGGAGAGGAGGTTGGTGCCATTGTCGCAGACCAACATTCCTGGCTTAAGCTGGCGTGGCGTCAACCACCTCTGAGCCTGCCCCTGCAGAGCTGACAGAATCTCTGCCCCAGTGTGGCTCCTGCCCCCCAAGCACACCAGCTCAAGCACCGCATGGCATCTTTTTGCCTACGTACTTGCGTAGCCCCTTGAACGCCTACGGAGCACCGCTGGTTCCGAGGACAAAGCACTGGAAGAGGCCATGAAGGAAGAAGAAGAGGAGGGGGTGGAGGAGAGAGGTGTGTCAGAATCACCAGAAGTAGCATTTTGGAGGCGTGGTGGTGGAACAACCTCCAACACTACTGCACCTTGTCCTGCATCCTTCCCAGCTGCCAGCAGAGTCACCCAATGCGCCGTGAAAGATAGGTAACATCCCTGTCCATGCCTGCTGGACCATGAGTCAGCGGTAATATGCACCTTACCGCTGACCACCCTGTCCAGCGAGGCCAAGACATTGCCTTCTACATGCCGGTAGAGAGCCGGAATTGCCTTCCGTGAGAAAAAGTGGCGTTTGGGAACCTGCCACTGAGGAACCGCACATTCCACAAACTCACGGAAGGGGGCAGAGTCTACCAACTGAAAAGGCAGCAGTTGAAGTGCTAGCAATTTAGCCAAGCTAGGATTCAACCACTGGGCATGTGGATGGCTGGGAGCGAACTTCTTTCGGCGGTGCAGCAGCTGGGGCAGGGAAATTTGCCTGGTACAATCTGACGTCGGTGTACTGATAGCAGAGTGCCCGCAAGTACTTGGCTGTGACACACCTAATTCTACACCTTCATTCCTCTCAGTGCAGGTTTCAGAGAGGACTGAAGGTATAGTGGGGTTGGATATCCCAGCTGATGAGGAGCAAGGAGAGGTCCGCTTTGTTCTTTGGTGTGGGTCTTTTAGGTACGCTTGCCAACGAACTGCATGGCAGGTCGACATATGTCTGGTCAAGCATGTGGTGCCCAAGCGGGTGATGTTTTGGTCATGCAAGATACGCTTGAGACATATGTTGCAAATAGCAGTGGTGCGATCTGATGCACTCGTCTCAAAAAAAGCCCACACCAAAGAACTTTTGGAATAACACGCAGGAGACAGCAGTGCCCTGCACATGCGGAGCACTGCGGTGTGATGCAGTCGGTGTGCTGCCCTTAACATGGCCCCTGGAGGGCATCCTGCCTCGTTGGAGATGTGCCTCCTCCTCCTCCTCTCTCCTATCAGGCACCCATGTGGAGTCCGTGACCTCATCATCCCCTCCCTCCTCATCACTGAAGCAAACCTGGCAGTATGATGCAGCTGGGGGAACATGACTGCCAGATTGCTGTCCTTCTTGGGCACCCCCCCTATCTGGGCTCACGTTACTGCCTTCCTCTAGCTGGGTACCATCATTGGAGCCTTCAAAACGCTGGGCATCCTCCTGGAGCATGTACCCAACACTGTGGTCAAACAGTTCGGGGGACTCCTCAGGAGGACATGGTGGGGCTAGGGAAGAAGTGACTGATGCCATTGAGCCAAGGGAAGAGGCTGCGTTGGCAGCTGCTTTGCCAGACAAAGTACCCTGAGCCTGGGTGAGAGAGGATGAAGAGGATGAGGACGGCTTGGTCATCCACTCTACCAAGTCTTCAGCATGTTGCGGCTCAACGCGGCTAGCTGCCGAAAAAAAAGGCAAGCGTGTCCCACGGCCACGTGCTGATGAGGATGCACCGTGTCCACGACCAGCACTGTTGCCTCTAGACACAGAGCCTACTTGCCCTCTTTTATTGGCTTGTGACTGTCTGCCTCTCCTTATGGGCCTTCCAGACATACTAATGGCCTGCAGTGAGATGTAGCTGCACAAAGCTGTGATGTATATATATATATATACTGATTATACTCTGCAGCTAGCAGAATCAACTGCCTGCCTGTAGTATTATTAGTATGAGAACACCAGCAATTGTCTTCAGGTAGCTTTAGGTGCACACTGTGAAAAGGACACAGTACACTAACTGTAAATACTGCAGCTGCCTGCCTGTGGTATTAATAGGATCAGAAGAACACCAGCAATTGTCTTCAGGTAGCTTTAGGTGCACACTGTGCAGAGGACACAGTACACTAACTGTAAATACTGCAGCTGCCTGCCTGTAGTATTAATAGGATCAGAAGAACACCGGCAATTGTCTTCAGGTAGCTTTAGGTGCACACTGTGCAAAGGACACAGTACACTAACTGTAAATACTGCAGCTGCCTGCCTGTGGTATTAATAGGATCAGAAGAACACCAGCAATTGTCTTCAGGTAGCTTTAGGTGCACACTGTGCAGAGGACACAGTACACTAACTGTAAATACTGCAGCTGCCTGCCTGTGGTATTAATAGGATCAGAAGAACACCAGCAATTGTCTTCAGGTAGATTTAGGTGCACACTGTGCAAAGGACACAGTACACTAACTGTAAATACTGCAGCTACCACAATCACCTGCCTGCCTGTCAGTATATTAGGAAGAGAATAACAGGAACAGATCTAGCTAAACTAGAATGCATATATATCCTCCATACACTAACTGCAGCTAACTGACTCGCCTGCCTGCTCTAACTTAAATCAAATGACACTGTCTCTCTGTCTATCTCTCTCCGCCTCCGCAACACACTACACAAGGCCGCCACGCAGGCAGCCTTATATAGTGTGGTTATGGGCGTCCGCTCCATAGGGCAGGGGGGGTCAATTGCCCCCCCCTGGAATCGTAAGAGTGTTGAAGTCAGAGTGAAGACACTTGCCCCCTGTGTTGCAATAACCCCAGCTGGCAGTCAAAGACAGGGATAAATGCAACTGTGTATCGCCGCTGCCGAAGCGCTTTGCAGGCGCTTCGGCAGCGGTGCCAATATTTTTTAATGGGCGGTGGAGAAGTGGTGTATACAGCACTGCTCCACTGCCCCAAAGAAGCATGGATGACCTTAAAATGATGCCCCCCCCTGAAAAAAGTTCAGCGGACACCCATGAGTGTGGGGTCGTGTACTAAACCCCCTGAGCCATAATTGGCCGAAGCCACCCTGGCTTTGGCCAATTACAGCTCTCTGTACAGACGGCGCTGTGATTGGCCAAGCATGCGGGTCATAGTGCATGCTTGGCCAATCATCAGCCAGCAATGCACTGTGATGCCGCAGTGAATTATGGGCCGTGATTCGCCACTCGAATTTGGCGCGAACAGCCCATAATGTTCGCAATTCAGCGAACAACCGAACAGGCGATGTTCTAGTCGAACATGGGTTTGACTCGAACTCGAAGCTCATCCCTATGGTGGAAGTTAGAGACCTTGCACTCCTCCACCTTCCATTTGAGGATGCCCCACAGATGCTCAATAGGGTTTAGGTCTGGAGACATGCTTGGCCGGTCCATCCACCTTTACCCTCGGCTTCTTTAGCAAGGCAGTGGTCGTCTTGGAGGTATGTTTGGGGTCGTTATCATATTGGAATACTGCCCTGTGGCACAGTCTCCGAAGGGAGGGGATCATGATCTGCTTCAGTATGTCACAGTACATGTTGGCATTCATGGTTCCCTCAATGATCTGTAACTCCCCAGTGCCGGCAGCACTCATGCAGCCCCAGACCATGACACTCCCACCACCATGCTTGCCTGTAGACAAGACACACTTGTCTTTGTACTCCTCACCTGGTTGCCGCCCCACACGCTTGTCACCATTTGAACCAAATAAGTTTATCTTGGTCTCATCAGACCACAGGACATGGTTCCAGTAATCCATGTCCTTAGTCTGCTTGTCTTCAGTAAACTGTTTGCGGGCTTTCTTGTGCATCATCTTTAGAAGAGGCTTCCTTCTGGAACTTCAGCCATGCAGACCAATTGGATGCAGTGTGTGGCGTATGGTCTGAGCACTAACAGGCTGACCCCCCACCCCTTCAACCTCTGCAGCAATGCTGGCAGCACTCATACGACTATTTCCCAAAGACAACCTCTGGATTTGACGCTGAGCACGTGCACTCAACTTCTTTGGTTGACTGTGGTGGGGTCTGTTCTGAGTGGAACCTGTCCTGTTAAACTGCTGTATGGTCTTGGCCACCATATTGCAGCTCAGGTTCAGGGTCTTGGCAATCTTCTTATAGTCTAGGCCATCTTTATTCAAGTGACCAGTATGAGAGGGTAAGAGCGATAACACCAAATTTAACACACCTGCTCCCCATTCACACATGAGACCTTGTAACACTAAGGAGTCACGTGACACCGGCGAGGGAAAATGGCTAATTGGCCCCAATTCAGACATTTTCACTCAGGGGTGAACCCACTTTTGTTGCCAGCGGTTTAGACATTAATGGCTGTGTGTTGAGATATTTTGAGGGGACAGCAAATTTACACTGTTATACAAGCTGTACACTCACTACTTTACATTGTAGCAAAGTGTCATTTCTTCAGTGTTGTCACATGAAAAGATATAATAAAATATTTACAAAAATGTGAGGGGTGTACTCACTTTTGTGAGATACTGTATATATTTTTTATTTTAAAAAGATTTAGGCAATAGAACATGACATCAAACATTATTATGTACATGACAGCAGAGCACATGTTTGACGATTGGATAAATAGGAACCATTACAGACCAACTCCAGGATGTAGCTAAACAGTGCGTATACTGTATATACCTATTTGGAAGAGCTTGAATTTTTATGCATCAGTGGAATGAGCAACTGTTTATTCCCCAAATCTTCTACTGTAATTTCATGTCTATAGGTACTTACAATCTGTCCATCTGTCATGGTCTGGAGTCAGGCTCGGAGGCAAGTAGCTATAGCAGTGGAGCAGCACTCACGACAAGCGGGACAGGTATACAAGTAGGTCCTCCTGGCTGATGACACAGGGGTCTAAGTACTAATTTACCTACAAAGTCATCCACAACACTGCCCCCAGCTACATCACTGACCTAGTCTCTAAATACCAACCTAATCGTTCTCTTCGTTCTTCTCAAGACCTCCTGCTCTCTAGCTCTCTCATCACCTCCTCCCATGCTCGTCTCCAGGACTTTTCCAGAGCCTCTCCAAGCCTATGGAACTCCTTACCCCAATCTGTCCGTCTATCTCCTTCTCTATTAGCTTTTAGAGGATCCCTAAAAACCCTCCTCTTCAGAGAAGCCAACCCTACCCACACCTAACAACTGTATTTTCATTTTGTCCACCTGATCATCCCCCACAGCTACTACCCTTTGTTTCACGTGACCCTCCCTTCTAGATTGTAAGCTCTAACGAGCAGGGCCCTCTGATCCCTCTGTATTGAATTGTATTGTGATTGTACTGTCTTCCCTGATGTTGTAAAGCGCTGTGCAAACTGTTGGCGCTATATAAATCCTGTAATAATAATAATAATAATAATTAGTATTCACCAGAGCTCCTGATGGTGGATATGGGCTTTGCTGCATGTTAGTACCAGGTCACAGTTCACAGAATTACCCCACCAGAAGGTGAACAAGCCGGAGTCCAGTAGCAGATATAACAGGTAGGGATCAAGCAGAAGCATAGTCAGTAAACAAGCCAACGGTCAGTAATGAATAGTTGCAGGTTGGGATTAGGCAGAAGTGTAGTCGATGAACAAGCTGAAGATCGTTAACGAATGGTAAATGAGATACGAACATCAGCAGGAGAGACAAAAGCGAGATATTGTCTGGAGAAGGCACAATAATCTGGCAAACAGAAAGTGCAGAGTTATGGCTTAATTCAGGAAGTTAATGGGAGAAGCAAAAAGCTCAAGGTTCAAGACAAGATTGAAGGCAGGATCATTCAAGTAATTGTCCAGGTAGTTGTCTAGCATTCCAGATGGCTCCTCAAGCAAGTCATTGCCAGACACAGCAGAGGTCCCCGGGTTAAAGTCTAGGCCCTGACACCATCATTGGTATTAGGTGGAGGAATAGTGCCTCATTATTGAAAGGAATAGTGCCCCATCATTGGTATTTTTAGGAGGAAAAGTGCCCCATCATTGGTATTAGTGGGAAGAATAGTGCCCCATCATTGGTATTTTTAGGAGGAATAGTGCCCCATCATTGGTATTAGTGGGAGGAATAGTGCCACATCATTGGTTTTAGTGGGATGAGTAGTGGCCCATCATTGGTATTAGTGGGAGGAATAGTGTCCCATCATTGGTATCTGTAGAAGGAATAGTGCCCTATCATTGGTATCTGTAGAAGGAATAGTGCCCCATCATTGGTATCAGTAGAAGGAATAGTGCTCCATCATTGGTATTAGTGGGAGGAGTAGTGGCCCATCATTGGTTTTTGTGTGAGGAATAGTGCCACATCATTGGTATTAGTAGAAGGAATAGTGCCTCATCATTGGTATTAGTGGGAGGAGTAGTGTCCCATCATTGGTATCTGTAGAAGTAATAGTGCCCCATCATTGGTATGAGTAGAAGGAATAGTGCCCCATTATTGGTATCAGTAGAAGGAATAGTGCCCCATCATTGGTATTAGCGGGAGGAATAGTGCCCCATCATTGGTATTAGTGGGAGGAATAGTGCCCCATCATTGGTATCAGTGGAAGAAATAGTGCCCCGTCATTGGTATTAGCTGGAGGAATAGTGCCCCATCATTGGAATCAGTGGCAGGAATAGTGGCCCATCATTTGTATCAGTGGGAGCAATAGTGCCGCATCATTGGTATCAGTGGGAGCAATAGTGCCCCATCATTGGTATTAGAGGGAGGAATAGTGCCCCATCCAGTGGTGGCCAGTCCATAATGGGCGCAGGAGTGCCGCCCCCCTAATCTCCATGTGCCGTCCCCTAATCTCCACTCCATATAGGGCGCTGGACTTCTATGAGTTTTTTTTTTTTTTTAAGCACATGATTAAAGCCAGAGACTCTAATTGGCTTCAAAAAAGTTGGGCTCGGGGCGCAGAGCACTGCGCCCTGAACCCACCCACTTGTGACATTAGCGAATCAATATCCGGCTTCTCCTCCCGGCCAATCTAGACAGAAAGCAGATCTTAAGACCGGAATAGCTGGGAAAAGAAGCCGGGACCTGGATGGGGTAAGTGCGGACCTCTGACTGGGGGGGGGGGTTGTTTGCCACCTCCCCCCAAAAAATGGAGCACCAGCCGCCACTAACCCCATCATTGGTATTAATGGGAGGAATAGTGCCCCTTTGCTGGTTTCAGTGGGGTGCCCCCAAAGCATAAAGGCAAGCAAAGGATCACATCTAGCCCACAGGCCGCAGTTTGGGCACCAATGCTCTACAATAGAAGCTTTCAAGACTCACAATACATTTCACCGCATGTCACCATGTCAACAGGTACAATCATTTTTTGCTCTTTTCAGTTGACGTTGCTGAAGTGCATTTCACTTCTTTTCTGTTACTCTTATAGAAATCACGCATAAGGGGGGCGCATGCGCGGCGCGATGCGGGGAAGACGTGAGTAAGAGCAGCTCCGTCAGACCCGGACATAGCAGGACAGATTCTCAGGGCCAACAAGCTTTTCTTCAACTCCAGCCATACGTACCCCTGCAGGAAACCTTTGTGCATGCCAGGGAGAAAGAACGGGCGTTCTCGCCGCTCACAACGCAACCTTACTAACTTTCTTCTGGGCTCTGAAAGCAGACAGCGCAAGATTTCCCAAGATGGCGCCGCCGCCGGCCTGCACGCGGTCTCAGAGAAGGACCTGCAGCACTGCTCACCAGAGACAAACAGTGAGTACTCTATACCCCTCTCAAAGGCAGATCTGGATGCCAGTCTTACCTCCAAGTACAACAAGCTGGTGAACAAGATAGAGAGTGAGGTACATAAGTCCACCGCTGCTCTGTCTCAGGAGATTGCAGGCATAGGCCATAGAACAGACATGTTGGAAACTAAACATGACGAACATTCACTAGCCCATAACGACGGGATTATGAAACTCTGGCTGATAGTTTTGCTTTTATACAGGCACAAGTGGAGGATTTAGATAACAGGAATCGCAGGCACAATATTAGAGTGTGAGGTGTCCCAGAGACTGTCACAGATCTCATGCCAGCGGTCTCTAAGATTTTTCATGGTCTCCTGCCTGACAAACCAGTATCCGCTTTTATTTGCGATAGGATCCACAGAGCCCTTCGCCCCAAACCCTCACCTGATCTACCACATAGAGATATCATCATGTACATGAAAGATTTCCTAGTTAAAGAAGATATCATGCGTGCAGCCAGGAACTCTCCTAACATTGATCTAGATCAGTGTTTCTCAACCGGGGTTCCGCGAGAAGTCCCCAGGGGTTCCGCCGCGATTCAACATTGTGGCGGATGTATATCCGTCCAATGTTTTCACTGTTCCCAATGCGCGCTGACAGTGAGAACAGTCAGCGCGCATTGATACCCGATGCTCTCTCTGTAGTTCCGGCTCAGAGAACTCAGAGAGCGGAAAGGCAGAGAGCGGGAGTTTTAAAATTCGGCGGGGAGCCGAGCAGTGGTTTTGCTGAGTGGGGGGTGCAGATCGCACCCGGGTGACGCCTGTGGGCAGCGGCATCACACGGTCCGCACACCCCTGCACTGATCTGTGTCTCTCACAGCGGAGCGGACTTAAGCCGCCTCCCCGAGTCCTCCCTCCTCTGTTTACATATACACAGGACAGGAGGAGGCAGTCCGAGGAGGGACACACCGCTATGTCTATGCTGCGCTGTTCTGAGGTCTGAATAGTGTATTTTATGGACATGTGCTGGGGGCGCTATGGGAGGGGAGAGGGGGGGACTACTAGCACAAGTGGAGGTATCTATGCTGATGGGGGTCTATGCTGATGGAGGGGGTCTGCACTGAGGGGGGCTTTGCTGATGGAGAGGGGTGTCTATGCTGATGGGGGTCTGCACTGAGGGGGGCTATGCTGATGGAAGGGGGTCTGCACTAGGGGGTGTCTATGCTGATGGGGGTCTGCACTGAGAGGGGCTATGCTGATGGATGGGGGTGTCTATGCTGATGGGGGTCTGCACTGAGGGGGCTATGCTGATGGAGGGGGTCTCTATGCTGATGGGGGTCTGCACTGAGGGGGGCTATGCTGATGGAAGGGGGTCTGCACTAGGGGGTGTCTATGCTGATGGGGGTCTGCACTGAGGGGGGCTATGCTGATGGAAGGGGGTCTGCACTAGGGGGTGTCTATGCTGATGGGGGTCTGCACTGAGGGGGGCTATGCTGATGGAAGGGGGTCTGCACTAGGGGGTGTCTATGCTGATGGGGGTCTGCACTGAGGGGGGCTATGCTGATTGAAGGGGATCTGCACTAGGGGGTGTCTATGCTGATGGGGTCTGCACTGAGGGGGGCTATGCTGATGGAAGGGGGTCTGCACTAGGGGGTGTCTATGCTGATGAGGGTCTGCACTGAGGGGGGCTATGCTGATGGAGGGGGGTCTGCACTGGGGGTGTCTATGCTGATGGGGTGTGCACTGGGGGTCTATGCTGATGGAGGGGGGTCTACACTGGGGGGTGTCTATGCTGAAGGGGGTCTGCACTGAGGGCGGCTATGCTGATGGAGGTGGTCTGCACTTGGGGTGCCTATGTGGGGGGTCTATGCTGATGGAGGGGGGGTCTTCTCTGAGGTGGTCTATGCTGATAGGGTTTCTGCACTTGGAGGGAGGTCTATACTGATGGAGGGGGGTTTGTACTTAATGGGGGGTCTGTACTGAAGAGGGACTATAGTGGGTGGAGGGGGGTTGACACAAATTTTTTTCACACCGGGTGACACCAACCCTAGTGACGCCACTGATGGAGAGCGGGGAGCCGGGCATGGAGAGCTAGGCATGGAGAGCGGAGAGCCATGGGACCCGAGAATGAAGACTGGAGGCAGGGAGCACAGAGTGGGAGCCGTGAAGAGAGCCGAGAATGAGGACTATGGAGGCGGAAGCACCAGATCAGGTGAGATCTGTCTCAATGGTAGCAGTAATGCACACTGTGGAGGGGGGGAGCAGAGAAAAGGAGCACATGGCTAGATTAGATAGAAGCTGAGTTCCTGTGTATGTCAGGGGTGAATGCATAGTTGCCAACAGTCATGGATTGGCCGGGACATTCCCGGGATTCAAACCCTTTTCCCGGATTTATTTTGTCCCGGCCAATGTCCCGGCCAATCCGTTTTTTCCCGGTTTCCACGACTTTGGCCGCCGCGGGCCGACACCGCTAGAGGTCCACGGCCGGCAGAGACAATGTCTCCGCCGGCCGCCATTTTAAAGAAGACCAAAACCAGGATGTAGTACAATAGAAAATAAAGCTGCTGCGGCGCCGCCCACACCCCGCGTCTCCCCGTGGGTGGGCGGCGCCGCAGCAGCTTTATCTTCTATTGTACTACATCCGTGTTTTGGCTGGCCGGCCGGCCACCCCCCCGCCCCGCCCCGCCCCGCTGCAGGTCTGTCTGTAATGGAAAGGGGCGGGGGTGGGCGGCGCCACAGCTTAATTTTTTGTGCAGCCACGCGGTCGGCTCCGCCTCTATTTTGTTCCCCCTCGGGGAAGGGGAAACAGTAATGGCGGTCGAGACAGGAGACACCTGGTTAAGGGGGGACTCCGCTGGGGACGCCTGATGTAAGGGGGGACTCCGCTGGGGACGCCTGATGTAAGGGGGGACTCCGCTGGGGACGCCTGTTGTAAGGGGGGACTCCGCTGAGGACACCTGATGTAAGGAAGGACTCCGCTGGGGACGCCTGATGTAAGGGGGGACTCCGCTGGGGACGCCTGATGTAAGGGGGGACTCCGCTGGGGACGCCTGATGTAAGGGGGGACTCCACTGGGGACGCCTGATGTAAGGGGGGACTCCGCTGGGGACGCCTGATGTAAGGGGGGACTCCGCTGGGGATGCCTGTTGTAAGGGGGGACTCCGCTGGGGACGCCTGATGTAAGGGGGGACTCCGCTGGGGACGCCTGATGTAAGGGGGGACTCCGCTGGGGACGCCTGATGTAAGGGGGGACTCCACTGGGGACGCCTGATGTAAGGGGGGACTCCACTGGGGACGCCTGATGTAAGGGGGGACTCCGCTGGGGACACCTGATGTAAGGGGGGACTCCGCTGGGGACACCTGATGTAAGGGGGGACTCCGCTGGGGACACCTGATGTAAGGGGGGACTCCGCTGGGGACACCTGATGTAAGGGGGGACTCCGCTGGGGACACCTGATGTAAGGGGGGACTCCGCTGGGGACACCTGATGTAAGGGGGGACTCCGCTGGGGACACCTGATGTAAGGGGGGACTCTGCTGGGTACGCCTGATGTAAGGAAGGACTCCGCTGGGTAAAGCTGATGTAAGGACGGACTCCATTGGGGGCACCTGATGGCATCTGGTGGCAGGCGACGTGGCAGGTGACACACTTGGGGCTTACAGTGATTCGGCATTATGGTGAGTTGAATGATTTCATTTTATATTAAAATGTAATAATAGAAATAATGCACTTCAGTCATCCTGACACCATAACAACCATGGTGCCAGGATAATTGAAGAGCTAACACCAGATGTTTGTAGTATCTTTATCTGCTGATTGGTAAACTCTGGAATACACACATATTTCTATTGTGGTGTAGGATCTGGGCCTGCTGTCCCTCCATCCTTCCTTCTCTTTCCTTCCCTCCCTCTTTCTTTCTCTCTTTCTTTCTCCCTTCATCCCTCATTCATCTCAGACTCTAACCACACCCCCTTTGAGCCACGCCCATTTAAGCCACTCCCACTACCCGCGTAAACCATCGCGCACCGCTTTTTTCTGCTAGGGTGTGACACACCTACAAACGAATGCCCTGCCCCCTAATTATAGCAAGGCTCCGCCTACATGCGAAAAAGTGTCCCGGATTTTTTTTTTGCAATGTTGGCAACTATGTGAATGCAGACTGCTGGGGGAGGGAAGAGCGGAGAACAGGAGATGAGATCCTGTGTATAACAGCACTGATTGCAGACTTGGGGGGGTCAGAGAGTTGAGGCACACAGGCTGAATGTGACAGGAGGTGAGATTATAATAGCTTTATTTTGCCATATTTGTACATAATCCTATTATGATTCCGTCTCATCCAGCCACAAGCCCCTGCAGTCTGCATTCAGTCACTACCATACACAGGATCTCACCTCCTGCAAGATTCAGCCATGTGCTTCCACTGTCAGCACTCTTCCTGGTACCACCCTCACAGGTTCAGAGGAGCTGGAACTATAGAGGAGGTACCAGGTATTAATGCGCATTGACAGTACTCGCTGTCAGTGCACATTGAAATCAACATTGGTGTCATGTGCATATTTTTTCTGCACAGAAATATGCAACATGTATGCATTTCTCTGCAGAGAAAAATACTCAAATGATACCAACATTGTGGTGTGAACAGGGCACATAGAAATCAGTTATTTTCTTTATGTTCTAGCAGAGACCTACGTTAGGAAAGTGCATGTCTCTCTGCACATGACATCAAGACCAAAGTAGTCTATGCAGATCAAATCTGCACCATCAATTCTTATGCATGAATGTTGTGAACAAGTCCCAACTGTTCCCGTAGTCTGCTATCCTATTTATCAGTTACAATATTTGGGAGTTTTGTTCAAGTTCAGTAAGGCCTCGTTCACAGCATATGTGCAAAAAATGGAAAATGTGTACAAATTTGACTTGCTTAAAATATTTTCGGCTTGTTGTAACGCAGGTCTCTGCAGGGACAGAAAGAAAACAATTGATTTCTATGTGCACTGTTCACACTATAATGTTGGTGTCAGGTGAGTTCTAATTTTTATTCCATTATTTAAAGCTATTTCTACAATAAACGTGGTTATATCTACAGCTTGCTGATCAGATACGATGTTCCGAGAGCAGTAGATCTGAATTTTTTTTTTAGGGGTTCCCCGAGATCTCAGACTTTTTGCCAAGGGTTCCTCCACAGTAAAAAGGTTGAGAAACACTGATCTAGATGGTAAAAGACTTCAGATCTATCCTGACATCTCTCCAGCTACATTAGATAGGAGGCGCAGGATGAAGGAGGTCACTAATGTTCTGCAATCTGCAAGAATTAGGTATAGGTGGGGTTTCCCCTTCAAGCTCACCGTCCCACACAATGGATCTACATACACAGTATATAATGTGATAGAAGGAAAGGAGTTACTGGTCAAACTGGGCCTGCTGGACCCAGCACCTCCAAACAGACCACCAGCCACCCCCAGCTCCTCCCCGATATGGTCTACACCATCCTCCTGTCGTAATCAAAGGGATCAAAGACGTTGGCGCCAATCATTCCAAGACCAGGATCATTAAATGAAGGTTCATTTACAGGTATCAATATAGAACACTTATAACACCTATAACAATCAATCTCCTGCTATGTTGCTGAACTTACGGAAACTAGGGATGAGCTCGGTGGTCGAGTCGAACATACGTTCGACTCGAACATCGGCTGTTCGATCGTTCGACGAAGATCGAACGATTTGGGCCGTTCGCGCCTAATTCGAGTGACGCGAACGGCCCACAATGCACTACGCCATCGCAGTGTCATCCAGGCGCTGTGATTGGCCAAGCATGCACTGTGACCCCGCATGCTTGGCCAATCACAGCGCCGGCAGCGAGGAGAGCAATGATTGGCCACAGGCAGGATGCCTGTGGCCAATTATTGCTGAGGGTGTTTAGTACACGCCCCACACTATAAAAGGCCGCCAGCACGGCGGCCTAGTGTAGTGTGTTCCAGAGCAGGGAAAGAGAAGCATAGGCAGGGACAGTGACATTTATTTTTTCTTGCTTAACCTGGATTCCTTTAGTTTAGGGAAAGAGAAGGATAGGTAGGGAGAGTGTCAGTGTGTTTTACTGTGCGAATCCTTGTTTGTAGGGACAGGGAAGGACAGTGAGGGAAATTCTCCTTGTGCTATAGTGTGCTTTAAAAAAACATTTTTTCTAGGGACAGAAAACTATAGGTAGGAAGAGTGTCAGTTTCTTTCACTGTGATAATCCTTGTTTCTAGGGACAGGGAAGGACAGTGAGGGAAATTCTCCTTTTGCTATAGTGTGCTTTAAAAAAACATTTTTTCTAGGGACAGAAAACTATAGGTAGGGAGAGTGTCAGTGTGTTTTACTGTGCGAATCCTTGTTTCTAGGGACAGGGAAGGACAGTGAGGGAAATTCTCCTTGTGCTATAGTGTGCTTTAAAAAAACATTTTTTCTAGGGACAGAAAACTATAGGTAGGAAGAGTGTCAGTTTCTTTCACTGTGATAATCCTTGTTTCTAGGGACAGGGAAGGACAGTGAGGGAAATTCTCCTTTTGCTATAGTGTGCTTTAAAAAAACATTTTTTCTAGGGACAGAAAACTATAGGTAGGGAGAGTGTCAGTGTGTTTTACTGTGCGAATCCTTGTTTCTAGGGACAGGGAAGGACAGTGAGGGAAATTCTCCTTGTGCTATAGTGTGCTTTAAAAAAACATTTTTTCTAGGGACAGAAAACTATAGGTAGGAAGAGTGTCAGTTTCTTTCACTGTGATAATCCTTGTTTCTAGGGACAGGGAAGGACAGTGAGGGAAATTCTCCTTGTGCTATAGTGTGCTTTAAAAAAACATTTTTTCTAGGGACAGAAAACTATAGGTAGGAAGAGTGTCAGTTTCTTTCACTGTGATAATCCTTGTTTCTAGGGACAGGGAAGGACAGTGAGGGAAATTCTCCTTGTGCTATAGTGTGCTAAAGCATTGATCATCAATCAGCTTTAAAAAAACATTTTTTCTAGGGACAGAAAACTATAGGTAGGAAGAGTGTCAGTTTCTTTCACTGTGATAATCCTTGTTTCTAGGGACAGGGAAGGACAGTGAGGGAAATTCTCCTTGTGCTATAGTGTGCTTTAAAAAAACATTTTTTCTAGGGACAGAAAACTATAGGTAGGAAGAGTGTCAGTTTCTTTCACTGTGATAATCCTTGTTTCTAGGGACAGGGAAGGACAGTGAGGGAAATTCTCCTTGTGCTATAGTGTGCTAAAGCATTGATCATCAATCAGCTTTAAAAAAACATTTTTTCTAGGGACAGAAAACTATAGGTAGGAAGAGTGTCAGTTTCTTTCACTGTGATAATCCTTGTTTGTAGGGACAGGGAAGGACAGTGAGGGAAATTCTCCTTGTGCTATAGTGTGCTTTAAAAAAACATTTGTTCTAGGGACAGAAAACTATAGGTAGGAAGAGTGTCAGTTTCTTTCACTGTGATAATCCTTGTTTCTAGGGACAGGGAAGGACAGTGAGGGAAATTCTCCTTGTGCTATAGTGTGCTTTAAAAAAACATTTTTTCTCGGGACAGAAAACTATAGGTAGGAAGAGTGTCAGTTTCTTTCACTGTGATAATCCTTGTTTCTAGGGACAGGGAAGGACAGTGAAGGAAATTCTCCTTGTGCTATAGTGTGCTAAAGCATTGATCATCAATCAGCTTTAAAAAAACATTTTTTCTAGGGACAGAAAACTATAGGTAGGAAGAGTGTCAGTTTCTTTCACTGTGATAATCCTTGTTTCTAGGGACAGGGAAGGACAGTGAGGGAAATTCTACTTGTGCTATAGTGTGCTAAAGCATTGATCATCAATCAGCTTTAAAAAAACATTTTTTCTAGGGACAGAAAACTATAGGTAGGAAGAGTGTCAGTTTCTTTCACTGTGATAATCCTTGTTTCTAGGGACAGGGAAGGACAGTGAGGGAAATTCTACTTGTGCTATAGTGTGCTAAAGCATTGATCATCAATCAGCTTTAAAAAAACATTTTTTCTAGGGACAGAAAACTATAGGTAGGAAGAGTGTCAGTTTCTTTCACTGTGATAATCCTTGTTTCTAGGGACAGGGAAGGACAGTGAGGGAAATTCTCCTTGTGCTATAGTGTGCTTTAAAAAAACATTTTTTCTAGGGACAGAAAACTATAGGTAGGAAGAGTGTCAGTTTCTTTCACTGTGATAATCCTTGTTTCTAGGGACAGGGAAGGACAGTGAGGGAAATTCTCCTTGTGCTATAGTGTGCTTTAAAAAAACATTTTTTCTAGGGACAGAAAACTATAGGTAGGGAGAGTGTCAGTGTGTTTTACTGTGCGAATCCTTGTTTCTAGGGACAGGGAAGGACAGTGAGGGAATTCTCCTTGTGCTATAGTGTGCTTTAAAAAAACATTTTTTCTAGGGACAGAAAACTATAGGTAGGGAGAGTGTCAGTGTGTTTTACCGTGCAAATCCTTGTTTCTAGGGACAGGGAAGGACAGTGAGGGAAATTCTCCTTGTACTATAGTGTGCTTTAAAAAAACATTTGTTCTAGGGACAGAAAACTATAGGTAGGAAGAGTGTCAGTTTCTTTCACTGTGATAATCCTTGTTTCTAGGGACAGGGAAGGACAGTGAGGGAAATTCTCCTTGTGCTATAGTGTGCTTTAAAAAAACATTTTTTCTAGGGACAGAAAACTATAGGTAGGAAGAGTGTCAGTTTCTTTCACTGTGATAATCCTTGTTTCTAGGGACAGGGAAGGACAGTGAAGGAAATTCTCCTTGTGCTATAGTGTGCTAAAGCATTGATCATCAATCAGCTTTAAAAAAACATTTTTTCTAGGGACAGAAAACTATAGGTAGGAAGAGTGTCAGTTTCTTTCACTGTGATAATCCTTGTTTCTAGGGACAGGGAAGGACAGTGAGGGAAATTCTACTTGTGCTATAGTGTGCTAAAGCATTGATCATCAATCAGCTTTAAAAAAACATTTTTTCTAGGGACAGAAAACTATAGGTAGGAAGAGTGTCAGTTTCTTTCACTGTGATAATCCTTGTTTCTAGGGACAGGGAAGGACAGTGAGGGAAATTCTACTTGTGCTATAGTGTGCTAAAGCATTGATCATCAATCAGCTTTAAAAAAACATTTTTTCTAGGGACAGAAATCTATAGGTAGGAAGAGTGTCAGTTTCTTTCACTGTGATAATCCTTGTTTCTAGGGACAGGGAAGGACAGTGAGGGAAATTCTCCTTGTGCTATAGTGTGCTTTAAAAAAACATTTTTTCTAGGGACAGAAAACTATAGGTAGGAAGAGTGTCAGTTTCTTTCACTGTGATAATCCTTGTTTCTAGGGACAGGGAAGGACAGTGAGGGAAATTCTCCTTGTGCTATAGTGTGCTAAAGCATTGATCATCAATCAGCTTTAAAAAAACATTTTTTCTAGGGACAGAAAACTATAGGTAGGAAGAGTGTCAGTTTCTTTCACTGTGATAATCCTTGTTTCTAGGGACAGGGAAGGACAGTGAGGGAAATTCTCCTTGTGCTATAGTGTGCTAAAGCATTGATCATCAATCAGCTTTAAAAAAACATTTTTTCTAGGGACAGAAAACTATAGGTAGGAAGAGTGTCAGTTTCTTTCACTGTGATAATCCTTGTTTCTAGGGACAGGGAAGGACAGTGAGGGAAATTCTCCTTGTGCTATAGTGTGCTTTAAAAAAACATTTTTTCTAGGGACAGAAAACTATAGGTAGGAAGAGTGTCAGTTTCTTTCACTGTGATAATCCTTGTTTCTAGGGACAGGGAAGGACAGTGAGGGAAATTCTCCTTGTGCTATAGTGTGCTAAAGCATTGATCATCAATCAGCTTTAAAAAAACATTTTTTCTAGGGACAGAAAACTATAGGTAGGAAGAGTGTCAGTTTCTTTCACTGTGATAATCCTTGTTTCTAGGGACAGGGAAGGACAGTGAGGGAAATTCTACTTGTGCTATAGTGTGCTAAAGCATTGATCATCAATCAGCTTTAAAAAAACATTTTTTCTAGGGACAGAAAACTATAGGTAGGAAGAGTGTCAGTTTCTTTCACTGTGATAATCCTTGTTTCTAGGGACAGGGAAGGACAGTGAGGGAAATTCTACTTGTGCTATAGTGTGCTAAAGCATTGATCATCAATCAGCTTTAAAAAAACATTTTTTCTAGGGACAGAAAACTATAGGTAGTGTGAGGGGGTTAACTCGGTAGCGGGTGTGTGTGACCCCCTGGTTGGGCTCCCCACACAAAAACAGGGCCAGCAGACGGAGGTTGTGGTTTTCAAAATCAAAAGGTGCGGTTTATTTCTCTATGTACAGTGACAAAAACACAGCAAAGCCAAAAAGAAACAAACAAAATAAATCCTGGTCAGTTTGACCTCTGACTAAACATGCAGGTTTCCTAAACTAACAACTGGGATCAGCCTGGTGCTGTCCTAGTCCCTAAGTCCCTGGTTTAGTAAAAGTCCAAACAAATAGCCACACAGGCTTTGCCTCACCGCACAGGGGTTCACTCTCCCTAGACAGTCCACACAGGTCTGGTTCCAGGCATGAGCTAACATCTAATGAAGCTGGGAGTTCTTATAGAGGCCTAAATGAGCTGACAAGCTTCAGCTGGTCTCATCAACTCCCTGTCTCACGACGCCCAGCACTCTCCCTAGAGGTATGAGTCATTCATGAGCCCACTAGCCTCAGCTGGGCTTCATCAACTCCCTAGTTGTATAAGTCGGCATAAAGCCTGAATCTGGGAGAAATATATCTACCCCCCTGGATGCAACCAGGTGACTTTACCTTCCTGCTGTCACATACCCCCCCCTCTTGTTTTAACCTTGGGGTTGGAACACCAGCAATCAGGCATTCATGTACTCGAGACAAAGCATCCACATTCCCCATTTGAACGCCAGGGCGATGCTTTACTGTGAAGTTGAATTCCTGTAGGGCCAGGAACCACCTATTCACTCTTCTATTTGTCTCCTTATTTTGAGCCATCCACTTTAACGGAGCGTGATCCGTAACCATGTCAAAGTGCCTACCTAGCAGATAGTACCGAAGGGAATCTAGAGCCCACTTCACCGCTAAACACTCCTTTTCAACCGTGGCGTAATTTACCTCATGGGACTTCAACTTCCTGCTGAGGTAAATGACTGGGTGCTCTTCCCCGTTCCAGACCTGGGACAATACTGCTCCTAACCCCACATCTGACGCATCACTTTGTACGACAAAGTCTTTAGAGAAGTCGGGTGAGTACAACACTGGCTGGCTACATAAGGCTTGTTTCAAGAATTGGAATGCTGCCTCAGCCTCGGGGGTCCATTTAATCATGACCGACCCTTTCCCTTTCGTCAGGTTGGTTAGGGGCACAGCCTTAGAAGCAAAGTGGGGAATGAAGCGCCGATAATAACCCGCGATTCCCAGAAAGGCTCGTACCTGCTTCTTGCTGTTGGGACGTGGCCAACTCTGGATGGCCTCGACTTTGTTGAGTTGGGGTTTTATTACTCCCCTGCCAATGGTGTACCCAAGATATTTGGCCTCCTCCTGCCCAATGGTACACTTCTTGGGGTTAGCCGTAAACCCCGCTTCCCGGATAGAGTCTAGGACTGCTTGCACTTTTGGCAGATGTGATGCCCAATCTGTGCTATGGACAATTACGTCATCCAGGTAAGCCGCAGCATACTTCCGATGGGGCCTCAGTATCTGGTCCATTTTCCGCTGGAATGTGGCCGGCGCATTCTGTAACCCGAACGGCATTCTCTTATATTGGAACGCCCCGTCTGGGGTTACAAATGCGGTTTTCTCTTTGGCCGACTTGGCCAGGGGAATTTGCCAATACCCTTTTGTGCGGTCAAGAGTCGACATGTATCGGGCTGTTCCCAGCCGGTCGATCAACTCATCTATACGTGGCATGGGGTAGGTGTCAAATTTTGTAACTTTGTTCAACTGACGAAAATCGTTACAAAATCGCCAGCTCCCATCCGGTTTAGGCACCAACACAATGGGACTAGACCAATCACTTTGGGACTCCTCTATCACCCCTAAGTTCAGCATTTTCTGTACTTCCTCCCGTATTGCCTCCCGTCGGGCCTCTGGGATCCGATAGGGTTTTAACTTCACCCTTTCACCGGGCGGGGTAATAATATCATGCTCTACCCCAGATGTTTGTCCCGGCAGCTCAGAGAACACCTCCTTGTTGCGAAGCACAAACTCCTTAACCTCCTGTTGTTGGGGTTGTGACAAGGTGGCTGCTATTCCAACCTCCGGAATCACGCAACCAGTTTGAGCTGGTGACCAAGTTTCTGCGACTAGGGACTCTCTATCCCTCCAGGCTTTCAACAGATTAACGTGATATATCTGTTCGGGCTTTCGCCTTCCTGGTTGTCTGACCTTGTAATTCACTTCGCTCACTTTTTCCATTATCTCGTAGGGGCCTTGCCATTTGGCAAGGAATTTACTTTCAACCGTAGGGACAAGTACCAATATCCTATCCCCCGGGGAAAAGGTACGGGTCTTTGCTCCACGGTTGTACACTCTCTGCTGTGCCAACTGCGCTTGGGCCAAATGTTCCTTCACGATGGGCATTACCTGTGCAATTCGATCTTGCATCAGGGCGACATGCTCAATCACACTCCTGTGGGGAGAACTCTCACTTTCCCAAGTTTCCTTGGCAATATCCAACAGCCCTCTTGGGTGTCTCCCATACAGTAACTCAAAGGGGGAGAATCCCGTAGAGGATTGGGGCACCTCCCTAATAGCAAACATCAAATAAGGAAGTAGACAGTCCCAATCCTTTCCATCTCTATCCACCACTTTCTTCAACATTTGTTTTAGGGTTTTGTTGAATCTTTCAACCAGCCCATCGGTTTGGGGGTGATACACAGATGTACGCAATTGCGTCACTTTGAGCAATTTACACAGCTCTTTCATAACCCGGGACATAAAGGGTGTACCTTGGTCCGTAAGCAGTTCTTTACAAATACCCACCCGGCTAAAAACAAGAGATAGCTCTTTGGCTATGGTTTTGGCCGAGGTATTTCTGAGAGGGATCGCTTCTGGATAACGGGTGGCATAGTCCATTATAACCAATATGTACTGGTGCCCCCTAGCGGACTTGATTATAGGACCTACCAAATCCATTGCGATTCTCTCAAACGGGACCTCAATGATGGGTAGAGGGACCAGCGGGCTACGGAAATGTGGCATCGGGGCCGACCTCTGACACACAGGGCAGGAGGAACAATAATTTTCTATGTCCTTCATCACCCCAGGCCAATAGAATCTCTGTAATACCCTCTCTCGGGTTTTCTCTGTCCCCAGATGACCTCCAAGAATGTGCCCATGGGCCAACTCCAACACCAACTTCCTGTAAGGTTTGGGCACCACCAGCTGCTCAACGGTTTCTTCTGCCCTTTTTGCCACCCGATACAGTAGGTCCTTCTCTACGCTGAAGTATGGGTAAGTGCAGGTATTATCTGGGTTCACTAACTCGCCATCTATTTCCACTACGTTTTCCCGTGCCTTTATTAGGGCGGGGTCTTTTAACTGTTCTGTGGCAAAATTTTCTCTGTGAACCTCCAGATCAGAAAACTCCACAGACGGTAGGTTTTCGTCTGAGGAGGTGGGCTCCTCTCCAGTTTCTTGAGTCTCCCCTGCAAATACTGACAAGGGAAATTCTGGAGAGTCCTCACCACTCTCAGAGGAGTTCTGGCTATCACATTCCTGGTACATAGGGGCACCAGTGGGGGGCTCAGGATCATCCCACAGTTCCCAGAACTTCGGAAAATCCCTTCCCACAATGGCGTCATGCGGTAACTGAGATACTAAGCCCACTGGATGAGAGAGGGTACCTTTGGGGGTCTCGAAACACACTGTAGTCACTGGATACTCTCGGGTGTCCCCATGCACACAAATAACAGCTACCTTGCTATTCCCAGAGACCTCTGTTTTAACTAATTCAGCCTTTATCAGGGTCACAAGGCTACCTGAATCCAGTAATACCACAACATTTCTACCATTAATACACATTTTGCATAAATGTTTCTCAGTTCCTCGAATGGCAGTGCATGCGACTGTCGCACACAGCGACTGACGTCTGCCCGTCAGAAAGTCACACTGCATGGGTTCCTCCACAACCGGGCAATTGGCTGCAATATGTCCCGCTTGCCGGCAGCGGTAGCAAACGATCCTTCTTGCGGCCTCTTGAGCCGCTGATTTCCCAGGCTGTTCTCGCCAAACTTGGGGTAGAGCTCCCACCCTCTCACTCTCTCCACCCTCACCCCTTGGAATCCTCTTATCCGCCCCTGGGGATGGTCTGGTCTTAGGGTGGAAAGTCCGAGTGTCTCTGGAAGAGGCCGTCAGGTTCTCTGTAGCCAAGTATTTCTCTACATGATCCACAAGACCACCGGCCGTCTCTGGGTCTCCATGGCTTACCCACTTTTGGATGGCAGTAGGAAGAGCTCTCAAAAACCGATCCATTACAACACGTTCCACAATCTCTGGTGCGGACAAAGTCTCTGGCTGTAGCCACTTCCTGCTCAGGTGAATGAGATCATACATTTGAGACCTGGGGGGTTTTCCAAGCTGGAAAGTCCAGTTATGCACACGCTGAGCCCGGACAGCCAGGGTGACACCCAGCCTTGCCAATATTTCAGCTTTTAGCATCACATAGTCTTTTGCTTGGTCAGGCTCTAGGTCATAGTAAGCCTTCTGCGATTCACCAGTTAACAGAGGAGCCACCAGTCCAGCCCACTGCTCCTCAGGCCACTTTTCTCTTTCAGCAGTCCTTTCAAATGTGGTCAAAAATACCTCTGGATCATCCTCTCCAGTCATTTTTGTCAATAAACGACTCACCCCAAAGGACGCGGTATTAGTGGGACGGCTTTCCTCACTGGTCTGCGGACGTTGCTGCATTACTGCTTCCACTTGTTGTAGTCTCTGCTCTTGCTTCTGTAACAGGTCTATGAAGCGGGCCTCAGATTGCTGCTGGGCTTGTTGATGAGCTTGCTGCTGGGCTGCAAGGCTCCTTTGCAAACCTGCATTTGTCTGCTGTTGATTGGCATTTGCTAGAGCCAGCTGTTTCAGTATCTCCTCCATGCTGGCTTAAAAAAAACTGCCACTGGTTCTCCACCAACTGTGAGGGGGTTAACTCGGTAGCGGGTGTGTGTGACCCCCTGGTTGGGCTCCCCACACAAAAACAGGGCCAGCAGACGGAGGTTGTGGTTTTCAAAATCAAAAGGTGCGGTTTATTTCTCTATGTACAGTGACAAAAACACAGCAAAGCCAAAAAGAAACAAACAAAATAAATCCTGGTCAGTTTGACCTCTGACTAAACATGCAGGTTTCCTAAACTAACAACTGGGATCAGCCTGGTGCTGTCCTAGTCCCTAAGTCCCTGGTTTAGTAAAAGTCCAAACAAATAGCCACACAGGCTTTGCCTCACCGCACAGGGGTTCACTCTCCCTAGACAGTCCACACAGGTCTGGTTCCAGGCATGAGCTAACATCTAATGAAGCTGGGAGTTCTTATAGAGGCCTAAATGAGCTGACAAGCTTCAGCTGGTCTCATCAACTCCCTGTCTCACGACGCCCAGCACTCTCCCTAGAGGTATGAGTCATTCATGAGCCCACTAGCCTCAGCTGGGCTTCATCAACTCCCTAGTTGTATAAGTCGGCATAAAGCCTGAATCTGGGAGAAATATATCTACCCCCCTGGATGCAACCAGGTGACTTTACCTTCCTGCTGTCACAGTAGGAAGAGTGTCAGTTTCTTTCACTGTGATAATCCTTGTTTCTAGGGACAGGGAAGGACAGTGAGGGAAATTCTCCTTGTGCTATAGTGTGCTTTAAAAAAACATTTTTTCTAGGGACAGAAAACTATAGGTAGGAAGAGTGTCAGTTTCTTTCACTGTGATAATCCTTGTTTCTAGGGACAGGGAAGGACAGTGAGGGAAATTCTCTTTGTGCTATAGTGTGCTAAAGCATTCCTCATCAACCATCTTTGAAATCCTTGTTTTTTGGACAGTCAGGGAAATTGTCGTTGTGCTATTCTGTGCAAAAGCAATCATCCTCAACCATATTTAGAAATCCTTAAGTAAAGGGACAGAGAAGGACACCTGAAGGTAGCCCTTATTGCTTTTTTCCCATCTCCCTGCAGGCCATCTATTAGAATGTCTGGAAGGAAAACAAGGAGAGGCAGACAGTCAGGAGGCAATAAAAGAGGGCAAGCAGGCTCTGTGTCTGGGGGCAACAGTGCTGGTCGTGGACGCGGTGCATTGTCATCAGCACATGGCCATGGGACACGCTTGTCCTTCTTTTCTGCAGCTGGACATGTTGAGCCACATCATGCCGAAGACTTGGTAGAGTGGATGACCAAGCCCTCCTCCTCCTCCTCATCCTCTCTCACCCAGGCTCAGGGTACTGGCAAAGCAGCTGCCAAAGCGTCCTCTTCCCTGGTATTAATGTCAGACTCATCATCAGTCACTCCTTCCCTAGACCCACCATGTCCACCTCCTGAGGAGTCCCCCGAACTGTTTGAGCACAGTGTTGGGTACATGCTCCAGGAGGATGCCCAGCGTTTCGAAGGGTCTGATGATGAAACCCAGCTACAGGAAGGCAGTAGCGTGAGAGCAGACAGAGGGGATGCTCAAGAAGGACACCAATCTGGCAGTCATGTTCCAGCAGCTGCAGCATACTGCCAGATTGGCTCCAGTGATGAGGAGGGAGGGGATGATGAGGTCACTGACTCCACGTGGGTGCCTAATAGGAGAGAGGAGGAGGAGGAGGATGAGGAGGAGGCACATCTCCAACGAGGCAGGATGCCCTTTGGTGGCCAGCGTAAGGGCAGTACACCGACGGAATCACACCGCAGAGCTCCGCCTGTGCAGGGCGCTGCCTCTGCCCGTCATTCAAAAAGTTCTTTGGTGTGGGCCTTTTTTGAGGCTAGTGCATCAGATCGCACAGCTGCTGTTTGCAACATATGTCTCAAGCGTATATCGCGTGGCCAAAACATCAGCCGCTTGGGTACCACATGCCTGACCAGACATATGTTGACCTGCCATGCAGCTCGTTGGCAAGCCTACCTCAAAGACCCACACCAAAGAACAAAGCGGACCTCTCCTTGCACCGCATCAGCTGGGATCTCCAACCCCACTATAACTTCAGTCCTCTCTGAAACATGCACTGAGAGGAATGAAGGTGTAGAATTAGGTGTGTCACAGCCAAGTACTTGCGGCCACTCTGCTAGCAGTACACCGACGTCCGATTCTAGCAGGCAAATTTCCCTGCCCCAGCTGCTGGACCGTCGAAAGAAGTTCACTCCCAGCCATCCACATGCCCAGCGGTTGAATGCTAGCTTGGCTAAATTGCTAGCGCTTCAACTGCTGCCTTTTCAGTTGGTAGACTCGGCCCCCTTCCGTGAGTTTGTACAATGTGCGGTTCCTCAGTGGCAGGTTCCCAAACGCCACTTTTTCTCACGGAAGGCTATTCCGGCTCTCTACCGGCATGTGGAAGGCAATGTCTTGGCCTCGCTGGACAGGGCGGTCAGCGGTAAGGTGCATATTACCGCTGACTCATGGTCCAGCAGGCATGGACAGGGACGTTACCTTTCTTTCACGGCCCATTGGGTCACTCTTTTGGCAGCTGGGAAGGATGCAGGACAAGGTGCAGTAGTGTTGGAGGTTGTTCCACCGCCACGCCTCCAAAATGCTACTACTGGTTGTGACACACCTCTCTCCTCCACCCCCTCCTCTTCTTCTTCCTCCATGGCCTCTTCCTGTGGTTTGTCCTCTGAACCAGCGGTGCTCCGTAGCCGTTCAAGGGGCTACGCAAGTACGCAGGCAAAAAGATGCCATGCCGTGCTTGCGCTGGTGTGTTTGGGGGACAGAAGCCACACTGGGGCAGAGGTCCTGTCTGCTCTGCAGGGCCAGGCCGAGAGGTGGTTGACGCCACGCCAGCTTAAGCCAGGAATGGTGGTTTGCGACAATGGCACCAACCTCCTCTCCGCCCTCCGACAGGGACAACTGACCCATGTGCCCTGTGTGGCTCACGTCCTTAACCTGGTGGTGCAGCGGTTCTTGGGCAGGTACCCGGGCTTACAGGATGTCCTGAGGCAGGCCAGGAAAGTCTGTGTGCATTTCCGCAGATCTTATAATGCCAGTGCTCGCCTGGCTGAGCTGCAAAAGGAGTTGAACCTGCCCAAGAACCGCCTTATATGTGACATGCCCACCAGGTGGAACTCAACGTTGGCCATGCTGCAGCGGCTGCACACGCAGCAGAGGGCCATCAATGAGTACCTGTGCGACTACGGCACCAGGACAGGGTCAGGGGAGCTTGGTTTTTTTTCTATTCTTTTCAGCTATGAGTAAGCGTCAATTCGTGACGTGAAACGCGTTAGCCACCCTTCCCTGCATGCACACCATCTGCATTTGTTGTTTTGGATTTATGGATTTATTTTGAATTTGGATTTTTTACCTGAAATTTTGGAATAAATAACTGTCTATACAGAGTGCGGCAGTCCAGGGTTTCTTTTTCTCCCATGTGCGACTACGGCACCAGGACAGGGTCAGGGGAGCTTGGTTTTTTTCTCCACGCCAGTGGGGCATGATCAGGGATGCATGCACTGTCCTGGCACCATTTGAGGAGGCCACGAGGATGGTGAGCAGTGACAGTGCATGCATCAGTGACACTGTACCTCTTGTCCACCTGTTGGAGCACACGCTGCGTGGAATAATGGACAGGGCACTTGAGGCAGAACAGAGGCAGGAAGAGGAGGACTTCCTTGCCTCTCAAGGCCCCCTTTACCCAGACAGTGTTCCTTCTGTCCCACCCATCGCACAGGAAGAGGAGGAGGAGGAGGAGGATTGTGTCAGCATGGAGGTGGAGGCTGGCACTCAGCATCATCAGCAGCAGTCTTTTAGGGATGATTTACAGTCCCAAGAAACCAGTGGACTTGTACGTGGCTGGGAGGAGGTGGCTGCGGATCATGTCGTCCTTAGTGACCCAGAGGACTCCGGAGCGAATGCCTCAGCAAACCTACGCTGCATGGCCTCCCTGATCCTGCAAAGTCTGCGGAAGGATCCTCGTATTCTTCGGATCAAGGAGAGGGACCATTACTGGCTGGCCACTCTCCTTGATCCACGGTACAAGGGTAAGGTTGCGGACCTTATGTTACCGTCGCAGAGGGAGCAGAGGATGAGACAACTCCGGGAGGCCTTGCAGAAAGGTCTGTGCAATGCGTTCCCAGAGACTGGGAGGTTACAAACTCCTGGTCCTGGACAACGAGTTGCTGAGGCTTCGGCCAGTCAAAGAAGGAGCGGTGGGGAAGGTGGCCGTCTGACCGATG
The DNA here is from genome assembly GCA_029206835.1 of Rana muscosa. Lineage (NCBI taxonomy): Eukaryota > Metazoa > Chordata > Amphibia > Anura > Ranidae > Rana > Rana muscosa. The sequence goes on along the minus strand of CM055118.1, from coordinate 431,238,826 downwards.
CGTTCAGACAATTCTTTAGTCCGCAGCCCCAAAGTATGATCGGTTCCAGCAACCATCGCCAGCGTCTGATAAACATGGTGCAGGAATATCTAGGGGCAAGGTCAGACTTGGACACCTTCCCCACCGAAAATCCTCTGGCTTAATGGGTCTTGAGGATGGATCACTGGCCAGAGCTTGCACAGTATGCAATTGAGCTACTGGCCTGTCCTGCATCCAGCGTTCTTTCGGAACGCACATTCAGTGCTGCTGGAGGATTTGTCACGGATCACAGGGTGCGCCTGTCCACCGACTCGGTTGATCGACTGACTTTCATCAAGATGAACCAGTCTTGGATCACCACCAGCTACCACACACCTGATGCTGATATAACAGACTAATTGATTTTAACATGTCACATCCCTTCAAGACTGATGCTGATGCTGAGTGCCTGTGCTGTTATGTTGACTGGCTATCCTCCTCCTCCGAGTCCTCAATGATACGATTGATGATGATAGCTTGGAAGATCATTTTTGTTTATGGGTGCCGCCACCAGTGGCTAAGGCCCAATTTTTCAGCCCCTGTTTTACAGGGGCGTGTAATTACATTTTTTTTAGCAATAATTTGCCATAGGGCTCATTGCTGTGCTCCAAGTACAGTATCTGTGAGGGGTTGGAGTGTTGTGGCACCAGTGCCTAAGGCCCAATTTTTCAGCCCCTGTTTAACAGGGGCGTGTCATTACAATTTTTGAAGCAATACTTTGCAACAGGGCTCATTGCTGTGCTCCAAGTACAGTATCTGTGAGGGGTTGTAGTGTTGTGCCACCAGTGCCTAAGGCCCAATTTTTCAGCCCCTGTTCAACAGGGGCATGTAATTACAATTCTTGATCTAATAATTCACAGCAGGGCCCATTGCTGCACCCACCAAGAGTAACTCTGAGGGCTTACAGTGTTGTGGCAACGCCACCACCACCACCACCACGAAAGGCCCAATTTTTCAGCCCCTGTTCAAAAGGGGCATGTAATTACAATTCTTGATCTAATAATTCACAGCAGGGCCCATTCCTGCACCCACCAAGAGTAACTCTGAGGGCTTACAGTGTTGTGGCAACGCCACCACCACCACCACCACCACGAAAGGCCCAATTTTTCAGCCCCTGTTCAACAGGGGCATGCAATTACAATTCTTGATCTAATAATTCACAGCAGGGCCCATTGCTGCACCCACCAAGAGTAACTGTCAGGGCTTACAGTGTTGTGGCACCAGCACCACCATCAAAGGCCCAATTTTTACTACCACTGTTCAACAATTATATGTAATTAAAATTCCTGATATAATAGTTGACAGCAGGGCGTTCCAGCACCAACCAAGAGTAACTGTGAGTGCTTACAGTGTTGTGCCAACACCAACAACTAAGGGGCCTATTTCTGCAGAGTATATACGGCAGGTCCCTACTTTCAAACATCCAACTTACAAACGACTCCTACTTGCAAACGCAAGAAGACAACAGGAAGTGAGAGGAAATCTACCCCTTGGAAGGAAAATTCTCTCCTGTAAGAATTAATATGGGAGAAAGGTGTCTCCTCTGTACTGATGCTTTATCAGCAATCCTTGTTTCAAGAAAAACACCACATTTCAAAAACAGTTGTCATTGGGACGGAAAGTGAGGTGAAATGTTCTGAACAGGGGCACAGACAGGAAAACAAATGTTACAGGGGTGATAACCCTTACCTATGTTTTCCAAAAAGTTTAAAAATAGATTTTTGGGCTGGAGCTACACTTAAACAATGTACCTGTTCAAAATTACAAACAGATTCTACATAAGAACAAACCTACAGTCCCTGTCTTGTATGCACCGCCTGTATACGGCTGTTCAGAGTATATAGGGCCTTTTTTATTTTATGTGCGGGGTTCCCCTTAATATCCATACAAGACCCAAAGGGGCTGGTAATGGGCTGGGGTAGGGGGGGGGGGTCATGGGGTAGCCATGCCATTTTTCTTAAAGATTTTCATCCATATTACCGGGACCAGACATTACATTAAAGCCGCAAGCAGTTTTAAATGGCTTTTTTTTCCTTTAGAAGTGTCATTTTGTGCAGGGACAGTTCTAAACACGGGAAACACGTGGCACTTCACAGGCATACTTTAGACACCCCCCAGGTACGATATTTAAAGGAATATTTGACTTTTTTTTTTTCACTTTATGCATCATTAAAATGACTGCTCCCGAAAAACGGCCGTTTTTAAAACTTCTTTTTGCATTGATACATGTCCCCTGGTGCAGAACCCGGGTTCCCAAACCCTTTTTAGGACAATAACATGCATAATAGTTGTTATAATTAGCACTTTAGAATTCGAACGTTCGCATCCATTGTATTTAATAGGGTTCTAATGTTCGTACGAACTTTCGGTCCGTTCGCGGGTTCTGGTGCGAACCGAACCCGGGGGTGTTCGGCTCATCACTAACGGAAACCCTGGATACCCTATTTTTGTATGTTTTGTTTGGGATATGTTGTCTAAGATCTAAAGTTTGAAAGCGCTTCCTCAGACTCTGAGCAAACAAATTGCTGATCTGTGCCGGAGCATTCTTAGAGTATTCTAGAGCAATTCCCTCTGTTTTTTTTTCTCTTTCGTGTTTGTTGTACAAGAACTAAAGTTAGATTGCTTTTTCTCAGACTCGGAGCAAACAAGTTGCAGACCTATGCTACTCTGACTCTTGACAGGATCTAACAGGAACTTTCCATGACCACGCCCATTGAATGAGGGTTCTTTTTCATACAACACCGTGGACCATCCTCTACAATTAATCTCTTGCTCTGTTACTGAACATTTTTGAAACCCTGGAGGCCCCATGGTTCCCCTTCTTATTTGCAGGAGTAGACTCAAGGTGAAACCCCAGACACCCCATGGTTTATTTTTGGATCTTGTCTCGGTTTTGTTGTACAAGAATTAAAGTTTGAAAACTTTTCTCAGACACTGAACAAACAAGTTGCAGATATGTGCCAAAATATTCTTGTAATATTCTAGAATTTTCTTAAGAACATAGACTCCATATATAATATACTAGCTCTCTAAAAACTATGGAGCGGTATCTTTGCAGGGAAGGAGTAAAGAAGAGAAAAAAAGGGAAAACAATTATTTTATTTTTTTTAAGATAAACATTTTTACAATTTAACAGATATGTCCTTCTCAGTTTCCTATTGTAATTGGTTTTAAATCGCATGCGAAGTTATTTTTCTCCTGTTTTCTAGGATGCCTGCTACATCCGTCGTCGCTGGTTTGACCGCCATCCTGCTGTCACGGTTAGTGCCACTGTCCTCTATTTTAGAGGGGCGGTGCCTGGCTAGGGTTGCAGGATTAGGACGAAATTGTCCTCTTGACAATTATGTGATGTTTAGTGACAAGTTATACCTTGTCCCTATGACACTCTTTTTTGTGTCATTCTATTTGATTTCCGTTGCTATTTTAGCAAAATATGTTTTCTCATTTAAAATTGGAAGTCTTCACAAATAGGGATGAGCCGAACACCCCCGGGTTCGGTTCGCACCAGAACCTTCGAACGGACCGAAAGTTCGCGCGAATTTTCGAACCCTATTCGTTATAATGGACGCGAACGTTCGAAATCAAAATTGCTAATTACAACGGCCAATATGCATGTTAATGTTATAAAACAGGTTTGGGGACCCGGGTCCTGCCCCAGGGGACATATATCAATGCAAAAAGAAATTTTAAAAACTAAAGTTTTTTCGGGAGCAGTCATTTTAATGATGCATAAAGTGAAAAAAAAAAAAGTGAAATTTTCCTTTAAATACGGTACCTGGGGGGTGTCTAAAGTATGCCTGTGAAGTGGCATGTGTTTCCCGTGTTTAGAACTGTCCTTGCACAAAATGACATTTGTAAAGGAAAAAAAGAAGCCATTTAAAACCACTTGCGGCTTTAATGTCATGTCTTGTCCTGGCCGCCATATGGCTGAAAATCCTTGAGAAAAATGGCATGGCTACCCCATCACCCCCCCCCCCACCCCAGCCCCTTTGGGTCTTGTATGGATACTAAGGGGGACCCCGCACCCAAAATAAAACCCTATACCTACAACCCTATATACTCTGAACAGCAGTATATAGGTGGTGCAAACAAGACATGGACTGTAGGTTTGTTCTTAAGTAGAATCTGAACAGGTACATTATGAAGTGTAGCTACATCCCAAAAAAATCAATTTTTAAGCTTTTTGGAGAACATAGGGAGGGGTTATCACCCCTGTAACATTTGCTGTCTTTGCACATCTGTTCAGAACATGTCACCTCACTTTCCGTCCCAATGACAAATGTTTTTGGAAAAGTGGGGTTTTAATTGAAACAAGGATTGGTGATAAAGCATCAGTAGAGAGGAGATACCTTTTTCCCAAATTAAATCTAACAGGATAGAATTTTCCTTCCTAGGGGTAGATTTCCTCTCACTTCCTGTTTTCTCTTGCCGTTTGCAAGTAGGAGTCGTTTGTAAGTTGGATGTTTGAAAGTAGGGGCCTGCCGTATATACTCTGCAGAAATTTGCCCTATTAGATATTGGTGTAGCCACAAGACTGGTGGGCACAGGAATGGGCCCTGCTGTGAGTTAATAGATCAAGATTTGTACTTGCATGCACCTGTTGAACCGGGCAGAAAAATTGGGCCTTTGGTGGTGGTGGTGGTGGTGGTGGACGGTGTTGCCACAAGACTGTAAGCCCTCACAGTTACTCTTGGTGGGTGCAGGAATGGGCCCTGCTGTGAGTTATTAGATCAAGATTTGTAATTGCATGCACCTGTTGAACAGGGCAGAAAAATTGGGCCTTTGGTGGTGGTGGTGGTGGTGGACGGTGTTGCCACAAGACTGTAGGCCCTCATAGTTACTCTTGGTGGGCGCAGGAATGGGCCCTGCTGTGAACTATTAGATCAAGATTTGTAATTACACGCCCCTGTTAAACAGGGGCTGAAAAATTGTGCCTTAGGCATTGGTGCTGGTGCCACAACACTGCAACCCCTCACAGATACTGTACTTGGAGCACAGCAGTCACACCTGTTGCGAAGCATCTTTTTAAAAAATTGTAATTACACGCCCCTGTTATACAGGGGCTGAAAAATTGTGCCTTAGGCACTGGTGCTGGTGCCACAACACTGCAACCCCTCACAGATACTGTACTCTGAGCACAGCAATGAGACCTGTTGCAAAGCATTGCCTAAAAATTGTAATTACACGCCCCAACAGGGGCTGAAAAATTGTGCCTTAGGCACTGGTGCTGGTGCCACAACACTGCAACCCCTCACAGATACTGTACTCTGAGCACAGCAGTCACACCTGTTGCGAAGCATCTTTTTAAAAAATTGTAATTACACGCCCCTGTTATACAGGGGCTGAAAAATTGTGCCTTAGGCACTGGTGCTGGTGCCACAACACTGCAACCCCTCACAGATACTGTACTCTGAGCACAGCAATGAGACCTGTTGCAAAGCATTGCCTAAAAATTGTAATTACACGCCCCAACAGGGGCTGAAAAATTGTGCCTTAGGCACTGGTGCTGGTGCCACAACACTGCAACCCCTCACAGATACTGTACTCTGAGCACAGCAGTCACACCTGTTGCGAAGCATCTTTTTAAAAAATTGTAATTACACGCCCCTGTTATACAGGGGCTGAAAAATTGTGCCTTAGGCACTGGTGTGGTGGCATGGATCATTGAGGAGGAGGAAGAGGATAGTCAGTGAACATAACAGGACAGTCACTCAGCATCAGCATAGGCAGTCTTGAAGGGATGTGACATTATAAATTATTCCGTTATATCCGCTTCAGGTGTCTGGTAGCTGGTGGTGATCCAAGACTGATTCATTTTTATGAAGGTCAGTCGATCAACCGAGTCGGTGGACAGGCGCACCCTATGATCGGTGACAAATCCTCCAGCAGCACTGAATGTGCGTTCGGAAAGAACGCTGGATGCAGGACAGGCCAGTAGCTCAATTGCATACTGTGCAAGCTCTGGCCAGTGATCCATCCTCAGGACCCAGTAAGCCAGAGGATTTTCGGTGGGAAAGGTGTCCAAGTCTGACCTTGCCCCTAGGTATTCCTGCACCATGTATATCAGACGCTGGCGATGGTTGCTGGAACCGATCATACCTTGGGGCTGCGGACTAAAAAATTGTCTGAACGCATCGGTCAGACGTCCACCTTCCCCACCGCTCCTTCTGCTACTGACCGAAGCCTCAGCAACTCGTCGTCCAGGACCAGGAGTTTGTAACCTCCCAGTTTCTGGGAACGCGTTGCACAGACCTTTCTGCAAGGCCTCCCTGAGATGTCTCATCCTCTGCTCCCTCTGCGACGGCAAGATAAGGTCCGCAACCTTACCCTTGTACCGTGGATCAAGGAGAGTGGCCAGCCAGTAATGGTCACTCTCCTTGATCCGAAGAACACGAGGATCCTTCCGCAGGCTTTGCAGGATCAGGGAGGCCATGCAGCGTAGGTTAGCTGAGGCATTCGGTCCGGAGTCTTCTGGGTCACTGAGGATGACATGATCGCCAGCCACCTCCTCCCAGCCACGTACAAGTCCACTGGTTTGTTGGGACTGTACATCATCCCTAAAAGACTGCTGCTGCTGATGCTGAGTGCCAGGCTCCACCTCCATGCTCACACAATCCTCCTCCTCCTCCTCCTCCTCTTCCTGTGTGATGGGTGGGACAGAAGGAACATTGTCTGGATAAAGGGGGCCTTGAGAGACAAGGAAGTCCTCCTCTTCCTGCCTCTGTTCTGCCTCAAGTGCCCTGTCCATTATCCCACGCAGCGTATGCTCCAACAGGTGGACAAGAGGTACAGTGTCACTGATGCATGCACTGTCACTGCTCACCATCCTCGTGGCCTCCTCAAATGGTGAGAGGACAGTGCATGCATCCCTGATCATGCTCCACTGGCGTGGGGAAAAAAAGCCAAGCTCCCCTGACCCTGTCCTGGTGCCGTAGTCGCAAAGGTACTCATTGATGGCCCTCTGCTGCGTGTGCAGTCGCTGCAGCATGGCCAACGTTGAGTTCCACCTGGTGGGCATGTCACATATTAGGCGGTTCTTGGGCAGGTTCAGCTCCTTTTGCAGCTCAGTCAGCCGAGCACTGGCATTATAAGATCGGCGGAAATGCACACAGACTTTCCTGGCCTGCCTCAGGACATCCTGTAAGCCTGGGAACCTGCCCAAGAACCGCTGCACCACCAGGTTGAGGACGTGAGCCATACAGGGCACATGGGTGAGCTGCCCCTGTCGCAGGGCGGAGAGGAGGTTGGTGCCATTATCAGAAACGACCATTCCTGGCTTAAGCTGGCGTGGCGTCAACCACCTCTCGGCCTGCCCCTGCAGAGCTGCCAGAACCTCCGGCCCAGTGTGGCTCCTGTCCCCCAAACACACCAGGGCAAGCACGGCATGGCATCTTTTTGCCTGCGTACTCGCGTAGCCCCTTGTACGCCTACGGAGCACCGCTGGTTCCGAGGACAGAGCACTCGAAGAGGACATGGAGGAAGAAGAAGAGGAGGGGGTGGAGGAGAGAGGTGTGTCACAACCAGTAGTAGCATTTTGGAGGCGTGGTGGCGGAACAACCTCCAACACTACTGCACCTTGTCCTGCATCCCTCCCAGCTACCAATAGAGTGACCCAATGGGCCGTGAAAGAAAGATAACGTCCCTGTCCATGCCTGCTGGACCATGAGTCAGCGGTAATATGCACCTTACCGCTGACCGCCCTGTCCAGCGAGGCATGGACATTGCCTTCCACATGCCAGTAGAGAGACGGAATTGCCTTCCGTGAGAAAAAGTGGCGTTTGGGAACCTGCCACTGAGGAACCGCACATTGAACAAACTCACGGAAGGGGGGCCGAGTCTATCAACTGAAAAGGCAGCAGTTGAAGTGCTAGCAATTTAGCCAAGCTAGCATTCAACCGCTGGGCATGTGGATGGCTGGGAGTATACTTCTTTCGACGGTCCAGCAGCTGGGGCAGGGAAATTTGCCTGCTACAATCGGACGTCGGTGTACTGCAAGTACTTGGTTGTGACACACCTAATTCTACACCTTCAGTCCTCTCAGAGCAGCTTTCAGAGAGGACTGAAGATATAGTGGGGATGGAGATCCCAGCTGATGAGGAGCAAGGAGAGGTCCGCTTTGTTCTTTGGTGTGGGTCTTTTATGTGTGCTTGCCAACGAGCTGCATGGCAGGTCGACATATGTCTGCTCATGCTTGTGGTGCCCAAGCGGCTGATGTTTTGGCCACGCGAGATACGCTTGAGACAAATATTGCAAATAGCAGTGGTGCGATCTGATGCACTCGTCTCAAAAAAGGCCCACACCAAAGAACTTTTGTGATAACGTGCAGAGGCAGCGCCCTGCACAGGCGGAGCTCTGCGGTGTGGTACAGTTGCTGTGCTGGCCTCTAGCTGGCCTCCAGGGGGCATCCTGCCTCGTTGGACATGTGACGCTGCATCCTCCTCCTCCTCCTCCTCTCTCCCTTCAGGCACCCACGTGGAGTCAGTGACCTCATCATCCCCTCCCTCTTCACCACTAGAGCAAACCTGGCAGTAAGCTGCAGCTGGTGGAACACTACTGCCAGATTGCTGTCCTTCAGCATCCCCTTTCTCTGCGCGCACACTACTGACTTCCTCAAGCTGGGTATCATCATCCGAGCCTTCGAATCGTTGGGCATCCTCCTGGAGCATGTACCCAACACTGTGCTCAAACAGTTCGGGGGACTCCTCAGGAGGACATGGTGGGTCTAGGGAAGGGGTGGCTGATGATGCCATTGAGTACGCGTTGGCAGCTGCTCTGCCAGTACCCTGAGCCTGGGTGAGAGAGGATGAGGAGGATGAGGAGGGCTTGGTCATCCATTCTACCAAGCCTTCGGCATGATGCGGCTCCACATGTCCAGCTGCCGAAAACAAAGACAAGCGTGTCCCATGGCCACGTGCTGATGACGATGCACGACCACGTCCACGGCCAGCACTGTTGTCTCTAGAAACAGAGCCTGCCTGCCCTGTGTTCTTGCCTCGGCACGCTCTGCCTCTCCTTGGCGGTCTTCCAGCCATTGTAGTCGGTAGTGTATATAGTATAAAAAATAGAACTCCTATGTGTGCTCACAACACACTGTAGGTCCTATGGGTGCTGACACTAACACACTATAGGTACTATGTGTGCTGCTGACAAGAAAATATAGGAGCTCTGTTTGCTGCCACTAACACACTAGAAGTCCTATGGGTGCTGCTGAGAAGAAAATATAGGAGCTCTGTTTGCTGCCACTAACACACTAGAAGTCCTATGGGTGCTGCTGAGAAGAAAATATAGGAGCTCTGTTTGCTGCCACTAACACACTAGAAGTCCTATGGGTGCTGCTGAGAAGAAAATATAGGAGCTCTGTTTGCTGCCACTAACACACTAGAAGTCCTATGGGTGCTGCTGAGAAGAAAATATAGGAGCTCTGTGTGATGCCACTAACACACTAGAATTCCTATGGGTGCTGCTGAGAAGAAAATATAGGAGCTCTGTTTGCTGCCACTAACACACTAGAAGTCCTATGGGTGCTGCTGACAAGAAAATATAGGAGCTCTGTTTGCTGCCACTAACACACTAGAAGTCCTATGGGTGCTGCTGAGAAGAAAATATAGGAGCTCTGTTTGCTGCCACTAACACACTAGAAGTCCTATGGGTGCTGCTGAGAAGAAAATATAGGAGCTCTGTTTGCTGCCACTAACACACTAGAAGTCCTATGGGTGCTGCTGAGAAGAAAATATAGGAGCTCTGTGTGATGCCACTAACACACTAGAAGTCCTATGGGTGCTGCTGAGAAGAAAATATAGGAGCTCTGTTTGCTGCCACTAACACACTAGAAGTCCTATGGGTGCTGCTGAGAAGAAAATATAGGAGCTCTGTGTGATGCCACTAACACACTAGAATTCCTATGGGTGCTGCTGAGAAGAAAATATAGGAGCTCTGTTTGCTGCCACTAACACACTAGAAGTCCTATGGGTGCTGCTGACAAGAAAATATAGGAGCTCTGTTTGCTGCCACTAACACACTAGAAGTCCTATGGGTGCTGCTGAGAAGAAAATATAGGAGCTCTGTTTGCTGCCACTAACACACTAGAAGTCCTATGGGTGCTGCTGAGAAGAAAATATAGGAGCTCTGTTTGCTGCCACTAACACACTAGAAGTCCTATGGGTGCTGCTGAGAAGAAAATATAGGAGCTCTGTTTGCTGCCACTAACACACTAGAAGTCCTATGGGTGCTGCTGAGAAGAAAATATAGGAGCTCTGTGTGATGCCACTAACACACTAGAAGTCCTATGGGTGCTGCTGAGAAGAAAATATAGGAGCTCTGTTTGCTGCCACTAACACACTAGAAGTCCTATGGGTGCTGCTGAGAAGAAAATATAGGAGCTCTGTTTGCTGCCACTAACACACTAGAAGTCCTATGGGTGCTGCTGAGAAGAAAATATAGGAGCTCTGTTTGCTGCCACTAACACACTAGAAGTCCTATGGGTGCTGTTGGGGTGCAATGCTGTGCTAACAGCACTGCGGTTGGTACTACTGCAATACTGTACTAACAGTAAGCACGCACCAGACTAATCCCCAGCAGCAGCTAATAACACACTAACTGTGCAATCAGCAGCAATGAACGATCAATGACTTAGGTAGCAATGGTTTAGCAAAGAAATAGCCAATGGTTTAGCAAAGAAGAGCAAATCTTTCAGTATCAAGCAAAGACTGAATCAGCAGACTAATCTCTCCTAAAGCCGGAACTCATGTGACCGGGGCCGATGGCGTGGCGGCCTTTTAAATGGTGGGGCGTGTACTAAAGCCCCTGAGCTGTAATTGGCTACAGGCGTCCTGCCTGTAGCCAATTATTGCTCTCCGAGTTTCGGGCGCTGTGATTGGCCAAGCATGCGGGGTCACAGTGCATGCTTGGCCAATCATCAGCCAGCAATGCACTGCGCCGGCCGCGCCGGCCGCAATGCATTGCGGGGCCGCTCGCATCACACGAATGTGATGCGAACGGCCCAAATAGTTCTGGGCTCGACGAGCGAGCGAACGCCCGATGCTCGATTCGAACATGGGTTCGAATCGAGCACCGGGCCCATCCCTATTCACAAATTTATACTAAAAATGACTTACTGGAACTGGTTTTTAGTTCAATGTATCCACAACGTTTAGACACATGGTATAGTGCTCAACATACCACACAGTTATTAGGTACTTATTACATTAAAACAAAGGGAAAAAAACCGCGCTTACTACGAAAAATAATTAATTAAATTAAATTAATAATACAATAATAAAGTCCTTACAGCAGCAATAAAAGTGGGATAAACACAAATAGAAATAAAAAAGAAAATCGCGCTAAGGAATCACAAATTATTGAATAAAGTCCAATTTGGCAGGCTGGTGTGAAAGGAACACAAAAATCCCAATTACTGAATAAACCTGGAAGAATTCATGCTTACCAGATAAGTAAGCCAATAGAACATATGGCTTTTACCCAGCCAGGGCCTTTCAATTCCCACAAGGTTGATTCGTCAGAGAATTATTGGGTATGGTCGCTTGAACTATGACTCCATATTATGTATTACATTCGACCAGATTGCACTACATAAGGAGCTTTAAGCCAAAAAAACACCCCAAACACAGAAGGTTGTGATCCACCACCTCTCATGCAATCTTCTTACCAGATAGCTAGTGTAATACAGCCTGATGTATGTAGGTGACGATCCGTAACCGAAATCCTATAGATAGCTGCAGGCTCGAATGATAAGGGGGTGAAATCAGATTCTCCCCACTGGGACCGTAAATCCACGTATGCAGTGTGATCATTTATTACCTCCTCTTGCTGATCGGATCCTCTCAGGCACGTTTGACGTCAGGACGTCAAACGTGCCTGAGAGGATCCGATCAGCAAGAGGAGGTAATAAATGATCACACTGCATACGTGGATTTACGGTCCCAGTGGGGAGAATCTGATTTCACCCCCTTATCATTCGAGCCTGCAGCTATCTATAGGATTTCGGTTACGGATCGTCACCTACATACATCAGGCTGTATTACACTAGCTATCTGGTAAGAAGATTGCATGAGAGGTGGTGGATCACAACCTTCTGTGTTTGGGGTGTTTTTTTGGCTTAAAGCTCCTTATGTAGTGCAATCTGGTCGAATGTAATACATAATATGGAGTCATAGTTCAAGCGACCATACCCAATAATTCTCTGACGAATCAACCTTGTGGGAATTGAAAGGCCCTGGCTGGGTAAAAGCCATATGTTCTATTGGCTTACTTATTACATTAAGCCTCAGATATCACACCTAGTTTTAGTGATAGGACTCAATATTGATCCATTATTGAACCCTTTTATACCTTACACACTGCAAACCCAATATATCTATCTATACCTATCTATAAAGCTCCACCTCCCTTTCACTATATATGGGTTTTAAAATAATTTCACATAATGTGCAAGGATTCAACTCCCCGCACAAACGCAAAAAAGCCTTTCAGCATTATAAGAGATTAGGGGCGGACATAATACTTATGCAGGAATCCCATTTTTCATCCTCAAACCACCCTAAATATTTTCACAAGGCCTATAACCAATCTTACTATACTACATATAAGAATAAAACCAGAGGAGTAGCAATCTTTATTTGCAACTCGGTTGTTTTTGATGTTCAGAGCATACATAGGGACTCCGAGAGTCGGTTTATTATCCTCAAAGGTATTATCAACAACCGTGCTGTGACCATAGCTTCGATATACTCCCACAATGAATCTCAGTCATCATTTTTTAACTATTTCTTTGAGACTTTAGACCGATACAACTCACCTCACATTATATTAGGCGTAGACTTTAATCTGGCCTCACATCCAGCTCTGGATAGAAGTAATATAACCCCCTCTTCCAAAGCATTCTCCAAATCTCTTAATCGCTGTATCAGCAACTTTCAACTCATAGACTCATGGAGGGCTCACAATGTTGGAGTAAAGGGTTTTACGTACTATTCACACCCTCATGATGTTTACGCCAGATTGGATTATATCTTCTGCACTCCCATATTATTAGCCAACTCCTCTAAAGCTCTTATTCACCCCTGCCCATGGTCAGATCACGATATCACCTTTTTCGAAACATCTTATATTGGAATGACACCCTCCCCCTTCAACTGGCGCCTGAATGATGCTCTATTATCAGATCCTGCAGTGAGACATACCATCTCCACACAAATAGAAAACTATTTAGTGGATAACACTAATGAAGATGCCTTGCCCTCAACTGTTTGGGTGGCTCACAAAGCAGTTTTGCGTTGCCACCTAATCAGCCTAGCGGCTAAAAAGAATAGGGAAAGAATAGCAGAGATTAGATGCCTTACGAGAGAATTAGATATTTTATACAATAGACTACAACAATCCCCTTCACAAGATATCACTAATCAAATACAAAGCAAACGCCAGACATTAGATCAGATTTTATCAGCAAATACAGAAAGGTCCCTCAGATTCTCTAAGGCGACATTTTTTCTTCATAGCAAATCTCCCTCAGCCATGTTCGCCAGGAAACTCAATCAGGACCACAACCCCCCCCCCCCCCCATGTTTATAAACTTAGAGATCAGACAGGGAACATAGTCACCCACCCTCGGGAAGTGCTGGATATCTTCTCTTCCTTCTATAAGGATCTCCTCTCGGGCCCTCAGACACAATCCAGCCAGACCTCAAAGATTTGGCTGGATGAAATACAACTTCCTATCCTCAATACCAAACAGATAGACTCTCTTAATGCTCCCTGTATGAACACAGAAATAATTAAAATCATTAAATCCCTCAAAACCTCTACAGCCCCAGGCCCAGATGGTTTTTCCTCCTCATATTATAAGAAATATGCATCCCTTTTAGCCCCCAACTTGACTAAACTCTTTAATTATGTGCTTGACGGGGGTCAATTCCCGGAAGAGATGCTCTTAGCCAATTTATCATTGCTCCCCAAACCACTTAAAGACCACTCCCTCCCACAAAACTTTCGCCCTATCTCTGTTCTTAACAATGATATCAAAATTTTTGGTAGACTACTCGCAGACAGGTTAGCTGCGGTTATTAACGATCTGGTACACATAGATCAGACCGGATTTATTCCTGGTTGCCAGATAACGGACAATATTAGATTGGTCACTAACATCATACAGGATGCTAACTTACATTCCCGCCAATTATGCCTCCTCAGTCTTGACATTCATAAGGCTTTTGATAGCGTCAATTGGGCCTACCTTAACCATTTATTACCTAAATTTGGCATATCAGATAAATTCTTACAAGGATTCAATGCACTTTACCACTCTCCCCAAACCCGTATTAGGATCTCAGGCCACAACTCTGAATTCTTCCCTCTGAGCAGGGGTACTAGACAAGGCTGCCCCCTGTCCCCACTTCTATTTGCGCTAGCTATAGAACCATTGGCCCAAAGAATAAGGAATTGTGTCAATATAAAAGGTTATTCCAAAGGGGATAACAAGTTTAAAATTAGCCTTTACGCAGACGACGCCCTAATTTATCTAACTGAACCACATACTTCTATTCCTTCCCTCCTCAAAGAATTAAAACTTTTTCACGACATCTCTGGCCTTAAAATTAATTTAAATAAATGTTCTGCTCTACCTATTAATATACCTGACCGAATCATGACCATGTTAAAAAAAAAAAAACTTCCCTTTTATGTGGTGCTCCCAGTCATTCAAATATCTTCCGGTCTTTGTCTCCTCATCCCATAATTAACTATATAAAAGTAATTATAATCCTCTCTTCACTCACATTTCTAGCCTTCTAAAAACTTGGTCCACATATCACATATCATTTTTGGGGAGAATCTGCGCCATAAAAATGACAATCCTCCCTAAGCTGCTTTATTTTTTTCGTACCCTCCCCATTAATGTTTCTAAATCTAAACTTACCTCTCTCCAAAGAGAGATCAATAAATTTATATGGGCAGATAGGAAACCTAGATGTAGCTACACTCATATGCACAGACCACAGGCTATAGGGGGGATGGGACTTCCCAACCTCTGGCTCTACTTTCTTGCAGCCAGACTTACACAACTAACCCAATGGTTTAACCCCCCCTAGACACTCCTTGGAAAATTTTTGAAGCATCTTGAATTTCCCCATTTCATCTACAAGGGATTCTTTGGTCTGAGGTTATCCCCTACAATAAACTCTCCAAATATAATATTATATTATAGTTGCTCACTTGTACCATTTATGGCTAAAGACTCGCCACATATATAACCTGGCATCCCCTGCTCCCCCTTTGGCCTCCTTTCTTGGCGATCCCAGATTAGTTTTAAACCAGGAGGGAAGTCGCCTCTCTCCTGTTGGATTGACAAAAATCTAACCACGTTAAAATCACTCCAAACGAAGTGGGAGTTTTCTCCTTTCTCCACACTGCAAGTCAGATGTGACATACCAGCCTCTGAGATCCATAACTATAACCTAATCAAGGCCTTTTATGCGAAATACTTTTCGCTCTCCACACACCCTCACAACACACTATTTGAGCAGATATGTATATCCTCATCCAGAGACAAGGGTCTCATTTCCCGTCTATATAATTACCTCAATAACTTTAATTTACCTGAAAAATCTGGACAAATGCTCAGTTGGGAATCTAATATGGATAATTCCTTTACGGCAGAAGATTGGCAGATTATGTCTGACAACTTACGTAAAAGCAACAAAGCAATCTCTTTTAGAGAGACTCCTATAAAAATATTCTACAGATGGTACCTCACCCCTGCCAAACTCCATACCCTTTACCCTTCAGTCTCCCCAAACAGTTTCAGGGGATGCCCTGAACCAGGTACCATCCTACACACCTTTTGGAGTTGCAAACACTTGAGTAGTGTGTGGCACAATGCAGTTGAGAGATTTGAAAATTCCTCCAAACAAAAAATCACCCTCACACCCTAGATTTGCTTATTATATGCCAACATCCCTAATATTCCCCTGCCATGCATAAGACTTTTCCACTCCCTATGCAGCTCTATCCAATGGATGGTTGCCTTTAATTGGAGATCCACTACTTTACTTTGGTCACAGGTGTTGGCTAGAATGGAGATGATTAGAATCTCTGAGTGGATCTTTCATACCCTTCATGATTCTATACACTTATGTGAGAATAAATGGTCTTATTGGAAAACAACCTAAGTAAGTATATCCCTGATTATGTATCCTAACCTGTAATATCTCTTCCTATTACAGACCTTGTGACTAATTTCTCCTCTTCTCACTATAATATATCGCATAAATGCATATTGTATCTAACATTCAAGCTACCATGTATGTAACATCAATAATTGGTTCCAATAGTGTGTTATACTGTTGATTACTTGTAATAACACTTTGTATGATTGTAAGTTTGAACTTCCAAATAAATCTTTTGTAAACAAAAAAAAGAAATCACGCATAAAGATTGCAAAGACAACAGCGAAACAGCGACCTTCTTTTGTATAGTGATGACGATACTCTTTAAAAAAATCACAACTATAGTCTCTCTGAACCATTACTGAATGTAATCAGAATATTGAAAACTATGTTTGAGTACTTGGCTTTAAATACATTTAAAAATATAAAACATTACAGCATAGCTGATAGCGACTTTCAGGGTAATTTGTATCACATCGAGAATCATTACGTCTGAAAATGTCAAAGAAAAATGATGCTCTGCAAATATTTATCTATATCGTGCATCAGAAATTAAATTATAATTGCATATGGCACACAAAACAGCCTAAAGAACTGTAATTTCCGCTTCATATATGGATATAATTATATTGCTTTTATTATTTATTTTATCATAATAATCCCCAATAAAAAAAATATTAAACCTACATTTGCATCTTCCTCCCCTCTGCCTTCTAGCATTCTACTTTTCAGATATTAATATTATTATATATTATATTATTATAACTCTTAATTACCATTCCTCCTCCCATACTTTCTCACAGTTTACATCACTTTTTGCCTTATAATTTTTCTCTTTTAACCACTCCCCCCCCCCCCCCCCGTACACTCTCTATGGACCAGAGCAATTTTTACATTTCTGCCATGGATCTGTTTATTCACTTCCCGACCAACTCACGTACATATACGTCGACATGTTGGCTCTCCTGCGCAAAATGGCCGACAGGCTCCTTTAAGAGCCTTAGCAGGCACACGCGCTGCACGGCAGGGGAACCCGATGCGCGGGGCCACCCACGATCGCGGGCACAAGTGACAGAACGGGGATCTGTGTGTGTGTAAACACACAAATCCCGGTTCTGTCAGAAGAGGAGAGACAGATCGTGTGTTACTATTAGTTAGGAATAAGGATGAGCTCAGGCGTGTTCGCAGCCACACGTGCAGAGCCCGCCAGGAAGTCGGCACTAATTACAGGCAGTGTGACATTTCCCGATCCGCAGCTGCATGGTGCCCACTTCTTGGCGGGCTCTGCACGTGCGGCTGCGAACACGCCTGAGCTCATCCTTAGTTAGGGACAGCGATCAGTAGTAGTAGTCGGAACCATCATCAATTCCCGGCTTGACTACGCTAACTCCCTTTACCTAGGACTACCCAAATACCAGATGGCACGTCTACAAGTCATCCAAAACACAGCGGCCAGACTGGTAACAGGGAAAAAACCCTGGGAATCAATCACACCGTCCCTGAGAAGCCTCCACTGGCTATCCGTAAAGGATCGGGTCACATTCAAGACCCTTTGCCTCACCCACAAATGTGCACAAGGAAAGGCACCTCAATATCTATGCGAGAAAATAAAACACTACACCACTACTCGCGACCTTCGATCAACCAACCAAAACCTCCTTCATATCCCCAAGACGCGCTACAAAGCCAAGGGAGAGCGAAGGTTTGCTGTCCAAGGACCAAGGCTATGGAATGCGCTACCCACGAACATCCGCAAGGAAGAAAACCATTGGGCCTTCCGGAAAAACCTAAAGACCCATCTCTTCTAAGGATCTCAACGACACTGGATGCCAAGCGCCTTGAGGCAATTTAGTTCGCAATTGCAGCGCTATACAAGTTCTCACTCACTCACTCTTCCTCTAGTCACTCCCACCCGCCCACAATTGGAACACACCCAGGGAACACATTTAACGCCTTGATCGCCCACCTAGTGTTAGTCCCTTCCCTGCCAGTATCATTTATACAGTAATCAGTGGCTATTTTTAGCTCTGATCGCTGTATAAATGTCAATGGTCCCAAAAAAGTGTCAAAAGTGTCCAATCTGTGTCCAATCTGTCCACCGCAATGTCGCAGTCCCGATAAAAATCACTGATCGCCCCCATTACTAGTAAAAATTATTTAATTATCAATGGTTAATAAAGGGGAATAAAAGAAACAGCAGGAAAATAACAGTTGAAGGGAGGAGGAAAAGAAGGAGTTAAATGGGGCTGATTAAAGTAAAACAAAGGGCTAATAAAGGGTTGAATAGAAACATTTTATGAAAAAAACGTTTGTTTTGTTTTTTTTCTTGTCAGGTTGCATTAAAGTTGTAGTAAAACGGAAAATTATATCATACTTACCAGTAATTTTCCTTTCCTGGTGCCAATCAATGGCAGCATACCTGTGATAGAGCTCCGCCTCGACTCCTCCCTCAGGACTAGTGAATAGCATAAATTAAAGGCACAGTCCCTCCAACATTCTCCGTAATATAGAATACCAAGGGTGGGAGCGTATGCTGCCATGGATAGGCACCAGGAAAGGAATATTACTGCTAAGTATGATACAATTTTCCGTTTTCCTGGTGCCTCCATGGCAGCATACCTGTGATAAATAACTAGCTGACACGTGTGGGATAATGCTTAACAATAAATGTTTAATTAGAAAATGACATAGCAGTCTTAACTGCCCTTCTTCCGAACTCAACAGTCGTGAGAGCTCCTGGATCAATATGGTAGTGTCTGAGGAACCTATGATGAAAAGACCAGGTAGCGGCCCTGCACACCGTCTCCAGCGAAACATTAGCCCTTGCTGCCCAGGAAGTTGAGACTGCCCTTGTAGAATGAGCATTCACTCGGGATGGAGGCTCCATATTTTTCACCCTGTAGGCCTTCTGGATTAGCTTTACAACCCAAGATGCCAGAGTTCTGATGGAAGCTTCTTTGCCCCTGTATTTACCGAACGGTACGACAAAGAGTCTCTCAGAGTTCCTGAAGGGGCCGGTGGCTTCTAAGTAGGCCCTGAGCACTCTGTATACATCCAGCTTGTGACAAGACTCTGAATCCGTGTCTGTAAACACTGGTAGTGCCCAGGGTTCCAACAGGTGGCTTGGAGTAGCAACCTTAGGTGTGAACCCACGAAGGGGGCGAAGTTCCACTCTGTCGGGGAAGAAGGAGATGTGGTCGTCGCCTACCCCTAAAGAGTGCAGTTCCGAGATCCTTCTGCCAGATGTAATGGCTACCAGTAAAGCCGTCTTTAGTGTCAGGTTCCATATTGCTACTTGTTCCACTGGAGCAAAGGGATGGTCAGATAGGACTTCAAGGACCAGAAACAGATCCCACTTAGGAAACGATCGTCTGACAGGTGGGCGAATCTTCAATACTCCTCTGAGGAAAGTGACTACCAAAGGATCCTCCGCCCATCTCTTATTTGTTGCGGCAGAGATTGCTGCTACCTGCACTTTGAGGGAGCTCAGACCAAGTCCCAGATCAAGTCCTGTCTGAAGGAAACCTAGAACATTGGACGTAGAGGGAAGGATTGGAACAAATCCATTTCCGGCAGCAAATGACAAGAACTTGTCCCATATTGTTGAATATATGGCATTTGTTGCGGGCTTCCTGACTTTTAGAAGGGTTGATATGACTCCTGGGGAACACCATAGGGACTCGAACCTTCGCCTCTCAACTTCCAGATTCGAAGATTCAACTTCTGAGGGTTTGGATGAACTAGACTGCCCTGCGACAGAAGTTGAGGAAAAGGAGGGATCTTGATTGGCACACCGAGGCACATGGCTAGAGGAAACCAGGGTCTCTTTTGCCAATACAGAAGTACTGCCATCACCTGGACCGACTCCCTGAGGAGCCTCAGGAGGAACTTGAATATTAATGGCCGGGGAGGAAAGGCATATGCCGTGGTTAACCTCCAGGGGCATGACAGGTCATCCACTGCCTCGGCTTGTGGATGCGGCAGCCGAAAAAATAATCTGTCCAGCTTGGCACTCTTCGGGGAGGCGAACAGGTCTACCTGAGGGGGATCCCAAATGCTGGAAATCTGATGGAAGACATGGGGGTGGAGAGCCCACTCGTTGTCCAGGAAGTTTCTTGACAACCGTGTTAAACCTGCCCGGAAGATACATCGCTCTGAGGTCCAGGGGGTTCTTCTCTGCCCAGAGCATGATTGGCTCTACCTCCTTGAGGAGCGACCTGCTGCGAGTGCCTCCCTGCTTCTGCAGATAAGCAATGGCTGCCCTGTTGTCTAGGCGTAGAAGTATTCTCTGGCCTCTGATTTGAGGTGCCAAAGAGGTCAGTGCCAAGAAGGCTGCCCTCATCTCCAAGATGTTGGATACCACTCCCTGGGTGGAACAGGACCATCTCCCCTGTATTCTGGTTTCCCCGCAATGGGCTCCCCAGCCCTGCCCACTTGCAACGGACGTAATTGTGATCCAGGGAAGGGAGCCTAGGTGACGAGGCTTGGAGAGGTTCTCTGGAACGGTCCACCAGTGAAGACTCCTACGCATTACTCCCGTCAGCAGGATCGTCTGAGACAGACGTTGTGTCTTCCACTGCACCAAGAAACCCGTCTGAAAATACCTCAAGTGCCAATGGGCCCAAGGAACCATGGGTATGCAGGAAGACATTGTGCCAATGAGGCTCAGGCATTTTGAAGCCGTCAGATACGGGCTCCGGATGACCTTGATCTTTCTCTGGATGACAATCCTTTCCTTCGGCGGTGGTAATGACACTGTCCCCTCCTGAGTGTTGAACATTGCACACAGGTAGATCATCTGCTGTGTGGGTGCTAGTTGACTCTTGTTGGAATTTATCAGCCACCCTAGCTGTTTTAGGGACTGTAGAAGAATTTCCCGGTGACATACCAACTGATCTGGATTGCTTGCTAGGAGGAGGATGTCGTCCAAGTAGTGATATATCCTCAAGCCCCTCTCCCGCAGGGGAACCAGAGCGGATATTAGTATCTTGGTGAACACCCTGGGAGAGGTGCACAGACCAAAAGGCAGGGCTTGAAACTGTAGGTGGGTCAGTCCAATCTCATACTTTTGAAATGCAGGTAGAATTAGAACGCGTAGGTACGCATCCTACAGATCGACTGAAATCATCCAATCCGATGGCTGGACTGCCTGAATAATTGTCTGCAGGGACTCCATTTTGAAGCTTTCGGAGCGGATATATCGGTTGAGCCTCTTTAGATCTATCACAGGCCTCCACCCACCTGTCCTCTTTGGGACCAGAAATAGGGTGAAGTAGAAGCCTGCGAATCGCTCTGCCAAGGGAACCAGAACAGCCGCCCCCTGAAGCTGGAGTGACGTTATGAAGTGTTTCAGAGCTTGAGCCTTCAGCGGAGAGGATGGAATCTCTGTTCTTTTGAAAGAATTCTGAGGTGGGGGGATGAGAAAATTACAAAAGTGCCCCCATTGAATTGTTGACAGAACCCAGGGGTCCTGGCAGTGGGTGGCCCAGACTGGGACGAAGAACTTTAGCCTGGCTCCAACCGGGAGTGTCTGGGCTACTCTCTCGTCAAAAAGACTGTTTCTGCTCCTGTGGAGCCGGAAGGGCCTTAATTTTCCTGTTCAAAAAGGATGCCTGAGTGCCCTTCCAAGGTCTTTTGTTGTCTCTGGGCTGCCTTGATTGCCTAAAATCACTTGGATTCGACTGGCGGAATCTAGAGGAACCGCCTCTGAATCTACGCATCCTTCTATTTTGGGGAAGCATACCCGACTTTCCTCCTGACAGTCTGGAGATAGCTTATCCATTTTGTCTCCGAATAGTGCCTTCCCATCGAATGGGATCTTGCACCAATTTTGTTTGGAGGATAGGTCAGCCATCTAGGGTTTCAGCCACAAGGCCCTCTTCGCCATTACTGAGTGCAACATGGATCTTGCTGAGCACCTAATTGTGTCAATGGCTGCTACCCCGACAAAGTCTGCCGACAATCTAAGCTCTTCCAAGGCTTTGATTATATCCTCCTTGGGGACATCCTGACGCAAAGCCGTCTCAATGTTTTCTGTCCAAGATCTGATGGCATTTGATACCGATGTGAGGGCGATAGCTGGCTCACACACTGCTCCCGCAGCTAAGTAGCTCCTCTTCAGATCCAGGTTGATTCGCCTGTCAAGAGGGTCCTTGAAGGAAGCGTAATCCTCCATTGGTAGGGTTATATTTATTACGAGTCGCACTACCGATGCGTCTACCACTGGCATGGAGTTTAGCGTCTGTGTTCCCGACTCTGGTAAGGGATATAGTTTGTTGAACCGGGCCAATGGAAGTTTTTTATCAGTCTTTGACCATTCGTTTTGAATCACTTGACTAATCTCGCCCATCAACGGGAAGAGAACCTGCTTCCTTTTGAGGAATGGGAAGTAGCTCCTAGACTCTTGGGGAGGCTCTTCTTCATCTTGCCAGGCGATTGCAGTTTTGACTGCCTGGATGAACGGCTTAACCAAGGAGAGACTGAAGCCAGAAGGTTCTGATTCCTCTTAAGAGTCCCCTGAAGAGTCTTCAGGTGGTGAATCTCTAGCTGGTCGGCCTGAGGGTGGCAGAGGTGTACTGACTGCTGAAGGACCGGGAAGATTAGGTTCTGTATCCTGAACCTGGGACAATTGCGGAACTGGTTGAGCGGAAACCAAAACCGCAAGCTCAGAGAAGGAGTCCTTCATTGTTTGTTTGAGCAGATCTACAACGTGCTGACTTTCTAGCTCGCGGTTGGACGCATAGTCCGTAAAACAGTCCTTACAGACCACTCTGTCTGGTAGCGGTGTAGCCCCACATGTCCAGCATTTCTTCTTCGTATAGGTTCTAGAAGAGGGGGATCGAACTCGTCCTCTGGATCTTGACCTCTCTGATCTATGACGATCTGAAGAGCGGGACCGGTGGCGTGAAGAATGCGACCTGCGGCCTGGACTGTCATCATCACGGTGTCTTGAGGACTTTCCGGACCTCTTGGAGTGGGTAGGGTTACAATTTAAGAAATCCGCGTTAGACTGGCGAGCGCACTTTTTTTTTTTTATACTCAAATACAGTTGATCTCATACCTAATAGAAGTGTGAGGATCTTTGTTGCAATATGAATGACTCATTACGGAGTTGGGCACAAGGATCAGCTGCGGAAATATAGTAAGAAAGGGAAAGGAACTATGAAGTTTTTGTCACCTTTTTAAAAAAAAAAATGTTTAAACATAAAAAAAAAAATTATCAGCATTTTTTTTATTTTTTTGGGAGAAAAAATAAGGTACCTACCACAGAGCAGCGTCAGAGAAACCTAGCAGGGCACAGCTGAGGAGACTCTGACAGCTAACCCTGATTCTGAACTTAAATAGCCTCAAAGTGGGTGGGCTAATCCCATAACCACCATTGGGAATTGATTCTGGAAAAAAAGGGCAAATCTGGCCCTTTTTCCAGAATCCAAGATGGCCTCCGTTGAGCCGAGCGACCGCGCATGTGCAGTAGAGCCGGGGTCACACAGTACAGAGAGCCGAGATACTATGGCTCAGCATCTC
The DNA here is from genome assembly GCA_029206835.1 of Rana muscosa. Taxonomy (NCBI): domain Eukaryota; kingdom Metazoa; phylum Chordata; class Amphibia; order Anura; family Ranidae; genus Rana; species Rana muscosa. The sequence continues at coordinate 431,215,106 of CM055118.1, read as the reverse complement.
GCTCCCGAATCGCGCATGCGCAATACGGTGGCGGGGACGCCGACCTGTGACACTCTTTTACCGGACGGGATGTACAGGGCACCTGCAGCCCCCCGCCGAACTCGGAAGTGAGCACAAGAAATGTCAGGACATAGAAAGGCACCTGCCCTCCCAAGCTGCCCAGACTTATAGGGGAACAGAAAACGAAGTGTGGCACACAAACCCCTTTTTTCACCTGCCGTCCTCCACCTGCAGTGGGGCACACCTGCTACTTGCCCGGTATCCCCCTCCCTGTGTATAGAGGGGAACGAGCAGTGTTATTGTTTGGGTCTTGTAGCAATTACCTCTCTCGAGTGGATCCTCTCTCTCCGTTGTCTAGGTAGAAGTTCCTCAGAAGAAGGCCAATGTCCACACAGGAGTAAAACCCAAGCAGCAAGGTTTTATTCTTTTATCATTGCAGTGAACTTGAATAGGGAGTAGGAAGATGAGAGAAGTAAGGGGAAAAAGGTTCAGGCACGCAACACCTAGAGCACAGTGTTAATCTTTCGTCGCCACTCAAGCCTGAGTGGGTATTGCTCACCCAGATAGTCCCTTTGAGAGCGGTCCTAGCAGCCGGGATGGGGCATGGATAATAAAGACAGTGAATCCCTCTTTAGGCGAGTTTCCAGGCCCTTCCCGAAGACAGCAGTACCGTCGCTAATCTCCTCTGGGACTGATCCTCCCCTGGTCTCCTTTCCTAAAAGTGGACTCCCTACAGATGGGCAGCCTAGGATCCTTCTTTGAGGTGTAGGCCCCTGCATGGGCGTCCGCTCCATAGGGCAAGGGGGGTCAATTCCCCCCTGGACGTCAGAGTGAAGACACACTTGCCCCCTGTGTTGCAATGGCCTCCACGGAAGCCGTGGACTTTTTTTTTCTAAGTCTGCAGACTGCTGCTGGCCTGGGGGCTGGGGCTGCTCTCAGTCTTTTCCGACTATCCGTCCCTCCCTCCTCATCCCCGGTCCGAGCATCGGATTGGCTCTGCCGCTCGGGCCTCTGCTTAACATCACCGTGACCCTGACCCAGCTGTTCCATGATTGGCTGCTGCCTCAGCCTGCCTGTGTAAGTGTGCCTATGCCGATCCAGCCAGCGCGGCTCCTCCCACAGGTGCGTGGCGTGCAGTGGCCGAGACAAGAGACTGAATACGCTGCCAGTGCCTGCTCTATCACTGAAGAACTACAGGTAACAGCAGTGCCTGTGCCATGAGACCACTGTGTACATCTTTTTGTATTGCAATGTATTGCAATACATCTGTGGTGTGGGCGGCCATATTTTGATCTTGATGAAAACAACCTATACATACAGTATAGGCTGTTTTCATCAAGATCAAAATATGGCCACAACAGATGTATTGCAATACATTGCAATATAGAAAGATGTACATTCTCTAGGCTATATTTATATTGGCATTAAGTAAAGCGGAATTATCCTCAAGAATGATGCCCCCCCCTGAAAAAAGTTCAGCGGACGCCCTTCGGCCCCTGCCAGCGGAGCTGGGCCTACCATGCAGCAACGCAGCCTCGGGATGAAGGTGCCTGAGGCCCAAACACACTCGCGCACCTCGTGCCATACGGGCCACGAGGCACACCTTCAGGACCAATGGTCCCCTGGAACACACTTTTTTTACTTGTACCTACAGGAAAGCCTATAACAGTGATGGCGAACTTTTTTAAACCCGAGTGCCCAAACTGCAACACAAAACCAACTTACCGTATATACTCGAGTATAAGCCGAGTTTTTCGCACATTTTTTTGTGCTGAAAATGCCTCCCTCGGCTTATACTCGAGTCACCTTTTTGCGCCTGATCTCTCGGACTTTGGAGCCCCGGTACCAGCAGGCCATAGGTCCCCTGGCCCCACTCTTCCTCTACAAGTGTGCAAAGTTTGTTGTCCGGGGGACCTACGGCCGGGGAGCACCGATTTTTTTCAAACCCGGCCACCCCTTCCATAGACTCCCATGTTAAACGTCAGTCTAGTCATGGGCACAGTGAGGCATGGGCACAGTGAGGCATGGACACAGTGAGGCATGCACATGGACACAGTGAGGCAAAGTGAGGCACAGTGAGGCATGCAGATGGACACCCTAGGCTTATACTCGAGTCAATACGTTTTTCCATTTTTTTGTGGTAAAATTCGGTGCCTCGGCTTATATTCGGGTCGGCTTATACTCGAGTATATACAGTATTTATTTCAAAGTGCCAACACAGAATTAAACCCGCCAGCGTCTCTGTACAGGCGATGGGACTGATCATCCCTCTGAATGAGCCCTTATGCCGCGTACACACGATCGGAATTTCCGACAACCAAACCGTGTTTTTTTTTCCCAACGGATGTTGGCTCAAACTTGTCTTGCACACACACGGTTGAACAAATGTTGCTCGGAAATTCAAATGGTCAAGAACGCGGAGACGTACAACACTACGACGAGCCGAGAAAATGAAGTACAATGATTCCGAGCATGCGTTGAATTGAATCTGAGCATGCGCAACACTTTTGTGCGTTGGAAATGGCTACAAGCGGTCGGAAATTATGACAAGAAATTTTCTTGGCGGAAAAATTGAGAACCTGCTCTCAAACATTTGTTGTCGGAAATTAGGACAGCAAATGTCCGATGGAGCCTATCCGACCAAAAGCTCACATCGAACGTTTGTTGTCGGAAATTCCGATCGTGTGTACGCGCCATAAGGGACCAAAAATGTACGATTCTGCCAGATTCGCTCAGAATGCAGGGTTCAGGAATGCGTTGTGCTCAGAATACACTGTGCAACATACACTGACCATTACACTCACCTACCTGACCATTACACTCACCTACCTGACCATTACACTCACCTACCTGACACATGCCACATGCTTTTCTCAAATGCTCGCATGTGTAGCGCACCCACCCCTCTTTTACCTGCCTTGTTCGGCTCCTTGCAGGAATAGAGGGGCACACCGCACCACAAGCCCGTACCCTTCTGCATGGGTGTCCGCTGAACTTTTTTCAGGGGGGGCATCATTTTAAGGTCATCCATGCTCGGTCCCTTTTTGACAATGTCATGAAGGGGAGGGGCTTAGTCATTATGACATAAAGCGCAGGCATGCAAAGGTTTGAGAAACCTGATGCAAAAGCTTAATAGAAGCATCCATTGTCTGATTAGCAATTAAAAATTTTTTTAAACCCCCCCTCTAGCGGCCGAATAGCACCACTAAAACGATGGTAAAGCGCCGCTAAAACTAGCGGCGCTTTACCGATAACGTGGCCTGCTGGCAGTGTGAAATAGCTCTTGAGAATAATTCCGTTTCACTCCATGTCCATATAAATATAGTGTGTCTCCAGTGGGGGGCAATTGACCCCCCTTGCCCTATGGAGCGGACGCCCATGCCCTCCTGTGTGAAGAGGTTGAGCGGTGTTGTTGATGGGTCCTCCACAGTCAGACAGCCAGAGAATGTTTCTCACCTCTATATTAAATAAAGACAAGTCCTTGTATCCCCACAGTAACTTGAATGTCCACACCAGCTGCAACTCCAACGTAGAGTTTATTCTCTTGTAAAACACAGTCTCTGACAGAAAAGGTTGGAGGGAGAACAGGACAGCTTAAGATGTGGATGAGGTCCAGGCACAAACGTAACCCAATTCACTGCTCCGATTCTCAAGCAGACTCAGCCCATTCGGATAGTCTCCCTAGTGTTTGTCGTGATATATGTAGAGGGACAGCACAAACCATTACTGTACATAAGCCATGTTTACTGAAAGAACCAGCAGGAAACAGGAAACACAACACAGGAAGAAGTACAACAGAGATGCACCATAGAGTTGCATTTAAAGAAACATGTCATCCATAACATCTCCCCCTTTTAGTGTTAATAAGTGAACATTGTGAAATTTAAAAGAGACAAAGCAATAACACATTCTACAGGTTAAGTCTCATAGGTGGTTTTGAACATCTACCACTACGGGTGAAGACTGGCCCTTGTACAAGGATTCCTTTAGCCCTTTCTGAAGTTACTGGGCTCCTCTCATCACGTACTGGCATGCTCTGCGCTTGACAGCTGTCGGGTATACTTGGTTGCCCAGAACTGTCATTGCCGTTGGTATGAGGCATTCCCTCTGTACATGCCTCACTGTCAAATGGGTGAGTCTGATCTATCAATGGGATACTGAGAATCAGGCTGCTCTGCCACTCTCAAATCCACTCGATTGGGGCGATAGAGAGTTCCTTCAACGTCCACAAGATAGGAGCGTGGTGCAACCTTTTGCAGACAAGTACCTAGTCTCCAACGGCCTGTTCGATCTCCAGGTAATGGTTTTATACGGATTCGTTCTCCAATATTTAATTCTGGCAAATCTCTGGCCGATGTGTCATATCGTGCTTTTGACACTTGTCTCTTAATCCTTATCTTTTCTGGAACACCTTGTATAACAGAGGGTTCAAGCAGCCTATTTGATACTGGTAAGGAGGTCTTTAATCTCCTTGACATCAGTCTTTGTGCCGGGCTACTATCCATGCCTTCAGTCGGAGTGTTTCTCCAATGTAAAATGGCCTTCCATGGGTCTTTACCATCATTTTGTGCTTTCTTGCATAAATTTTTAACAACCTTTACAGCTGATTCAGCTTTGCCATTAGCCTGTGGATGACATGGTGAGGAAGTAACATGCTCAAACTCCCATTCAGTGGCAAATTTTCTGAACTGTAGGCTTGCAAACTGAGGGCCATTGTCGGAGATCACTGTATCTGGCTGGCCATGACGTGCAAACTGAGCCTTGCACCTCTTAATTGTAGCTTCAGTGGATAAGTCGAGAAGAAGGTCTATTTCCCAGAAGTCTGAATAATGATCGACTAAAAGCAGGTATTCCTTGCCTGCGTAGTTGAATAAGTCCATACTGATAATCTGCCACGGACGTGTTGGTATCTCATGTGACATCATGGTTTCTTTCTGTTGCAAATGGGCATATTCATTGCAGGTGGGACAATTACTGACAAAGTCTTTGATTTCACCATGCATGTTGGGCCAGTAAAGAGTATCACGAGCTTGCCTGTAGCATGCTTCACCACCAATATGGCTGGAGTGTATGCGTAATAACATCTCTGCTCTCAGTGACTTTGGCACGATGACCCTTGGACCTTTGTACAAGATACCATTTTGTATGCTGATCTCATCTCTAAAGGACCAGTATTCCCTTACAATTCCAGGTACTGCATGTTTTTCATCTGGCCACCCACTCAAAACAATAGACTTTAAAGCTTGTAAAGTTGCATCACTGTCAGTGTGCTGTATGAGTTGATGTAGTCGTTGATCTGTGACATTAAGATAGTCTGCTTGATTGATATCGGCAAAGAAATTTTGTTCCTGTTCCAGCAGACAAATTGTACGATGCTCATGCTCACCTCCAGGTGTCACATTATCTGACGTAGCTCTGCTCAGGGTATCGCTGATATACATTTCACATCCTGGCTTGTAGACAACATTGAGGTTGTAATGCTGCAATGTAAGCATCATGCTCTGCAAACGCTTGGGAGCACACAAAAGGGGCTTTTTGAATATGGCTATCAAAGGTTTGTGATCAGTTTCAGCTGTAATTGAATCCCGTCCATAAAGATAATGATGGAAACGCTGGCAAGCAAATACAATGCTTAAACATTCCTTCTCAATTTGAGCATAATTTTGCTCAGCTGATGAAAGAGCTCTGGACGCATATGCAACTGGCTGACCTTTCTGCAAAAGGCAACAGCCTAGACCATTTTTACTGGAGTCACTTTGTATGGTAACAGGCTTTGTGACATTATAGTATTTCAACACTGGGGCAGAGGTGACCAAGTGTTTTATATCCTCTACTGCCCAGTCATGCTTGGGAAGCCAGTGCCAAACTGCATCTTTGTCCAGAAGTCGTCTTAGAGGCTCACACACCTCAGATAAGTGTGGCAAGAATTTTGCTAGGTATGTAACAAAGCCAATAAATCTCTGTACCGCTTTGGCATCAGCAGGTTGTGGCATGTCCACAATGGCTTTAATCTTATCCGGGTCAGCTTTTAAGCCTTGTGAAGACAGGATATGTCCATGGAAACGGACTTCTTCCACCTTGAACTGCAATTTCTTCACACTAAGCCTCAGCATCACCTGCCTACAACGATCCAGTAGCGCTATTAACTTTTCATCATGGTCTTGCTCAGCCTCCTCATCTGTATTGCCGCAGCCAACTATAAGAATGTCATCAGCTATTGGCTCAATTCCGTCAAGACCACCTAATAGTTCATGCTGCTTTCGCTGGTATACCTCCGGTGCTACAGAGACTCCAAATGGTAGTTTGAGCCATCTCTTTCTGCCCCAAGGAGTCCAGAACGTGCTCATGTAGCTACTCTTTTCATCCAGTTTGCACTGTAAAAAGGCATCTCTAGCATCCACAAGTGTGAAGACACGTGCTTTAGGTAGTTTGTGCAAAATATCATCGAGTGTTGGCATTAAGTAGTGTGACCGTTTCAGGGCCATATTCAGAAACTTGGGATCAATGCATATTCTGATCTTCTCAGGCTTTCTGATAACAACCATGTTACTGATCCAATCTGTAGGCTCTGTTACTGAAGTTAGATGTCCTTCAGCTTCATATTTATCTAGTTGAGCTTTAACCAGTGGCTTAATGGCGATAGGCACATTGCGTGGGGCACATTGTACAGGTTGAATGGTAGGATCAAGTTCAAAACGAACCTCTCCTGGAACAGAGACTATCGGGCCCTCAAACACATCACTGTAGGTGTGAAGAATTTGCTGTTTTGTCAGTGGCCTAGTCAGAGATTTTGCAGGCTGATTATCAACATTATGTAGCTCAGCAGTAGTGATGAGCCGAACACCCCCGGGTTCGGTTCGCACCAGAACCCGCGAACGGACCGAAAGTTCGTACGAACATTAGAACCCTATTAAATACAATGGATGCGAACGTTCGAATTCTAAAGTGCTAATTATAACAACTATTATGCATGTTATTGTCCTAAAAAGGGTTTGGGAACCCGGGTTCTGCACCAGGGGACATGTATCAATGCAAAAAGAAGTTTTAAAAACGGTCGTTTTTCGGGAGCAGTCATTTTAATGATGCATAAAGTGAAAAAAAAAAAGTCAAATATTCCTTTAAATATTGTACCTGGGGGGTGTCTAAAGTATGCCTGTGAAGTGCCACGTGTTTCCCGTGTTTAGAACTGTCCCTGCACAAAATGACACTTCTAAAGGAAAAAAAAGCCATTTAAAACTGCTTGCGGCTTTAATGTAATGTCTGGTCCCGGTAATATGGATGAAAATCTTTAAGAAAAATGGCATAGCTACCCCATGACCCCCCCCCCCCCCTACCCCAGCCCATTACCAGCCCCTTTGGGTCTTGTATGGATATTAAGGGGAACCCCGCACATAAAATAAAAAAGGCCCTATATACTCTGAACAGCCGTATACAGGCGGTGCATACAAGACAGGGACTGTAGGTTTGTTCTTATGTAGAATCTGTTTGTAATTTTGAACAGGTACATTGTTGAAGTGTAGCTCCAGCCCAAAAATCTATTTTTAAACTTTTTGGAAAACATAGGTAAGGGTTATCACCCCTGTAACATTTGTTTTGCTGTCTGTGCCCCTGTTCAGAACATTTCACCTCACTTTCCGTCCCAATGACAACTGTTTTTGAAATGTGGTGTTTTTCTTGAAACAAGGATTGCTGATAAAGCATCAGTACAGAGGAGACACCTTTCTCCCATATTTATTCTTACAGGAGAGAATTTTCCTTCCTAGTGGTAGATTTCCTCTCACTTCCTGTTGTCTTCTTGCGTTTGCAAGTAGGAGTCGTTTGTAAGTTGGATGTTTGAAAGTAGGGACCTGCCGTATATACTCTGCAGAAATAGGCCCCTTAGTTGTTGGTGTTGGCACAACACTGTAAGCACTCACAGTTACTCTTGGTTGGTGCTGGAACGCCCTGCTGTCAACTATTATATCAGGAATTTTAATTACATATAATTGTTGAACAGTGGTAGTAAAAATTGGGCCTTTGATGGTGGTGTTGGGCCACAACACTGTAAGCCCTGACAGTTACTCTTGGTGGGTGCAGCAATGGGCCCTGCTGTGAATTATTAGATCAAGAATTGTAATTGCATGCCCCTGTTGAACAGGGGCTGAAAAATTGGGCCTTTCGTGGTGGTGGTGGTGGTGTTGCCACAACACTGTAAGCCCTCAGAGTTACTCTTGGTGGGTGCAGGAATGGGCCCTGCTGTGAATTATTAGATCAAGAATTGTAATTACATGCCCCTTTTGAACAGGGGCTGAAAAATTGGGCCTTTCGTGGTGGTGGTGGTGGCGTTGCCACAACACTGTAAGCCCTCAGAGTTACTCTTGGTGGGTGCAGCAATGGGCCCTGCTGTGAATTATTAGATCAAGAATTGTAATTGCATGCCCCTGTTGAACAGGGGCTGAAAAATTGGGCCTTAGGCACTGGTGGCACAACACTACAACCCCTCACAGATACTGTACTTGGAGCACAGCAATGAGCCCTGTTGCAAAGTATTGCTTCAAAAATTGTAATGACACGCCCCTGTTAAACAGGGGCTGAAAAATTGGGCCTTAGGCACTGGTGCCACAACACTCCAACCCCTCACAGATACTGTACTTGGAGCACAGCAATGAGCCCTATGGCAAATTATTGCTAAAAAAATTGTAATTACACGCCCCTGTAAAACAGGGGCTGAAAAATTGGGCCTTAGCCACTGGTGGCGGCACCCATAAACAAAAATGATCTTCCAAGCTATCATCATCAATCGTATCATTGAGGACTCGGAGGAGGAGGATAGCCAGTCAACATAACAGCACAGGCACTCAGCATCAGCATCAGTCTTGAAGGGATGTGACATGTTAAAATCAATTAGTCTGTTATATCAGCATCAGGTGTGTGGTAGCTGGTGGTGATCCAAGACTGGTTCATCTTGATGAAAGTCAGTCGATCAACCGAGTCGGTGGACAGGCGCACCCTGTGATCCGTGACAAATCCTCCAGCAGCACTGAATGTGCGTTCCGAAAGAACGCTGGATGCAGGACAGGCCAGTAGCTCAATTGCATACTGTGCAAGCTCTGGCCAGTGATCCATCCTCAAGACCCAGTAAGCCAGAGGATTTTCGGTGGGGAAGGTGTCCAAGTCTGACCTTGCCCCTAGATATTCCTGCACCATGTTTATCAGACGCTGGCGATGGTTGCTGGAACCGATCATACTTTGGGGCTGCGGACTAAAGAATTGTCTGAACGCATCGGTCAGACGGCCACCTTCCCCACCGCTCCTTCTTTGACTGGCCGAAGCCTCAGCAACTCGTTGTCCAGGACCAGGAGTTTGTAACCTCCCAGTCTCTGGGAACGCGTTGCACAGACCTTTCTGCAAGGCCTCCCGGAGTTGTCTCATCCTCTGCTCCCTCTGCGAAGGTAACATAGGGTCCGCAACCTTACCCTTGTACCGTGGATCAAGGAGAGTGGCCAGCCAGTAATGGTCCCTCTCCTTGATCCGAAGAATACGAGGATCCTTCCGCAGACTTTGCAGGATCAGGGAGGCCATGCAGCGTAGGTTTGCTGAGGCATTCGCTCCGGAGTCCTCTGGGTCACTAAGAACGACATGATCCGCAGCCACCTCCTCCCAGCCACGTACAAGTCCACTGGTTTCTTGGGACTGTAAATCATCCCTAAAAGACTGCTGCTGATGATGCTGAGTGCCAGCCTCCACCTCCATGCTGACACAATCCTCCTCCTCCTCCTCCTCCTCCTCCTCTTCCTGTGCGATGGATGGGACAGAAGGAACACTGTCTGGGTAAAGGGGGCCTTGAGAGGCAAGGAAGTCCTCCTCTTCCTGCCTCTGTTCTGCCTCAAGTGCCCTGTCCATTATTCCACGCAGCGTGTGCTCCAACAGGTGGACAAGAGGTACAGTGTCACTGATGCATGCACTGTCACTGCTCACCATCCTCGTGGCCTCCTCAAATGGTGCCAGGACAGTGCATGCATCCCTGATCATGCCCCACTGGCGTGGAGAAAAAAAACCAAGCTCCCCTGACCCTGTCCTGGTGCCGTAGTCGCACAGGTACTCATTGATGGCCCTCTGCTGCGTGTGCAGCCGCTGCAGCATGGCCAACGTTGAGTTCCACCTGGTGGGCATGTCACATATAAGGCGGTTCTTGGGCAGGTTCAACTCCTTTTGCAGCTCAGCCAGGCGAGCACTGGCATTATAAGATCTGCGGAAATGCACACAGACTTTCCTGGCCTGCCTCAGGACATCCTGTAAGCCCGGGTACCTGCCCAAGAACCGCTGCACCACCAGGTTAAGGACGTGAGCCACACAGGGCACATGGGTCAGTTGTCCCTGTCGGAGGGCGGAGAGGAGGTTGGTGCCATTGTCGCAAACCACCATTCCTGGCTTAAGCTGGCGTGGCGTCAACCACCTCTCGGCCTGGCCCTGCAGAGCAGACAGGACCTCTGCCCCAGTGTGGCTTCTGTCCCCCAAACACACCAGCGCAAGCACGGCATGGCATCTTTTTGCCTGCGTACTTGCGTAGCCCCGTGAACGGCTACGGAGCACCGCTGGTTCATAGGACAAACCACAGAAAGAGGACATGGAGGAAGAAGAAGAGGAGGGGGTGGAGGAGAGAGGTGTGTCACAACCAGTAGTAGCATTTTGGAGGCGTGGCGGTGGAACAACCTCCAACACTACTGCACCTTGTCCTGCATCCTTCCCAGCTGCCAAAAGAGTGACCCAATGGGCCGTGAAAGAAAGGTAACGTCCCTGTCCATGCCTGCTGGACCATGAGTCAGCGGTAATATGCACCTTACCGCTGACCGCCCTGTCCAGCGAGGCCAAGACATTGCCTTCCACATGCCGGTAGAGAGCCGGAATAGCCTTCCGTGAGAAAAAGTGGCGTTTGGGAACCTGCCACTGAGGAACCGCACATTGCACAAACTCACGGAAGGGGGCCGAGTCTACCAACTGAAAAGGCAGCAGTTGAAGCGCTAGCAATTTAGCCAAGCTAGCATTCAACCGCTGGGCATGTGGATGGCTGGGAGTGAACTTCTTTCAACGGTCCAGCAGCTGGGGCAGGGAAATTTGCCTGCTAGAAACGGACGTCGGTGTACTGCTAGCAGAGTGGCCGCAAGTACTTGGCTGTGACACACCTAATTCTACACCTTCATTCCTCTCAGTGCATGTTTCAGAGAGGACTGAAGTTATAGTGGGGTTGGAGATCCCAGCTGATGCGGTGCAAGGAGAGGTCCGCTTTGTTCTTTGGTGTGGGTCTTTGAAGTAGGCTTGCCAACGAGCTGCATGGCAGTTTAACATATGTCTGGTCAGGCATGTGGTACCCAAGCGGCTGATGTTTTGGCCACGCGATATATGCTTGAGACATATGTTGCAAACAGCAGCTGTGCGATCTGATGCACTAGCCTCAAAAAAGGCCCACACCAAGGAACTTTTTGAATGACGGGCAGAGGCTGCGCCCTGCACAGGCGGAGCTCTGCGGTGTGATTCCGTCGGTGTACTGCCCTTACGCTGGCCACCAAAGGGCATCCTGCCTCGTTGGAGATGTGCCTCCTCCTCATCCTCCTCTCTCCTATTAGGCACCCACGTGGAGTCAGTGACCTCATCATCCCCTCCCTCCTCATCACTGGAGCCAATCTGGCAGTATGCTGCAGCTGCTGGAACATGACTGCCAGATTGGTGTCCTTCTTGAGCATCCTCTCTGTCTGCTCTCACGCTACTGCCTTCCTGTAGCTGGGTTTCATCATCAGACCCTTCGAAACGCTGGGCATCCTCCTGGAGCATGTACCCAACACTGTGCTCAAACAGTTCGGGGGACTCCTCAGGAGGAGGACATGGTGGGTCTAGGGAAGGAGTGACTGATGATGAGTCTGACATTGATACCAGGGAAGAGGACGCTTTGGCAGCTGCTTTGCCAGTACCCTGAGCCTGGGTGAGAGAGGATGAGGAGGAGGAGGAGGGCTTGGTCATCCACTCTACCAAGTCTTCGGCATGATGTGGCTCAACATGTCCAGCTGCCGAAAAGAAGGACAAGCGTGTCCCATGGCCATGTGCTGATGACAATGCACCGCGTCCACGACCAGCACTGTTGCCCCCAGACACAGAGCCTGCTTGCCCTCTTTTATTGCCTCCTGACTGTCTGCCTCTCCTTGTTTGCCTTCCAGACATTCTAATAGATGGCCTGCAGGGAGATGGGAAAAAAGCAATAAGGGCTACCTTCAGGTGTCCTTCTCTGTCCCTTTACTTAAGGATTTCTAAATATGGTTGAGGATTATTGCTTTTGCACAAAATAGCACAACGACAATTTCCCTGACTGTCCAAAAAACAAGGATTTCAAAGATGGTTGATGAGGAATGCTTTAGCACACTATAGCACAAGGAGAATTCCCATCACTTTCCTTCTTTGTCCCTAGAAACAAGGACTGGCACAGTGAAAGAAACTGACACTCTCCCTACCTAGAGTTTTCTGTCCCTAGAAAAAATGTTTTTTTAAAGCACACTATAGCACAAGGAGAATTCCCCTCACTTTCCTTCTTTGTCCCTAGAAATAAGGACTGGCACAGTGAAAGAAACTGACACTCTCCCTACCTAGAGTTTTCTGTCCCTAGAAAAAATGTTTTTTTAAAGCACACTATAGCACAAGGAGAATTCCCCTCACTTTCCTTCTTTGTCCCTAGAAACAAGGACTGGCACAGTGAAAGAAACTGACACTCTCCCTACCTAGAGTTTTCTGTCCCTAGAAAAAAATGTTTTTTTAAAGCACACTATAGCACAAGGAGAATTCCCCTCACTTTCCTTCTCTGTCCCTAGAAACAAGGACTGGCACAGTGAAAGAAACTGACACTCTCCCTACCTAGAGTTTTCTGTCCCTAGAAAAAATGTTTTTTTAAAGCACACTATAGCACAAGGAGAATTCCCCTCACTTTCCTTCTCTGTCCCTAGAAACAAGGACTGGCACAGTGAAAGAAACTGACACTCTCCCTACCTAGAGTTTTCTGTCCCTAGAAAAAATGTTTTTTTAAAGCACACTATAGCACAAGGAGAATTCCCCTCACTTTCCTTCTTTGTCCCTAGAAACAAGGACTGGCACAGTGAAAGAAACTGACACTCTCCCTACCTAGAGTTTTCTGTCCCTAGAAAAAATGTTTTTTTAAAGCACACTATAGCACAAGGAGAATTCCCCTCACTTTCCTTCTTTGTCCCTAGAAACAAGGACTGGCACAGTGAAAGAAACTGACACTCTCCCTACCTAGAGTTTTCTGTCCCTCGAAAAAATGTTTTTTTAAAGCACACTATAGCACAAGGAGAATTCCCCTCACTTTCCTTCTTTGTCCCTAGAAACAAGGACTGGCACAGTGAAAGAAACTGACACTCTCCCTACCTAGAGTTTTCTGTCCCTAGAAAAAATGTTTTTTTAAAGCACACTATAGCACAAGGAGAATTCCCCTCACTTTCCTTCTTTGTCCCTAGAAACAAGGACTGGCACAGTGAAAGAAACTGACACTCTCCCTACCTAGAGTTTTCTGTCCCTAGAAAAAATGTTTTTTTAAAGCACACTATAGCACAAGGAGAATTCCCCTCACTTTCCTTCTTTGTCCCTAGAAGCAAGGACTGGCACAGTGAAAGAAACTGACACTCTCCCTACCTAGAGTTTTCTGTCCCTAGAAAAAAATGTTTTTTTAAAGCACACTATAGCACAAGGAGAATTCCCCTCACTTTCCTTCTTTGTCCCTAGAAACAAGGACTGGCACAGTGAAAGAAACTGACACTCTCCCTACCTAGAGTTTTCTGTCCCTAGAAAAAATGTTTTTTTAAAGCACACTATAGCACAAGGAGAATTCCCCTCACTTTCCTTCTTTGTCCCTAGAAACAAGGACTGGCACAGTGAAAGAAACTGACACTCTCCCTACCTAGAGTTTTCTGTCCCTAGAAAAAATGTTTTTTTAAAGCACACTATAGCACAAGGAGAATTCCCCTCACTTTCCTTCTTTGTCCCTAGAAACAAGGACTGGCACAGTGAAAGAAACTGACACTCTCCCTACCTAGAGTTTTCTGTCCCTAGAAAAAATGTTTTTTTAAAGCACACTATAGCACAAGGAGAATTCCCCTCACTTTCCTTCTTTGTCCCTAGAAACAAGGACTGGCACAGTGAAAGAAACTGACACTCTCCCTACCTAGAGTTTTCTGTCCCTAGAAAAAATGTTTTTTTAAAGCACACTATAGCACAAGGAGAATTCCCCTCACTTTCCTTCTTTGTCCCTAGAAACAAGGACTGGCACAGTGAAAGAAACTGACACTCTCCCTACCTAGAGTTTTCTGTCCCTAGAAAAAATGTTTTTTTAAAGCACACTATAGCACAAGGAGAATTCCCCTCACTTTCCTTCTTTGTCCCTAGAAACAAGGACTGGCACAGTGAAAGAAACTGACACTCTCCCTACCTAGAGTTTTCTGTCCCTAGAAAAAATGTTTTTTTAAAGCACACTATAGCACAAGGAGAATTCCCCTCACTTTCCTTCTTTGTCCCTAGAAACAAGGACTGGCACAGTGAAAGAAACTGACACTCTCCCTACCTAGAGTTTTCTGTCCCTAGAAAAAATGTTTTTTTAAAGCACACTATAGCACAAGGAGAATTCCCCTCACTTTCCTTCTTTGTCCCTAGAAACAAGGACTGGCACAGTGAAAGAAACTGACACTCTCCCTACCTAGAGTTTTCTGTCCCTAGAAAAAATGTTTTTTTAAAGCACACTATAGCACAAGGAGAATTCCCCTCACTTTCCTTCTTTGTCCCTAGAAACAAGGACTGGCACAGTGAAAGAAACTGACACTCTCCCTACCTAGAGTTTTCTGTCCCTAGAAAAAATGTTTTTTTAAAGCACACTATAGCACAAGGAGAAATCCCCTCACTTTCCTTCTTTGTCCCTAGAAACAAGGACTCGCACAGTAAAACACACTGACACTCTCCCTACCTATCCTTCTCTTTCCCTAAACTAAAGGAATCCAGGTTAAGAAAGAAAGAAATAAATGTCACTGTCCCTGCCTATGCTTGTCTTTCCCTGCTCCGGAACACACTACACTAGGCCGCCGTGCTGGCGGCCTTTTATAGTGTGGGGCGTGTACTAAACACCCTCAGCAATAATTGGCCACAGGCATCCTGCCTGTGGCCAATCATTGCTCTCCTCGCTGCCGGCGCTGTGATTGGCCAAGCATGCGGGGTCACAGTGCATGCTTGGCCAATCACAGCGCCTGGATGACACTGCAATGGCGTAGTGCATTGTGGGCCGTTCGCGTCACTCGAATTTGGCGCGAACGGCCCAAATCGTTCGATCTTCGTCGAACGATCGAACAGCCGATGTTCGAGTCGAACGTATGTTCGACTCGAACACGAAGCTCATCCCTACTCAGCAGGAATGGTGAACAGCATCAGTCCAAGGCGCTCACATGTTGAACCTGATAATAGCGGTTTCTGATCGGCATCAACAATCTCAAAGTTCAGTTTGTGTATACAATCACGTATGCTGCATTCTGTTTGGAATAGCCCCAATGATTCCATTAGTTCCCCTGAATACAATTTTAGTTTGGTGCTACTAGGCTGAAGGGGTGCTCTGGGTGCCAGTTTCATTTTGTCCTTTATACTCATGAGTCATGACATCACACGTTGCACCCGAGTCCAGCTGGCAGGGTTGGATTATATTGTTTAATCTGAGGTTTACAAACCATTTTTTGCCCTTTGTGTTTACAGCACCAATGCATTCTGAGGAGTAAACCATATCAGTGCTAAGCAGGTGTGCGTCCTCCGGATCTGACATTTGCTCAATTGTGTGCAGCTTCCTTGCTTCCATTTTACTGGAGAGACACACTCTTGCAAAGTGATTTGGTTTACCACATGCAGTACAGATTTTCCCATATGCAGGACACTTTTCTTTCTCTCGTACATGCACGTTGCCGCAATACTTGCATGATGCAGGCTTCCTCCCAGGTGAGTTGTGTAGGTGACCCTTGTGCTGAAACTTATGCTGGTGGTTTTTGAAGTTTTGCTGTTGTTTAGAGGCTGCATTGATATTGTCAATCAGTTTATCCTGCTCCATAGCTTTCATATGTTTGTCAGTAAGTTCATCAGTGCGACATATCTCAATTGCTGTTTGTAGATCTAAATCATGTTTCCTCAATAGGTGGCGGCGTGTGCTTTCACTGGTGATACCCAAAACTATTTTATCACGAATAAGTTCATCTCTCAGAGAGCCATACTCACAGCTTGCAGCTTTTGCTCTTAGCCGTGTGACAAACCTGTCTATTGATTCACAGTCTTCTTGCTTACAGCAGCCAAATATATATCTTTCATAGATGACATTTTTAGAAGGTCTGAAGAAAGCTTCTAATGCATCCAGAATGGTTTTGGTGTCACTCTTTTGCTCCTCTGTGAGGTTCAGATTATGCTTGTAAACATGGAGGCATTCACTGCCCATTATCCTTCTCAGCGTGGCTGCTTGCACTGCTGCAGACTTCTCATTTAACCCTGTGGCTAGGGAATAGTCCTGAAACTCAGCCCTGAAATTGTCCCAGGTACTGCCAACATCTCCACTCACCCTCATTGCCTCAGGCAGTGGAATGCTGTTAGCTGCCATGATGCTGTTTTCCTTGCTGCAAACACTCAGCATCCAGGACAGGAGGACTGCAATTGTCAGGAGGCACAATCAGTTCCAAGAACACTCACATGAAGGCTGGCAGGCTCTCAGCATCAAATGTGTAGAAAGAGCATGGATCCAAATCTTCTGACACCATGTTTGTCGTGATATATGTAGAGAGACAGCACAAACCATTACTGTACATAAGCCATGGTTACTGAAAGAACCAGCAGGAAACAGGAAACACAACACAGGAAGAAGTACAACAGAGATGCACCATAGAGTTGCATTTAAAGAAACATGTCATCCATAACACCTAGCTTGGGACTAGCAGCCGATATGGTGTTAGAATTTTACCCAATGTCTCTGCCACAGACCCGGTGAACTTGGTCTCTGCCACAGACCTGATGAACTTGGCCTCTATTAAGGAGAAGACATCCCTCCAGAGAGTTACTGGGACCCTTCCTTCACCGTGACTTCTGCACCAGTCCCTCGGAACGGTTCCTCCCCCGGCCTCCTCATCTAGGATACGGGTCCCCTCGCAAGGCGGCACCCGGAGATTCCTCGATCCTTGGTGGGCCCCAGCCGAAGGTGCTGGGCCCAGGCCTTTGTTGCAGTCCCAGGACTAAAGGTGCCTGGGACTGATCCACCGACCTCCGCCCCTGGGCCAAAGGTGCCCAGGATGGACAGGAACACACACCCTGGGGTAGAACCCCCGACAACGAACCCTGAACAGGCAGCGTCTGCCCCTTTTATATCCTCTCCCAGCATGCACAGCAGGCCCGCCACACCCACCGTACGGCTGCTGAGAGGGGACACACAAGGGACAGCACTGGATTAGCTGTTCGACCCTGGCCTACTATGGCAGCGCCACCTGCAGGCCACAGGTAACTATACACCAATACTCTCCCTGCAGACAAAAATGGTTGCAAGAACTCTAACAATTGGGGTGTTTGGGTATAACTATCACCCAACGCTTCCCCTAAATTTAGCACCCCGCTACACATGTATGGTTATACATTCAACACAACAAGGGGAATAGGCCGCATAATGCCAGTGCTTTTCTCAAAGGGGCGTATGTGTTATTGAGAAGCGTGGCTACAGGGGATGCATTTAAACATATTAGTAATGGATGTGTACACAGCGGTTATGTATTGGCGAGATGGAAGCACTGCTTAATATCACATCCGCCCCTTTGTGAAAAGCACTGCCCATCAATGTCTCCACATCTTCCAGAGAGCTATGATTCTCCCATCACCACTGCTCTGCCCCTGGGCCCCCTCCAGGATGAGATTACAGTGCCAAGCAGAATATTTGACTCAAAGGTATTTAATTCCTTGCTGGGTATGCTGCATAATGCATATGTAGCGGCCTCACTCTCCCTCTCCGCTTCTATCGCCTGGTTGGCTGGTGTGGTCTAGGGGTACCTGGGAGAGGAGAGTGTATGAGGGTTGAGCAAAGTTACTTGAATTACCTCCGGGTCTGTTCACTGCATACGAAGCCTCCGAATTGTTCCATGGAGATGTGTCTGCCAGTAATAGAGCCCCACACCAATTAAAAGTCCAACACTCTTTTATTTCTCCATTGCAGGGTGAACATAATAGTTGAAATTTCAGTAACAGACAGACAGGGGTGTGGATACGAGTAGGCCCAGGCACAAATAAACTCTGCTATTCCTTTGCAAGCGGATAGGCCTGGCGCATAGTCTCTGCCACCGACCGTGAGATTGGTCGCTGCCACCGACCGGATGAACTGTTGAGGCCCCTGCCACAGGCCTAATAGCAGGTCTCTGCCACTGACCTGAGTTGACTAGTTGGACCTCTGCCACTGGTCATTGAACATGAACCACCTTCCTCTATGAACTTGGCCCCTGTTCGGGAAAGATATCCCTCCGGGCGGTCTCCAGAGGTTCACCCGACACTGGCAATATGCTGCACCAGGTCTTCGGATGAATCCCTCCTCCGGTCCCTTACGCCTCTGAATTCGGGTGCCCAACGCCCGGGGCCCCCTAGGACAATCCTTCCCTTGAGGGACCCAGCAGAAGGTACTGGGCCCCAGGCCTCCGGCTGAGTACCTCACCCCAGACTGGGATGGAACACGAACTCCAAGTGTCCAGGCCTAGGCCGCCTGGACACCGACCGCGGACAGCAGCCCTCAGGCTGAAGGTGCCTGGGACTCAAACCTTATGGCGAAGATGTCCGCCCCCTTTATACCCTCTCCCAGCAAGCACAGCGGGTTCCCCGCCCCGCCGTACAACTGCTGCGAGAGGTCACAAAGGGTACGGCCCTGCAGCGATGGTTCAACCCCAGCCCAAAGTGACAGCGCCACCTGCTGAGCCGCAGGGAACTAGACATTACTGATGTCTTCACCAGAATTAAACACTTTGAAAAGTATATACCCGCTACACATATATTTACAGTTATTATTGTATAAAAACAGTGCACAAATACACTAGGTATGTCTTCAATAACACAATATGCAAATCACAAGTACTTTCAGTTTTTTTTGGCGGGGGGGGGGGGGATTTTTAATGTAATTACATTTTCTGAATTATTTTTTTTACCTCATTTCTATCACATGGGGGGAGGGGCTCAGAAGCCCCCTATGTGATGGTGTGTGTGTGTAGGGGGGGGGCGGCATTGAAGGACCCGGCCTTGGGGTGGCAAAGGGAGTAAATCCAGCCCTGGGTGTGGATGAGACAGCTTCCATGATTGGATTTCTGCCCGCACATCACCCCTGGCCGCTTCTACTTAGTCACGCCCACCTCGGACACATCACCGCTGTCCTACAGACCTGTGGGAGATGTAGTTCGCGATGGGGGGTGCGGTGCAGACGATTGGATGTCAGTGTTTCAGTTGTTTTCTAAGTTTTCCTGGCGTGACCACAGAGAGGGCGCGGCGTGCCTGCAGTGGCACCCGTGCCATAGGTTCGCCATCACTGGCCTATAATAAGTTTTACTTGTAGGCAGTGGCGGCTGGTGCTCAACATTTTTGGGGGTGTGCAAACAAATTGAAAAAAAAACAAAAAAAAAAACATCAACTGCAGCCTCACTGTGCCATCAAACGCAGCCACTGAGCCATCAAACGCAGCCATTGTGCCATCAAACGCAGTCACTGTGCCATCAAACACAGCCACTGTGCCATCAAACACAGCCACCGTGCTCATCAATTGCAGCCACTGTGCCCATCAAATGCTCCCACTGTGCCATCCAATGCTGCCACTGTGCCAACAAATGCTCCGAATGCTGCCACTGCGCCATCAAATGCTGCCACTGTGCCATCCAATGCTGCCACTGTGATCCCCTCCTCCCCCCGCCCGCACGCCATCTGCCCTGCACTTACCCTGTCTCGGTGGGGCAGCGGGTGACGGCGAGCAGTGTCTTCTCCCCTCCATGTGTCTTCTCCCCTCCATGCAGCTTCTCCCATCCTCCTCTCCTATGATTGGACGTCTAATAAGTGTCCAATCAAAGCGCCTGATGTTTCAGCCAATCAGGCGACCGGTAACAGACCCGGAAACCTGATTGGCTGAGAGGCAGGTCAATGTTAGCAAAGCGAATTCCTTCAGGTTCACTAACATTGAACTGAGTGAGAAGGAACGCACAGCGTTGCGCCCGCTTCTCACTTTTTTGGACGCCTATTAGAGCAAAAGGCTCTAATCAGGTGCTTCCAAAAAACACCTCCACTGCTGTAATTCAGGTGCCCGGTGACCGAAAAGGGGCCGGACACCTGAATAGGGGGTGTCAGCACCGACCATAGATAGATTCATGCAATGCATGAATATCTATGGTGATTAGAGAGTGACAGGAGAGGGGGGGCGGCGCTCCTGCGCCCTTAAGGACACACAGCCACTGCTTGTAGGTACTCTGAATATCATCTACCACTTGCCGACCAGCCTCCGTCATTATACGGCGGCAGGTCGGCTCGTTTCTGCAACAAATCGCAGTAGGTATACGTAGGCTCCTTTAAGAGCCATAGCATGCGCATGCCTGCTGCACAGCGGAGAACCCAATGCACAGGAAAGAGAGCCAGAACGGGGATCTGTCATTGTAAACAGACAAGATCCCCATTCTGACAGGGGGGGAGAGAGAGATCTGCTGTTCCTAGTGATCAGGAACAGCAATCTTTCTCCCCCTCCAGTCAGTCCCCTCTCCCCACAGTTAGAAACACCTCCCAGGGAACACATTTAACCCCTTGATCGCCCCCATAGTGTTAACCCCTTCCCTGCCAGTGACATTTACACAGTAATCAGTGCATTTTTGTCTGCTGCAATGTCGCAGGTCAACCAAAAATCACCTCTATTACTAGTAAAAAAAATAAAAAAATAAAAATGCCATAAATATATCCCCTATTTTGTAGACGCTATAACTTTTATATAACAAACCAATCAATATGCAGGTATTGCGATTTTTTTATCAAAAATATGTAGAAGAATACATATCGGCCTAAACTGATGAAGACATATTTTTTTGGGGATATTTACATAGCTCCCAACTGTCCCTGATTTCGAGGGACTGTCCCTGATTTGGAGGAATGTCCCCTCTGTCCCTCTTTCCCCGTCATTTGTCCCTCATTTTGGTCCGATCTATTTAGTTGTGTATAAAATGCACTTTTTATCTTTCAAAAGGTGTTTCCCAGTGCTAAACCTTTTCATCAAAATTCTAAATTTTTGCATTTGTACATTTTTAAAGCCAATATAAAGGAATATAAATGTGATAATAGATACTGAAGCGCTAAAAATGGTGCACAGTAAAGTGCAAAATTAAACCACTGTGAAACCAATCAACTAAGGATAACCAAATAATTAAAGCCGCAATCAATCAAAGTAATTTCTAATACTAAATGTGAATGATATAAATAATATTGATGCGCTAAAATCAACCCTAAAGTGACTATACAGATGATCCGTGATAATTAAATAGCAATAAAAACAAACTACAACACTTATGCAAAATACAAGTGCAAATTTGAGAAATACAAAAATCCACCAGTGAAAAAATGCAAAATTGCAAAATAATTTCCAAAAGCACCCTGATAGGTGCAATCTAGTGCAGTTTATAGTGACCTAAGACACTGCTAGTCCACAGCAGCTCTATGAGATATGACACACACTGATACAGAAGCCAAATAAAAACAACAGAGACTCCTTAGTATGTCCCTCTTATCTGGCTGATCCACGGGTGGGATGGCTGTTTGAATTTCTGATCCAAAGCAGTCTGAACGGTGAGCTTATACCAATCGAATCATACGAAAAAAGGAAAAAAAGAAATCATTGCGCGATGCTATATAACTTATCAGCAATGATTTCAAAACTAGGCGCTTTCACTCACGTGACCAAAGACTTAAAGTGCATAAATACAGTTCAGCTCAGGCAGAGCGATCTTCCCTCACTGCTCCAGCTTCCAATTTCTCGCTGGTAGCGTGATTAGGCTCCTCCCCCTACACGTTGCGTCACACGTCACGTGACCCATGACTAAGTCACGTGACGTGTGACGCAACGCGTAGGGGGAGGAGCCTAATCACGCTACCAGCGAGAAATTGGAAGCTGGAGCAGTGAGGGAAGATTGCTCTGCCTGAGCTGAACTGTATTTATGCACTTTAAGTCTTTGGTCACGTGAGTGAAAGCGCCTAGTTTTGAAATCATTGCTGATAAGTTATATAGCATCGCGCAATGATTTCTTTTTTTCCTTTTTTCGTATGATTCGATTGGTATAAGCTCACCGTTCAGACTGCTTTGGATCAGAAATTCAAACAGCCATCCCACCCGTGGATCAGCCAGATAAGAGGGACATACTAAGGAGTCTCTGTTGTTTTTATTTGGCTTCTGTATCAGTGTGTGTCATATCTCATAGAGCTGCTGTGGACTAGCAGTGTCTTAGGTCACTATAAACTGCACTAGATTGCACCTATCAGGGTGCTTTTGGAAATTATTTTGCAATTTTGCATTTTTTCACTGGTGGATTTTTGTATTTCTCAAATTTGCACTTGTATTTTGCATAAGTGTTGTAGTTGGTTTTTATTGCTATTTAATTATCACGGATCATTTGTATAGTCACTTTAGGGTTGATTTTAGCGCATCAATATTATTTATATCAATATAAAGGAATAGTAGTGGTAAAAAAAAGTCCTTGTGGATTTAATTAACCTTTTTTTGGTTAATTCTCCTTTAATTGGGTGTGGCAGGGGGCATGTCCTATGCCTACATACGTTTGTTAGTAGGTGTCCCTCATTCCCATCTCAAAATGTTGGGAGGTATGTATTTATTATAGCAAAAAGTAAAAATATTTGTTTTTTCCCCCCAAATTATCGGTCTTTTTTTGTTTATAGCAGGGTTCGACAAACCCCCGGGCGCCAGGTCGCAATTGCGACTAGAATTAGCGACCTGGCGCCTGGGGTGGCACAGCTGGGGTATCCTGTGTCTCTGTGCGCCCCCCGCCCGCCGCCTGCTCATGTCAGGCCACGCCGGCCGGTAATTGAGGCCGCAGCTTTGCGGCCTTCTGCAGCCCTATGCTTCCTTATGTGATCTGGCGCCATCTTGTGGTGGCCGTTGGCATGACAAGAAGAAAATCAGCAATGCTAATGGGGCTTCCTGCCTGTTTTTACTGCCCGCCCACCTCCTTCTCAAAGTGGAGAGGAGAAGGAAGTGTTTGCAGCCGTCATCTGGCACCTTTTGCCTAATGGTGAGTGTGGGGTGGCTGGTTTAAATAGCTTCATATAGCCTTTTTTTTTTTTGTAATAGCTTTTATTTTTATTTAATTTTTTTAAGTAATTTTTTAAGTAATTCATTTTTTTTGCTAGAAAATTACTTAGAACCCCCAAACATTATATATTTATTTTCTAACAACCTATAGAATAAAATGGCGGTCATTGTAATATTTTCTGTCGCACCATACAAAAATACAATTTTTTTATTAAAAAATAAGACAACAGTAACGTTAGCCCAATTTTTTATATTGTGAAAGATAATGTTACGCTGAGTAAATTGATACCCAACATGTCACGTTTCACAATTGCGTCCGCTCGTGGAATGGCGACAAACTTTTACCCTTTAAAATCTCCATAGGTGACGTTTAAAAAATTCTACAGGTTGCATGTTTTGAGTTACAGAGGGGGTCTAGGGCTAGAATTATTGCTCTCGCTCTACCAATCGCGGCGATACCTCACATGTGTGGTTTAAACACCGCTTTTATATGCGGGCGCTACTCACATATGCGTTCGCTTCTGCACGCGAGCTCGGCTGGATGGGCGCGTTCCTGGCTCCTAACTTTTTTAGCTGGCTCCTAGATTCCAAGCAAATTTGGCAAGCCCTGATTTATAGCGCAAAAAATAAAAACCGCAGGAGGTGATCAAATACCACCAAAAGAAAGCTCTTGTTGTGGGGAAAAAAAAGACAACAATTTTGTTTGGGTACAGCGTCGCACGACCACGCAATTGTCAGTTAAAGCGACGCAGTGCCGTATCGCAAAAAATGGCCTGGTCATTAAGGGGGAGAATCTTCCAGCCTGTAAGGGGTTAAACTTGCACTGTTTAGGAGATATTCACACTACATGCAGCCAATGACATCACTGGCGCATGCATTCTGAAGCCTTCAGAGCCAGTCCTGTAAACGGGGGCACCCGCGTGCATGTGCGGGACTGACGCCATCGCGCCTCCGGCCACTCATGTAGCCGGAGGCTGCAAACTCAGAAGGAAGACTTGGTTTAGATGGAAGCCCTGTCAGCAGTGACAGCGCATTGCTGGAGGGGCTTCGTTTTAAGGTATGTCTCGTATAATGTGTTAGTATGCGATGTTTACTAGCAAATTATGCATTTGTCTTACAGGGGAAAGTTTTTTTTTTTTTTTTTTCAGTGGTTTACTACCATTTTAACTGACATCATCTGCAGATCGAAGTTCATCCCCTTGATCTGCATGTGAACAGAGTAAATACAAAAGTAACAATATAAATTTTCTCAGGACCCGGATCTGAACCTGCAACCTCTGCCATTTCTGACAGCTTGGGGGGGTTATTTACGAAAGGCAAATCCACTTTGCACTAAAAGTGCAAACTACAAGTGCAAAGTGCACATGAAATTGCACTGAAAGTGCACTTGGAGGTGCAGTCGCTGTAAATCCGAGGTGTAGATCTGAAATGAGGGGAAGCTCTACTGATTTTATCATCCAATCATGTGCAAGCTAAAATGCTGTTTTTTATTTTCCTTGCATGTGCCCCTCAGATCTACAGCGACTGCACTTCCAAGTGCACTTTCAGTGCAATTTCAAGTGCACTTTGCACTTGTAGTTTGCACTTGTAGCACAAAGTGAATTTGCCTTTCGTAAATAACCCCCTATGTCTTTTTGCTAAGTTTCCTGATATGGTGGACAGCTCTTTGGACAATTCCTTGAACAATCTTGCCTTGTACCTTGTTTCTGGTGAACTTTGAACTCTTTGCTCCTCCCATGAACTTCTTATTTAGGCCATGCCTTTGCACTTCCTGGATAGGGATGAGCTCGGTGTTTGAGACGAACATACGTTCGACTCGAACATCGGCTGTTCGACCGTTCGGCGAACATCGAACGATTTGGGCCATTC
Organism: Rana muscosa; assembly: GCA_029206835.1. Taxonomy (NCBI): domain Eukaryota; kingdom Metazoa; phylum Chordata; class Amphibia; order Anura; family Ranidae; genus Rana; species Rana muscosa. The sequence continues at coordinate 431,189,896 of CM055118.1, read as the reverse complement.
GCGCCAAATTCGAGTGACGCGAACGGCCCACAATACACTGCGCCATCGCAGTGCAATCCCGGCGCTGTGATTGGCCAAGCAAGCACTGTGACCCCGCATGCTTGGCCAATCACAGCGCCGGCAGCTAGGAGAGCCATAATTGGCCACAGGCAGGTTGCCTGTGGCCAATTATAGCTCAGGGGGTTTAGCACATGCCCCACACTATAAAAGGCCGCCAGCGCAGCGGCCTTGTGTAGTGTGTTCCGGCGCAGGGAAAGAGAAGGATAGGCAGGGACAGTGTTGATATTCTTTGTGCTATTCTTGTGTGCAGGGAGAGAGAAGGATAGGCAGGGAGAGTGTCAGTGTCATATTCTTTGCTAAACCTTGTGTTCAGGGAGAGAGAAGGATAGGCAGGGGACAGTGTCAGTGTCATATTCTTTACTAAACCTTGTGTGCAGGGAGAGAGAAGTATAGACAGGGAGAGTTTCAGTGTCATATTCTTTGATAAACCTTGTGTGCAGGGAGAGAGAAGGATAGGCAGAGGACAGTGTCAGTGTCATTGTTGCTAAGCCTCCTGCACATTATACACCTGAAGTTAGCCCGTATTGCTGTGTTTTCCTGGTGTGTAGTGATGAGCCGAACACCCCCGGGTTCGGTTCGCACCAGAACCCGCGAACGGACCGAAAGTTCGTACGAACATTAGAACCCTATTAAATACAATGGATGCGAACGTTCGAATTCTAAAGTGCTAATTATAACAACTATTATGCATGTTATTGTCCTAAAAAGGGTTTGGGAACCCGGGTTGTGCACCAGGGGACATGTATCAATGCAAAAAGAAGTTTTAAAAACGGTCGTAATTTCGGGAGCAGTCATTTTAATGATGCATAAAGTGAAAAAAAAAAAGTCAAATATTCCTTTAAATATCGTACCTGGGGGGTGTCTAAAGTATGCCTGTGAAGTGCCACGTGTTTCCCGTGTTTAGAACTGTCCCTGCACAAAATGACACTTCTAAAGGAAAAAAAAAGCCATTTAAAACTGCTTGCGGCTTTAATGTAATGTCTGGTCCGGGTAATATGGATGAAAATCTTTAAGAAAAATGGCATAGCTACCCCATGACCCCCCCCCCCCTACCCCAGCCCATTACCAGCCCCTTTGGGTCTTGTAAGGATATTAAGGGGAACCCCGCACATAAAATAAAAAAGGCCCTATATACTCTGAACAGCCGTATACAGGCGGTGCATACAAGACAGGGACTGTAGGTTTGTTCTTATGTAGAATCTGTTTGTAATTTTGAACAGGTACATTGTTTAAGTGTAGCTCCAGCCAAAAAATCTATTTTTAAACTTTTTGGAAAACCTAGGTAAGGGTTATCACCCCTGTAACATTTGTTTTGCTGTCTGTGCCCCTGTTCAGAACATTTCACCTCACTTTCCGTCCCAATGACAACTGTTTTTGAAATGTGGTGTTTTTCTTGAAACAAGGATTGGTGATAAAGCATCAGTACAGAGGAGACACCTTTCTCCCATATTAATTCTTACAGGAGAGAATTTTCCTTCCTAGGGGTAGATTTCCTCTCACTTCCTGTTGTCTTCTTGCGTTTGCAAGTAGGAGTCGTTTGTAAGTTGGATGTTTGAAAGTAGGGACCTGCCGTATATACTCTGCAGAAATAGGCCCCTTAGTTGTTGGTGTTGGCACAACACTGTAAGCACTCACAGTTACTCTTGGTTGGTGCTGGAACGCCCTGCTGTCAACTATTATATCAGGAATTTTAATTACATATAATTGTTGAACAGTGGTAGTAAAAATTGGGCCTTTGATGGTGGTGCTGGTGCCACAACACTGTAAGCCCTGACAGTTACTCTTGGTGGGTGCAGCAATGGGCCCTGCTGTGAATTATTAGATCAAGAATTGTAATTGCATGCCCCTGTTGAACAGGGGCTGAAAAATTGGGCCTTTCGTGGTGGTGGTGGTGGTGGTGGTGTTGCCACAACACTGTAAGCCCTCAGAGTTACTCTTGGTGGGTGCAGGAATGGGCCCTGCTGTGAATTATTAGATCAAGAATTGTAATTACATGCCCCTTTTGAACAGGGGCTGAAAAATTGGGCCTTTCGTGGTGGTGGTGGTGGTGGCGTTGCCACAACACTGTAAGCCCTCAGAGTTACTCTTGGTGGGTGCAGGAATGGGCCCTGCTGTGAATTATTAGATCAAGAATTGTAATTACATGCCCCTTTTGAACAGGGGCTGAAAAATTGGGCCTTTCGTGGTGGTGGTGGTGGTGGCGTTGCCACAACACTGTAAGCCCTCAGAGTTACTCTTGGTGGGTGCAGGAATGGGCCCTGCTGTGAATTATTAGATCAAGAATTGTAATTACATGCCCCTTTTGAACAGGGGCTGAAAAATTGGGCCTTTCGTGGTGGTGGTGGTGGTGGCGTTGCCACAACACTGTAAGCCCTCAGAGTTACTCTTGGTGGGTGCAGCAATGGGCCCTGCTGTGAATTATTAGATCAAGAATTGTAATTGCATGCCCCTGTTGAACAGGGGCTGAAAAATTGGGCCTTAGGCACTGGTGGCACAACACTACAACCCCTCACAGATACTGTACTTGGAGCACAGCAATGAGCCCTGTTGCAAAGTATTGCTTCAAAAATTGTAATGACACGCCCCTGTTAAACAGGGGCTGAAAAATTGGGCCTTAGGCACTGGTGCCACAACACTCCAACCCCTCACAGATACTGTACTTGGAGCACAGCAATGAGCCCTATGGCAAATTATTGCTAAAAAAATTGTAATTACACGCCCCTGTAAAACAGGGGCTGAAAAATTGGGCCTTAGCCACTGGTGGCGGCACCCATAAACAAAAATGATCTTCCAAGCTATCATCATCAATCGTATCATTGAGGACTCGGAGGAGGAGGATAGCCAGTCAACATAACAGCACAGGCACTCAGCATCAGCATCAGTCTTGAAGGGATGTGACATGTTAAAATCAATTAGTCTGTTATATCAGCATCAGGTGTGTGGTAGCTGGTGGTGATCCAAGACTGGTTCATCTTGATGAAAGTCAGTCGATCAACCGAGTCGGTGGACAGGCGCACCCTGTGATCCGTGACAAATCCTCCAGCAGCACTGAATGTGCGTTCCGAAAGAACGCTGGATGCAGGACAGGCCAGTAGCTCAATTGCATACTGTGCAAGCTCTGGCCAGTGATCCATCCTCAAGACCCAGTAAGCCAGAGGATTTTCGGTGGGGAAGGTGTCCAAGTCTGACCTTGCCCCTAGATATTCCTGCACCATGTTTATCAGACGCTGGCGATGGTTGCTGGAACCGATCATACTTTGGGGCTGCGGACTAAAGAATTGTCTGAACACATCGGTCAGACGGCCACCTTCCCCACCGCTCCTTCTTTGACTGGCCGAAGCCTCAGCAACTCGTTGTCCAGGACCAGGAGTTTGTAACCTCCCAGTCTCTGGGAACGCGTTGCACAGACCTTTCTGCAAGGCCTCCCGGAGTTGTCTCATCCTCTGCTCCCTCTGCGACGGTAACATAAGGTCCGCAACCTTACCCTTGTACCGTGGATCAAGGAGAGTGGCCAGCCAGTAATGGTCCCTCTCCTTGATCCGAAGAATACGAGGATCCTTCCGCAGACTTTGCAGGATCAGGGAGGCCATGCAGCGTAGGTTTGCTGAGGCATTCGCTCCGGAGTCCTCTGGGTCACTAAGGACGACATGATCCGCAGCCACCTCCTCCCAGCCACGTACAAGTCCACTGGTTTCTTGGGACTGTAAATCATCCCTAAAAGACTGCTGCTGATGATGCTGAGTGCCAGCCTCCACCTCCATGCTGACACAATCCTCCTCCTCCTCCTCCTCCTCCTCCTCCTCTTCCTGTGCGATGGGTGGGACAGAAGGAACACTGTCTGGGTAAAGGGGGCCTTGAGAGGCAAGGAAGTCCTCCTCTTCCTGCCTCTGTTCTGCCTCAAGTGCCCTGTCCATTATTCCACGCAGCGTGTGCTCCAACAGGTGGACCAGAGGTACAGTGTCACTGATGCATGCACTGTCACTGCTCACCATCCTCGTGGCCTCCTCAAATGGTGCCAGGACAGTGCATGCATCCCTGATCATGCCCCACTGGCGTGGAGAAAAAAAACCAAGCTCCCCTGACCCTGTCCTGGTGCCGTAGTCGCACAGGTACTCATTGATGGCCCTCTGCTGCGTGTGCAGCCGCTGCAGCATGGCCAACGTTGAGTTCCACCTGGTGGGCATGTCACATATAAGGCGGTTCTTGGGCAGGTTCAACTCCTTTTGCAGCTCAGCCAGGCGAGCACTGGCATTATAAGATCTGCGGAAATGCACACAGACTTTCCTGGCCTGCCTCAGGACATCCTGTAAGCCCGGGTACCTGCCCAAGAACCGCTGCACCACCAGGTTAAGGACGTGAGCCACACAGGGCACATGGGTCAGTTGTCCCTGTCGGAGGGCGGAGAGGAGGTTGGTGCCATTGTCGCAAACCACCATTCCTGGCTTAAGCTGGCGTGGCGTCAACCACCTCTCGGCCTGGCCCTGCAGAGCAGACAGGACCTCTGCCCCAGTGTGGCTTCTGTCCCCCAAACACACCAGCGCAAGCACGGCATGGCATCTTTCTGCCTGCGTACTTGCGTAGCCCCTTGAACGGCTACGGAGCACCGCTGGTTCATAGGACAAACCACAGGAAGAGGCCATGGAGGAAGAAGAAGAGGAGGGGGTGGAGGAGAGAGGTGTGTCACAACCAGTAGTAGCATTTTGGAGGCGTGGCGGTGGAACAACCTCCAACACTACTGCACCTTGTCCTGCATCCTTCCCAGCTGCCAAAAGAGTGACCCAATGGGCCGTGAAAGAAAGGTAACGTCCCTGTCCATGCCTGCTGGACCATGAGTCAGCGGTAATATGCACCTTACCGCTGACCGCCCTGTCCAGCGAGGCCAAGACATTGCCTTCCACATGCCGGTAGAGAGCCAGAATAGCCTTCCGTGAGAAAAAGTGGCGTTTGGGAACCTGCCACTGAGGAACCGCACATTGCACAAACTCACGGAAGGGGGCCGAGTCTACCAACTGAAAAGGTAGCAGTTGAAGCGCTAGCAATTTAGCCAAGCTAGCATTCAACCGCTGGGCATGTGGATGGCTGGGAGTGAACTTCTTTCGACGGTCCAGCAGCTGGGGCAGGGAAATTTGCCTGCTAGAATCGGACGTCAGTGTACTGCTAGCAGAGTGGCCGCAAGTACTTGGCTGTGACACACCTAATTCTACACCTTCATTCCTCTCAGTGCATGTTTCAGAGAGGACTGAAGTTATAGTGGGGTTGGAGATCCCAGCTGATGCGGTGCAAGGAGAGGTCCGCTTTGTTCTTTGGTGTGGGTCTTTGAGGTAGGCTTGCCAACGAGCTGCATGGCAGGTCAACATATGTCTGGTCAGGCATGTGGTACCCAAGCGGCTGATGTTTTGGCCACGCGATATACGCTTGAGACATATGTTGCAAACAGCAGCTGTGCGATCTGATGCACTAGCCTCAAAAAAGGCCCACACCAAAGAACTTTTTGAATGACGGGCAGAGGCAGCGCCCTGCACAGGCGGTGCTCTGCGGTGTGATTCCGTCGGTGTACTGCCCTTACGCTGGCCACCAAAGGGCATCCTGCCTCGTTGGAGATGTGCCTCCTCCTCATCCTCCTCCTCCTCCTCTCTCCTATTAGGCACCCACGTGGAGTCAGTGACCTCATCATCCCCTCCCTCCTCATCACTGGAGCCAATCTGGCAGTATGCTGCAGCTGCTGGAACATGACTGCCAGATTGGTGTCCTTCTTGAGCATCCCCTCTGTCTGCTCTCACGCTACTGCCTTCCTGTAGCTGGGTTTCATCATCAGACCCTTCGAAACGCTGGGCATCCTCCTGGAGCATGTACCCAACACTGTGCTCAAACAGTTCGGGGGACTCCTCAGGAGGAGGACATGGTGGGTCTAGGGAAGGAGTGACTGATGATGAGTCTGACATTGATACCAGGGAAGAGGACGCTTTGGCAGCTGCTTTGCCAGTACCCTGAGCCTGGGTGAGAGAGGATGAGGAGGAGGAGGAGGGCTTGGTCATCCACTCTACCAAGTCTTCGGCATGATGTGGCTCAACATGTCCAGCTGCCGAAAAGAAGGACAAGCGTGTCCCATGGCCATGTGCTGATGACAATGCACCGCGTCCACGACCAGCACTGTTGCCCCCAGACACAGAGCCTGCTTGCCCTCTTTTATTGCCTCCTGACTGTCTGCCTCTCCTTGTTTGCCTTCCAGACATTCTAATGGATGGCCTGCAGGGAGATGGGAAAAAAGCAATAAGGGCTGCCTTCAGGTGTCCTTCTCTGTCCCTTTACTTAAGGATTTCTAAATATGGTTGAGGATGATTGCTTTTGCACAGAATAGCACAACGACAATTTCCCTGACTGTCCAAAAAACAAGGATTTCAAAGATGGTTGATGAGGAATGCTTTAGCACACTATAGCACAAGGAGAATTTCCCTCACTGTCCTTCCCTGTCCCTAGAAACAAGGATTATCACAGTGAAAGAAACTGACACTCTTCCTACCTATAGTTTTCTGTCCCTAGAAAAAATGTTTTTTTAAAGCACACTATAGCACAAGAAGAATTTCCCTCACTGTCCTTCCCTGTCCCTAGAAACAAGGATTATCACAGTGAAAGAAACTGACACTCTTCCTACCTATAGTTTTCTGTCCCTAGAAAAAATGTTTTTTTAAAGCACACTATAGCACAAGGAGAATTTCCCTCACTGTCCTTCCCTGTCCCTAGAAACAAGGATTATCACAGTGAAAGAAACTGACACTCTTCCTACCTATAGTTTTCTGTCCCTAGAAAAAATGTTTTTTTAAAGCACACTATAGCACAAGGAGAATTTCCCTCACTGTCCTTCCCTGTCTCTAGAAACAAGGATTATCACAGTGAAAGAAACTGACACTCTTCCTACCTATAGTTTTCTGTCCCTAGAAAAAATGTTTTTTTAAAGCACACTATAGCACAAGGAGAATTTCCCTCACTGTCCTTCCCTGTCCCTAGAAACAAGGATTATCACAGTGAAAGAAACTGACACTCTTCCTACCTATAGTTTTCTGTCCCTAGAAAAAATGTTTTTTTAAAGCACACTATAGCACAAGGAGAATTTCCCTCACTTTCCTTCCCTGTCCCTAGAAACAAGGATTATCACAGTGAAAGAAACTGACACTCTTCCTACCTATAGTTTTCTGTCCCTAGAAAAAATGTTTTTTTAAAGCACACTATAGCACAAGGAGAATTTCCCTCACTTTCCTTCCCTGTCCCTAGAAACAAGGATTATCACAGTGAAAGAAACTGACACTCTTCCTACCTATAGTTTTCTGTCCCTAGAAAAAATGTTTTTTTTTAAAGCACACTATAGCACAAGGAGAATTTCCCTCACTGTCCTTCCCTGTCCCTAGAAACAAGGATTATCACAGTGAAAGAAACTGACACTCTTCCTACCTATAGATTTCTGTCCCTAGAAAAAATGTTTTTTTAAAGCACACTATAGCACAAGGAGAATTTCCCTCACTGTCCTTCCCTGTCCCTAGAAACAAGGATTATCACAGTGAAAGAAACTGACACTCTTCCTACCTATAGTTTTCTGTCCCTAGAAAAAATGTTTTTTTAAAGCACACTATAGCACAAGGAGAATTTCCCTCACTGTCCTTCCCTGTCCCTAGAAACAAGGATTATCACAGTGAAAGAAACTGACACTCTTCCTACCTATAGTTTTCTGTCCCTAGAAAAAATGTTTTTTTAAAGCTGATTGATGATCAATGCTTTAGCACACTATAGCACAAGGAGAATTTCCCTCACTGTCCTTCCCTGTCCCTAGAAACAAGGATTATCACAGTGAAAGAAACTGACACTCTTCCTTCCTATAGTTTTCTGTCCCTAGAAAAAATGTTTTTTTAAAGCACACTATAGCACAAGGAGAATTCCCTCACTGTCCTTCCCTGTCCCTAGAAACAAGGATTCGCACAGTAAAAGACACTGACACTCTCCCTGCCTATAGTTTTCTGTCCCTAGAAAAAATGTTTTTTTAAAGCACACTATAGCACAAGGAGAATTTCCCTCACTTTCCTTCTTTGTCCCTAGAAACAAGGATTATCACAGTGAAAGAAACTGACACTCTTCCTACCTATAGTTTTCTGTCCCTAGAAAAAATGTTTTTTTAAAGCACACTATAGCACAAGGAGAATTTCCCTCACTTTCCTTCTTTGTCCCTAGAAACAAGGATTATCACAGTGAAAGAAACTGACACTCTTCCTTCCTATAGTTTTCTGTCCCTAGAAAAAAAGTTTTTTTAAAGCACACTATAGCACAAGGAGAATTCCCTCACTGTCCTTCCCTGTCCCTAGAAACAAGGATTCGCACGGTAAAAGACACTGACACTCTCCCTACCTATAGTTTTCTGTCCCTAGAAAAAATGTTTTTTTAAAGCACACTATAGCACAAGGAGAATTTCCCTCACTTTCTTTCTTTGTCCCTAGAAACAAGGATTATCACAGTGAAAGAAACTGACACTCTTCCTACCTATAGTTTTCTGTCCCTAGAAAAAATGTTTTTTTAAAGCACACTATAGCACAAGGAGAATTCCCTCACTGTCCTTCCCTGTCCCTAGAAACAAGGATTCGCACAGTAAAAGACACTGACACTCTCCCTACCTATAGTTTTCTGTCCCTAGAAAAAATGTTTTTTTAAAGCACACTATAGCACAAGGAGAATTTCCCTCACTTTCCTTCTTTGTCCCTAGAAACAAGGATTATCACAGTGAAAGAAACTGACACTCTTCCTTCCTATAGTTTTCTGTCCCTAGAAAAAATGTTTTTTTAAAGCACACTATAGCACAAGGAGAATTCCCTCACTTCCTTCCCTGTCCCTAGAAACAAGGATTCACACAGTAAAAGACACTGACACTCTCCCTACCTATAGTTTTCTGTCCCTAGAAAAAATGTTTTTTTAAAGCACACTATAGCACAAGGAGAATTTCCCTCACTTTCCTTCTTTGTCCCTAGAAACAAGGATTATCACAGTGAAAGAAACTGACACTCTTCCTTCCTATAGTTTTCTGTCCCTAGAAAAAATGTTTTTTTAAAGCACACTATAGCACAAGGAGAATTCCCTCACTGTCCTTCCCTGTCCCTAGAAACAAGGATTCGCACAGTAAAAGACACTGACACTCTCCCTACCTATAGTTTTCTGTCCCTAGAAAAAAATGTTTTTTTAAAGCACACTATAGCACAAGGAGAATTTCCCTCACTTTCCTTCTTTGTCCCTAGAAAGAAGGATTATCACAGTGAAAGAAACTGACACTCTTCCTACCTATAGTTTTCTGTCCCTAGAAAAATTTTTTTTTTAAAGCACACTATAGCACAAGAAGAATTTCCCTCACTTTCCTTCTTTGTCCCTAGAAACAAGGATTATCACAGTGAAAGAAACTGACACTCTTCCTACCTATAGTTTTCTGTCCCTAGAAAAAATGTTTTTTTAAAGCACACTATAGCACAAGGAGAATTTCCCTCACTTTCCTTCTTTGTCCCTAGAAACAAGGATTATCACAGTGAAAGAAACTGACACTCTTCCTTCCTATAGTTTTCTGTCCCTAGAAAAAATGTTTTTTTAAAGCACACTATAGCACAAGGAGAATTCCCTCACTGTCCTTCCCTGTCCCTAGAAACAAGGATTCGCACAGTAAAAGACACTGACACTCTCCCTACCTATAGTTTTCTGTCCCTAGAAAAAATGTTTTTTTAAAGCACACTATAGCACAAGGATAATTTCCCTCACTTTCCTTCTTTGTCCCTAGAAACAAGGATTATCACAGTGAAAGAAACTGACACTCTTCCTACCTATAGTTTTCTGTCCCTAGAAAAAATGTTTTTTTAAAGCACACTATAGCACAAGGAGAATTCCCTCACTGTCCTTCCCTGTCCCTAGAAACAAGGATTCGCACAGTAAAAGACACTGACACTCTCCCTACCTATAGTTTTCTGTCCCTAGAAAAAATGTTTTTTTAAAGCACACTATAGCACAAGGAGAATTTCCCTCACTTTCCTTCTTTGTCCCTAGAAACAAGGATTATCACAGTGAAAGAAACTGACACTCTTCCTACCTATAGTTTTCTGTCCCTAGAAAAAATGTTTTTTTAAAGCACACTATAGCACAAGGAGAATTCCCTCACTGTCCTTCCCTGTCCCTAGAAACAAGGATTCGCACAGTAAAACACACTGACACTCTCCCTACCTATAGTTTTCTGTCCCTAGAAAAAATGTTTTTTTAAAGCACACTATAGCACAAGGAGAATTTCCCTCACTGTCCTTCCCTGTCCCTAGAAACAAGGATTCGCACAGTAAAACACACTGACACTCTCCCTACCTATAGTTTTCTGTCCCTAGAAAAAATGTTTTTTTAAAGCACACTATAGCACAAGGAGAATTTCCCTCACTGTCCTTCCCTGTCCCTAGAAACAAGGATTATCACAGTGAAAGAAACTGACACTCTTCCTACCTATAGTTTTCTGTCCCTAGGAAAAATGTTTTTTTAAAGCACACTATAGCACAAGGAGAATTTCCCTCACTGTCCTTCCCTGTCCCTAGAAACAAGGATTATCACAGTGAAAGAAACTGACACTCTTCCTACCTATAGTTTTCTGTCCCTAGAAAAAATGTTTTTTTAAAGCACACTATAGCACAAGGAGAATTTCCCTCACTGTCCTTCCCTGTCCCTAGAAACAAGGATTATCACAGTGAAAGAAACTGACACTCTTCCTACCTATAGTTTTCTGTCCCTAGAAAAAATGATTTTTTAAAGCACACTATAGCACAAGGAGAATTTCCCTCACTGTCCTTCCCTGTCCCTAGAAACAAGGATTATCACAGTGAAAGAAATTGACACTCTTCCTACCTATAGTTTTCTGTCCCTAGAAAAAATGTTTTTTTAAAGCACACTATAGCACAAGGAGAATTTCCCTCACTTTCCTTCCCTGTCCCTAGAAACAAGGATTATCACAGTGAAAGAAACTGACACTCTTCCTACCTATAGTTTTCTGTCCCTAGAAAAAATGTTTTTTTAAAGCACACTATAGCACAAGGAGAATTTCCCTCACTGTCCTTCTCTGTCCCTAGAAACAAGGATTCGCACAGTAAAACACACTGACACTCTCCCTACCTATAGTTTTCTGTCCCTAGAAAAAATGTTTTTTTAAAGCACACTATAGCACAAGGAGAATTTCCCTCACTGTCCTTCCCTGTCCCTAGAAACAAGGATTCGCACAGTAAAACACACTGACACTCTCCCTACCTATAGTTTTCTGTCCCTAGAAAAAATGTTTTTTTAAAGCACACTATAGCACAAGGAGAATTTCCCTCACTGTCCTTCCCTGTCCCTAGAAACAAGGATTCGCACAGTAAAACACACTGACACTCTCCCTACCTATAGTTTTCTGTCCCTAGAAAAAATGTTTTTTTAAAGCACACTATAGCACAAGGAGAATTTCCCTCACTTTCCTTCTTTGTCCCTAGAAACAAGGATTATCACAGTGAAAGAAACTGACACTCTTCCTTCCTATAGTTTTCTGTCCCTAGAAAAAATGTTTTTTTAAAGCACACTATAGCACAAGGAGAATTCCCTCACTGTCCTTCCCTGTCCCTAGAAACAAGGATTCGCACAGTAAAAGACACTGACACTCTCCCTACCTATAGTTTTCTGTCCCTAGAAAAAATGTTTTTTTAAAGCACACTATAGCACAAGGAGAATTTCCCTCACTTTCCTTCTTTGTCCCTAGAAAGAAGGATTATCACAGTGAAAGAAACTGACACTCTTCCTACCTATAGTTTTCTGTCCCTAGAAATTTTTTTTTTTTAAAGCACACTATAGCACAAGAAGAATTTCCCTCACTTTCCTTCTTTGTCCCTAGAAACAAGGATTATCACAGTGAAAGAAACTGACACTCTTCCTACCTATAGTTTTCTGTCCCTAGAAAAAATGTTTTTTTAAAGCACACTATAGCACAAGGAGAATTTCCCTCACTTTCCTTCTTTGTCCCTAGAAACAAGGATTATCACAGTGAAAGAAACTGACACTCTTCCTTCCTATAGTTTTCTGTCCCTAGAAAAAATGTTTTTTTAAAGCACACTATAGCACAAGGAGAATTCCCTCACTGTCCTTTCCTGTCCCTAGAAACAAGGATTCGCACAGTAAAAGACACTGACACTCTCCCTACCTATAGTTTTCTGTCCCTAGAAAAAATGTTTTTTTAAAGCACACTATAGCACAAGGATAATTTCCCTCACTTTCCTTCTTTGTCCCTAGAAACAAGGATTATCACAGTGAAAGAAACTGACACTCTTCCTACCTATAGTTTTCTGTCCCTAGAAAAAATGTTTTTTTAAAGCACACTATAGCACAAGGAGAATTCCCTCACTGTCCTTCCCTGTCCCTAGAAACAAGGATTCGCACAGTAAAAGACACTGACACTCTCCCTACCTATAGTTTTCTGTCCCTAGAAAAAATGTTTTTTTAAAGCACACTATAGCACAAGGAGAATTTCCCTCACTTTCCTTCTTTGTCCCTAGAAACAAGGATTATCACAGTGAAAGAAACTGACACTCTTCCTACCTATAGTTTTCTGTCCCTAGAAAAAATGTTTTTTTAAAGCACACTATAGCACAAGGAGAATTCCCTCACTGTCCTTCCCTGTCCCTGGAAACAAGGATTCGCACAGTAAAACACACTGACACTCTCCCTACCTATAGTTTTCTGTCCCTAGAAAAAAATGTTTTTTTAAAGCACACTATAGCACAAGGAGAATTTCCCTCACTGTCCTTCCCTGTCCCTAGAAACAAGGATTCGCACAGTAAAACACACTGACACTCTCCCTACCTATAGTTTTCTGTCCCTAGAAAAAATGTTTTTTTAAAGCACACTATAGCACAAGGAGAATTTCCCTCACTGTCCTTCCCTGTCCCTAGAAACAAGGATTATCACAGTGAAAGAAACTGACACTCTTCCTACCTATAGTTTTCTGTCCCTAGAAAAAATGTTTTTTTAAAGCACACTATAGCACAAGGAGAATTTCCCTCACTGTCCTTCCCTGTCCCTAGAAACAAGGATTATCACAGTGAAAGAAACTGACACTCTTCCTACCTATAGTTTTCTGTCCCTAGAAAAAATGTTTTTTTAAAGCACACTATAGCACAAGGAGAATTTCCCTCACTGTCCTTCCCTGTCCCTAGAAACAAGGATTATCACAGTGAAAGAAACTGACACTCTTCCTACCTATAGTTTTCTGTCCCTAGAAAAAATGTTTTTTTAAAGCACACTATAGCACAAGGAGAATTTCCCTCACTGTCCTTCCCTGTCCCTAGAAACAAGGATTATCACAGTGAAAGAAATTGACACTCTTCCTACCTATAGTTTTCTGTCCCTAGAAAAAATGTTTTTTTAAAGCACACTATAGCACAAGGAGAATTTCCCTCACTTTCCTTCCCTGTCCCTAGAAACAAGGATTATCACAGTGAAAGAAACTGACACTCTTCCTACCTATAGTTTTCTGTCCCTAGAAAAAATGTTTTTTTAAAGCACACTATAGCACAAGGAGAATTTCCCTCACTGTCCTTCTCTGTCCCTAGAAACAAGGATTCGCACAGTAAAACACACTGACACTCTCCCTACCTATAGTTTTCTGTCCCTAGAAAAAATGTTTTTTTAAAGCACACTATAGCACAAGGAGAATTTCCCTCACTGTCCTTCCCTGTCCCTAGAAACAAGGATTCGCACAGTAAAACACACTGACACTCTCCCTACCTATAGTTTTCTGTCCCTAGAAAAAATGTTTTTTTAAAGCACACTATAGCACAAGGAGAATTTCCCTCACTGTCCTTCCCTGTCCCTAGAAACAAGGATTCGCACAGTAAAACACACTGACACTCTCCCTACCTATAGTTTTCTGTCCCTAGAAAAAATGTTTTTTTAAAGCACACTATAGCACAAGGAGAATTTCCCTCACTTTCCTTCTTTGTCCCTAGAAACAAGGATTATCACAGTGAAAGAAACTGATACTCTTCCTACCTATAGTTTTCTGTCCCTAGAAAAAATGTTTTTTTAAAGCACACTATAGCACAAGGAGAATTCCCTCACTGTCCTTCCCTGTCCCTAGAAACAAGGATTCGCACAGTAAAAGACACTGACACTCTCCCTACCTATAGTTTTCTGTCCCTAGAAAAAATGTTTTTTTAAAGCACACTATAGCACAAGGAGAATTTCCCTCACTGTCCTTCTTTGTCCCTAGAAACAAGGATTATCACAGTGAAAGAAACTGACACTCTTCCTTCCTATAGTTTTCTGTCCCTAGAAAAAATGTTTTTTTAAAGCACACTATAGCACAAGGAGAATTCCCTCACTGTCCTTCCCTGTCCCTAGAAACAAGGATTCGCACAGTAAAAGACACTGACACTCTCCCTACCTATAGTTTTCTGTCCCTAGAAAAAATGTTTTTTTAAAGCACACTATAGCACAAGGAGAATTTCCCTCACTTTCCTTCTTTGTCCCTAGAAACAAGGATTATCACAGTGAAAGAAACTGACACTCTTCCTTCCTATAGTTTTCTGTCCCTAGAAAAAATGTTTTTTTAAAGCACACTATAGCACAAGGAGAATTCCCTCACTGTCCTTCCCTGTCCCTAGAAACAAGGATTCGCACAGTAAAAGACACTGACACTCTCCCTACCTATAGTTTTCTGTCCCTAGAAAAAATGTTTTTTTAAAGCACACTATAGCACAAGGAGAATTTCCCTCACTTTCCTTCTTTGTCCCTAGAAACAAGGATTATCACAGTGAAAGAAACTGACACTCTTCCTACCTATAGTTTTCTGTCCCTAGAAAAAATGTTTTTTTAAAGCACACTATAGCACAAGGAGAATTTCCCTCACTTTCCTTCTTTGTCCCTAGAAACAAGGATTATCACAGTGAAAGAAACTGACACTCTTCCTACCTATAGTTTTCTGTCCCTAGAAAAAATGTTTTTTTAAAGCACACTATAGCACAAGGAGAATTTCCCTCACTTTCCTTCTTTGTCCCTAGAAACAAGGATTATCACAGTGAAAGAAACTGACACTCTTCCTTCCTATAGTTTTCTGTCCCTAGAAAAAATGTTTTTTTAAAGCACACTATAGCACAAGGAGAATTCCCTCACTGTCCTTCCCTGTCCCTAGAAACAAGGATTCGCACAGTAAAAGACACTGACACTCTCCCTACCTATAGTTTTCTGTCCCTAGAAAAAATGTTTTTTTAAAGCACACTATAGCACAAGGATAATTTCCCTCACTTTCCTTCTTTGTCCCTAGAAACAAGGATTATCACAGTGAAAGAAACTGACACTCTTCCTACCTATAGTTTTCTGTCCCTAGAAAAAATGTTTTTTTAAAGCACAATATAGCACAAGGAGAATTCCCTCACTGTCCTTCCCTGTCCCTAGAAACAAGGATTCGCACAGTAAAAGACACTGACACTCTCCCTACCTATAGTTTTCTGTCCCTAGAAAAAATGTTTTTTTTAAAGCACACTATAGCACAAGGAGAATTTCCCTCACTTTCCTTCTTTGTCCCTAGAAACAAGGATTATCACAGTGAAAGAAACTGACACTCTTCCTACCTATAGTTTTCTGTCCCTAGAAAAAATGTTTTTTTAAAGCACACTATAGCACAAGGAGAATTCCCTCACTGTCCTTCCCTGTCCCTAGAAACAAGGATTCGCACAGTAAAACACACTGACACTCTCCCTACCTATAGTTTTCTGTCCCTAGAAAAAATGTTTTTTTAAAGCACACTATAGCACAAGGAGAATTCCCTCACTGTCCTTCCCTGTCCCTAGAAACAAGGATTCGCACAGTAAAAGACACTGACACTCTCCCTACCTATAGTTTTCTGTCCCTAGAAAAAATGTTTTTTTAAAGCACACTATAGCACAAGGAGAATTTCCCTCACTGTCCTTCCCTGTCCCTAGAAACAAGGATTCGCACAGTAAAACACACTGACACTCTCCCTACCTATAGTTTTCTGTCCCTACAAAAAATGTTTTTTTAAAGCACACTATAGCACAAGGAGAATTTCCCTCACTGTCCTTCCCTGTCCCTAGAAACAAGGATTATCACAGTGAAAGAAACTGACACTCTTCCTACCTATAGTTTTCTGTCCCTAGAAAAAATGTTTTTTTAAAGCACACTATAGCACAAGGAGAATTTCCCTCACTGTCCTTCCCTGTCCCTAGAAACAAGGATTATCACAGTGAAAGAAACTGACACTCTTCCTACCTATAGTTTTCTGTCCCTAGAAAAAATGTTTTTTTAAAGCACACTATAGCACAAGGAGAATTTCCCTCACTGTCCTTCCCTGTCCCTAGAAACAAGGATTCGCACAGTAAAACACACTGACACTCTCCCTACCTATAGTTTTCTGTCCCTAGAAAAAATGTTTTTTTAAAGCACACTATAGCACAAGGAGAATTTCCCTCACTGTCCTTCCCTGTCCCTAGAAACAAGGATTCGCACAGTAAAACACACTGACACTCTCCCTACCTATAGTTTTCTGTCCCTAGAAAAAATGTTTTTTTAAAGCACACTATAGCACAAGGAGAATTTCCCTCACTGTCCTTCCCTGTCCCTAGAAACAAGGATTCGCACAGTAAAACACACTGACACTCTCCCTACCTATCCTTCTCTTTCCCTAAACTAAAGGAATCCAGGTTAAGCAAGAAAAAATAAATGTCACTGTCCCTGCCTATGCTTCTCTTTCCCTGCTCCGGAACACACTACACTAGGCCGCCGTGCTGGCGGCCTTTTATAGTGTGGGGCGTGTACTAAACACCCTCAGCAATAATTGGCCACAGGCATCCTGCCTGTGGCCAATCATTGCTCTCCTCGCTGCCGGCGCTGTGATTGGCCAAGCATGCGGGGTCACAGTGCATGCTTGGCCAATCACAGCGCCTGGATGACACTGCGATGGCGTAGTGCATTGTGGGCCGTTCGCGTCACTCGAATTTGGCGCGAACGGCCCAAATCGTTCGATCTTCGTCGAACGATCGAACAGCCGATGTTCGAGTCGAACGTATGTTCGACTCAAACACGAAGCTCATCCCTACTGGTGTGTTACACCAACAGGCATTTGCAGCACTTACAGCGGGCAGAGTGTGCCTCCTGCACATTATACACCTGAAGTTAGCCCGTATTGCTGTGTTTTACTGGTGTGTTACACCAACAGGCATTTGCAGCACTTACAGCGGGCGGAGTGTGCCTCCTGATCATATTACACCTGAAGTTAGCCCGTATTGCTGTGTTTTCCTGGTGTGTTACACCAACAGGCATTTGCAGCACTTACAGCGGGCGGAGTGTGCCTCCTGATCATATTACACCTGAAGTTAGCCTGTATTGCTGCTTTTTCCTGGTGTGTTACACCAACAGGCATTTGCAGCACTTACAGCGGGCGGAGTGTGCCTCCTGATCATATTACACCTGAAGTTAGCCTGTATTGCTGCTTTTTCATGGTGTGTTACACCAACAGGCATTTGCAGCACTTACAGCAGGCGTAGTGTGATTCCTGCAAAATATACTCCTGAAGCTAGGCCTTATTGCTGGTTTTCCCATGTCCCTGCAGGCCATTAGAATGTCTGGAAGGCAAACAAGGAGAGGCAGACAGTCAGGAGCCAATAAAAGAGGGCAAGCAGGCTCTGTGTCTAGAGACAACAGTGCTGGTCGTGGACGCGGTGCATCGCCATCAGCACGTGGCCATGGGACACGCTTGTCCTTCTTTTCGGCAGCTGGACGTGTTGAGCCGCATCATGCCGAAGACTTGGTAGAGTGGATGACCAAGCCCTCCTCATCCTCCTCATCCTCTCTCACCCAGGCTCAGGGTACTGGCAAAGCAGCTGCCAAAGCGTCCTCTTCCCTGGTATCAATGTCATCATCATTCACTCCTTCCCTAGACCAACCATGTCCTCCTGAGGAGCCCCCAGAACTGTTTGAGCACAGTGTTGGGTACATGCTCCAGGAGGATGCCCAGCGTTTCGAAGGGTCTGATGATGATACCCAGCTAGAGGAAGGCAGTAGCGTGAGAGCAGAGAGAGGGGATGCTCAAGAAGGACACCAATCTGGCAGTCATGTTCCAGCAGCTGCAGCATACTGCCAGATTGGCTCCAGTGATGAGGAGGGAGGGGATGATGAGGTCACTGACTCCACGTGTGTGCCTAATAGGAGAGAGGAGGAGGAGGATGAGGAGGAGGCACATCTCCAATGAGGCAGGATGCCCTCAGGGGGCCAGCGTAAGGGCAGCACACCGACGGAATCACACCGCAGAGCTCCGCCTGTGCAGGGCGCTGCCTCTGCCCGTTATTCAAAAAGTTCTTTGGTGTGGGGCTTTTTTGAGTCGAGTGCATCAGATCGCACAGCTGCTGTTTGCAACATATGTCTCAAGCGTATATCGCATGGCCAAAACATCACCCGCTTGGGCACCACATGCTTGACCAGACATATGTTGACCTGCCATGCAGCTCGTTGGCAAGCCTACCTTAAAGACCCACACCAAAGAACAAAGCGGACCTCTCCTTGCACCGCATCAGCTGGGATCTCCAGCCCCACTATACCTTCAGTCCTCTCTGAAACCTGCACTGAGAGGAATGAAGGTGTAGAATTAGGTGTGTCACAGCCAAGTACTTGCGGGCACTCTGCTAGCAGTACACCGACGTCCGATTCTAGCAGGCAAATTTCCCTGCCCCAGCTGCTGGACCGTCGAAAGAAGTTCACTACCAGCCATCCACATGCCCAGCGGTTGAATGCTAGCTTGGCTAAATTGCTAGCGCTTCAACTGCTGCCTTTTCAGTTGGTAGACTCGGCCCCCTTCCGTGAGTTTGTGCAATGTGCGGTTCCTCAGTGGCAGGTTCCCAAACGCCACTATTTCTCACGGAAGGCGATTCCGGCTCTCTACCGGCATGTGGAAGGCAATGTCTTGTCCTCGCTGGACAGGGCGGTCAGCGGTAAGGTGCATATTACCGCTGACTCATGGTCCAGCAGGCATGGACAGGGACGTTACCTTTCTTTCACGGCCCATTGGGTCACTCTTTTGGCAGCTGGGAAGGATGCAGGACAAGGTGCAGTAGTGTTGGAGGTTGTTCCGCCGCCACGCCTCCAAAATGCTACTACTGGTTGTGACACACCTCTCTCCTCCACCCCCTCCTCTTCTTCTTCCTCCATGGCCTCTTCCTGTGCTTTGTCCTCGGAACCAGCGGTGCTCCGTAGGCGTTCAAGGGGCTACGCAAGTACGCAGGCAAAAAGATGCCATGCCGTGCTTACGCTGGTGTGTTTGGGGGACAGGAGCCACACTGGGGCAGAGGTTCTGTCTGCTCTGCAGGGGCAGGCTGAGAGGTGGTTGACGCCACGCCAGCTTAAGCCAGGAATGGTGGTTTGCGACAATGGCACCAACCTCCTCTCCGCCCTCAGACAGGGACAACTGACCCATGTGCCCTGTGTGGCTCACGTCCTTAACCTGGTGGTGCAGCGGTTCTTGGGCAGGTACCCGGGCTTACAGGATGTCCTGAGGCAGGCCAGGAAAGTCTGTGTGCATTTCTGCAGATCTTATAATGCCAGTGCTCACCTGGCTGAGCTGCAAAAGGAGTTGAACCTGCCCAAGAACCGCCTTATATGTGACATGCCCACCAGGTGGAACTCAACGTTGGCCATGCTGCAGCGGCTGCACACGCAGCAGAGGGCCATCAATGAGTACCTGTGCGACTACGGCACCAGGACAGGGTCAGGGGAGCTCAGGTTTTTTTCAACACGCCAGTGGGGCATGATCAGGGATGCATGCACTGTCCTGGCACCATTTGAGGAGGCCACGAGGATGGTGAGCAGTGACAGTGCATGCATCAGTGACACTGTACCTCTTGTCCACCTGTTGGAACATACGCTGCGTGGAAAAATGGACAGGGCACTTGAGGCAGAACAGAGGCAGGAAGAGGAGGACTTCCTTGACTCTCAAGGCCCCCTTTACCCAGACAGTGTTCCTTCTGTCCCACCCATCGCACAGGAAGAGGAGGAGGAGGAGGAGGAGGATGAGGATTGTGTCAGCATGGAGGTGGAGGCTGGCACTCAGCATCATCAGCAGCAGTCTTTTAGGGATGATTTACAGTCCCAAGAAACCAGTGGACTTGTACGTGGCTGGGAGGAGGTGGCTGCGGATCATGTCGTCCTTAGTGACCCAGAGGACTCCGGACCGAATGCCTCAGCTAACCTACGCTGCATGGCCTCCCTGATCCTGCAAAGTCTGCGGAAGGATCCTCGTATTCTTCGGATCAAGGAGAGGGACCATTACTGGCTGGCCACTCTCCTTGATCCACGGTACAAGGGTAAGGTTGCGGACCTTATCTTACCGTCGCAGAGGGAGCAGAGGATGAGACAACTCCGGGAGGCCTTGCAGAAAGGTCTGTGCAACGCGTTCCCAGAGACTGGGAGGTTACAAACTCCTGGTCCTGGACAACGAATTGCTGAGGCTTCGGTCAGTCAAAGAAGGAGTGGTGGGGAAGGTGGCCATCTGACCGATGCGTTCAGACAATTCTTTAGTCTGCAGCCCCAAGGTATGATCGGTTCCAGCAACCATCGCCAGCGTCTGGTATACATGGTGCAGGAATACCTAGGGGCAAGGTCAGACTTGGACACCTTCCCCACCGAAAATCTTTTGGCTTACTGGGTCTTGAGGATGGATCATTGGCCAGAGCTTGCACAGTATGCAATTGAGCTACTGGCCTGTCCTGCATCCAGCGTTCTTTCAGAACGCACATTCAGTGCTGCTGGAGGATTTGTCACGGATCACAGGGTGCGCCTGTCCACCGACTCGGTTGATCGACTGACCTTCATAAAGATGAACTAGTCTTGGATCACCACCAGCTACCAAACACCTGAAGCTGATATAACAGACTAATTTATTTTCAAATGTCACATCCCTTCAAGACTGATGCTGATGCTGAGAGACTGTCCTGTTATGTTGACTGACTATCCTCCTCCTCCTCAATGATCCGATTGATGATGATAGCTTGGAAGAACATTTTTGTTTCTGGGCGCCGCCACCAGTGGCTAAGGCCCAATTTTTCAGCCCCTGTTTAACAGGGGCATGTAATTACAATTTTTTATGCAATGCTTTGCAGCAGGGCCCATTCCTGCACTCCATCTAGAGCATCTGGGAGAGGTTGTAGTGTCGTGGCACCAGCACCAGTGGCTAAGGCCCAATTTTTCAGCCCCTGTTTAACAGGGGCGTGTTATTACAATTTTTTATGCAATGCTTTGCAGCAGGGCTCATTCCTGCACTCCAACTAGAGTATCTGGGAGAGGTTGCAGTGTCGTGGCACCAGCACTAGTGCCTAAGGCCCAATTTTTCAGCCCCTGTTTAACAGGGGCGTGTAATTACAATTTTTGATGCAATACTTTGCAACAGGGTTCATTGCTGTGCTCCAAGTACAGTATCTGTGAGGGGTTGCAGTGTTTTGGCACCAGTGCCTAAGGCCAAATTTTTCTGCCCCTGTTTAACAGGGGCATGTAATTACAATTCTTGATAATTCACAGCAGGGCCCATTCCTGCGCCCACCAAGAGTAACTGTGAGGCCTTACAGTGTTGTGTCAACACCACCACCACCACCACCAAAGGCCCAATTTTTCAGCCCCTGTTCAACAGGGGCATGCAATTACAATTCTTGATCTAATAATTCACAGCAGGGCCCATTCATGCGCCCACCAAGAGTAACTGTGAGGGCTCACAGTGTTGTGGCAACACCAACATGTAAGGGGCAAATTTCAGCTGAGTATATACGGCAGGTCCCTACTTTCAAACATCCAACTTACAAACGACTCCTCCTTGCAAACGGAAGGATACAACAGGAAGTGAGAGGAAATCTACCCCAAGGAAGGCAAATTCTCTCCTGTAAGAGTTAATATGGGAAAAAAAAGTGTTGTGTCTCCTCTCCACTGATGCTTTATCACCAATTCTTGTTTCAATAAAAACCCAAAATTTTCAAAAAACATTTGTCATTAGGGCGGAAAGTGAGGTGAACTGTTCTGAACAGGTGCACACTGCACAGACAGCAAAACAAATGTTACAGGGGTGATAACCCTTCCCTATGTTTTCCAAAAAGCTTAAAAATAGATTTTTTGGCTGGAGCTACACTTAAACAATGTACCTGTTCAAAATTACAAACAGATTCTACATAAGAAGAAACCTACAGTCCCTGTCTTGTATGCACCGCCTGTATACGGCTGTTCAGAGTATATAGGGCCTTTTTTATTTTGTGTGCGGGGTTCCCCTTAATATCCATACAAGACCCAAAGGGGCTGGTAATGGGCTGGGGTAGGAGGGGGGGGGGGTGATGGGGTAGCTATGCCATTTTTCTTAAAGATTTTCATCCATATTACCGGGACCAGACATTACATTAAAGCCGCAAGCAGTTTTAAATGGCTTTTTTTTCCTTTAGAAGTGTCATTTTGTGCAGGGACAGTTCTAAACACGGGAAACACGTGGCACTTCACAGGCATACTTTAGACACCCCCCAGGTACGATATTTAAAGGAATATTTTACTTTTTTTTTTTCACTTTATGCATCATTAAAATGACTGCTCCTGAAAAACGGCCGTTTTTAAAACTTCTTTTTGCATTGATACATGTCCCCTGGTGCAGAACCCGGGTTCCCAAACCCTTTTTAGGACAATAACATGCATATTAGTCGTTATAATTAGCACTTTAGATTTCGAACGTTCGCATCCATTGTATTTAATAGGGTTCTAAAGTTCGTGCAAACTTTCGGTCCGTTTGCGGGTTCTGGTGCGAACCGAACCTGGTGGTGTTCGGCTCATCACTATTCCTGGATATATGCGGCAGGATATATGAGAGAGCGCAAAGGGAATCCATCACATTTTAGTAGTGGCTGCTGATCTGCTGGCTGGTTTCTAAGGTCATTTAATTTATACATAAGCCCAAATGTTGCTAACCTGTAATACTCAAACTAAAAATCAATATAATGGCCTCCACCCACTAACTTCTAGAAGTTTCTCCAAACTTCCAGGCCCAGGGGGAGGCACCAGAGACCTGCCTGCATGAGACATCCAGCCTAAACTCAAGTAAACCCTGACCCAGATTCATAACTCATAACTTAACCATGAGCCCAATTATATTTTGCCTGTAGACGTGTGCTGTTCGTTTCGTTCCGAATTGAAATTCTGACAAATTTTTTTGTTTTCGGAAATTCAAATGCATCTGAATTTCCGAATTACAATAGTACTGAATTTAAACGATTCCAAAATATAAAAAAAAAATTCAGACGAAATTTGAATTTGAATCGATTCAAATAGTTTTCAAATCAATTTCGAATAGTTTTGGAATTTGAATAGTTTTGGAATTCGAATTTGAAAAGGTTTTTAGAATTCAAATAGTTTGATTTGTTTTTCAATTTTCCAAAGAGAATTAAATAGAATAGAAAATAAAGGAATATAATAGAAAAAATAGAATAGAATAGAAAAGAATATAACAGAAAATAAATGAATAGAATATAATAGAGTAAAACAGAGCAAAATAGAATAGAAAAGAAAAGAACAGAATAGAATAGAAATTAATAGAATAAAATAGAATTAAAAAATAATAGAATAAAATAGAAAGAATATATTATCTTCTGAAATTCAAATTTGAAATAGAAAAATAATACATAAGAAAAGAATAGAATAGAAAAGAATAGAATAGAAAAAAAATAGAATAGAATTGACTATAATAGAATAGAATAAAATAAATAAAATAAAAAGAATATAAACATTTTCCAAAATTCAAATTCAAATATACTATTCTAACCTATTCTTTTCTATTCTATTCAAAGTTAAATTGATTCCATTTGAATTTTGGGAAATGTTTACATTATATTCTATTGTTTTTTTAATTCTATTTGTTTGTATTCTATTATTTTCTATTCAAATTTCAGAAGATGGTTATATTCTATTTTTTTCTATTTTTTATTCTATTCTATTCATTTCTATTCTATTCTATTCTGTTCTTTTATTTTCTATTCTATTTTGTTCTGTTTTACTCTATTATATTCTATTCTTTTATTTTGTGTT
Organism: Rana muscosa; assembly: GCA_029206835.1. Lineage (NCBI taxonomy): Eukaryota > Metazoa > Chordata > Amphibia > Anura > Ranidae > Rana > Rana muscosa. Next base: position 431,165,719 of record CM055118.1, on the reverse strand, counting down.
ACAGTATGTTCTTTTCTATTCCATTACATTTTTTCTAGCCTATTCCTTTATTTTCTATTCTATTTTATTCTCTTTGGAAATCAAATCAAAAACTATTTGAATTTTAAAACGATTCGAAAAAAAACGATTGAAAATTTGAATAGTTTTGAATACGAATAAAACTAAACAAAATCAGAAAATGAATTAAACGGATTAAACAAATTTAAAGCGGAGGTTCCGCGGTCCATACCTTTTTTTTTTTTCTATGCATTCTATGCTACAACGTATGCATTTTAATTACTCACTTCTCCCGCGCTTCACTTCATCCCCTGTCCGTTTTGCGAATAAAAAACACTTTATAAATCTTTTCCTGTATTTCCCATTTTGCTTGTGGGCATCTTGAAGCCCACAAGCATATTCTTCCAGGTAACGATGAATGCTTGTCTCCCGGCATTCATCGCTGGATCTCGCGCATGCGCAGTGTTGACGGCGAGCAGCGCCGTCAACACTACCTGCGTGCCCTTATTTAAAATGGCGGAATTAGATCCGCCCTCGTCACGTGACCGGGTAGACGAGTCACGTGACGATTAAATTATCGTGATATTTGAAAGGAAGGCGGTACTATATTACTCCTGGGAAGTAGGACAATTTGCTCCCAGGAGACATTTCAGGATAATAGCCCAGCAAAGGACACGCCTACTCCCGCGGGAGGAAATCCCGGAAGTAGGAATAAAGAAATAAGAATAAAGAAAACTGCAGAGAAAAAAAAAAAAAGGTTAGTCTTCTGTTTATATTCATGCTAAGAGGGACTGCTGAGAGTAAACTTAAAAATGTGGGTGAACCTCCGCTTTAACTAAACAAATTTATGTAAATAGCAAATGGAAATACATTTTTTCCGTTCTGCACATGTCTATTTGCCTGCTCTCACACTAGTAGCAAACTAGAAGGTGCTACACTGTAGCAGTCACGTGATGTGGAAAAACGATAACTAAAAACAGAGCATGTGCAGTACAGGGTGGCAACGGACGATCCGGAGGACAGACAAGAGGGAAACAGCAGGATCAGCCAGGTTTTTTTATGCTATATAATATCAACGCGCTAATGATCAGAGGGTTATGTATGCAATGAAATTATACATGTAAACACATTTTAAAAGGTTTAACTAGTTAGGGAAAATAAAAGGTAAAAAAATAAATTTGAAGTTAAAATAAAAAAGAGGGTTTTCAAAACTGTTCTCATAAACACAACATTTTTCAGTAGAGAGAATAAACTCTAGCAGAGTGGCGGATCTGAGCCAGTTTTATGCTGCAATGCTCTTACTGCTTACATAACCCACTTATGTCTGTATTTTACAAATAATGTGTTTTGAATCCATTAATGCCCAGGCTGTTCGTGTTTAGATGCCTTGTGGATGTCACTGTGTGTGATCATTTAAAAAGTGACGACAGTCCGCAACTAGGAAAGTTTCTAGCTGTGCCCTAATGCTGCAAGTTCAGATTTTCAGTATGCTTGCAGATGGACACTGATTAGCCATAACTTTATGACCACTGGCAGATTACCGGTAAGTGGATAACATTGATCATATTAACCACTTGCCGTCCGCGCTATAGCCATTACAGCGCGGACCTGAATTTCCGGGAGGCCGTCAATAGACGTCCTCCCCTTTGCACGTGCTGTGATCACCGAGTCACTGAGACTCGGGTGATCACAAATCCGAGTAAGGGGCCGATCCCGGCCCCTTACCATGTGATAAGCTGTCAGCCAATGACAGCTGATCACGTGATGAAAACAAAAGTTCGGTTATCGTTTTTTTTTCTCCTCACACTGACAGCATGAGGAGAAAAAAAAGCTGATCACCGGCTTATGTGCAAGGGACATCGGTCCCAAAGAGGAAGAGGCACATCTGCCTCATCTGTGCCCAGCATTACCGCCTGCCAGTGCCACCTGCTAGTGCCCACAGTGCCCACCAGTGCCATCTATCAATGCCCATGAGTGGCACCTATCAATGCCCACCAGTGGTGCCAATAAGTGCCTCATCAGTGCTGCCTATCAGTGTAACCTACCAGTGCTGATCAGTGCCCATAATTGACACCCATCAGTGCCCATCACTGCCACCCATCAGTGCCCATCACTGCCACCTATCAGTGCCACCTATTAGTGCCACCTATCAGTGCCCACCAGTGCCACCTATCAATGCCCTTCAGTGCCACCCATCAGTACCACCTCTCAGTGCCCACCAGTGCCACCTATCAACATCAATGAAGAAGAAAAATGACCTGTTTGCAAAATTTTATTTAATTTGGGTACAGTGTTGTATGACCACGCAATTGTCAATAAAAGTGCATCAGCTCTGAAAGCTGAAAATTGGTCTGGGCAGGAAGGGGGTTTAAGTGCCCAGTAAGCAAGTGGTTTAACAGCAAGTAATATATTGGATGGGATATATTAGGCAGCAAGTAAACATTGTCCCTGAAGTTGATGTGTTAAAAGCAGAAAAACATGGACATTGCAGTTTGTTGTGTATGGGGCTGTATAGTCACAGACCGGTCAGGGTGCCCATGGTGACCCATGTCCACAGCCAAAAGCACCTACAATGGGCACATGAGCATCAGAACTGGACCACAGAGCAATGGAAGAAGGTGGCCTGGTCTGATGAATAGACATGTGCAGGACCAAAAAATTGGTTTGGTTTTGATTTGTTAAATAGATTTGTTTCGTTAAATTCATGCTTCATTAGTTTCTTATTCAAATTCGAAAAAATTCAACCGAATTCGAAGAAATCTGACCGATTTCAATTTTATTTTTAATTTTAAATTATCCAATCGGTATTCGAATTCGAAAATGCAGTTAAATTTGGATTTGTTGCATTAGGCTACGGATACTGACTATCTGACAATTAGAAAATTAGAACTAAATAGAATAAATTATATTCTATTTGATATGTTATGGTGTCGTATATGTTATTTGTATTTTATTCTATTCTATTGTTTTTTAATTCTATTCTAATCTATTCTATTCAAATTCAAATGAATTCTATTACTATTCTTTCATTTTTATTCTATTGCTTTATTATTTTATATTCTATTGTATTGTATTCTTTTATATTCTTATATTATATTATATTTTATTGTATTCTAGGAAATCGATTTCTAATATTTTCGAATATGATTTCGATTCAAATTTGTTTCGAATTAGTTTTCGAATTTGATTTGAATTTGTTTTCAAATTGGAATCGAATGTTGTCTGAATTTCGGTTCCTTATTTCAGGTTCGTTTAAATTCATTACTATAGTAATTTGGTCATTCGGAAACATAAGAATTTCCGAATAATGAAAATTTGTCCAAATTTTGATTCGGAACGAAAAGAACCGCACATATCCACTGATGTATCACGTTTTCTTTTACAGCATGTAGATGGTCGGGTGGGTATGCATCGCTTACCAGGGGAAGAGAGAAGTATAACATTTCCAGAGATTTTGAAGCCAAGAGAAAAAAATAAAATGTTTTTACTTTTTTGATTTTCCCACGTTTTTTATGTACTGTGTACATATACAGGTGTTGGGAGCTGTGTTGCTTTTGATATAAAATATATTATATTAATGATTTTTCTATAAGACTGTCATAGAATAGATATCAGGTTACTGTTGAGTTTGTCTGAAGATACTTCTCAAACTAATGCCTTGCTAACAAGTACACAGGCTGTCCTCAAACAATGGGAACTGTTGACAGTTGGGACAGTTGGTTGTTAAAGTAAACACATTTGTAACCATTGTCAACAAAAGCCAAATAATAGCAGCAGCAGAGACTGATAGACAGGACTTCATCATGCATTAACACCATAGCAGGTAGAAGGTTTGTAACCAGCCAGAAGACCTAAAGACTCTGGCCTGATTCTCCAGCAACTGCTTAAGAAGCCTGAGTCCTAGTTGTCAACAGAGATCATGAGCATACAGTAACCAGGGTTAAGTACCTTTTAAGCGTATTTCTACTGTTACAGACCATAGTTTCTGCTTATTTGCTAGGCATCTTGCTTGATACTGTCTATCTGTCAGTCTTGTACTGTATTCCTAATATTGTAATAGTTTTGTATGTACAGCAATTTTGTTCAGTAAAAGCACATTTACACACTGCAGAGGTCTGAACTTCCTTGCTTATACCGCAAAGTAACCTTGCTAGATAGACGCAAGAAAAACAGGAGCGTCTGTTGGACTACTAAAACAAACTGCAGCGTTAATCAGAATGATAAAATGCAGTATAACCTACATGTATATGGTGGGTACCAGTGGCGGCTGGTGCTCAATTTTTTTTAGGGGCGCAAACAAACTGAAAAACTTTTTGAAAAAGAAACCCCATCAATTGCAGCCACTGTGCCATCAAACGCAGCCACTGTGCCATCAAACGCAGCCATGGTGCCCATCAAACGCAGCCACGGTGCCCATCAAACGCAACCACTGTGCCCATCAAACGCAGCCACTGTGCCCAATAAACACAGCCACTGCGCTATCAAACGCAGCCACTGCACCATTAAACGCAGCCACTGTGCCCATCGAGCGCAGCCACTGTGCCCATCAAACGCCACCACTGTCCCCATCAAACGCAGCCACTGTGCCATCAAATGCTGCCACTGTACCCATCAAACGCTGCCAAGGTGCCCATCATATGCTGCCACTGTGCCAAATGCTGCCAGTGTGCCCATAAAATGCTGCCAGTGTGCCCATTAAATGCTGCCAGTGTGACCCCCACCCGCTATCTGCCCGGCACTTACCCTGTCTTGGTGGAGCAGTGGGTGACAGTGATGAGCGGGGTCCTTCATGTCTCCTGTGGGGCCGGGCACTTCTCCACACTGTCCTCATCTCCAACTGCCGTCCTCTCATCCCGTCAGGCGTCCAATAGCTGCACTTGTTGTTTCAGCCAATCAGGTGACAAGGTAACCAGACCCAGTGCACCTGATTGGCCGAGAGGCGGGTCAGTGTTAGGGAAGCAATGTATTCTGTTACCTAACACAACACTGAGTAATCAGCAAATGCACAGAAGTGCGCCCGCTGTTTACCCTTTTGGACGCCTATTAGAGCCCACGGCTCTAATCAGGAAGCCTGTTAGAGCCTATGGCTCTAATCAGGCGCTTCAAAAACATCACCGCCGCTGTAATTCATATGCCCGGTGCCCGACAAGGGGTCGGGCATATGAAAAAGGGGCGGTGGCGGCGACCATAGATAGATTCATGCAATGCATGAATCTATCTACTGCATGTGAGAGAGCAGGAGAGGGGGGGCAAGCAGGAGAGGGGGGCGCCACTGGTGGGTACCATAACTGGTATCTCCAAATGAGCATATAGCAGTTGATCAACTGGTTAGGGGGCTGGACACAGCAGACGCAGCAGGCATGTATATCAGATGACTCAGCAGTTATGCAATACACCAGTGGTGGCTTGTCCATTAGGGGCACCGGAGCTCCGCCCCCTCTATCCACGGTCGCCACCCCCATGCTCTATCCACAGCCGCTATTTTCAGGACACCACCACCCCCTATTCATGCAACCGGCCCCTTGCAGGATGCGTGAAATACAGCGGCTGGGGTAGTTTTTTGAAGCACCTGATTAGAGCCAGAGGCTCTAATAGGCTTCAAAATAAGGTGGGCTCATGGCGCAGAGCATTGCGCCAGGAGCCCACCCAGATGTTACAACAGCAAATTAATATTCACTATTGAAACACTGATCCTCAATCCGGCCAATCAGAAGCAGGCCTGAGACCAGTTTTCTGAAGAGAAGAGTCCCAATTGGCCACTGAGGAGGAGGGGGGAAACGGAAGCCCCCGCGATGCCCGTGGAGAGCAGGGGAATAAAAAGCCATTGCCGCTGCGGAGCAAGGGAAGCGCAGATGAAGCCCGGAGAGGCGCTGCCCACCATAGATGGGGTAAGTGCACCAGGCCCACCCGACCAACTGACCAGGGGGGTGGTACTGTTACCGCCTCCCCAAAAACAATTACCACTGGCCGCCACTGCAATACACCAGGATTCTGTCAACCATGGCAGGTGGAGCATAGGCTCATTTCACACATTCCCTATACAAACTAGACCTCATAATCTTCTGAGGGGGAGCTAGGTTTTAGTGAAAGTCGAAGGGTGAGGAAGGATACTGTTGGGAGAGAGGTGGCCCAGGGCATCTGGAGTGGGGGGTGTTTAACTGGGCGTGCTGTAGGGAGGACGAGGGGGGTCGGGGTGACCTGGGTTCCTTGTGTCACATTGATACAATATTGATATATTATGTCCAATAAATGTACTGTATATATATATATATATATATATATATATATATATATATATTGAAATGGTAGCCTTTGTAGGTGCATTTTTCCTTGTGTGGTTTGGTGCAAGCTGGCATAGGCAGTTTGATGCTTTGAGCAATGTTCTGCTGGGAAAACTTGGGTCCTGTAATTCATGTGGATGTTACTTGACACGTACTGTTATGGATGATATGTTTCTTTAAATGCAACTCTATGGTGAATCTCTGTTGTACTTCTGTTGTACTTCTTCCTGTGTTGTGTTTCCTGTTCCTGCTGGGTCTTTCAGTAAACATGGCTGTTACTGACTCTGCCTGGTACCTGCTTTATACCTACTTCCTAATGAAACAAATATGCAACCAGATTTTATGTTACCAATCGAGGAAGGATGGATACTTGTCTGGGCTGCAGTTTTTCCACCAACCAGAAGGTGGCACTGTGCCATTTCTTCAGGCTTGCAGGAGATCATTGAGGACTAATTGTCCCTTGCTATGGGCTCCAGGCAGCCATTTGTGGAGGACACCAATCTTTTAGGAAACTAATGCCCCTCAAGATTTGGGTGACCATCTTGACTTAGAATTCAATAAATTGGAGATTCTGAGTCATTTGGTGGTCCCACAGTGCAGAAGTAAGATAGGGACAGAGCCCCTGCTGGTTAGGGAGAGAGTTGGAATATTATTAGGGAGAGGTACCTGTACAGAGGGAAAGAGCGAGTGTCTCCTCAGTCCCTCAGTCAGATTTCATACTAAACTCCAGGTATGTTCTGAATTGTATAATTCCATTGGCCCAGCTTGGCACAATGTAAGTATATACATCTCATACACGAGGGACCGCTGTGGAAACTGACCGTCACTGTAGTAGTTGGCGCTACTACAGTGAAAGCTACAATCTTTCAGGTCCTGTCACTGTCTCTCTTCTGCACCTTGCCTGAACACAGGACTCCTTGTAGTCATTGAAAATATACAAAGGTGTACAAGCGAACGACCCCTTGTAGTCAGGAGTATAGCAGAGATCACAGTAGTAGCTCTGACTACTACAGTGACTGTTATCTTCCCCAGTGGCCCCTCAGGTATGAGCTAAACATACTTACATTGTAACAAGCTGGGGCAATGTAACTATGTAGGCAGATTGTAAATGTGTGTGCAGTTTGCTGTCCCACAGCCATCTCAGACCGGGGAAAGGGCTTTTGATTTTGGTGGGCCCATCTGTTATATAAATGTAGTGCTACCCCGCTGGATTTTTGGGTCCCCCTATTTCTGCACAGCGAGGCGACGCATATTTTTCTGGTTCAGATACAAAGAATCAGTCCATGGGCTTGTTTTTGTTATTTAATTAGGGAAAATAACTTTAATAGGGTATAGGGATTATGGGATGCCCAACTTGACAGGAAAAGCAACGATAAGGGCAATTTCCTTCTCTATGCAAATCACAAAACGACAAATCCTTGACTGTATTCCCTCTGGAACAGCCACAGTCTTCTTGGACTTGGCAACAGTAATCCCCCTTCTAGGAGCTCTGTGTTCCCCTGGGTAGAATTTTAGCAAAAGTCCCAACTTGTAGGATCTCCATGTCCCTTTTCAGGGGTCTCTTATCAGAGACTGTAGGGTAGTGGAGATCTCTCTGTCCTTCTTTCTTTTTCTCAGCTCCCAGTCTAGAGGCAGAGCACCCCTCAGCCCCAGGGTCCACTCCCAGGCTACACGATACAGCTTCCTCACTCCATCTTTCACCCAACTCCCCAGCTGGCCAGGCTCTACAATACTTAAGGGCTGATCCAGCCATCCTGCCAGGCCTCCTGCCTGAGGATTGTCCAGATTCCCATAAATTGCAGATTGGCACCTCCTGGCCTCCACCCACTAGCTTCCAGAAACTTCTCAAAGTTTCTAGAACCAGGGGTAGGTACCAGAAGCCTGACCTGTAGAGCCCTCCAACCTGACCTATAGTAACCTGACCCAATTACAGACTCACACAACTACCATGAGTCACAAAAACAAATTTATCTACACTAGTCTAGCACTAAAGGGTGCTACATAAAAAGTGGCACAGTTAAGATCAAGGGCTCTCCGGAGAAAGGGACATGAGTATAGGTGGATTGCAGACTCACCTGCGAGTGCAAGTGTGGTGCTGATGAAACCAGAGATCACGGACAGCATCTAAGCCATGGACATTGCCATTATGGACTCTCACCTCATGGAAGTATGCCTGGGCCACAACGTTATCTTAGTTAGGATAAGGGACAGGATGTTATTCATTTTGTATTGTCATGCTGCATTCTTACAGTAAAATCATATTAACCGTTCTGAGCCTGGTCTGAAGTTATTCAAAGGGGTGCAAGTTGGTTCTGATGTATTCCAAAGGAACCTGTGTCTATAATTGGACTGTGGGGTATGAAGTAACACCACTACAAAAGGGTTAACACAGAGCAAGAGAAGTGTAGTTGTTAGGAGTAACTGAGCACAAGTTCCAGACACAAAGCAACCAGTCCTTAGGTGTGGTAGCTGGTAAGGTGACAGGTCCTCCTGTAGCGAGTTCTGTCTCCCGCTGTCTCCCATAGCAACCGAAAGAAGACCAGCTTTGCTGAGATTCATGGCCTGATCACGAGGTATGGGAAGGAAGGAGTTAATGAGCACGCATGAGATCCGCACTATGTGCCCCATTCTGTTACTAGGAGTGTACGCTGGACTGGTGGAGAGATACAGGCTCAGCACTTCCCTCCTAATGCAAACATACAAGCGACAGTGTGTAGTGACATGGGGCAAGTCACTTTTCAGAGGAACTCTGTATTATGTGGCACACAGTGAAGGCTCATGTCCAGGGCCGGGGAACTGACCTAATGTTAGATTTTTCAGATGACCGCAGTCTCCGCCTGGTCCCAGGCATTATTGAGCGTGCTCTGTGCAAAAGGTACCGCCACATGCATGGAAGTAGATGATCCCACCAACAAATATACAATACAGATCATACCTGGAGTTCAGATTTAAAGCAGATGTGAATTGAAAAATGGACAAAGCATATCCATTTATAGTGTGTACTTGCTTTGATACAAAGCACCTAGTGTGGTTTCTATCTTCCCTCTCATTTCTCTGCTATCTACATGAGTCACTTTTGACTGTCTATGCCAGTGGTCTCCAAACTGCAGCCTGGGGGCTAGATGTGGCCCTTTTTGCTTGTCTTTATCCGGGCCCTTGGAACACTATTCCTCTCACTGATAGGAGACACTATTCTGCCAGCTGATATCAACAATAAAGCCAATTTCTCCCACTGACACCAACAATGGGGCACTATTCCTCCCAATGATACCAACCATGGGGTACTATTTCTCCCAATGATACCAAGCATGGGGCACTATTTCTACCATCCCTAATACCAACTGGGGTGATGTTTACTCTGATGCAGGAAAATTCTCACTCCAGCTGAATGAATGAATGAGGGACTTGTATAGCGCTACACATGCGAACTGAATCGCCTCTAGGTGCTTTTTTTAGCCAGTATCTGCTTGGCTAATGTGGTCATTTTACCCCGTAGGGTCTCGACACGCTTGGGGCACACAGTCGTACACACATATACTGGGACAATTTGGACAAGATCCAATTAACCTAACAGCATGTCTTTGGAGTGTGGGAGGAAACCGGAGTACCTGGAGGAAACCCACGCAGACACAGGGAGAACATGCAAACTCCAGGCAGATGGTGTCGTGGTCGGGATTCAAACCAGCGACCCTTTTGCTGCTAGGTGAAAGTGCTAACCACTACACCACTGTGCTGCCCTTGAAGTCTAATGGACATTAAACTGGCCCTTTGTTTAGAAAGTTTGGAGACCCCTGGTCTATGTTAAGATAAAGCAATCCAGAGAAATGCCCCCCCCTCCAGCACACAGCAGGTGATTGATTGCCTCAGGTGTGCATGTTTCCTAATGAGACTGTGTAAGGGAGGGTGTGTCCATTTCTTCTACTCAAGTTCCAAATTACACTGAGCTCCCTGCTCTATGCTCTGTGATGTGTGATGTCAGCCCACCCCCTGAAATCCGAAGCTCAAAAATGCTGTGTAAATTGTGTGCTTTGGGAGACTGTAGAGGAGGGAGAGCTGCAGGTACAACTTATGTAGGAGGGCTTGCTTCATCTCTTTGCATCACCTGAGGCTGGTCACTTCACCAGGTACAGTATATGTAAAGGTTTACAACTACTTTAAAGGAAATCACCAACCTGTGGTTGCCTTCCCCTGATCTAACATCTACGGATTCTGTAACAAGCCTCTAATAAACACAAACAGCATTGCATTCAGTATGTGTTTCTGACTGCCCGGCAGGGAAGGGGTTTAATAATAAACCTACAAGCTGTGATAAATGAAGCACAATAAATTATGCCATATAAGAAATAAACCCCCGAGGCCATTACTTACTTTCGATTAAGAGGCCAATATTAAGTGGAATCATTTTAGCTGTAGGCTTTTTCTTTTTCCCTTTTTGTTTTAATGTTTCCCCTCCCCGTGCCCTAATTATGTCCCAATGTACCTAATCAGGAGGCCTTTTAAACCTCTGCTTTCTCTCTCGGCAAATTGGTTCTTCCCGGCACTCCAAAGTGACCTTTTAATCTGTAAAGCGAGCACTGATTCAAATCTGTAGTATCAGGCTCCTGTGTCACTCTATATTCCTATCCCTTAATAGGCGCCCGCTCTGCCGCGGCTTGGTCTTCCTTCTCTCAACGTTTAGCTGTTTATCTTCATTTATTTGGGAATCGGTTCTCAGCCCTCAATGACCCAGGCACTTGTTTTCAGTCCATTTGTGTCAGTTCCTCTCGGATCAGCAAGCTGCGTGTTCTTGTACAGCCTGCAGAGATTTGGGGGCTGGGTGGGTGGGGGAAAAGCATTCTTTGCTGTCATACTGATGTTTATAATGTTATTTCTGCAAAAGTGAATCTGTGCCTGCAAGCCGGAGACTTTCAAACATGGCTAGCAGTCTTTTAATATCTGCATCCGTCTTATTGTACAGCCAGTAATTGTCCAATTGAATCTGGGAGGCCTGAAGCGATTGAGATGACAATGAGTTTTTCGAAGCATATGCTTAAATTGATCTCATGGGTAAAGCCTATTTGTGACAGAGAGGAGCATTTGGTCATATTATCACCATTTCCAAACTAGTGTATACCGCATAAATGGGTATTCTATAATATGGCCTTTCTCAAACTTTTTAGCCCAGAAGAACACCTAAAATAATTTACCAGTCTTGGAGAACCATTACTAAACCAATTCATAAGGGTCAATGAGAAAAATACCTCTTATATTGGTGGTTAGCAGAAGGTATGGAACCTTTACATTGGTGGTCCATAGAAGGTATGCAACCCTAACATTCGTGGCCTGTAGAAGGTATGGAACCCTTACATTGGTGGTCCATAGAAGGTATGCAACCCTAACATTCGTGGCCTGTAGAAGGTATGGAACCCTTACATTGGTGGTCCATAGAAGGTATGAAACCCTTACATTGTTGATCATTAGAAGGTATGGAACACTTACATTGGTGGCCGATAGAAGGTATGGAACCTTACATTGGTGGTTTGTAGAAAGTATGGAATACTTACACCGGCGATCACTAGAAGGTATGGAACCCTTATATTGGTGGTCCATAGAAGGTATAAAACCCTTTCATTGTTGATCATTAGAAGGTATGGAACACTTAGATTGGTGGTGGATAGAAGGTATGGAACCTTCACAGTTTCATAGTAGGTAAGGTTGAATAAAGACAATAGTCCATCCAGTTCAACCATTTTTCCCATCATACTTGCATTTAAAAGGTTTTCAATAATGCTAACTTTAGTACTAGCCTTCAGTCACAGTTTTATAGTATGTAAGGTTGAATAAAGACAATAGTCCATCCAGTTAAACCTGTGTAGGTGCATGTGTGTCAGTGTCTATAATTATTTCCCATATCCCTGTATGTTGTGTTTCTGTAAGATGCACATCCAAGAATCTCTTAAAAATATCCATATTACCCGCAGCCACCACCAATTGTGGAAGAGAGTTCCACATCCTTATTGCCCTGACATTGAAAAACCCCCTGTGCAGTTTAAGGTTAAACCGCTTCTCCTCCAATCTCATTGTGTGAGTAGAAGGTGTAGAACCCTAATATTGGTGGTCCGTAGAAGGTATGGAACACTTACACTGGTGGCCAATAGAAGATATGGAACCCTTTCATTGGTGGTTTGCAGTGGCGCCCCGTAATGCAGGACACAGGGGCGCCACCCACGTAATCCATGCATCTTGCCCCCTAATCTACAGTACATGCGGGGCACGGAAGCATGGATTCCAATGGGGTTTTGTTTTTTAGAAGCACATGATTAGAGCCAGAGGCTCTAATAGGCTTCAAAAAACGGTGGGCTCGGGGCGCCTAGGAGGAGGAGTGAGGAGACACAGGGGAAGCCGTGCCCCCATGAAGCTGAGGAAGGAGGAGACGCCTCCCGCTGCCAAGAGAAAGCCTGCGACCTAGATGGGGTAAGTGCGGGCACCGACCGCCACTGGTGGTTTGTAGAATGTATGGAACCCTTACATTGATGGTCTGTAGAAGCTATGAAACCCTTACATTGGTGAACACTGATCAGTAGAAGGTATGAAATCCTTACATTGGTGATCTACAGAAGGTATGGAACCCTTACATTGGCGGCCAATAGAAGATATGGAACTCTTACATTGCTGATTAGTAGAACGTATGAGCCCTTACATTGGTGGTCAGTGGAAGGAATGGAACCTCTACAGTGGAAATCAAATGCTCCTGTTAAAGCTGAACTCCAGGTAGGATCTTTATTGCATTCTTACATTGATCCATCTTGGAACAATATAAGTATGTATATCTCATACCTGAGGGACTGCCGGGGAAGATGACACTTACTGTAGTTGTCAGCTCTGAACATTAGTAGTTTTCCAAGTCAGGTGCCAGAAGTGGCTTCCGTTCTGACCAAAAGGGGGGTCACTTAATTGGCACTGCCACCATTCACAGAACATTATCATACTTGATCAGCTTTTTTCCCAGCCACAGCAGCCATGGAATAAAAACTGGGCACCCGGAAGTGACAAAATGGTTGTTTCCTGGGTTCATTCACCGGAGGGGAAATAAGCAAAGGGATGTTCACGGATCTCCATCCATTCCACCCACCAACACCACCCATGCCCATCCCAGAGGCTCTAATGGGCTTCAAAAAACGGTGTGCTCGGGGCGCCTGAGCAGGGCCGCCATCAGGGGGGTACAGGCAGTATTATTTTTTGTAAGGGGCTCGGAGGTCCCCAGAGGCCCAGAGGTCCCCAGAGGCCCGGAGGTCCCCAGGGCCCCAGATGGCAACCCCCCGTTTTTTTATTTTTATAAAAATATTCTTTTTTTTTATATAAAAAAATAAATTGTAAGGGGCCAGAGGTCCCCAGAGGCCCGGAGGTCTCCGGGGCCCCGGATGGTAACCCCCTTTTTTATGTATTTTTTATAAAATAAAAAAATTATTTTATTTTTATTTATTTTTTTGTAGGGGGCCCAGAGGTCCCCAGAGGCATGGAGGTCCCCAGGGCCCTGGGTGGCAACCCCCCCCCCTTTTTTTTTTATAAAAATATTTTTTTAAATTAATTTTTTTATAAATAATTTTTTTTTGTAAGGGGCCCACTGGCCAGGGCCCCGGATGGCAACCCCCCCCGCTTCTCAATTCGCGGCTGCCCCCTTCTCAATTTGCGGCGGCAGCACCCCCCCCCCCCGGTTCTCCTCTGCTCCAGGGGGCCCATGCCTGAAGCTGTGTAAGGGGCCCCAAAATTCCTGATGGCGGCCCTGCGCCTGAGTAGTCAGGTGGGGGGAGGGGGTTCACCTTTGGTGTGGTGTGGAAGTAAACAGAAATGCGACAGTCGACTTAACAATAGTGAACACAGTCTCAGAAGTGTATTTAAAAACCCTTGCCACCAGCTGCCATTTAGAAATGGCCCTAGTGGACAAGTGGTTAAAGGGAGCCATCACTGACCTCCCTAGGTGCTTGTACTGCAAAGTAAATCATTCTCAAAGATGAAAAAAAAAGTAATATATTGAATACTGTCATTTCATATAAAAAATGCATGTAGTTATAAGAATACTATATATGTTTTGCAATAATTGTCTTTTGGGTTTACTGGCCCTGTAAGGAGAGAGAGTCAGAAAAGCTGGCTCAGCACCATACACATTTTCCAACACTCAGCAGACCTTGCCTTACTCTTTGCAGCATAATATAAATATATGAGTCAATTACACACAGAACTGTGCTCTATATATCCAGTTATTATTCTATTTTTGATATGGAGACCTCAGCAGGTCAACAGCTGGTGTTATGTACAAGAGTCTAGGACATAATATGAATATTAATAGTAGAAAATTGCAACCTTCAAAATGCGTGGTTGTACTGAAGGATTAATATGCCAAACATTTGATGTATTGTCAACAGCTTGGTTTGAAGTGTAAAAGCATTCAAATGCACTGCATGAAACATATAGAAATAAAACGAATATATATGATGTCATATCTGAAAAATTACCTTTCTGAAAGCTTATCTGTGTACATTCTACTTATTATTCAGATCACAAAGACTCCCCGTTGTAAGCCTGATCTTCACTATCATCTTGAAATGTTTATTTAGCATTAAAGTAACTCATAACAACCAATCAAAAATCAGCTTTTGCTGGTATGACTTTGTGACATTTTCAAATTTTTATTAACCAAAGAATAAAATAACATCACGTAAAACATACTCGTAAGTGCAAATTCAACAAAGTAATGCCCAACAACAACAGGTCTTTGGGTGTCTTTAAGGCACAATTTTAACTGGAATGGTCTATGTCCTGAGCCGTGCCCCAACCGGCTCAAAGACGTTCCGACATCACACCATACTTCCATATCCCCCTCCCCCAGGGGACCTAGCTCCTGGGAGAACCACTGCTAACCAAGTGGAAGCGCCATACCTTGTGGGGGGCCCCATTAATCCTGTAACCATGTAATTCCTCACTGACCCCCCAAAGACCCCTTCAACCGCCAACTGCTGTGACAAAATTGAGCAATATATACCAGTCGGTAAATTATACCCATATACATGCAGCGGCCTCACCCTCTCTTCTTTAGCGGTTACTTCGTCTCCGGTCTAGGGGTACTTTGAAGGGGAGAGCGAGGTGCGCCACGGCCCATGTCCTCTAGATTACAGCATGTAGAGGTGAAGGCTAGCACCAGATTACCTTCGGGCTGTGTATACGCTCAGAGACAAGTCTGTTCTGCTGATAACCCCCTTTGCTCCCAGTAATTGGAGTACCACACACTGAAAAGGTTCAACACTTATTTATTCCATAACGGCAAACAAATAGTCCTTTGCGAGCAGACAGTTTGAAACCCATAGAACAGTTCAGTATTGGTGGGGAGTAGGTCAAGGCACAATCCTCAAAGAAAACGAAACCGTTGAGGTTTCACCAACGGTTGCTAAGCACAGTGGCTGTAAAACTGACTTTTTGGCTTCAGAGTCTCTTCCAGCGACTCTAATGAACAGGAACTGGAGTTACCTTTGCTACGTTGCAGCCCCTGTCAGGGGGAAGACATCCCTCCAAGAGAGTTACCAGAGGCCCCGCCGTCACCGGATTAATGCTGTACCAGGCTATTCTGAAGGGTTACACTCCCTGGCCTCCTCACCTCAGATACGGGTCCCAACACCTTAGGGCCCCTCGGACTCCTCCACCCTCGCGGAACCCAGACGAGGTTACTGGGCCCCAGGCCTTAGTCATAGTACCTCACCCCAGGCTAAAGGTGCCTGGGATGGACTCCATCCCTCGCTCCGGCCAGGTCAAGGGCACCTGGGCCCGGAACTCCGGAACGCCAGCACAGAGGCTGAAGGTGCCTGGGCGCGGCTGTGTCCTCCAACTCTGAACTCCAAGGTCAGGGCGTCCGCCCCTTTTATCTCCTCTCCCTTTGCGTCACAGCGGGTTCCCCGCCCGCTGTACCAACGCCAGGAAAGGACAAAAAAGGAACAGTCTTGCGGTGCAGGTTCAACTCCGGCCAAGGGCGACAACGCCACCTGCAGGCCGCAGGGAACCTTGCACCACCAGAATCCTCCAAGAACCACAAAAGGGATTCTCAGACTCCCTAACAATCAGTACATCTGGGTTGAATAACCCAGATGCTCCCCCCCCCCAAATTTAAATGCCCGCTACATACACTTTTATCATTTATTCATGTGTTTAGTTTTCTCTTTGTCTTTATATATATATATATATAGTTGCCAACCCCATTAATTTGTTCAGATCTTCTTGCGAGGTTTCCACATCCCGCTGAGAAATTATTGCCCTGCTTAGCTTAGTATCGTCTGCAAATACAGAGACTGAGCCGATGGCTCGGTTCTCACAGTTCCCCGAGCAGAGAGCTGAAGACCGTCAGTCACAGCTCTCTGCTCTTCTCCCTCCTCACTCATTGGAGCTCTGAGCTGTGGAGGGGCGAGGAGCGGCCGTCTCAGGCTCTCAGCGGCACGCTGAGAGCCTGAGACGGGTGTCAGTCCAGGCACCTGGCGGATCCAGACTCCGTGGTCAGGATGATGTGGTGCCTGGACTGACATTGGTGATGGCAGCAGAGAGCGGACCTCAGTCTATTCGCTCTCTGCTGAAAACGGTTCACAGAAGTGCAAAATGAACTGCACTCCTGTGATCCATAGGAGAAGTACAGCCAAACGAGCTTTGGCTGGACTTCTCCTTCAAGTAAAGTTTTCTCTAAGTTTGATTTTGTATATTATGTTGAAGTTTTATTGTAACTTTAAAAATCAGGTTTCTTTAAGGTGTCTCCTGGGAGATATTTACTAAAGCAGACTTTAATTTAGTATGAACCCACATCAGCGTCATCATGCAGATAAGTGTGAATAGTGTCACATTTCTAAGCTTGCACTGTTTGTTTTGGCCTCCAGTTATGAACCTTTTTTTGTAAGGATGCTTCACAACAAATTAGCAGTCTAGGTGCTTAAATCCCTTGAATGCATTTCCTCTAGCATACCAACAAATGCGGGCTGAGAGGTAGCAACGCTACATCCAACATGAGTGAGTGTGACGGAACTGGGAAAGGCTCTGCTCATTTCGCTTAATAGCTTTAGTTAAGCTACGCCAGCCACTGGGTTATACAAAGTGGCAGAAAATAAAGCAAAAGTTCACAAATCGCCAAGAGACTTGAGTATTTCATGAACTAAAGTCATACCGCGAAAAACACTTAATAAAGGATACATCCACCGAAGAACATTTTCAGCTTCTGAAGAGATGAGCCAGGAAGATTAAAGGCTAAGTTCACCTTTTCCAGAATATCAAGTCAAGGGGGCCCCAGTAGGTATTATTAAAAACTGTGCAGCTTTGTAAAATGCTCATTCATTTATTGTCATACCTGTAGGCCAGGCATGTCCAAAGTCTGGCCCGCAGGCCAATCGCGGCCCGCGTTCTGGTTAAGAATGGCCCGCTTGGTTATTTGGACATATATATCTTTTGTGGCCCCCGACGATCTCCCAGCGCCGGGGCCACAAAAGATGTATATGCCTTGGAGGGGACAGGGAGGAGGCGGGACGATCGCCGTACACACACAGGAGAATTTCCTGTTTACGGGTGGCCTCTGTAATAGGAAGTCCCATCTCCGGCGCTGCCATTGGACGACTGTTCTGTCCATCAAAGGAGGCGGGACTTTCTATTAAAAAGGCCGCCGTGTAAACAGGAGATTCTCCTGTAGGTGAACTTTGGCGCTCGTGAGTGCATTCCTGGCAATGGTGCTGCATGCCTGGTAATGGTGCTGCATTCCTGTCAATGGTGCTGCATTCCTGGCAATGGTGAGGCTACATTCATGGCAATGGTGAGGCTACATTCATGGCAATGGTGAGGCTACATTCATGGCAATGGTGAGGCTACATTCATGGCAATGGTGAGGCTGCAGATTGGCACTGACCCTTATTTTGCTTCACAGTTCATTAAAAAAAAATATTTTCCTGAAACTTCTCTTAAAGTGAAGGTGCGTGTTATACGCCAATAAATACAGTATGTCCAAATAATACGCCTGAGCTCATCTCTTTACACACAGCCGCAAAGGCAAGAGAATTCTTGTTGGGCAGTGTATTAGTGCTCGAACGAACACACATAGACCGAATTTTAATGGTTCAAAGAATGTCAGACAAAATGGTTGGCCCTCACGCATGTTCACTTCATCAAATCTGGCCCTGTTTGAAAAAAGTTTGGACCCCCCTGCTGTAGGCCATTTGAGTAGGGTGACTATGCGTCCCCGGTTTCTGGGGACAGTCCCCAGACCAATTCTGTCCCCGGTTTTGTCCCCAGATTTGTGCCTGGGAGGGGGCGGCGCCAGGTGGATGCTTGAGTGTGCTTAAGCACCCCCAAAAATTTAACCACTTCAATACCGGGCACTTACACCCCCTTCCTGCCCAAGCCAATTTTCAGCTTTCAGCGCTGTCTCTTTTTAAATGACAATTGCGCGGTCATGCTACACTGTACCCAAACTAGATTTTTATAATTTTGTTCCCACAAATGGAGCTTTTTGGTGGTATTTAATCACCTCTGCGTTTTTGTTTTGTTTTTGCAAAAAGAATATAAGAAGTCTAAAAATGTTGGATTTTTTTTTCATTTGTTTCTGTTATAACATTTTGCAAATAAGTACATTTCCTCCTTCACTGATGGGCACTGATAAGCTGCACTGATGGGCACTGATAAGGCGGCACAGATGAGGTGGCACCAATGAGATGGCACTGATGTGGTGGCACTGATGGGCACTGATAGGCAGCACTGGTGGGTGACACTAATATGCAGCACTGATGTGCATTGATAGACGGCACTGATGGGCACTCATAGGTGGCACTGGTGGGCACTGATATGCAATACTGGTGGACACTGAAAGGCTGCACTGATGGGTACTTATGGGTGGCACTGATAGACGGCACTGATGGGCACTGATGGCTGGCACTGATAGACTGCACTGATAGGCATCACTGGTGGCACTGGCACCAGTGATGACTGACACACCGCACCACTGATCGCCCGGTAAGTGGTTAAGCACCCTTATAGCACCCTCAAAATTTAGATGCCTCTGTGCTTCTTTGGCAAGAATAAAATGCTAAATATGCATTGAAAAGTTTTTTTCTCTATATTATCTTCTTAACATTTGGTAGTCATATCCCGAAAAAATCTAAGAAGTATCTTTAATCTCATTGATGAAACGTGAGAAATAACGTATATATCATACAATCATTCCATAGACCACATACACTGCATATATCATTTGAGGAAAATATGCTTATAAAATAGTTTTCCATTTGACAATAAAAAATAAATATGTCCCCGGATTTCATTTAAAAAATCTGGTCACCTTACATCTGAGCCCCTCCAGAAGCCTTGGCTAAAAACTTGCATTTAGCGATCCCCACGTCCTGCCTTGTTGCTGAGATGTAAAAACTATTCGGTATGGCTCCTGTGATACTGGGAACGAGCCGCCCTCCAGCAGTTTTCACGTTCCGAGCAATCAGGTAGCACAGGGGAATTTCTAACTGGCAGGTGTTCAGCCAGGCTTCTGAGAGTAGTATGGAAATGGCCTACAGGCAGTAGTGTATTTAGGTTTTGTATATATGGAGAATATACAGAGCAATCCCTTGAGTATAAACGCATTACACAATGGCACCTACATCCCGGTATTGTATATAGATGGGAAAGCCTTGTTAGGCATGGTGTGTGGGACTTTAAAGGTGCTCATTGTGGATATTAACAAAATGAGTGGAATAGAAAAGTAGGAATCAAAAGATATTTGTAAAATACATTTTTTATATTTAATACATGATTTACATGACATAAAAACAATTTAGGAATGAAAATACAACGCAGTGCATTTGTTCCTTGTGCGTCACAAATTATTCGTCCTACATGTTTCGCAAACAATTATGCTTCTTCAGGGACGTGCGTGACTTTAGTTTATCTAAAACAGACATATATTTTTAGAAAAAATATAGACAATATAAACAAAACGATTGTGGTTACATTGGCATATTTCGTATTAATTGTAAACAAAAATATAGAAATAAAAACAAATAATTTTCACAGTGGAGACGTGCATGTAATACCTCAAGATTCCTTTGGATCCTGTTTTGTTTTGTGCTGCCCTAGCCCTGACTAAACTCGTGCACCCCTTATTTTAAATATGACCCACCCCTTCCTGTCAAGGCCACACCCCTTTCTGTTTAAGACCCGCCCTGAAATTTTCGAGTGGGACACTAGTTCTGAGGACCTGGGGGGGGGGGGGGCAATGGATTCCCCTAATTTGCATATATTTCCTCTCACTTCCTGTTTGGCTATGGGGCAGGAAGTGAAGGGAAATCTCTGCAATGGGACAGGGATGGTAAAAAATAAACTGATAGGGGCTATAACCCTCCCTTACTCTATCCAAAATGGAAAAATGGAAAAAAAAAAGTGTTGCGTATAGTTCTGTTTTTAAGCACAAATTTCTGATAATTTTATGGAGAGGACTAAGAAGATATAACCATGCCAATGGTGCAGCAGAACAATATAGCACAGTGAGGAAGGTTTGTGATCCAGGATGATAGCAGAATGCTGGCCGTATACTAGAAGCAGTGCGGCCGCTTTATGGGGGCGCTAGACTAATTTGCCTCTCAGCCCAGTCCGCCCTATATGACTGGCGCTGCACTAACAATGTAGCACAAGCCGGCAGGGACTCTTTCTGTGCTGCCCCCCTGCAAAGTGCTGCCCTAGGCCTGGGCCTTGTTGGTCTAGGCCAGGATACAGCATTGCCTACAGGTAGGACAATAGAATGAATGAATATTTTACAAAGCTGTACTTGGGCCCCTTGACTGTGTAGGCTATTTTCTGCAAAAGGAGAATGTGGCCTTTAAGCCTGATGGCCCCTATGAACAAGATTGTCCTCCTGTCCTAAAGGTCCAATGATCTTGATGTGCTTGAGACCTCAGCAAACACCCTTTGTTTGCACATTACAGATGTGAAAAGTCGATGGGCTGGGTTCGATTTTTTTGTGACTAAAATATTGGATTTTGTAGAAAGTACAAGTGTGCTTAAAGAAGAGCTATCATACTTTTTTACAGTTCTGACCCCTTTGGGACAAAGTGTGTACAGTGGAACCTTGGATTACGAGCATAATCCGTTCCAGGAGAATGCTTGTAATCCAAAGCACTCGCATATCAAAGCGAGTTTCCCCAATGAAGTCAATGGAAACGAAAATAATTTGTTCCACGTTGACTTCTATTGCATGCAATACCGCATGTGGCCAGAGGTGGGGGGCACCGGAGGGACTCGGAAATACTCGGAGACCGCTCAGATGCACTCGGAAACCCTCGGAATGGCCCGGAAACACTCGGTAACGGAGTATTTGAGTGTTTCAGAGTATTCCTGAGCAGCTCTGAACGGCTCAGAGTGTCACCGGCCCCCCGCAGCTCTGGCCAAATGCGGTACTGCACCCTGCAGAGGCTTGAATCCTGCTTGTTTTGCGAGACAAACTGAGTCAGGGTTTAAAAACAAAAAATGGCTCGTATTGTGAAACGCTCGTTAACCGCGTTACTCGCCAACCGAAGTTCCACTGTATATTACTTTGCTCCATGTTGTGGAAGTGATTTCTAACCATCTCCTAACCTTCTCCTTTCCCCTCCTGCCATAACTGATCTGACAACAGCTGTGAAGGAGAGGGCTCATACATAGCTGCAGCTTGTGTCAGCTGTAAACACTTTCCCAAGATATGCAATGGCAAGAGGAATGCAGAGGCTGACACCTTCCTGTTCCTCTGATTCCCTTTTGCCGTTGATTGTCAGCAGGCTATTTAAGCATTAGCACACTATTGCTCCATGAAGATGTGCTCTAGCACGAAACACGTTGGATGGAGCTATACGTGCTGATGTCACGCCACCACTTCCAGTTCTGGGTTTGACGGCCATCTTAATAATTGGATGTAATGGAAAACTCTGAATTGCAGTTTTATTAGACGACTGAATATCTAATTTTGAATAAAGTACTCCACGATATACTATTCTTGGTGGCTCCATGGTGTGAGCATTCCCCCTACGCATAAACAAACAATGCAGTATTTGTAAATTCAAAAATTTGTTAAATTTGTAAATTCAGAAATCCGAAAATCCAAAATAATAACTAACTAATAATAACTAACTATTAAAATTATAGGTATTGAACTTTCCTTTTAAATGTGTCTTTCACTAACAGCCAAATTTAAAAGGAAAGTTCAATACCTATAATTTAATAGTTAGTTATTATTAGTTAGCTATTATTTTGGATTTTCGGATTCCTGAATTTCCGCATACAAATTTATCCATAGTTACGAATTATCCGAAATAACGAATGCTGCATCTAAATGAATGGAACGTAACAAATTAATAATAATAAAATAAATAATAATAATAATAATAATAATAATAAAAAGTTTTTGTTATTATTGTTTATTATTATTAATTCGTTACGTTCCATTCGTTATTTCGGATAATTTCCTATTCGTTACTTCACTAACAGCCAAGTTTGAAAGGAGCTTTCGTTACCTATAATTTATTAGTTAGTAATAGTCATTATTATTATTAGTTAGTTATTATTTCGGATTTTCAAATTTTTACGTTTTTTTATTTTTGGATTTTCGTTCCTATTTTCGAATAATTCGTAACTTTGGATAAATTCGTATATATTGGGGATTATTTTTCTAAAACTGACTGTCTATTTTTGTTTATCGGGATTTTTTTTATATATTGCTTATTGTTTTTTTTACCAAAAATATGTAGCAGAATACATATTGGCCTAAACAGATGAAGA
The DNA here is from genome assembly GCA_029206835.1 of Rana muscosa. NCBI lineage: Eukaryota > Metazoa > Chordata > Amphibia > Anura > Ranidae > Rana > Rana muscosa. Next base: position 431,142,659 of record CM055118.1, on the reverse strand, counting down.
AAAAGGAAAATTTATTATCAAATACTTACCGTAATTTTCCTTTCCTGATGGACTCCATGGCAGCCTACGTGTGGGTTAACCCCGCCTCCTCTCCAATGCTATAGGACCCCATACCCATAAAAGTAAGCTCACCTTTCAGCACTGTGTTCCGTAACTAGCCGACTTTTGGACACTTACTTTCTTTCATTAATATTTTCTTTCAGGGTGGGAACTCCGTCTGCCATGGAGTCCATCAGGAAAGGAAAATTACGGTAAGTATTTGATAATAAATTTTCCTTTTTCCTGACAGACTCCATGGCAGCCTACGTGTGGGAAATAACTAGCCAGACCACACGGGTGGGTATGCTGAACAGAAAAGCTTTAATTTGTCCTGTCAACTGACAGGATTCTTAACCCAAAATTAACAGAAGACAATGATGCCGGTTCAATGCAGTAATGGGCCATAAACGTATTAATAGAGGCCCACAAGGCCACTTTACAAATGACATCTGGAGCCACATGTCGGACCGCCGCCCAGGATGCTGCCATCCCTCTGGTGGAGTGTGCCGTCACCGCCTGTGGAGGAGCCAAGCCCTTAGCCCTGTATGCTTGCTGGATTGTTTGAACAATCCATGATTGTCCTGGTTGAAGCTTTCTTCCCTTTGTTGTTTCCAGAATGTAGAACAAACAGATGATCAGATCGTCTGAAGGAAGAAGTAATTTGCAAATACTCTTTTAGGATTTCACCTATATCCAGGGGATGAGTTTCACTGGAATCTGGAGTCTTAAATGTAGGTAGAACAATTTCTCGATTTTCGTGAAATACCGAAGACACTTTTGATTTGAACCCAACATGGGTATAAGGACTACTCGATCTGGGAAAAACGTTAGAAAAGGGTTTTCATGACCCTGAGACCCGATCTCAGAGACCCTCTTAGCCGAGGTGATGGCTACTAAGAAGGCTACTTTCGCTGAAAAGTCCTTAATGGAGGACCGGGAGGGCCCCGACGTACTGAGTCCAGTCAGTGAATATAGAATGAGGGGAAGATCCCACTTGGCAAATCTTGGTTTCCTTTGGGGCTTAATTCTTGATGCCCCCCGAAAGAATTGTCTGACTAAGGGATGGACTGCCCATGAGACCCCAGAGAAGGCTGACAAGGCCAAAACTTGTACTCTTAAAGAACTAACAGATAAGGGTAAGTCTAGTCCGGTTTGCAGAAAACTAAGCACATCCTGAACTCCCGGATTTCTGAAGGACTTCCCTGAAACAGAGGAGAACTCGACAAATTTGGCCCAGATTCTTCTATAAACCTTGTTGGTACTTGCCCTTCTTAAGCTCAACAGTGTAGACATCACTCTAGAGGCGCAACCGAGGAATTCCAGCCTCTCCCTCTCAAGAACCAGACCGTCAGTCTCATCAGTGGTGGACAAGGGTGTAGGAGTGACCCTTGAGAGAGAAGGTCCGGCCTGAGAGGAAGAGGTACCAGGTCCCGGTAGCTCAGTTGGATCAGGATGGGAAACCAAGGCCTGTTTGGCCAGTAAGGAGCCACCACTGTTACTTCGGCTGATTCCGCTTGAAGTCTCCTCAGGAATTTGAGAATTATCGGGATCGGGGGAAATGCGTATGCCCTCCTGAACCTCCATCTGTCCGTCAGGGCATCTGTTCCGACTGCCTGGCTGCAACGACCCAGAGAGTAGAACTTCACTACTTTGGAATTGTAGGGGGAAGCGAATAGGTCCACTTCGGGATTGACTCCCAGGGACAGAATCCAGTTGAAGGACTGTACGTGGAGGGACCACTCGTTGTCTAGATGAGTTCGTGAGAGGAAATCCGCCTGTGAGTTCTGTACTCCTGGAATAAAAACTGCTGATATGTTGGTCAGATTTTTCTGGGCCCAAGTCATGATGGGCTTGACTTCTAAAAGAAGTGTGGAACTCCGTGTCCCCCCTTGTCTCTTCACGTATGACACTGCTGTAGTGTTGTCCATCCTTATCAACACCGATTCTCCTTTCAGAAACCGAGAAAGGGATTGGAGGGCACACCAAGCTGCCAGGAGCTCTAGGACATTTGAGCCTGGGTTGTGGAGGCGAGCGTCCCACCTGCCCTGAGCAAGGTTCTGACCACAGAGAGCCCCCCAGCCGGAACCGCTGGCATCGGTCGTGATTGTGACCCAGGAGATGGGGGCAATGGAGTGACAGTTTTGCAAATTCTTGAGTTGGAGCCCACCAGAAGAGGCTGTCCCTCATTGTTGCGGATATGTGGATGAGTTGACTCTTGTCCCCTGACTTCCACTGCCAGAGGAACCCTGACTGAAAAGGGCGTAACCTCCATAGAACTCATTTGACCATTGTGCCAATGATTCTTAGGCATTGTGATGCTTTCAGATGAGGAGCATCCAGAGCGCGAGAAATCCTCTTCCGCATCACCAGAATCTTTTCTACCGGCAGGGAGATGGTGTTCTCTACTGTGTTGAACAGAGCCCCTAAGTAAATTAAGCATTGGGCGGGATCCAGGTGGCTTTTTTCCAGGTTTAGAAGCCATCCAAAGCTGGAAAGGGTTGAGATCACTTGTTCTCTGTGCACCAGCAGCTGTTCTCTGTTTTGGGACAGAACTAGGAGGTCGTCTAAATAATGGTAAAGACGCACACCCTTTAACCTGATGAGGGCCACTACGGCCAAGAGGACCTTGGTGAAAACCCGAGGGGAAGTTGTCAAACCGAATGGTAGGCAGATGAATTGTAGATGTTCCTGCCCGACTTTGAACTGGAGGTACTTTAGAAAGTCCTTTGCCACTGGTACGTGGAAATAGGCGTCTTTCAGGTCTATCGAAATCATCCAGTCGCCTGGTTGGATGGCTTGTTGGATTGTTGACAGTGTCTCCATTTAGAATTTTCCGTGCCTTATAAATTTGTTCAGGTACATCAAGTCTATTACCGGGCGCCAGGCACCGCTTTTCTTTTGGACTAAGAAAAGGGGGGAGTACACACCTTGGAACTGTTCTTCTTCTGGGACACACGTTACTGCTCCCTGGGTTTTCAGCAGATCTACGTAGGACAGTAAGTCCTGTTTTTGCTCTTCCATACTTGGGAGTAGGGTTGAGACAAATCTGGGGGGAGGAATTCTGGAGAAGGACCATGCGTGACCTGATGACACTGTCCTGACGACCCAGAAGTCTGAGATTGAGGCCACCCAGACGTGCCAGAAGAGGAGCAGGCGTGCTCCTACCTGACCCGCATGGGCGGGCAAAATCTCAAAAGTATTTAGCCTGATCACGACCACTGGACGCTTGGCTCTTTGCTGGCTTGCGAAAGGGCCGTTGGGCCTATACTCCAGTTTCTTCTGAAGTCCTGGCCGGGTCTATAGGAGCGTGCTTCCCTCGAACGCACCAGGCTGCGTCTTCTGAACTGGGGCTTCCTTCGACCCTGTGGACGCTTGTCCTGTGGAAGAAAGCCAGATTTTCCGCCTGTGGCCTTAGCTATGGCGTCTTCTAGTTTGTTACCAAACAGCGATGATCCTTCAAAAGGAATCTTGCACCATGTTTGCTTAGAAGAGGGTCAGCCTGCCAAGGGCGTAGCCATAGGGCTCGTTTAGCTGTAACTGAGGATAGCATAATCCTGGACAGTAGATGGATCAGATCAACCAATGCTTCTCCCAAGAAGGCCACCGCTAGTTTTAGCTCTGCTGCTGCTGAGTTACTGGCCAGGTCTTCTGAAACACCTCTAAGGAAGGAATCTACATTCTCCGTCCATGTCTCAATAGCCTTAGACACGGCTGCCAAGGCTAGGGCGGGTTTACAAGCTGTCCCAGCAAGACCGTAAATTCTTTTGAGGTCCTGATCCATTCTTCTGTCAAGACTGTCCTTAAAGGAGACTGCGTCTTCTAGAGGGAGCGTGACGTGTTTAGCCAGATGCATTACCGCTGCGTCCACAGGAGGAATATTCTCCAGGTATTTTACCTCATCTGCCTTAAAGGGATACATTCTGGAGGCTTTATTCGTCATCGAGGACTTCCTGTCCACCTTGCTCCACTCCTCGTCAAAAATGCCCTTTAGTTCGGCTAAAAGCAGAAAACGTGGACGCTCTTTCCCCAGGTGCTTGAAAAAAAAAATCTGTTTAGCTGGGGGAGTAGATGGGTCTTCCCACATAAGGGCCTCTTTGACCACCTTAATAAGCGGAGTCACTTGAGAGAAATCGAATTCCACACTCTCTTCATCACTCTCCAATTCTCCTTCCGAGGGAAGAGGCGAGGATGCGTAGGGCTGGGAAGGACCTGGGACTTCACGGACCACCTCAGCCGGGGAGCCAGATCGAGTAGTGCTGGACTGACTTTGTGCGTGGGAAGCATCCATCTCCTTCAGGGAACATTGCACCACCTGTTTCACTAGAGACTCGATCCGTTGATCCTCTGTCTCTTTTTCCCCAACCGCATGGGCATAGCAATGGCTGCATAACGATTTGCCCTCTGGGACTCGTGAGCCGCATCCCCAGCAGGCTCTCTGATCAGAATGACTGTCCTGGCGGTGGGAGCGGTGTCTGGAGGAGGAATGGGAGCTTCTCCTCTCGTGGTGAGATGCAGACGGAGAATCACGTCTGTGTTTTGATTTTGAAGAAGTTGACGAATGCTGCAGCATGGCAAGGTCTGTGCCGATTTGAAGATCTGTGGAAGGGCTAAAAGGAAAAAAGGGGAATTGGGGGAGAAAGATAAGCAACAATACTTGCGACTGAACCCCAAGCCCTCCACTCTCCCGCACATACTTTGTGCGTGAGGGCTGGCCAAATGTAAGCGGTGAATGGTCCATAACTTCTGGACTAGAGTGTCACAATAGAGACAGGTTGACAAAGAAAACCTACAGTATCATACAAAAAAATAAATAGGTAACTTGCCCTTTAACAAAAAACGCACTTCATGACGATAGGCATTATACAGTGTAAACATGCATTATATACACATATACATACACCCCTAGACTATGATAATACAGAGCAGACAAAACATTTCATACTCTGCCTTTAAATTTAAAAGCACACTGACCTTGTGAGAAGAAAAACCAGCAGGGAGATCCAGTAGCCTCTGCTAGCCTGTCAGAGGAGATCCCCAATGACACAGGCGAGCATCAGCTTTTAAATTCCCTGCCTGCTTGTGACATCACCGCTCATTCATCCAGCGCACCTGCGTGGAGGAAAGTCTCTCATCTGCGCCTGCGCGGCCGCCGAGAGACCCGCCAAACCGCGCATGCGCGAACCAAGCCTCGCTCTGAGAGCGGACACTGCGCATGCGCGAACGGCGGCGGCGCCCGAGATTTGGGTCACCGCTGTGGACTGGAACGCAGAGCGTTCCAGCCGCCATTAGGGAGAGCAGGGGCATGGGACATAGACACAACAAACAATACAAAGATGTGACTGCCATGGAGCATGGAAAATAAAGTAGCAGACCTTGCCATCCGAGGGATCTTGGGCACACTGCAGCAACTCCCATCCAGTCGTTTGTGGTTGCTGTAAGCTCTCCACCCGCCCATGGCTGGGCTCCGAGCTGCACCGCTAAAGGTGTGCCATCCATCCATCCGGGAATCTGCACAGCCGTGCATGCTTCAGGTCCATTGGAGGAAGACAAAAAAGGAACACAGTGCTGAGAGGTGAGCTTACTTTTATGGGTATGGGGTCCTATAGCATTGGAGAGGAGGTGGGGTTAACCCACACGTAGGCTGCCATGGAGTCTGTCAGGAAATTCGTTTTTTTAAATGTTTTTGTTGGATATGTTTTATAGCAGAAAGTAAAAAATATTGTTTTATTTTTTTTTCTAAAATTTACAGTCTTTTTTTTTGTTTATTGGGAATTTTTTTTATTGCTTATTGGTTTTTTTTTTAACAAAAATATGTAGCAGAATACATATTGGCCTAAACTGATGACGGTGATTTTTTACATTTTTTTTATTGGATATGTTTTATAGCAGAAAGTAAAAAATATTGTTTTTTGTTTTTTCAAAATTGTCGCTCTATTTTTCTTTACAGCGCAAAAAAGGTGATCAAATACCACCAAAGGAAAGCTCTATTTGTAGGAAATAAAGGACATCAATTTTATTTGGGTACGGCGTCGCACGACCGCATTTTTCGCAAAACAATGGCCCGATCATGAAGGGGGGTGGATCTTCAGGAGGTCAAGTAGTTAAAGAAAAACCTTCCTGGGGGAAAGAGTCTACCATTGCGGTTTCTCTTAGTGCAGCAATAAAATTATCGCTAGCCATAATTTTTACTCACCGTTGGATTGCAATCTGGTCAACTACCAACCTTTAATAAGCCAATATTAAAATTTTACCAGCACCAGCTTCGGGAGGGATTAGTATGCAATGTAAATGGTCTGTTATTGGAGTGATGAAGTTTCTTGTAGTTGGCTTTCTTCTTGGACAGGTGAATGTTCTCAAAACTTTAAGAAAACAATATTATTTTTTTCTGAAATTATGTTATGAAAAAAAAAGATGTAATTCTATGGGAATCGGGATGTCTTCAGCTTCGTAGGAGTTAAATGGTATCTCAGCACTGCTCTGCTGTCTTATCACTGGTGATCTGGGGGCCTCTATCTGTCCCTCTCCAGGCTCAACACCTGCCATACATCAGGATATTCATGTGCCACAGTGACAGGGATCATAAGAAATTTGTTTGCACAGATCTCCGTTCTGTCAATGTATGGCACAATATATACAGCACAAAACACACCAAATAAATACAAGCAGAGCACTGACTAAACAAGAGATAGATTGTTTGTTGTATGTCACAAATCTCTGACCACAACATGTAGTGAAAGGAATGCAATTGTTCATTTTCTCAGAATTATTTGCCTGAGATATAAAAAGTAGCTAGTGTAGCGATACCTTCAACTAAGAAGGCCGCAGATTTAGTTTGGGCCCTGAGAACAGCTCCGCCAACCCCCAGCAATGTACTCGACCCCCTACTGGCACAGTTAGTTATGGCAGCAATATATATTTCTTATACTGTATGAGTAAACCCAGACACCAAGGCAATGATGAAAGGGGTATAAAATTTACTTTAAGCTTTTGGTAAGAAAGGTTAACAGTGGTAACAGTTCACAGGTAATAAATTGCAGAGCCCTGCAGCAATAAACATACTATGCATTAAAATGAACAGTAAAGGTGCGCCGCGTGGGCGACCGTTAACTAGGCGTCCTGTGACGCAGTAACTAAATGAACTAACTAGCTGGCCAGGCCTGGCTCAGATATCTACAACTCAGTCTATAGGGGATGATGGTTTCTTCACCGGCAAGTCTTTAAAGGTGGTGCACATAACAGAATACCATTTGTAATCCAGTGGGAAGGTTGTGATGAAATAAATACTTTACTGTATGAACTCTGAGTTCAGCTCTGATAAGGTTCTCCAGTGAGAGTATCAGAAATAACTTGTGGGCCACGGCAGTCTATAGGCACATTAGCAACAACAGTATATGGTCTGAGCATACGCTCGCTCACCCCTCCGGACGCGATCCCAGTCCGGGAACTTCCACCGACTGTGTCCTCACACACACAGTGTCTCCAGCGATCGGGTCCCCGATCCAACCAAGGCTGTAGACAAGCGAAGTCAGATGCCACCCAGGCTCGCAGTGGGGTGGAAGGCTCTTTGGTGCTGCGCAAGGCCTCAGGCTTCAGGCCTTGCACTCCGGCACTTCCGCACAGGAGGATCAGTCACTGAAGTCTCGTGTCCCAAAGAGGCCAAGCCCAGCCTCGCCTCCTCCTTTTATAACCCCTCCCATGAATCTCTGGGGTGGAAACATGCCGAAAGGGATTCTGGGCAAGGTAGTCCCGAGAGTCTTAAAGGGGACCCCGCTACACACTCCCCCCACTTAAATTCTTTGGTCCCCAAAGAAACCTTAGCATACACTGCGTACAACCCCAGACAACATTGCATAAGAGGTTGGCATAGGGAATTCCCACCAGAACCGAGGGGTTGGATTCCCTTTCCCACAGGTCATACTATCCTGAGTGACCTGCCTAACTGTGCCAGAGAGTGAGTGGGGGTTGCCCTCTACCAAATGTACAGTGGAGGGGTCCGGATTCTCTACACCCCTCCTAGCAGTGATCACAGAATCTTCTGAGCTCTTCCCCATTTGTGGGTAGGTCAACTTTCTGGGAGGCCTTATGACTCTGCGGGCCTTTTGTTCCCTAGGGGTTTCTGGCTCTAGCGCCACATGCTCTTCTTCTGAAACAGGCTCAGGCAACACGGCGGGCTCTGTAACATCTGCTTCAGGAGCCGAGGGATACATAGAGTCTCTAGGATCCTGTTCAGGGTAAACATCTCGGGCATCTTCACAGTAATCAAATGAAGGACTATATGGGATGAAATCAACGGCTTCTGCATTCAGTTGTGTATCTGTAGTGTCTTCAGTAGTTGGAAGATCTATAGCAGAAGTCCCTTGAGTTGGGGAAGGCCACAGCCAGTCAAGCCCTCCCTCCTCATCTCCACTGAGTTCAGAAGCTTCTATATCTTCAGTCCGAGAGGTCTGGGACCGAGTATTTGGCCTGGGGGTATCCAGAATAGAAACTGGTTCAGGGGAGTCTCTCACTGGAGGTATCCTGACTGTTTCAGCAAGTGGGAGCAGGTGGTTTCGATGCCACGTCTTCAGTGGGCCTACCTTTCCTTCCGGCTTCAACTTGTAGACAGGTAGTCCCGGCAACTTCCTACAGATGACATAGGGTTCAGATCTCCATCTGTCTGCAAGTTTGTGTTTTCCAGGGACCCCCAGATTGTTCATAGGCTACTTTCAGGCTGTGTCTGAGCCTGTCCACATATCCTTTGTGGGATGTGGCTGAGGAATGGTCTAAAGAGGTGCCAAAGACCAAGTCTACAGGTAGTCTCGCTTCTCTCCCAAACATGAGTCGATATGGGGAGTAGCCTGTAGCATCACTGGTGGTGCAGTTGTAAGCGTGTACTATAGCTGCTATGTGTTTGCTCCAATGTTGTTTCTTTTCACTTTACAAAGTCCCCAACATGTTGAGCAAGGTTCGGTTAAACCTCTGCGGCTGAGCACCCCCCTGTGGGTGGTAAGGTGTAGTTCGAGTCTTCTTGATTCCCAACGAATCCAGGAGTTTCCGGATCAGTCGACTCTCAAAGTCCCTTCCTTGATCTGAATGAAGTCGCTGGGGCAGCCCATAATGGACAAAATACTTCTCCATAAGTACCTTGGCTACTGTGGAAGCCTTCTGGTCTTTGGTTGGGAAAGCTTGGGCATACCGGGTGAAATGATCGGTTGTTACCAGAACATTTCCTAGTCCACTCAGATCAGGTTTGAGGCAGAGGAAATCAATGCATACCAGATCCATTGGGCCTTGACTCTGTAGATGGCCCATTGGGGAAGCTTGATGGGGTAAAGTCTTACTCTGGATGCAGCGTGCACACGAATGGCAGTACTCTTCTACTTCTGCCCTCATGCAGGGCCAATAGAACCAACTTCTGACAAGTTGAAAGGTCCTTTCCGCCCCTAAGTGGCCATGATTGTCATGTAGGGCCATCAGAACAGTCTCTCTGTGTTTTTCCGGAAGAAACAATTGCCATTTATCTTCCAGGTCATCAGAGGGGCCCCTTCGGTAGACCACTCCCTGATGCACCTGTAACCTGTCCCACTCTTTCCTCAACAGGCGAGCTTCCTTTGAGCAGTGACTCAGAAGTCTGTTTGGATCCTGATTCTCCAGGGCTTCCAGAACTAATTTCCCTATGGGGTTGTGACAGATCTAGCCGGGACAGAGGCTTTTGGAGAGGACTGAATGCGAGCCTCCTGCCTTCCGATTATGGGCCAGGGCCTCAAGACAGGAATGCGGATGGGTTATCCCGGCAGACGGACCTGGAACCTTAAGACTACTTTTCCAACATCCTCGAGTTGACCCGTTTGGGGCCCCACTGTGGCTGTTGGACTGTTTCCCAGGGGGGAGTATTGTCATGAGCCTTGGAATACTGAAGTATTTCTCCTTTGAATCTATTACACAGTGAGGGGGGGGGGGTATTCTGCCCTGTCTTAAGGCTAACCCCCCCTCCAGACGGCTCCATGGTCTAGAAGAAAAGCATTGTTCTGTGTTAGACTGTTTGTTTATGTACTTTAATTACCCCCTGGGGCTTCTGTGTCAATACACATTCTGTGTCAATACACATCTCAGTTCTCCTATTCAAGCTATCGGACCAATTCCTGCTGACCCTGTTTCAAGTCCTCATTTTCATGGCCAAGAGAATCTAATTGAGAAATACAATGGACTTTACAATTGACCAATAGGAAAGTGGTTGTTGGGGGCAGGGTGTTCAAACTGCTGTATAAGAGTGTGTGTGTGCATCCAATAAAAGAGAGATTCCTGTTTGAACTTACATACAGCCTGCCTGGTGTTTGTTCTGAACTATCACAAATGGATTAGAATGTCACATAGCTGTAGTTTGGATCCTGGAGCATCGGATGGCCAAACCATCAGATGTTGCGATCTGCAATATGATCCAATAGTAGCAGAGGAGTGTCGGGAGAGTGGAACCGAGCGAGCAAGGGGCTCGTTACATTGGTTGGCAGCGGTGGGATTTGCTCTCCAGTTCCTGGGACACTCCAAACCACCACAGTGAATGACCAGCTATGCAGCCTGCAGGAAAGTCACGCTGAAAGACCCACTTGAGAGCCGAGATGGACCAGAAGAAGGGTGATGCAGGACCCCGGTCAGTTGAAGATTTGTTTCAGCAACGAGTGCGACAGCGGTTGGCATTATATGGGGCTAACCCATCAGAGACCGCCATACAGGAAGCCATTAAAGGCATCCAGCTGCAGGATGCCCGACAAAAGAGAGAACTAGAGCGGCAACATGAGTGGAGAATGGCGGAAATACGGCAATCGGAGACAACGCCTAAAGAACCAGCCGCCATGGAAGAGGAATTCGGAAGGAGGTTGCGAGAGATGCAGATACAGCATAGAGGACCAGTATCAGAGGAGGTCCTGCTGGGATGGTCGGATTCGATCCGCTGCGAACTCTGGAAGAAAGTGCTAGCTCTCGAGCAGCAACACCAGGGAAAGATTCTCCCCTCCATCTATGTAAGGTACTGGTCGCAGTATGAAGTACGAATGCCGTTATTGGGGGAACAACCGAAGCAGGAGTGGACAGCTGAGTTAAGCAGGCTGATCCGGGCAGAGATGCGGTTGGATGAGAGCTACAGAGCCCTCCGGTGGTATGTAGCCCAAGAGTGCCCATGGTCAGCGGATGACAGCCCCACGGAAAGCTTTGACTATAATGGTCTGGGATTGTTGCATTGGAGACTGTCCGAGGACCCTGACTTTGGGAGTGATCGGGAGTGGCGTTTGGAGGAAATAATGGAGCACAGAGAACAAAGACTGAATGTCTCGGAAGGGCACTGGGCACAGGAAGATTTGGAGTTTCTGGCCGTTCAGGAATGGGAGCTGGAGATTGCCTACAAACAGCTGCTAGACTCTGCTCAGCAGCAGGGTGGGGCTCCCTTTGCCTGGGACTATCAGGAAATACCAGTTGACAACTCTGAAATCCTGGCTGAAGAATCAGCAGTGGAAAATCTGAAGATTACCACCCTTAAAGCCGAAGTGGATGATATGGAGTTCCAGGGAGCTAGCCTGGCTGAAGAATCGGCAGTGGAAAATCTGAAGATTGCCATCCCTAAAGCCGAAGTGGATGATATGGAGTTCCAGGGAGCTAGGGCAGTTGGCTCATCTCCCCAGCCACAGATTACAGAAGGTATGGACTTAATGGGCTGTTCAGAGGATGTTAGGGATTATGCATCACCTGCCCAAGTACTGGCAGCAGGACAGAGTACTGCAGACCCCTGCTCTACACCCGTGGCAGTTTTGGAGGCCCGAGGTGAGAAGATGATGGTTCCTCTTTCCAAGTGGATTTCAGAGATGCAGGGGGGAGAAACAGCCCTTTTCCCTCCCCAACAGTTAGCCAGAGCAGATGGTGTGGAGTCCCCAGCAGAAGTGCTGGCAACAGGGCAGAGTGCTACCAACCTCTGCCCAGCACCGGAAACAACTGTGGAGTTTCAGGGAGCCGGGGCAGTTGGCCCTTCTCCCCAGCAACAAGCTGAGGCAGTAAAGCTTTTACTCCCAGCTGAATCACTGGCAGCAGGGCAGAATGCTACTGGCATCGGCACACAACTGCCACATGAGCGGATATCAGTGGATGGGACTGCGGTCCCCACTCGCAGCAACCCAGCGGAAGAGCTGGCAACAGAGCAGAGTGCCACGGGCCTCTGCTCTCAACTAACAGAAGAGGGAGGTCCTGTGGTATTGGATGGGACTTCAGTCCTCACTGACACAACCCCAGAAAATGGTGTGACACTGAGACAGGAGGATGTCAGCCTTGCTTTGCAAGCACTGGGGGATTTTCACCTACCACAAGTGGATGGGACTTCAGTCTCCACTTGTATACCCCAGGAATGCTGGGCAGTTGGCCCAGGTCCCCAGCAGCATGACGGACTGAGCCCGGTCACCCTGTCTTCTCTCCAGCGGCTGAAAGGACTCCAGGGAGAAGGGCCAGTCCAGGCCTCTCCCCAGCGGCGGGAGTGTTCTCTGGGAGAGGCAGAGGTTGGCTGGGTGAGTAATGCTCTGTTTGGTTCGGACCAGGTCCGTGTTCGTCCCTATTATAAGGGAACTCTTGTTGGCTCCTGGCGGCCGAGGGCACACAACCGCCAGGGTGTCAAACACTTCGGCTTTTCCAGCCACAGATGGGTCAAAGATCATCTTGACGGGCAGATAGCCATCGTAGGGGAAATTCTGGGTTCCAATCCCACATATCTCTAGTCCCTCTATCTTCTGGATGGGCAGGTGACTCAAGTGCTTATCGTAGAAATCTCTGTATAACAGGGTCACTTGTGCCCCAGTATCCAAGATGGCTCTGGTGTAGACTCCCTCCACTTGAATGGGCACTATAGGAGATGGGCCTACCAGCTTCTCCGGATATGGCCTGGCAGGGGTCGCCTTCTTCTGACCCTTTCCTTTCGGACTCTCTCTCGTCCAATTCCCTTTGGACTTTAATCTTTCTTGAGCCTGGTATGCATTGATTTCCCTCCTTTCAATGAGTGTAGGGACCCGCTGAGGGATACTATTATTCTTCTTAGGTGTGCACCCCCTCTGGGGAGTGCTGTGTCCCTTCTGAGGGGTCTTGCCCCCTTTTTCTGGGGTGTATCTCTGTTGAGGAACGTTGCGTTTCCTCTGAGGTGTTTTTTCTTCTCTTTTCTTCTGCTTCGCATTCAGCTTGGAGCTCACTGAAAGTGATGGGCACCCGGTTGACTCCTTCACCGGGGCCCTCTGGAGTTTCCCGCCGGCTTGCGGTTGTCTGGTTTCTTCTTCTTGGGACTGGAACATGTAGCTGCAATATGGCCAATTCCTCCACAGTTAAAGCAGACTATATCTCCCCATTCTTGTAAAGATGCGGGTGCTGAGGCAATTGGGAATAATTCCTTCCTTGGTACTTCTCTCTTGGGACCCTCTGTGTCTTTTGCCATCAGAGAGGTCAACATCTCTAACACCTTGGACATTTGAGCTTTTAGAGTGTCTACCTCTGAGTCTCTTTCAGGGGTCATTACTGGATTGACTAGCACCTGTGCGGGTACAGCATTTGCCTTAATCATTTGCTGGTCCTGTTGTAGCGCCTCCTCATCTCTGATGATTTTTATCAAGTCAGCATAAGTCAGTAACGTTCCTCCTCCCGAGGTCTTCAGGTGCAGCCAGACTGGATCCGAGCGTAATGCTCCCTTTAAAACTTGTTTCATTCTTGCCACATCTGTATCTTGGGGCTTCATTCCCTTCTTTAACACAATCTTGCACAGCAACCTGTTCAGTCTTCTAACATACTCTGAAAGTTTCTCCTTCGGTTGTTGGAAAGTATGAAGATAATACCTATCACCTGTATCTCATAGGCACCACATCCCTTAATTTGTAAACTAAGTATAGGTATGGAGAGTATGGGACTTTTAAGGTGCAACAACTACACAATGTTCTATTTAAAATATGATTTTATTACAAAGACATTTTCATAGAAAGATATATTTTCTCATATGTACATTAAATACATGAGCCATCGAATAAACATATTTAAAATTTCCAACATGCATATAGACAGATTAACTCAACATGTTTCGCCAGTTTTTGGCTTCTTCAGGAGTAGTGTCATGCAATTGCTGAGAATAAAAAAGGAAAATAAATACAACATAATTTGTTCAATCTATTATCAAAGTTAAAGACACAAAAAACACAAAAAATATAGTTGTATTTAGAGATGACTGAAAACCAAATCCACCCAGAAGGATATTTCCAATCTCAGTTCAGTTTTACCCCATATTATATATATATGCTTTACCTGTAAATTTGTTGGTATGATCATAAAGAAAGGGTAAAAGACGGATAACCAGTAAGTTGAGCCACGTAGGGAGACCTCAAAAGGAAAGATTATTGGTGTATCATAGAAGGGAGAATATACTGGCACGAGTAGCCACCCGAAGCACACCAACAAAAGAACAGAGGATCATCTGGGGGAAACTATGAAAAGGAGTATTGGTCAGAACTTATAATATCTTTTATATTGACTTACTTCGTCTTATATCTTATATTTCCCATCCATATTTACCTTTCTATATATCAAACTGATTTCAAAACAAGCAACCGAAGAGATGGATGAGGGGGAGAAAAAGGAGTGGTAGAGAAGAAAAAGGGAAATTATCCCAATCTCTCCAAATCACCCCTTGTCGCCCCACTTCTATCCGCTCTATGGAGACACAAAGAAAGGGAGAAGAAAAAATTATTAATTATAAGGATGTTAAATAACCTTATTTTATTATGTTTTAATTTTTATTTTTTATTTCTATATATAGTCAAAAATTGCCATATATTTATGACTATTGATTACCTATTGTTTTCCCACATCTGGGTTAGATCCACCTTAAGATATTTTTACCGGTATAAGCAACCAGTTCCTAAGAAAATTAAAAAATATATATGTATGTATAAAGATTGCTACTTTGAATTAACAGCCTATTAGACCAAAAAGATAGGATAAGAACAATAATTCAGTATCAAGTCATTAATTACCTTAGCCTAGTAACGCAAGACGTCTTTTCCCCAGGGTGTTGGTCATGTTACTGAATTAAACCAGACTGTGCTCTGGACTATATATCTCCCCTCCTCCTTCCCATTGGACGCCTATTTCGCGCCAAATCAATGGGAGGAGCGGGCGCGTCATTTCCTGCATCCACCCCCTTTGCTATGCTGACCCGGATGTGACGATCGTGCTGGAGAATGCCGCACCGATGTTTGCAGGCCACTGCAAACCAGTCTAGTGGACGAGCCCCCGACAGGCTGGAAGCGCCGCAAACCTGATACAGGAAGCGGAAGTAGCCTAAAGTATAGAAAAAGGCCAACTTCCCTTTAACTACAGCACTGTCGACACATGTTGATGTTAAGTATGGGGCCAGGATATCATCGCGGGTTTTGTCAGATGGCGCTCCCCTTGTTCCCAGTTTGAGGACAAAGGAAAGCGCCCTGGGCGCCCATATGATCACCTAATCTGCCCCCTTCTATGGAGGTGAATATTTTTGGCTCAATTGTGTTCCGTTTTATATAAACATATATCCAATATATTTTACTGGGATTGAAACATTTCCCTCTGAATAGATAGGGATATATATTCAGCCATCTACATTTTACACTAGATCCTCTGTTCTTTTGTTGGTGTGCTTCGGGTGGCTACTCGTGCCAGTATATTCTCCCTTCTATGATACACCAATAATCTTTCCTTTTGAGGTCTCCCTACGTGGCTCAACTTACTGGTTATCCGTCTTTTACCCTTTCTTTATGATCATACCAACAAATTTACAGGTAAAGCATATATATATAATATGGGGTAAAACTGAACTGAGATTGGAAATATCCTTCTGGGTGGATTTGGTTTTCAGTCATCTCTAAATACAACTATATTTTTTGTGTTTTTTGTGTCTTTAACTTTGATAATAGATTGAACAAATTATGTTGTATTTATTTTCCTTTTTTATTCTCAGCAATTGCATGACACTACTCCTGAAGAAGCCAAAAACTGGCGAAACATGTTGAGTTAATCTGTCTATATGCATGTTGGAAATTTTAAATATGTTTATTCGATGGCTCATGTATTTAATGTACATATGAGAAAATATATCTTTCTATGAAAATGTCTTTGTAATAAAATCATATTTTAAATAGAACATTGTGTAGTTGTTGCACCTTAAAAGTCCCATACTCTCCATACCTATACTTTGTTGGAAAGTATGTTCAAATTGGTAGACCATCTCTGTCACCTTTTCCAATTGACCAAACTCTTCCTGTAGCATGGCTAAACAGTCTTGAGCCGTGCAGTCTGCATTCCCAAACCGAAAACTTTTCACTGCTTCTGCTGCTGTGCCTTTAAGGCTCTCTATCACTCGTTGCCTCTTCTGCACTTCAGGCACCTCCCATGCCTCTACTGCTTGTAATGCCTGTTCCACCCAGGTATCAAAATCTTCTTCCCCTGCAGGGACAGGGAGCTTCACAGGTTGCCACTGGAGTCCTCTTCCCCTCCTCCATGACGACATCACGGAGCTGGTGGATGTTAGAGACCTTGCGCTCCTCCACCTTCCATTTGAGGATCCCCCACAGATACTCAAGAGGGTTCAACTGTAAGCTGGATTTTTTTTAAAGAAATTTGCAACACTTTAATGATCTGTAATTTATTATACAATCATTAGTAAATGCTTTTCTCTCTAAGGCCCCTTTCACATTGACACGTTTTCAGGCGGTTTAGCGCTAAAAATAGCGCTGCTATACCGCCTGAAAAAATCGTGCCCTGCAGTCTTCAATGTGAAAGCCCGAAGGCTTTCACACTGAAGCGGTGCGCTAGCAGAACCGCTCCAAAAGTCCTGCTAGCCGCATCTTTGCAGCGGTGAAGGAGCTGTGTGTTTACCGCTCTTTTACCGCTGCTGCCCATTGAAAGCAATGGGAAACCGCGTAATACCGCGGGCAATGCGCCTCTGCAGAGGCGCATTGCGGGCGGTATTAACCCTTTTTCGGCCGCTAGCGGGGGTTAAAATCACCCCGCTATCGGCCGATATCGCGGTAAAAACAACGGTATAGCAGCGCTAAAAATAGCGCCGCTATACCGTCAGCGCACCTCCCTGCCCCAGTTTGAAAGGGGCCTTAGAATGTGAAATTTTAATTTCTAGCATGGGTGGTGCTCTAGATTCCTTTTTGCATGTTTACCTGTTTATTCATATTTTCTTTTGTTAGAAAAATACAGTTACACAATTCAATAGCTCAATATGAGTTGCAAACACGCTACTTCAAGTGGTTGTAAACCCTTACATACAGTATATCCAAGGAAGTGGGCAACCTTGGGAGTCTGAAGCACATTCGGTATGCAATGCAGTTTATGTTTATTAGAGTCTTGTTACAGTACCTGTAGACGTTAGATCAGGTGTAGGCAACCACGGGATCATGAAGATTTACCTTAACCAGGTCCCACCCGCGCTATAGCCGAAAGACAGCTACAGCACGGGCTTACTTTGCCATGAGGGCATTCATGGATGTCCTTCCATGATCTCGCTACCCGCATGCCCCCTGTGGTGTGCGAGCTGCACACTCTGTGAGCGCTCCATCCTTAGGACACAGCTAATCACAGATAGGGTAAAGGGCCAATCACAGCAGCCCTTTACCACATGAACAGCTGTCCAATGACAGCTGATCACGATGTAAACACAAGCTGGTCATCGGCAATCCTTTCCTCATGCTGACAGAATGAGGAGAGAAGAAGAAATCCGATAACCGGCTTGTGTTAAAGGGACATCTACGCTGATAAATCAGGTCACTGATAATCAGTGCCCACCAGTGAGGCCAATCAGTGCCCATCCATGCCTCCTCATCACTCTCACCAATCAGTGATGCCTATCAGTGCCCATCAGGGCCACCTACCAGTGCACCTATCAGTGTCCATCAGTGCCACCTATCAGTGCCCTTCAGTGCCACCTATCAGTGCCCATCAGTGGCACCTATCAGTGCCACTTATCAGTGCAGCCTCATCAGTGTCCACCAGTGTCACCCCATTAGTGCCCATCAGTGCGGCTTCATCAGTGCCCATCAGTGCCGCCTCATTAGTGCCCATCAGTGCAGCCTATCAGTGCCCATCAGTGAAGGAGAAAAATTACCTGTTTGCGAAACTTTATAACAAACTATGATCAAAATTTTTAGGACTTTTTTTTCCAAATTTTCTGTCTTTTTTTGTTTGTTTAGTAAAAAATAAAAATCCCAGTGGTGATTAAATACCTCCAAAAGAAAGCTCTATTTGTTTGAAAAAAAAAAAAAAAAACTTCATATGGGTACAGTGTTGCATGACTGCGCAAATGTCATTCAAAGTGCGACAGCGCTGAAAGCTGAAAATTGACCTGGGCAGGAAGAGAGTGAAAGTGGTCAGTAGGCAAGTGCTTAAAGTGATTGTAAACCCTTACATACTGTATAACCGGTGAAGTGACTGGTCTCAGGTGATACAGAGATGAAGCAAATCCTCCTACATAAGATGTACCTGTTTATCTGCAGCTCTTTCCTCTACATCCATTCAAAGTCCAGAATTTTTACAGCATTTCTCAGCTTCAAAAGGCAGCAGCACATAGAAGAGAGCTGAGTGTAAACTGATACCTGACTGGAATGAATTGACATCTGCTTTACACACTCATAGGGAATCATGCACAGCTGCGGCTATCAATCACCTGCTGTGTACTGGAGGAAGGGTGGGGCTGTCTCCCAGGATTGCTTGGTGTCATCATAGGGAATCATGCACAGCTGCAGCTACAATCACCTGCTGTGTACTGGTGGAAGGCTGTCCGCATAGACTGTCAGTAGATAACAGAGGAATGAAAGGGTAGACAGAAAAGACATTAAGTGGGGCCTCACTGTGCCCATAAATGCAGCCTCACTGTGCCCATAAATGCAGCTTTACTGTGCCCACCATTGCAGCCTCACTGTGCCCACCATTGCAGCCTCACTGTGCCCATCATTGCAGCCTCACTGTGCCCATCATTGCAGCCTCACTGTGCCCATCAATGCAGCCTCACTGTGCCCATCAAATGCAGCTTTACTGTGCCTGTGAATGCAGTCACACTGTGCCCATAATTGCAGCCTCTCCTATGCCCCATGTCCCAGTCTGCCGTCCCTGTCTGTGGGAAGGTGTGTTGTTGATGCTCGGTACGGTACCTTCCATGCCAGCAGGATGTCCATGATTGCCATCAGCAGGCAGGGTCTGTTCTTGTTTTTAATGGGGACAGTGCTCCTTCCAGAGGATGTGTTTGCTGTGAGATGGAGTGGTCCCTGGCCACCTGCACCTTCAGCCGTCCTCATTGTCCAGCCCCAGTCAGCCTGTCCTCTGGTTCTGGGGAAGTGAGAGCACTGGGTGGGAGCTGGAGAGAAGGGGGAGCGGAGAGCACTGGGGTGGAGAGTGGAGAGCGCTGGGGGGGCTTGAGAGCACTGGGGGGGAGACAAAAAGAACAGGGGTAGAGAGCACGGGAGGCTGAGAGGGGGGGGCTGGAGAGCACTGAGGGGGCTAAGAGTGTGGGAGGTAAATAGCACTGGGGGGGATCTTGAGAGCACTGGGGGGGCAGAAAGAACAGGGGTGTAGAGCACGGGGGCTGGAGAGCACTGGGGGGGTACAAAGAGCAGGGGGGAGTGGAGAGCACTGGGGGGTGGAGAGCAATGGGGGGAGCTTGAGAGCACTAGTGGGGGCCAGAAAAAACAGGGGTCTAAAATACGGGGGGCTGGAGAGCACTATGGGGGGCAGAGAGCACTGGTGTGGTTGGAGAGCACATGGGTGGGGGCAAAAAGAACAGGGGTAGGGAGCATGGGGGGCTGGAGAGCACTGGGGTGGGGGCTGGAGAGTGATGGGGAGAGCTGGAGAGCACTGGGGGGAAGAAAGAACAGGGGTGGGGAGCACGGGGTGCTGGAGAGGACTATGGGGGCGGAGAGCACTGGCGGGGTTGGAGAGCACATGGGTGGGGCGCAAAATGCAGGGGGAGCGGAGAGAGCACTGGCGGGGTTGGAGAGCACGTGGGTGGGGGCAAAATGCAGGGGGGAGTGGAGAGTACAGGGGTGGGGAGCGGAGAGTACTGGGGGGAGCTTGAGAGCACTGGAGGGGGAGACAAAAAGAACAGGGGTGGAGAGCATGGGGGGGCTGGAGAGCGATGGGTGGAGCTTGAGAGCACTGGGGGGCAGAAAGAACAGGGGTGGGGAGCATGGGGGGGGCTGGAGAGCACTGGGGTGGGGGCTGGGGAGTGATGGGGAGAGCTGGAGAGCACTGGGGGGAGAGAAAGAACAGGGGTGGAGAGCACTGGGGGGAGAAAGAACAGGGGTGGAGAGCACTGGGGGGAGAAAGAACCAGGGTGGGGAGCACGGGGGGGCTGGAGAGCACTGTGGGGGGGTGGAGAGCACTGGGGTGGGGGCTGGGGAGTGATGGGGAGAGCTGGAGAGCCCTGGGGGGGAAAGAACAGGGGTGGGGAGCACAGGGGTCTGGAGAGCACTGTGGGGGGGCGGAGAGCACTGGGGTGGGGGCTGGGGAGTGATGGGGAGAGCTGGAGAGCACTGGGGGGGAGAAAGGACAGGGGTGGAGACCACTGGTGGGGACAGGGGTGGAGAGCACCGGGTGGGGGGAGTGGAGAGCACTGGGATGGTGACTGGAGAGTGATAGGGAGAGCTGGAGAGGGGGGGCAGAGAGAACAGAGGTGGAGAGAACTGTGGGGGGGGCTGGAGAGTGTGGTGGGGAAGGAGAGCACTGGGGGGGAGAAACAACAGAGGCGGAGAGAACTGTGGGGGGGGGGGCTGGAGAGTGGTGGGGAAGCAGAGCACTGGGGGGAGCCACAAGGAGAACTGGGAGGGGCCAGCAAAAGAAGTTGGATTGGAGGAGTAGCAGGGGGACCGCATAGAGGAAATTAGCTTTCTATATTCCTCCATACAGCCGCGGAATGCTTGATTCTCCTCCTCCCCCCCTGCAAGCATTCAGCGGCTGTATGGAGGAATATAGAAAGCCAATTTCCTCTATATGCGCCCCCCTGCCAAATCCTATCCTCCTATCCAGGCACACTGCGGGCTGTACGGCTCCTGTGTATCACGGAGCTGCCTGGCTGAGTCTGTGTTCGGCGGTGACGCTGTAACACGGTCCCGCCCCCCTAGACGGGCTCCTGTGATAGTAGATAGAGTCAGTGTTCAGCCTATCACACGAACCGGTCTAGGGGGGCGGGACCGTGTTACAGCGTCACCGCCGAACACAGACCGAGACAGGCAGCTCCATGATACACAGGAGCAGAAGAGAGGGGACAGGGAGCACTGCAGCCGCAAGTGAAACCGGCCCCAGGACAGGCAGCCTACCGGGAAATCTCCCGGTAGGCCAGCCCGACCCTGCTTATGACGAGAGAGAGAGAGAGAGGTACATGATGTCATAAGCCTAGGCTTTTTACCAGACAAGAAACAGGAAGTGGGCTGTATAAAGTATTTACTGGCAGAAAAATAAAAATGTTTCACTATCCAAAGTTAAAACAACAAGGGCGGCAGCTTTAATAGATGGAAAGATTAAAAAATGACTGAAGGTCCGCTTTCACTTTAGACAGAAAATAGGAACTTTATTACAGAGAAAAGACATTAACTATAGATGCAGCAGCAAACTTATAAACGCTGCCATCTACTGGCATATGTAGTTGTTGCACAAAATACATGGACATTGTATTCCAACACCCCACTCAACAACTAATCCTTATATTAGTCCCCATTTCGGATCTCAGTTCTATAAATCTGTTTCTTGTAAGCGGTTTTGTCAAAGCATCTGATCCACTTTTGTTTCTCATGAGTTTAAAGTCTTTGCATCTCATCCCATGAATCTGGCTCTGGTTTTAATGCTACGCAAGCAACATGGGACAGACAATTGGCTGGGATGCTTTTATTGCTTCTGGAGAATTTTCTGATTGAATTTGGATTGTCTGCGTTCATTTCTATTTCTGTGTCACTTTGTTCATGTAACACTGATGTGGAACTTTCCTTTAGCTTAAAGTGTTTGTATTTGTTCATGAAATTTTATACACAGTGAAGTCTCATTGACAATTACACTTAAGGTGTGCCGCGTTGACGTGGCAGTGTCACTTCCGGTTTTCTCCACGACGTGATTTTCCGGTGCGAACCTGCTACACGGTTGGACGCAACTGAAGCGTCCGCTCCTGCCCTTTGTTTGGCGCCAAATTAGGCGCCCAATGGGAAGGTGGAGGGTGGTATTTAAATCCACTGGTAGAGGATTTCAGAGTTAGGCCACGACGAGAGGGGAAAGGAGTGCACCGTGGAACCGCTGTTTCAGGTAACAGATCCCTTCATTTATTGGGATCTCTCCATTATCTCTCCAATTGGATCAGTGATTGCATGATTATTTCCTAGGTCTCGAGGGTCCTCGCGTGACCTCTTGGAGGGTGAGATATCCGTCACCCCCTTTGGATATGTTGATGCCTATTTACTTGAATTGAATCTACAGTATCTATTCGATTACAGGTAGATTCTTCAGCTCCATATTAACCCTATATTTGGAGATGCGTGGTTCATTGACCTGATAATAAGTTTGTTCCAATCTCCATCCCCACCTAGGGGACCATCTACCAGTTTCTAGTATGTTTTCCAATACAGTTTCGATAAAAAGTATGTGAACCCTTTTGGAATGATATGGATTTCTGCACAAATTGGTCATAGAATGTGATCTGATCTTCATCTAAGTCACAATAGACAATCACAGTCTTCTGCTTAAACTAATAACACACAAAGAATTAAATGTTACCATGTTTTTATTGAACACCCCATGTAAATATTCACAGTGCAGGTTGAAAAAGTATGTGAACCCTTGGATTTAATAAATGGTTGAACCTCCTTTGGTAGCAATAACTTCAACCAAACGTTTCCTGTAGTTGCAGATCAGACGTGCACAACGGTCAGGAGTAATTCTTGACCATTCCTCTTTACAGAACTGTGTCAGTTCAGCAATATTCTTGGGATGTCTAGTGTGAATCGCTTTCTTGAGGTCATGCCACAGCATCTCAATCGGGTTGAGGTCAGGACTCTGACTGGGCCACTCCAGAAGGCGTATTTTCTTCTGATTAAGCCATTCTGTTGTTGATTTACTTTTATGCTTTGGTCGTTGTCCTGTTGCAACACCCATCTTCTGTTGAGCTTCAGCTGTTGGACAGATGGCCTTAAGTTCTCCTGCAAAATGTCTTGATAAACTTGGGAATTCACTTTTCCTTCGATGATAGCAATCCGTACAGGCCCTGACGCAGCAAAGCAGCCCCAAACCATGATGCCTCACCACCATACTTCACAGTTGGGATGATGTTTTGATGTTGGTGTTTTTCTCCACACATAGTGTTGTGCGTTTCTTCCAAACAACTCAACTTTGGTTTCATCTGTCCACAGAATATTTTGCCAGTACTGCTGTGGAACATCCAGGTGCAAACTGTAAACGTGCAGCAATGTTTTTATGGACAGCAGTGGCTTCCTCTGTGGTATCCTCCCATGAAATCCATTCTTGTTTAGTGTTTTACGTATCGTAGATTCGCTAACAGGGATGTTAGCATATGCCAGAGACTTTTGTAAGTCTTTAGCTGACACTCTAGGATTCTTCTTCACCTCATTGAGCAGTCTGCGCTGTGCTCTTGCAGTCATCTTTACAGGACGCCCACTCCTAGGGAGAGTAGCAGCAGTACTGAAATTTCTCCATTTATAGACAATTGGTCTTACCGTGGACTGATGAACAGCAAGGCTTTTGGAGATACTTTTATAACCCTTTCCGGCTTTATGCAAGTCAACAATTCTTAATCGTAGGTCTTCTGAGAGCTCTTTTGTGTGAGGCATCATTCACATCAGGCAATGCTTCTTGTGAAAAGCAAACCCTGAACTGGTGTGTGTTTTTTAGAGGGCAGGGCAGCTGTAACCAACACCTCCAATCTCATCTCATTGATTGGACTCCAGTTGGCTGACACCTCACTCCAATTAGCTCTTGGAGATCTCATTATTCTAGGGGTTCACATACTTTTTCCACCTGCACTGTGAATGTTTACATGGTGTGCTTAATAAAAACATGGTAACATTTAATTATTTGTGTGTTATTAGTTTAAGCAGAAGACTGTGATTGTCTATTGTTGTGACTTAGATGAAGATCAGATCACATTTTATGACCAATTTGTGCAGAAATCCATATCATTCCAAAAGGGTTCACATACTTTTTATTGCAACTGTACATACCACCCTCTATGGTTACACTAGATCAGTGGTTCTCAACCTTTCTAGCGACGTGACCCCTTGATAAAATTTCCCAAGTTGTGGGGACCCCTAACAGTAAAATTATTGTTGTAGCGTGGGTTGTCAGCACCCAAGGCAAGACAAGTAATTTGCGCCCCTAACCCACGGACATTTAGCATTCCTTGAGTCCCTTCCACTTGTACAGTATTAAACCCCTTATGGTACATTTTGGGATGTTCCACTCTTTTTGTCCTCCTTTTCTTTCCCTTTTATCTCTCTCTATGCTAATTTCTTGTTTTTTCCCCCCCCATCCCTCTCTCTAGCCGTCTTTCTTGTTCTTTCTCTTATTCTTTCTCTTCCCTTTTCTTTGTTCCTACCCCTCTTTTCCTCTCCCTTCCATGTATTCTCTATTTTTATTTTTACTTCTCTTTCTCCTTGGTGGGAGGGTGGGGGGAATGGGATGAGTGGCAGTTCTGGCAGGGAGTTGGGATGAGTGGCAGTGCTGGCGGGGAGTTGGGATGGGTGGCAGTCCTAGCAGGGAGTTGGGATGAGTGGCAGTCCTGCCGGGGAGTTGGGATGAGTGGCCGTGTTGGCGGGGAGTTGGGATGAGTGGCAGTCCTGGCGCGGAGTTGGGATGAGTGGCAGTCCTGGCGGGGAGTTGGGATGAGTGGCAGTCCTGGCGGAGAGTTCTGATCAGCCAAATTAGGTGCTCTTGATCAAGGTCATCTGTTGATCTGAGAACTGTAGTGGGGACTTTAATGGCAACTCCAATCACAGGTAGTGTAACTCACTGTGTCTCCGACTGTGTGGGGTTTCGTAGCAGTGACCCCTATGCTGAAATCAGGAGATAGGGTCTCCTCCAGCCCCTCCGACTTCACATTCCTCACCAGTCAGCTGACCTCTAGTCTCTGCCCACCAGCCATGCCATGAACTGAATGGGCGGCTGCGAAAAGGATGAGTGGGCGGCTGCGGGCTCCAGGAACAGCCCAGCTGAGCGGCCACAGGCTCCAGGGACAGCCTGCTGAGCGGCCGCAAAAAGGCTGGGAGAGCAGCGTGGGCTTCAGGAACAGCCCAGGATTTGGTGACCCCTGGCAAATCATCATTTGACCCCTGAAGGGGTCCCGACCCCCAGGTTGAGAACCACTGCACTAGATGATCCATCTCTGGGGTTCCTTCTGATTTCCCAGCCTCAATTACAGCTTAAAGGCATACCCCACTTTTAAGTACACAATGGGACCAGAGCATGTATGTAAAACGAAAATGTACTTAAAGTGAAACAATACCTTTTTTCACTTCTAGGGTGTAGTGGGGGGTCAGGGGCTGTAGTGGGGGTGTCAGGAGCTGTAGTTGAGGTCTCAGGGGCTGTAGTGGGGGTGTCGGGGGCACACTGGAACAGGGCGGGCTATGATCTCAGAGCTTCAGCTCCTTTTACGGCTCTGCAAAATGTCTGTACAGTACTTGTGAGGCACTTTACATACACTCGCGGGTATGTCCTTACTCGCGAGTGTATGTAAAGTGAGTGTACTTAAAGCAGGGTATGCCTGTATATATTTTGATCAGTCCATCCTTATACAGGTAACCTCTGCTCCTATCCTAGTCTGTCATTGTGGCCTCAGCCAACTTGGGATTAATATGTCAAATTTGTTCATTTTGTTTATAACTTGTGTATTTCTGTATTGTTTTGTAATTATGTGCATTGTTTTCTCTCTATTTCTAGTAGATAGTGCCTGATAAATTTAATTCTCCTGAGGAAGCTACTAAATCGAGAATTTTTTCAGCTCGCACATTCTTGAAACTGTATTGTATAAATTGGATGGATTTTATATTCTGTAATTTTTAACTTTAATACTTTTCGATATAATTTTTGTTGTATTTTGCACCTTTAAAATCCCAAACCCTCACCTTTTTTCATTGTTACACTTCTACTGATGGTTACCTTTTTTGTGATTTTTTTCTGTTTTAATCTGGCCAAAGTGAATATAGAAATTTCTGTAATTTGTCATGTGACTTGTAGCTCCTAAATCAACACACCATGCCTGCAAAGATGAGGTGCAACTTTTGGATTGAAAAACATATTTATTATCTGAAGCAAAATCAATTTCTTCCTTTTGGCCTTTTGTAGTGTAGTTTGTTTTTGCATTCTAGCTTTCCAGATTCTGCAATCTGCTTTTAAATGGCATTGTTTCTTGCACACAGAACATGTAAGTGTTTCTTGTTGCATGTTACTGTTTCTATTTCTTTTTTTTCGTCTTTAAAGCAGACTCTGCAACAGAATCCATGCCACTAATAATTCTTTGTGCTTTACACATATATTCATCCACAAGCTTGCCATATTCCAATTCCATATTACAAAATCAGTTCATCATCTGGACATGCATCAAGTGCTGTGAAAAGTGTTTCATAACTTTCTGGTAAGTCACTGAGTAATAGTGCTGCGACTTGAAAATCTTTTCATTGACAGTTTATTTTTATTTTTTTGTTCAATACTTTTTATCGAGATTTTGACATATAGAAATAGAACAGTACAATTAATACTGATGCCGGGAGGGCCCGCTCCGTTTAACACTGTGTAAATAAGAACATAAAGTAAAAACCAAAACAGGACCAAAGCAGGATATAGAATACATTTCAACTGTACGGAGTATAAGATCGGAGTGCCATAAACTGTTTGACCAGAGAAGGTACCCTGAAAAGGGGAGGGGGGCATAAGAAGGAGGATAGAAGGAAGAGGAGGGAAGGATAAAACCGATAGAGATGGTAATTAGCCAGTGCCAAGGGGAAGCCAGTCAAGATAGTTTAACAGAAAACAGAACCTGGATGGCTCTATACGGTCCAACAGGGGTATAATGTGATATAATAATACTGGGGGACAGGTACAATGTAGGCTTGGAGGTGGTCTAGGAAGAGGACTAGGGGGCATAATATTGCTCTGGGGTCCGATAGCCAGAACTGCCATTGTTGGTAAAATTTATCAGTTTTCATATGGGTTTTGGCAAAGAGGAATTCCATACGGACATGGTCATTGAGTATATAGTCATATCAAGGGTGGGAGGACGGGCCTGTTTCCAGAGTTAAGCAATGGAGAGGCGTGCGGCAACAAGAATGTGTGTGCTAACAGGGTGGAATTTTGAGGGCCAGGTCGAGAGTTCTAAAGTTTGGATCACAATATGAATGAGGGTGGTGATGTTCCTCGAAAATAGAGCAATGGAAGGGCATTCCCACCAAATGTGTCCATCCATATCACCGTCTCTCTGACATTTCCTTGACTCAGTTGGGAATGTACAGGCCAATTTTGCAGGCATATATTACCAGTGGTCAGGGGCATACCTAGGGCATTTGGCACCCGGGGCGGATCCTATATCTGGCACCCCCCCCCACCTTAAAAATGTAAAAACACCCCACTGTGCCCCTGCATACCTCTGCACTCCCCAATATCTCGTTGTCACTACTTTGTACCCCCTCTCCACAACTGGACCCCTTTACATTACACAGCCCCCCCTGCACCTCTTTACATCACACAGCACCCGGCACCTCTGGACCCCTTTAAATTACACAACCCCCTGCATCTCTGAACACCTTTACATTACAAAACCTCCTGCACCTCTGGGCCCCTTTACATTACACAGCACCCTGCAGACCTTTACATTACACAACCCCCTGCACCTCTGGACCCCTTTATATTACCCAACCCCCCCCCAGCTTTGGACCCCCTGCATGCTGCACAGTCACCTCCCCCCTGCATGTTACACAGCCACCTCTCCCCGCACCCTGCATGTTACACAGTCACCTTCCCCCACCCTGCATGTTACGTAGTCGCCTACCCCCCCTGCATGTTACACAGTCACCTCCCCCCCTGCATGTTACACAGCCACCTCTCCCCCCACCCTGCATGTTACACAGCCACCTCTCCCCCCACCCTGCATGTTACACAGCCACCTCTCCCCCCACCCTGCATGTTACACAGCCACCTCTCCCCCCACCCTGCATGTTACACAGTCGCCTACCCCCCCTGCATGTTACACAATCACCTTCCCCCTCTGCATGTTACACAGCTACCCACCCCCCCTGCATGTTACACAGCCACCCACCCCCCCCCTGCAGGTTACACAGTCACCTCTCCCCCCCTGCATGTTACACAGTCACCTCTCCCCCCCTGCATGTTACACAGTCACCCCCTCCCCCCTGCATGTTACACTGTCACCTCTCCCCCCCCACATGTTACACTGTCACCTCTCCCCCCCACATGTTACACTGTCACCTCCCCCCCCCCCACATGTTACATTGTCACCTCTCCCCCCCCACATGTTACACTGTCACCTCTCCCCCCCTCCTACATGTTACACTGTCACCTCTCCCCCCCCCCAAGCTTTGGACACCCTGCATGCTGCACAACCACCCCCCTCCCCTCTCTGCCCCTTCCTACCTTACTCACACACAGCGGCACATGGAGAGACACACCAGTGCTGAACAGAGGGCGGGAAGTGCTGGAGTTAATACGAAAAGTTAACAATGCTAATGATTGGTTGCTAGCCACCAGCCACCCACCCCCCCCCCTGCATGTTACACAGTCACCTCTCCCCCTGCATGTTACACAGTCACCTCTCCCCCCCTGCATGTTACACAGTCACCTCTTCCCCCCTGCATGTTACACAGTCACCTCTCCCCCCCTGCATGTTACACTGTCACCTCTCCCCCCCCCCCTGCATGTTACACTGTCACCTCTCCCCCCTGCATGTTACACTGTCACCTCTCCCTCCCCCCCACATGTTACACTGTCACCTCTCCCCCCCCCCACATGTTACACTGTCACCTCTCCCCCCTCCTACATGTTACACTGTCACCTCTCCCCCCCCCCCCCAGCTTTGGACACCCTGCATGCTGCACAACCACCCCCCTCTCCTCTCTGCCCCTTCCTACCTTACTCACACACAGCGGCACATGGAGAGACACACCAGTGCTGAACAGAGGGCGGGAAGTGCTGGAGTTAATACGAAAAGTTAACAATGCTAATGATTGGTTGCTAGGACCACCTAGCAACCAATCACCTGCTAGTTGACTCCAGCATTTCCCGTCTTCTAAGCAGTGCAGCGCTGGCCCATGCCCCACTGTCTCTCTCTCACTCCTCTGCTGTACAGGAGAGAGAGACAGTGTTTTCTCCACCGCTACCCGGGTGACACGCCGCCAGATAAACACAGTGCGTTTATCTGGCGGCATGTCACCTGGGTAGCGGTACAGTCCGCACCCGCACATCCTTGCCCTCCGCCCGTCTGAGCATTGCTTCACTTACGGGGGAGGAGGGGGGCGCCGGCCTGACACCCCCCAGTGTGTGGCACCCTGGGGCGGAGCGCCCCCCGCCCCACCATAAGTACGCCACTGCCAGTGGTACAGGAGCTTCATCCCACTTTCCTAATGGGAAATGCTCCTGGAATAGACGGTGGGGGAACAAATTGCCTGGTACCAAAGTGAGGTGAGTATTGAGATTTGTAGAGTGGTTTTCAAGTAAGTCATAGCTGAGGACTTCTTCTTGTGAGTGCTGGAGAGTAGGTCATAAAGGTGGGAAATACCCCGGAGATTGGAGGAGGTGGCGTTGTAGAAAGCCATGACATGTTTTGTCAAGGTGTGAGACGTATATGCTTGAGAGGATATGACGTATTCTTAGGTATATAAAGAAGTCCTTATTAGGGATGCCATAGCAGGCATAGAGATGCTAAAAAACATGAAGTTGTTGACCGTGAAACAGTTCTCCCATGTTGATGTAGAGGAAGGTACGGAGAAAGGAGCTGTAGGGGACATGAAAACCTTTAATTTCTTCTCCTATACCTCTCAGGCTTTCAACCATTTCCAACGTGTGCCCTATGTAATCCTGCTTGTCCTGGCCTTTTAACAGCCTGGTTTGGTCGATCTTTCTAATCAAATACAGTTTATTGCTGAGATTAGCTCTTTTGTGCACCTTTTGTAATCCTTCCACATTTCTTTAGTAGTTTCACACATATATATGATTTGATAATCTTCTATGCTAAGAGATATTGTGCTCTGAGCTTTTTGGTTTTTCTCTATCCACCCATCTGAAGGGTGTTCGTTCTGGCCTGACCTAATTTATACATTTCCACGTACCTTCTCTTATTAGCAGCATTTGTATCTTGAATTTCCAAGACTGGTAATTCTGGTTTGTCAGATTTGCAAATGAAAGCTTTGTTGCAGCTGTGTTAGTGGCCATTTTCTTTTATTCTTTTGCAGTCTTCTTTCTGTTGCTGTATCTTGCACTTATCTGCTGTAGCTGGCTATGATGACTGTGCTATGACTCTGTTCTCAGTTTTTCTTTGGTGGGTGTCTGGGCCCATAACCTGTTAGAAATTCTGTATATAGCCCTACATGACAGACAGTGCACAGTCCACATGGGCTTTGCTGCTTAGCTGCAGACAGGAAGCAGTAACTTTATTATCAGAGAAAAAAAAACATAGAGTTTTACCACAGAGAACAACTACAAACGTATAAACACTGCCATCTACTGGCCAATGTAGTTGTTGCTTAAAATACATGAACATTGTATTCCAACACCCTATCACTTACATACAATGTCCTGTTCAGCACTGTGTCTCTATGTAGATACAGCCTTCTTGGCAGAGGCAGAGTTTTGTTTTTCATGTCATGTCAGAGAATAGTGAGCAGCTCAGTAGTGTCATCACAAAATCTCACTCCAGATCTCCTAAGACTAGCAGTCAGAGGCAGCAGTGCTTTGAATCTCACACTGCAGATATACAGCTATGAGGTTGAAGGTTAAGAATGGCTAGGCGCCCTCACATACCAGGAATGCACTGCTAATTTTCAGTAGGAAGTCAAGACACAAGATACACTATATTACCAAAATTTTAATTTTTATCTACAGTAAAAGTGCAATTGATGGTATCTTGTATTTCAATTTGTAGAGTATATTTTTTTTTTCTCTGTTTTGCCTGACTGAGAGGGTCCTCACATTACTCCTCTGTAACTAATGGGAAAAACTTGCAGCAGCTCTCGCCAATAACAGGTCTGACAGATGCAGCCCTAGGCCCCAGCTAAGGCTTGTTGTTTGTTTGCAGCACAATCAAAATAAATTTGTTGTTGTCTCTGTTAATTGAGCCAGAAAAATATACACTATACAGTAATGTCAATTGTCAATATTGTTAATGACATCCCAGTCTTAGTCCGTAGGGCTCAATATTGAGTTGGCCCACCCTTTGCAGCTATAACAGCTTCAACTCTTCTGGGAAGGCTGTCCACAAGGTTTAGGAGGGTGTCTATGGGAAGGTTTGACCATTCTTCCAGAAGCGCATTTGTGAGTTCAGGCACTGATGTTGGACAAGAAGGCCTGACTCGCAGTCTGCACTCTAATTCATCCCAAAGGTGTTCTATTGGGTTGAGGTCAGGACTCTGTGCAGGCCAGTTTAGTTCCTCCACCCCAAACTCGCTCATCCATGTCTTTATGGACCTTTCTTTGTGCACTGGTGCGCAGTCACTTCTCGGGTCCCTCTTTGCTGCTCTTAGCCCTTCCCTCTTTTGAGTGCCCCTCAGCCAGCAGCTTGCTACAGGGGGCACCCAAGCCGAGTCAAAGCTCCACGTGGTCGATAAGAAGAAAATTCCTGGACCGCCGCACTCTGCAAAAAATGCTGATTTATTGTATAAAATCCACGAAATACAGCAATTGCTGTATTTCGTGGATTTTATACAATACATCAGCATTTTTTGCAGAGTGCGGCGGTCCAGGAATTTTCTTCTTATCGACCACATTGTGCAGAGCCAGCACCTGTGAGTGTTTAGAGTGGGGCGGTAGCACTATATGGATCCAGAGGCTTCAGAGCGGTAATCCTTCTCCTTAAACTGTTTATCAGAGCTCCAAGTATACATTTAAAAACAGAGCCCCGACCTAGCCCCACCCTCTCTCCCCTGATTGGCTGACTGACTTTGACTGACAGCCGCGGGAGCCAATGGCGCCGTGCTCTGTCTAAGCCAATCAGGAGGAGTGTCCTGGATGGCTGAGGGGATCGTGGACATCGCTGGAGAGAGAAGGGGCTCAGGTAGGTAATTAGGGGGGTGCTGCTACACACAGAAGGTTTTAGAATGTGTAGCGACCTCACCCCTCTCACCCCTTCTCATTCTCGGCTTGTTGGTCTTGTCTAGGGGTTTAGTACTGGGGGGGAGGGATGCGATACACCACGGCCCATGTCCTCCAGAGGGACTGGAGGTGAAAGCCAGAACTATCGGGTTTTGTGTGTGTGTCCCAGAGTCAAATCCTTTCTCCGAGGTCCAACTCGTATTTATTCTCTTCCAGCAATAAATAGTCATACAGCACAGACAGGTTGAGACCCAGAGAACACTTCAGTATTTGTGGGGAGTAGGTCAAGGCACAATTCTTTAAGTACAGCTAACCACTGTGGTGTCACCAATGGTTATGATGTATAGTCACTGCCACCGACTATATAGAACAAGAGCATGAATTCCCTTCGCTATCACAGCCCCTGTCAGAGGGAAGACATCCGTCCAAGAGAGTTACCGTAGGCCTCTCCGTCACCAGCAAATGCTGCGCCGGACTTTCCGGAGAAGTTCCGCTCACCGGCATCCTCATCTCAGACACGGGCACCCAAGGCGTTAGGGCCCCCTCGGATTCCTCCACCCTCGCGGAACTCAGTTGAAGGTACTGAGTCCCAGGCCTCCGCATTAGTACCTCACTCCAGGCTAAAGGTGCCTGGGATGGACTCCATCTACTGCTCCGGCCAGGTCAAGGGCACGGAACTCCGGAACGCCAGCACCCAGGCTGAAGGTGCCTGGGCGTGGCTGCGTCCTCCGACTCTGACCCCAAGGTCAGGGCGTCCGCCCCTTTTATCTCCTCTCCTTTGCGTCACAACAGGTTCCCCGCCCCGCTGTACCAGCGCCAGGAAAGGACAAAAAGGGATGCAGTCTTGCGGTGAGTGTTCCGCTCCGGCCCCGGGCGACAGCGCCACCTGCAGGCCGCAGGGAACCTCACACCACCAGAGTCCTCCAAGAACCACAAAAGGGTCTCAGATTCCCTAACAATCAGTGCATCTGGGTTACACTACCAACCAGATGCCTCCCCTAAATTCAAATACCCGCTACAAATGCATTAAGATAAAAAACCTTCTGCCTTTACAACTCCTTTAAGAGTTCCCTTCACTGGAACTAAGGGGCCAAGCCCAATCCCTGAAAAAGAACCCCACACCATAATCCCCCCTCCACCAAATGATTTGGACCAGTGCACAAAGCAAGGTCCATAAAGACATGGATGAGTGAGTTTGGGGTGGAGGAACTTGACTGGCCTGACCTGACCTCAACCTGATAGAACACCTTTGGGATGAATTAGAGCGGAGACTGTGACTGCAAGCCAGGCCTTCTCGTCCAACATCAGTGCCTGACCTCACAAATGCCCTTCTGGAAGAATGATCAAACATTCCCATAGACACCCTCCTAAACCTTGTGGACAGCCTTCCCAGAAGAGTTGAAGCTGTTATAGCTGTGAAGGGTTGGCCAACTCAATATTGAATCCTACAGACTAAGACTGGGATGGCATTAACAATATTGACAATTGACAATATAGTGTAAAGTTTTCTGGCTCAATTAACAGAGACGACAAATTTATTTTGATTGTGCTGCAAACAACAAACCTTAGCTGGGGCCCAGGGCTGCATCTGCCAGACCTGTTATTGACGAGAGCTGCTGCAAGTTTTTCCCATTAGTTAGGCCCCTTTCACACGGAGGTCCGTTCAGGTCCGCCTGTCAGTTTTTTAGGCGGACCTGAAACGGATCCTCCATGTACCCCTATGGAGGCACGGATGTCAGCGGAGACATGTCCGCTGACATCCGCTCCGCTCCGCTCCGCCAAAGTGTGACGGAGGAAAACCCTATTTTTCCTTCCGTCGGCGGAGCGGATCGGATGACAACGGACTCTACGGTCCGTCGTCATCCGATTCCCCATAGGGTAGAGCGGCGCTCTGACAGGGCGGTCCCTGCACAGTGTGCGGGGACCGCCCAGTCATCCGTCGGCTCAGCGGGGATCAACGGAGCGATCCCCGCTGAGCAAGCGGAGCTTCACGGGGCGGATCTGCACGGATCCGCCCCGTGTGAAAGGACCCTTACAGTGGAGTAATGTGAGGACCCTCTCAGTCAGGCAAAACAGAGAAAAAAAAATCTACTCTACAAATTGAAATACAAAAACAAAAATGTATGTCATATTCCTATTTCTTGTACTAAATTATCTTTCAACAAAATCTATATAAAAAAAAAAGTAATACAAGATTCCATCAATTGCACTTTTACTGTAGATAAAAATGCTAATTTTTCTACATTTTGTCCCATTTATTATGACATCAAGATTACATTTCATACACTCAGCATGGTAAAGCTTCTCACAAATAATTTTTTATTTTTTTTGAATTTTGCTAACTTTTTAAAACTGATAAAAAATAAAAGTTTATATGGTCAATTAGACTAAAAGTGGGGGTTATTATTGACACCAATGTTGGGAGTTATTATTGCGTCCACCTACACCAATGCTGGGGGTTATCATTGCATTCACTGACACCAGTGCTGGGGTATAATATTACTGCCCTATCCAGGGAATATCCGATTGCCTCTCGGGGGTTCAGGAAGGAATTTTTTCCCTTGCTGTACCAAATTGGATCGTGCTTTGCTGTTTTATTTATTTTTTTTGCCTTCCTCTGGATTCATCTGCGGGTATAGGATTGTGTATATGGGATTGTATAATTTTAATTTTTTTCTCTTTTATTGGTTGAACTAAATGGCCTTTTTTTAACCTGACGAACTATGTATGTAACTATGACACCAATACTGGGTGTTATTGCATCCACTGACACCAATGCTGGGGTATATAATTTCTGCCACTGACATCAATGCTGGGGGTTATTATTGCATCTACTGACAAGTGACAACAAGGTTGAGGGTTATTATTGCTCTCATTGACATCAATGATGGGGGTTGTTATTGGATCCACTGACACCAATGATAGGGGTTATTGTTGTTAAAGTGGAGTTCCCCCCCCCCTCCCCCCCAACGAAAAAAATTAAAAGTCAGTAGCTACAAATACTGTAGCTACTGACTTTCACTATTAGGACACTTACCTGTCCAGGGTTCCTGCAATGTCGGCACCCCAGCCGATTTTCGAATTGGCTATCCGCCATTCATGGTAAGGGAAACCGGCAGTGAAGCCTTTCATCTTCACTGCCGGTTCCCTACTGCACATGCGTGAAATGCACTGCGCTTTCTAACTGGCCCGACGGTGAAGGGGGAGGGGGGCTGAACTTCTGAGGGATGGCACCGCAGCGCCGTCTTCCAGAAGTGGGGAAGGGTACCTGTCAAAAACAGGTATCCCCCCCCCCCCACTGAAAGGTGCCTTCCACTTTTGGGTGGAACTCTGCTTTAAGTCCACTGATACCGATGATGGGGGGTCATTGTAGCTTCTACTGACACTAATGCTGGGGGTTATCATTGCATTCACTGACACCAATGCTGAATTGAATGCTAAAATAATTGAGCTCTGTCACTTCAAAGCCATTGTTTCTAATGTAGCGGAACCTCACTCTCCCTCTTGGTTATTGTGAATGGCTTGTGTCTAGGGGTACCTGGAAGAGGAGAGTGCAGGAACACTACGCCAAGCTCTCCCCTCATGTGTATAAGAGGGTTGAGCAAAGTTAGTTGATTTACCTGCCAGGTCTGTCCACTGCATACGAAACCTTGTTGTTCCCTGGAAGCGTGTCTGCCAATAATAGAGCCCCACACCAATCGAAAGTCCAAAACTCCTTTATTTCTTGTAACACAATCAGTTGAACTTCCATTAACAACGAACATGGGGGTGTGGGAACGAGTAGGCCCAGGCACAACTGTACTCTCCTATTCCTTTTTAGCGAATAGGCCTGGCGCACGGTCTCTGCCACCGACCGTGAGTTTTGGTCGCTGCCACCGACCGGATGAACTGTTGAAGCCCCTGCCACAGGCCTAAATGCAGGCCCCTGCCACTGACCTGAGTGAATTAGCTGGACTGCGGCAACCGGTCATTGAACGTGGTCTGGACTTCCTCTTTGAACTTGGCCCCTGTTCAGGAAAGATATCCCTCCGGGTGGTCTCCAGAGGTTCACCCGGCACTGGCAATCTGCTGCACCAGGTCTTCGGGTGAATCCCTCCTCCGGTCCCTTACGCCTCTGGATTCGGGTGCCCCACTCCCCCTGGGCCCCCTAGGACAATCCCTCCCTCGCGGGACCCAGCGGAAGGTACTGGGCCCCAGGCCTCCGTCTAAGTTCCTCACCCCAGACTGAAGGTGTCTGGGATGGAACACGAACTCCAGGTGTCCA
This sequence comes from Rana muscosa, assembly GCA_029206835.1. Taxonomy (NCBI): domain Eukaryota; kingdom Metazoa; phylum Chordata; class Amphibia; order Anura; family Ranidae; genus Rana; species Rana muscosa. The sequence continues at coordinate 431,106,031 of CM055118.1, read as the reverse complement.
GGCCTAGGCCGCCTGGACACCGACCGCAACCACAGCACTCAGGCTGAAGGTGCCCGGGACTCGACCTCGCGCCAAAGAAATCCGCCCCCTCTACACCCCCCCCCCAGGATGCACGGCGTGCTCCCCGCCCCGCCGTACAACCGCCGCGAGAGGCCACAAAGGGCACGGCACTGCAGCGACGGCCCAACCCCGGCCCAAAGCGACAGCGCCAGCCGCTGGGCCGCAGGGAACCACGCACCACTGGCGTCCTCACCAGTTTAAAAAGTACACACCTGCTACACAAATTTTTAGGAACTCGTTATTAGTACCACTGGAGTTAGTTTAACTTCTATAGTCGGGAAGATACTGGAGAGATTAATAAAAGCCCACATAGACGAGTTCTTGCTGGAAAAAAATATTTTACTTGGATTTTGCAAAAGCGTTCGATACAGTTCCCCACACACGGCTCATGTGTAAGGTAAAGTCTACAGGATTGGAAATATCAGTTTGTAAATGGAAAGAAAACTGGCTAAAAGACAGAATTCAGAGAGTCGTGGTTAATGATTCTGACTCTAAATGGTCCAAGGTTATCAGTGGTGTACCCCAAGGTTCAGCGTTGGGACATTTACTTTTTAATATCTTTATAAATGATATTGGGTTTGGGATAAAAAGTAACATTTCTGTCTTTGCAGATGACACCAAGCTATGCAGTGGAATAACGTCCTTACAGGATGTTGCCAATTTACAAGCCGACCTCAATGCTCTGTCTAATTGGGCGACTATTAGGCTTGTGCAATTCGTTTCGTAACGAATCAAAATTCGTCCGAATTTAGCAACTTTCGGACATTCGGAAGCATTCGAATTTCCGAACAAAGCAATTACGAATAAAACCGAATCCGAAATAAATTATACCGCAAAATAGCGAATGCCCGAAGGTCTTCGGCATAATTCGTTATGAAAAAAGTTACGAATGTACGAATCCATTCGAAGCACAATAACACTCACTCTGCTCTCTGCTTCTCCCTCACCATGCTGAACTCCCTCTCAAAATGGTGTACAGGGGCGGAGGCTATAGCCGCATGAAAAAACGAAAGTAAAATACGAGATTTCAAATCCATTCGAAGCACAATAACACTCACTCTGCTCTGCTCTCTGCTTCTCCCTCACCGTGCTGAACCCTCTCAAAATGGTGTACAGGGGCGGAGCCTATAGCCGCATGTAAAAAACGAAAGTAAAATACGAGATTTCGAATCGTTACAAATAACCGCTATGTATTTAGAAAAGTACAAATCCATTCGAAGCACATTAGGCATAATAGGCAGCGTCGTTGTGAGAGAGACACGGAAAATTACGAATCAACGAACCCAAAAAAAGTTACGAAAGTAGGAGTTGTGTCCAGAATCAACGAAAAACAACGTACTCTACCGAAAGTACGAATTATAAAGCAACAAAAAATTCAACGAAAAATGTCGCTTGCAAAAATACGAATGAGTCCGAACACGAAAAATCCCGTCTAGCAAAATTACGAATGATTACGAATCAACAGGACCGGAAAGAAACGAACCGAAACGGAACAAATTTTTCCGTTGTGCACAAGTCTAGCGACTATGTGGCAGATGAGGTTTAATGTTGATAAATGTAAAGTTATGCACTTGGGGGCTAAGAATATGAATGCATCATATAATACTAGGGGGAGTACAACTGGGGGGATCCATAGTGGAGAAGGATCTGGGGGTTTTGGAGATCATAAGCTCCATAATGGCATTGGCATGCAATGCCAAGCTGCAGTTTCCAAAGCGAGCAAAGTCCTTTCTTGTATAAGAGAGATATGGACTCCAGAGTGAGAGATATCATTTTGTCCCCCTGTACAAATCATTAGTAAGACCTCATCTGGAATATGCAGTTCAGTTTTGGGCTCCAGTTCTCAAAAAGGATATCGGGGAACTGGAGAAAGTGCAGAGAAGGGCAACCAAACTGATAAGAGGCATGGAGGAGCTCAGCTATGAGGAAAGATTAGAGGAACTGAATTTATTCTCAGTTGAGAAGAGGAGATTAAGGGGGGATATGATCAACATGTACAAATATGTAAGGGGTCCATATAATGAACTTGGTGTTGAGTTATTCACTTTAAGGTCAACACAAAGGACAAGGGGGCACTCTTTACATCTAGAGGAAAAGAGATTTCATCTCCAAATACGGAAAGGTTTCTTCACAGTAAGAGCTGTGAAAATGTGGAATAGACTCCCTGCAGAGGTGGTTCTGGCCAGCTCAGTAGATTGCTTTAGGAAAGGTCTGGATTAGGGATGAGCTTCGTGTTCGAGTCGAACATACGTTCGACTCGAACATCGGCTGTTCGATCGTTCGACGAAGATCGAACGATTTGGGCCGTTCGCGCCAAATTCGAGTGACGCGAACGGCCCACAATGCACTACGCCATCGCAGTGTCATCCAGGCGCTGTGATTGGCCAAGCATGCACTGTGACCCCGCATGCTTGGCCAATCACAGCGCCGGCAGCGAGGAGAGCAATGATTGGCCACAGGCAGGATGCCTGTGGCCAATTATTGCTGAGGGTGTTTAGTACACGCCCCACACTATAAAAGGCCGCCAGCACGGCGGCCTAGTGTAGTGTGTTCCGGAGCAGGGATAGAGCAGCATAGGCAGGGACAGTGACTTTTATTTCTTTCTTGCTTAACCTGGATTCCTTTAGTTTAGGGAAAGAGAAGGATAGGTAGGGAGAGTGTCAGTGTGTTTTGTGCTTGTGCTATAGTGTGCTTAAAAAAAACATTTTTTCTAGGGACAGAAAACTGTAGGTAGGGAGAGTGTCAGTTTCTTTCACTGTGCAAGTCCTTGTTTCTAGGGACCTGGAAGGACAGTGAGTGAATTCTCCTTGTGCTATATTGTGCTTAAAAAAAACATTTTTTCTAGGGACAGAAAACTGTAGGTAGGGAGAGTGTCAGTTTCTTTCACTGTGCAAGTCCTTGTTTCCAGGGACCTGGAAGGACAGTGAGTGAATTCTCCTTGTGCTATATTGTGCTTAAAAAAAACATTTTTTCTAGGGACAGAAAACTGTAGGTAGGGAGAGTGTCAGTTTCTTTCACTGTGCAAGTCCTTGTTTCTAGGGACCTGGAAGGACAGTGAGTGAATTCTCCTTGTGCTATATTGTGCTTAAAAAAAAAAATTTTTCTAGGGACAGAAAACTGTAGGTAGGGAGAGTGTCAGTTTCTTTCACTGTGCAAGTCCTTGTTTCCAGGGACCTGGAAGGACAGTGAGTGAATTCTCCTTGTGCTATATTGTGCTTAAAAAAAACATTTTTTCTAGGGACAGAAAACTGTAGGTAGGGAGAGTGTCAGTTTCTTTCACTGTGCAAGTCCTTGTTTCCAGGGACCTGGAAGGACAGTGAGTGAATTCTCCTTGTGCTATATTGTGCTTAAAAAAAACATTTTTTCTAGGGACAGAAAACTGTAGGTAGGGAGAGTGTCAGTTTCTTTCACTGTGCAAGTCCTTGTTTCCAGGGACCTGGAAGGACAGTGAGTGAATGCTCCTTGTGCTATAGTGTGCTTAAAAAAAACATTTTTTCTAGGGACAGAAAACTCTAGGTAGGGAGAGTGTCAGTTTCTTTCACTGTGCAAGTCCTTGTTTCCAGGGACCTGGAAGGACAGTGAGTGAATTCTCCTTGTGCTATAGTGTGCTTAAAAAAAACATTTTTTCTAGGGACAGAAAACTGTAGGTAGGGAGAGTGTCAGTTTCTTTCACTGTGCAAGTCCTTGTTTCCAGGGACCTGGAAGGACAGTGAGTGAATTCTCCTTGTGCTATATTGTGCTTAAAAAAAACATTTTTTCTAGGGACAGAAAACTGTAGGTAGGGAGAGTGTCAGTTTCTTTCACTGTGTAAGTCCTTGTTTCTAGGGACTGGGAAGGACAGTGAGTGAATTCTCCTTGTGCTATAGTGTGCTTAAAAAAAACATTTTTTCTAGGGACAGAAAACTCTAGGTAGGGAGAGTGTCAGTTTCTTTCACTGTGCAAGTCCTTGTTTCCAGGGACCTGGAAGGACAGTGAGTGAATTCTCCTTGTGCTATAGTGTGCTTAAAAAAAACATTTTTTCTAGGGACAGAAAACTGTAGGTAGGGAGAGTGTCAGTTTCTTTCACTGTGCAAGTCCTTGTTTCCAGGGACCTGGAAGGACAGTGAGTGAATTCTCCTTGTGCTATATTGTGCTTAAAAAAAACATTTTTTCTAGGGACAGAAAACTGTAGGTAGGGAGAGTGTCAGTTTCTTTCACTGTGCAAGTCCTTGTTTCTAGGGACTGGGAAGGACAGTGAGTGAATTCTCCTTGTGCTATAGTGTGCTTAAAAAAAACATTTTTTCTAGGGACAGAAAACTGTAGGTAGGGAGAGTGTCAGTTTCTTTCACTGTGCAAGTCCTTGTTTCTAGGAACTGGGAAGGACAGTGAGTGAATTCTCCTTGTGCTATAGTGTGCTTAAAAAAAAACATTTTTTCTAGGGACAGAAAACTGTAGGTAGGGAGAGTGTCAGTTTCTTTCACTGTGCAAGTCCTTGTTTCTAGGGACCTGGAAGGACAGTGAGTGAATTCTCCTTGTGCTATATTGTGCTTAAAAAAAACATTTTTTCTAGGGACAGAAAACTGTAGGTAGGGAGAGTGTCAGTTTCTTTCACTGTGCAAGTCCTTGTTTCTAGGGACCTGGAAGGACAGTGAGTGAATTCTCCTTGTGCTATATTGTGCTTAAAAAAAACATTTTTTCTAGGGACAGAAAACTGTAGGTAGGGAGAGTGTCAGTTTCTTTCACTGTGCAAGTCCTTGTTTCCAGGGACCTGGAAGGACAGTGAGTGAATTCTCCTTGTGCTATATTGTGCTTAAAAAAAACATTTTTTCTAGGGACAGAAAACTGTAGGTAGGGAGAGTGTCAGTTTCTTTCACTGTGCAAGTCCTTGTTTCTAGGGACCTGGAAGGACAGTGAGTGAATTCTCCTTGTGCTATATTGTGCTTAAAAAAAACATTTTTTCTAGGGACAGAAAACTGTAGGTAGGGAGAGTGTCAGTTTCTTTCACTGTGCAAGTCCTTGTTTCCAGGGACCTGGAAGGACAGTGAGTGAATTCTCCTTGTGCTATATTGTGCTTAAAAAAAACATTTTTTCTAGGGACAGAAAACTGTAGGTAGGGAGAGTGTCAGTTTCTTTCACTGTGCAAGTCCTTGTTTCCAGGGACCTGGAAGGACAGTGAGTGAATTCTCCTTGTGCTATATTGTGCTTAAAAAAAACATTTTTTCTAGGGACAGAAAACTGTAGGTAGGGAGAGTGTCAGTTTCTTTCACTGTGCAAGTCCTTGTTTCCAGGGACCTGGAAGGACAGTGAGTGAATGCTCCTTGTGCTATAGTGTGCTTAAAAAAAACATTTTTTCTAGGGACAGAAAACTCTAGGTAGGGAGAGTGTCAGTTTCTTTCACTGTGCAAGTCCTTGTTTCCAGGGACCTGGAAGGACAGTGAGTGAATTCTCCTTGTGCTATAGTGTGCTTAAAAAAAACATTTTTTCTAGGGACAGAAAACTGTAGGTAGGGAGAGTGTCAGTTTCTTTCACTGTGCAAGTCCTTGTTTCCAGGGACCTGGAAGGACAGTGAGTGAATTCTCCTTGTGCTATATTGTGCTTAAAAAAAACATTTTTTCTAGGGACAGAAAACTGTAGGTAGGGAGAGTGTCAGTTTCTTTCACTGTGCAAGTCCTTGTTTCTAGGGACCTGGAAGGACAGTGAGTGAATTCTCCTTGTGCTATATTGTGCTTAAAAAAAACATTTTTTCTAGGGACAGAAAACTGTAGGTAGGGAGAGTGTCAGTTTCTTTCACTGTGCAAGTCCTTGTTTCTAGGGACCTGGAAGGACAGTGAGTGAATTCTCCTTGTGCTATATTGTGCTTAAAAAAAACATTTTTTCTAGGGACAGAAAACTGTAGGTAGGGAGAGTGTCAGTTTCTTTCACTGTGCAAGTCCTTGTTTCCAGGGACCTGGAAGGACAGTGAGTGAATGCTCCTTGTGCTATAGTGTGCTTAAAAAAAACATTTTTTCTAGGGACAGAAAACTCTAGGTAGGGAGAGTGTCAGTTTCTTTCACTGTGCAAGTCCTTGTTTCCAGGGACCTGGAAGGACAGTGAGTGAATTCTCCTTGTGCTATATTGTGCTTAAAAAAAACATTTTTTCTAGGGACAGAAAACTGTAGGTAGGGAGAGTGTCAGTTTCTTTCACTGTGCAAGTCCTTGTTTCTAGGGACTGGGAAGGACAGTGAGTGAATTCTCCTTGTGCTATAGTGTGCTTAAAAAAAACATTTTTTCTAGGGACAGAAAACTGTAGGTAGGGAGAGTGTCAGTTTCTTTCACTGTGCAAGTCCTTGTTTCTAGGGACCTGGAAGGACAGTGAGTGAATTCTCCTTGTGCTATATTGTGCTTAAAAAAAACATTTTTTCTAGGGACAGAAAACTGTAGGTAGGGAGAGTGTCAGTTTCTTTCACTGTGCAAGTCCTTGTTTCCAGGGACCTGGAAGGACAGTGAGTGAATTCTCCTTGTGCTATATTGTGCTTAAAAAAAACATTTTTTCTAGGGACAGAAAACTGTAGGTAGGGAGAGTGTCAGTTTCTTTCACTGTGCAAGTCCTTGTTTCCAGGGACCTGGAAGGACAGTGAGTGAATTCTCCTTGTGCTATATTGTGCTTAAAAAAAACATTTTTTCTAGGGACAGAAAACTGTAGGTAGGGAGAGTGTCAGTTTCTTTCACTGTGCAAGTCCTTGTTTCCAGGGACCTGGAAGGACAGTGAGTGAATTCTCCTTGTGCTATAGTGTGCTTAAAAAAAACATTTTTTCTAGGGACAGAAAACTGTAGGTAGGGAGAGTGTCAGTTTCTTTCACTGTGCAAGTCCTTGTTTCCAGGGACCTGGAAGGACAGTGAGTGAATTCTCCTTGTGCTATATTGTGCTTAAAAAAAACGTTTTTTCTAGGGACAGAAAACTGTAGGTAGGGAGAGTGTCAGTTTCTTTCACTGTGCAAGTCCTTGTTTCTAGGGACTGGGAAGGACAGTGAGTGAATTCTCCTTGTGCTATAGTGTGCTTAAAAAAAACATTTTTTCTAGGGACAGAAAACTGTAGGTAGGGAGAGTGTCAGTTTCTTTCACTGTGCAAGTCCTTGTTTCTAGGGACCTGGAAGGACAGTGAGTGAATTCTCCTTGTGCTATATTGTGCTTAAAAAAAACATTTTTTCTAGGGACAGAAAACTGTAGGTAGGGAGAGTGTCAGTTTCTTTCACTGTGCAAGTCCTTGTTTCCAGGGACCTGGAAGGACAGTGAGTGAATTCTCCTTGTGCTATATTGTGCTTAAAAAAAACATTTTTTCTAGGGACAGAAAACTGTAGGTAGGGAGAGTGTCAGTTTCTTTCACTGTGCAAGTCCTTGTTTCTAGGGACCTGGAAGGACAGTGAGTGAATTCTCCTTGTGCTATATTGTGCTTAAAAAAAACATTTTTTCTAGGGACAGAAAACTGTAGGTAGGGAGAGTGTCAGTTTCTTTCACTGTGCAAGTCCTTGTTTCTAGGGACCTGGAAGGACAGTGAGTGAATTCTCCTTGTGCTATATTGTGCTTAAAAAAAACATTTTTTCTAGGGACAGAAAACTGTAGGTAGGGAGAGTGTCAGTTTCTTTCACTGTGCAAGTCCTTGTTTCTAGGGACCTGGAAGGACAGTGAGTGAATTCTCCTTGTGCTATATTGTGCTTAAAAAAAACATTTTTTCTAGGGACAGAAAACTGTAGGTAGGGAGAGTGTCAGTTTCTTTCACTGTGCAAGTCCTTGTTTCTAGGGACCTGGAAGGACAGTGAGTGAATTCTCCTTGTGCTATATTGTGCTTAAAAAAAATATTTTTTCTAGGGACAGAAAACTGTAGGTAGGGAGAGTGTCAGTTTCTTTCACTGTGCAAGTCCTTGTTTCAAGGGACAGAGAAGGACACCTGAAGGTAGCCCTTATTGCTTTTTTCCCATCTCCCTGCAGGCCATCTATTAGAATGTCTGGAAGGCAAACAAGGAGAGGCAGACAGTCAGGAGGCAATAAAAGAGGGCAAGCAGGCTCTGTTTCTGGGGGCAACAGTTCTGGTCGTGGACGCGGTGCATTGTCATCAGCACATGGCCATGGGACACGCTTGTCCTTCTTTTCCGCAGCTGGACATGTTGAGCCACATCATGCCGAAGACTTGGTAGAGTGGATGACCAAGCCCTCCTCCTCCTCCTCATCCTCTCTCACCCAGGCTCAGGGTACTGGCAAAGCAGCTGCCAAAGCGTCCTCTTTCCTGGTATCAATGTCAGACTCATCATCAGTCACTCCTTCCCTAGACCCACCATGTCCTCCTCCTGAGGAGTCCCCCGAACTGTTTGAGCACAGTGTTGGGTACATGCTCCAGGAGGATGCCCAGCGTTTCGAAGGGTCTGATGATGAAACCCAGCTACAGGAAGGCAGTAGGGTGAGAGCAGACAGAGGGGATGCTCAAGAAGGACACCAATCTGGCAGTCATGTTCCAGCAGCTGCAGCATACTGCCAGATTGGCTCCAGTGATGAGGAGGGAGGGGATGATGAGGTCACTGACTCCACGTGGGTGCCTAATAGGAGAGAGGAGGAGGAGGATGAGGAGGAGGCACATCTCCAACGAGACAGGATGCCCTTTGGTGGCCAGCGTAAGGGCAGTACACCGACGGAATCACACCGCAGAGCTCCGCCTGTGCAGGGCGCTGCCTCTGCCCATCATTCAAAAAGTTCCTTGGTGTGGGCCTTTTTTGAGGCTAGTGCATCAGATCGCACAGCTGCTGTTTGCAACATATGTCTCAAGCGTATATCGCGTGGCCAAAACATCAGCCGCTTGGGTACCACATGCCTGACCAGACATATGTTGACCTGCCATGCAGCTCGTTGGCAAGCCTACCTCAAAGACCCACACCAAAGAACAAAGCGGACCTCTCCTTGCACCGCATCAGCTGGGATCTCCAACCCCACTATAACTTCAGTCCTCTCTGAAACATGCACTGAGAGGAATGAAGGTGTAGAATTAGGTGTGTCACAGCCAAGTACTTGCGGCCACTCTGCTAGCAGTACACCGACGTCCGATTCTAGCAGGCAAATTTCCCTGCCCCAGCTGCTGGACCGTCGAAAGAAGTTCACTCCCAGCCATCCACATGCCCAGCGGTTGAATGCTAGCTTGGCTAAATTGCTAGCGCTTCAACTGCTGCCTTTTCAGTTGGTAGACTCGGCCCCCTTCCGTGAGTTTGTGCAATGTGCGGTTCCTCAGTGGCAGGTTCCCAAACGCCACTTTTTCTCACGGAAGGCTATTCCGGCTCTCTACCGGCATGTGGAAGGCAATGTCTTGGCCTCGCTGGACAGGGCGGTCAGCGGTAAGGTGCATATTACCGCTGACTCATGGTCCAGCAGGCATGGACAGGGACGTTACCTTTCTTTCACGGCCCATTGGGTCACTCTTTTGGCAGCTGGGAAGGATGCAGGACAAGGTGCAGTAGTGTTGGAGGTTGTCCCACCGCCACGCCTCCAAAATGCTACTACTGGTTGTGACACACCTCTCTCCTCCACCCCCTCCTCTTCTTCTTCCTCCATGGCCTCTTCCTGTGGTTTGTCCTATGAACCAGCGGTGCTCCGTAGCCGTTCACGGGGCTACGCAAGTACGCAGGCAAAAAGATGCCATGCCGTGCTTGCGCTGGTGTGTTTGGGGGACAGAAGCCACACTGGGGCAGAGGTCCTGTCTGCTCTGCAGGGCCAGGCCGAGAGGTGGTTGACGCCACGCCAGCTTAAGCCAGGAATGGTGGTTTGCGACAATGGCACCAACCTCCTCTCCGCCCTCCGACAGGGACAACTGACCCATGTGCCCTGTGTGGCTCACGTCCTTAACCTGGTGGTGCAGCGGTTCTTGGGCAGGTACCCGGGCTTACAGGATGTCCTGAGGCAGGCCAGGAAAGTCTGTGTGCATTTCCGCAGATCTTATAATGCCAGTGCTCGCCTGGCTGAGCTGCAAAAGGAGTTGAACCTGCCCAAGAACCGCCTTATATGTGACATGCCCACCAGGTGGAACTCAACGTTGGCCATGCTGCAGCGGCTGCACACGCAGCAGAGGGCCATCAATGAGTACCTGTGCGACTACGGCACCAGGACAGGGTCAGGGGAGCTTGGTTTTTTTTCTCCACGCCAGTGGGGCATGATCAGGGATGCATGCACTGTCCTGGCACCATTTGAGGAGGCCACGAGGATGGTGAGCAGTGACACTGTACCTCTTGTCCACCTGTTGGAGCACACGCTGCGTGGAATAATGGACAGGGCACTTGGGGCAGAACAGAGGCAGGAAGAGGAGGACTTCCTTGCCTCTCAAGGCCCCCTTTACCCAGACAGTGTTCCTTCTGTCCCACCCATCGCACAGGAAGAGGAAGAGGAGGAGGAGGAGGAGGAGGAGGATTGTGTCAGCATGGAGGTGGAGGCTGGCACTCAGCATCATCAGCAGCAGTCTTTTAGGGATGATTTACAGTCCCAAGAAACCAGTGGACTTGTACGTGGCTGGGAGGAGGTGACTGCGGATCATGTCGTCCTTAGTGACCCAGAGGACTCCGGAGCGAATGCCTCAGCAAACCTACGCTGCATGGCCTCCCTGATCCTGCAAAGTCTGCGGAAGGATCCTCGTATTCTTCGGATCAAGGAGAGGGACCATTACTGGCTGGCCACTCTCCTTGATCCACGGTACAAGGGTAAGGTTGCGGACCTTATGTTACCGTCGCAGAGGGAGCAGAGGATGAGACAACTCCGGGAGGCCTTGCAGAAAGGTCTGTGCAACGCGTTCCCAGAGACTGGGAGGTTACAAACTCCTGGTCCAGGACAACGAGTTGCTGAGGCTTCGGCCAGTCAAAGAAGGAGCGGTGGGGAAGGTGGCCGTCTGACCGATGCGTTCAGACAATTCTTTAGTCCGCAGCCCCAAAGTATGATCGGTTCCAGCAACCATCGCCAGCGTCTGATAAACATGGTGCAGGAATATCTAGGGGCAAGGTCAGACTTGGACACCTTCCCCACCGAAAATCCTCTGGCTTACTGGGTCTTGAGGATGGATCACTGGCCAGAGCTTGCACAGTATGCAATTGAGCTACTGGCCTGTCCTGCATCCAGCGTTCTTTCGGAACGCACATTCAGTGCTGCTGGAGGATTTGTCACGGATCACAGGGTGCGCCTGTCCACCGACTCGGTTGATCGACTGACTTTCATCAAGATGAACCAGTCTTGGATCACCACCAGCTACCACACACCTGATGCTGATATAACAGACTAATTGATTTTAACATGTCACGTCCCTTCAAGACTGATGCTGATGCTGAGTGCCTGTGCTGTTATGTTGACTGGCTATCCTCCTCCTCCGAGTCCTCAATGATACGATTGATGATGATAGCTTGGAAGATCATTTTTGTTTATGGGTGCCGCCACCAGTGGCTAAGGCCCAATTTTTCAGCCCCTGTTTTACAGGGGCGTGTACTTACAATTTTTTTAGCAATAATTTGCCATAGGGCTCATTGCTGTGCTCCAAGTACAGTATCTGTGAGGGGTTGTAGTGTTGTGCCACCAGTGCCTAAGGCCCAATTTTTAGCCCCTGTTTAACAGGGGCGTGTCATTACAATTTTTGAAGCAATACTTTGCATCAGGGCTCATTGCTGTGCTCCAAGTACAGTATCTGTGAGGGGTTGTAGTGTTGTGCCACCAGTGCCTAAGGCCCAATTTTTCAGCCCCTGTTCAACAGGGGCATGCAATTACAATTCTTGATGTAATAATTCACAGCAGGGCCCATTCCTGCACCCACCAAGAGTAAGTCTGAGGGCTTACAGTGTTGTGGCAACGCCATCACCACCACCACCACGAAAGGCCCAATTTTTCAGCCACTGTTCAAAAGGGGCATGTAATTACAATTCTTGATCTAATAATTCACAGCAGGGCCCATTCCTGCACCCACCAAGAGTAACTCTGAGGGCTTACAGTGTTGTGGCAACACCACCACCACCACCACGAAAAGCCCAATTTTTCAGCCCCTGTTCAACAGGGGCATGCAATTACAATTCTTGATCTAATAATTCACAGCAGGGCCCATTGCTGCACCCACCAAGAGTAACTGTCAGGGCTTACAGTGTTGTGGCACCAGCACCACCATCAAAGCCCCAATTTTTACTACCACTGTTCAACAATTATATGTAATTAAAATTCCTGATATAATAGTTGACAGCAGGGCGTTCCAGCACCAACCAAGAGTAACTGTGAGTGCTTACAGTGTTGTGCCAACACCAACAACTAAGGGGCCTATTTCTGCAGAGTATATACGGCAGGTCCCTACTTTCAAACATCCAACTTACAAACGACTCCTACTTGCAAACGAAAGAAGACAACAGGAAGTGAGAGGAAATCTACCCCTAGGAAGGAAAATTCTCTCCTGTAAGAATAAATATGGGAGAAAGGTGTCTCCTCTGTACTGATGCTTTATCACCAATCCTTGTTTCAAGAAAAACACCACATTTCAAAAACAGTTGTCATTGGGACGGAAAGTGAGGTGAAATGTTCTGAACAGGGGCACAGACAGCAAAACAAATGTTACAGGGGTGATAACCCTTACCTATGTTTCCCAAAAAGTTTAAAAATAGATTTTTGGGCTGGAGCTACAGTTCAACAATGTACCTGTTCAAAATTACAAACACATTCTACATAAGAACAAACCTACAGTCCCTGTCTTGTATGCACCGCCTGTATACGGCTGTTCAGAGTATATAGGGCCTTTTTTATTTTATGTGCGGGGTTCCCCTTAATATCCATACAAGACCCAAAGGGGCTGGTAATGGGCTGGGGTAGGGGGGGGGGGGGGGTCATGGGGTAGCTATGCCATTTTTCTTAAAGATTTTCATCCATATTACCCGGACCAGACATTACATTAAAGCCGCAAGAAGTTTTAAATGGCTTTTTTTTCCTTTAGAAGTGTCATTTTGTGCAGGGACAGTTCTAAACACGGGAAACACGTGGCACTTCACAGGCATACTTTAGACACCCCCCAGGTACGATATTTAAAGGAATATTTGACTTTTTTTTCACTTTATGCATCATTAAAATGACTGCTCCCGAAAAACGACCGTTTTTAAAACTTCTTTTTGCATTGATACATGTCCCCTGGTGCAGAACCCGGGTTCCCAAACCCTTTTTAGGACAATAACATGCATAATAGTTGTTATAATTAGCACTTTAGAATTTGAACGTTCGCATCCATTGTATTTAATAGGGTTCTAATGTTCGTACGAACTTTCGGTCCGTTCGCGGGTTCTGGTGCGAACCGAACCCGGGGGTGTTTGGCTCATCACTAGTCTGGATTCTTTCCTAAATGTACATAATATAACTGGGTACTGACATTTATAGGTAAAGTTGATCTGGGGAATATTCGATTGCCTCTCGGGGAATCAGGAAGGAATTTTTTCCCCTGCTGTAGCAAATTGGATCGTGCTCTGCTGGGGTTTTTCGCCTTCCTCTGGATCAACTGTGGGTATAGAATTATGTAACTTACTATGTAACTATGATTATCATTGCATTCACTGACACCAGTGCTGTGGTGTGTCTTATTACTGCCACTAACACCAATGCTGGTGTTATGCCTCGTACACACGATCAGTTTTCCTGACAAGAAAAGTGCGATGTGAGCTTTTTGTCAGGAATTCTGACCGTGTGTAGGCTCCATCACACTTTTTCCGTCAGTTTTCCTGCCAAGAAAAGATTGAGAGCAGGATCTCAATTTTCGTGACAGGGAAAAATTCCTGTCGGGAATCGGGAGCGTCTGTATGCAATATACAACGCGAAAAAAACACACGCATGCGCAGAATCAAGCAGAAAAGCCGAACTGCCTATTGAACTTCATTGATCTCGGCTCGTCATACGTGTTGTACTTCACCGCGTTCTTGACGTTCGGAATTTCAGACAAGATTTGTGTGACCGCGTGTATGCAACACAAGATCTATCTGTCCTAGACTGGTGGAGTACATTATAATAATAGCATACAAATTTAATTTGCTGAGATCTAATAAACAGTAAAAGTAATCAAAAGTAAACACTATAACATTATAACCTCAAACCGTTACCTTACAGCGTATCGTGCTCTGCTTGATGTGCAAGATAAAGTTCATGTTGGATAATTAGCCTGTCATAGCTAACAATATAATTGCTGACACAAACCATAGACAAAGGATCTGTGCTGTGGATGCGCAGTCACATTACAAACCAGTGCTTCTCAATTAATGTCAAAAGAATGAAAATGTTCAGGGAAAATTCATCAGGCAGCCATATTATCATGAAATAACAATCACAAAGCTAAGTAAACAGAGAATAGGCAAATTAAACTTGTTTATTGGTGCACACTGTTTGTGGAAGCTGCATTTCAGGTATCTCCAATGGTAGAAGGGTAGTAAGAAATGGGCAGTAAATGGATAAAAGCAGGGTTTTTTTCCTTAGAGAACAGGTGCAGGAACCCCCCCCCCTCGTCTCCACCCCCTACCCACCTCGGAGCACCAACCCTTGGTTCCACCCCCTACCCACCTCTGAGAACCATCTCTTGGTTCCACCCCCTACCCACCTCTGAGAATCATCCCTTGGTTCCACCCCCTACCCACCTCTGAGCACCCTCCCTTGGTTCATCCTCCTACCCACCTCTGAGCACCATCCCTTGGTTCCACCCCTACCCACCTCTGAGCACCATCCCTTGGTTCTACCCCCTACCCATCTCTGAGCATCATCCCTTGGTTCTACCCCCTACCCACCTCTGAGCACCATCCCTTGGTTCATCCTCCTACCCACCTCTGAGCACCATCCCTTGGTTCTACCCCCTACCTACCTCTGAGCACCCTCCCTTGGTTCCACCCCTACCCACCTCTGAGCACCATCCCTTGGTTCTACCCCCTACCCACCTCTGAGCACCATCCCTTGGTTCATCCCCCTACCCACCTCTGAGCACCATCCCTTGGTTCTACCCCCTACCCACCTTTGAGCACCATCACTTGGTTCCACCCCCTACCTACCTCTGAGCACCCTCCCTTGGTTCCACCCCTACCCACCTCTGAGCACCATCCCTTGGTTCTACCCCCTACCCACCTCTGAGCACCATCCCTTGGTTCCACCCCTACCCACCTCTGAGCACCATCCCTTGGTTCTACCCCCTACCCATCTCTGAGCATCATCCCTTGGTTCAACCCACTACCCACCTCTGAGCACCATCCCTTGGTTCATCCCCCTACCCACCTCTGAGCACCATCCCTTGGTTCTACCCCCTACCCATCTCTGAGCATCATCCCTTGGTTCAACCCACTACCCACCTCTGAGCACCATCCCTTGGTTCATCCCCCTACCCACCTCTGAGCACCATCCCTTGGTTCTACCCCCTACCCATCTCTGAGCATCATCCCTTGGTTCAACCCACTACCCACCTCTGAGCACCATCCCTTGGTTCATCCCCCTACCCACCTCTGAGCACCATCCCTTGGTTCTACCCCCTACCCACCTTTGAGCACAATCACTTGGTTCCACCCCCTACCCACCTCTGAGCACCATCACTTGGTTCCACCCCCTGCCCACCTCTGAGCACCATCCCTTGGTTCCACCCCCTGCCCACCTCTGAGCACCATCCCTTGGTTCAACCCACTACCCACCTCTGAGCACCCTCCCTTGGTTCCACCCCCTACCCACCTCTGAGCACTACCCCTTGGCTCAACCCGTTACCCACCCGTGAGCACCATCCATTTGTTCTACCCACCTCTAAACACCATCCCTTGTTTCCACCCCCTACCCACCTCTGAGCACCATTCCTTGGTTTGACCCACTACTCACCTCTGAGCACCATCCCTTTGTTCCACCCCCTACCCACCTCCCAGTACTACCCCAAGTATCATTTTGTGGTGCTAAATAATTTGTATGAAATTTTTTCTTGTCTAATAACAAGAAAAGCAGTAAAATATATCTCCTGGAGCAAGCATCAACAGACCCCACCCCAGCAACAAAAGATCCCTCACATAACAATAGACTTCCCCAGAAACAATGGACCCCACCCCAGCAACTATAGATCCTCCCAAAAACAATATACCCCGCCCCAGAAACAATAGATCCCTCACACAAAAATAGACTCCCCCAGCAACAATAGGTCCCCACCCCAGCAACAATAGTTCCCCCATACAACAATAGACCCCCCACCCAGCAACAATGACCCACCCATAACACAATATCACCCCCAGCAACAAAAGATCCACCCTAGCAACATTAGACCCCCCAGCAGCAACAACAGATCTCCCAGCAGCCAGCATCAGCAGACCCTCCAGCAGCCAGCAACAATAGACCTCTCCCTCAATAGTAGGTCCCTACCGGCAACATAAGACCCCCCAGCAACAATACATCCACCACCAGTAACAATAGACCCTCACCCAAAAACAGATCGCCACCAGTGACAATAGATCCCCCTGTAGCCAACATCAATAGACCCTCCAGCACACCACACACGCCTTGCCATTACATACATTCAGTGCTGGGGGTGCCAGAAATTGTATTACCCCGGGTTCCCACTGAAAAAAAGCTCTGGATAAAAATAATACATAAGAGATCCTAAACTAGCTTCTATATACTGTACAGTACTATGTCCAATGGATTGAGCATTAATGCATTTCTGCACATGCCCATTGATGTGCTGTAAAGGGGGTTGGTAAGAAGAAAGGCTTAGGACCCGGTGGACACAGCGGATGACTGATCACTATACCGACCCGCTGCCAGTATCATGTGATCACTGTGACCAATCACAGCAGGTTACAAGACAGTTGTAAACAATGAATGGCTTTCTTTCATGCCATTCATTGTATACAATTGTGTTGCTAGTTGTGATTGGTCACAGTGATCACATTGTACAGACAGGGCCAATCACATCCCATTTGTACCATGTGGCCAATCACAGCTGATCACAACAATAGACAGTGTCTACACACTATCATTCAGTCCTAGGTCACACTCACCGCCACGCCACTTATACGAGGATGCTGTACTGCACTGGTGACATGTATGTAAAAAATTAAAAAATATTTGAAAAAATATTTTTTTCCTTCATTTTCCCAAAAATTGTGACAAAAAAATTACAACAAATTACAACTTCAAAAGACGCGCCTGACTTTTTTTTTGATAGCCTGGTGAAGTTTTTTTTTTTTTTACTGCCTTGAGCGTTTGTATTTAGTTTCCTGCCCTTCATCTCACTTCTCCCATTAGTAAATTAGACCAATTTTCTGAATGTCTGCAGATTTTAATTTGGACTGATCTGTGTGCCATTTAAAACATAAAATAGTAGCCCTGTAACCTAGCCAGGGAGAGTCTTGTGCCTCCTCTGGGCAGTCCTTACAAACTCACTCTTCAGTTTTTCTGCATGAATGTAGCCATAAAGCTTAAAAAAGGTAGACAATTAGGCTCCATTCACACTAGTGCGACTTGTCATGCAACTTTGGACATCAAAGTCGCATGACAAGTCGTTCCCCATATTTTCCAGTGACAACCATTCATATATGTGTGACTTAAACAACTTGCCGACCAGCCGCCGCAGTTGTACCACGGCAGGTTGGTACGGCTGCGCGAACCGCCGGCATTGTACGTCGGCCGCTTTAAGAGCGTCGCTGGAGCCAATGCACGTGGGCCGGCGACCGCGATATCTGCCGGCCTCCTGCGTTCGCTCCAGAGAGAGCCAGAACAGGGATCTGTCAATTTAAACAGACAGATCCCCGTTTTGACAGGGAGGCGAGAGAGATCTGCTGTTCCTAGTGATCAGGAACAGTGATCTCTCTTCTCCTCCAGTCAGAAACACCTCCCAGGGAACACATTTAACCCCTTGATCGCCCCCCTAGTGTTATCCACTTCCCTGCCAGTGACATTCACACAGTAATCGGTGCATTTTTATAGCACAGATCGCTGTATAAATGTCAATGATCTCAAAAAAGCGTCAAAAGTGTCCGATCTGTCCGCCTCGCAATGTCTCAGTCCTGCTAAATATCGTTAATCCCTGCCATTACTAGTAAATAAATAATAATAAAAATGCCATAAAAATATCCCCTATTTTCTAAACGCTATAACTTTTGCGCAAACCAATTAATATACGCTTATTACAATATTTTTTTACCAAAAATATGTCGAAGAATACGTATCGGCCTAAACTGATGAAGAAATTAGTTTTTTTAAATATTTTTTTTTTTTGGATGGATTTTTTTGGAGGTGATCAAATACCACCAAAAGAAAGCTTTATTTGTTGGAAAAAAATCACATAAATTTTGTTTGGGTACAATGTCACACGACCACGTAATTATCAGTTAAAACGACGCAGTGCCGTATCGCAAAAAAATGGCCTGGTCATTAAGGGGCAGGGCTTTTTTTCAGCGGGAACGCGGGGTAACGCAGTTCCGGCACCTCCTGGACTGACTGTATGTAATAGCAAGGGGTGCTGGGGTGTGCTGTAGGGTATTGATGCTCACTGCTGGGGATCTATTTTTGCAGGGGGGGTCTATTGTTGCTGGTGGGGGACCTATTGTTGCTGGGGGGGTCAGTTGTTGCTGAAAGATCTGCTGTTGGGGGAGGGGTCTATTGTTGATTGCAGCCAGAGAGTCTATTAATGCTGGCTGTGCGGATATCTGTTGAAGCTGCTGGGAGTCTATTGTTGCTGAGGCGAAATTTTGTGGTGGGTGGTCCATTGTTGTTAGGTGGATCTATTGTTGCTGGCTGCAGGGGATCTATTTTACTGTTTTTCTTGATATCATTACCAAATTCCATACAAATTACTTAGCACCACAAAATGGTACTTGGTTCTATATTGTCTAAAAGGGGTGGTACTGGGAGGGGTGGAGAAAAGGGGTGACTTGGAAAGGGGGAGTTCCTGCACCTATCGTCTGGGGAAAAAAAGTCCTGTTAAGGTAGGGTGACCAGACATCCCCGGATTCAGGGGACAGTCCCCGGATTGAGGACACTGTCCCCGGACCAAGTCTGTCCCCGGTTTTGTCCCCAGATTGGATTTGAACGGGGGCTGGGGCAATTTCAAAGACAGTCAGTGCAGACCGCTCCGCCGCTCCTACTAGCTTAGGGGGGTGTATTTTTTCCATTATCTGTGCCCCTTTCTGATGATCATGTGCTGGTCGGAGCGGAGGGAATATTTCTTCAGTTTCGGGTGCCCATTCAGCTCCGCTCGCATGTTCTTCTGCCTTGGTTCAAATCCCGGCCAGCCACCTGCCTGCCTATCTCCTTGCCTTCCCTGGCGGAGTGATATTCCTCCACTTCCCACCCAGTAGTAGCCGGGGCCCGGAGAGTAAGACTTGACAGGCTGTGAGGCGGGCGGCGGCAGCGACGGGCAGAGAGTTGCTGATTGCCGCCATTACTAGTAAAAAAAAAAAATATGTCCCCGGATTTAATTTTAAAAATCTGGTCACCTTATGTTAAGGGGCAAATCCTTCCGACCCTTAAAGCGGAGTTCCGCCAAAAAAAAAAGATATTAAAAGTCAGCAGCTACAAATACTGCAGCTGCTGACTTTTATTATAAGGACACTTACCTGTCCTGGGCGCCCGCGATGTCGACACCCAAAGCCGATCCGTCCCTCGGCTCTTGGGTGGAGGCGCCGCCATCTTCGGTAAGGGAAATTAAGGAAGTGAAGCCTTGCGGCTTCACTTCTTGGTTCCCTACTGCGCATGCGGGAGTCACGCTGCGCGATCCCACTGAGACCTGTGTGTCTCCCAGAAGACAGCGAGGGGGACG
Source organism: Rana muscosa (assembly GCA_029206835.1). Classification (NCBI taxonomy): domain Eukaryota; kingdom Metazoa; phylum Chordata; class Amphibia; order Anura; family Ranidae; genus Rana; species Rana muscosa. The sequence goes on along the minus strand of CM055118.1, from coordinate 431,086,224 downwards.
GAAAAGGCGCCGGACATGGCGTAGGTCGCCGCGGCGACCTATGCCCGGATGTGGGAGCAAATACCTGGATTACACAGGTATCTGCTCACTCCTCCCCCATGAAAGGTGCCAAATGTGACACCGGAGGGGGGGAGGAATCCGAAAAGCGGAAGTTCCATTTTTGGGTGGAACTCCGCTTTAAGTGGTTAAAGTTGCAGCAACTTCAGAGTAGTTCATGCACTACTTTGGTCCGACTTTAATGCAGCTTGAGGGCCATAGCCTTCAATGTTAACCCTCAAAAGTTGCATGAAAGCGTACCTGAATGTTATACAATGCAACAGTTGTCCGCTATCACTGGTTAAAGCCAAAGTCGTATCCAAGTTGCACCCGTCGAAAGTTGCGTCAAAGTTGTATTAAAGTTGCACCAAAGTTGCACTGCAAAGTCGGTGCAACTTTGGAGTCGTACAAGTGTGAAGGGAGCCTTAAATCCATTTTCAGGCTCCGCAATACACTCAGAATTGCGCAGTTACACGCCGGTTACCAGGAATTAGCAAAACATGCGCATCGCGCTTGCGGTGCCATTAATTGGTAATGGCACTCCAAATGCGGGAAGCAAACGTGTGTTTTGCTTCATGCTAAAACACATAACAAATGTGGCAAAACGCGCTGATCAAGTTGTTGAAGAAAAGCGTGCAAAAACGTGCGCTCCCGCTACGCTAGTTGTGAATGGGGCATGAGATAAGCGCTGGTGTTGATGGGCTTTTCTTAACCACTTGCTTACCAGGCACTTAAACTCCCTTCGTACCCAGACCAATTTTCAGCTTTTAGCGCTGACGCACTTTGAATGAAAATTGCGCGGTCATACAACACTGTACCCAAATGATATTTTTATAATTTTTTTCCCACAAATAGAGCTTTCTTTTGGTGGTATTTAATCACCTCTGCGGTTTTTATTTTTTGCGCTATAAACAAAAAAAGACAGAAAATTTTGAAAAAAAACTATATTTTTTTACTTTTTGCTATAATAATATTCCAATTTTTTTTTTAAAAAAACAATTTTTTTCTCAGTTTAGGCCGATACGTATTCTTCTATATATTTTTGCTTAAAAAATTGCAATAAGCGTATAGTGATTGGTTTGCGCAAAAGTTATAGCGCCTACAAAATAGGGGATAGATTTATGAAATTTTTATTATATATATATATTTTTTTTACCAGTAATGGCGGTGATCTGTGATTTTTGTCAGGCCTGCGATATTGCGGCGGACATATCGGACACTTTTGACACTATTTTGGGACCATTCACATTTATACAACGAACAGTGCTATAAATATGCACTGATTACTGTATAAATGTGACTGGCAGGGAAGAGGTTAACACTAGGGGGCGATCAAGGGGTTAAATATGTTCCCTGGAAGTGATTCTTACTGTGTGGGGGAGGGGACTGACTGGGGGAGGTGACCGATCTGTGTCCCTATGTACAAGGGACACACCATCGGTCTCCTCTCTCCCTGACAGGACGTGGATCTCTGTGTTTACAAAAAAATGGGAAAACGTATTGACTCGAGTATAAGCCTAGCGTGTCCATCTGCATGCCTCACTGTGCCTCACTGTGCCCATGCCTAGACTGACGTTTAACATGGGAGTCTATAGAAGGGGTGCCCGGCTTTTGAAAAATCGGTGCTCCCCGACCGTAGGTCCCCCAGACAAAAAACTTTGCACACTTATAGAGAAGAAATGGGGCTACATGTGTGCCAAGTTTTGGGTCCAGGCGACCTAGGACAGGCCAGTACTGGGTCCCCAAATTTACCAGAGAAATTACCATTTAACATGGGAGTCTATAGAAGGGGTGTCCGGCTTTGAAAAATCGGTGCTCCCCGGCCGTAGGTCCCCCAGACAACAAACTTTTCACACTTGTAGAGAAAAAGTGGGGCTACATGTGTGCTAAGTACCGGGTCCCCAAAGTTCGGGAGATCAGGTGCAAAAAGGTGACTCGAGTATAAGCCGAGGGGGGCATTTTCAGCACAAAAAAAATGTGCTGAAAAACTCGGCTTATACTCGAGTATATACGGTATACACTATTTTGTCAAAAGTATTGGAACACGCACATGCACTTTAATGGCATCCCAGTCTAATGCCGCGCACACACGATCGGAATTTCCGACAACAAAACCGTGGATTTTTTTCCCGACGGATGTTGGCTCAAACTTATCTTGCATACACACGGTCGCACAAATGTTGCTCGGAAATTCCGAACGTCAAGAACGCGGTGACGTACAACACTATGACGAGCCGAGAAAAATGAAGTTCAATTATTCCGAGCATGCGTCGAATTGATTCTGAGCATGCGTATGATTTTTGTGCGTCGGAATTGGATACACACGATCCGAATTTCCGACAAGAACTTTTGTTGTCGGAAAAATTGAGAACCAACTCTCAAGCATTTGTTGTTGGAAATTCTGACAGCAAATGTCCGGTAGAGCCTACACACGGTCAGAATATCCGACCAAAAGCTCACATCGAACATTTGTCGTTGGAAATTCCGATCGTGTGTACGCGGCATTAGTCCGTAGGGTTCAATATTGAGTTGGCCCACCCTTTTGCAGCTATAACAGCTTCAACTCTTCTGGGAAGGCTGTCCACAAGGTTTAGGAGTGTGTCTATGGGAATGTTTGACCATTCTTCCGGAAGCGCATTTGTGAGGTCAGGCACTGATGTTGATGAGAAGGTAACAACAAGGCCTGGGGAATGCCCAGGGAAAAACCAAGCCTACTTATGAGAAGGCTTGGCTCGCAGTCTCGGCTCTAATTCATCCCAAAGGTGTTCAATGGGGTTGAGGTCAGGACTCTGTGCAGGCCAGTCAGGTTCCTCCACCCCAAACTCGCTCATCCATGTCTTTATGGACCTTTCTTTGTGCACTGGTGCGCAGTCATGTTGGAACAGGAAGGGGCCGTCCCCAAACTGTTCCCACAATGTTGGGAGCATGAAATGGTCCAAAATGTCTTGGTATTCTGACGCCTTAAGAGTTCCCTTCACTGGAACTAAGGGGCCAAGCCCAACCCCTGAAAAACAACCCCCACACCATAATCCCCCCTCCACCAAATGATTTGGACCAGTGCACAAAGCAAGGTTCATAAAGACATGGACAGGGCCGCCATCAGGAATTTTGGGGCCCCTTACACAGCTTCAGGCATGGGCCCCCTGGAGCAGGGAACCGGGGGGGGGTGCTGCCGCTACAAATTGAGAAGCGGGGGGGTGCCACGAATTGAGCCCTTGGGGACCTCCGGGCCTCTGGGGACCTCTGGGCCCCTTACAAAAAATAAAAAATAAATAATAAAAGAAAAAGAAATAAAATAAAAGAATTTTTTTTTTTTTTATAAAAAAAAATAAAAAAAGGGGGGTTGCCATCCGGGGCCCTGGGGACCTCCGGGCCCCTTACAGGTGTACTGCCTGTACCCCCCTGATGGTGGCCCTGGACATGGATGAGCGAGTTTGGGGTGTAGGAACTCGACTGGCCTGCACAGAGTCGTGACCTCAACCTGATAAAACACCATTTCGATGAATTAGAGCGGAGACTGCGAGACAGGCCTTCTCGTCCAACATCAGTGCCTGACCTCACAAATGCCCTTCTGGAAGAATGGTCAAACATTCCCATAGACACACTCCTAAACCTTGTGGAAGGCCTTCCCAGAGGAGTTAAAGCTGTTATAGCAGCAAAGGGTGGGCCAACTCAATATTGAGCCCTACGGACTAAGACTGGGATGCCATTAAAGTTCATGCGCATGTAAAGGCAGGTGTCCCAATACTTTTGACAATATCTTGTATTTTGGAGTGTCTTTCCTGAACTGCCTGCCTCAGATTATGCGACAGCATTTAAGGGAGAATGAAGTTGGAGCTCTTGGAAATTCTCAAATACAGTATAAACCACCCTGTGGCTGATTTATTCTTGTGTCTTTGATGGCTTGGACCTTCACACGACCTACCTTATTTTACCTTTTAGATGACAGGTCAATATTCAACACTCTGCGTAAGAATTTTCTAATATGACTTGACAGTTCCAGATTGTCTTTAGAAAACTTCAGAATGGCAGTGCTTTATTTTTTTATTATTTTATTAGGAGAGGTTTGGCTTCCTTCTCGGAAAGTCACCACTCTTCAGTTCTGTGTGTTCCTCAAGGTACGCTCATGAATATGGATGTTAACTGGATAAGATGCCTGCAGAATCCTCACCGTGACCCTCCATAACCCTTTAATCCTTTCCAGACAATTGAGTTTTATCAAATCTTCTACTTCTAAATCTTTGGTTTGAGCCTAGTTTCATATGCCCTATACACACGATCGGAGATTCCGATGAAAAAAGACTGACGGAATTTTTTTCATCGGATATTCCGACCGTGTGTGGGCCCCATCGGACTTTTTTTCCGCCGGAGTTTAGAAATAAAACATGTTTTATTTATTTTTTCCGATGGAAAATTCCGATTGTCTGTGTGGAACTCCGACGGAGAAAAAACACACGCATGCTCAGAATCAAGTCGGCGCATGCTCGGAAGCATTGAACTTAATTTTTCTCGGCTCGTCGTAGTGTTGTACGTCACCGCGTTCTTGACGGTCAGAATTTGGTCTGACAGTGTGTAGGCAAGACAGCTTGAACGGAATTCTGACGGAAAATTCCATCAGATTTTAGCCCATCGGAAATTCCGATCGTGTGTAGAGGGCTTTAGCAGTGGAGGATTGTAATATACTCTAACCAGCCTTTCTCAGAATTTTAATATTGGAGAGCCCTAGAAATAAGTTTAACCACTTCAGGCCCGAGCCAATTCTGACACTTCGCTCCTACATGTAAAAATCATCATTTTTTTTGCTACCGTGTTTCCCCGAAAGTAAGACCTACCCCTAAAATAAGACCTAGCGTTATTTTCCAGGAGGGCTGCAATTTAAGCCCTACCCTGAAAATAAGCCCTAGTTTAAAATGCTTGTAAAATCCTATAATCCTCTCTATTACAGTATTATATAATGTACAATGTGTGTGTTTCTGTAATATAATTGCGGGGAAGAGAGCTCCGGCGCTATAACGAAGGTATTTGGGACAATTATATTATATTACAGAAACACACACATTGTACATTATATAATACTGTAATAGAGTGGATTATAGGATTTTACAAGCATTTTAACTCGGTTCACACTGGGGATTCCTGTCAGGCAGGGAGGGAGAAGGGGAGAGAAGACAGCACATTACATGGTAAGACCTACCCCGAAAATAAGCCCTACTGTGTCTTTTGTTGCCAAAATTAATATAAGACCCGGGCTTATTTTCGGGGAAACACGGTAGAAAATTACACAGAACCCGCAAACATTATATATGTTTTTTTAGCAAAGACCCTAGAGAATACAATTGCAACTTTTTTATCTCGCAGGGTATTTGCGCAGCAATTTTCAAACACGTTGTTTTGGGGGAAAAAAAACAGCTTCATGCTTTAAAAAACAAACAAAAACAGTAAAGGTAGCCCAATTTTTTTGCATAATGTGAAAGATGATGTTACGCCGAGTAAATAGATACCTAACATGTCACGCTTCAAATTTGCACAGGCTCGTGGGATGGCGCCAAACTTCGGTACTTAAAAATCCCCATAGGCGGCGCTTTAATTTTTTTTACTGGTTACATTTTTTGAGTTACAGAGGAGGTCCAGGGCTAGAATTATTGCTCTCGCTCTAACGTTCGCGGCAACACCTCACATGTGTGGTTTGAACACCGTTTGCATATGTGGGCGGGACTTACGTATGCGTTCGCTTCTGCATGCGAGCACACAGGGAATTTTTTTTTTTTTTTATTGTTCATTTTACTTTTATTTTTTTATTTTGACACTTTAAAAAAAATATATATATATTTTGATCACTTTTGTTCCTATTATAAGGAATTTAAACATCCCTTGTAATAGGAATATGACATGACAGGTCCTCTTTACAGTGAGATATGGAGGTCAATAAGACCCCACATCTCACCTCTAGGCTGGGAAGTCTAAAAAAAAAAACAAAAAAAAACGATCAACGCTTCAAAGCCGAAGCGGCGCCGTTTTTTTGAATGCAGAGGCTGGGCGTGACGTCATAACATTGCGCCCGTCCTCCGACGATCATAGAGACTCCGGCGACCATCTGGTCCGCCGGAAATCTCTGTGATCAACATCCAGGGCCCGGCGGATCCTGTCACCGACTCACCGATCGCACAGGTGAGTTGGTAGAAGCACCGGAGGGCGGCGGGAGGGGGAGGCCCATAAGAACGATCAAGCGGTGGAAGAGCCGCTATGATCGTTCTCATGGTGCAGGGAATCGCCGGGTGAAACCGGCAATATCTGAATGATGTCTGTAGCTGCACCCATCATTCAGATATCCCCCCACAAAGCCGAGGATGTCATATGACGGCCTGTGGGCCTGAAGTAGTTAAAGCGGAAGTAAACCCATTAATTTAACAGTTTCAAAAAGCAGTTACATTCCCAGCATGCCGGGAATGCCAACTGTCACATTGGTTGTGCTCTCAACCAAACTGTCAAACCATCCAATGGCTGGTGTCATAACTGATCACATGTGCAACATCACAGCAGTTGAAGATTAAACAGAGGCCAAGATGGAAGCTTCCTTGCCTGAAAATGATAGGAGGGTTTACTTCCACTTTAATGTCTTGGGGAACCCTTGCTAAGACTAATGCCTTGTACACACGATAGGAATTTCCGATGGAAAAAGTCAGATGGGCTTTTTCCATCGGAAATTCCTACCGTGTGTGTGCCGCATCGGAGAAATTCTGAGGAATTCCATCGGAGTTTAAATATAGAACATGTTCTATTTTTCTCCGTCGGAATTCCGTTGTCAAAGGTCCGATGGTGTGTACGTGGCATTACTGTATCTACAGCTTTCATGATCACAAATTCAATTTATTGAAGGCCAATCAGTCAGCATTGGTGGATAGTAAGATACTCTAGATCAGGGGTATCAAACTCAATTTCATCGCGGGCCACATCAGCATTATGATTGCCCTCAAAAGGGCCGGTTGTATCTATAAGATTAGATGTCCAGCGCATCCCCTCCCCTTACATTAGATGTCAAGAGCCACCCCACCATCAGAAGTTGAGTCCCCCACCCTCCCTTACATCACAGTGCACCCCCCTTTCATTATGCTGCCGCTGGGAAGAAGCTGGATGTATTGCTTGAAAGCAGAAAGTACAGGGCCTGGAGTAGGACCAGAGGAGGGCTGGAGCTCTGCAGCAGCTGTCGGAGAGGTGCGAGGGCCACATGAAATGGCCTGGAGGGCCGCATTCGGCCCGCGGGCCTTGTGTGACACCTGTGCCCTAGACTGTATCCAGTGGTCTCCAAATTGCAGGATGTCTTTGCTTGCCTTGCTTTCCTTCTACTGATACAAGGCACTATTCCTCCCACTGACACCAATGATGGGGCACTATTCCCCCCACTGACACTAATGATGGGGCACTATTCCTTTCTCTACTGACTACAGGTTCTATGTCTTTTTTTTTTTTCACTGACCACCATGCCTGAGACATTTTCTACTCTACTGGTAGAAATGGATCAACGTTTAGAACAAATATTTAAATGTGATCAACTATCAGTAGACTTATGCAAATGCCAATTATTGGAAGGATCTTTGTCATAAATCCCACAGCCTTTAGCCTTTAAATAACACTGACTCATATATTGATTCCAACCGAGTACATTTTTGTGACGTGTTTCCCAAGTCGATTCAGGATACAAACTATTTTTATACAGTTCTAAGACAATCAATCTGAGTGACAGCCAGTTGGGTATAGATTGCCAACAGCAGATCTTGAGAAGCCAGGCATTTTATTTATAAGTGGAGTGGATCAATAGGAGGTGTCCTAAACCTAAACCACAATCACGTATAATAAAAAAGCAAAGGATCACTATTCCAATTGGTTAATACTATCACACAGGGAGTTTGTTAGACCCCACGTGACAGTAATACAGTAATACAGTTATATAAAGGGGGGGAAAAAATGAAAAAGTAAACAAATTATATAAAATAATAAAACATCATTTTAAAAAAAGTGTCAATGCACCCCTGCCACTCCCGTATCCAGCCCAACTCAACCCGGTGTAGGGGGAACACATGCATGTAAACATAAATTGCACCACACATGTGAGGTTACGGGTATCTCCATGAACATCACAGTGAGAGCAACTAATCTAGGTCCATCATTTACAGTTAACTCTAAACTGATAACCTGCAAAGACTTTTAGGGAGTCGCCTAAGGAGAGTTTTCGGGTACCATCATCTTTCAAGTTTTCGTGGGCACACAAAATTTTAAGGTAGGACATGTTGTGTATCTATTTACTCAACACAACCCCATCTTTTATATTTTACCCCCCAAAAAAATCTGTATTATATTGTATTATATTTTGCCATCAAGATGTAGTTCTTAGGCTTTACAGTTCTGAGGAAGTCACGTGACCAGTGACGCAACGTGCCGGGTGGAGCCTTGTGACGTCAGTTCCGGTGGTGTTTTAGGGAAGTACGGTAAGGAGGCGAGTGTGTCACTACTCCCATTGCTTTTTATTGCGGTTTTTACCCTTACTTGATCGCCATTTATACAAGAAGTGTCATTCCTTGGAGCGAGCTGTTTCCTCTATATATGAAATTACCCAAGATGTTTTGATGCCAGGTTTTGGACATAGTTCTTCGTCTTCGCCTGGGACCCGGATGCCTTTACAGATTCATCAGCAGGATTCCTTATCTTACTATCTGATGAGCCTTGTTTGACCCTTGGGTCATTTGTTGGAGGTGAGTGGCCAAGTCATAAATCTAACAGTCGATGTTTGGATTGATGTTTTATCTGTTTTTTTTCTTCTATAAAGTTATCCCTATGAGATTTTTACCTTTGTATGAACTGACTCCTTCCATTGGGCTTTAGTTAGACTTTGAAGCCTCGTACACACGGCCGAGATTCTCGTCGAAAAAAACATGTCATTTTTTTCAACGAGATTCTTGGACAAGAAACTTGTCCCGGCCGAGTGTACAGACGCTCGATTCAAAGAACCCGCGGTTCTTTGAATGGAGCGTACGCGGTGACGTCATCGACTACGACGAGCATGCGCTCGTCACATTCGATGCCGTCGCCGCCATCTTGGTATACCCTACCTATGCCTAGGAAGCTACCGCGCATGCGTCAAATTCATTTCGAACATGCGCGGGCTTCCCGGAGGACAGGTAAGTGTACACACACTCACTTTTCTCGTCGAGAAACATGCCGACGAGAATCTCGACGAGAAAATAGAGAGCAGGTTCTCTATTTTCTCGTCGAGATTACTTGTCGGTTTTCTTGACGAGAAACCATACACACGAACGAATTTCTCGGCAAGACATCTCTGCCAGCAAGTTTCTTGCTGGTTCTTGCCGAGAAACTCGGTCGTGTGTACGAGGCCTGATTCACATTTATTTATTTGTATGTTCGGATACTCATCATGTTCATTCTTTGAGTATATTACTTTATGGCATATTATTGAATAAGCGCACCATTCTCATCTTTTTCTTTTACAATTACCGTATTTATCGGCGTATAACACGCACCCCAAGTTTAGGGGGGAATTTTAAGGAAAAAAACTTTTAGGAGGGAAGTGTAAGGAAAAAAACGTACATTTAAATGCCCATCAATGCAGCATTATCAGTGTCCATCATTGCAGCCTTGTCCATCATTGCAGCCTTGCCAAGTGTCCATCTGCAGCCTTGCCCAGTGTCCATCTGCAGCCTTGCCCAGTGTCCATCTGCAGCCTTGCCCAGTGCCTTTGCAGCCTTGCCCAGTGTCCATCTGCAGCCTTGCCCAGTGTCCATCTGCAGCCTTGCCCAGTGTCCATCTGCAGCCTTGCCCAGTGTCCATCTGCAGCCTTGCCCAGTGTCCATCTGCAGCCTTGCCCAGTGCCTTTGCATTTGCAGCCTTGCTCTGGCCTGATTTAAATTTGGCGCCGATTTCTGCCTACTGTGAGCGGAGCCGAGATACAGAAAGCCGAGTGTACTTCGGCTAGACTCGGCCCTGCTCACAGTCCCGCCCATCTCCACTGATTGCGAGAGGAGCCGAGATACACATAGCCGAAGTACATACAGAAAGCCGAGTGTACTTTGGCTAGACTCGGCTCTGCTCACAGTCAGGGGCGGGACTGCTAGAGGACCTGAGACTAGCCAAAGTACACTCGGCTTTCTGTATGTCAGCGGCCAGGGCCGCCATCAGGAATTTTGGGGCCCTTTCACAGCTTCAGGCATGGCCCCCTGGAGCAGATGAGAGGCGGGGGGGTGCTGCCGCCACGAATTGAGAAGCGGGGGGGGCTGCCGCAAATTGAGAAGCGGGGGGGTGCCACGACCTCCGGGCCTCTGGGGACCTCTGGGCCCCTTACAAAAAAATTATAATTTTTTTTTTATAAAAAAAAAAAATTTACAAAAAAAAAAAAAAACAGGTTTCCATCCAGGGCCCTGGGGACCTCCAGGTCTCTGGGGACCTCTGGGCCCCTTACAATTTTTTTTTTTAATTTATAAAAAAAAAAACATTTATATAAAAAAAAAAGGGAGGTTGCCATACGGGGCCCTGGGGACCTCCGGGCCTCTGGGGACCTCTGGGCCCCTTACAAAAAAACAAACAAAAAAATAAAATAAATAAATAACATAAATAAATAAAAAAAATTTAATAAAAAAAATTAATAAAAAAAAAATAATAAAAAAAATTTAAAAAGGGGGGTTGACATTCGGGCCCTGGGGAACTCCGGGCCCCTGGGGACCACTGGGCCCCTTACAAAAAAAAATAAAAAAAAATAAAAATAAAATAAAAGAGGGGGGCATCCGAGCCTCTTACAGGTGTACTGCCTGTACCCCCCTGATGGCAGCCCTGTCAGCGGCGCTCGCAATCAGTGGAGGTGGGCGTGACTGCGAGAGGAGCCGAGTAAAGCCGCGTGTACTTCGGCTTTGTGTATCTCTGCTCCGCTCGCTCACAATCAGCGGGGGATCGGCAGGGATCGGCGTATAACACGCAACCATGATTTTCCCCTGATTTTAAGGGGAGAAAAGTGCGTGTTATACGCCGATAAATACGGTATTACGCAGTGTTTTTTGAGTACACTACTAAGTGGTTGCAGATAATTCACGGTCACTATACATGTACTATATATTTTTTTTTTCGAAGTTTATTTTCACTATATTTACTGGGGGCTGATGGTTTATATTTGCTTAAAAATTAGAACATAGTAGCGCACAAGTTTTTCCCTTATAACACACTATTTTACATACTGGGCCTCCTCTTAGTGGGGAAGCATGGGAGGAACATGAAGGACTTTTTGGGAATGCTTGAACCCCTTTTTCATGGGATACTAGGGCAACCCCTTCTGTAGATAAGGGCTATTCCTCCACTCTCCTCTCCATCAACTCTCTCTATTGTTTGCAACAAAAGGGAATGCGCCATCACCTGTTTGGGATGACTAAAACTCTACATATGTAATTTATCATTGTTGAGTAAACAATTATGCCCTGTACACACGATCGGAATTTCCAATGGGATAAAATCCGATGGAATTTTCCGTCGGAATTTCGTTCAAGCTGTCTTGCCTACACACTGTCAGACCAAATTTCCGATCTTCAAGAACGCGGTGACGTACAACACTACGACGAGCCGAGAAAAATGAAGTTCTATGCTTCCGAGCATGCGCCGACTTGATTCTGAGCATGCGTGTTTTTTTTCCTCCGTCTGAGTTCCACAAAGACGATCGGAATTTCCTATCAGAAATTTTTTTTTTCTTTTTCTAAACTCCGACGGGAAAAAAGTCAGATGGGCAGGGCCGATCCTAGGGTCACATGCGCCTGGGTGCAGAAATATTTCTGGCGCCCCTACGAGGGCGTGGTCACCTTACTAACTCCTCCCCCTTTACAAATGTTTCTATGGCAAGGACTCAAACACTGAGATGCTCCCCTAAGGAGTCATCGTTACCCTGAGATCCTCCCACGATCTCTTAACAATAAACAAAATACAAGAAGAGAAGCAGAGTACTCTAATTGGACCTGGAGGGGGGTCTCTCTAACGGACACAGAGAGGGCCTCTGTTAGAGAGTTTTTTAACCACTTCAATACCATGCACTTATACAGCTTCCTGCCCAAGCCAATTTTGAGCTTTCAGCACTGTCGCAATTTGAATGACAATTGCGCGGTCATGCTACACTGTACCCAAACAATTTTTTTATCATTTTGTTCCCACAAATAGAGCTTTCTTTCGGTGGTATTTGATCGCCTCTGCGATTTTTATTTTTTTGCACAACAAATACAAAAAGAGTGTTTTTTTTTTTAAAAACTAAGTTTTTCTTTGTTTCTGTTAATTTTTTTTGTAAATAAGTACCTTTTCTACTTCAATGACGGGCACTGATAAGGCGGCACTGAAGGGCACTGATAAGGCGACACTGATGGGCACCGATGAGGTGGCACCAATGAGGTGGCACTGATGAGGTGGCACTGATGGGCACTGATGATGGGCACTGATAGGCGGCACTGATGGGCACTGATATGTGGCACTGGTATGCGGCACTGATGGGCACTCATAGGTAGCACTGATTGGCACTTATAGGCGGCACTGATTGGCACTCATAGGCACTTATAGGCGGCACTGATGGGCACTTATGGGTGGCACTGATAGGTGGCACGGACGGGCACTGATAGGTGGGCACAGATGGGCACGGATGGGCACTGATAGGTGGCACTGATGGACACTAGTAGGTGGCACTGGTGCCCAGCAATGCCAGCCACCACACATTGTGAAAGTGCCAGTCAGTGCCCATTTGTGGGCACTGATTGGCATATTTTTTTTATGTTTTTATTTTATTTTATTTTGTTTACTACATGTGGATGGCCATGGGGGCCATCCAAATGATTGGGGCTTCCCTGGTGGTCCTGGGGGGCTTCCCTGGTGGTCTAGTGTGGGTATCCGAGGGGGGGCTGCGCTGATAAACAATCAGCGCGAACCCCCCCTGTCAGGAGAGCCGCCGATCAGCTCTCCTCTACTCGTGTCTGTCAGACGCGAGTGAGGAAGAGCCGATCAACGGCTCTTCCTGTTTACATTGTGATCAGCCGTGATTGGACCACCGCTGATCACATGGTAAAAAGCCTCCGACTGAGGCTTTTTACCGAGATCAGTGTAGCGGTGTGTCCGACTGACACACCGCTCCACCGATCAGCGCGCGGCGGCTGTATCCCGCAGGACGTCATATGACGTCCAGTGTGGATAACTGAACGACTTCCCGGACGTCAATCTGCTATTGACAGGGCGGGAAGTGGTTAAAAAAGAGCCCCCCATAATACAGGAGATGGTCAGAGACTGAAGATATAATACAGGAGATGGTCAGAGACTGCAACATAATACAGGAGATGGTCAGAGACTGCAGATATAATACAGGAGATGGTCAGAGACTGCAGATATAATACAGGAGATGGTCAGAGACTGCAGACATAATACAGGAGATGGTCAGAGACTGCAAACATAATACAGGAGATGGTCAGAGACTGCAGATATAATACAGGAGATGGTCAGAGACTGCAGACATAATACAGGAGATGGTCAGAGACTGCAAACAAATACAGGAGATGGTCAGAGACTGCAAACATAATACAGGAGATGGTCCGAGACTGCAGATATAATACAGGAGATGGTTAGAGACTGCAGATATAATACAGGAGATGGTCAGAGACTGCAGACATAATACAGGAGATGGTCAGAGACTGCAGCCATGGTAAAAGAGATCAATGCAGCCTCACCAGTGCCCATCAAATGCAGCTCATCAGTGTCCACCAATTGCAGCCTACCATTGCTCACCAACTGCAGCCTACTAGTGCCCAAAAATGCAGCCTACCATTGCTCACCAATTGTAGCCTACCAGTGCCCACCAAATGCAGCCTCCTCAGTACCCACCAAATGCAGCCTCATCAGTGCCCACCAAAATGCAGCCTCACTGTGCTCATCAAAACACAGCCTCACTGTGCCCATTAATTAGCGTCACTGTGCCCATCATAAGAAGCCTCACTGTGCCCATCATAAAGCAGCCACTGTGCCTATTAATCAGCATTACGGTGCCCCTCCGAAAGCGCCACTGTGCCCATAAAAACTCAGCCACTGTGCCCATTAATCAGTGTCACTGTGCCTATTGGAGGAGGAGGAGGGGGAGAGAGGAGGAGGAGGAGGATGAAAGAGAAGAGAGGGGGGAGGAGGAGAAGAGAGGGGGGAGGAGGAGAAGAGAGGGGGGAGGAGGAGGAGAGAAGGAGGGGGGAGGAGGAGGAGAGAAGAGAGGGGGGAGGAGGAGGAGAGAAGAGAGGGGGGAGGAGGAGAAGAAAAGAGAGGGGGAGGAGGAGAAAAGAGGGAGGAGGAGGAGGAGAAGAGGGGGGAGGAGGAGGAGAAGAGAGTGAGAGGGAGAGGATGGAGAAGAGAGTGAGAGGAGAGGATGGAGAAGAGAGTGAGAGGGAGAGGATGGAGAAGAGAGTGAGAGGGGAGAGGGGGAGAAGAGAGGGAGAGAGGGGGGAGAAGAGAGTGAGAGGGGGAGAAGAGAGTGAGAGGAGAGAGAGGGGGAGGAGGAGAAGAGAGGGGTAGGAGGAGAGAGAGGGGGGAGGAGGAGAAGAGAGGGGAGAAGAGGAGAAGAGAGGGGGAAGAGGAGAAGAGAGGATGGAAGAGGAGAAGAGAGGGGGGAGGAGGAGAAGAGAGGGGGGAGGAGGAGAAGAGAGAGGGGGAGGAGAAGAGAAGAGAGGGGGAGGAGAAGAGAGGGGAGGAGAAGAGAGGGGGGGAGAAGAGAGGGGGAGGAGAAGAGAGGGGGGAGGAAGAGAAGAGAGGGGGGGAGGAAGATAAGAGAGGGGGGAGGAGAAGAGAAGAGAGGGGGAGGAGAAGAGAAGAGAAGGGGAGAAGAAGAGAAGAGAGGGGGAGGAGAAGAGAAGAGAGGGGTAGGAGGAGAAGAGAAGAGAGGGGTAGGAGGAGAAGAGAAGAGAGGGGGAGGAGGAGAAGAGAGTGAGAGGAGGAGAAGAGAAGAGAGGGAGAGGATGAGAACAGAAGAGAGGGAGAGGAGGAGTAGAGAAGAGAAGAGAGGGAGAGGGGGAGAAGAGAAGAGAAGGAGTCGGGGAGAAGAGAAGAGAGGGAGAGAAGAGAGGGAGAGAAGAGAAGAGAGTGAGAGGGGGGAGAAGAGAAGAGAGTGAGAGGGGGAGAAGAGAAGAGAGAGAGGGGGAGAAGAGAAGAGAGTGAGAGGGGGAGAAGAGAGAGAGAGAGGAAGAGAAGAGAAGAGAGGGGTAGGAGGAGAGAAGAGAAGAGAGGGGTAGGAGGAGAAGAGAAGAGAGGGGGAGGAGGAGAAGGAGTGAGAGGAGGAGAAGAGAAGAGAGGAGAGGATGAGAACAGAAGAGAGGGAGAGGAGGAGTAGAGAAGAGAAGAGAGGGAGAGGGGGAGAAGAGAAGAGAAGGAGTCGGGGAGAAGAGAAGAGAGGGAGAGGAGAGAGGAGAGAAGAGAAGAGAGTGAGAGGGGGAGAAGAGAAGAGAGTGAGAGGGGGAGAAGAGAAGAGAGTGAGAGGGGGAGAAGAGAAGAGAGTGAGAGGGGGAGAAGAGAAGAGAGCGAGAGGAAGAGAAGAGAAGAGAGGGGGAGGAGAAGAGAAGAGAGGGGGAAGGAGAAGAGAAGACAGGGGGGAGGAGAAGAGAAGAGAGGGAGAAGAGAAGAGAAGGAGAGGGGGAGAAGAGAAGAGAAGGAGAGGGGGAGAAGAGAAGAGAGGAGAGGGGGAGAAGAGAAGAGAAGGAGAGGGGGAGAAGAGAAGAGAAGGATTGGGAGAGGGAGAGAAGAGAAGAGAGGGAGAAAAGAGAAGAGAGGGAGAGAAGAGGGGGAGAGCAGAGAGGGGGAGAAGAGAAGAGAGGAAGAGGGGGAAAAGAGAAGAACAGGAGAGGGGGAGAAGAGAAGAGAGGGAGAGGGGGAGAGGGAGAGGGGGAGGGGGAGAAGGAGAGAGAGGGGGAGAAGAGAAGAGAGGGAGAGGGGGAGAAGAGAAGAGAGGGAGAAGGAGGAGGAGGAGAAGAGAGAGAGGGGGCAGGAGGAGGAGGAGAAGAGAGGGGGAGAGGAGGAAGAGGAGGGGGGAGGAAGAGGAGGAGGGGAGGAGGAAGAGGAGGGGGAAGAAGAGGAGGAAGGGGGGAGGAAGAGGAGGAAGGGGGAGGAAGAGGAGGAAGGGGGGAGGAAGAGGAGGAAGGGGGAGGAAGAGGAGGAAGGGGGAAAGAAGAGGAGGGGGGAGGAGGAGGAAGAGGAGGGGGAGGGGGAGCAGGAGGAGGAAGAGGAGGGGGAGGAGGAGAAGAGGAGGGGGGAGGTGGAGGAGGAGGAGGGGGGAGAGGAGGAGGAGAAGTAGAGAGGGGAGAGGAGGAGGAGAAGAGAGGGGGAGAGGAAGAGGAGGAGGGGGGGAGGAAGAGGAGGAGGAGGGGGGAGGAAGAGGAAGAGGAGGAGGAGGAGGGGGGAGAGGAGGAGGAGGAGGGGGGGAGAGAAGGAGGAGGGGGAGGAGGAGGAGGAGGGGGGAAGAAGAGGAGGAGTGAAAAATGGATCACTAACCCTGTCCCTTCCACTCCTATGTCCCAGGCTGCATAGTGTACAGTGCAGCAACCGAAGTAAAAGGAAGCTCCAGTCGTTCTGCTGAAGTTACTCACTCATGTCCTGTAGTAGGGATGAGCTTCGTGTTCGAGTCGAACATACGTTCGACTCGAACATCGGCTGTTCGATCGTTCGACGAAGATCGAACGATTTGGGCCGTTCGCGCCAAATTCGAGTGACGCGAACGGCCCACAATGCACTACGCCATCGCAGTGTCATCCAGGCGCTGTGATTGGCCAAGCATGCACTGTGACCCTGCATGCTTGGCCAATCACAGCGCCGGCAGCGAGGAGAGCAATGATTGGCCACAGGCAGGATGCCTGTGGCCAATTATTGCTGAGGGTGTTTAGTACACGCCCCACACTATAAAAGGCCGCCAGCACGGCGGCCTAGTGTAGTGTGTTCCGGAGCAGGGATAGAGCAGCATAGGCAGGGACAGTGACTTTTATTTCTTTCTTGCTTAACCTGGATTCCTTTAGTTTAGGGAAAGAGAAGGATAGGTAGGGAGAGTGTCAGTGTGTTTGTGTGCTGTGCTATAGTGTGCTTAAAAAAAAACATTTTTTCTAGGGACAGAAAACTGTAGGTAGGGAGAGTGTCAGTTTCTTTCACTGTGCAAGTCCTTGTTTCTAGGGACCTGGAAGGACAGTGAGTGAATTCTCCTTGTGCTATATTGTGCTTAAAAAAAACATTTTTTCTAGGGACAGAAAACTGTAGGTAGGGAGAGTGTCAGTTTCTTTCACTGTGCAAGTCCTTGTTTCCAGGGACCTGGAAGGACAGTGAGTGAATTCTCCTTGTGCTATATTGTGCTAAAAAAAACATTTTTTCTAGGGACAGAAACTGTAGGTAGGGAGAGTGTCAGTTTCTTTCACTGTGCAAGTCCTTGTTTCTAGGGACCTGGAAGGACAGTGAGTGAATTCTCCTTGTGCTATATTGTGCTTAAAAAAATCATTTATTCTAGGGACAGAAAACTGTAGGTAGGGAGAGTGTCAGTTTCTTTCACTGTGCAAGTCCTTGTTTCTAGGGACCTGGAAGACAGTGAGTGAATTCTCCTTGTGCTATATTGTGCTTAAAAAAACATTTTTTCTAGGGACAGAAAACTGTAGGTAGGGAGAGTGTCAGTTTCTTTCACTGTGCAAGTCCTTGTTTCCAGGGACCTGGAAGGACAGTGAGTGAATTCTCCTTGTGCTATATTGTGCTTAAAAAAACATTTTTTCTAGGGACAGACAACTGTAGGTAGGGAGAGTGTCAGTTCTTTCACTGTGCAAGTCCTTGTTCTAGGGACCTGGAAGGACAGAGAGTGAATTCTCCTTGTGCTATATTGTGCTTAAAAACAACATATTTTAAAAACTGTAGGTAGGGAGAGTGTCAGTTTTCTTTCACTGTGCAAGTCCTTGTTTCCAGGGACCTGGAAGGACAGTGAGTGAATTCTCCTTGTGCTATATTGTGCTTAAAAAAAACATTTTTTCTAGGGACAGAAAACTGTAGGTAGGGAGAGTGTCAGTTTCTTTCACTGTGCAAGTCCTTGTTTCTAGGGACCTGGAAGGACAGTGAGTGAATTCTCCTTGTGCTATATTGTGCTTAAAAAAAACATTTTTTCTAGGGACAGAAAACTGTAGGTAGGGAGAGTGTCAGTTTCTTTCACTGTGCAAGTCCTTGTTTCCAGGGACCTGGAAGGACAGTGAGTGAATTCTCCTTGTGCTATAGTGTGCTTAAAAAAAAACATCTTTTTCTAGGGACAGAAAACTGTAGGTAGGGAGAGTGTCAGTTTCTTTCACTGTGCAAGGTCCCTTGTTTCTAGGGACCTGGAAGGACAGTGAGTGAATTCTCCTTGTGCTATATTGTGCTTAAAAAAAACATTTTTTCTAGGGACAGAAAACTGTAGGTAGGGAGAGTGTCAGTTTCTTTCACTGTGCAAGTCCTTGTTTCCAGGGACCTGGAAGGACAGTGAGTGAATTCTCCTTGTGCTATATTGTGCTTAAAAAAAACATTTTTTCTAGGGACAGAAAACTGTAGGTAGGGAGAGTGTCAGTTTCTTTCACTGGTGCAAGTCCTTGTTTCTAGGGACCTGGAAGGACAGTGAGTGAATTCTCCTTGTGCTATATTGTGCTTAAAAAAAACATTTTTCTAGGGACAGAAAACTGTAGGTAGGGAGAGTGTCAGTTTCTTTCACTGTGCAAGTCCTTGTTTCTAGGGACCCTGGAAGGACAGTGAGTGAATTCTCCTTGTGCTATATTGTGCTTAAAAAAAACATTTTTTCTAGGGACAGAAAACTGTAGGTAGGGAGAGTGTCAGTTTCTGTTCACTGTGCAAGTCCTTGTTTCCAGGGACCTGGAAGGACAGTGAGTGAATTCTCCTTGTGCTAAATTGTGCTTAAAAAAAACATTTTTTCTAGGGACAGAAAACTGTAGGTAGGGAGAGTGTCAGTTTCTTTCACTGTGCAAGTCCTTGTTTCTAGGGACCTGGAAGGACAGTGAGTGAATTCTCCTTGTGCTATATTGTGCTTAAAAAAAACATTTTTTCTAGGGACAGAAAACTGTGGTAGGGAGAGTGTCAGTTTCTTTCACTGTGCAAGTCCTTGTTTCCAGGGACCTGGAAGGACAGTGAGTGAATTCTCCTTGTGCTATAGTGTGCTTAAAAAAAACATTTTTTCTAGGGACAGAAAACTGTAGGTAGGGAGAGTGTCAGTTTCTTTCACTGTGCAAGTCCTTGTTTCTAGGGACCTGGAAGGACAGTGAGTGAATTCTCCTTGTGCTATATTGTGCTTAAAAAAAACATTTTTTCTAGGGACAGAAAACTGTAGGTAGGGAGAGTGTCAGTTTCTTTCACTGTGCAAGTCCTTGTTTCCAGGGACCTGGAAGGACAGTGAGTGAATTCTCCTTGTGCTATAGTGTGCTTAAAAAAAACATTTTTTCTAGGGACAGAAAACTGTAGGTAGGGAGAGTGTCAGTTTCTTTCACTGTGCAAGTCCTTGTTTCCAGGGACCTGGAAGGACAGTGAGTGAATTCTCCTTGTGCTATATTGTGCTTAAAAAAAACATTTTTTCTAGGGACAGAAAACTGTAGGTAGGGAGAGTGTCAGTTTCTTTCACTGTGCAAGTCCTTGTTTCTAGGGACCTGGAAGGACAGTGAGTGAATTCTCCTTGTGCTATATTGTGCTTAAAAAAAACATTTTTTCTAGGGACAGAAAACTGTAGGTAGGGAGAGTGTCAGTTTCTTTCACTGTGCAAGTCCTTGTTTCCAGGGACCTGGAAGGACAGTGAGTGAATTCTCCTTGTGCTATAGTGTGCTTAAAAAAAACATTTTTTCTAGGGACAGAAAACTGTAGGTAGGGAGAGTGTCAGTTTCTTTCACTGTGCAAGTCCTTGTTTCTAGGGACCTGGAAGGACAGTGAGTGAATTCTCCTTGTGCTATATTGTGCTTAAAAAAAACATTTTTTCTAGGGACAGAAAACTGTAGGTAGGGAGAGTGTCAGTTTCTTTCACTGTGCAAGTCCTTGTTTCCAGGGACCTGGAAGGACAGTGAGTGAATTCTCCTTGTGCTATAGTGTGCTTAAAAAAAACATTTTTTCTAGGGACAGAAAACTGTAGGTAGGGAGAGTGTCAGTTTCTTTCACTGTGCAAGTCCTTGTTTCTAGGGACCTGGAAGGACAGTGAGTGAATTCTCCTTGTGCTATATTGTGCTTAAAAAAAAACATTTTTTCTAGGGACAGAAAACTGTAGGTAGGGAGAGTGTCAGTTTCTTTCACTGTGCAAGTCCTTGTTTCCAGGGACCTGGAAGGACAGTGAGTGAATTCTCCTTGTGCTATAGTGTGCTTAAAAAAAACATTTTTTCTAGGGACAGAAAACTGTAGGTAGGGAGAGTGTCAGTTTCTTTCACTGTGCAAGTCCTTGTTTCTAGGGACCTGGAAGGACAGTGAGTGAATTCTCCTTGTGCTATATTGTGCTTAAAAAAAACATTTTTTCTAGGGACAGAAAACTGTAGGTAGGGAGAGTGTCAGTTTCTTTCACTGTGCAAGTCCTTGTTTCCAGGGACCTGGAAGGACAGTGAGTGAATTCTCCTTGTGCTATATTGTGCTTAAAAAAAACATTTTTTCTAGGGACAGAAAACTGTAGGTAGGGAGAGTGTCAGTTTCTTTCACTGTGCAAGTCCTTGTTTCCAGGGACCTGGAAGGACAGTGAGTGAATTCTCCTTGTGCTATATTGTGCTTAAAAAAAACATTTTTTCTAGGGACAGAAAACTGTAGGTAGGGAGAGTGTCAGTTTCTTTCACTGTGCAAGTCCTTGTTTCTAGGGACCTGGAAGGACAGTGAGTGAATTCTCCTTGTGCTATATTGTGCTTAAAAAAAACTTTTTTTCTAGGGACAGAAAACTGTAGGTAGGGAGAGTGTCAGTTTCTTTCACTGTGCAAGTCCTTGTTTCCAGGGACCTGGAAGGACAGTGAGTGAATTCTCCTTGTGCTATAGTGTGCTTAAAAAAAACATTTTTTCTAGGGACAGAAAACTGTAGGTAGGGAGAGTGTCAGTTTCTTTCACTGTGCAAGTCCTTGTTTCTAGGGACCTGGAAGGACAGTGAGTGAATTCTCCTTGTGCTATATTGTGCTTAAAAAAAACATTTTTTCTAGGGACAGAAAACTGTAGGTAGGGAGAGTGTCAGTTTCTTTCACTGTGCAAGTCCTTGTTTCCAGGGACCTGGAAGGACAGTGAGTGAATTCTCCTTGTGCTATAGTGTGCTTAAAAAAAATCATTTTTTCTAGGGACAGAAAACTGTAGGTAGGGAGAGTGTCAGTTTCTTTCACTGTGCAAGTCCTTGTTTCCAGGGACCTGGAAGGACAGTGAGTGAATTCTCCTTGTGCTATATTGTGCTTAAAAAAAACATTTTTTCTAGGGACAGAAAACTGTAGGTAGGGAGAGTGTCAGTTTCTTTCACTGTGCAAGTCCTTGTTTCCAGGGACCTGGAAGGACAGTGAGTGAATTCTCCTTGTGCTATAGTGTGCTTAAAAAAAACATTTTTTCTAGGGACAGAAAACTGTAGGTAGGGAGAGTGTCAGTTTCTTTCACTGTGCAAGTCCTTGTTTCTAGGGACCTGGAAGGACAGTGAGTGAATTCTCCTTGTGCTATATTGTGCTTAAAAAAAACATTTTTTCTAGGGACAGAAAACTGTAGGTAGGGAGAGTGTCAGTTTCTTTCACTGTGCAAGTCCTTGTTTCCAGGGACCTGGAAGGACAGTGAGTGAATTCTCCTTGTGCTATAGTGTGCTTAAAAAAAACATTTTTTCTAGGGACAGAAAACTGTAGGTAGGGAGAGTGTCAGTTTCTTTCACTGTGCAAGTCCTTGTTTCCAGGGACCTGGAAGGACAGTGAGTGAATTCTCCTTGTGCTATATTGTGCTTAAAAAAAACATTTTTTCTAGGGACAGAAAACTGTAGGTAGGGAGAGTGTCAGTTTCTTTCACTGTGCAAGTCCTTGTTTCTAGGGACCTGGAAGGACAGTGAGTGAATTCTCCTTGTGCTATATTGTGCTTAAAAAAAACATTTTTTCTAGGGACAGAAAACTGTAGGTAGGGAGAGTGTCAGTTTCTTTCACTGTGCAAGTCCTTGTTTCCAGGGACCTGGAAGGACAGTGAGTGAATTCTCCTTGTGCTATAGTGTGCTTAAAAAAAACATTTTTTCTAGGGACAGAAAACTGTAGGTAGGGAGAGTGTCAGTTTCTTTCACTGTGCAAGTCCTTGTTTCTAGGGACCTGGAAGGACAGTGAGTGAATTCTCCTTGTGCTATATTGTGCTTAAAAAAAACATTTTTTCTAGGGACAGAAAACTGTAGGTAGGGAGAGTGTCAGTTTCTTTCACTGTGCAAGTCCTTGTTTCCAGGGACCTGGAAGGACAGTGAGTGAATTCTCCTTGTGCTATAGTGTGCTTAAAAAAAACATTTTTTCTAGGGACAGAAAACTGTAGGTAGGGAGAGTGTCAGTTTCTTTCACTGTGCAAGTCCTTGTTTCTAGGGACCTGGAAGGACAGTGAGTGAATTCTCCTTGTGCTATATTGTGCTTAAAAAAAAACATTTTTTCTAGGGACAGAAAACTGTAGGTAGGGAGAGTGTCAGTTTCTTTCACTGTGCAAGTCCTTGTTTCCAGGGACCTGGAAGGACAGTGAGTGAATTCTCCTTGTGCTATAGTGTGCTTAAAAAAAACATTTTTTCTAGGGACAGAAAACTGTAGGTAGGGAGAGTGTCAGTTTCTTTCACTGTGCAAGTCCTTGTTTCTAGGGACCTGGAAGGACAGTGAGTGAATTCTCCTTGTGCTATATTGTGCTTAAAAAAAACATTTTTTCTAGGGACAGAAAACTGTAGGTAGGGAGAGTGTCAGTTTCTTTCACTGTGCAAGTCCTTGTTTCCAGGGACCTGGAAGGACAGTGAGTGAATTCTCCTTGTGCTATATTGTGCTTAAAAAAAACATTTTTTCTAGGGACAGAAAACTGTAGGTAGGGAGAGTGTCAGTTTCTTTCACTGTGCAAGTCCTTGTTTCCAGGGACCTGGAAGGACAGTGAGTGAATTCTCCTTGTGCTATATTGTGCTTAAAAAAAACATTTTTTCTAGGGACAGAAAACTGTAGGTAGGGAGAGTGTCAGTTTCTTTCACTGTGCAAGTCCTTGTTTCTAGGGACCTGGAAGGACAGTGAGTGAATTCTCCTTGTGCTATATTGTGCTTAAAAAAAACTTTTTTTCTAGGGACAGAAAACTGTAGGTAGGGAGAGTGTCAGTTTCTTTCACTGTGCAAGTCCTTGTTTCCAGGGACCTGGAAGGACAGTGAGTGAATTCTCCTTGTGCTATAGTGTGCTTAAAAAAAACATTTTTTCTAGGGACAGAAAACTGTAGGTAGGGAGAGTGTCAGTTTCTTTCACTGTGCAAGTCCTTGTTTCTAGGGACCTGGAAGGACAGTGAGTGAATTCTCCTTGTGCTATATTGTGCTTAAAAAAAACATTTTTTCTAGGGACAGAAAACTGTAGGTAGGGAGAGTGTCAGTTTCTTTCACTGTGCAAGTCCTTGTTTCCAGGGACCTGGAAGGACAGTGAGTGAATTCTCCTTGTGCTATAGTGTGCTTAAAAAAAAACATTTTTTCTAGGGACAGAAAACTGTAGGTAGGGAGAGTGTCAGTTTCTTTCACTGTGCAAGTCCTTGTTTCCAGGGACCTGGAAGGACAGTGAGTGAATTCTCCTTGTGCTATATTGTGCTTAAAAAAAACATTTTTTCTAGGGACAGAAAACTGTAGGTAGGGAGAGTGTCAGTTTCTTTCACTGTGCAAGTCCTTGTTTCCAGGGACCTGGAAGGACAGTGAGTGAATTCTCCTTGTGCTAAATTGTGCTTAAAAAAAACATTTTTTCTAGGGACAGAAAACTGTAGGTAGGGAGAGTGTCAGTTTCTTTCACTGTGCAAGTCCTTGTTTCTAGGGACCTGGAAGGACAGTGAGTGAATTCTCCTTGTGCTATATTGTGCTTAAAAAAAACATTTTTTCTAGGGACAGAAAACTGTGGGTAGGGAGAGTGTCAGTTTCTTTCACTGTGCAAGTCCTTGTTTCCAGGGACCTGGAAGGACAGTGAGTGAATTCTCCTTGTGCTATATTGTGCTTAAAAAAAACATTTTTTCTAGGGACAGAAAACTGTAGGTAGGGAGAGTGTCAGTTTCTTTCACTGTGCAAGTCCTTGTTTCTAGGGACCTGGAAGGACAGTGAGTGAATTCTCCTTGTGCTATATTGTGCTTAAAAAAAACATTTTTTCTAGGGACAGAAAACTGTAGGTAGGGAGAGTGTCAGTTTCTTTCACTGTGCAAGTCCTTGTTTCCAGGGACCTGGAAGGACAGTGAGTGAATTCTCCTTGTGCTATATTGTGCTTAAAAAAAAAAAAATTTCTAGGGACAGAAAACTGTAGGTAGGGAGAGTGTCAGTTTCTTTCACTGTGCAAGTCCTTGTTTCCAGGGACCTGGAAGGACAGTGAGTGAATTCTCCTTGTGCTATATTGTGCTTAAAAAAAACATTTTTTCTAGGGACAGAAAACTGTAGGTAGGGAGAGTGTCAGTTTCTTTCACTGTGCAAGTCCTTGTTTCAAGGGACAGAGAAGGACACCTGAAGGTAGCCCTTATTGCTTTTTTCCCATCTCCCTGCAGGCCATCTATTAGAATGTCTGGAAGGCAAACAAGGAGAGGCAGACAGTCAGGAGGCAATAAAAGAGGGCAAGCAGGCTCTGTGTCTGGGGGCAACAGTGCTGGTCGTGGACGCGGTGCATTGTCATCAGCACATGGCCATGGGACACGCTTGTCCTTCTTTTCGGCAGCTGGACATGTTGAGCCACATCATGCCGAAGACTTGGTAGAGTGGATGACCAAGCCCTCCTCCTCCTCCTCATCCTCTCTCACCCAGGCTCAGGGTACTGGCAAAGCAGCTGCCAAAGCGTCCTCTTCCCTGGTATCAATGTCAGACTCATCATCAGTCACTCCTTCCCTAGACCCACCATGTCCTCCTCCTGAGGAGTCCCCCGAACTGTTTGAGCACAGTGTTGGGTACATGCTCCAGGAGGATGCCCAGCGTTTCGAAGGGTCTGATGATGAAACCCAGCTACAGGAAGGCAGTAGGGTGAGAGCAGACAGAGGGGATGCTCAAGAAGGACACCAATCTGGCAGTCATGTTCCAGCAGCTGCAGCATACTGCCAGATTGGCTCCAGTGATGAGGAGGGAGGGGATGATGAGGTCACTGACTCCACGTGGGTGCCTAATAGGAGAGAGGAGGAGGAGGATGAGGAGGAGGCACATCTCCAACGAGACAGGATGCCCTTTGGTGGCCAGCGTAAGGGCAGTACACCGACGGAATCACACCGCAGAGCTCCGCCTGTGCAGGGCGCTGCCTCTGCCCGTCATTCAAAAAGTTCCTTGGTGTGGGCCCTTTTTGAGGCTAGTGCATCAGATCGCACAGCTGCTGTTTGCAACATATGTCTCAAGCGTATATCGCGTGGCCAAAACATCAGCCGCTTGGGTACCACATGCCTGACCAGACATATGTTGACCTGCCATGCAGCTCGTTGGCAAGCCTACCTCAAAGACCCACACCAAAGAACAAAGCGGACCTCTCCTTGCACCGCATCAGCTGGGATCTCCAACCCCACTATAACTTCAGTCCTCTCAGAAACATGCACTGAGAGGAATGAAGGTGTAGAATTAGGTGTGTCACAGCCAAGTACTTGCGGCCACTCTGCTAGCAGTACACCGACGTCCGATTCTAGCAGGCAAATTTCCCTGCCCCAGCTGCTGGACCGTCGAAAGAAGTTCACTCCCAGCCATCCACATGCCCAGCGGTTGAATGCTAGCTTGGCTAAATTGCTAGCGCTTCAACTGCTGCCTTTTCAGTTGGTAGACTCGGCCCCCTTCCGTGAGTTTGTGCAATGTGCGGTTCCTCAGTGGCAGGTTCCCAAACGCCACTTTTTCTCACGGAAGGCTATTCCGGCTCTCTACCGGCATGTGGAAGGCAATGTCTTGGCCTCGCTGGACAGGGCGGTCAGCGGTAAGGTGCATATTACCGCTGACTCATGGTCCAGCAGGCATGGACAGGGACGTTACCTTTCTTTCACGGCCCATTGGGTCACTCTTTTGGCAGCTGGGAAGGATGCAGGACAAGGTGCAGTAGTGTTGGAGGTTGTCCCACCGCCACGCCTCCAAAATGCTACTACTGGTTGTGACACACCTCTCTCCTCCACCCCCTCCTCTTCTTCTTCCTCCATGGCCTCTTCCTGTGGTTTGTCCTATGAACCAGCGGTGCTCCGTAGCCGTTCACGGGGCTACGCAAGTACGCAGGCAAAAAGATGCCATGCCGTGCTTGCGCTGGTGTGTTTGGGGGACAGAAGCCACACTGGGGCAGAGGTCCTGTCTGCTCTGCAGGGCCAGGCCGAGAGGTGGTTGACGCCACGCCAGCTTAAGCCAGGAATGGTGGTTTGCGACAATGGCACCAACCTCCTCTCCGCCCTCCGACAGGGACAACTGACCCATGTGCCCTGTGTGGCTCACGTCCTTAACCTGGTGGTGCAGCGGTTCTTGGGCAGGTACCCGGGCTTACAGGATGTCCTGAGGCAGGCCAGGAAAGTCTGTGTGCATTTCCGCAGATCTTATAATGCCAGTGCTCACCTGGCTGAGCTGCAAAAGGAGTTGAACCTGCCCAAGAACCGCCTTATATGTGACATGCCCACCAGGTGGAACTCAACGTTGGCCATGCTGCAGCGGCTGCACACGCAGCAGAGGGCCATCAATGAGTACCTGTGCGACTACGGCACCAGGACAGGGTCAGGGGAGCTTGGTTTTTTTTCTCCACGCCAGTGGGGCATGATCAGGGATGCATGCACTGTCCTGGCACCATTTGAGGAGGCCACGAGGATGGTGAGCAGTGACAGTGCATGCATCAGTGACACTGTACCTCTTGTCCACCTGTTGGAGCACACGCTGCGTGGAATAATGGACAGGGCACTTGAGGCAGAACAGAGGCAGGAAGAGGAGGACTTCCTTGCCTCTCAAGGCCCCCTTTACCCAGACAGTGTTCCTTCTGTCCCACCCATCGCACAGGAAGAGGAAGAGGAGGAGGAGGAGGATTGTGTCAGCATGGAGGTGGAGGCTGGCACTCAGCATCATCAGCAGCAGTCTTTTAGGGATGATTTACAGTCCCAAGAAACCAGTGGACTTGTACGTGGCTGGGAGGAGGTGACTGCGGATCATGTCGTCCTTAGTGACCCAGAGGACTCCGGAGCGAATGCCTCAGCAAACCTACGCTGCATGGCCTCCCTGATCCTGCAAAGTCTGCGGAAGGATCCTCGTATTCTTCGGATCAAGGAGAGGGACCATTACTGGCTGGCCACTCTCCTTGATCCACGGTACAAGGGTAAGGTTGCGGACCTTATGTTACCGTCGCAGAGGGAGCAGAGGATGAGACAACTCCGGGAGGCCTTGCAGAAAGGTCTGTGCAACGCGTTCCCAGAGACTGGGAGGTTACAAACTCCTGGTCCAGGACAACGAGTTGCTGAGGCTTCGGCCAGTCAAAGAAGGAGCGGTGGGGAAGGTGGCCATCTGACCGATGCGTTCAGACAATTCTTTAGTCCGCAGCCCCAAAGTATGATTGGTTCCAGCAACCATCGCCAGCGTCTGATAAACATGGTGCAGGAATATCTAGGGGCAAGGTCAGACTTGGACACCTTCCCCACCGAAAATCCTCTGGCTTACTGGGTCTTGAGGATGGATCACTGGCCAGAGCCTGCACAGTATGCAATTGAGCTACTGGCCTGTCCTGCATCCAGCGTTCTTTCGGAACGCACATTCAGTGCTGCTGGAGGATTTGTCACGGATCACAGGGTGCGCCTGTCCACCGACTCGGTTGATCGACTGACTTTCATCAAGATGAACCAGTCTTGGATCACCACCAGCTACCACACACCTGATGCTGATATAACAGACTAATTGATTTTAACATGTCACGTCCCTTCAAGACTGATGCTGATGCTGAGTGCCTGTGCTGTTATGTTGACTGGCTATCCTCCTCCTCCGAGTCCTCAATGATACGATTGATGATGATAGCTTGGAAGATCATTTTTGTTTATGGGTGCCGCCACCAGTGGCTAAGGCCCAATTTTTCAGCCCCTGTTTTACAGGGGCGTGTACTTACAATTTTTTTAGCAATAATTTGCCATAGGGCTCATTGCTGTGCTCCAAGTACAGTATCTGTGAGGGGTTGTAGTGTTGTGCCACCAGTGCCTAAGGCCCAATTTTTCAGCCCCTGTTCAACAGGGGCATGCAATTACAATTCTTGATGTAATAATTCACAGCAGGGCCCATTCCTGCACCCACCAAGAGTAAGTCTGAGGGCTTACAGTGTTGTGGCAACGCCACCACCACCACCACCACGAAAGGCCCAATTTTTCAGCCCCTGTTCAAAAGGGGCATGTAATTACAATTCTTGATCTAATAATTCACAGCAGGGCCCATTCCTGCACCCACCAAGAGTAACTCTGAGGGCTTACAGTGTTGTGGCAACACCACCACCACCACCACCACCACGAAAAGCCCAATTTTTCAGCCCCTGTTCAACAGGGGCATGCAATTACAATTCTTGATCTAATAATTCACAGCAGGGCCCATTGCTGCACCCACCAAGAGTAACTGTCAGGGCTTACAGTGTTGTGGCACCAGCACCACCATCAAAGCCCCAATTTTTACTACCACTGTTCAACAATTATATGTAATTAAAATTCCTGATATAATAGTTGACAGCAGGGCGTTCCAGCACCAACCAAGAGTAACTGTGAGTGCTTACAGTGTTGTGCCAACACCAACAACTAAGGGGCCTATTTCTGCAGAGTATATACGGCAGGTCCCTACTTTCAAACATCCAACTTACAAATGACTCCTACTTGCAAACGAAAGAAGACAACAGGAAGTGAGAGGAAATCTACCCCTAGGAAGGAAAATTCTCTCCTGTAAGAATAAATATGGGAGAAAGGTGTCTCCTCTGTACTGATGCTTTATCAGCAATCCTTGTTTCAAGAAAAACACCACATTTCAAAAACAGTTGTCATTGGGACGGAAAGTGAGGTGAAATGTTCTGAACAGGGGCACAGACAGCAAAACAAATGTTACAGGGGTGATAACCCTTACCTATGTTTCCCAAAAAGTTTAAAAATAGATTTTTGGGCTGGAGCTACACTTCAACAATGTACCTGTTCAAAATTACAAACACATTCTACATAAGAACAAACCTACAGTCCCTGTCTTGTATGCACCGCCTGTATACGGCTGTTCAGAGTATATAGGGCCTTTTTTATTTTATGTGCGGGGTTCCCCTTAATATCCATACAAGACCCAAAGGGGCTGGTAATGGGCTGGGGTAGGGGGGGGGGGGGTCATGGGGTAGCTATGCCATTTTTCTTAAAGATTTTCATCCATATTACCGGGACCAGACATTACATTAAAGCCGCAAGCAGTTTTAAATGGCTTTTTTTTCCTTTAGAAGTGTCATTTTTTGCAGGGACAGTTCTAAACACGGGAAACACGTGGCACTTCACAGGCATACTTTAGACACCCCCCAGGTACGATATTTAAAGGAATATTTGACTTTTTTTTTTCACTTTATGCATCATTAAAATGACTGCTCCCGAAAAACGACCGTTTTTAAAACTTCTTTTTGCATTGATACATGTCCCCTGGTGCAGAACCCGGGTTCCCAAACCCTTTTTAGGACAATAACATGCATAATAGTCGTTATAATTAGCACTTTAGAATTCGAACGTTCGCATCCATTGTATTTAATAGGGTTCTAATGTTCGTACGAACTTTCGGTCCGTTCGCGGGTTCTGGTGCGAACCGAACCCGGGGGTGTTCGGCTCATCACTATCCTGTAGCAGAGTGCTCTCGGTCCCCGACTCCCTGCTCATCCATGTGTGAAGGGCTAAGGCTGTGGGGGAAAGCAGAGTATGTCTTCTTGAGCCACCTCCATGTCAGTGGACACTGACAGATCTCGGAAGGCAGGGCAAAGTTCAATGATAGGACTCAGAGAGTAGTGCCTGTGCTGTGCAGCAGGAATGTGTGACAAGCCGCCTCTGGCTGGAGGAGACGGTGTCCAGCGCAGCGACATCAGATCAGTGTCACTGGCATCTGGGTGATTTGAAATCTCGCGCCCACACCACTTTCCAGGCACAGATTGGCCGCACAAGGGGTTGTGGGCGGGCACAGGGGATACATGGGGCGGACCTAACTTACCTTCTCTTCCCTCCATGTACAGCGGCAATTCTCGGCAGGTCACCGGGCAGGGGATGTTGACACTGCTGCGGGCGGGTCAGTGGGCGGCGAAAGTACGGCGCCAGACTCGTTGGCAACACACTCCTGCTCCTGACACTTTGGCGCCCCCTCCCCTCTGGCGCCTCGGTGCAGTGCACCCCCTGCACCCCGTCTCGGACCGGCCCTGCCGATGGGGCCCACACACGGTTGGAATATCCGATGAAAACATTTCGTCAGACTTTTTTCATCGGAAATTCCGATCGTGTGTACAAGGCATCAGAAGAATTTCTTTGTGTGGACTCTTCACTCTCCTAACCTCAAGATGGCATGGGAACCTCCTCTGGAAATGTATTGTGGCTGGTAGAGGCTGGCAACTGGGGTCCATTGCTGTTAGCCAGGGGTCTCCAAACTTCCTAAACAAAGGGCCAGATTATTGACCCTCAGACTGTAGGGGGGCCGGACTATGACCAGTGGTAGTGGAAATTTTCTTGGCATCGGTGGGAGTAAACCGCCATAATTGGTATTGGGGGAGAAGCAGTGCCCCATCATTGGTATCATTGGGAGGAATAGTGCCCCGTCATTGGTTTAGTTGGAAGGAACAGTGCCCCTTCATTGGTATCATTGGGAGGGGAGGAATAATACCCCATCATTGGTATCATTGGAAAGCAATAATGCCCCATCATTAGTATCAGTGGGAGGAACAGTGTCCCATTATTGGTGTCAGTGGGAGATATTGAGCTTCATTGCTGATGTCAGTTGGCAAAATAGGGTCTTGTATCTTTGGGAGTAGTGACCCAAGGGCCGGATAAAGGCAGGCAAAGGGCCAGATCTTGCCCCAGGGCCGTAGTTTGGAGACCACTGCTGTAAGACATGAAGCAGGTAGGTCTGGGGGAGCTGATTAGGCCAGGCCAGGGGTCTCTTAGGGTGTGATTCAGGAGGGTGTGGTCCAAGAATTCTGGCTGTTGCACTCCTTGGGGAGTCTCAAGCCCAAAGTTTCCCAGTTGGTCTAGGGAAGTGTTTCTTAGCCTTTTTTTCCATCGAGGCACCCTTATAAATTATAGACAATCTCAAGGCACCCTTTAAAATTATGAACCCCATTCTAAAATGTAAAGAACTATTCTAATAATTCTACACAATGCAGCAAAATCCACACGTGGGAGACCCAACGCTAGAGGTGATTTATTCTTCCATAGCAAATACACTTTTGCACAATGGTACTGACTAGTATTCCAATGTTTCTCTTCCCCCTCAATTTCTCTGCATCAGTCACTAGACATGTGCAATTCATTTTGTTCAGAATAAATTTTTTCATGAATTTTGATTAAATTTGTAAATTTGGAAATATCCGAATCGACGAAAAACCCGTTTAACAAACTTTTCCAGAATATTCGTAAATTTGAATATTCGAAAATTCGGAAATTAGAAAAAAATCTGAAATTCGGAAATTAGAAAAAAAATCTGAAATTCGGAAATTAGAAAAAAAATCTGAAATTCAAAAAATCGGAAAATCAGAAATTCGGAAAATCAGTC
This sequence comes from Rana muscosa, assembly GCA_029206835.1. Lineage (NCBI taxonomy): Eukaryota > Metazoa > Chordata > Amphibia > Anura > Ranidae > Rana > Rana muscosa. The sequence continues at coordinate 431,054,306 of CM055118.1, read as the reverse complement.
AGCTAATGTCACATTCATTTTGTTCCGAATTCATTTTTTAATGAATTTCAACAAGTTTGTTAATTCAGGAATATCCGAATTGACGAAAACCCGTTTAATGAACTCTTCCCGAATATTTGTAAATTAGAATATTCGAAAATTTGTAAATTTGAAAAAAATCAGAAATTAAAAAAAAATCAGAAATTCGAGAAAAAAAAACAGAAATTCGGAAATTCTAAAGAAATCTGAAATTCGGAAATTAGAAAAAAATCTGAAATTTGGAAATTAGAAAAAAAATCAGAAATTCAAAAAATTGGCGATTCGGAAATTCAAAAAAAATCTGAAAATCTGAAATTCGGAAAATCAGTCAGCTAATGTCACTAGACATGTGCAATTAATTTTGTCCCGAATGAATTTTTTAATGAATTTCGCCAAATTTGTTCATTCGTAAATATCCAAATTAACGAAAACCTGTTTAACAAACTTTTCCCGAATATTCGTAAATTAGAATATTCGAAAATTTGTAAATTCGAAAAAAATCTGAAATTCGGAAATTCCAAAAAAAAATTTAAAATTTAAAAATCTGAAATTCGGGAATTAGAAAAAAATCTGAAATTCGGAAATTAGAAAAAAATCTGAAATTCAAAAAATTGGAAATTCGGAAATTAAAAAAAAAAACAGAAAATCTGAAATTCGGAAAATCAGTCAGCTAATGTCACTAGACATGTGCAATTCATTTTGTCCCGAATTCATTTTTGAATGAATTTCGCCAAATTTGTTCATTCGTAAATGTCCGAATTGACAAAAACCCGCTTAACGAACTTTTCCCGAATATTCGTAAATTAGAATATTCGAAAATTAGTAAATTAAAAAAAAACAGAAATTCGGATATTCGAAAAAAAATCTGAAATTCGAAAAAAAAAAAAGAAATTCGGATAGTTGAAAAAAAATCTGAAATTCAGAAATTAGAAAAGAATCTGAAATTCCAAAAATTGGAAATTCAGAAATGAGAAAAAAAGACAGAAAATCTGAAATTTGTGAAAAATCTGAAATTCGAAAATTTGAAAACCCGAAAATTCGAAAATCTGAAATAAATCTGAAATAATAACTAACTAATAATAATTTAACTATTATTAGCTATTAAATTATAGGTATTGGAATTTCCTTTCAAATTTGGCTGTTAGTGAACGTAACGAACATGAATTTATCCGAAGTTACAAATGATCCAAAATAACGAATGCCGTATCTAAACAAATGGAACATAACAAATTAATATTAATAAATTACAATAATAATAATAATAATAAAAACATTCTATTATTATTATTTGTTATTAATTTGATACGTTCCATTTGTTTAGATGCAGCATTCATTAATTCGGATAATTCGTAACTTCGGATAATTTTGTATTTGTTACGTTCACTAACAGCCAAATTGAAAAGGAAATTCCAATACCTATAATAGTTAGTAATAGTTAAGTTATTATTAGTTAGTTATTATTACAGAATTTTTGGGTTTTCGAATTTCCGAATTTCCAATTTCTTCCGAATTTCCGATATTTTTCAATTTTTTTTAATGGTTTTGAATTTCTGTTTTTTTTAAAATTTCAGATTTTTTAGAAATTTCAGTTTTTTTTCAAATTTACGAATTGCGATCATAACGAATGACCTGAACAAAAAAAAAAAAAAAACAATTAATGAAACAAACACATTTTTCAGCAGTGCGCATGTCTAAATGTCACCCCAGTGCTGAGGGAGAGCAACTGATGACGTCATTGATTGTTAGGAACCCAGTGACTAGAAAATCGTAATGGTGAAAAATGAAAACCTGTGGCTTTGTGTAACTAAAAGGCCAGGCCCCCACCCGTCTCCATATCACTGCAGGGCGGAAGCAACGTCAAAACCTCACTTCCGCCCAATGCTCTTAAAGTGACATTTTTTTTTTTTATTTTTTTTTTAGAATCACATAAATCTTTTTTTTTATTGCATTTTAGTGTAAATATGAGATGTGAGGTCTTTTTGACCCCAGATCTCATATTTAAGCGGACCTGCCATGCTTTTTTTTCTATTACAAGGGATGTTTACATTCCTTGTAATAGGAATAAAAGTGACCCAAATTTTATTTTTATTTTAAAAACAGTGTCAAAATAAAAAAATAAACTAAAATAAATAAGAAAAAAATGTATTTGTTAAAGCGCCCCGTCCGGACGAGCTCGCGCGCAGAAGCGAACGCATACGTGAGCAGCGCCCGCATATGAAAACGGTGTTCAAACCACACATGTGAGGTATCGCAGCGATCGGTAGAGGGAGAGCAATAATTCTAGCCCTAGACCTCCTCTGTAACTCAAAACATGCAACATGTTGAATTTTTTAAACTATGGAGATTTTTAAGGGTAAAAGTTTGTCGCCATTCTATGAGCGGGCGCAACTTTGAAGCGTGACATGTTGGGTATCAATTTACTCGGCGTAACATTATCTTTCACAATATAAAAAAAAAATTGGGCTAAATTTACTGTTGTCTTATTTTTGAATTAAAAAAAGTGTTTTGTTTTTTTTCCAAAAAAAAAGTGTGCTTGTAAGACCACTGCGCAAATACGGTGTGACAAAAAGTATTGCAGCGATCGCCATTTTATTCTCTAGGGTGTTAGAAAAAAATTTATAATGTTTGGGGGTTTTAAGTAATTTTCTATAAAAAAAAATGTTTTTAAGTGGTTAATTTTGGGTTTTTAATACTAAAAGTTACTCTTTTAAAATGACATTATGAAATATCAGGAATTTATTCATACTGATGGGATGCCCTTAGTAGGAGGATTATATGGAAAAAAATCCCCGATGGGGCTTTTTAGCAGCAGTGTATCAGGGTCAAGGAAGTAGGATTAATGATACTATAAAATTCTTTATTCAGAGAATGTCCGATGTTATAATGTAATTAAAGTACAATATATGGATTCTGGCCATAAGATACAATACATATTCCACAATACAGCATGCAGACACAATTATACACATCGTTACATTATATAATGCTATACGGTGTGAGAAACCTGGCGCGTTTCGACCTGTGTGCGGTCTTCTTCAGGGGGATAATTGGTTCTAAATAAATACATTAAATATCTTCAGAATTTCAAAAGCATATCATCATACATCGCATTTAAGGTAAACCATAGTGATATATTTACCGCTAAAGAATGGAATGGGTAATCGCATGACCAGAAGTGTTAAAAGCCGTTGAATAATCCGGAAGGCTCCATGGCTGCCCCCACCTCCCCAGGAGGAAGGAGCCCAACCTGAAGTGCTTACAAGGAGCCACACTGCTGACGCCCTCCAAGGGACGGAAGAGTCGGTGCCCGCAACGAGTTCCCATATAATGACCATATGTTACATGATACATTGCTGCTAAAAAGCCCCATCGGGATTTTTTTTTCCATATTGTCTGTTTCGGGGTGTGCAGCTCATATATCTCTCCCACATGTGTCTTTCCCAGATTGTATTAGTAGGAGGATTTAGCCAGCTGACTACTTACTGCCTTTACACTAAAGTTCAAATGCAAAAATACTGTGATGCTTATATAGCCATTGTATCAAATGCATGATAAAATTAATAAATTAATGTAATTATCGTTACAAATATTGAGTATTGTATCTTTTTAAGATTTGTTTATGGCTTTTTTTGGTCCATTTCAATGTTACATAGACACTACCTGACAGGGAAACTGATAACGGACTGGGGTGACTCTCCTTAATGACATATATATCTTCAAGATCTCCATAAATGAACATTGTAAATGCACATTACCTGGATTTTGGTCTAAGCAGTGACTCATTGCATCGTGTTCTGATCAATGTAAGCGTGACGTTCGGTGACCTGCTGCTCTGACAGATACAGCAGTGAGGGCCTCAGGCTGTCCCTAATGAGCAATGTGGCTAATACTCACTCCTGTCCAAACGCTCTGTGATCCCTGTACACTAAATTATTGCCTTCTGCTTTGCTGGAAGTGGATTCTTCATTGAAGGGGAAACTGAAGATGAAAACAGGAACCATTTAGGGATATCTATTTTCCAACCATTCGATATTTTATTCGAAAAGAATCAATAAGGCTAAACACGTCTAGCCATTTCTGTATATGAACACACACACGAGAAAAAAGGCTTTTTAGTTCTAATAAGCTTATTTAATAACATGCTATGAAGAGTAATGGTCTGCAGTAGCCTGCAGTATTACGTCAAGATTTTTTTTTTCAATATGAGTTGTTCTCTGGGGCTGAAATTGCATGTCTAGTTGGTTGTGATGTTACAGTTTATGCAAACCTCTAGCATCTATGATGAGTTTAAAGCAGTGGTCTCCAAAATGCAGGCAGACTGACACTAGTACGCTGAGGGCCGCGGCCGTTCGATTATATGATGCATTTGTTCCTGTACTGAAATGTACGTTTTCTACAATAAATTTTTATACTTAATCGTACGGGCTTCACTATTGATTGCATTATTCCTTTACTGGGTACCGCTGACCGTTTGGGGTGATCGACATACATCTTATGTGAGAGTCCTAGGAAGCCCTGACAATAAGAAAAGGTCTAACGATTAATCGCATTCCTGGTTTGAAATCCAATCTAAAGCTGAGGGACGGAGCTGTTACTGTGGATCATCCACTACACGCTTTCTTGTCACAGCTATCTGGTAAGTAGGGATGAGTCGAACACCCCCGCCCCCGGTTCAGGTTCGCAGCAGATCATGCGAACAGGCAAAAAATTTGTTCGAACGCGCGAACACCGTTAAAGTCTATGGGAACACAAACGTGAAAAATTAAAAGTGCTAATTTTAAAGGTTAATATGCAAGTTATTGTCATAAAAAGTGTTTGGGGACCCCGGTCCTGCCCCAGGGGACATGTATCAATGCAAAAAAAGTTTTAAAAACTGCAGTTTTTTTGGGAGCAGTGATTTTAATAATGCTTAAAGTGAAACAATAAGAGTGAAATATTCCTTTAAATTTCGTACCTGGGGGGTGTCTATAGTATGCCTGTAAAGTAGCGCTTGTTTCCCATGTTTAAAACAGTCCCGCAGCAAAATTACATTTCTAAAGGAAAAAAAGTAATTTAACCACTTAACGACCGCCCACTGTAAATATACGTCGGCAGAATGGCACCGACAGGCAGAATCACGTATATCTACGTGACTGCCTTTGTATAGTTGGGGGGTCCGATCGGACCCCCCTTCTTTACAGTGAGCGGCCGTTTTCCCTTCGGGAGCGATCAGGCATGAGGGGACGGCCGTTCGATTCCGGCCACCCCCTCTCGATCGCTCCCAGTGAATCGAATCCTTCCCCTGCCTGTGTACTGTTTACACAGGCAGGAGGAAGTGATGTCATCTCTCCTGCGGCGCTCACATATACCGAGCGCCGCACAGGAGAAGATGCAGGTTAGTGCACAAAACAGCACACTGACACCAGGACACATAGGCACATAAATCGCCCCCCCCAGGCCCCCCCAGACACCCCCAGATCACCCCCCAGCCCCCAGTCACAGTGTCACTGATTGCAGTGACCATTTATTTAGTGATCACTGCAATCAGTGACATTTGTGACTGTAAAAGTGTCACTACATTTAGTTTTAGGTCCATTGTAGCCCCCTAACCCCCCCTAATAAAGGTTTAACCCCCTGATCACCCCCCAGATAACCCTTTCACCCCCTAGCACCGCCGTCGCTAAGCGATCATTTTTCTGATCGCTGTCTTAGCGTCGGTGATGCTGATCGGTAGACAGTAAATTTTTTTAGGTTCGCCGCAGGTTTTTATAGTGTCAGGTACCCCCATATATTACCTAATAAAGGTTTAACCCCCTTGATCGCCCCCCAGGTAACCCTTTTACCCCCTATCACCACTGTCGCTAAGCGATAATTTTTCTGATCGCTGTCTTAGCGTCGGTGATGCAGATCGGTAGCCAGTAATTTTTTTTAGGTTCGCCGCAGGTTTTTATAGCGTCAGGTACCCCCATATATTACCTAATAAAGGTTTAACCCCCTTGATCGCCCCCCAGGTAACCCTTTCACCCCCTATCACCACTGTCGCTAAGCGATCGTTTTTCTGATCGCTGTCTTAGTGTTGGTGATGCCGATCGGTAGCCAGTAATTTTTTTTAGGTTCGCCGCAGGTTTTTATAGCGTCGGGTACCCCCATATATTACCTAATAAAGGTTTAACCCCCTTGATCGCCCCCCAGGTAACCCTTTCACCCCCTATCACCACTGTCGCTAAGCGATAGTTTTTCTGATCGCTGTCTTAGTGTTGGTGATGCCGATCGGTAGCCAGTAATTTTTTTTAGGTTCGCCGCAGGTTTTTATAGCGTCAGGTACCCCCATATATTATCTAATAAAGGTTTAACCCCCTGATCGCCCCCCAGGTAACCCTTTCACCCCCTATCACCACTGTCGCTAAGCGATCGTTTTTATGATCGTTGTCTTAGTGTCGGTGATGCCGATAGGTAGCCAGTAATTTTTTTTTAGGTTCGCCGTCAGGTTTTTATAGCGTCAGGTACCCCCATATATTACCTAATAAAGGTTTTAACCCCCTAATTGCCCCTAGTTAACCCTTTCACCAGTAATCACCATATAAGTGTTACGGGTGACGCTGGTTAGTTAGTTTGCTTTTTATAGTGTCAGGGCACCCGCCGTATATAACCCAATAAAGGTTTAACCCCCTGATCGTCCGGCGGGTGATATCAATTAGGTTTTAGCATCAGAGAGGGTCTGCGTCACACCCCAGGCAGCGTCAGGTTAGTGCCAGTAGCGCTAACACCCACGCGTGAAGCATACACCCCCCTTAGTGGTATAGTATCTGAACAGATCAATATCTGATCTGATCAGATCTATACTAGCGTCCCCTGCAGTTTAGGGTTCCCAAAAACGCAGTGTTAGCGGGATCAGCCCAGATACCTGCTAGCACCTGCGTTTTGCCCCTCCGTCCAGCCCAGGGCACCCAAGTGCAGTATCGATCGATCACTGTCACTTACAAAACACAACACACATAACTGCAGCATTCGCAGAGACAGGCCTGATCCCTGCGACTCCAGTGCTGTAGGAGGTGATTTCACCACCACAGTTAAAAAAAAAAAAGCATATATGCCGAAGCATGGGGGCAGCAGGGGCGGAGGAGCGATTTTGCTCCTAATGCCGCGTACATACGGTCGAAATTCCGACGGAGGCTTGCCCGTGGAAAAGTCTGACCATGTGTACGCGGCATAACTTTTGCGGGAAGATGCCCCCATGCTTCGGCATATATAAATGGTGCATGTATGCCCATCATTAGAAGTGGGTGGATGAAGGGCGGTATTCTAATGGTGGGCATACCCACCGATCAATCTTTTTTTTTCATTCAGCCAACTGGCTGCATGAAAAAAAAGATTACAATACATGTCCAACAAGGACCAGCAACGTACTGGTATGTTGCTGGACTTTGAATGTTTATACCAGATTGATGCCTGCGGGTTTAGGTATCATCTTGGTATCATTCTATTCAGCCAGCGGCCAGCTTTCATGTAAAAGCAATCCTAGTGGCTAATTAGCCTCTGGACTGCTTTTACAAGCAGTGGGAGGGAATGTCCCCCCCCGGATATAAAAAGCGCCATTGGGAAATTGGGAAAGCATTTTATCACACCGATCTTGGTGTGGTCAGATGCTTTGAGGGCAGAGGAAAGATCTAGGGTCCAATAGACCCCAGTTTTTTCAAAAAAGAGTACCTGTCACTACCTATTGCTATCATAGGGGATATTTACATTCCCTGAGATAACAATTAAAATGATAAAAAAAAAAAATATGGAAGCAACAGTTTAAAAATAAAATAAAAAAGCAAAATTAATAATAAAAAATAAATAAAAAAAAAGCACCCCTGTCCTGCCCTGCTCTTGCCCAATGGCGAACGCAAGCGTCGGTCTGGCGTCATATTTAAACAGAAATTGCACCATGCATGTGAGGTATCACCACGAAGGTCAGATCGAGGGCAGTAATTTTAGCAGTAGACCTCCTCTGTAAATCTAATGGCGTAACCTGTAAAGGCTTTTAAAGGCTTTTAAAAATGTATGTAGTTTGTCGCCAATGCGCGTTTGTGCGAAATTTTAAAGCTTGTCGTGTTTGGTATCTATGTATTCGGCCTAAGATCATCTTTTTTATTTCATCAAACATTTGGGCAATATAGTGTGTTTTAGTGCATTAAAATTTAAAAAAGTGTATTTTTTCCCCAAAAAATGCGTTTGAAAAATCGCTGTGCAAATACTGTGTAGAAAAAAAAATTGCAACACCCACCATTTTAATCTGTAGGGCCTTTGCTTTAAAAAAATATATAATGTTTGGGGGTTCAACATAATTTTCTTGCAAAAAAAAATATGTTTTCATGTAAACAAAAAGTGTCAAAAAGGGCTTTGCCTTCAAGTGGTTAGAAGAGTGGATGTAAGCTTCCTAATGTTGTGTATAAAATGCCAGAACAGTTCAAAACCCCCCCAAATGACCCCATTTTGGAAAGTAGACACCCCAAGCTATATACTGAGAGGCATGTCGAGTCCATGGAATATTTTATATGTTGACACAAGTTGCGGAAAATAGACAATTTATTTTATTTTTTTAATTTTTTTGCACAAAGTTGTCACTAAATGATATATTGCTCAAACATGCCATGGGCATATGTGGAATTACACCCCAAAATACATTCTGTTGCTTCTCCTGAGTACGGGGATACCACATGTGTGAGACTTTTTGGGAGCCTAGCCGCGTACGGGACCCCAAAAACCAAGCACCGACTTCAGGCTTTCTAAGGGTGTAAATTTTTGATTTCACTTCTCACTGCCTATCACAGTTTCGGAGGCCATGGAATGCCCAGATGGCACAAAATCCCCCCAAATGACCCCATTTTGGAAAGTAGACACCCCAAGCTATTTGCTGAGAGGTATGGTGAGTATTTTGCAGATCTCGCTTTTTGTCACAAAGTTTTGAAAATTAAAAAAAAATAAAAAAAAATAAAAAATGTTTTCTTCATTTTCAAAAACAAATGAGAGCTGTAAAATACTCACCATGCCTCTCAGCAAATAGCTTGGGGTGTCTACTTTCCAAAATGGGGTCATTTGGGGGGTTTTGTGCTATTTTGGCATTTTATGGCCTTCGAAACTGTGATAGGTAGTGAGGAGTGAAATCAAAAATTTGCGCCCTTAGAAATCCTGAAGGCGGTGCTTGGTTTTCGGGGGCCCGTACGCGGCTAGGCTCCCAAAAAGTCCCACACATGTGGTATCCCCGTACTCAGGAGCAGCAGCAAAATGTATTTTGGGGTGCAATTCCACATATAACCATGGCATGTGTGAGCAATATATCATTTAGTGACAACTTTTTGTAATTTTTTTTTTCTTATCCATTATTCAATCACTTGCGACAAAAAAAAAAATATTCAATGGGCTCAACATGCCTCTCAGAAATTTCCTTGGGGTGTCTACTTTCCAAAATTGGGTAATTTGGGGGGGGGGTTTGTACTGCCCTGCCATTTTAGCACCTCAAGAAATGAGATAGGCAGTCATAAATTAAAAGCTGTGTAAATTCCAGAAAATGTACCCTAGTTTGTAGACGCTATAACTTTTGCGCAAACCAATAAATATACGCTTATTGACATTTTTTTTACTAAAGACATGTGGCTGAATACATTTTGGCCTAAATGTATGACTACAATTGAGTTTATTCGATTTTTCTTATAACAAAAAGTAGAAAATATCATTTTTTTTCAACATTTTCGGTCTTTTTCCGTTTATATCGCAAAAAATAAAAATCGCAGAGGCAATCAAATACCATTAAAAAAAAGCTCTATTTGTGGGAAGAAAAGGACGCAAATTTTGTTTCGGTACAACATTGCATGTCCGCACAATTTCCAGTTAAAGCAGCGCAGTGCAAAATTCTGAAAACAGCTCTGGTCCTTTAGCTACAAAATGGTCCGGGGCTTAAGTGGTTAAAACTAATGAATTGTCGGGTCCTGGCAATACAGATAAAAGTCATTGAAAAAAACGGCATGGGTCCCCCCCCCCCCCCAGTCCATTACCAGGTCCTTTGGGTCTGGTATGAATAAGGAGAATTAAGGAGAACCCCGAACCAAAATAAAAAAAAACTGTGTGGGGGTCCCCCCAAATTTCATACCAGGCCCTTCAGGTGTGGTATGGATATTAAGGGGAACCCTGTGCCATTTTTTTTAAATGGCGTAGGGGCCCCCCTCAAAATCCATACCAGACCCTTCAGGTCTGGCATGGATTTTAAGGGGAACCCTGCGCCAAAATAAAAAAAAAATGGAGTGGGGTTCCCCCCAAAAATACATACCAGACCATTATCGGAGCATGCAACCTGGCAGGCCGCAGGAAAAGAGGGGGGGACGAGAGAGTGCCCCCCTCCTGAACCGTACCAGGCCACATGCCCTCAACGTGGGGGTCTGCAGGGCGGGGGTCTTATCGGAATCTGGAAGCCCCCTTTAATAAAGGGGACCCCCAGATCCCGGCCCCCCTATGTGAATTGAAGGGTTTGGTATGAATTTGGAGGGGGGCCCCTACGCTATTTTGTTTAAAAAAAATGGCGCAGGGTTCCCCTTAATATCCATACCAGACCTGAAGGGCCTGGTATAAAATTTGGGGGGACCCCCACACATTTTTTTTTTTTTTTGGTTCGGGGTTCCCCTTAACCACTTCAATACAGGGCTTTTTATACCACTTCCATACAGAGCCCATTCTGGCACTCCTCTCCTATATGTATAAATCATCATTCTTTTGCTAGAAAATTACTCACAACGCCCAAACATAATATATGTTTTTTAGCAGACACCCTAGGGAATAAAATTACAGTCATTGCAACTATTTATCTTGCACGGTATTTGCGCAATAATTTTTCAACTGCCTTTTTTTGGGGAAAAAAATGGTTTCATGAATTAAAAAATAACAAAACAGTAAAGTTAGCCCAATTTTTTTGTAAAATATGAAAGATTATATTACGCCGAGTAAATAGATACCTAACATGTCACGCTTTAAAATTGCGCACACTCATAGAATGGTGCCAAACTTCGGAACTTAAAAATCTCCAAAGGCGACGCTTTGAACATTTTTACAGGTTACCAGGTTAGAGTTACAGAGGAGGTCTAGTGCTAGAATTGTTGCACACGCTCTAACTCACGTGGCGACACCTCACATATGTGGTTTGAACGGTGTTTACATATGTGGGCGGGACTTAAGTTTGCTTTTTCGCTTCTGAGCGCGAGCTATTGGGGACAGGGGCGTTTTAAAAAATGTTTTTATTTTACTTAATTTTTTTTATTTTTACACTTTTTTTTACTTTTTATTTTTTATCAATTTTTTTCCTATTACAAGGAATGTAAACATCCCTTGTAATAGGAATGGTGTGTGACAGGTCCTCTTTATGGAGAGATGCGGGGTCAATAAGACCCCACATCTCTCCTCCAGGCTGGAAAGCATGAGATCGGGAAAAATAAATTAATCACCGCAACTCATGCTTTCAGCCACAATCGCGGCTTTGTTTACTTTTGGGAACCCGAGCGTGACGTTATCACATCGCGCCTGGGCCTCCGACGGTCATAGAGATGACTGGTGACCATCTGGTCACCAGTCATCTCTATGCTCGTCATGTGACCAGACACCGGCGCCAGACGATTCTTTCTCCGGGCCCTGATGGCACGGGAGAGCCGGGAGAAGCACCGGATGGTGGCGGGAGGGGGGGATGTCCCCTCCCGCCGCCTATAAGAACGATCAAGCGGCGCTATGATCGTTCTTATCGTGCGAAGAATCGCCGGCAGAAGAGAAGGATATCTGAATGATGCCCTTAGCTGCAGGCATCATTCAGATATCCCCCCACAAAGCCCAGGACATCATATGACGCCCACCCAGGATGGGAGATCCCATCTGTGGGCGTCATTTGACTATGGGTGGGTATTGAAGTGGTTAATATTCATACCAGACCCAATGGACCTGGTAATGGACACGGGGGGGAACCCATGACGTTTTTTTCAATGACTTTTATCTGTATTGCCAGGACCCGACAATTCATTATAGCCGCGAGTAGTTTTAAATGACTTTTTTTCTTTTAGAAATGTCATTTTGTGCAGGGACTGTTCTAAACACGGGAAACATGCGCTACTTTACAGGCATACTATAGACACCCCCCAGGTATGAAATTTAAAGGAATATTTCACTTTTATTGTTTCACTTTAAGCATTATTAAAATCACTGCTCCCGAAAAAATGTTTGTTTTTAAAACTTTTTTTTGCATTGATATATGTCCCCTGGGGCAGGACCCGGGTCCCCAAACCCTTTTTATGACAATAACTTTCATATTAACCTTTAAAATTAGCACTTTTGATTTCTCTCATAGACTTTTAAAGGGTGTTCCGCGGCTTTCGAATTTGCCGCGAACACCCCAAATTGTTCGCTATTCGCCGAACAGGGGTACAGCCAATGTTCGAGTCGAACTCGTGTATGACCCGAACATAAAGCTCATCCCTACTGGTAAGCAGTTTGGACTCCCACGTGGTGCGGTGTACCCAGTGCCAATCCTGACCTCCCTGGGGCCTAAGCAAAATTCTGCTAAGGGGCCCTCTACCTGACCGTGAATAACGGGCGTGGTTTAAGCGTAATATTGGGCGTGGCTTAAAGGGGCGTGGTTAGAGTCTGAGATGAACGAGGGAGAGAAAGAAAGAGAGAAAGAAAGGACAGCAGGCCCAGATTATTATTATTATTATTATTATTATACAGGATTTATATAGCGCCAACAGTTTGCACAGCGCTTTACAACATCAGGGAAGACAGTACAATCACAATACAATTCAATACAGAGGGATCAGAGGGCCCTGCTCGATAGATTTTACAGTCTAGAAGGGAGGGTCACGTGAAACAAAGGGTATTGGCTGTGGGGGATCCTACACCGCAATATAAATATGTGTATTCCAGAAAGTTTAACAATCAGCAGATAAAGATACTCCAAACACCTGGTGTTAGCAATTCAATCATCCCGGCGCTATGGTTGTTATAGTGTCAGAATGATTGAAGCGCATTATTTCTATTATTACATTGTAATATAAAATGAAATCATTCAACTCACCATAATGCAGAATCAGTGGGAGCTCTGATGTCACTGTCCCCAGCCAGCGGAGTGCTTCCTTACATCTCAGGTGTCCACAGCGGAGTGCCTCCTTATATCTCAGGTGTCCCCAGCAGAGTGCCTCCTTACATCTCAGGTGTCCCCAGCGGAGTGCCTCCTTACATTTCAGGTGTCCCCAGCGGAGTGCCTCCTTACATCTCAGGTGTCCCCAGCGGAGTGCCTCCTTACATTTCAGGTGTCCCCAGCGGAGTGCTTCTTTACATCTCAGGTGTCCCCAGTAGAGTGCCTCCCTACATTTCAGGTGTCCCCAGTGGTCAGAGGCTGCAGACATGGTACAGGAGATGGTCAGAGGCTGGTGGACATGGTACAGGAGATGGTCAGAGGCTGGCGGACATGGTACAGGAGATGGTCAGAGGCTGGCGGACATGGTACAGGAGATGGTCAGAGGCTGGCGGACATGGTACAGGAGATGGTCAGAGGCTGGCGGACATGGTACAGGAGATGGTCAGAGGCTGGCAGACATGGTACAGGAGATGGTCAGAGGCTGGCGGACATGGTACAGGAGATGGTCAGAGGCTGGCGGACATGGTGCAGGAGATGTCAGAGGCTGGCGGACATGGTACAGGAGATGGTCAGAGGCTGGCGGACATGGTACAGGAGATGGTCAGAGGCTGGCGGACATGGTGCAGGAGATGTCAGAGGCTTGCGGACATGGTACAGGAGATGGTCAGAGGCTGGCGGACATGGTGCAGGAGATGTCAGAGGCTGGCGGACATGGTACAGGAGATGGTCAGAGGCTGGCGGACATGGTACAGGAGATGGTCAGAGGCTGGCAGACATGGTACAGGAGATGGTCAGAGGCTGGCGGACATGGTACAGGAGATGGTCAGAGGCTGGCGGACATGGTACAGGAGATGGTCAGAGGCTGGCGGACATGGTGCAGGAGATGGTCAGAGGCTGGCGGACATGGTGCAGGAGATGTCAGAGGCTGGCGGACATGGTACAGGAGATGGTCAGAGGCTGGCGGACATGGTACAGGAGATGGTCAGAGGCTGGCAGACATGGTACAGGAGATGGTCAGAGGCTGGCGGACATGGTACAGGAGATGGTCAGAGGCTGGCGGACATGGTGCAGGAGATGGTCAGAGGCTGGCGGACATGGTGCAGGAGATGTCAGAGGCTGGCGGACATGGTACAGGAGATGGTCAGAGGCTGGCGGACATGGTACAGGAGATGGTCAGAGGCTGGCAGACATGGTACAGGAGATGGTCAGAGGCTGGCGGACATGGTACAGGAGATGGTCAGAGGCTGGCGGACATGGTACAGGAGATGGTCAGAGGCTGGCAGACTTGGTACAGGAGATGGTCAGAGGCTGGCGGACATGGTGCAGGAGATGTCAGAGGCTGGCGGACATGGTGCAGGAGATGTCAGAGGCTCTGAGACTGACTGGGTCACTGTCTATGTCCCCCCACTCGAGTGAGCACAGCAAACTGAGCAGCAGACCACCACTGCCCCCCACCCCTCGATCTCTTTGTGCAAGCTGCACAATCAGCCAGACAGCCACTCACCGTACGACACTGACCAGGGTACTCTGTGTCTGTACTGGCTGGTGGCTGGGTAGGTTACAGGCTCACGAAAACCGGCACTGCCAACAGGGGTCCGACTCCGCTTCAAGCCTGCTGTGCTGTCTGCTCTGTCCACTCCACGAGTCACCACTCTGTTCCGTCCATCTACCCCCAGCTTTTCCTGCTTTTTTTTTAAGTCTGGCATGCTGCGGGCGGCGCTGGTGGTGTGGCTGATGTCATCATCGGCGGACAGACAGAGGCAGCACTCGTGGAGGATCAGATCTTCTCTGCGATTTTCGCAAACTGAGCATGCGCAGTTCTGACCCGCCGCTCTTCACCATTTTTTTCTGGGGTCTGGTCTTCAGGAAAATGGCGGTCGGCGGAGACATTATCTGACCTCTAGCGGCGGCCCTACGCAGCTTGCGTAGTCCGCGTATAGGGCGGATCGGCCCTGGGTGTACCTTTCTACACATACTGAAGCTGGTGACGGGTTCATTCACTTCTCTCCCTTGGATTTCCAGTTTTGAATTTAGCACTGCATGTGGACTTTTATATGTTATTATTTGCTGATCAACAAATCATTGTGGCTGCTTAATACTATTATTAGATAGCGCGGATACTCACTTGTTTTTTGTCTCCAAAATGCAGCCTGGGGGCCAGATGCAGCCTTTTGCTCACCTCTATCCGGCTCTTGGGGTACTATTCTTCCAACCGATACAAGATATTATTCCTTCCACTGACACCAACAATGAGGCATAATTCCTGGGGGTGACACAAATAACTGGGGACTATTCCTCCCATTGACATAAAAAATGGGACACTATTCCTTCCATTGATATCAATGATGGGACACTATTCCTCCCACTGACAATGATGATGGGGCGCTATTCCTCCCACTGATACCAATGATGAGGCACTATTCATTCCACTGATACCAATGACGGGACACTATTCCTCCCACTGATGCCAATGATGTGGACACTATTCCTCCCACTGATACCAATGATGGGGCACTATTCCTCCCACTAACACCAATGATGGGGCACTATTCCATCCACTGATACCAATGATGGGGCACTATTCCTTCCACTGATATCAATGGTGGGGGCACTATTCCTCCCACTGATACCAATGATGGGGCAATATTCCTTCCACTGATACCAATTATTGGGCACTATTCCTCCCACTAGCACCAATGATGAGGGACTATTCCTCCCACTGACACCAATGATGGGGCACTATTCCTCCCACTGACACCAATGATGAGGGACTATTCCTCCCACTGACACCAATGATGGGGCACTATTCCTTCCACTAATAGCAATGATGGGGCACTATTCCTCCTACTGATACCAATGATGGGGCACTATTCCTTCCACTGATACCAATAATGGGGCACTTTTCCTCCCACTGGCACCAATGATAGGGCACTATTCCTTCCACTGATACCAATGATGGGGCACTATTCCTCCTACTGATACCAATGATAGGACACTATTCCCCCCACTGATACCAATGATGGGGCACTATTCCTTCCACTGATACCAATTATTGGGCACTATTCCTCCCACTGGCACCAATGATGAGGGACTATTCCTCCCACTGACACCAATGATGGGGCACTATTCCTCCCACTGGCACCAATGATGAGGGACTATTCCTCCCACTGACACCAATTATGGGGCACTATTCCTTCCACTGATACCAATGATGGGGCACTATTCCTCCTACTGATACCAATGATGGGACACTATTCCTCCCACTGACAATGATGATGGGGCGCTATTCCTCCCACTGATACCAATGCTGAGGCACTATTCATTCCACTGGTACCAATGACGGGACACTATTCCTCTCACTGATGCCAATGATGTGGACACTATTCCTCCCACTGATACCAATGATGGGGCACTATTCCTCCCACTAACACCAATGATGGGGCACTATTCCTTCCACTGATACCAATGATGGGGCACTATTCCTTCCACTGATATCAATGGTGGGGGCACTATTCCTCCCACTGATACCAATGATGGGGCACTATTCCTCCCACTGACACCAATGATGGGGCACTATTCCTCCCACTGATACCAATGATGGGGCACTATTCCTCCCACTAACACCAATGATGGGGCACTATTCCTTCCACTGATACCAATGATGGGGCACTATTCCTTCCACTGATATCAATGGTGGGGGCACTATTCCTCCCACTGATACCAATGATGGGGCACTATTCCTCCCACTGACACCAATGACGGGGCACTATTCCTCCCACTGATACCAATGATGAGGGACTATTCCGCCCACTGACACCAATGATGAGGGACTATTCCTCCCACTGACACCAATGATGGGGCACTATTCCTTCCACTGATACCAATGATGGGGCACTATTCCTCCTACTGATACCAATGATGCGGCACTATTCCTTCCACTGATACCAATGATGGGGCACTATTCCTCCCACTGACACCAATGATAGGGCACTATTCCTTCCACTGATACCAATGATGGGGCACTATTCCTCCTACTGATACCAATGATAGGACACTATTCCTCCCACTGACACCAATGATGGGGCACTATTCCTTCCACTGATACCAATTATTGGGCACTATTCCTCCCACTGGCACCAATGATGAGGGACTATTCCTCCCACTGACACCAATGATGGGGCACTATTCCTCCCACTGGCACCAATGATAAGGGACTATTCCTCCCACTGACACCAATTATGGGGCACTATTCCTTCCACTGATACCAATGATGGGGCACTATTCCTCCTACTGATACCAATGATGGGGCACTATTCCTTCCACTGATACCAATGATTGGGCACTATTCCTTTCACTGACACCAATGATGGGGCACTATTCCTTCCACTGATATCAATGGTGGGGGCACTATTCCTCCCACTGATACCAATGATGGGACACTATTCCTCCCACTGATGCCAATGGTGGGCCATTCTTCCTTCCACTAATACCAATGCATTATTCCTCTCACTGACACCAACCCCCTAATACCAAAGATGCAATGTTTACTGACACCAGGGTAATTTCTACTCCCAATGGCCACAGTCAGGCCCCCCTAAATTCTGAAGGACAGTAAAATGGCCCTTTGTTTAGAAGGCTTGGAGACCATTGGTTTAAAGGGTGAGATCACCCAACTCAGGTCTTTGGTGGATTTTCTCAGGCTTTGTTTTTGTCACCTGTCTTGAATCCAATAGAAAATCTATGGAAAGAACTATAGATCAGAGTTCATAGAAGAGACCCACGGAACCTTCAAGATTTGAAGACTGTTTGTGTGGAAGAATGGGCTAAAATCACACCTGAGCTGTGACTAGTTTCTCCATACAGGAGGCGTCTTGAAGCCGGCATTACCAGCAAAGGATTTGGTAAGAAGTATTAAATAAATTTCAGTTAGCGTGTTCAATACTTTTTCCCTGTGTCATTCCATTTTATTACACAGAACTTCATTTCTGAACTTGTTTGGCTTGGTGTCTTTGTATGTATGGATTGCATGGGTTGTTACCGTCATGTGGGGAAAATTTCATGTCAATAGCACCTTTACCAATATATATTTACCTAGAAAAATGGTGACGCGTTCAATACTTATTTTACTCGCTGTATATATGTGTATACAGTATCTCACAAAAGTGAGTACACCCCTCACATTTTAGTGAAATATTTTATTCTATCTTTTCATGTGACAACACTGAAGAAATTACAATTTGCTACAATGTAAAGTAGTGAGTGTACAGCTTGTATAACGGTGTAAATTTTTTGTCCCCTCAAAATAACTCAACACACAGCCATTAATGTCTAAACCGCTCACAATAAAAGTGAGTACACCCCTAAGTGAAGATATCCAAATTGGGCCCAAATGTGTCAATATTTTGTGTGGCCACCATTATTTTCCAGCACTGCCTTAACCCTCTTGGGCATGGAGTTCACCAGAGCTTCACAGGTTGCCACTGGCGTCCTCTTCCCCTCCTCCATGATGACATCACAGAGCTGGTGGATGTTAGAGACCTTGCGCTCCTCCACCTTCCGTTTGAGGATGTCCCACAGATGATCAATAGGGTTTAGGTCTGGAGACATGCTTGGCCAGTTCATCACCTTTACCCTCAACTTCTTTAGCAAGGCAGTGGTGGTCTTGGAGGTGTGTTTGGGGTCGTTATCATGTTGGAATACTGCCCTGCGGCCGTCTCCGAAGGGACGGGGTCATGCTCTGCTTCAGTATGTCACAGTACATGTTGGCATTCATGGTTCCCTCAATGACCTGTACCTCCCCAGTGCTGGCAGCACTCATGCAGCCCCAGACCATGACACTCCCACCACCATGCTTGACTGTAGGCAAGACACACTTGTCTCTGTACTGCTCATCTGGTCGCGATGACGCAGCCGCGTTGATGCCTCATTCCTGGTGAGTGAGGATTTGTCACACATACGCGGCTGCAGTGACGAGCGGCTCAAATGACCTCTGTGTCATCAGCTGCCCCTTCGCAGTCTGTGCCTCTATTGGCCATTTGGTGAGCACGCAGCTTGGGCATTGGAGCACGGTGATGTTGGGCTCCCTGTTTTGGGGGGCAGGCTTGTTTTACGTCCCTCGCCCGCTGTGTGGTTCACCATCCGGCGGCTGTTTTTGTTTGGCTCTCGGATTGCGGGGCCCATCCTCCTTTTGGTACAGATTGGTCAGAGACATGCTGCTTGATGTCATGTGATTTGTTCCAGTCATGTGACCGCCATCATGACGATCTAGTAATGTGACACACTTTCTTATGTTCTCATTGGCCAATAGATGTGATTTTGAAGATGAGGCTTGCAGTGCAAACAGTAGCGCTGTTCCCCAATATACTACAAGACTCTCTATAGCTTCTGCTTTTAGGTAAATGTTACCCCCATATTTCACCTCATTACGGCCTCCCATGAACGTGGCACTATTGAAGGCCATTTATTAGACTTTTCAAGTGATGCTGAGGCTTGGCAAGCATGCCAGTGCTTCCGGGGTCAGTCCCACCCCTTTCACGGGCATCTTGGGTAATTGAGAATGTTACTTATTAAGTGGCAATGTGAGGCGTCAGTGATATGCCCCAGTTGAAGACCCTTAGTGTTGAAACGCATCGGGCGAGCATTTACTGCACCCCACATTGCCTTTTTACTTGTTCTTAAATTTTGTGATCACTTTTATTTGCTGTCATATATGTATGACACTTTTTTAATAAACCTACGTGGTTGACCTGCACCATTTGGAGCATCTCTTTTTTATCCTTTCTGCTGGAGCTTACGAGGAGTCACCCAGGTGCAAAAGAACCCTGATCCAGCTGCCTCTGTGGTGTTCGCCAACAGAGTTGTGGAGACCTGACATCTTGATCTTGATCCACCAGACCACCTTTCCCTCACAGCACGGATTCAGATCTTCTATGCCTATAAGGATTCATCCAGCATCCATTCAGATTGCCCAGGATTATAAACTCGCATGACTCACTGTCGTATGACACGTTTGTCCAACTTATCCGGTAAGGGTACCTTGTACATACCTGTTTTGAAGATTTAGAGTGACTACAGGCAACCTGTCATGCTTTTGTTTGGTGTCACCTGAATGGGAAGATTCTGTCTTCATTTATTTCTGCTATATGAACTTACATCTTCTCACATTTTAGTCCAAAAGCTCACAGGCCTGATTGGACTCTATTGCACATGTTGTCATGGGCGTCCGCTCCATAGGGCAAGGGGGGTCAATTGCCCCCCCCTGGAAGTCAGAGTGAAGACACACTTGCCCCCTGTGTTGCATTGGCCTCCGCGGCCACCTCCGCGGCAGCCGTGGACTTTTTTCCCAAGTCTGCAGACCTCTGCTGGCCTGGGGGCTGGGGCTGCTCTCAGTCTTTTCCGACTATCTGTCCCTCCCTCCTCACCCCCGGCCCGAGCATCGGATTGGCTCTGCCGCTCGGGCCTCTGCTTAACATCACCGTCGTGACCCTGACCCGGCTGTTCCCTGATTGGCTGCCTCTGCCTGTGTAAATGTGCCTATGCCGATCCGGCCCGGCGCGGCAACGGCTCCTCCCACAGGTGCGTGGCGTGCAGTGGCCGAGACGAGAGACTGAATACGCTGCCAGTGCCTGCCCTATCACTGAAGAACTACAGGTAACAGCAGTGCCTGTGCCACGACATCACTGTGTACATCTTTTTGTATTGCAATGTATTGCAATACATCTGTGTTGTGGCTACAGTATACAGTATAGGCCAGTGATGGCGAACCTTGGCACCCCAGATGTTTTGGAACCATATTTCCCATGATGCTCAAATACACTGCAGAGTGCTTGAGCATCATGGGAAATGTAGTTCCAAAACATCTGGGGTGCCAAGGTTCGCCATCACTGGCTGTTTTCATCAAGATCAAAATATGGCCACAACAGATGTATTGCAATACATTGCAATATAGAAAGATGTACATTCTCTAGGCTATATTTATATGGGCATGGAGTGAACCGAAATTATCCTCAAGAATGATGCCCCCCCCCCCCCTTAAAAAAAGTTCAGCGGACGCCCATGCATGTTGTGTTCATTTATTAGTGTTTATTCACTTTTAGTTCATTCACCATTATTTGTTTGAGTGTTTTTTCACACTCTCTTACGTTGTTTCATATTAGCGCTACACTATATTTTCACCATTCACGTTAGACTTTGTTTGAGTGTTAGCTGCTTTTTGGTAATTTATTTTACTTTGTTCTTGGTTTGAGTTTAGCGCAGTTTTTTTCCCTTTTTCACAATTTTGCTTTTGACTGTAGGCAAGACACACTTGTCTTTGTACTCCTCACCTGGTTGCCGCCACACACGCCTGACACCATCTGAACCAAATAAGTTTATCTTGGTCTCATCAGACCACAGGACATGGTTCCAGTAATCCATGTCCTTAGTCGGCTTGTCTTCAGCAAACTGTTTGCGGGATTTCTTGTGCATCATCTTTAGAAGAGGCTTCCTTCTGGGACGACAGCCATGCAGACCAATTTGATGCAGTGTGCGGCGTATGGTCTGAGCACTGATAGGCTGACCCCCCACCCCTTCAACCTCTGCAGCAATGCTGGCAGCACTCATACGTCTATTTCCCAAAGACTACCTCTAGATATGACGTTGAGCACGTGCACTCAACATGTTTGGTCGACCATGGCGAGGCCGGTTCTGAGTGGAACCTGTCCTGTCAAACCGCTGTATGGTCTGCGCTGCAGCTCAGTTTCAGGGTCTTGGAAATCTTCTTATAGCCTAGACCATCTTTATGTAGAGCAAACATTTTTTTTTTCAGATCCTCAGAGAGTTCTTTGCCATGAGGGGCCATGTGGAACTTCCAGTGACCAGTATGAAAGAGTGAGAGCGATAACACCAAATTTAACACACCTGCTCCCCGTTCACACCTGAGACCTTGTAAGACTAACGAGTCACATGACACCGCGGAGGGAAAATGGCTAATTGGGCCCAATTTGGACATTTTCACTTAGGGGTGTACTCACTTTTGTTGCCAGGGGTTTAGACATTAATGGCTGTGTGTTGAGTTATTTTGAGGGGACAGCAAATTTACACCGTTATACAAGCTGTACACTCACTACTTTACATTGTAGCAAAGTGTCATTTCTTCAGTGTTGTCACATGAAAAGATAGAAGAAAATATTTTCAAAAATGGGAGGGGTGTACTCACTTTTGTGAGATACTATATAAATATATTGCGTCGATAGATCATGGGATCTGATATCTGAAAAAAAAAATTGACCATAATTCCTGCTACCACAATTGGTAATTTTATTTATTTCAGCATTTACTCCACTTATTGCAGCAATATGGTCCAATTCACTCAATCTCAATTACTATCTTGGCTGTTTAAAAGAAAGCAGGCAGCCAATTACTGCCGCCGAATTCACGCAGTGGGATTAAATTATCATTGCCCAAATTTACCTGACTGATTTTGCAGCTGAATGGTTCAAATCTTTTTGTGCAAATGAAAAACAAATCTCATAAAACAGGTGTTCCAGCCGGAGCATTAGCAACCTCGCAGATGTTTCTTAAGGAGGAACTCCTCCCTTACAATCCAAAGTAATTTTTTAGAAGTCTTAAAAATTGTCCTTTGTATAAAAGTAAGAAAAAGCACATTTACTAGTCAATGGAGTCCAGTGTTGGAGTCAAAAGTTCTCCCCACACTACTCCTCTCTGACGACGCCATCTTGAATTCATATCTGGTGCATGCGCAGGCATGCCAAAGGGATCTTAGCCAGGTCTATGGCACCTGGCAGGTTCCGGGGGCATGTCTGTGCTGGCACCAGGGGTCCGGCATATGCACAGACATGCCCCCGGAACCTGCCAGGTGCCATAGACCTGGCTAAGATCCCTTTGGCATGCCTGCGCATGCCCCAGATATGAATTCAAGATGGCGTCGTCAGAGAGGAGTAGTGTGGGGAGAAATTTGGACTTCAACACTGGACTCCATTGACTAGTAAATGTGCTTTTTCTTACTTTTATACAAAGGACAATTTTTAAGACTTCTAAAAAATGACTTTGGATTGTAAGGGAGGAGTAGTGTGGGGAGAAATTTGGACTCCAACACTGGACTCCATTGACTAGTAAATATGCCCTGGGCCGTGCCAGTAAACGGCGCCATTTCTACACACGCAAGAGATCCCGCGCACTGCGTTCTGCGATGAGTGACATTGAAATCGCAGGAGGCAGTTTGCAGGATCGCAAACATGCGCAGAGACTTTGCAATCTCGGAGTGAGCCAATGGCCTTCCTGCCACCAGTAAGGCCTTTGTATTTTTCATTCTCGACTTTTTTTTTTTTTTGCAATTGTGTTCTAAGGAGGGGGGGGAGGAGGCAGGGGAGAGCAACATTTAAAAAAAGGTGAAGGTCAGCTTTCCATTTTTTAAACCTATCCAGTTGCAGTTTGTAAAAATGTTTCCTGTTTTATTTTATAATAGGACATCTTGTGGTGCTGTATGGTGCTAGGAGCTGTACTTCATCTTCAATGGGGTGTCTGTTAGTGGCGAGATGCTCCGACTCCCCTCCCACTACTCCCAGCTTATCTCTCTGCTCAGCACACAGAATCCCTCATAGATACAATGTATGAGGATGTGAGAGCCGACGCTGGACCAACTTCACAGGATCCCAACACGACAAGACCCATCTGGTGAGAACTAATTCCCTGATATCATCCATACTATATACTGTGTATAGGATATATGTTATAATTCATACTATATATAAGATATATGTTATAATTAATACTGTATATATAGGATATATGTTATAATTCATACTGTATATAGGATATATGTTATACATACAACAGTTTATAACTTGTGCAGGATTAGAAAACACACTCCAGATTTATACCATGGAAGGCTGGATACTGGAAACTAAACAAGATACAAGGAAAGATCCATGGCTGTCATTTAAATGTATAAATAGTGGATACATATATATATATGGAAGGATTGTCACTGTCACTGCTCAGAGTCCTGAGGATGGGAGATGGAAGCAAAAAACAGTGGGGGTCACAACATGTCACTTCTTCATGGAAGTTTTATTAAAAGAACAGAATTGAATTAAATGTCACCCTATGTGAGATGTGATCCTGCAATCACCGATTTCTTCTACAAATACTCAGCTTCCAGGTAATAAATGGCTATCTATATATACATAACTGACATTATTTATCTCTCAATTTAATATCTATCTATCATTATTTATCACTCTGTGTATCTGTCTGTCCATCTATCTATACAATATATATACATCCCTACCTTAATATCTATCTATCTATCTATCTATCTATCTATCTATCTATCTATCTATCTATCTATAAATTCATATCTATCTATATGTCTGTCTGTCTATCTATCTATCTATCATTATAGATCACTCTGTGTATCTGTCTGTCCATCTATCTATACAATATATATACATCCCTACCTTAATATCTATCTATCTATCTATCTATCTATCTATCTATAAATTCATATCTATCTATCTATCTATACAATATATATACATCCCTACCTTAATATCTATCTATCTATCTATAAATTCATATCTATCTATCTATATGTCTGTCTGTCTATCTATCTCTCTATAAATTCATATCTATCTATCTATATGTCTGTCTGTCTGTCTATCTATCTATCTATCATTATATATCACTCTGTATATCTTCAAACCAAATCGCATGAGGTTGCATTTGCACTTTTCTGCACAGTCGCAAGATTATTTGCCTAGCAAAGTTGCTGAGCATCTAGCATCAAATCATTGGACAATCACATCAATTTGCACATTCTGCATTTTTTGCATTTTTTTGCACTTTATCGCATAGTCGCAGGATATTTTTGCATGCATCATTAATTTATTATTATCACGGTTTTATACATTGGTTTAATTTTTTACACTGTTATCACCTTTAATTGTTCAATATTTTATTCATATTATTATATTGAATTTTTTATATATTATTTTATGCTATACTCATCATTATTTATATCCGCATCACTTTATATTTATCACGTATTCATATATATCAGTGAAGTATTTAGGCGTTACACTATGGCACCCAGGGGTATTTATGTATCTATTTATATTTAAATTATTCACTTGCACTTTAGAGCAAGGAAGTCCACGAATTGTAATTAGCGCCAAAACCTCCCTTCAGTCTACTCTGTATATCTGTCTGTTCATCTATCTATACAATATATATACATCCCTACCTTAATATCTATCTATCTATAAATTCATATCTATCTATCTATAAATTCATATCTATCTATCTATAAATTCATATCTATCTATCTATCTATCTATCTATCTATCTATCTATAAATTCATATCTATCTATCTATCACTCTGTGTATCTGTCTGTCCATCTATCTATACAATATATATACATCCCTACCTTAATATCTATCTATCTATCTATCTATCTATCTATAAATTAATATCTATCTATATGTCTGTCTGTCTGTCTGTCTGTCTATCTATCATTATATATCACTCTGTATATCTGTCTGTCCATCTATCTATACAATATATATACATCCCTACCTTAATATCTATCTATCTATTTATCTATCTATAAATTCATATCTATCTATCTATATGTCTGTCTGTCTGTCTATCTATCTATCATTATATATCACTCTGTATATCTGTCTGTCCATCCATCTATACAATATATATACATCCCTACTTTAATATCTATCTATCTATAAATCCATATCTATCTTTCTATCTATCTATCATTATTTATCACTCTGTGTATCTGTCTGTCCATCTATCTATACAATATATATACATTCCTACCTTAATATCTATCTATCTATCTATCTATCTATCTATCTATCTATCTATCTATCTATCTATCTATCTATCTATCATTATATATCACTCTGTGTATCTGTCTGTCCATCTATCTATACAATATATATACATCCCTACCTTAATATCTATCTATCTATCTATCTATCTATCTATCTATCTATCTATGGATCTATAAATTCATATCCATCTATCTATATGTCTGTCTGTCTATCTATCTATCTATCATTATATATCTCTCTGTGTATCTATCTGTCTGTCCATCTATCTATACATCCCTACTAGTGCTAATCCTGACCTCCCTGGGGCCCTAAGCAAAATTCTGCTAAGGGGGCCTCTACCTGACCCGTGATGCTGTGAGCTATGTAAACCATTTGCCATTGCCACACAGTCACACCTGACACTTCAGTGCTCCCAATACAATCCCATATATTGTAGCCTACAGTCTGTCTGGTCTTCACATCTATTTCTGCTTGAAAAATGCGCCTTACATTTCGTGCACGCGCCTAACGCATGATAACACACCCAACGCGGTTATCTTTTCCGAGCTGCAGTAAGCAAACACTGTTGCACTTTGTCGTTTACCAAACGTAATAAATAATTGTATTTTACTCTCACATTTTGTCAGGCACAAAGTCACAAAACACAGCCCTGGAAGTGACTGGCATTAGCAGCTAGACACAGACCAAGAGATGCACTGCCTGCCTAGCTAGGTTAGCAAGAAAAAAAATCACAATAGAAATGCACATAAACATAACTCTACTTTACTGACATCAAACTTGGAGAGGAGAGAACACAGGTTTACCTGATTGTTGTTCCCGCAATTCACTCTCATGGTGTTTTCTTTTCCTCTTTTCATGACCAGAAGGATAGTTTTGCTTCATTTTATCATGGATGTTGTAAACATTAATTGATGCACTATGACACGAGGGGGAGGCGGGGCCTCGAGTAATTTGCGGGGCCCTACGCAGCTTGTGTAGTGAGCGTATAGGGCGGATCGGCTCTGATCCCTACCTTACTATCTATCTATCTATCTATATCTCCTATATCTATCTATGTATCTATCCATCTCCTATATCTATATCCAATATCCTCTATCTATCTATCTCATATCTATCTATCTATCTATCTATCTATCTATCTATCTATCTATCTCATATCTATCTATCTATCTGTTTCTCTGTCTCTCTGTCTCTCTATCTATCTCTCTAGATCTATCTATCTTTCTATCTCTCTATCTCTCTATCTATCTCTCTAGATCTATCTATCTATCTATCTATCTATCTCTCTATCTATCTCTCTATCTATCTCTCTATCTATCTCTCTATCTATCTCTCTATCTATCTCTATATCTATTTCTCTAGATCTATCTATCTATCTATCTATCTATCTATCTCTCTATCTCTCTATCTCTCTATCTCTCTATCTCTCTATCTCTCTATCTATCTATCTCTCTATCTCTCTAGATCTATCTATCTATCTATCTCTCTATCTATCTATCTCTCTATCTATCTTTCTCTCTATCTATGTCTCTCTCTATCTATCTATCTATCTTTCTCTCTATCTCAATATCTCTCTATCTATCTCTCTAGAACTATCTATATATCTCTCTATCTCTCTATCTCTCTATCTCTCAATCTATCTCTCTATCTATCTATCTCTCTATCTATCTCTCTATCTATCTCTCTATCTATCTATCTCTCTATCTATCTCTCTATCTATCTATCTCTCTATCTATCTATCTCTCTATCTATCTCTCTAGATCTATCTATCTATCTATCTATCTCTCTAGATCTATCTATCTCTCTATCTCTCTAGATCTATCTAGATCTATCTATCTATCTATCTCTCTATCTATCTCTCTAGATCTATCTATCTATCTATCTCTCTTTCTATCTCTCTAGATCTATCTATCTATCTCTCTAGATCTATCCATCTCTCTAGATCTATCTATCTCTCTATCTATCTCTCTATCTCTCTAGATCTATCTATCTATCTATCTCTCTAGATCTATCTATCTCTCTATCCATCTCTCTATATATCTCTCTATCTATCTCTCTAGCTCTATCTATCTATCTCTCTTTCTATCTCTCTAGATCTATCTATCTATCTATCTATCTATCTATCTATCTATCTATCTATCTCTCTTTCTATCTCTCTAGATCTATCTATCTATCTATCTATCTCTCTCTCTAGATCTATCTATCTATCTATCTATCTATCTATCTATCTCTCTATCTATCGCTCTAGATCTATCTATCTATCTATCTATCTCTCTCTCTATCTATATATCTCTCTATCTCTAGATCTATCTCTAGATCTATCTATCTAGATATATCTATCTATCTATCTAGATCTATCTATCTATCTATCTATCTCGCTATCTCTCTATCTAACTCTCTCTCTCTCTCTCTATCTATCTACCTATCTATCTCTCTAGATCTATCTATCTCTCTATCTAACTCTCTATCTCTATCTATTTCTCTCTCTCTCTCTAACTCTCTATCTCTATCTATTTCTCTCTCTCTCTCTCTCTCTCTCTATCTATCTATACATATCTATCTATCTACCTATCTGTCTGTCTATCTATCTATACAATATAAACATACATGATTTATTAAAACTGCAAAATCTGGTGCAGCTCTGCACAGAAACCAATCAGCTTCCAGTTTTTTTGTTTTTTTTTTGTCAAAGCTTAATTAAACAAAGTGAAGTTAGAATCTAATTGGCTATCATGCAGAGCCTCACCAGATGTTGCACTCTCCAGTTTTAGTAAATAGACCCCTATCTGTATCTATCTATCTATCTATCTATCTACATGTCTGACATTATCTATCTATCTCACAATTGATAATCTATTAATCTAGATATCCATATTTTTTTAAATTGCATAGCAATTTGCCCAGTAAAAGTACATGTTCATTCATTCTTTGCAAATGGGGCAAAAGAAAAAAACAAACAAACAAAAAAAGCAAATTATATTTGCTTATTTCCTGTGCTGGATGAATGTTTTACATTTTTTTTTTTAAATAGAAAATCTCACATTTGACCACTAGATAGATGGTTATAAAAAGTAGCACCATCTTGTGGTCAAATCAATGAAAAACATTCAACCAACACAGGAAATAGTCTAATAACATTTTTTTTCCTTTTTGCACAGAACTAATGTACATACACTTTCTTTGGACAAATCGCAATTTAAAATTTTCGTAAAAACACTCCGTGGTGTAGAAAATCATTTCATAAGGTAAATGCTATATTTATTTGCTTACACATTTCTTTGAATGAATGTACATACACTTTCACTGGATGAATTGCTGCTCCATTTTTAAATAAATACACACCTTAGTATAGCAAATCGTTCCACAAGGTTAATGCTTTTGTTTTGGTGCTTTTAAATCTTTTTGGATGGGTCTACCCATCAGTTTTGAATAACTTGCCAGCAATAGAATTAACCCTCTTGTCTTGAATTGACTGGAATTGTAACTGTATTGCTTCCCTTTATAATATAAAGTGCTGTGCAGTGGTGCTAAATAAAACCAGTGTTATATTATTATTATGGTGGTTGTAACCCCCCAAAAAAAATTTTAAAATTAAAAATAAAAACCTGCAAGACAAAGGCATAATGAGCTAGTATGACTAGCATACTAGCTCATTATGAATTACTTATCTTAGATCGAAGCCCCCGCAGCGGTGCTCGGACACCTCCGCCGCCATCTTGCCTCGATGTCCCTTCCGTGTATCGCCGCTCCGGCGCTGTGATTGGCCCCGGAGAGGCGATGAGGTCACACGCATGCGTGCTCGGGCGGGCTAAATCCATTCAGAAATCCGGCTACTATGCCGGCATGCTAGTGCACATTCACGTGACGTCAGCGGGGCCGGTTTTAAAAGCAAATATCTCCTTAACCGTGTAGGTTAAGGAGATATTTCATGCACCTACAGGTAAGCCTTAATCTAGGCTTACCTGTAGGTGCATGTTGTGTAAGTGGGTTTACAACCACTTTAATAATAATAATAAATATTAGTAATAATAATAAATATATTAATTTCACGACTACTACTACTACTACTAATAATAGGGTGGCACTGATATGCAGCACTGTTGGGCACTGATGGGCAGCCTTTATGGGCACTGATAGGTGGCAATGATGGCCACTGATGAGTGGCACTGATAGACGGCACTGATGAGGAGGCACTGACAGGTATCACTGATGGGAACTGAAAGGCAGCACTGATGGGCACTAATGGGCAGCACTGATGAGCATCGCTGATGGGGCTGCACTGATAATCATTGCACTGATTATCAGTGCAGATCCCCCCTGGCAGGAAAGACACTTATCGGCTGATAAAGGAAAGGTTCCCCATGGGGCTTTGGACAGCAAAAATAGAAGAGTAAACATGTGTTATGGAGTGATGATGGACACCATTTATTAAACATAGAGTTGAAGAGCAATATAAATAATCCAACATGTTACAGGTCTCATAGTACAGTACAGTTCCACAAATAAATGTATAAAAAAACAATTATACATGCATAAAAGCTATAAGATGTGCGTGCCCCGATGCGTTTCGACCTGTGTACGGTCTCTTCAGGGGGATACATGACTTCTAGAAAATACATATTACATATATTAGGGATTAGTTGAACATAGCATATATGAACACATGGGTGAACAAAATTGTATTGTTTACCGTAAAATTGTGGAAAGAGTATTCAAGGTTAATAGGGGTGATTGGAGAATCCATAGGGAAGCTTCACGGGCGCTGCTCGAAACCCAAAAAGGGGGGTAGGGGAACCCAGCCTAAAGGGCCCACAAGGAGCCACACTGTAAACGCCCTCCAAGGAGACGGGGGAGCCGATGCCTGCAAGGAGCACCCAATGGTTAGCCATATGTAAAAAAGAGTATAAGGAATCATATTAAGATTGTTAAATTCTAGCATGTTGTTACTAGAATAACAATATAGTCTAATGATAATTGTGTATGGCACATAGAAAGAAAAAGGACTGGCAGCGATGTTATAATTTATGAGTAGATATGGGTAAAAACATTAAGGACCGTGTCCCATTGGAGTATCTAACGAATGAAAAATGTGAATACTTAGAGTGACCTATTAAGGCTTTAATGAAAGGTCAAGATGTGTGGTCCAAAATTATGTGATAGGGGATTGTTGGGTAAAAGTAACATCTTGCTTGGTGGTGTCCAAGCAGGAATGCAGTGTGTGTATAAAGGGACTAATTAATTTGGATAAAAAGTGCAAATGTGTAAGTGTGATTAAATATAAATAAATAATGAATAATACTGGCATAAATAATTATGTGTAAGGTGGATAGCTAGATGCTGCAAGTGATAAAGTGTAGTGAGTACAAAAAATGTGAAAAATATTGAAAATCAAATAAGTGGTGCATGTGAAAAAAGTAATTACCTGGTGCAGTATTGCAGTTAGTATGGGCTTGTGAAAGAAGCTAGCAAAGCTTGTTGTTGCGTGTTCAGACCTGACTGCAGGTGTGCAGGAAAGGTTTGGGCTTCTGGTTTCCAAGGAGGAGAAGCAAGTGCCGTCCATCCTGGTCTGCCTGGAATCAACAAATGATTTACAAGCATCCAGTCTTTATATGTGTCTGTAGGCGTGGCAAGTGGGCTGAACAGAGCGCAGGCACCAGGCATTCCCCCGCATCCCGGATACTTGGTGTGAGGGCCGCTGTGTATGCGGCCCTCGTGTGGCTCCCCCGGCGTTCCGGAAGACAAAAGAGAGCCCGACCACTGTCGTCCTCCCCGTCGCAAACCGTGTGACGTCATGACGCAGTGCGTACGTCGAGATCTCGAGCATGCGCACTTCGTCATAGAGGTCCGGGGAGGAACACGGGACGCCGCCGGCAAGGGAAAGCTCACAACGGCGGCCGAGGGAACCTCGACCATGGCCGGAGCAGGAGGGGGGATACTGTAGATGTTAAAGTCCCCTTACCTTGCCGGGAGGCCACAGGGGGCCGGGATGCGCCCCCTAGGGGAAAGAGCGCAGACCGGGCTTCTACTCACATACTGTCAACGTGAGTGAGTAGAGGAGTGTCGATAGCCGGCACTTCTTTGTTACAGTGTGATCAGCTGTGATTGGACACAACGGATCACATAAGAGCCTACGTCATAGGCTCTTTACTGTGATCGGAGATGCGGCGTGTCCGAGCGACACACCGCACCACTGATCGCCGCCCAGGGAGCACGCACGAGCACCATATGAAGTCCAGTCACAACAATTAAACTACCGCCCTGCCGTCATTTTGCTATAGGCCGACCAGGATGTGGTTAACAATAATGCAATAACAGTTATATCAATAGAACTATTATTAATAATATTATTAATAATAATAATAATAATAATAAAAATATTAGTAATAACAACAATAATATAATTATTAATAAATCTACTACTACTACTAATAATAATGTATTATTATTATTATTATTGTAGCACCCTGATGTTTAGGCAGAGTTGCTCCTAAATTTAACCTGCCAGGTATAGCTACCTTGGCTCATTGTTAGGGATCAACTCAGTTCATCCTATGTCTGGAATTGCTACACTTCTCTCTTCTGTCGCTAGGTGGCCGGGTACCTGGTGACATTAGATAAGACAAGGGCAAAGCAAGGACAGATTAGGAGTATATGGGGTATCTCACCCAATGGGCAGGGGTTTTCTTAAATCCCTTGGCCTGCTGAGAGAACCTATATATTTGGGTGGAGTCGGGTGATCAGTGTTCTGTGCCACCTGGACGGCTGTCTGGGTGGACATGTGTTATACTGCCCGGGCTGCTAGGCCAGAGTTTGGGCCTAACCCGGGCACATCTGGCTGCTAGGCTGTGTGAGGGCCTATCCAGAAGCAGAAGAGCAGCATATGGTTGGGACTGTGGCTTGCAGTCCAACCAGAAGTGACGGTTCTCCCGGCCGGAAAACCTGTCGTGGTTGGAGGTAGAGGGGAAGCTGTCACCACTAAGGGACCGACCACCTTATTACCAGGGACCACAGAGTGAGTAACTGAAGCAAGTACCGGAGCAGTATTCTCACCGAACGGGCACGGTGAAGAATCGGGAAACTTCAGTGGGAATCAAGTCAGGGACCCAACCACTGGAGGTGACGCTTGCAGAGCAGCCTTGTGTGTCAAGCCAGGGACTGAACAGGCCAGCGTAGGTGAAGCTTGAGAAGTATCTGTAGTACCAAGCTAGGGACCCAGCAGAGAAGCGGGGTGACGCTTGAGGAAGATACCACCGTGAAGATTGGAGGAGCTCAAGGGATTCATTGGCAGTGAATCAGCAAGTCTAGTGAGAGAGACTACAAGGAGCGATTTTAGTGAAGCTGAAAGAACTGTTACGCTTTGTGTTAGGAACTGTTAAAGACTGTTGCCATAGGAGACAGCATTCCTGCATGTGCAGATGTGGTGTCTTGCTGGATGCCTTTCCCTGCACAGCTGTCCTCCTATTGAAGTCTCGGAGTCTGCTAATTGAATTTGCAACTATATAAGGGTGTCCTGGCCCTAACCCTCTCTCCCATAAGGACTGTTAAGAGAAATCAAACCTCTTTTACATCCAAGAAGTGTCTGGCGCCCAATGACTTTCACCATCTTTGCACCCACTATGCCTCACAACCAACTACATACAGAAGGATGTCAGCTATCTCTGGCTCTGGAGGTTCTCATTAGACTGAAGGAGGCCAGAGACCTTGCTACAATATTATTAATAATAATAATAAAAATATTAGTAATAACAACAATAATAGAATTATTAATAAATCTACTATTTTTACTGCTAACAATAATAATAATAATAATAATAATAATACTCATTTATTATTATTATTATTATTATTATTAATAATAATAATATTATTATATTAATAATTATAGCAATAGTAATAGTATTAATAACAAATATACTACTCCTACTACTAATAACAACAATAAAAAAATAAAAAATAAATTATAATATTAATATTAAATATACTTCTACTACTAATAACATACTAATACATTTTTTTTTAATATTCTTTATTGATTTTTTACCACAAGTATAAAAACAACCATATAAAAATTTTACAGGATCAGCTTTCTAATATTCTTACATTTCACAGTAATTCATATATCTCTTCCCTTTACCACCTCCCTCCCATCCCCCCTCCCAACCTTCCCTCCTCCCTACCTTGCTATTCCTATAATTTCTCTTTTAATCCTTCCGTTTATTCACTTTATATACCTATATCCTCTTCCTGAGTCATGAGTTTTTTTTTCCAGCCCTTTCTCTGATCTTATTCCTTTTCTTTTCTACTAGGGGGTTCATGAGGTTTTTTTTTTTTTTTTTTTTTTTTCCAGCTCTTTCTCTGATCCTATTCCTTTTATTTTCTATTATTCTTTTCCAACCATGGCTTCCACATCTTTTCGAATTCCTTGAAATTCCCTCTTTTGGTATATACTGCCTTTTCCTTCAATATTATCTTGTTTATGATTTTTACCTTGCTACAATATTATTAATAATAATAATAAAAATATTAGTAATAACAACAATAATATAATTATTAATAAATCTACTACTACTACTGCTAACAATAATAACAATAATACTAAATGATTATTATTATTATTATTATTAATATTAATACTAATATTATTATTATATTAATAATAATAGCAATAATAATAGTATTACTAACAAATATACTACTCCTACAACAATAATAAAATAAAAAAAAACTAATTATAATATTATTTTTAAATATACTTCTACTACTAATAACATTATAATACTAATAATAAAAATAATAATAGTAATAATGATAAACACAATGATATTAGTAATGATAATACTATTAATAATAATACAAATATTAATAATAATAACCCCTTGTTAACAACTCCTTTCAGTGATCACCGCTGGCTCAGGGTCAGGAGGAGGCATTCCCTATAGTAATACAGAATAATTGCATTAGAAGGATACAAGCTTGTCTGAAATGATGGAGACGATACATTGTACCCAATGTTTTCTATTATTTACTGTAACAATACTTTGAAATGCCTTGCCTAGAGTCAGGAGACCATTAGTGACATCCACATTGTATTGTGCACTAGACCTGACTTTTACATCGTATATCTCAGATGATAATCACCTCCAGCAGACATAGAAAACAAGCGCATTTCTTTCAATGAATCCCATTTGGAAGGCAAAAAAAAATAATAGATATAATGTTATGTCCTTGGAAATAAATTGAACATTCTAATTATTCGGTAGGGGTCATGAAAATTCCTTCTCTTATCATATTCCTTGAATACAGATAGAGATCTCTAATTACTGGATAGAATGATTTTGTGTCATGACAATCATGGCTTGGGAAGTGTGTACTTTATTCACAGAGATCTAATGAACATTAGATAAGCATCATTTCACTGTTTATGGCTCTTTATGTAAAAACATGGTAATCAGCCCCCATACGTGGCAGTATCGTTTTTAATAGGAAACAATGGGAAGCCATTCACTTTGCAAGAAAACTTTTCTTAAAGCCCTAAGGTGGAACTAAACTCTTTCAATCAACCTTAACAATGTTTAATCCTTAGGCTGATAGCATTAGTAAATAGATAGGAAAGCATATTATATTTACGGTACTTGTTGTAAGTTTTTTTTATTACATTTCTTCAGTTGCTTCCTGTGTCCTGGCCTAGGCCAAAATGATCTCATACATCCCAGGAGTCTTCCCAGCTGGAGGGGCTTTCTCAGCTTAGCGCGTCCTTCTGTCTTCATGCCTGAGCTAAGAGGCAGATGGAGTACAGGGTTGTCCAATATTGGCGCTCATTTTGAATCCTTAGAGGAGGACATTGGGGAGTGGGGAGCAGTGGCGGCCCGTCTATATGGGGCGCAGGGGCACCACTCCCCTAATCCATGCATCCGGCCCATAATCTACATGCAGGGCGCCGGACGCATGGATTCCAATGAGTTTTTTTTTTTTTTTAGAAGCACATGATTAGAGCCAGAGGCTCTAATTGTTTAAAAAAAGGGTGGGCTTGGGGCACAGAGCACTGCGCCCTGAGCCCACCCAGTTGTGTAACAATAGCAAATTAATATTTGCTATTGTCTTCCTGATTCTCCTCCCAGCCAACCAGGAAATGAGACTTGATTGGCTGAGAGGTGAAGCGATCGGGAGGAGGAGAAGATGCGGGGGAAGCCATTGTGAAACCGAGGAGGAGGAGACGCAGCCTGTGACTTAGATGGGGTAAGTGCGGGGCTGGTGGGCTGACAATCGGGGGGGGTGCGACTGACCGACCGACCTACCGACGGGGCGGGGGGGTTTGCCCCCTCTCAAAAATAGTGGGGACCCTTGGATTCATTAGAGGCAGAGAGGGACTGGGGGGATTCCCAGGAGGCCGAACTCCCCTTGGATGTTATCAAGTCTGACGGTGCAGGAAGGAATAAGACCCTTATACATGCAAAACCATAGGGGGGTGCAGGGTGGATTGCCCTCCCCTCATTCCTGGGCTTTAGCCGCTGCCCAGGCATGAGACCAACCTGAGCTCATCCAAAGATCTGACCCATGAGGGACCCAAACAAGTTGCCATAGTTTGCCTATTTACAGCGGGTAGTCCAAAGGAGGGTTGCCCTCAATTGTGGGTATGGGTACTCCTATGTCCCAACAGATGTTATGGAAATGGTCAAGGCACACCGTGACCATTGGTGTGATGATTACATCTGGGAATATCTAAGTGTGCCCAAGCCTTGTAGGAATCAGCAGTTCCCAGAGTACTGGAGGCAATTTATGGACATTAAGAGCGAGTGGGGCATGGGATGCTCTATTTATCATGACTGGGTTGTAATCGGGAAAGCTGGATGGAAAGGTCAAACCTCGTCCGTTAATGTTTGGGGCCCTACTGGCAAAATCGTTCAGGTCCCAGATCCGAACTTCTACAGATAGGATTGACTTTGAGCGCTATAATGCTCACTGTAGAGTGGCGCGAAGATAGTCCAAAGCTATTGCCATGAGTGGGGCTTTGGTTTCTTAAATTGCAGAGGGGATCTCATTGTTCTCAAGACAAGGAGAATGTCTAGCTTTTGCTGTTCAAAGCCACCGGAAGGTGACATTGAGTGTGACTTCATTCATTACATTGTTGGACTTTGGGTCCCAGAGCCTATATTCTATATGAAAGACATTTATACATGGACTAATACTCCTGCTTAGTGGATGGCACTGTTAAGCAGGGCTTGTAAATTTTGTAGATAGTTGTTAGGGTAGTTAGGCTGAATCTTTCTGTATTTTTCCAGGGATCTGGAGAAACAACTGGAAAACATGGAGAGTCAACATGTGCTATAGTTATTGTTTATTGATTGTGGCTCATACTCAGACTCAGTTGGGCCTTTGGTGGTCTGGCCATTAGGTGTTACCCTATATATTGCACTCTATGGACTTTAGCATACATAATGGCTTGGGTTTGAAATGGTGAATTTTGACTTGTGAAGGATTATCTCTGTGGAGATAATGCTCCAATCCTAGTAACATAATGTAAATGTGTTGGTATCTTTTTTTTTTTTTTTTTTTAGGAGAACAACACTGAAGACTTGCACTGCAATTTTCTTTCTAATTACTAACCTTTATGATTAGATAGTGGTAGGGCTTTACCCAGTTAGGCTGTAAATATTCATGTATATAAGAGTTCGGACATCTGGACTGGCCTTGAAGTGACTTGGTGCCAGTTATCAATTTTTTGAATGTATATTTTTTGTATTTAAAATCTTGTACTTTAAATTTGCTTCAGTTTTATCATGTGGAATGCTGATTGTCTAGTTTGTATACTTCCCTTTTACCCCATTGTTGTTTGTGGGATACATGTTTTTGTATGTTTTAACAAGGGGCTGTCTTGCTCGGCCCATGGGGGCAGGGCCTATTTTGGCACGGGGTGTATGTAGCACCATCCTAGTTAGGTGCTAGCTAGTTTAAGTTATTTTAGTTCCTCTGTAATCAATGGAGCTGCTTGTGATTGCTCTGGT
Organism: Rana muscosa; assembly: GCA_029206835.1. Taxonomy (NCBI): domain Eukaryota; kingdom Metazoa; phylum Chordata; class Amphibia; order Anura; family Ranidae; genus Rana; species Rana muscosa. The sequence goes on along the minus strand of CM055118.1, from coordinate 431,016,304 downwards.
CTGCTCTGAGTTTTACAGGTTGTGGGTTTGACTGCTTCCCCCTGCCTTCTGGATGGTTCTAGAAATTAGTTGGCTGGAAGAGTCAAATCTACAGTCTAAATATTTATGTGGCCGCAGTCCAATCCCTGGGGGAGGGTGACTAGTAGATAGAGTAGGTAGCTGGGGGTGCATACAAATTTTGAGCCCTGGATTAGAGGGGTTCTTGCCCAGGAGGAGAAAAACCTAGCCTGAAGGACTACTGACCTTCTGGGCAGTCCATCTGTGCTTCTACACTGGTTCATCAAAATCCCAGCTGCAGTAGATGGGGGGCCTATTCAACTGAATTTTGCTGGAGCTGATGGAGGGATTTGTCTGGGAAAAAGGTCTGAAGAGCCCACAGGAGACATGTCTGGCTGATATTGGAAGGAGACATCCAAGTATCCACGGACATTTGTGACCGGTGTGTGAGACCACAGTGACTGTGTGCTGCTAGTATCCCTCTGGCACCAGTGTGAGCCTGTGCTAAAAGGTGGACATTCTGTATGGTGTCAATGAGTGGCTCATTCCATTATTTGCTGCTGCAAGGACTGAGCTAGGAAGCTTTGAGAAAGTAACAAGTGCCCTCAAGTTGTTATTTAACGCTACTTGAGTATTCCAGAGTTACCCCGCACCCATCCAAGTTCAAGTTCAATAAAGCATCAGAAAAATGATATCCCTAGACCCATTATTGAGCCAGAAGAGTGACTGAGACTATGCTTGGCTTCAGATACACTAGCTTGGGAAAGAACCTTTGGGACCACCCAGCCTCAGTGCGCCCTTTCAGGGGTGAGCGCTACAGGAATAAAATGTCCATTGCTAACAGTTTCAACCATTTGTTAAAACCCAGCAGCCATGGGTAGTGTGATTGTCTGCTGGCAAGTTGTGCTAACCAAAGTATTGAAGGTAAACTAAACAGAAGGCAACGCTCTGAGATACGCAGCCTCCTCTGCAAGGGAATGGATGCTTAGGATTTCATGAGCGACAAGCATTCAGGGTACCATTGACAATTCACAGCTGGAGAATATTTTGCAAAGTGTGACTGGTAATGACATGAGCAGTTGGTACAAGGAGACTAAAAGTGTTGTTCCTGCTGAGCCTCCCGGGAAAACGGGATGACTTAGAGGAGATGTGAACTGATTCCTAGCTGCACATCATCTAGTCTCTGAGCTTTATGTGGATTACAGAAAAAAAAAAATCTATTTATAAAAAAAATATTAGTAAATTAAGAAGGCCACCAGTGCAGGTAGGTCAATCAATTTCTCTTGTGTCCTGTACAGTAGAGAATTACACATAAAGTTTAGACTTTTACATTATGTAACAATTACATATGGTCAGAGTTCCTAAAGAAAATGGTTGACTCTGGAAGTTCTTGTCAGGCCTATTTGTGCAGGTTATGAACCCTGTATGTTGGGAGTGCTCCTTATTCCAGCTGATTTGATGTAAAAAGTCATACAGATGGGCTTTGGTGTCCGTAGGCATCTTTACAGTTACCCTACACTCACAGAATAAAGCTGGCCATACATGGATCCAGCTCCAGTGTGTTCCTGTGCACCGCCAGACACAACCAGTCTTCCAGCTCCAGTGTGTTTCTGTGCACCCCCAGACACAACCAGTCTTCCAGCTCCAGTGTGCTCCTGTGCACCCAAAACAGAACCAGTCTTCCTGCTCCGGTGTGTTCCTGTGCACCCCCAGACAAAACCAGTCTTCCAGCTCCAGTGTGTTCCTGTGCACCCCCAGTCACAATCAGACTTCCAGCTCCAGGGTGTTCCTGTGCACCCCCAGACACAACCAGTCTTCCAGATCCAGTGTGTTCCTGTGCACCCCAGACACAACCAGTCTTCCAGATCCAGTGTGTTCCTGTGCACCCCCAGACACAACCAGTCTTCCAACTCCGGTGTGTTCCTGTGCACCCCAAACACAACCAGTCTTCCAGCTCCAGTGTGTTCCTGTGCACCCCAGACACAACCAGTCTTCCAGCTCTGGTGTGTTCCTGTGCACCCCAGACACAATCAGTCTTCCAGCCCCAGTGTGTTCCTGTGCACCACAGCCACATCCAATCTTCCAACTCCAGGGTGTTCCTATACACCCCCAGACACAACCAGTCTTCCAGCTCCAGGGTGTTCCTCTGCACCCCAGACACAACCAGTCTTTCAGCTCTGGTGTGTTCCTATGTACCCCAGACACAACCAGTCTTCCAGCTCCAGTGTGTTCCTGTGCACCACAGCCACATCCAATCTTCCAACTCCAGGGTGTTCCTGTGCACCCCCAGACACAACCAGTTTTCCAGCTCCGGCGTTTTCCTGTGCACCCCAGACACAACCAGTCTTCCAGCTCCAGTGTGTTCCTGTGCACCCCCAGACACAACCAGTCTTCCAGCTCCAGTGAGTTCCTGTGCACCCCAGACAAAACCAGTCTTCCAGCATGTTCCTGTGCACCCCCAGACACAACCAGTCTTCCAGCTCCAGTGTGTTCCCGTGCACCCCCAGACACAACCAGTCTTCCAGCTCCATTGTGTTCCTGTGCACCCCAGATACAACCAGTCTTCCAGCTCCAGTGTGTTCCTGTGCACCCCCAGACACAACCAGTCTTCCAGCTCCAGTGTGTTCATGTGCACCCCAGACAAAACCAGTCTTCCAGCTCCATTGTGTTCCTGTGCACCCCAGACACAACCAGTCTTCCAGCTCCAGTGTGTTCCTGTGCACCCCCAGACACAACCAGTCTTCCAGCTCCAGTGTGTTCCTGTGCACCCCAGACACAACCAGTCTTCCAGATCCAGTGTGTTCCTGTGAACCCCCAGACACAACCAGTCTTCCAGCTCCAGTGTGTTCCTGTGCACCCTCAGACACAACCAGTCTTCCAGCTCCAGTGTGTTCCTGTGCACCCCAGACACAACCAGTCTTCCGGCTCCAGTGTGTTCCTGTGCACCCCCAGACACAACCAGTCTTCCAGCTCCAGTGTGTTCCCATGCACTCCAGACAAAACCAGTCTTCCAGCTCCATTGTGTTCCTGTGCACCCCCAGACACAACCAGTCTTCCAGCTCCAGTGTGTTCCTGTGCACCCCCAGACACAACCAGTCTTCCAGCTCCAGTGTGTTCCTGTGCACCCCCAGACACAACCAGTCTTCCAGCTCCAGTGTGTTCCTGTGCACCCCAAACACAACCAGTCTTCCCGCTCAGGTGTGCTCCTGTGCACCCCCAGACAAAACCAGTCTTCCAGCTCCAGTGTGTTCCTGTGCACCCCCAGACACAATCAGTCTTCCAGCTCCAGGGTGTTCCTGTGCACCCCCAGACACAACCAGTCTTCCAAGTCCAGTGTGTTCCTGTGCACCCCAGACACAATGAGTCTTCCAGATCCATTGTGTTCCTGTGCACCCCCAGACACAACCAGTCTTCCAGCTCCAGTGTGTTCCTGTGCACACCAGACACGACCAGTCTTCCAGCTCCAGTGTGTTCCTGTGCACCCCAGACAAAACCAGTCTTCCAGCTCCATTGTGTTCCTGTGCACCGCAGACACAACCAGTCTTCCAGCTCCAGTGTGTTTATGTGCACCCTCAGACACAACCAGTCTTCCAGCTCCATTGTGTTCCTGTGAACCCCAGGTACAACCAGTCTCCCAGCTCCAGTGTGTTCTTGTGCACCCCCAGACACAACTAGTCTTCCAGCTCCAGTGTGTTCCTGTGCACCCCCAGACACAACCAGTCTTCCAGCTCCAGTGTGTTCCTGTGCACCCCAGACACAACCAGTCTTCTAGATCCAGTGTGTTCCTGTGCACCACAGACCAAACCAGTCTTTCAGCTCCAGTGTGTTCCTGTGCACCCCCAGACACAACCAGTCTTCCAGCTCCAGTGAGTTCCTGTGCACCCCAGACAAAACCAGTCTTCCAGCTCCAGTGTGTTCCTGTGCACCCCCAGACACAACCAGTCTTCCAGCTCCAGTGTGTTCCCATGCACCCCAGACACAACCAGTCTTCCAGCTTGAGTGTGTTCCTGTGCACCCCAGACACAACCAGTCTTCCAGATCCAGTGTGTTCCTGTGCACCACAGACAAAACCAGTCTTTCAGCTCCAGTGTGTTCCTGTGCACCCCCAGACACAACCAGTCTTCCAGCTCCAGTGAGTTCCTGTGCACCCCAGACAAAACCAGTCTTCCAGCTCCAGTGTGTTCCTGTGCACCCCCAGACACAACCAGTCTTCCAGCTCCAGTGTGTTCCTGTGCACCCCAAACACAACCAGTCTTCCCGCTCAGGTGTGCTCCTGTGCACCCCCAGACAAAACCAGTCTTCCAGCTCCAGTGTGTTCCTGTGCACCCCCAGACACAATCAGTCTTCCAGCTCCAGGGTGTTCCTGTGCACCCCCAGACACAACCAGTCTTCCAAGTCCAGTGTGTTCCTGTGCACCCCAGACACAATGAGTCTTCCAGATCCATTGTGTTCCTGTGCACCCCCAGACACAACCAGTCTTCCAGCTCCAGTGTGTTCCTGTGCACACCAGACACGACCAGTCTTCCAGCTCCAGTGTGTTCCTGTGCACCCCAGACAAAACCAGTCTTCCAGCTCCATTGTGTTCCTGTGCACCGCAGACACAACCAGTCTTCCAGCTCCAGTGTGTTTATGTGCACCCTCAGACACAACCAGTCTTCCAGCTCCATTGTGTTCCTGTGAACCCCAGGTACAACCAGTCTCCCAGCTCCAGTGTGTTCTTGTGCACCCCCAGACACAACTAGTCTTCCAGCTCCAGTGTGTTCCTGTGCACCCCCAGACACAACCAGTCTTCCAGCTCCAGTGTGTTCCTGTGCACCCCAGACACAACCAGTCTTCCAGATCCAGTGTGTTCCTGTGCACCACAGACCAAACCAGTCTTTCAGCTCCAGTGTGTTCCTGTGCACCCCCAGACACAACCAGTCTTCCAGCTCCAGTGAGTTCCTGTGCACCCCAGACAAAACCAGTCTTCCAGCTTCAGTGTGTTCCTGTGCACCCCCAGACACAACCAGTCTTCCAGCTCCAGTGTGTTCCCATGCACCCCAGACACAACCAGTCTTCCAGCTTGAGTGTGTTCCTGTGCACCCCAGACACAACCAGTCTTCCAGATCCAGTGTGTTCCTGTGCACCACAGACAAAACCAGTCTTTCAGCTCCAGTGTGTTCCTGTGCACCCCCAGACACAACCAGTCTTCCAGCTCCAGTGAGTTCCTGTGCACCCCAGACAAAACCAGTCTTCCAGCTCCAGTGTGTTCCTGTGCACCCCCAGACACAACCAGTCTTCCAGCTCCAGTGTGTTCCCGCGCACCCCAGACACAACCAGTCTTCCAGCTCCAGTGTGTTCCTGTGCACCCCCAGACACAACCAGTCTTCCAGCTTCAGTGTGTTCCTGTGCACCCCCAGACACAACCAGTCTTCCAGCTCCAGTATGTTCCTGTGCACCCCAGACAAAACCAGTCTTCCAGATCCAGTGTGTTCCTCATTCCTCAAAGACCCTCAAATGTCAGGACAGTACAAATCCACCCCCCCCCAAAAAAAAATATTCCTTTTTAGAAAGTAGACACCCCAAGGTATTCAGTAAGAGGCATGGTGAGTTTTTTTATAGTTGTCATTTTTTGTCACAGTTTTTTGAAAAATTAAGAAATTAAATAAAATGTGGATTTTTTTTGGTTCACAATTTTTTTTTTATATACTGTCACCAGAGCAGCACAGCGTCACCATATGACTGGTATGGTGGTGCTCAGGGACACAGTGACAATCTTACTTTTTTTTTTGTTTTTTACAATTGTGTTTCTTTTTTTTTTTACTTTTTTTATTCTATGATTGCTTATTACAGTGATGATCACTATGTAAGCAATCGTTTTAATGAATGGCATCCATTCATGTGCATTGTGTACTGAATGATCAATTTTCATATATATATATATATATATATATATATATATATACCATAGTTTGTGGACTCTATAACTTTCACACAGACTAAATAATATACAATACACTGATTTGGGTTATTTTTATCAAAGAAATGTAGCAGAATACATTTTGGCCTAATTTTATGAACAAAGATTATTTATTTTCAAAATTTTATTACTGAAACTCAGAAAAACTTTTTCTTTTTTTTTTTTCATTTATATAGCAAAAATATATATATATATTAAAAAATCACACAATGGTGATTTAATACCACCAAAAGAAAGCTCTATAAAAAAAAAAATACGTTTTAAAAATGATAAAAATTGCATTTGGGCACAGTGTTGCAGAATTTTGTAGCATTTTTTTTTCCATTTTTTTTTTTAGGTGATTAAAAGTAATTATTAATATTTGTATATTAAGCAGCAGTAAATGTGACTTTCACCCAGGGCTTTTTTTCTCAGGGAATAGGTGCAGGAACTCCTCTCTCCAAAGTCACCCCTTGTCTCCCTCAACAATAGATGCCCCAGCAGTAGTGATGAGCCGAACACCCCCGGGTTCGGTTCGCACCAGAACCCGCGAACGGACCGAAAGTTCGCACGAACATTAGAACCCTATTAAATACAATGGATGCGAACGTTCGGATTCTAAAGTGCTAATTATAACGACTATTATCCATGTTATTGTCCTAAACAGAGTTTGGGAACCCGGGTTCTGCACCAGGGGACATGTATCAATGCAAAAAGAAGTTTTAAAAACGGACGTTTTCCGGGAGCAGTCATTTTAATGATGCATAAAGTGAAAAAAAAAAAGTCAAATATTCCTTTAAATATTGTACCTGGGGGGTGTCTAAAGTATGCCTGTGAAGTGCCACGTGTTTTCCATGTTTAGAACTGTCCCTGCACAAAATAACATTTCTAAAGGAAAAAAAAGCCATTTAAAACTGCTTGCGGCTTTAATGTAATGTCTGGTCCCGGTAATATGGATGAAAATCTTTAAGAAAAATGGCATAGCTACCCCATCACCCCCCCCCACCCCCACCCCAGCCCATTACCAGCCCCTTTGGGTCTTGTATGGATATTAAGGGGAACCCCGCACACAAAATAAAAAAGGCCCTATATACTCTGAACAGCCGTATACAGGCGGTGCATACAAGACAGGGACTGTAGGTTTGTTCTTATGTAGAATCTGTTTGTAATTTTGAACAGCTACATTGTTTAAGTCTAGCTCCATGCCAAATTCCTTTTTTTAAGCTTTTTGGAAAACATAGGGAAGGGTTATCACCCCTGTAACATTTTTTTTGCTGTCTGTGCCCCTGTTCAGAACATTTCACCTCACTTTGCGTCCCAATGACAACTGTTTTTGAAATGTGGTGTTTTTATTGAAACAAGGATTGGTGATAAAGCATCAGTAGAGAGGAGACACCTTTCTCCCATATTAATTCTTACAGGAGAGAATTTTCCTTCCAAGGGGTAGATTTCCTCTCACTTCCTGTTGTCTTCTTCCGTTTGCAAGTAGGAGTCGTTTGTAAGTTGGATGTTTGAAAGTAGGGACCTGCCGTATATACTCTGCAGAAATTGGCCCCTTAGGTGTTGGTGTTGGCATAACACTGTAAGCACTCACAGTTACTCTTGGTGGGTGCTGGAACGCCCTGCTGTCAACTATTATATCAGGAATTGTAATAACATATAATTGTTGATCAGTGGTAGTAAAAATTGGGCCTTTGATGGTGGTGCTGGTGCCACAACACTGTAAGGCCTGACAGTTACTCTTGGTGGGCGCAGCAATGGGCCCTGCTGTGAATTATTAGATCAATAATTATAATTGCATGCCCCTGTTGAACAGGGGCTGAAAAATTGGGCCTTTGGTGGTGGTGGTGGTGGTGGTGGTGGTGTTGACACAACACTGTAAGGCCTGACAGTTACTCTTGGTGGGCGCAGCAATGGGCCCTGCTGTGAATTATTAGATCAATAATTATAATTGCATGCCCCTGTTTAACAGGGGCTGAAAAATTGGGCCTTTGGTGGTGGTGGTGGTGGTGGTGATGATGGTGGTGCTGGTGCCACAACACTATAAGGCCTGACAGTTACTCTTGGTGGGCGCAGCAATGGGCCCTGCTGTGAATTATTAGATCAATAATTATAATTGCATGCCCCTGTTGAACAGGGGCTGAAAAATTGGGCCTTTGGTGGTGGTGGTGGTGGTGGTGGTGTTGACACAACACTGTAAGGCCTGACAGTTACTCTTGGTGGGCGCAGCAATGGGCCCTGCTGTGAATTATTAGATCAATAATTATAATTGCATGCCCCTGTTGAACAGGGGCTGAAAAATTGGGCCTTTGGTGGTGGTGGTGGTGGTGGTGGTGATGGTGGTGCTGGTGCCACAACACTGTAAGGCCTGACAGTTACTATTGGTGGGCGCAGCAATGGGCCCTGCTGTGAATTATTAGATCAATAATTATAATTGCATGCCCCTGTTGAACAGGGGCTGAAAAATTGGGCCTTTGGTGGTGGTGGTGGTGGTGATGGTGGTGCTGGTGCCACAACACTGTAAGGCCTGACAGTTACTCTTGGTGGGCGCAGCAATGGGCCCTGCTGTGAATTATTAGATCAATAATTATAATTGCATGCCCCTGTTGAACAGGGGCTGAAAAATTGGGCCTTAGGCACTGGTGGCACAACACTGCAACCCCTCACAGATACTGTACTTGGAGCACAGCAATGAGGCCTGTTGCAAAGTATTTCATCAAAAATTGTAATTACACGCCCCTGTTAAACAGGGGCTGAAAAATTGGGCCTTAGCCACTGGTGGCGTCACCCATAAACCAAAATGATCTTCCAAACTATCATCATTAATCGTATCATTGAGGAGGGGGAGGAGGATAGCCAGTCAACATAACAGCACAGGCACTCAGCATCAGCATCAGTCTTGAAGGGATGTGACATTTTAAAATCAATTAGTCTGTTATATCAGCATCAGGTGTGTGGTAGCTGGTGGTGATCCAAGACTGGTTCATCTTGATGAAAGTCAGTCGATCAACCAAATCGGTGGACAGGCGCACCCTGTGATCCGTGACAAATCCTCCAGCAGCACTGAATGTGCGTTCTGAAAGAACGCTGGATGCAGGACAGGCCAGTAGCTCAATTGCATACTGTGCAAGCTCTGGCCAGTGATCCATCCTCAAGACCCAGTAAGCCAGAGGATTTTCGGTGGGGAAGGTGTCCAAGTCTGACCTTGCCCCTAGGTATTCCTGCACCATGTATATCAGACGCTGGCGATGGTTGCTGGAACCGATCATACTTTGGGGCTGCGGACTAAAGAATTGTCTGAACGCATCGGTCAGACGGCCACCTTCCCCACCGCTCCTTCTTTGACTGCCCGAAGCTTCAGCAACTCGTTGTCCAGGACCAGGAGTTTGTAACCTCCCAGTCTCTGGGAACGCGTTGCACAGACCTTTCTGCAAGGCCTCCCGGAGTTGTCTCATCCTCTGCTCCCTCTGCGACGGTAACATAAGGTCCGCAACCTTACCCTTGTACCGTGGATCAAGGAGAGTGGCCAGCCAGTAATGGTCACTCTCCTTGATCCGAAGAATACGAGGATCCTTCCGCAGACTTCGCAGTATCAGGGAGGCCATGCAGCGTAGGTTAGCTGAGGCATTCAGTCCGGAGTCCTCTGGGTCACTAAGGACGACATGATCTGCAGCCACCTCCTCCCAGCCACGTACAAGTCCACTGGTTTCTTGGGACTGTAAATCATCCCTAAAAGACTGCTGCTGATGATGCTGAGTGCCAGCCTCCACCTCCATGCTGACACAATCCTCCTCCTCCTCCTCCTCCTCCTCTTCCTGTGCGATGGGTGGGACAGAAGGAACACTGTCTGGGTAAAGGGAGCCTTGAGAGGCAAGGAAGTCCTCCTCTTCCTGCCTCTGTTCTGCCTCAAGTGCCCTGTCCATTATTCCACGCAGCGTGTGCTCCAACAGGTGGACAAGAGGTACAGTGTCACTGATGCATGCACTGTCACTGCTCACCATCCTCGTGGCCTCCTCAAATGGTGCCAGGACAGTGCATGCATCCCTGATCATGCCCCACTGGCGTGGTGAAAAAAACCCGAGCTCCCCTGACCCTGTCCTGGTGCCGTAGTCGCACAGGTACTCATTGATGGCCCTCTGCTGCGTGTGCAGCCGCTGCAGCATGGCCAACGTTGAGTTCCACCTGGTGGGCATGTCACATATATGGCGGTTTTTGGGCAGGTTCAACTCCTTTCGCAGCTCAGCCAGGCGAGCACTGGCATTATAAGATCTGCGGAAATGCACACAGACTTTCCTGGCCTGCCTCAGGACATCCTGTAAGCCCGGGTACCTGCCCAAGAACCGCTGCACCACCAGGTTAAGGACGTGAGCCACACAGGGCACATGGGTCAGTTGTCCCTGTCGGAGGGCGGAGAGGAGGTTGGTGCCATTGTCGCAAACCACCATTCCTGGCTTAAGCTGGCGTGGCGTCAACCACCTCTCGGCCTGCCCCTGCAGAGCAGACAGGACCTCTGCCCCAGTGTGGCTCCTGTCCCCCAAACACACCAGCGCAAGCACGGCATGGCATCTTTTTGCCTGCGTACTTGCGTAGCCCCTTAAACGCCTACGGAGCACCGCTGGTTCCGAGGACAAAGCACAGGAAGAGGCCATGGAGGAAGAAGAAGAGGAGGGGGTGGAGGAGAGAGGTGTGTCACAACCAGTAGTAGAATTTTGGAGGCGTGGCGGCGGAACAACCTCCAACACTACTGCACCTTGTCCTGCATCCTTCCCAGCTGCCAAAAGAGTGACCCAATGGGCCGTGAAAGAAAGGTAACGTCCCTGTCCATGCCTGCTGGACCATGAGTCAGCGGTAATATGCACCTTATCGCTGACCGCCCTGTCCAGCGAGGCCAAGACATTGCCTTCCACATGCCTGTAGAGAGCCGGAATCGCCTTCCGTGAGAAAAAGTGGCGTTTGGGAACCTGCCACTGAGGAACCGCACATTGCAAAAACTCACGGAAGGGGGCCGAGTCTACCAACTGAAAAGGCAGCAGTTGAAGCGCTAGCAATTTAGCCAAGCTAGCATTCAACCGCTGGGCATGTGGATGGCTGGGAGTGAACTTCTTTCGACGGTCCAGCAGCTGGGGCAGGGAAATTTGCCTGCTAGAATCGGACGTCGGTGTACTGCTAGCAGAGTGGCCGCAAGTACTTGGCTGTGACACACCTAATTCTACACCTTCATTCCTCTCAGTGCAGGTTTCAGAGAGGACTAAAGGTATACTGGGGTTGGAGATCCCAGCTGATGCGGTGCAAGGAGAGGTCTGCTTTGTTCTTTGGTGTGGGTCTTTAAGGTAGGCTTGCCAATGAGCTGCATGGCAGGTCAACATATGTCTGATCAAGCATGTGGTGCCCAAGCGGCTGATGTTTTGGCCACGCGATATACGCTTGAGACATATGTTGCAAACAGCAGCTGTGCGATCTGATGCACTTGCCTCAAAAAAGGCCCACACCAAAGAACTTTTTGAATGACGGGCAGAGGCAGCGCCCTGCACAGGCGGAGGTCTGCGATGTGATTCCGTCGGTGTGCTGCCCATACGCTGGCCACCCAAGGGCATCCTGCCTCGTTGGAGATGTGCCTCCTCCTCATCCTCCTCCTCCTCCTCTCTCCTATTAGGCACCCACGTGGAGTCAGTGACCTCATCATCCCCTCCCTCCTCATCACTGGAGCCAATCTGGCAGTATGCTGCAGCTGCTGGAGCATGACTGCCAGATTGGTGTCCTTCTTGAGCATCCCCTCTCTCTGCTCTCACGCTACTGCCTTCCTCTATCTGGGTATCATCATCAGATCCTTCGAAACGCTGGGCATCCTCCTGGAGCATGTACCCAACACTGTGCTCAAACAGTTCGGGGGACTCCTCAGGAGGAGGACATGGTGGGTCTAGGGAAGGATTGACTAATGAAGATAATGATACCAGAGAAGAGGACGCTTTGGCAGCTGCTTTGCCAGTACCCTGAGCCTGGGTGAGAGAGGATGAGGAGGATGAGGTGGGCTTGGTCATCCACTCTACCAAGTCTTCGGCATGATGTGGCTCAACATGTCCAGCTGCCGAAAAGAAGGACAAGCGTGTCCCATGGCCATGTGCTGATGACAATGCACCGCGTCCACGACCAGCACTGTTGCCCCCAGACACAGAGCCTGCTTGCCCTCTTTTTTTGCCTCCTGACTGTCTGCCTCTCCTTGTTTGCCTTCCAGACATTTTAATGGATGGCCTGCAGGGAGATGGGAAAAACAGCAATAAGGGCTACCTTCAGGTGTATACTGTGCAGGAGGCTTAGCAACAATGACACTGACACTGTCCCCTGCCTATCCTTCTCTGTCCCTAAACACAAGGATTTGCAATATGCTTCAGCAAGATTGGTTTAGCACAGAATAGCACACTGACAGTTTCCCTCACTGTCCTTCTCTGTCCCTACAAATAAGATTTAGCACAGAATAGCACACTGATAGTTTCCACGAGTGTCCTTCTCTGTCCCTAAACTCAAGGATTTCAAATATGGTTCAGCAAGATTGGTTTAGAACAGAATAGCTCACTGACACTTTCCCTCACTGTACCTCTCTGTCCCTAAACTCAAGGATTTCAAATATGGTTCAGCAAGATTGGTTTAGAACAGAATAGCACACTGACACTTTCACTCACTGTCCTTCTCTGTCCCTACAAACAAGATTTAGCACAGAATAGCACACTGATAGTTTCCACGAGTGTCCTTCTCTGTCCCTAAACTCAAGGATTTCAAATATGGTTCAGCAAGATTGGTTTAGAACAGAATAGCACACTGACACTTTCCCTCACTGTACCTCTCTGTCCCTAAACTCAAGGATTTCAAATATGGTTCAGCAAGATTGGTTTAGAACAGAATAGCACACTGACACTTTCACTCACTGTCCTTCTCTGTCCCTACAAACAAGATTTAGCACAGAATAGCACACTGATAGTTTCCACGAGTGTCCTTCTCTGTCCCTAAACTCAAGGATTTCAAATATGGTTCAGCAAGATTGGTTTAGAACAGAATAGCACACTGTCAGTTTCACTCACTGTCCTTCTCTGTCCCTACCAACAAGATTTAGCACAGAATAGCACACTGATAGTTTCCACGAGTGTCCTTCTCTGTCCCTAAACTCAAGGATTTCAAATATGGTTCAGCAAGATTGGTTTAGAACAGAATAGCACACTGACACTTTCCCTCACTGTACCTCTCTGTCCCTAAACTCAAGGATTTCAAATATGGTTCAGCAAGATTGGTTTAGAACAGAATAGCACACTGACACTTTCACTCACTGTCCTTCTCTGTCCCTACAAACAAGATTTAGCACAGAATAGCACACTGATAGTTTCCACGAGTGTCCTTCTCTGTCCCTAAACTCAAGGATTTCAAATATGGTTCAGCAAGATTGGTTTAGAACAGAATAGCACACTGACACTTTCCCTCACTGTACCTCTCTGTCCCTAAACTCAAGGATTTCAAATATATTTCAGCAAGATTGGTTTAGAACAGAATAGCACACTGACACTTTCCCTCACTGTCCTTCTCTGTCCCTACAAACAATGTTTAGCACAGAATAACACACTGACACTCTCCCTACCTATCCTTCTCTGTCCCTAAACACAAGGAATCCAGGATTAGTAAAGGAAAAAAAATGACACTGTCCCTGCCTATGCTTCTCTTTCTCTGCTCCGGAACACACTACACAAGGCCGCCGCACTGGCGGCCTTTTATAGTGTGGGGCGTGTACTAAACCCCCTCAGCAATAATTGGCCACAGGCATCCTGCCTGTGGCCAATCATTGCTCTCCTCGCTGCCGGCGCTGTGATTGGCCAAGCATGCGGGGTCACAGTGCATGCTTGGCCAATCACAGCGCCTGGATGACACTGCGATGGCGTAGTGCATTGTAGGCCGTTCGCGTCACTCGAATTTGGCGCGAACGGCCCAAATCGTTCGATCTTCGTCGAACGATCGAACAGCCGATGTTCGAGTCGAAAGTATGTTCGACTTGAACACGAAGCTCATCCCTACCCAGCAGCCAGCAACAATAGATCCCCCGGCAACAATAGATCCCACAGCAGCCAGCAACAACAGACTCCTCCCTCAACAGCAGATCCCTCCCAGCAACAAATGCCCCACTAGCAACATAAGATGGGGGTGTCTTATGTTTCTAAAGGGTCAATTGTTGCTGGGGGCCCCAGCAACAATAGACTTCCCCCCCAAGCAACAATAGATGCCTCAGCAGCTGGCATCATTGGACACTTAAGCACAAACCACTGCCCCCTGCCACTGCTTACAGTCAGTGCTGGAGGTGCCGGAACTTGCGTTCCTCCACGTTCCCGCTGAAAGAAAGCCCTGCTTTCACCAAATATTCATTGGTAGTGAATCAATACATCATGATCATTACGCAAGACACATCCCCCAGACAGTTTCACCTGCAGTGTATGTTTGGTGAATGTGTGATTCACAGCTTTGTAAACCTGCCCCTTGGTGTCACTTTTAACCACTTGCAGATCGCCCACTGTACATTTACTGCGGCAGAGCAGCCGCTTTGTGCCAGATCACGTACCTAATATGTGTCCTGTCACTTCCGGGTTCAGGGGCCACGCGTGCGGCGCGGGTGACCCGTTCCTGCTGCGATTATACACAGCAAGAGCCAGCACCTGGCGATGCTTCCGTACAGTGACAGAATCTGATTGCAATGCTGTCAGTACAGAAGGCATGGATCCTGTGTTTCTGTACAGCAGGAACACTGATCCTTGCCTTCCCCTAGTTCAAACACCTCCCCCACTACACTGAAACACTGGCTAGGCACACAGTTAACACCCCTGATGTTAACCCCTTCCCAGCCAGTCTCATCAGTACAGTGACAGTGCATGTTTTAGCACTGATCACTGTATTAGTGTCACTGGTCCCCAAAAAAAGTTTCAAAAGTGTCCAATTTGTCCGCCGCATTATCGCAGTCCTGCTAAAAATCGCTGATCGCCGCCATTACTAGTAAAAAAATAAAAAATAAATAAAATTATCACATAGTTTGTAGACGCTATAACTTTTGTGCAAACCAATCAATATAGGCTTATTGGGATTTTTGTTTTATTTCAAAAACATGTAGCAGAATACATATCGGCCTAAATTGATGGATAAATTCGATTTTTTACATTTTTTTATTTTGGATATGTTGTATAGCAGAAAATTATTATTTTTTTTTTTTTTTTTTTTAAATTGTCGGTCTTTTTTTGTATATAGCGGAAAAAAAACAAAACGCAGAGGTGATCAAATACCACCAAAAGAAAGCTCTATTTGTGGAAAAAAAAAAAAAGGACATATATTTTTATTTGGGTACAGCATTACACGGTTGCGCAATTGTCAGTTAAATTAACGCAGTGCCGTATCGCAAAAAAAAGGCCTGGTCATGAAGGGGGGTAACTCTTCCAGAGGTAAAGTGGTTAATAGACATAAGTAATTCTTATGTCTATTAGGCCTGATCCACACCTTTGGCATTTTTTGTGCTTTTTTGCATTTTGCACATTTGCACTGCAGGCCATTTAACATGGTTTCCAATGGAACACGTTCTGTAGAGCAAATCTGCAAAGTGCAAAAAGCACTAAAAATGCCATAGGTGTGAATCAGGCCTTACCAAGTCTGAAATGAAGAGGGACAGCACCTGATGGTGTGCAGTGGAGGTGGTTCAGGTGGGAGACCGATCTTGAGGCTGGGTTCTCACCTATGCGCATTGGATGCGGCTTACACCGCATCCAATTTGCATGACATTTTAAAATACAGTGGAACCTCGGATTACGAGCATAATCCGTTCCAGGTGAATGCTCGTAATCCAAAGCACTCGCATATCAAAGCGAGTTTCCCCATAGAAGTCAATGGAAACAAAAATAATTTGTTCCGCATTGACTTCAATGGCATGCGATACCTCATGTGGCCAGAGGTGGGGGGCGCCGGAGAGCCCCTGAAATACTCGGGAACAGCTCGGCTGACCTCGGAAACCCTCGGAAAGGCTCGGAAACACCAGGGAACGGAGTATTTCCGAGTGATTCCGAGTATTTCCGAACGGCTCCGAACCGTTCCGAGTGTCATCGGCGCCCCAGCATAGGGTTGCCACCTTTTCTTCAAGTCAAACCCGAACACTTTAGTGGCGCACAGCAATTTTTTTTTTATAGTATAAACTATACATATATTTTGCTATTAAATAACATTTCTAGTCATATGAAGTTAATAACAAGAGTCCCCTTTATATCAGAGTCCACAGAGTTCCCCTTTTACATCTGAACTTGCAGAGTTCCCTTTCACTGTAAGGGGGGACTCTGCAGACTCTGATGTAAGGGAGAACTCTGGGGACTCTGACATAAGGGATGCTCTGGGAACCCTGATTTAAGGGGGAACACTGAGAACTCTGATATACGGAGAGGACTCTGATGTAAGGGGGAGCACTGTGTCCTCCGGTGAAAAGGGGAACTCTGATGTAAGGGGTGCTCTGAGAACCCGGATTTGCCTTAGTGTACTCACTCAGAGGCAGGAGAGAGAAGGGGGGAGACTTCCTTTTCTGAGGCACAGTGCCAGGGATTGTAGTGTGGGCAGACACAGAGGAGTAGGGGCAGAAGGAAGAGGTGCAGATCGAGTTCTCTCTTCTCTCCTGTCTCTGTGTGTGTGTGTGGGGGGGGGGGGTATTGATAGTGCTGGCTTTGGGCAGTGTGAAAGAAAGTGTAACAGCCACTCTCAGCTTAGACAACTGCAGCCAGCAACCCTGCTGGAAAGCCATAGTCCGGTCTGAATAATGTGTCCGGGTTTCAGGCAGTCTGAAACCCAGATGCATGATTCCAAACCTGAACTGTCCGGGTGAATCCCGGACAGGTGGCAACCCTACCCCCGTACCTCTGGCCAAATGCGGTACTGCACACCCCATTAGCTTGAATTCTGCTCGTTTTGCGAGACAACACTCGCAAACTGAGTCACAAAAAAAAAAAAAAAAGTTGCTCGTCTTTTAAAATGCTCGTTAACCGCGTTACTCGTAAACCAAGGTTCCACTGTACATTCATTTGAATGAGGCTGGTTCACATATCTGCGGTGCATTCGCACTCCGCATTGCCCAAAAAACGTGTGCGTTTTCTAGGCAGTGCGGTGCGGCTCAGGCGCAAACTCAGGCCCATTATCTTCTATGGGCACGCATCTGATTGGCAGATGTGTTCCGTTGTGAACAGGATAAAATTCTGACCTGATCAAAAACTGACGGGAAACGCTGAACAACTGATTTTTCTCTTCGCAGGGAAGACGGAGCTGGAATTCGCACCGGACTGGTGTGAACGCAGCCTGAGCGGAGATTTCTTTTTTTCTTGGTGTCGCTTTTAACTTCCGCTCGCCTCTTTCTCTTGCAGAACGCACGTGAGCGACCATGCTGATGACAAGTAAGGGGACACGGATTACCCGCCTGGAAACGCCAGATCTGTGATTCGGTGAGACAACCTACAGCGTGCTAGAAGCAGACGGCACCCGACTGCTTTTCATGATCTCAGCATCAGTTTAAGAAAACAGTTCTGCTCAGCGTTCTATTCCTGCAAGAATGTCATAAATATTAAGGATGATATTGTGACAGTGCGGTCCCCCGAGAGGACCGAGTCATTATGTTCTGCTGGTGTTAAATGCCGCAGACCAGGCCAGACACAGGAGAAGGAATGCTACACTGGAGAGGGCTTTGATGATGCTAGAAAATAACCTTCACTATGGGTGGGGGGGGGGGGGGGGCTCATATATTAACCCTTCATAACCAAGGTCAAGACAAACCTTAAAGCGTAACTCCACTTTCATGGGAAATAATAGGAAATTAAAAAAAACTATTACAATTGCTACACAAGTCATTATTAACCATTTCCCTACCCAGCCATAGTCATATGACGTCCACAGATGGGATCTCCCATCCTGGGTGGGCGTCATATGACGTCCTCGGCTTTGTGGGGGGATATTTGAATGATGGGTGCAGCTTAGGCTGACCACATTTCCAAACTACCATTCAGGGACACCCCCCTTCCCAAAAATCAGCTTGTGCTGTAACGAATCACAGCACAGGGATTGAACACAAGAGGCGGGATTTATGATTTCTCCAATTACAAGCAGGGGGCGGGGATTGTGCTTCTCCAGGCATTCCCGGCCAGGACAAGTACTGTCAGTGAGTAAAGCGGTGATGTGGCGGGCTTTTTTGTGGGCATCAGATTGGCCCGGGGGGGGGGGGGTGGCTGTGTCAGTTTCATTCCGGGACACTGCATTATCCTGGAATGAAGGTGCCCGGGACAGACCTGCAAAATGCGGGACTGTCCCGGGCACATGGTCACCCTAGTGCAGCTAGAGGCATCATTCAGATATCCTTCTCTTCTGCCGGTGATTCTGTGCACAATAAGAACGATCATAGCGGCAGTTTCCACCACTTGATCGTTCTTATAGGCGGCGGGAGGGGTCACCCCCCCCCCCTCCCGCCACCATCCGGTGCTTCTCCGGCGCCGGATGAGAAGCATAGAGATGACTGGTGACCAGGTGGTCACCAGTCATCTCTATGACCGTCGGAGTCCCGGGCGCGATGTAATGACGTAACGCCCGGGTTCTCAGAAGTAAACAAAGCCGCCATTGCGGCTGGTAAGCATGAGATTGGTGAATTTTTTTTCCTGATCTCATGCTTTCCAGCCTGGAGGAGAGATGTGGAGTCTTATTGACCCCGCATCTCTCCATAAAGAGGACCTGTCACACACATTCCTATTACAAGGGATGTTTACATTCCTTGTAATAGGAATAAAAGTGATCAAAAAGAAAAAAAAAATGTAAAAAAAAGTGTAAAAATAAAAAAAAATAAGTAAAATAAAAAAATAAATAATAAAAAAAACGCCCCTGTCGGTAGCTTGCGATCAGAAGCGAACGCACACGTAAGTCCCGCCCACATATGTAAACACCGTTCAAACCACATATATGAGGTATCGCCGCGTGCGTTAGAGCGCGTGCAACAATTCTAGTATTAGACCTCCTCTGTAAAGCCTCGTACACACGACCGGTTTTCTCGGCAAGAACCAGCAAGAAAATTGCTGGCAGAGCTTTCTTGCCGAGAAAACCGGCCGTGTGTACGAGGCTTTCAGGTTTCTCGTCAAGAAAACTGGGCAGAATCTCAACGAGAAAAATAGAGAACCTGCTCTCTATTTTCTCGTCGGGATTCTCGTCGGCCTGTTTCCCGACGAGAAACCCGAGAGTGTATACGCTTACCTGTCGCCGTGGAAACCCGCGCATGCTCGAAATGACTTTGACGCATGCGCGGTAGCTTCCTAGGCATAGGTAGGGTGTAGCAAGATGACGGCGACGGCATCGAATGTGAGGAGGGCACGCTTGTCGTAGTCGATGACGTCACCTCGTTCGTTCCATTCAAAAGAACGGCGGTTCTTTTGAATCGAGCGTGTGTACACTCGGCCGGGACAAGATTCTTGTCAAGAATCTCGTCAGGGAACAACGACGGGTTTTTTCCTGATGAGATTCTCGGTCGTGTGTACGAGGCTTCACTCTAAACTGGTAACCTGTAAAAATTTTCAAAGCGTCATCTATGGAGATTTTTAAGTACCGAAGTTTGGCGCCATTCCATGACTGTGGGCAATTTTAAAGCGTGACATGTTAGGTATCTATTTACTCGGCGTAACATCATCTTTCATATTTTACAAAAAAATTGGGCTAACTTTACTGTTTTGTTATTTTTTAATTCATTAAACCGTTTTTTTTCCCCAAAAAAAAGGCGTTTGAAAAATTATTGCGCAAATACCGTGCAAGATAAAAAGTTGCAATGACCGCCATTTTATTCCCTAGGGTGTCTGCTAAAAAAAACATATATAATGTTTGGGGGGTTCTGAGTAATTTTCTAACAAAAGAATGATGATTTGTAGGAGAGAAGTGCCAGAATAGGCCCGGTATTGAGGTGGTATAAAAGCCCTGTATATAAGTGGTTAAAAATGACCTTTCCTTTTCAATCTGCAGCGCTGTTGTTTTCAGTAAAATGCAATACGGCCACCTGGAGGTGTTCTGTACACAGATGGTATACAGAACTCTCCCCCAGCCAGTGTCATCAGTACAGTGACAGTGCATATGTTTTAGCACTTATCACTGCATTAGTGTCACTGGTCCCCAAAAAAAGTGTCAAAGGTGTCAAGTGTCCAATTTGTCCACCGCATTATCGCAGTCCCACTAAAAACCGCTGATCGCCGCCATTACTAGTAAAAAAATAAATAAAATATCACATAGTTTGTAGACACGATAACTTTTGTGCAAACCAGTCAATAGACGCTTATTGGGATTTTTTTTTTTTTTACCAAAAATATGTAGCAGAATACATATCGGCCTAAATTGATGAAGATTTTTTAATTTTTTTTATTGGATATTTTTATAGCAGAAATGTAAAAAAAATTAGGGCTGTTACTGATTAAAATTTTCGTGTTCGAATAATCGTTTTTTTTTTTTTTAATCAATTAATCGACTAATTTCGATTAATTATAACGCACATACAAATCCAACTACTTTTAGCTGATCTCCTTGCAGGCCGATTCCCAGTGCAGCTACAAACCACTGGAAAAATGGATAGCAGGATACAAAAAACACACAAAAGGCAGCGCTTGATGGGAATAGCATTAAAACTTTTATAGTCTTCAAGTAGGTAACAAAATAAATATTGCACTGGAGATAAAATTGATGTAGCTACATAAACTGTAAAAATGGTGCGAGTAATACCAAACGGTAGCAAAAGCAGTCATAAAAACCTGTAGCTAAGTATGATACTGGTATAAAAATGTGTACAACGATACCACTGCTGAATTCAGATGAGGAGGGGTTAACATCAGTCCGTCGGCATGTAGGTGTCCCGTGAAGGGAACGATCACATCTCCCAGTGGATGGCTGTAGAATCCCAGGTTGATAGAGGGAAGTGATAGAGGGAAGTGTAACAGCCCTTGCGTGTGGCAGATGGTAAGGTCCCCGCCGGCATGCAGATATGAAGGCACAGCAAAGGAGCCCTTCAGATGGACACGGCAAGCCCAAAGAATCTTGATCGATCAAAAGAATTTTGATCGATCAAAACAATTAATCAATTAATCGAGGAATTAATAGTTAATTTCCACAGCCCTAAAAAAAGATATAATTTTTTTTCAAAATTACACAGATGGTATACCGATTGAGGTGATACCACACATGTATGTGATATTTCTTCTTGTAGGACTCAGACACAATAGTGCACATTTAGTTTTGTTTTGCTTTTCCCACCAAAACACACTGACACTATCACTTGTACTGACACTAAATATAAAACTTTTTTTTTTTCCTACCTAAAACACACTGACCCTAACACCCTGACGCCCAGGGCCGCTGATAAGGCAGCACAGCCAACCCTCCTGGCCCCATCAGTTCAAAAGGTGGGCCTGGTAGGTTTGCCAGTGCCACCTTTTCTTCAAGCCAGACCCGAACACTTTAGCAGTCTGAGACACCTTTGGGTGCCGCAAAAGGTGAGTAGTATTGCGGTGCGCATAGTGTGCTGCAGCATACAGTGGGTGTGGCCAAATTGCTCTTGCTGACATCATCGCCTTGCCCCCCCAGTGATGCTGAACCTGCCCACAGACAGCCGCCTGCAGCTCCGGCAACAGAGTTCTGTGTGACTATCTTGGTTATTTGAGGAGCCACAGCCCGGTCTTAATAATATGTCCAGGATTCAGTCCACTTGAAATCTGGACATATGATTCAAAACCCTGACTGTCCGGGTGAATCCCGGACAGGTGGCAAACCTAGTGCCTTGGTACCTGCTGAGCAGGAGGGATGGTTGTACTACCTTATTGCTCCTCTTGCAGCTCCCTCTGCTTCTCCTCCTCTCCCTCCCTCTATATCCATTCAAGTATCTGTGCCCTCACTCCCTGCTCCGGGCCCCCCTGTGTGCTAGGCTGACCACATTTCCAAACTACCATTCAGGGACACCCCCCCCCCCCCTTCCCAAAAATCAGCTTGTGCTGTAACGAATCACAGCCCAGTGATTGGACACAAAAGGCGGGATTTATGATTTCTCCAATTACAAGCAGGGGGCGGGGATTGTGCTCCTCCAGGCATTCTCGGCCAGGACAAGTACTGTCAGTGAGTAAAGCGGTGATGTGGTGGCCTTTTTTGGGGGCATCAGATTGGCCCGGGGGGGGGGGTGTTTGTGTCAGTTTCATTCCGGGACACTGTATTGTCCTGGAATGAAGGTGCCCGGGACAGACCTGCAAAATGAGGGACTGTCCCGGGCAATCGGGGACACGTGGTCACCCTACTGTGTGCCCCCCCCCCTCCGCAGTGCTGACAGCTTCTATCACCTCCTCACCCACAGGCAGCTGCTTAGGGCACACAGGGGAATCAGTTTCAGGATGGGGGGGGGGGGGGGTTGGGGTGATGGATATGTCCTATTTACAGCCCCTTCCTTTCCTTAAAGAGGAACTGCTGTCTGCGCACATAATTTGTAATAAAGACATCTTTGCCATTCTGAAGCCTCTCTCCAACCACTTTGCATATTATTTCATATATACTGTGATTCTGTACTTGCCAAATATGCTGCAGAAATCTCCCTCCACTGAGTCTGGCTGCAGCCTGTCAGGAAAGAAGTCTTCACAGTCATCCCAGCAATCTGGGTGTCAGAATTCCTGTGCACGGGAGATTTGTTTGGCTCATGCGCATGCGCGATAGCGGTGCGTGGGTGCACGATAGCGGTGCGCGGGTGCACAATAGCGGCGCGCGCGCGCACCTAATGACGGTACTTGGCGCCAAGTCAGCCTATTTAAAGAGAGCTGTCACTTTGCTTCCTTGCTGTCCGGTATACAGCGTTTCCTGAGACCCCTGCTACCTGAACTACTGATTCGTATTACCCTGATACCTGATCCGGCTCTCCTTAACTTCTCCTGTTTGCTGCCTGTCTTCGACCCTGGCTTGTCCCGACTTTGCTTCTGCCTGCTCCCTTCTACCTGTCTGCTGCCCGCCTGATTACCTGACCCGGCCTGGACTTTAACCATTCTTGGATCCTGCTTGCACCTTGCCTGCCCGCTTGTGTTTGACCCGGCCTGTCCTCACCAAGCCTGTCTCCTGACTTACCAGTGCCCTGCTGCGGACCTCTGCACGCCCTCCATCAGCTACCTCCTGCTGCGGACCGCTGCTTACCCTCCAGCTGCCACAACCACCATCCGCTTCAGTTTCCACCAGGCACTTGTTTCCCTCTGCCCCCTTGAGCCCCTGTCTGCTCTACCAGTGGTTCTCGAGCCGGAGGTTTATGAGAGGCCACTCCCTGCACGTTGGGCTCCCTAACCAGGTACGTGACAGTACCGGACAGCCATGTCCGAGCCCACGCAGGGGGCCTCTCCCATGGAGGAACTATGCCGTCACCTAGATGGACTCACTACGGCAGTCAGGAACTTACAAGAAGGCTATACCCGTCTAGAGGAGCGTGTCCAGACCCTGTCCACCACGGCACCTGCCGCATCAGGAACTTCACCTGCACCCTCGGACATCATGCTACCGCCCGAACCCCGGGTTCCTCCTCCCGAGAGGTTTTCTGGAGATCGCAGCAAATATAGGGCATTTCGCAACGCCTGTGAGCTCTTCTTCGCCCTACAGCCCAGGACTTTTTCCCTTGAAACTACCAAGGTGGGCTTTGTCATCGCCCTACTATCAGGCGAACCACAGTCATGGGCCCATCGCCTCTTGGAACATAAAGACAGTTGCCTCAATCTCCTGAGCACCTTCTTTGAAGCCATGGAACACCTTTACGAGGATCCTCAACAGGCAGCCACCGCAGAGGCGGCATTATGCTCCCTGCAACAGGGTCGCCAGCCCGTGGAGGACTATGTGTCCGAATTCAGGCGTTGGAGTTCGGACACGAATTGGAACGATGCTGCCCTGCACAACCAGTTCCGTATGGGCCTCTCCGAGACCCTTAAAGACGAACTGGCTCGGGTTGGCATCCCGGCGACACTAGACGCCCTAATTCTTCAATCTACCTTAATTGACAGACGGCTAAGGGAACTAAGAGCTGAACGTACCGTGGGCCCTTCTTGTCCTGTATGGATACTTCCCCGTGTGTTCAACCCTCCTCACTCCGCTCCTCTGGCTCCTGCTCATCCCTCTACCGACACCTCGGAACCGATGCAACTTGGCCTGCTTCGCCCCTCGCTCACCGCCGAGGAGCACCAACGTCAACGACTCAACAATCTCTGCCTCTACTGCGGGGAATCAGGACACTATGTGAGGACCTGTCCTGCAAAGACCCGTAAGTGTTCCTCTATCTCTTCTACCTACTCATCTACTCCGTTTGACAATGCAACTCATCTGGCTGTCTCTGTCTCCCTACAGCTTCCAGGAAGGAGTATACAAACTACCGCCATAATTGACTCCGGAGCATGCAGCGGTTTTATGGACGCTTCCTTTGCTAACAGATTCTGAATCCCCCTGCAACCCAGAGCTAAGGGACTTTCTGTGCATCTGGCGATGGATCGGCTATTAAATCTGGACCAGTCACGCAGGAAATCGTCCCTCTGAATGCAACCATCTCCGGTAATCACCGGGAGTTACTTTGCCTGGACATCATTGAGTCCCCCCTGTTTCCCATTATACTGGGCATGCCCTGGCTGAGGGCACACAACCCACAAATTGACTGGGTCACGAGCAAGATCAGCTTCCTTTCCCCTTACTGCCCTCAGCACTGTGTGCCAGAGGTCGCTGACGTCCCCTCTTCATTGCTTTGCTTGGACACTGACGCTGAAACCCGCCAGTCCGTTCCTGAAGTATATCACCACTTCCTGGACGTGTTCAGCAAAAAGGGTGCAGAAACACTTCCCCCACACCGATCCTATGATTGTCCAATTGAGTTCCTCCCCGGCGCTTAGGTGCCATTCGGAAGGATCTTCCCCCTGACCGAACTGGAACTAGGGACCCTCAAGATCTATATCGACGACAACCTGGAGAAGGGGTTCATCCGCCCATCTACCTCTCCAGCAGGGGCAGGGATCTTTTTAGTCGAAAAAAAAGACCATTCTCTACGCCCCTGCGTAGACTACCCTGAACTCAATAAAATTACAATTAAAAACCGGTACCCCCTTCCCTTGGTGCCAGAACTATTCCAGAGACTTGGAGCTGCAGCTATATTCACTAAATTGGATCTTCGTGGGGCCTACAACCTGGTGCGGATTCCAAGTGGGGATGAATGGAAGACTGCCTTCCGTACCCGATTCGGGCATTTTGAATACCTTGTAATGCCCTTTGGTCTGTGCAACGCCCCTGCCACATTCCAACACTTTGTGAATGACATTTTCAGAGATTACTTAGACTTGTTCGTTATAATTTACCTGGACGATATCCTGATTTTCTCCTCTTCCTTGTCTATTCATCGAGAGCATGTCAAGAGAGTATTAACCCGACTCCGTTAGCATGGCCTCTATGCAAAACCCGAGAAATGCGAATTTGAACAACAAAGCATTCATTTTTTGGCACTGATTATCTCCATAGAAGGTGTCAAAATGGATCCACAAAAAGTTTCCGCCATCTTGGATTGACCAACCCCTACAGACAAAAAGGGAATCCAACGCTTTGTAGGGTTTGCAAATTTTTATCGCAAGTTTATCCAGGGATTTTCTTCCATCATCTCACCCATCACCAGCCTGACAAAACAAGGCATACGATTCCACTGGACCCCGGAAGCCCAGGTTGCCATCTCCACCCTAAAGGATCAGTTTGTTTCTGCCGCAGTCCTAAAACATCCAGACCCAGCTCTGCCTTACATTTTGGAGGTAGATGCCTCTGAGATCGCAGTGGGGGCAGTACTCTCGCAGAGACAGGGTCCCAAATCTCAGTTGCATCCAGTCGCTTTTTTTTCTCGGAAATTGTCAGAAGCTATGATGCTAGAGGGGGCAGCATTTCCTATTTTGATCTATGCGGACCACAAAAATCTGGAGTACCTGAAAGTAGCCAAGAGACTGAAACCACGTCAAGCCAGATGGGCACTTTTTTTTACCAGATTTTCATTCCACATAACCTACAGGCCCGGGTCAAAAAATACCAAGCCAGATGCGCTTTCCCGGATGTTTAGTGGAGCCGAAGCTCTCTCACCTCCAGACACCATCCTGACTCCTGGAAATTTTCTCTTGCTTCAAGGAGACTTACTTTCCCAAATAAAGCAGGCTTCTACCAATGAGTCCTACCCACCGGTTGTTACCCTGCAGTTGAAAGACGACCTACTATGGTTTAAGGACAAGATCTTTGTACCTCGGCAATTACGGATTAACGTTCTCAAGTCTTGTCACGATCATGAACTAGCTGGCCACTTTGGGGTGCACAAAACATCCGAACTTCTCCAGCGCACATTTTGGTGGCCTCAACTGTCAAAGGACTGCAAAGACTATGTGGAATCATGCACTACGTGCATTCAAAATAAAGGCAGTAAGACCAGAGCCTGGGATCTATTGAGACTATTACCCATTCCGGAAAGACCTTGGAGAATGATATCCATGGACTTTATTGTGGAACTACCACCGTCAGAAAATTGCACTATCATTTTTGTGGTAGTGGACAGACTTTCCAAAATGGCCCATTTTCTGCCCATGAAATGTACACCTTCTGCCCCCGAGACAGCAAAACTATTCATCAAGGAAATAGTAAGGCTGCACGGCATTCCTATGAACATCGTATCTGACCGGGGGGTGCAGTTTACATCCAGATTCTGGAGGGCACTCTGCAAATCTTTAAAGATTGACCTTTCTTTCTCTTCGGCATACCATCCCCAACCAATGGTCAGACGGAACGAACAAATCAGACCATGGAGCAATATTTACGCTGTTTCTCTGGCTTCTCCCAAGATGACTGGGTACCATTACTACCCCTCGCCGAGTTCGCTTACAACATCTCCGTCCACTCAGCTACCAAACAGTCACCGTTTTTTGTGAACTACGGCTTCCACCCTCTGTTCCTGTCCAATAACATTCCGGAGTGTGCGGTTCCAGCCGCCCAAAAAACCCTGAACTTCCTCAGTACCAACAGTAAGCTACTTCAGGAAACAATGGCAAGGACTCAGGAGCGTAATAAGGAGGCGTTCGACAAGAAGAGGAGGGGGGAACTTAACCTAATACCCGGAGATCAGGTCTGGCTGTCTACAGTAAATCTAAAAATGGCATGCCCTTCTAAAAAACTGGGCCCTAAGTTTTTGGGTCCCTTCCCTGTGACAAGGAGAATTAATGACGTGGCATATGAACTGAAACTACCTGAATCTTTTCGGATACACCCAATATTTCATGTGTCCCTACTCAAACCTGCAGTTCCAGATCCCTTTCCTAATCGAGGTACCGGTCCTCCGGAGCCCGTGCTCATAAATGGTGAGGAGGAGTTTGAAATCGAGTCCATCCTGGACTGCAGGAAGAGATGCAACCAAATCCAATACCTGGTTAAATGGAAGGGTTATGGCCCTGAGGAAAACTCCTGGGAACCGGAAACCAACATCCATGCCAAAAGATTGATCATATCCTTCAGGAGATCTCACCTAGGTAGGCTGGCCCAGTTGGGCATCCGGAGGCTGCCCGTTGGAGGGGAAAGACGTCTTCACAGTCATCCCAGCAATCTGGGTGTCAGAATTCCTGTGCACGGGAGATTTGTTCGGCGCTCGCACATGCGCGATAGCGGCGCGCGGGGGCGCGCACCTAATGACGGTACTTGGCGCCAAGTCAGCCTATTTAAAGAGAGCTGTCACTTTGCTTCCTTGCTGTCCGGTCTACAGCGTTTCCTGAGACCCCTGCTACCTGAACTACTGATTCGTGTTACCCTGATACCTGATCCGGCTCTCCTTGACTTCTCGTGTTTGCTGCCTGCCTTCGACCCCGGCTTGTCCCGACTTCGCTTCTGCCTGCTCCCTTCTACCTGTCTGCTGCCCGCCTGATAACCTGACCCGGCCTAGACTTTAACCATTCTTGGATCCTGCTTGCACCTTACCTGCCCGCTTGTGTTTGACCCGGCCTGTCCTCACCAAGCATGTCTTCTGACTTAACAGTGCCCTGCTGCGGACCTCTGCACGCCCTCCATCAGCTACCTCCTGCTGCGGGCCGTTGCTTACCCTCCAGCTGCCACAACTACCATCCGCTTCAGTTTCCACCAGGCACTTGTGTCCCTCTGCCCTCTTGAGCCCCTGTCTGCTCTACCAGGGGTTCTCGAGCCGGAGGTTTACGAGAGGCCACTCCCTGCATGTTGGGCTCCCTAACCAGGTACGTGACACAGCCATTTTAACTGTGGGTAGCTGAAGCTGCTGCCTGTTCACTTCCTGGATTTACACAGACACACAGAGGCACACCTCCAACCCTGCAGCTCATTGGCCCTCTTATGACTCATCCCCCCCTCCCTTCCTGGCAAACTCTCACAAGAGTGAGAGAGAGAGCTGTGCATGATGTCATAAGCCTAGGCTAATGAGCAGACAAGAAACAGGAACTGGGCTTTATAAGGTATTTACTGCCAAAGCTTAATTAAACCAGCTGAGGTTAGAAGCTGATTGGTTTCTCTGCAGAAGTGTGACTGATTTTGCACTCTCCAGGTTTAGTAAATAAACCCCAATGAGCGATCGGTATTGATCACTCACTGTGTTCATTCATAACTGAATGAACTCCCTGCCAATCGGGTCTCAGGACATGGTTCCTGATTGGCTGGGAGGAGAAACAGGAAGACGTTACCGAATATTAATTTGCTATTGTCACACAACTGGGTGAGCTCCGGGGAGCAGTGCTATGTGCCCCGAGCCCACCCTTTTTGAAGCCAATTAGAGCCTCAGTCTCTAATCACATAGTTAGGTCGAAAAAAGACACCAGTTTATCTAGTTTAACCAAATAAATAAAAAATAATATCATACAATCCCATATACCCAATCCTATACCCACAGTTTATCCAGAGGATCACATGCTTTGAAAACAAAAACATTGGAATCCATGCGTCCGGTGCCCTGCATTAGGTGCTGGGGCCCAGACCTTCTTAAGGGGAATTTCCTTCCCCTTGTTTTTTAGACCATTCAGTCCATTCTCATATGGTCACCTATTTTTGAACCAGCCAATATGCCTGCCTCAGTTGCCTCCCTCTGATGACCACTGAACCTCTGTGGGACTTGGAGCCTATTTCAGGCTGAGACTTGAACAGTATGCACCACTAGCTATCTCTGCTGGTCTGGACACCTGGTCATGTCCACTTTCTGATTGCTTCCACCTTCCTAACCCCTGAAGAAGACTTTGTATAAGTTGAAACGCGTTGGATTGATTTGGTGGCTATGCAATTAATTTTAATATTTCCCTCTTACACAAAATGTATCCCTGCGCCCAGTGAAGTTAGCAAGAAATATTTTACAGAACAGGACGGGAATTGTATAGATCAGCTACTTTTTAATTCATTGTTCAATAAAGATTTTCAATAATTTTTTTATATACATATTTCTATTGTGCGATTTCTATTGCTGCAACAAAGTCCCATGGGAGATATCTTTTCAGTAATTGAATAGGGATGGAGCAGCTACCTTACCCATGATATAATTGCTACTCCTTGCTTGCATGTAGATTAGGGGCCGGGCGCATGGATTAGGAGGGGCGACGCCCCTGCGCCACCTGCAGGATCGGGCCGCCACTGGCCATCTCTCTTTGTGTGCTTGCTTGAAAAGGCATCTGATGAAAAACATATCATGTTTTTTTTATAAAAATCTATGGGTTCTCTCTCACCGTACAAAACAAACAAGATGTGCAATTCTTCTTAAAGCGGAGCTCCGCCGGAAAAAAAAATATTAAAAGCCAGCAGCTACAGCTACAGCAGCTGCTGGCTTTTAATATTTGGACACTTACCTGTCCTGGAGTCCAGTGACGTCCGCAGCAGAGGACGAGCGACCGCTCGTCG
This sequence comes from Rana muscosa, assembly GCA_029206835.1. Classification (NCBI taxonomy): domain Eukaryota; kingdom Metazoa; phylum Chordata; class Amphibia; order Anura; family Ranidae; genus Rana; species Rana muscosa. The sequence goes on along the minus strand of CM055118.1, from coordinate 430,986,426 downwards.
CTCTGCTGCTCCCTCCGCCATCCTCGCTGAGGGAACCAGGAAGTGAAGCCCTGCGGCTTCATGCCCGGTTCCCTACGGTGCATGCGCGAGTCGCGCTGCGCCGTTCTGATTGGTGCTCCTGTGTTCTGGGAGCCGAGTGTCTCCCAGAACACCAAGGGAAGTCTGCGGGAAGTGACGTCACTCCCGCAGATTCCCGGAGAGAGGACTCCCGGATGTGGGTGAAAATACCTGTCTTAGACAGGTATCTTCACCCCCCTCCCCCCTGAAAGGTGTCAATTGTGACACCGGAGGGGGGGAGGGTTCCAAATAGCAAAAGTTGCTATTTAGGGTGGAGCTCCACTTTAATGCTGCAAGGAGTATTAAGTCATTAAAATAACCCCCAGAATCGCAGTCATACAGCGCCAGGGATTATTGTCTTGCAACATGAAAAATTCCATTCAATAAATCCCGTAATTGATGCCCATCCTCATACGGCACCACACCGTATTCTGGCATTCTGCACTTTCTTTGAACCCTATGAAGCATCGATCATTACACAGCTGTGTCCATGCTTTATCATTTTAAGGAAGTGCAACAATTTTCGATTACGGTAAATTGTTTAAGGTGAATCACTGACTCCAGAGGAGATAACATGGGTCCTATAATGGTTGTTGAGACAATCTGCGTCCATTAGGAATTAGGCAAGATTATTTGTCTGTAGACCTATGTGGTCTATTTAGAAGAACAGTGAGTGTCTAACAACGGCTGCTAACCAGATCATCGCCCACTCCTGGAAATCTTCCCAACTGAACCTGGTTGAGGTTAAAAATAGAGTAACGGTGGCTATGGTTCATGCCAAATTCCCTAGAATTCGGCAGACTTGGGTGGATCATTTTCTCCCCCCACATTTTGACTCTACTCCCACGTTGATGACCCCTCGTCACTTGAAGTTACACTGTCAACCCTGCAAGTCTTTAAGCTCTTGGAGGGGATGATAAGGGACTATATCCAAGATTTTAGCTATCATTAGCAGTAATAAGTAGACTTGTGCACAACGGAAAAATTAGTTTAGTTTTGGTTTGTTTCTTTTCGGTCCTGTTGATTCGTAATCGTTCATAATTTTGCAAGACGGGATTTTTCGTGTTCGGACTAATTCGTATTTTCGCAAGCGACATTTTTCGTTGAATCAGAATGATTCGTATTAATGTAAGCCTTATTTTTAGTTGATTTATAATTCGTACTTTCGGTAGAGTACATTGTTTTTCGTTGATTCTGGACACAACTCCTACTTTCGTAACTTTTTATGGGTTTGTTGAGTCGTAATTTTCCGTGTCTCTCTCACAACGACGCTGCCTATTATGCCTAATGTGCTTCGAATGGATTTGTACTTTTCTAAATACATAGCGGTTATTTGTAACGATTCAAAATCTCGTATTTTACTTTCGTTTTTTACATGCGGCTATAGCCTCCACCCCCTGTACACCATTTTGAGAGGGAGTTCAGCACGGCGAGGGAGGAGCAGAGAGCAGAGCAGAGTGTTATTGTGCTTCGAATGGATTCGTACATTCGTAACTTTTTTCATAACGAATTATGCCGAAGACATTCGGGGCATTCGCTATTTGCAATATTATTTATTTCGGATTCGGTTTTATTCGTAATTGCTTTGTTCAGAAATTCGAATGCTTCCGAATGTCCGAAAGTTGCTAAATTCGGACGAATTTCGATTCGTTATGAAACGAATTGCACAAGCCTAGTAATAAGCATGGATTCGTGAAGAATCGTTCTTGCCAGACCAATCTATTAACCTTCTACGAAGAAATGGGCTGCCATCTAGATAAAGGAAGGCCCGTAGACGTGGTGTATCTGGATTTTGCAAAGGCATTTGACACAGTTCCCCACAAACATTTACTGTACAAAATAAGGTCCGTTGGAATGGACCATAGGGTGAGTACATGGATTGAAAACTGGCTACAGGGGCGAGTCCAAAGGGTGGGGATAAATGATGAGTACTCGGAATGGTCCAGTGTGGAAAGTGGGGTCCCCCAGGGTTCTGTCCTGGGACCATTCCTGTTTACTTTATTCATAAACGATCTGGAGGACAGGATAAATGACTCAATCTCAGTATTTGCGGATGATACAAAGTTAAAGTGGTTGTAAACCCCGTTTAAAAAAAAAAAAAAAAAAAACCTGCAAGACAAAGCCATAATGAGCTAGTATGACTAGCATACTAGCTCATTATGCATTACTTACCTTAGATAGAAGCCCCGAAGCCGTCCTCGTCTCCCCCTCCGGCCACAGACATTGCTCCGGAAGGTTACTTCTGGGTATCGCCACTCCGGCGCTGTGATTGGCCGGAGCGGCAAAAACGTCACTCCGCGCATGCGCGAGGGAGCCGTAAAAGCCGGATCTGCCGGTTTTATAAATGGGATTCCCAGTGTGCCTGCGCCATTTTCTACGGCGCACATGACAACGGTGTATTCCTTTTGGCAAATATCTCCTAAACCGTTTAGGTTTAGGAGATATTGCAAACACCTACAGGTAAGCCTTAATCTAGGCTTACCTGTAGGTGTAACTTCCCCGGAAGGGTTTACAACCACTTTAAGCAGGACAATAACTTCTCTGCAGGATGTGGAAAACTTACAAAAAGACCTAAACAAATTATTGGGGTGGGCAACTGCATGGTAAATGAAGTTTAATGTAGAAAAATGTAAAATAATGCATTTGGGGGGCAAAAATATGAATGCAATCTACTCACTAGGGGGTGAACCTCTGGGGGAATTTAGGATGGAAAAGAATCTGGGGGTCCTAGTAGATGACATGCAATGCAATACAAATACAAATACAATAAAAATAAAAATAAAAATACAAGCAAAGCCAACAGAATATTAGCATGTATTAAAAAGGGGATTAACTCCAGAGATAAAACTATAATTCTCCAACTCTACAAGACTCTGGCCCGGCCGCACCTGGAGTATGCCGTCCAGTTCTGGGCACCAGTCCTCAGGAAGGATGTGCTGGAACTTGAGAGAGTCCAGAGAAGGGCAACAAAGCTAATAAAGGGACTGGAGGATCCCAGCTATGGGGAAAGTCTGCAAGCATTAAACTTATTGAAAACACAATTCTATTGCGCTTAGGCTGATATAAAGGTCCTAACAGATAGCAGCCAGCACAATATTGTTGACGACAATAAACAGTAGTATGTGGTAAGAGTGCAGCGCTGCATCCTTAATATATTGACGCTTGAGAGGCAGTGGCGGCTATTGGGTTCTTCTTTGGGGGGGGGGGCAAACAAACAACAAATGAAGAAGAAATTCCGCGCTTAGTTAATAAATGAACTGCTGCCTCCCCATATAGAAATTTCACCTAGGTGAAATCCAGAAAATATGAAACTCAAAAGAAAGGGAAAGTGGCGCTGTTCTATATGGGTGGTACCCAGGTCAAATGACAACTGATCCGTTGGTAAGTAAACAACTCTGTGATCCACCCTAATAGTGACCAGTTAAAAAGCGTAATTCAAACATACTGATGAAATAAGCTGTATGAATAAGCTATACTGTATGAAAAAGCTCTTTAAGGTGCTAGCAAGTATGAAAGAAAAAGTGGATAAGCTCATTAAAGTGACTGTGCTGAGCTATGTGAACAACTCTATAAAGTGCCAGAGTGCAGGAAAACTGGGAATAAACTCATTTAAAGTGACAAATGCAAGCAAAAAGCAGAAAAAAAAGTGTACATGGTAAATAGTAATACAAAACGTATATCAACCATAAATGCATAAACTAATAAAAGTCCAAAATCATGAAAACTCCAAAAGTGACATGTGCTGGATCCATATGGTGACAGTCTATAAAAGTGATCCCGTGCTGTACAAAAATAGGTGACTTCTCTGTGCTCCCCTCCTGTGTGTACACTCACCAGAGCACTTCACACCCCTGCAGGGGTAGAAAGCGTTTAGTAGAAGGCTCTGAGTCCTGGTGTCCCACAACCGCCGATGTATTCCTCGTCCTTGTTGTAATACAAATGATCATAAGTGTGCACCCCAAATTAGGATTAGGGTGTGCACCCCAAAGCTCAAACACACGCTACCGATCACTCACTGTGTTCACTCAGAAAGGGAAGGGGCCAGTAAATCACATATTTGCCAGCCCCTTCCATACTCATCCTAAAACATCCCCTTTTGGGTGCCCGCAGCAGCAGCCAGTGGGAGAGGAGAGGAGGGAAGCCGGAAGCACTGTGGGGGGGAAGAGGGGGGCCCAGGTCAGTAGGGGGAATCGGTGCTGTACAGGGTGATTAGGGTGTGCTTGGGCACACCTGGCACACCCTGTGCGCACGCCTATGCAAATGATCCAGTATCTCAGACAGAATCTGGCCCCTCCACAGGTGGCGTGGCACAGCTCTCTCCCCCCCCCCTGCGGGCAGTCCATTCGTGTGGCGTGGGCTGTGGTGTCCTCTCCTGGAGTGCGGGGAGCAGCCATGGCGGATTCGGTGTCCGCTCCTCCAGCTTCCTCCGCTGTGTGTCTTTCGCTAAAGCGCTAGGCATCCAATAGGATCGCCTGGCGCTTTGGCCAATCGGGAAACAGGTCTCACAGACCTGCCTCCTGATTGGGGGGGAGGAACTTTAGTGTGATAATAGCGAAAATTCATATGCTATGTCACACAACTGGGTGGGCTCGGAGCGCAATGTTCTGCGTTCCGAGCACATCCTTTTTATGTAGATCAGGGGGCCTGTTGTGTTACACTATGTGATTATTCTTGCTCTGTGTCTTTAAGATCTGTCACCTTCTTTCTAGCTGAACTCTCTCTCTCACCGTAGTTCTTTATATATCTCCTCCACTTCCTGATTCTGGTCATTACTCCTGTATTTCTTCCATGCTAAACATCTTACATGTGGCTTACAACTGCAACGTTTTTCTACCTATGAATATCCATCATTAAACGGAACATTCGAAAGGATTCATCGTCTGTCGTCCTAACTGTGAGTTTATTCATTGAGTTAAACTGCCTGTATCGATGCAAGGGATGAATATCAAACCAGCTTGAGTAAGGCCTACTTAAACCTGGAGATGAACTTTATCGCTTTGTAGTTGAGACAGAACAATAGAAAAACAGAGTTTCACAGCCTAATTACAAGATTTCTGCATGTCAGTACTGAAACAGACAAGATTTACTGCCCTCATAGCAAGACAGAAGGGACAGAGCAGCACATGGCAGCCTTATGGCCTGAGACAATCTGCACAGTGTCATATTTCAGCACACAGATCCTGCCTGCTTTCACAGTCAGTCTGCTATCATGAGTGACCAAGCTTCTGCATGTGAACTCACATCTACCTCCCCACAAGTTCCTGAAGAAACTGAGTTACCCAAACGCTCAGTTAAACCCACTTGGAAAGTAATGGAGAATTATGAAGCTTCAAGGACTGAATTGTTAAATAGCTTGGAATTAGTCTGGGAGAAAATCCTTGCTGAAGCCAATACAGTGTCTGTTGAACGTGAACTACTGACACTAGAGGGCGCCATTAAACAACTTTCTGCCTCATATGAGCTTTATCAGCTTACCAGCATCAAATTCACTAATGTCTTACAAAACAGAAAATGCGATGAGGCAGTTAAAGCGTGTCAACATTCTTAATATTGAAAGAGACAGTTTTATCCAGCAAACCAGATTAAAGGCAGAAGCAAAAATAAAGCTGTTACAGGACACTGCATCTCACAGATCTGTTTCCACCAGACGTTCTAAAAACTCGTCAAGATCCCATAGTTCAAGATGCTCAACACTCAGTGAGCGACTTATTAATGCCCGCGCTGAAGTGGAAGCCAGCAAAGTGCAGGTGGCATATGCAGAAAAAAGAGCAGAGTTGGAAGCGCAGTCAGCACGTCAAAGAGCAGAGTTGGAAGCACAGTCAGCACGTCAAAGAGCAGAGTCGGAAGCGCAGTCAGCACATCAAAGAGCAACAATGGAAACCTTAAATGAACAGTGTAAACATGACGCAGCTATGGCAAAGCTAAGGGTCCTACAGCAAGCTATCAGTGCAGACGAAGGTGCAAGTGAGAAAGACAGCATTAACCTAAACATAGCAGATATGGAAGACCCCCTCAAACACACTAAAGACTATGTCCTAAGCCACTGCAGTGCACACTCCATTGTCTCCAATGCTCCCGACTACATAGAGACTCCTTCACAGCTTCAAGTTAAAGAGGTTCCAGCAACTTCCTGCACTCAAAATCACTCCACTGCATTTCCTACCTGCCTACCTTGCCTGCCTTCATACGTCACAGAGCATCAGCGCAAGCTTCAAGCAAGTCATCAATCTCCAGTCATCGGTACAGCCTTGAATCAACGTACCATTGGAACAACTGACTTCAAGCAAGCAACTCACCTGGATGCATCTGCTGCACCATATTTCCCTGTGTCCTTTAACAACAATGTCAAAGATAACGCAATCAGCACTATACAGCCAACAGCATCTCACATAAAGGCGGAGACAACTGAGACAGAAGAGTTTGTGAGGTACATGCTTCTCAGAAAGCTCACAAAGACTGGTCTTACAAGTTTTGATGACCAACCTGAGAACTACAGAAGTTGGAAATGTGCCTTCAGAACTACAATCAGCAATATTGGCATTACAGCTGATCAAGAATTGAATCTGCTGATCAAATGGCTTGGTCCTCTATCTGCTGCACGTGTTAAGCCATTAAGATCGGTTTTCATGGACAATCCTACTGCAGGCCTCACAGCTGCATGGGAGCGACTAGAGCAAAGTTATGGCAGTCCAGAAGCTATAGAAAATGCTTTGTTCATGCGTCTGGAAACTTTCCCAAAGATATCCGGTAAGGACAACAAGGAGCTCCAGAGACTGAGTGACCTTCTCCTTGAGCTTCAGCTAGCCAAGACAGACCCAAAACTACCTGGACTCAGTTATCTTGACACTCCAAGAGGGGTAAATAGGGATGAGCTTCGTGTTCGACTCGAACATACGTTCGACTCGAACATCGGCTGTTCGATCGTTCGACGAAGATCGAACGATTTGGGCCGTTCGCGCCAAATTCAAGTGACGCGAACGGCCCACAATGCACTACGCCATCGCAGTGTCATCCAGGCGCTGTGATTGGCCAAGCATGCACTGTGACCCCGCATGCTTGGCCAATCACAGCGCCGGCAGCGAGGAGAGCAATGATTGGCCACAGGCAGGATGCCTGTGGCCAATTATTGCTGAGGGGGTTTAGTACACGCCCCACACTATAAAAGGCCACCAGCGCGGCGGCCTTGTGTAGTGTGTTCCGGAGCAGGGAAAGAGAAGCATAGGCAGGGACAGTGTCATTTTTTTCCTTTACTAATCCTGGATTCCTTGTGTTTAGGGACAGAGAAGGATAGGTAGGGAGAGTGTCAGTGTGTTATTCTGTGCTAAACCTTGTTTGTAGGGACAGAGAAGGACAGTGAGGGAAAGTGTCAGTGTGCTATTCTGTGCTAAACCTTGTTTGTAGGGACAGAGAAGGACAGTGAGGGAAACTGTCAGTGTGCTATTCTGTGCTAAACCTTGTTTGTAGGGACAGAGAAGGACAGTGAGGGAAAGTGTCAGTGTGCTATTCTGTGCTAAACCTTGTTTGTAGGGACAGAGAAGGACAGTGAGGGAAACTGTCAGTGTGCTATTCTGTGCTAAACCAATCTTGCTGAACCATATTTGAAATCCTTGAGTTTAGGGACAGAGAAGGACACTCGGGGAAACTGTCAGTGTGCTATTCTGTGCTAAACCTTGTTTGTAGGGACAGAGAAGGACAGTGAGGGAAAGTGTCAGTGTGCTATTCTGTGCTAAACCAATCTTGCTGAACCATATTTGAAATCCTTGAGTTTAGGGACAGAGAAGGACACTCGGGGAAACTGTCAGTGTGCTATTCTGTGCTAAACCAATCTTGCTGAACCGTATTTGAAATCCTTGAGTTTAGGGACAGAGAAGGACACTCGTGGAAACTATCAGTGTGCTATTCTGTGCTAAATCTTGTTTGTAGGGACAGAGAAGGACAGTGAGGGAAACTATCAGTGTGCTATTCTGTGCTAAACCTTGTTTGTAGGGACAGAGAAGGACAGTGAGGGAAACTGTCAGTGTGCTATTCTGTGCTAAACCAATCTTGCTGAACCATATTTGAAATCCTTGAGTTTAGGGACAGAGAAGGACACTCGGGGAAACTGTCAGTGTGCTATTCTGTGCTAAACCAATCTTGCTGAACCATATTTGAAATCCTTGAGTTTAGGGACAGAGAAGGACACTCGGGGAAACTATCAGTGTGCTATTCTGTGCTAAACCTTGTTTGTAGGGACAGAGAAGGACAGTGAGGGAAACTGCCAGTGTGCTATTCTGTGCTAAACCAATCTTGCTGAACCATATTTGAAATCCTTGAGTTTAGGGACAGAGAAGGACACTCGGGGAAACTATCAGTGTGCTATTCTGTGCTAAACCAATCTTGCTGAACCGTATTTGAAATCCTTGAGTTTAGGGACAGAGAAGGACACTCGTGGAAACTATCAGTGTGCTATTCTGTGCTAAATCTTGTTTGTAGGGACAGAGAAGGACAGTGAGGGAAACTATCAGTGTGCTATTCTGTGCTAAACCTTGTTTGTAGGGACAGAGAAGGACAGTGAGGGAAAGTGTCAGTGTGCTATTCTGTGCTAACCCAATCTTGCTGAACCATATGTAGCGACCCCCTCACCCCGTCCTCTTTAGCTAGGGGTATGTCACGCAACAGGGTGAGGTGTGCTACGGCCCATGTCCTCCCCACAACGGCGGGGGCGAGGTGAAGGCCAATACCTGATGTTTCCTCGGGCCGGTGTGTCCTGAGCATGTACCGAGTCTGTCGTGCAGAAACCACCGAACCACCCTTTGCTCCCATTAACAGAGTCCATACACCGATCACAGTCCAACTGTTGGTTTATTTCGTATCTCCACATACAGGCAATGCGATGGCATGATACGGTGAGATGAGCAGGTCGAGGCACTATACTGATCTGGGTCCCTACACCCCCTATGCTATGACCAAGGGTTGCAGGAGTCTTGACATGAATACCTCCGTTGCGTTGCGGCCTCTATCAGGGGAAGATGTCCTCCAAGAGAGTTACCGAAGGCCCATCCGTCACCGGGTTGACGCTGTACCGGGTCTTCGAACGGGTGACCTCCCCAGCCTCCTCACCTCAGATGCGGGTCCCCTCGCAAGGGGCGCCCTGGAGCAACTTCACCCTCGCGGGACCCAGTTGGAGTCACTGGGTCCCAGGCCTCCTCAATAGTACCTCATCCCAGGCTGAAGGTGCCTGGGATGGAATCCCAGCTTCATTCCGGCCAGGCCTAGGGCGCCTAGGCCGGAACCTTGAACCGCCCGCACCCAGGCTGAAGGTGCCTGGGTGCGTGAAGAGATGATCCCCGAAGACGACGACGACCACCCCCCGACCACGTGGCGAGCGCGTCTCCCCCTTTTATCCCCTCCCGACAATACCACGGCGGGTTCCCCGCCCCGGCCGTACCATCTCCAGGAAGGGACAAAGAAGGGTAGCACTCCGGTAGTGATTCTACCCTGAGCCAGTAGGTACACTGACACCCACTGGTCAAGGAGAATATTACACCACCCAATCCTCCACGAATAACAAAAAGGGGTCTGAACCCTAACACAATTACACACTTGGGTCACACTACCCCCAAGTGTATCCCACTAAATTGAGGACCCCGCTACACATATTTAAAATCCTTGAGTTTAGGGACAGAGAAGGACACTCTGGGAAACTATCAGTGTGCTATTCTGTGCTAAACCTTGTTTGTAGGGACAGAGAAGGACAGTGAGGGAAACTGTCAGTGTGCTATTCTGTGCTAAACCAATCTTGCTGAACCGTATTTGAAATCCTTGAGTTTAGGGACAGAGAAGGACACTCGTGGAAACTATCAGTGTGCTATTCTGTGCTAAATCTTGTTTGTAGGGACAGAGAAGGACAGTGAGGGAAACTATCAGTGTGCTATTCTGTGCTAAACCTTGTTTGTAGGGACAGAGAAGGACAGTGAGGGAAACTGTCAGTGTGCTATTCTGTGCTAAACCAATCTTGCTGAACCATATTTGAAATCCTTGAGTTTAGGGACAGAGAAGGACACTCGGGGAAACTATCAGTGTGCTATTCTGTGCTAAACCTTGTTTGTAGGGACAGAGAAGGACAGTGAGGGAAACTGTCAGTGTGCTATTCTGTGCTAAACCAATCTTGCTGAAGCATATTGCAAATCCTTGTGTTTAGGGACAGAGAAGGATAGGCAGGGGACAGTGTCAGTGTCATTGTTGCTAAGCCTCCTGCACAGTATACACCTGAAGGTAGCCCTTATTGCTGTTTTTCCCATCTCCCTGCAGGCCATCCATTAAAATGTCTGAAAGGCAAACAAGGAGAGGCAGACAGTCAGGAGGCAAAAAAAGAGGGCAAGCAGGCTCTGTGTCTGGGGGCAACAGTGCTGGTCGTGGACGCGGTGCATTGTCATCAGCACATGGCCATGGGACACGCTTGTCCTTCTTTTCGGCAGCTGGACATGTTGAGCCACATCATGCCGAAGACTTGGTAGAGTGGATGACCAAGCCCACCTCATTCTCCTCATCCTCTCTCACCCAGGCTCAGGGTACTGGCAAAGCAGCTGCCAAAGCGTCCTCTTCTCTGGTATCAATGTCATCATTAGTCACTCCTTCCCTAGACCCACCATGTCCTCCTCCTGAGGAGTCCCCCGAACTGTTTGAGCACAGTGTTGGGTACATGCTCCAGGAGGATGCCCAGCGTTTCGAAGGATCTGATGATGATACCCAGCTAGAGGAAGGCAGTAGCGTGAGAGCAGAGAGAGGGGATGCTCAAGAAGGACACCAATCTGGCAGTCATGCTCCAGCAGCTGCAGCATACTGCCAGATTGGCTCCAGTGATGAGGAGGGAGGGGATGATGAGGTCACTGACTCCACGTGGGTGCCTAATAGGAGAGAGGAGGAGGATGAGGAGGAGGCACATCTCCAACGAGGCAGGATGCCCTTGGGTGGCCAGCGTATGGGCAGCACACCGACGGAATCACACCGCAGAGCTCCGCCTGTGCAGGGCGCTGCCTCTGCCCGTCATTCAAAAAGTTCTTTGGTGTGGGCCTTTTTTGAGGTGAGTGCATCAGATCGCACAGCTGCTGTTTGCAACATATGTCTCAAGCGTATATCGCGTGGCCAAAACATCAGCCGCTTGGGCACCACATGCTTGATCAGACATATGTTGACCTGCCATGCAGCTCGTTGGCAAGCCTACCTTAAAGACCCACACCAAAGAACAAAGCGGACCTCTCCTTGCACCGCATCAGCTGGGATATCCAACCCCACTATACCTTCAGTCCTCTCTGAAACCTGCACTGAGAGGAATGAAGGTGTAGAATTAGGTGTGTCACAGCCAAGTACTTGCGGCCACTCTGCTAGCAGTACACCGACGTCCGATTGTAGCAGGCAAATTTCCCTGCCCCAGCTGCTGGACCGTCAAAAGAAGTTCACTCCCAGCCATCCACATGCCCAGCGGTTGAATGCTAGCTTGGCTAAATTGCTAGCGCTTCAACTGCTGCCTTTTCAGTTGGTAGACTCGGCCCCCTTCCGTGAGTTTGTGCAATGTGCGGTTCCTCAGTGGCAGGTTCCCAAACGCCACTTTTTCTCACGGAAGGCGATTCCGGCTCTCTACAGGCATGTGGAAGGCAATGTCTTGGCCTCGCTGGACAGGGCGGTCAGCGGTAAGGTGCATATTACCGCTGACTCATGGTCCAGCAGGCATGGACAGGGACGTTACCTTTCTTTCACGGCCCATTGGGTCACTCTTTTGGCAGCTGGGAAGGATGCAGGACAAGGTGCAGTAGTGTTGGAGGTTGTTCCACCGCCACGCCTCCAAAATGCTACTACTGGTTGTGACACACCTCTCTCCTCCACCCCCTCCTCTTCTTCTTCCTCCATGGCCTCTTCCTGTGCTTTGTCCTCGGAACCAGCGGTGCTCCGTAGGCGTTCAAGGGGCTATGCAAGTACGCAGGCAAAAAGATGCCATGCCGGGCTTGCGCTGGTGTGTTTGGGGGACAGGAGCCACACTGGGGCAGAGGTCCTGTCTGCTCTGCAGGGGCAGGCCGAGAGGTGGTTGACGCCACGCCAGCTTAAGCCAGGAATGGTGGTTTGCGACAATGGTACCAACCTCCTCTCCGCCCTCCGACAGGGGCAACTGACCCATGTGCCCTGTGTGGCTCACATCCTTAACCTGGTGGTGCAGCGGTTCTTGGGCAGGTACCCGGGCTTACAGGATGTCCTGAGGCAGGCCAGGAAAGTCTGTGTGCATTTCCGCAGATCTTATAATGCCAGTGCTCGCCTGGCTGAGCTGCAAAAGGAGTTGAACCTGCCCAAGAACCGCCTTATATGTAACATGCCCACCAGGTGGAACTCAACGTTGGCCATGCTGCAGCGGCTGCACACGCAGCAGAGGGCAATCAATGAGTACCTGTGTGACTACGGCACCAGGACAGGGTCAGGGGAGCTCAGGTTTTTTTCACCACGCCAGTGGGGCATGATCAGGGATGCATGCACTGTCCTGGCACCATTTGAGGAGGCCACGAGGATGGTGAGCAGTGACAGTGCATGCATCAGTGACACTGTACCTCTTGTCCACCTGTTGGAGCACACGCTGCGTGGAATAATGGACAGGGCACTTGAGGCAGAACAGAGGCAGGAAGAGGAGGACTTCCTTGCCTCTCAAGGCCCCCTTTACCCAGACGGTGTTCCTTCTGTCCCACCCATCGCACAGGAAGAGGAGGAGGAGGAGGAGGAGGAGGAGGATTGTGTCAGCATGGAGGTGGAGGCTGGCACTCAGCATCATCAGCAGCAGTCTTTTAGGGATGATTTACAGTCCCAAGAAACCAGTGGACTTGTATGTGGCTGGGAGGAGGTGGCTGCGGATCATGTCGTCCTTAGTGACCCAGAGGACTCCGGACTGAATGCCTCAGCTAACCTACGCTGCATGGCCTCCCTGATCCTGCAAAGTCTGCGGAAGGATCCTCATATTCTTCAGATCAAGGAGAGGGACCATTACTGGCTGGCCACTCTCCTTGATCCACGGTACAAGGGTAAGGTTGCGGACCTTATGTTACCATCGCAGAGGGAGAAGAGGATGAGACAACTCCGGGAGGCCTTGCAGAAAGGTCTGTGCAACGCGTTCCCAGAGACTGGGAGGTTACAAACTCCTGGTCATGGACAACGAGTTGCTGAGGCTTCGGGCAGTCAAAGAAGGAGCGGTGGGGAAGGTGGCCGTCTGACCGATGCGTTCAGACAATTCTTTAGTCCGCAGCCCCAAAGTATGATCGGTTCCAGCAACCATCGCCAGCGTCTGATATACATGGTGCAGGAATACCTAGGGGCAAGGTCAGACTTGGACACCTTCCCCACCGAAAATCCTCTGGCTTACTGGGTCTTGAGGATGGATCACTGGCCAGAGCTTGCACAGTATGCAATTGAGCTACTGGCCTGTCCTGCATCCAGCGTTCTTTCAGAACGCACATTCAGTGCTGCTGGAGGATTTGTCACGGATCACAGGGTGCGCCTGTCCACCGACTCGGTTGATCGACTGACTTTCATCAAGATGAACCAGTCTTGGATCACCACCAGCTACCACACACCTGATGCTGATATAACAGACTAATTGATTTTAAAATGTCACATCCCTTCAAGACTGATGCTGATGCTGAGTGCCTGTGCTGTTATGTTGACTGGCTATCCTCCTCCTCCTCCTTAATGATCCGATTAATGATGATAGCTTGGAAGATCATTTTGGTTTATGGGTGCCGCCACCAGTGGCTAAGGCCCAATTTTTCAGCCCCTGTTTAACAGGGGCGTGTAATTACAATTTTTGATGCAATACTTTGCAACAGGGCTCATTGCTGTGCTCCAAGTACAGTATCTGTGAGGGGTTGCAGTGTTGTGCCACCAGTGGCTAAGGCCCAATTTTTCAGCCCCTGTTTAACAGGGGCGTGTAATTACAATTTTTGATGCAATACTTTGCAACAGGGCTCATTGCTGTGCTCCAAGTACAGTATCTGTGAGGGGTTGCAGTGTTGTGCCACCAGTGGCTAAGGCCCAATTTTCCAGCCCCTGTTCTGGTGCGAACCGAACCCGGGGGTGTTCGGCTCATCACTAGGGGTAAACCCAATTGTCTCCAAGCTCCCGTATGGTTTGCAAGAGAAATGGACTGCACTAGGGTCATCATACAAAAGAGAGAACAAGGTTTCCTTCCCTCCATTCTCTTTCTTCTGTGAATTCATCAGGAAAATTGCAGAGACCAAGAACGATCCAAGTTTTTCCTACGGTGAGTACAGCCTCTTCTCACCCTTTCCTAAGAGTACCAGTCTTCAGGGCAACTATAGAAACCATAGAGGCCCAGTGTCCGTGAATAAGACTGACATCCTTCCCACTCCTACCACAGTTCTAGCCACGAACAAACAGAGTAGGAAGATTGAAAACTCTAACAGAGAGTGTCCCATACACAAGAAGAAGCCACACCCCCTCAATAAATGTATCGGCTTTAGGAAAAAGCCTCTGGAAGAGCGCAAGGAGCTTTTAAAGACATTTAGGGTATGTTTCAGGTGCTGTGCTTCTACAGAACATTTTGCAAGGGACTGTAATGTGTCCATCAAGTGCATAGAGTGTGGCTCTGAAGAACATGTGCAAGCCCTCCATCGTCTTGAGCCCAGCTCTGCACAACCTGCCAACGCTCCTCCCAGGTTAACGCATGGCGGGGAGAATACAGACCAAGTGCCTAATTCTACCATCATTTCTTCATCCTGCACTGAAGTTTGTGGAGAAGACCGCTGTGGTAAGAACTGTGCTAAGATATGCTTGGTGAACATATACCACAAGGATCAACCAGAAAAGTCTCTAAAGGCATATGCTATCTTAGACGATCAGAGCAATCGATCACTTGCAAAATCGGAATTGTTCAATCTATTTGAAATAAAAGGCGAAGCTCATCCTTACACCTTGGGTACCTGTAGTGGAAGTATAGAGGTTTCTGGAAGAAGGGCTCATGGACTCATGGTATCTTCTCTCAAAGGTAACTTGCAATTACCCTTACCTACACTTGTTGAGTGCAATCAGATACCTGCTAACAGGGAAGAAATCCCTACTCCAGCTGCTGCTTTCCATCACCCTCACCTTGACAAAGATGCTCAGATCCTTCTTCTGTTAGGAAGAGACATTCTAAGAGTTCACAAGGTACACAGACAAGTCAGTGGACCCCCAGATGCCCCATTTGCCCAGCGCACGGATCTAGGGTGGGTCATCATAGGCAATGTCTGCATAGGCAAAATTAAAAGACCTACCAACATTTCGTCATTCAAGACAAATGTTCTGCCAAATGGCCGAAACACTTACTTTGAGCCATGCCCACATCACTACTGGGTGAAAGAGAAGATAGCCAGCCACAAATGGCAACATGGTATCTCAGGTGACACAAGCCCTTTCTCCTGCCATGATGGCGACTTCGGCTCTACAGTGTTTAAAGCAACCAGTGAAGATGACATACTGGCTCCTTCAATGAAAGACAAAGAATTCATCAAGGTAATGGACAATGAGTTCTTTCAAGATGACTCCAATAACTGGGTAGCACCCCTACCCTTTCGTCTCCCAAGAGATAGATTGCCCAACAACTTACAGCAGGCCATCAGTAGATTCTCCTCCTTAAAGCGAAACTTAAGCAGGAAACCAGAGATGCAAAAGCACTTTGTGGACTTTATGCAAAATGTATTTGACAGAGATCATGCAGAGCCTGCTCCCCCACTAAAGGAGGGAGAAGAATGCTGGTACCTTCCATCCTTTGGCGTGTATCACCCACGCAAACCAGACCAAATCAGAGTTGTCTTTTATTCCAGTGCTCAGCACGAAGGTGTTTCTCTTAACAACATGCTCCTTACGGGACCCAACTTGAACAACAGTCTAATAGGAGTCTTGATTCGTTTCAGACAAGAGCCTGTAGCAGTAATGGCCGACATTCAACAGATGTTTCACTGCTTCATCGTCAGAGAAGACAACATAAACTACCTCAGGTTTCTATGGCACAAGGACAATGACCTCAACAAGGAAGTTATAGATTATCGCATGAAGGTACATGTCTTCGGTAACAGTCCTTCCCCAGCAGTGGCAACTTATGGGCTAAGGAAAACAGCTCAGACTGGAGAAGTTGAATATGGATCTGATGCCCGTCAATTTGTTGAAAGAAACTTCTACGTTGACGACACACTTAAGTCCTTTCCAACTGCTAAAGAAGCAATTGATCTTCTCACCAGAACAAAGGAGATGCTGTCTGTAGCAAACCTTAGACTGCACAAGATTATATCCAACAGCCAGGAACTTATGAATGCCTTTCACTCTGAGGACTATGCCACTAGTCTAAAAAACCTTGACTTAGGTACAGATGTGCCTCCTGTACAGCGAAGTCTGGGTTTGTTGTGGAACATCAAGCAAGACAAATTCACCTTCCAAGTGTCAACTTGTGACAAACCCTTCACTAAGAGAGGAGTCCTGTCCGTGGTGAATAGCATCTATGACCCACTGGGTTTCCTTGCTCCAGTTACCATTCAAGGTAAGATTTTACTAAGACAGTTGTCTACTGAGAACATAGACTGGGATACTCCCTTGCCTAGTGAGAATCAACACAAGTGGGAAAGGTGGAGATATTCTTTGAAGTCACTAGAAAAACTTCAGATTCCCCGTTGCTATGTTCCAGGATCCACTTCAACTGCTAACCGGAGAGAGATTCATATTTTCTCTGATGCATCAGATGAAGCTATTGCTGCAGTAGCCTATTTGAAGACCTCTGAACTGAATGGAGAATCACACTGTAGTTTTGTCCTAGGCAAGGCAAAACTCACTCCCAAGCCTGCACATACCATACCAAGACTTGAACTTTGTGCAGCCGTGCTAGCAGTAGAAATTGCCGAGGTCATACGAAGTGAAATGGACACTAGAATTGATTCTTTCACCTTCTATACAGACAGTAGGTAGTACTTGGTTACATAAACAACCAAACAAAACAATTTTATGTGTACGTCAGCAACAGGGTTGAACGTATCAAGAGATTCTCTCTACCAAGTCAATGGCATCACGTTCCCACTGAACTCAACCCAGCTGACTGTGGAACCAGAGCCGTGTCAACTGCCGCTCTTCAGGACAGCTTATGGCTGTCACCTCCAAGGTTTCTGTGTGAGGACTCTTACTTACTCCCTATTGACACCACCTATGGGCTAGTAAACCCTGAAGATGATAAGGAAATAAGAACTGTGAACACCTCACTCCACACTTCTGTAAGTACAAAACAGAAGCTGCGGTCACACCATTACAGGCATCGATGGAAGCAGGTGCAGTATCTAGCCAATGTGTTCTGGCATCGCTGGAAGAAAAAGTATCTTCACCACCTTCAAGGTCGTAACAAATGGCAAGCATCTAAGCCGAATCTTAAGGTTGGAGACCTCATCCTCCTAAAAGACAAGAAAGTTTGTCGGAATGAGTGGCCTATGGGTCTTATTACTAAAGTTATGCCCAGCGACGATAACAAAGTCCGGAAGGTAGAAGTCAAGGTAACCAAGGGAGGATCGACACGAACCTTTAGTCGACCAATTACAGAGTTAGTACTCCTTTTGCCAGGTGAGTGACTTGTGCAAGGACTAGCCATGCTGTTGGCACGCCGGGGAGTACATTGCTGCCATCTACAGGTTCTACTCAGAACTTTGGAATTATTTGAAGACATCATACTGTGACTTTATGTTCTTCATCCTGTTGAACTTACGTTTATTATTTGCTTGTTGCATGTTTTTCATTACAGGTTCCAGGACATTCGTCAGTATTGGACTTTTTGAAAATATATATTTTAGTTTGAGGTTATGAAATCTAAAGATTTCAGACGGGAAGTGTTGTGTTACACTATGTGATTATTCTTGCTCTGTGTCGTTAAGATCTGTCCCCTTCTTTCTAGCTGAACTCTCTCTCTCACCGTAGTTCTTTATATATCTCCTCCACTTCCTGATTCTGGTCATTACTCCTGTATATCTTCCATGCTAAACATCTTACATGTGGCTTACAACTGCAACGTTTTTCTACCTATGAATATCCATCATTAAACGGAACATTCGAAAGGATTCATCGTCTGTCGTCCTAACTGTGAGTTTATTCATTGAGTTAAACTGCCTGTATCGATGCAAGGGATGAATATCAAACCAGCTTGAGTAAGGCCTACTTAAACCTGGAGATGAACTTTATCGCTTTGTAGTTGAGACAGAACAGGGCCGGACGCATAGATAGGGGAGGCGGCGCTGCCACTGTTGAGAGGGGATATGATATCAATGTACAAATACTATACTGGTGACCCCACAATAGGGAAAAAACTTTTCAGTGAAAGGGAATTTAAAAAGATTTACAGCCATTCACTAAAATTGGAAGAGAAGCGGTTTAACCTTAAACTGTGTAGAGGGTTCTTTACTGTAATAGCGGCAAATATGTGGAATTCTCTTCCACAAGCAGTGGTATCAGCGGGGGGGCATCGATAATTTCCAAAAACTATTAGATGGGCACCTTAACGATCACAATGTACAGGGATATACAATGTAATATTAAACCCTTCACGGCAACTATACGCAAATTTGCTTTCATGGCATGAAGGGGTTATACCGGGGTGATGACTGCAGCTGCACCGGGAGACCTAATCAACGATCGGGCACTTCCGTCGGCTAGGGTGAGACTGGAACAAAGCCGGAAACGGCTTTGATCGAGTCTTTTATTTGAAAATCCCGGAAGTGACGTCACAACGTCACTTCCGGTTTACTCGGCTGCCAATGGCGCCGATTTTAAAAAAATGACAGTATTCAGAACCGCAGTTTTTGGCGCTCTGAATACTTTTAAGTGCAAAGGAGGGATTTGGGGTCTTTTAGACCCCCGATCCCTCCATAAAGTGGACCTGTCACCACCTATTACTGTCACAAGGGATGTTCACATTCCTTGTGACAGCAATAAAATTGATCAGAATTATTTTTTTTAATGGACAATGTAAAAAAAAAAGAAGAATTTTTTATTTATTTTTTAAAGCGCCCCCGCCCCCACGTGCAGCAAAGTCGCAGCCAGAAATGTAAATGGTGTTCAAATCACACATGTGAGGTATCACCACGATCATCAGAGTGAGAGCAATAATTCTAGCAAAATACCTCCTCTGTAACTCTAACCTGGTAACCTGATAGAAATGCAGCACCAAACTTGCAAGGAACCGCCACCATGCCTCACGGTTGCCTGCAGACACTCATCATTGTACCGGTTTCCAGCCCCTCCCCCAACAAACTGCCTCCTGCTACAGCCAAATATGTCACATTTTGACTCCTCAGTCCAGAGCACCTGCGGCCATTTTTCTGCACCGCAGTTCCGATGTTTTCCTGCATAGTTGAGTCACTTAGCCTTGTTTCCATGTCCTATGCATGTCCATTTACTTTTTATTTTGTTAATTTATAAAAAAATAAACTATTAAGGCTCGGTTTCCACTCGTGCGACTTGTCATGTGACTTGGGACTGCAAAGTTGCATGAGAAGTCGTTCCCCATGATTTCCAATGAGTACCATTCATATCTGTGCGACTTCAAGTCGCAGCGACTTCAAAGTAGACCCTGCACTACTTTGGTCCCACTTTGATGCGACCTGACATCCATAGACCTCAAGAATACACAGGCATTGTTTCCAGTCACATCAAAATCAAGGCAGAATCGCGGCAAAATCACGTGACTTTCAGGTCGAAATAGTGGAAACCTAGCCTAATGCCCCATACACACGATCATTTTTCATGCCATTAAAAATGCCATTAAAAAAAATGGCCATTAAAAATGATCGTGTGTATGCTCTAGAGCATTTTTAACGACGTGAAAAACGGCCATTAAAAATTTCGAACATGCTCTCTTTTTTCACGTCGTTTTTCATGTCGTTTTTTTTAACGACGTGAAAAACGATAGTGTGTATGCTTTAACGACGTGAAAAAAACGCGCATGCTCAGAATCAAGTATGAGACGGGAGCGCTCGTTCTGGTAAAACTAGCGTTCGTAATGGAGATAGCACATTCGTCACGCAGTAACGGACTGAAAAGCACAAGACTGAAAAGAGCGAATCGTCTCTCAACAAACTTTACTAACATGAAGGGTGGCGCCATTCGAACGGAACTTCCCCTTTATAGTGCCGTCGTACGTGCTGTACGTCACTGCGCTTTGCTTGAACATTTTTTTAAATGATGGTGTGTACGCAAGACAGGCTTGAGAGGAAACAAGAAAAAAAATGACAAGAAAAACGTCAGTTTTAAAAATGACATTAAAAATGATCGTGTGTATGGGGCATTAAGACTTATTTTTCTGAAAGGGTTGCTAATTTACAGCAATTTTTTCACACTTGCGTAAAACTTTTGCACAATACTTTATATATTGTATAATGTTTGACCAGTTCCATCACGCCTTGGCAAATAGAAGGAGAAGAAATGGAAACAGTGACAGTTTTTATCTTCCTGGGCTTCAAGATCACGACATCACAGTGACTGTAGCCATGAAATTAAGAGATGCTTGCTTCTTGGGAGGAAAGCAATGGCGAACATAGAAAACTTTATAAAAAGCAGAGACATCACCCTACCGACAAAGTGCCGTATAGTCAAAGCTATGGTATTCCCAGTAGTAACCTATGTCTGTGAAATTTGGACCATAAGGAAGGCTGAACGCCGAAAAACTGATGCTTTTGAATTATGGTGTTGGAGATGACTCTTGAAAGTCCCTTGGATGGCAAGAAGATCAAACCAGTCAATCCTGAAGGAAATCAACCCTGAATATTCACTGGAAGGACAGATCCTGAAACTCAAACACTTTGGCCACCTAATGCGAAGAGAGGACTCATTGGAAAAGACCTTGATGCTGGGAAACATGATAGGAAAAAGGAGAAGAGGACGACAGAAAACAAGATGGTTAGATGGCATCATCGAAACAATGAACATGAAGTTAAGCAAGCTCCGATAGGCAGTGAAGGACAGAAAAGCCTGGTGCACCATGGTCCATGAGGTCACGAAGACACGGACACAACTAAACGACTGAACAACAACGTTTTCTAAAGTGCAAACAGAGCCATAGTTCTGTCCTTTCAGGCCGATAGAGACATTTAGGCGAGAAGGGAGAGAGGCCCTGTTCACATATCGCGGCCCGTTCACATGATTTTGCATGTTTCACATAGGCCAGCCGATTCACTTCAATGGGCTGCCCTATGTGCATTTTTCAAGCAAAAGAAGCTCCTCCTTTTTGGGCGTCAAGCTTAGCGTGATTTTAAACGTGTGACAATCATGGTAGAATCGCACCTTGCTTGGGATGCTATTAGAACACCAAACGTGCGTCATGCTTGTTGCTGCAATTTGGAATCACAGGCAGAATCGGTGAAATCTGGCCCGTGATTCCAAATCGTGTAATGTGAATGGGGCCTTTAGGTCTCTTGTAAGTGTACATTTCAGTTTGAGCTACTGAACTTTGTAAACAACTGCTTTTTTTTTACAAAGCAGGTGATGGGATTAAGCCCCTAGTGCCCAACTTGTAGCCCTTTTGTCCTTCCTGAAACAATAAAGTACCCGCAAAATGGATGGGGCAACTAATATATACAATAAAGTTGTATACAATAATATATTTATTGCTAAATATTAAAATTCCATTGTAAATATTACAACAGTTCGAATTGCACGGCTGAGGTTACATTTCGATTGCATATGTGAAACAACATTCTCTCCGCTCCCACCCGACGTGTTTCAGGAACTGGTTGATCCTTTTTTCAGGGGTATATTTGGAGGGAATTCATGTATTTTAAGTTTCATATAAGACGATCAGAGTGTCTTACCGCCGTATTCAGTTAAAACAAAGCCCAATACAATTTTGACAAACGGGAGGATGGGCGGCCTGTCCCAAAAGGGGCCCAAGTGATCCAACAGAGGTCCCCTCAACAGCCGCCTCCAAAGATGAGACTAGAAAGTAGTGGAATCTAGCAGCAATGATCAATTATGAGGGTGGCTATATTTTTTATCCCTCTTAGGATTTAAACAGATGCTGATAGTATAGAATGTCCCCCCCCCCCCATCTTGAATGGGGTATTAATAGAGATATAAATCAAATTAATAATAAAGATAAATAAGGAGGCAAAAAAAGCCCCACCTTCTATAGTGTTATAGTGTTCATACATTTACTAGTACACCCGGATATCTAAATGTGCAATAATGTTTGTAAGTTACTTTATCTTGTTTTAAGCCTTGATCAGTTCGGGATATGTATTATAAGATGTTATGTTGTTATTGTGCTACCCCAGAGAGATATAAAGACACAATGTTGCTACAGTGGATTACCAGTGCCCCTTTGTTCTCAGAACAGTCTCTTGTAAGTGTAAATTTCAGTTTGAGCTACTGAACTTTGTAAACAACTTTTTTTTTGTAGGTGATGGGACTAAGCCCCCAGTGCCCAACTTGTGTCCCTTTTTGTCCTTGCTGGAGTAAATAATTACGTTCCCTGTGCTGTAGCCCCTTGTATTTTTTGCACCATCAGGTTGTGCACTGATAGTTAAATCTGTGGATACAATTCTGGGACCTCGCAATACTGGTTATTTTCCCTGTTTAAGTTGTATCCAATGTTTATGTATGATCAGGGGAACTTATTTTATTCATCCACATTTTGGTTAAGAGATAAAAATTAGGGATAATATACGTGCCAAATGAGTTTTGCTCTTTATTTGTTGAAATGCCCATGTGGATATCAATACATTGGAGAAACAACTCAGAAGTTCAACAATCAATTTACGAGACATAAACACTCTATTAGAGATAAATTGGTAAAATTTGATAAAATGGTGCATTTTCTCAGGAATTAGCCAGTTGTGGACAGGCTCTTGAGTGGCTAAGTAATAAAGTTCAAATTGAGGTATGCCATGTCCGCCAGAATACGCGGCAGTTGTAAAGTGTCTATTGATGTACAAGGGTTTGGTTGTTTTTTTTTTATTCCATAGAAATAAATATCTGGGGAGCTCAAACATTTAGAGCTGGGTAAGGTAAGAATGAGAAAACCGGCGAGGATAAGTAGATCATTTTAAGCAGACTATTATGCCCTGTACACACGATCGGAATTTCCGATGAAAGATGTCTGATGGAATTTTTTCATCGGATATTCCGACCGTGTGTGGGCCCCATCGAACATTTTTCCGTCAGAGTTTAGAAATAGAACGTTTTTTTTTTTTCCGATGGAAAAAACTCCTATCGGAAACTCCGATCGTCTGTGTGGAACTCCGACGGAGAAAAAAAAAACGCATGCTCTGAATCAAGTCGAAGCATGCTCGGAAGCATTGAACTTAATTTTTCTCGGCTCATTGTAGTGTTGTACGTTACCGCGTTCTTGAAGATCGGAATTTGGTCTCACAGTGTGCAAGACAGCTTGAACGGAATTCCGACAGAAAATTCCATCGGATTTTATCCCATCGGAAATTCCGATCGTGTGTACAGGGCATAACTTTCCATTACATTCAGTGGAAGAATAATCCATCTTTCAGCTTTGCTTTTAAAAAGGCTCAAATACAGAGACATCATTATTCTCAAAGTGCTTGGTAATTGGTAGCTAAATTATTAGACAAGAATAGATGTAAACCTAATAAGCTATATAGGCTTTGACGTATGAATGTATCTTTTGACATTTTAAAGTTTTTTTCAGTCTTTTTAATCAGCAGTAAAAGGATATCTGGTTATCCTACCATAGTTACAGTACATACTGTATTTATCAGCGTTTGACACGCACAGGTGTATAACAAGCACCTTAATTTTAAGAGGAAAGTTTCAGGAAAAAAAACTTACATTTTAAATAAAGAACTTTGAAGCAAAATAAGGGTCATTGCCCTTCTGCAGCCTCACCAGTGCCCATCAATGCAGCCTCACCATTGCCCATCAATGCAGCCTGATCAGTGTCCATCCATGCAGCCTCACTATTGACCATCAAAGCAGCCTGATCAGTGCCCATTAATGCAGCCTCACCATTGCCCATCAATGCAGCCTGATCATTGCCCATCTACAGCCTCACCATTGCCCATTAATGCAGCCTGATCAGTGCCCATCTGCAGCCTCACCATTGCCCATTAATGCAGCCTGATCAGTGCCCATCTGCAGCCTCAACATTGCACATCATTGTAGCCTCATCAATGCCCAACTGCAGCCTCACCATTGCAGCCTGGTCAGTGCCAGTCTACAGCCTCTCCATTGCCCATCAATGCAGCCTTATCAGTGCCGGATTACACAGAGGGATCTCCTGTTTACTCGGCGCTCACAGTCACACACAGTCCCGCCTCCTGGACCGGCTCCTATGATAGACAGAACATGGATTCAATGCTGGGACATGTGACATCTATCATAGGAGCCAGTCCAGGAGGCGGGACTGTGTGTGACTGCGAGCGCAGAGTAAACAGGAGATCCTGGCTCTGTGTAATCCAACGGCGCTTGCCCCACCGCCCCCACTTTCCCCTCCGAGGCAGCCAGATATCGGCTTATAACACACACACACACACACACACATGATTTTCCCTCTATTATCAAAAAAGTGTGTGTTATACGCCAATAAATACGGTGATTAGGATGAGAAAAGTCCCAAGTCCATCTAGTTCAACCAATACAAAAAAATAAATAGAAAGCCTCAATATACAGGATCCTATACCTGCAGTTGATCCAGAGGAAGGCAAAAAAAACAACCTATGAAGCATTGATACAAGATCATTGTTCAGGCACTTCCTGTTATAGAGTGACAATTATCTCTTA
Organism: Rana muscosa; assembly: GCA_029206835.1. NCBI lineage: Eukaryota > Metazoa > Chordata > Amphibia > Anura > Ranidae > Rana > Rana muscosa. The sequence continues at coordinate 430,961,592 of CM055118.1, read as the reverse complement.
GTTTTTCTCATGTGTTGTCAGTCACCCTGTCATAGTTATTAAGCCTAAACATTTTTTAGGTTAAGGCATTCCTTGCCTTAACCACTTGACCTCCATTATCTATTGATGTTTGCATTTTAGGTCTCGTTCGTCTACTGGCTACCTACCTCTAGATCTATGAGAACTTTGATAGGCCTCTTATTGTTTTACTCCTTAAATGGAAATCTACCCAGCCCCCTACCTTAGATTATTGGAAGAATATTGTCAACAAAACAGTTCCATTGTATATGTAGTGCACCCACCTCTCCCCTTACCTGCCTTTAATTTCTGGCTCCTTGCAGGGAGATAGAGGCACACCACACCATAAGCCCGTACCCTCTTATGTGAGGAGGTTGAGCGGTGTTAGTTTTCGGGCCTGCCTGCGGCTGGAGTTGAATCCTCCCGAGGATGATTCTCACCTCTACCTTGAATAGATGCAAGTCTTTATTTTTCCCCAGTAATGTAACTGTCCACACCAACTGAAAGTCCAACTTCTATATTTATTTCACACTGGATAATAAATAGTCTCTTTAACAGCAGACAGGTTGGAACAAGACACAGGACAGCTTAGGTGGGAGGAGGTCCAGGCACAAACTCAAATGATTTCTTCAGACTGTTTAGGTTTCACAAACAGTTTTGGCGCACGATCTCTGCCACCGACCGTGAGGTTGGTCTCTGCCACAGACCGGGTGAATAAAAGTCACTGCTACTGACTTGGAGAACGGGTCACTGCCACTGACCTGGTGAATAGGGCCTTGCCCTATGAAGTCACTGCCACTGACTTGGAGCGAGTAGGGTCACTGCCACTGATCTGAAGAACTACCTTCTTAAAGTATTTGGCCCATGTCAAGGAGAAAACCATCCCTCCGGAGAGTTACCAGAGGCCCTCACCGTCACCACAACTCTGCGCTGGGTCTTCGGAAAGAGTTACCTCCCTGGCCTCCTCATCTCAGATACGGGTCCCCTAGCAAGGCGGCACCCTGGGAGCTCTCGATCCCTAGCGGACCCCAGCCGAAGATTGCTGGGCCCCGGGCCTTCAAAATAGTACCTCACCCCATACTGAAGGTGTCTGGAAGGGAACAGGAACTCCACCTCCGGGCCTAGGGCACCCGGAGATAACACGCACCCCACCCAGGCCGAAGGCGCCTAGGCGCGGACGAACCACACACACCCAGGCTGAAGGTGCCTGGGCGTGGACCTCCAATGGAAGATGGCCGCCCCTTTTTATACCCTCTCCCGACAGGCACAGCAGGTTCCCTGCCCCGCCGTACTACTACCGAGAGGGGACAAAAAAGGCACAGCCTTGTATCAGTGGTTCAACCCAGGCCTATGGCGACAGCACCACCTGTAGGCCACAGGGAACTGCACACCAACACTATCTCCCATGAACAGAAATGGTCCATTAACCCTAACAATCAGTGTGTCTGAGCCTAATTACCACTCAGACACTTACCCTAAATTGAACACCCCGCTACATATAAATTTACATATGAATCTAGGGGATGTTCAAAAAAATTCTCCAAAGTATGGGATATTTGGACAGAGTCGAGGGATACTGTCGGATCCTCGGCAACCCCTCCATAGGCTGCTCTGTTTTGCTTTTGTTTACTTTTTAGATGTGGATCTGTATACTGGGAGAGTGCCACCTGAATTTTTTACTTTTCACACTCCAGATTAGGGATGAGCTTCGAGTTCGAGTCGAACTCATGTTCGACTCGAACATTGCCTGTTCGCCCGTTCGCCGAACAGCGAACAAATTGGGGTGTTCGCGGCAAATTCGAAAAATCTATGGGAGAAATCTAAAGTGCTAATTATAAAGGCTTATATGCAAGTTATTGTCCTTAAAAGTGTTTGGGGACCGGGGTCCTGCCCCAGGGGACATGTATCAATGCAAAAATAAGTTTTTAAAAACGGCCGTTTTTTCGGGAGCAGTGATTTTAATAATGCTTAAAATGAAAAAATAAAAGTGAAATATTACTTTAAATTTCATACCTGGGGGGTGTGTATGATATGCATGTGAAGTGGCGCATGTTTCCCGTGCTTAGAACTGTCCCTGCAAAAAATGTCATTTTTGAAAGAAAAAAATGCATTTAAAACTGACTCGCGGCTATTAATGAATTGTCGGCTCCCGGCAATACATACAAAAGTCATTGATAAAAAATAAAAAAAAAGCGTGGGGGTTCCCCAGAATTCAATTACCAGGCCCTTCAGGTCTGGAATGGATATTAAGGGGAACCCCGCCGCAAATTAAAAAAAAAATTGACGTGGGGTTCCCCCAAATATCCATTCCAGGCCCTTCAGATCTGGCATGGATTTTAAGGGGAACTCCACCCCAAATTTAAAAAAAAAATGGCGTGGAGTCCCCCTAAAAATCCATACCAGACCCCTTATCCGAGCACGCAACCTGGCCGGCCGCAGGGGAAAAGGGGGGGGACGAGAGAGCGGCCCCCCTCCCTCCTGAACCGTACCAAGCCACATGCCCTCAACATGGGGAGGATGTCCCCATGTTGATGGGGACAAGGGCCTCATCCCCACAACCCTTGCCCGGTGGTTGTGGGGGTCTGCGGGCGGGGGGCTTATCGGAATCTGGAAGACCCCTTTAACAAAGGGGACCCCCAGATCCCGGCCCCCCCCTATGTGAATTGGTAAGGGGTACATTGTACCCCTACCATTTCACGAAGAAAGCGTAAAAAAATGTTTAAAAAAACACACAAACACCTTGAAAAAGTCCTTTATTTAAAAAAAAAAAAAAAACATTCCAGCAGTGAAATCCAGTGTCCTGCGGCGATCCCGATGTCCAGCGCTGTCCTTCATTGGTTGTGCCTGAGCGGACCTGATGGGGAACTCCCTCTCAGTATTTTAAATGTATAGACCCGCCCCTTCTAAAGTTCCCCATCAGGTCCGCTCAGCGGACCAGATGCGGAACATGAGAAGGGGCGGGTCTATACATGTATAACCAAAGTGAGAGCAGTTCCCCATCAGGTCCGCCCCCTCGGTATGTCGGACCCGCCTACGTCATTGGCTTGAGCGGGGAACTTCCTTCACTGTGTAATTTAAATTTACATAGTGAAGGAAGTTCCCCGCTCAAGCCAATGACGTAGGCGGGTCCGACATACCGAGGGGGCGGACCTGATGGGGGACTGCTCTCACTTTGGTAATACATGTATAGACCCACCCCTTCTCATGTTCCGCATCTGGTCCGCTGAGCGGACCTGATGGGGAACTTCAGAAGGGGCGGGTCTATACATTTAAAACACTGAGAGGGAGTTCCCCATCAGGTCCGCTCAGGCACAACCAATGACGGACAGCGCTGGACATCGGGATCGCCGCGGGACACTGGATTTCACCGCTGGAATGTTTATTTATTTATTTTTTTAAATAAAGGACTTTTTCAAGGTGTTTGTGTGTTTTTTTTAAACATTTTTTTACGCTTTCTTCGTGAAATGGTAGGGGTACAATGTTCCCCTTACCAATTCACATGGGGGGGGCCGGGATCTGGGGGTCCCCTTTGTTAAAGGGGTCTTCCAGATTCCGATAAGCCCCCCGCCCGCAGACCCCCACAACCACCGGGCAAGGGTTGTGGGGATGAGGCCCTTGTCCCCATCAACATGGGGACATCCTCCCTATGTTGAGGGCATGTGGCTTGGTACGGTTCAGGAGGGAGGGGGGCCGCTCTCTCGTCCCCCCCTTTTCCCCTGCGGCCGGCCAGGTTGCGTGCTCGGATAAGGGGTCTGGTATGGATTTTTAGGGGGACTCCACGCCATTTTTTTTTTAATTTGGGGTGGAGTTCCCCTTAAAATCCATGCCAGATCTGAAGGGCCTGGAATGGATATTTGGGGGAACCCCACGTCAATTTTTTTTAAAATTTGCGGCGGGGTTCCCCTTAATATCCATTCCAGACCTGAAGGGCCTGGTAATTGAATTCTGGGGAACCCCCACACTTTTTTTTTTTTTTTTATCAATGACTTTTGTATGTATTGCCGGGAGCCGACAATTCATTAATAGCCGCGAGTCAGTTTTAAATGCATTTTTTTCTTTCAAAAATGACATTTTTTGCAGGGACAGTTCTAAGCACGGGAAACATGCGCCACTTTACATGCATATCATACACACCCCCCAGGTACAAAATTTAAAGGAATATTTCACTTTTATTTTTTCATTTTAAGCATTATTAAAATCACTGCTCCCGAAAAAACGGCCGTTTTTAAAACTTCTTTTTGCATTGATACATGTCCCCTGGGTCAGGACCCAAACACTTTTTAGGACAATAACTTGCATATTAGCCTTTATAATTAACACTTTAGATTTTGAACGTTCGAGTCCATTGTATTTAATAGGGTTCTAAAGTTCACACAAACGTTTTGTCTGTTCGCAGGTTCTGGTGCGAACCGAACAGGGGGGTGTTCGGCTCATCCCTGCTCCAGATACCTTGATTACAGTTCCCTTAAGCCTTGGTTACCAACCACCTTGCCTTTTGTTGTTTTTTTTTTTTTTTCTTCTTTTGTGTGTTCAATTCCAAGCCTGGGTATGCCCATTAGGCTTTATTTTGTATTTCACTTTATATTCTTACAATAAAAAAAACACTTGACCTCCGGAAGATTTACTTCCCTTCATGACCAGGCCATTTTTTGCGATACCACACCGCATTACTTTAACCTGAAAATTGCGCTGTCGTGCAATTCTGTACCCAAATAGAATATATCTCCTTTTTTTCCGACACATATAGCTTTCTTTTGGAGGTATAGTAATGGCAGCGATCAGCGACTTATAGTGGGACTGTAATATTGTGGTGGACATTCTGACACTAACTGACACTTTTTGGGGAGCAGTGACACTAAAACAGTGCTCAGTGCTAAAAATATGCACTGTCACTGTACTAATGGCACTGGCTGGGAAGGGGTTAACATCAGGGGCAATCAAAGCCTAGCCAGTGTTCTAAACAGTGTGTGGTGCTTTTACTAGGGAAAGACATAGATCCTAGTCCCTGCTTTGCAGGAACACAAGATCCATGCCTTCCCTACTGACAGAAGCGATCTGCCTTGTTTACATAGGCAGACCGCCGTTCTGCTTTTCTGCTGGATCATCGGTGGGTGCCGGCGGACATCGAGTCTGTGGTATCCACTGCTGAGCTCCCGCTGTGGGTGATCACAGCAGGAGAGAGCTACTGGCGAAGAGGAGATTCAGGGCCACTCTGTGCCATTCCAATGCACAGAGCAGGTGAGTATAAACCTGTTTATTTTTTTATTTTTTATTTTTTTTAAAGAAGAGCATTTACAATCACTATAAGCTCCCCTGATAAAGACTACAACAGGCGTGTGGGCAGACAGGAATGGCACACTGTTGTCCCTAAAAGAAAGCCGGTCCAGACCAATGATGTGCAGCCACCGGTGGATTGATTGCACTTAGACAGGAAAAGGTTGGAGGAGGCCAGCGGCACTGAATTAAACAGGATCTATGAATGAAGGACAGGCAGATGATTGAAAGGTCCTGCCTCCTCCATTCATACGGTAGATCGTGCTGTATTACAACTTCTATGAATGGAGGAGCTGGGCAGAAAAGACGGACATAGTTGGGCACTCTTGATGATAGCCTGTGACAGCTCCTCTTTTCTATTAACACCCACCACACCGGAGGATTACGGTGGCAGGGTGGGGGGCAATGGAGGATGGATGATTTCTGCTGAACTAGAAGACAGAAGCAGCAGGCTCACATCTCACAGAAGGTAAGTAATATCCCTTGTGCTTATTTTGTTTTTTCATTTAGAGGTAAACTTACGGGTTGATTTGCTAAAACTGAAGAGTGTAAAATCTGGTGCAGCTGTACATAGAAACCAATCAGCTTCCAGGTTTTTTTGTCAAAGCTTCACTGAACAAGCTGAAGCTAGAAGCTGATTGGCTACCATGCACAGCCGCACCAGATTTTTGTGAATCAACCCATTAGGCTTTACATTTTGGTAGGTAAACCCATGTAAGGAATATAAAAAATGCACAAAAAAGCATACATTATTGATTGTAAAAATGCTTACAACTTGCTGGCTCCAGGTTATTTTTTTTTTATTATTACTGGTATTTATATAACAGCAGCAATTTAGATGATGTACATTCACATCAGTCCCTGCCCCCAAGGAGTTTACAATCTAAGGTACCTATCTCATATACTATAAGACAGGAGCCAAGTAAACTACCATGTCTTTGGAGTGTGGGAGAAAACCTATGCAGATAGTGACCTGGTTGGGACTTGAACCAAAATCCCAACCAAGGGCTAAGCACCAAAATATCAACCAAGGGCTAAGCACCAAAATCCCAACCAAGAGCTAACCACCAAAATCCCAGCCAAGGGCTAATCACTCAAATCCCAACCAGGAGCTAACCACCAAAATCCGAGCCAAGGCCTAATGACTAAACCCAAACCAAGAGCTAACCACCAAATCCCAACCAAGGGCTAACCACTCAAATCCCAACCAAAGGCTAACCACCAGAATCCCAACTAAGGGTTACCAACCAAAATCCCAACCAAGGGTTAACTACCAAAATCCCAACCAAGGACTAACCACCAAGATCACAACCAAGAGCTAACCACTCAAATCCCAACCAAGGACTAACCACCACAATCCCAACCAAGGGGTAACTACCAAAATCCCAACCATGGGCTAACCACCAAATCCCAACCAAGGGCTAACCACCAAATCCCAACCAAGGGGTAACTACCAAAATCCCAACCAAGGTCAAACCACCAAATTGCCAACCAAGGGCTAGCCACTAAGCCACTGTGCTGCTATGGACATGAGCCTACACAGCCTATACTGCCACCAGCATCATCGGTCTCTGGGGAATTTAGAGTGAACTGATAAATGACTACAATATCAAAACCTCATGGTGGGACTCTTGCAGTGGCGGCTGGTGCTCAAAATTTGTGGGGGGGCGCAAACAAACTGAAAAAAAAAAATATCAATTGCCGCCACTGTGCCCATTAAACGCAGCCACTGTGCCCAAACTCCATCAGTTTGCCCCCTCAAATGCAGCCAGTTTCCCCCCAAACGCCACCAGTTTGTCCCCAAAATACAGTCAGTTTCCCCATCAAATGCAGCCAGTTTCCCCCCAAATACAGCCAGTTTCCCCCCAAATGCAGCCAGTTTGTCCCCAAATGCAGCCAGTTTGTCCCCAAATACAGCCAGTTTCCCCCCAAATACAGCTAGTTTGTCCCCAAATACAGCCAGTTTCCCCCCAAATACAGCCAGTTTGTCCCCCCAAATACAGCCAGTTTGTCCCCAAATACAGCCAGTTTTTCCCCCCCAAAAGCAGCCAGTTTGTCCCCAAATGCAGCCAGTTTGTCCCCAAATGCAGCCAGTTTGTCCCCAAATGCAGCCAGTTTGTCCCCAAATACAGCCAGTTTGTCCCCCCCAAATACAGCCAGTTTGTCCCCAAATGCAGACAGTTTCCCCCTAAATGCAGCCAGTTTCCCCCCAAACACAGCCAGTTTGACCCCAAATACAGCCAGTTTCCCCCCAAATACAGCCTGTTTCCCCCCAAATACAGCCAGTTTGTCCCCCCCAAATACAGCCAGTTTGTCACCAAATACAGCCAGTTTGTCGTCCCCAAATACAGCCAGTTTGTCCCCAAATATAGCCAGTTTGTCCCCCCCCAAATACAGCCAGTTTGTCCCCCCAGCCATGCACTTACCTTCCTCGGGTCAGCGCCGTCCTTCTTCCGTCCTCAAAGTCTTCTCCCGCCCTCGATGTCGCTTCAGCCAATCAGGTTACCGGTAACCAGACCCAGAGAACCTGATTGGCTGAAACGCCTGTCAGTGTTAACCAGGGAACGCACCCTAGTGCGTCCTCTGGATAACTATTTGGAAGCCGATTACAGCCCTCAGGCTGTAATCGGGAAGCCTATCAGAGCCGCTGGCTCTGATAGGCACTTCCAAACACCAACCAGCCGCTGTTATTCAGATGGCTGGCGCTCAACAGGGGGCCGGCCATCTGAATAGTGGGCGGCAGCGGCGGCGACAATACATAGGTTCCTGCAATGCATGAACCTTTGTATTGTTATTGTTAGTGGGCGCAGGAGCGAGAGGGGGCGGCTCTCCTGCGCCCACTATGGACGCACTGCCACTGGACTCTTGGTTAGGTTGACCAGACATCCCCAGTTTCAGGGGACAGTCCCCCGATTGAGGACACTGTCCCGGGACCAAATCTGTCCCCGGTTTTGTCCCCAGATTGGATTTGAACAGGGGCTGGGGCAATTTCAACGACAGTCAGTGCAGAATAAAAAAAAAAATCTGAATTACACACCCCCGGTCTGCCGCTCCTACTAGCTTAGGGGGGTGTATTTTTTTCCATTATCTGTGCCCCTTTCTGATGATCATGTGCTGGTCGGAGGGGAGGGAATATTTCTTCAGTTTCGGGTGCCCATCCAGCTCCGCTCACATGTTCTTCTGCCTTGGCTCAAGTCCCGGCCAGCCGCATGCCTGCCTATCTCCTTGCCTTCCCTGGTGGAGTGATCTTCCTACTCTCCCCACCCAGTAGTAGCCGGGGGCCCGGAGAGTAAAGCCTCGTACACATGACCGAGTTTCTCGTCAAAAAACGACAAGAAAACTGCCGAGAGAGCTTTCTTGCCGAGAAAACCGTTCGTGTGTATGGTTTTTCGTTGAGAAAACTGCCGGAAATCTCAACGAGAAAAATAGAGAACCTGCTCTCTATTTTCTCCTCAGGATTCTCGATTTTCTCGTCGGGTTTCTCGTCGGCCTGTTTTGCGACGAGAAAACCGTTCGTTTGTAGGCTTTTGCGAGTCTTCAAAAATCGCGCATGCTCAGAATCAAGTATAAGACGGGAGCGCTCCTTCTGGTAAAACTAGCGTTCGTAATGGAGATAGCACATTCGTCACGCTAAAACGAACTGAAAGCACGAAGACTGAAAAGCGCGAATCGTCTCTCACTAAACTTTTACTTCACACGCGGTAACACGAGATCAGCAAAAGCAGCCCAAGGGGTGGCGCCATTGAAATCGATCTTACCCTTTATACTGCCATCGTACGTTCTGTACGTGACCGTGCAGAACAACAACGAGATTTGGAATTGACAGTGTGTATGCAAGGAAAGCTTGACAAGAATCTCGTCGAGAAAAACGACGTGTTTTTTACGATGAGAAACTCGGTCGTGTGTACGAGGCTTGAGACTTGACAGGCTGTGAGGCGGGCGGCGGCGACGGGCAGAGAGTCGCTGATTGCCGCCATAGTAGAAAAAAAAAATATGTCCCCGGATTTCATTTTAAAAATCTGGTCACCTTACTCTTGGTGGCCCATTCTTCTTCCTTCTCTGTGATCATTGAGTACATGTTTTAACTCGCGTTACTCACGTCACATTAACAAAGAATCGTTGGATGCACTTGTGCTTTTATAGTCCTCTATGAAGTTGATTGATTCAGCCATCTAAGATGTCATTAAAAGTGTTTGAGATCACAAATTTTATAAAAAGAAAATAAATAATGAAGTCTGACCTTACTACAAGTCATATTATTCTAAATGTTTCTTTTTTTTTCTGTATATGTTTTTTAGATTAAACATGGCCAAGCAGCTAGCTATCGTAAATCAAAGCCATCTGGTAGTGCCCGATGCCAACATCTCAGCTTTGGGATTCCCGGGCCCCTGGAGAGAACCTACATTCACAGCAGCTTCTAAAGTTCGTGTAGGTGTCACCTGCTGCTTCTTCCTGATAGCATCGTGCAGCAACGTGGCTGTTCTGTGCAGCATCAGTGGTAAAAGATGTAAGTCTCACCTCCGGATTCTCATCCTCAGTCTCTCCATTGCTGACTTGCTGGTGACTCTTTTGGTCATGCCACTGGACGCCATGTGGAATATAATGATTCAGTGGTATGCAGATGAACTTTCCTGCAAGATCCTTAATTTTGGAAAGTTGTTTGCCATGTATTCTGCTGCATTAGTTCTGGTGGTAATCAGTCTGGACCGCCACTGGGCAATCCTGTACCCCCTCAGTTTCACCAGTGCTGGACAACGCAACCGCATCATGCTGTGGACAGCTTGGATCGGAAGTCTGCTACTGGCATCACCCCAGGTAGAGGTCATGATTTGTTAATACATTCAAGTTCACTATTATAATTTAAAGTGGAATTCTGTGTCCCCATTGTGGAGATTTCCCCTCACTTATGGTCACCGGGACTGGAGATTTACCCTACTCTTTCCAAAACGACGAAAAAACATTTTGCCTGGAGTTACACGTACAGTTGAACTCCAGGTATGGTTTTAACTGCATAGTTGAACTGGTCCAACTTGGAGAAATGTAGGTATCCATATTCCATACTTGTCGCCACTACTACAGTGATTGCCAAGGTCTTCTGGGTCCTGTGCTGTCACTGCCCCGCCTCGACACCTCTTCCAATGCAGAGAACGCCTTGTATTTATTGAAAAAATACAAGTAGTTCTGTGGTGGGCAGCTGTTCCAAATGAGTGACCCCTTGTAAAGAACAAAAAGACACTGCATGCCGCCAACTAAACAGATAAAGAAGAATGTACACAGCCTCAGCCTTAGGACTCCTCCTAAGCCATGCCCCTAATGCGTTTCGTCCCACATGATGTTATGAGTGACACCCTGTGGTTACTTTGCAGAACAGCATGTAGGCAGGTGCAGGTTTTCCTCTGTCTATTAGTTGGCACTGTACCATTATAAAGATACAAAGGAGTCTGCTAGGGGAAATCATCCTCTCATGGACTCCGTCAGTGTCTCAGAGAGAACATCTGTCTGATTGGATGCTGCAACTCCTGGTGCTTTTGTGGCCATCTTGGTGTGGGACCTTATAAAATACGGTACCCGTGTCACTTGGGTGCACCTGGAGCAAGTGGTAGGTCAGGGACAGAGACTACACCTGTTAGGAAAAGTATATAGCACAGTAAAGGTTCCCAACGAGTAGGGTCAGAACAGGGACAATGCCGGCCTTGAGGAAACATTCTGTTATCTGGGTTAGGAATGTGGGGCTCTACCCAGCAGCATTATTTTGCCGCCCTGGTACAGGCTCATAGGATAAACCTATGTGCGAATAGCGCTTGCAAAAAAAAATATATGCAAATTAAGATAAATATCCCTATTGGCTTATGCAATCAAACACATCAATATCATGTGCACAGTGCATATATGTTCCAAAAACTGTGAAACAGTCTCTATAAACCAATAATCATGAATTAAATGAACAAGCGTTACTATAAATGGTGCTCAGTCCAAACAGGGATGGACTGGCCATCGGGACTACCAGGAGTTTCCCGGTGGGCCGATGGGCTTAGTGGGCCGGTGAGTGTCCCTGGTCTGAGTCTGTCTGTGTGGCTGTCACAATTTACGCTAACGCGGCTCCTGCACCGGGCGCCAGCCAGCCAATAGCCTTAATCGCTGCAGATGCTGCCACGACACGACTTCACTCCCCCTAAGCTTACAGCCCCGTCCCGGCGGCGTGACGTCACGCACGGATCATCATCATGGGAGGAGCGTAGAGAGCTGCTGCCCAAGCTCAGCCAGCGCGGCCGAGGAGGAACCAGCAACTTCCTTGCAAGATCAGACAGCAGCACATAAACAGTCAGCCAGTGTGTATCGCACTTTAAAGTAGGCAAGCACTAAGCTAAACTAAGCTGATGCCATGCGGGATGACTCCATCTGACTGCAGTCTGCAGATTAATAATGAACTGTCTGTCTGTGATTTCTGTAATATGCAGCATGGTGGGGGGAGGGGGAGGGGTAAATGTACTGCCACTGGTAACTGTCACTGATGTATTAATATACTGCCACTGGACATGGTAACTGATGAATGAATTTACTGGTCATGGTCAAATATATTGAATGAATTTACTGGTCATGGCAACTGATGAATGAATTTACTGGTTACGGTCAAATATATCGAATTAATTTACTGGTCATGGTCACAGATGATGAATTTACTGCCACTGCTGATCATGGTCTTACACATGTCATTCTAATGCTGCGTATACACGACCGTTTTTGATGTCATTGAAAAAAAACAACGTTTTTCTCGACGTGATTCTTCTCAAGCCTGTCTTGCCTACACACTATCATGAAAAAAAATGCTCGAGCATTGTACGACGGCACTATAAAGGGGAAGTTCCATTCGGATGGCGCCACCCTTTGGGCTGCTTTTGCTGATCTTGTGTTAGTAAAGTTTGGTGAGAGACGATTCGCGCTTTTCAGCCTCGTGCTCTTCAGTCTGTTACAGCGTGACGAATGTGCTATCTCCATTAGGAACGCTAGTTTTACCAGAACGAGCGCTCCCATCTCATCACTTGCTTCTGAGCATGCGCGTTTTTTTCACGTCGTTAAAGCCTACACACGGGCGTTTTTCATGACGAGAAAAACAACGACGTGAAAAACGACGAGAAAAATTAGAGCATGTTCCAAATTTTTAATGCCCATTTTTCACGTCGTGAAAAATGCTCTGGAGCCCACACACCATCGTTTTTAATGACCAAATAAAAAAAAAGCATTTTTCTCGTCATGAAAAACGGTCGTGTGTACGCGGCATAAAGGTGCTAGTAATGTTGGAATGCATCTTTTTCTCTAAGGGCCAGTTCACACCAGATGCAGTTCCATGTGAACTGCATGGTGTGAACTAGAGCCAATGGAATACATAGAAAACGCTGCGCATGCATTTTGTGCAGAAAAAAAGCGCACGGAACTGCATCTGGTGTGAACTGGCCCTAAATAAAGAATAAAAATAAAAAGCCGTTTATACTTACAGTGGAATGTTTTTACTTATGTTTTTTTTGCGCAATTGCATATAGTTTATCTACTGTTTTTGTGTGTTTGCAAAAATAAAGTGGGCCGGTCTGGATGAAGTCCAGGGCCAAAGTTTTGTCCCAGTCCAGCCCTGAGTCCAAATAAATATGGGCCAAAGAAATTGTGAAATCTTCAACCTTAAAAATGGCAAAGTGCTTTGTGCCTTCCTTCATAGACTGTTCCAATGCCACCAATCCACCATGTGTGTAATAAAGGTCCCTACTCATCATACGTAGTTGACTCTCTTGTCATATGACAAAGAGTAGTCAAGTATCACTTTGGTGGTCTCTCACAGACCCGTAGTCCCTTCAGAGATTGAGCATATATCCTTCTTCCACCGTTAATCCTCAGAGCATATGCCGATGTTTATGGAGAAAACAAAAGGAAGGAGGTGCCTCTCATAGAGTAAAAAGTTCCAAATTTTATTTAAAATCAATCCATATGCATTAAATCCAATAAAAAAATAGCAAAAACCGAAATCACAATATGCAATGGAAGCTGTGGGCCACTCTGCTCCATCGTGTGTTCCAACAGCGTGTGTATTTATGCACTGTGCATTTCAACTTAACGTGTTTCGTCACCACGTAACGTCTTCAGAAGCTCTTTTATGTCAGAGATGAACACAGTGATCTTGTGTTCCTGCTAATCAGGAACATGGATTTCTGTGTTCATCCAGTGAGTCCATTCCCCACCCAGTTAGAAAGCATTCCCTAGGGACACACTTAACCCATTGATCACCCCTGGTGTTAACCCCTGCGCTGCCAGTGTCATTAGTACATTCACAGTGCATATTTTTAGCACTGGTCACTGTATTAGTGTCACTGGTTCCCAAAAAAGTGTCAGTCAGGTGTCCGATTTGTCCGCCGCAATGTCTCAGTCCCGCTAAAAATCAGTGATCGCTGCCCTTACTAGTAAAATAAATAAATAAATAAAAATTCCATAAATATATCCCATAGTTTGTAGATGCGATAACTTTTGAACAAACCAATCAATATACGCTTATTGGGATTTTTTTAACCAAATATATGTAGCAGAATACATATTGGCCTAAATTCATGAAGAAATTCGATTTTTTTTATTGGATATGTTTTATAGCAGAAAGTAAAAAAATATAGTTTTTTTTTTTTCAAAATTGTCGCTCTTTGTTGTTTATAGCGCAAAAAATCGCAGAGGTGATCAAATACCACCAAAATAAAGCTCTATTTGTGGGAAAAAAGGATATCAATTTTAATGTGTGAACAGCGTCACACGACCGCGTAATTGTCAGTTAAAATAACGCAGTGCCGTATCGCAAAAATTGGCCTGGTCATGAAGGGGGTAAAACCTTCCGGGGCTGAAGTGGTTAAACAGGAAGTGTGTTGCTGGACGGATCACCAGAATTTTTTTTACACTGTAATAGATCATCTCAGTTTAATTCTGCAATAGATACCTAACAATACAAACCTTTAACCACTTAAGCCCCGGACCATTTGGTAGCTAAAGGACCAGAGGTGAATTCAGAATTTTGCACTGCGCTGCTTTAACTGTAAATTGTGCGGACATGCAATGTTGTACCCAAACGAAATTTGCGTCCTTTTCTTCCCACAAATAGAGCTTTCTTTTAATGGTATTTGATTGCCTCTACGATTTTTATTTTTTGCGATATAAATGGAAAAATACCGAAAATTTTGAAAGAAAATGATATTTTCTACTTTTTGTTATAAGAAAAATCAAATAAACTCAATTGTAGTCAAACATTTAGGCCAAAATGTATTCAGCCACATGTCTTTAGTAAAAAAAATGTCAATAAGCGTATATTTATTGGTTTGCGCAAAAGTTATAGCGTCTACAAACTAGGGTACATTTTCTGGAATTTACACAGCTTTTAATTTATGACTGCCTATCTCATTTCTTGAGGTGCTAAAATGGCAGGGCAGTACAAAACCCCCCCAAATGACCCCATTTTGGAAAGTAGACACCCCAAGGAAATTGCTGAGAGGCATGTTGAGCCCATTGAATATTTTTTTTTTTTTTGTCCCAAGTGATTGAATAATGACAAAAAAAAAAAAAAATACAAAAAGTTGTCACTAAATGATATATTGCTCACACATGCCATGGTTATATGTGGAATTGCACACCTAAATACATTCTGCTGCTTCTCCTGAGTACGGGGATACCACATGTGTGGGACTTTTTAGGAGCCTAGCCGCGTCCGGGCCCCCGGAAACCAAGCACCGCCTTCAGGATTTCTAAGGGCGCAAATTTTTGATTTCACTCCTCACTACCTATCACAGTTTCGAAGGCCATAAAATGCCAAAATAGCACAAACCCCCCCCCCCCCCCAAATGACCCCATTTTGGAAAGTAGACACCCCAAGCTATTTACTGAGAGGCATGATTAGTCCATGGAATATTTTATATTTTGCCACAAGTTGCGGGAATATGACAAACGTTATTTTTTTTGCACAAAGTTGTCACTAAATGATATATTGCTCAAACATGCCATGGGCATATGTGAAATTACACCCCAAAATACATTCTGCTGCTTCTCCTGAGTACGGGGATACCACATGTGTGGGACTTTCTTTTTCGTACATCACGGGACACAGAGCGACTTAGTCATTACTAATGGGTTATATAGATACCTTCAGGTGCTGGCACTGGCAACTTCCAAAACCGGAAGTACCCTCCCCTATATAAGCCCCTCCCATCCGGGAGCACCTCAGTTTTTTGCCAGTGTCTAAGGTGTTGGCCAAAGAGTAACATGTGTTTTCACTGGGCTTGCGTACAGGTTCTTTTACGGGCCTTAGTAAGCTGTTCCGGATCCGACCAAAAAAGCTTCATAGCTAAACGGTCGGTACCCGGGCCTTGCAAGAGAAGAGCAAGGTTTTGCCTGTAATGCCTCTCTTAGGAGGGCTGGACCCTGGGATCCAGAGCTCTGGTCATACCCACGACCAAGATGTTGTCTGTGCAGGGTGCTATACAGGTCCAGGGGAGTGGAATCCTTGGGAACCCGGTCCCTGAAGGTTTAATTACAATGCCTGCCGTGATAGGTGAAGTTTGGGCTTCTGTGGACCAAACAAAGTCCTGCGGCGGGGAACAGGTAAGTGGGGGCCCCCAGGAACTTGGTTCTATTGGGGGACCCCCAAGCCTAATTTGTCTTTCTGTCTGTTACCTAACGGTATTCCCGCTAATATCTGTGTATGCCTGTAACTACTGGAAAATGTAAAATTTTAATAGTAGTCAAGAAAAAAAAAAAAAAAGAGGACCGCGGTACCTGTGTTAAACCACTAGAGGCCGCTGTGGTCCATTTTTCTTGTCATGTTGATCTTTGGTTTTCTCAAGTCAAAAGATCCAGGCAGTTGGTAAGTTTCTCTGTGGGAATCCACTTCCTCTGCCCTGTTGCTGCGCTCATCCACCGCACAGGCCCTCCGGCAAAAAGGGCCCTGGCTCCTAGTCCCTGCTTGGTTTCAAAAAAGGCGCCAATGGCGCACGGCGCGCGCGGGCGCGTGCACGCGCCTCCTATGAAAGAAAAGGGGCGGGGTGGGTGGATGACGCTCGATGCACGCCACGGCGCTTCTGCGCATGTGCAGGCGTCCCAGCATGTATAAAAGACACAGTACAAGTGTCAGCTGGATGCAAACAGAGCTAGCAACAAAACGGTGGCACACAGAGGCGGTTGATGCAGGCATCCCCATAGAAAGGCACTTTAGTGGACACCAGCTGGTATATAGCAGCAACTGTGTTAGACTATTACCAGCAAAATTGGTGTATGACGACGGGAATACCTCAGCTTTGTGCTTAAAGGATATGTCGTCCAGACGCTCCGGAAATAAGTCTTCCAGGAAGCCAAAGGGGTCTCCATCGGGCTCTGAGGATATTGGGCATGCTTGTACTGCACCAATCTCCCCTGAAAATTCAGAGGTCAGTAGCCGTAGGAACCCCGCAGGAGTGCCTGGTGCTGCGGCTGTCCCCAGTCCACCTGCTCCTGTATATATAACAGAGGAGGTTTTATCCTCAACTCTGGGAGGATTGGAAGAGAGATTAACAGCATTGATCGCTGCTTCCCTGTCACAGGGAAAGTGCGTCCGATCTCCGTCTCCTCCTTCAGAGTGCCTGTTAGTGGAGGAACAGCCCCATACAGAGATCGACCTACCTGAAGGGGATCAGGATGAGGTTGATTCAGTTATAGAGGAATCAACAGTGGAAGAACCTTTCTCAGCATCTCAGGCTGAAAGATTATGGGTTCAGTCTCTGACTAACATGGTCCGATCAGCATTTAAAATGCCTCTGGCGGAACCATCAACCACTACGGTTTCCTCGCTGGGGTCGCTGAAAGCTCCCCAGGCTGTCTGTTCCTTCCCAATCCACCCTTTATTGGAAGGGCTTATTTACCAGGATTGGGAGCATCCTGATAAAATATTTACTCCTTACTCCCCCCAAGAGAATTCCAGTGATCTATCCCATGGAGGATAAGTTCATAAAAAAATGGAGGGTCCCTACAGTGGACGCAGCCATCTCTTGTGTGAATAAATCACTGACATGTCCAGTAGATAATGTTCCAATGTTCAAAGACCCAATAGATAAAAAATTGGAGTCTTTACTAAAATCTGCTTTCTCTACAGCAAGCATGGTGACACAACCTGCAGTAGCAGCGATTGGAGTCTGCCAAGCGGTGAAAGATCAGTTGAAACAAGTCTTAAGGGACTTACCAGATCAGCAGGCTCTTGCCCTAGCTGACCTACCTAGAGCCTTGTGTTTTGCGGTGGACGCCATAAAGGATACAATCCAACAGGCCTCCCGCTTTACGCTGTCTGTAGTACATATGCGTAGGCTTCTATGGCTCAAAAACTGGTCTGCTGAAGCTCCCTGTAAGAAATTGCTGATTAGCTTCCCATTTCATGGAGAACGCTTATTTGGAGAAGATCTGGACAAGTATATCCAGAAAATTTCTGCCGGTAAAAGTACACTCTTGCCGGTTAAGAACAAGAGTAGAAGTCCTTCTTTTAAGAGGCCTACTTCTCCAGTCCCTGGCACATCGGCTGTGAAACAGTTCCGACGGCCTCCGCGGTCAAATTAAGGGGGCAGAAATCAGGGACAATCACAGGGTAACAAGAAACCCTGGGTCAAGAGAGGTACAAAACCTCCCCCCAAGTCATGAAGGGTTGCCCCCACTCAATCGGGTGGGGGGAAGACTTCAGTTGTTCACAGAGACCTGGCGGGACACCATCAGAGACAGATGGGTGATCTCCGCAGTAAGTCTGGGATACAAGCTGGAGTTAAAAGACACTCCTCCTGCCCATTTTATGAGGTCAAACGTGCCAAGCGATCCCCAGAAGAGAGGATCCCTCCTTCTGGCACTAGAACAACTATTGCTCCAAGGTGTAATCATGAAGGTTCCCTTGGAAGAAAGCGGGTTCGGGTTTTACTCGAACCTTTTCACAGTCCCCAAACCAAATGGGGACGTGAGGCCCATATTAAATCTAAAAGGGCTAAACAAGTTCCTACATATCAGGACTTTTCGGATGGAGTCGATCCGATCGGTGGCCACCGCCCTACAAGGGCAGGAATGGTTAGCCTCGATCGATATAAGGGATGCTTATCTGCATATTCCCATCTTTCCGGCCCACCAAAAATTTCTACGCTTTGCAGTAGAAGGGCGCCATTTTCAGTTCAGAGCCTTACCTTTCGGTCTGGCCACAGCACCACGAGTGTTCACAAAAATTCTGGCCCCACTATTGGCCAATCTAAGAACACAGGGTGTAACGATAATGGCATATCTAGACGACCTGCTACTAATAGACCACTCAGTGGAAAAGCTGGAAGTAGCTATTCACAAGACAATCAAGTATCTGGAATATCACGGTTGGATTATCAACCGGGACAAGTCAGCTCTAAGACCAGTCAAAAGTCTGGAATACTTAGGGCTAAGGCTGGATTCAAATCAGAGAAAGATTTTCTTACCTCCAGAGAAGGTGTCGTCTTTAAAAGATTTGACCCACTTAGTGGGTACAAAAAGAAAACCATCCATACGCCTGTGCATGAGGCTGCTGGGAAAAATGGTGGCTTCATTCGAAGCAGTACCCTACGGTCAATTCCATTCAAGGAACTTGCAGAGGGCCATACTGTCAGCCTGGAACAAAAAAGTTCAGGCTTTAGACTTACCAATGTCCCTGTCCCCTTCCGTTCGCAAGAGCCTCCATTGGTGGTTGGTGCCCCAGAATCTGGAAAAAGGGAAACCCTTCAGTCCGGTTTCTTGGAAGGTGGTCACTACAGATGCCAGCCTCATAGGCTGGGGGGCAGTACTGGAGCAATGGTCTCTCCAGGGCAAGTGGTCAGAAGCAGAGAAGGCCCTGCCCATCAATCTCTTAGAGATACGAGCAGCCCGGTATGCCCTAGTAGCATGGACTTTCAAACTCCAAGGGTCCCCTGTCAGAATTCAATCAGACAATGCCACAGCAGTGGCATATATCAATCACCAGGGTGGCACCAGGAGTCGTGCAGCCCAGAGGGAAGCGAATTGCATCCTGGAATGGGCAGAAAGATATGTCCCAGCCATATCCGCGGTTTTCATCCCAGGAGTGGAAAATTGGAGAGCGGACTTTTTAAGTCGCCAGCAATTATGCCCGGGGGAATGGTCTCTTCACCCCGAGGTTTTCCAGGCAATATGCCAGCGGTGGGGAACACCGGATGTAGATCTGCTAGCATCCAGATTCAACGCAAAGGTGGACAGATTTGTGTCTCGCACAAGGGATCCCCTAGCTTGCGGCTCGGATGCCCTAGTGTTCCCTTGGGATCAGTTCAAGCTGATATATGCATTCCCACCGCAACAATTGTTACCGCGATTAATCCGCAGAATCAGGGTAGAAAAGAAACCAGTGATTCTGGTGGCTCCAGCGTGGCCCTGAAGGGCATGGTACGCAGAGATTGTAAAAATGTGGACCCTCCCACATTGTCCGGACCTGCTTTCGCAAGGACCGATATACCACCCTTCCTTACCAGCCCTAGGTTTGACGGCCTGGCTATTGAAGCCCACATTCTAAAAAAGAGAGGGCTCTCTAATCCTGTGGTATCTACCATGATCAATGCCAGGAAGCCGGTATCCAGGCAGATCTATTATAGGATCTGGAAGGTGTACATCACGTGGTGTGAGGCCAAGAAATGGCATCCACGTAAGTACGTAATAGGTAGGATTCTGGACTTCCTACAGTGGGCTGTAGATAGGAAGCTTGCCTTGAGTACTATCAAGGGTCAGATTTCGGCCTTGTCAATATTTTTTCAAAGGCCCTTGGCTTTGCATTCATTAGTCAAAGCTTTCATACAAGGAGTGATGCGTATTAGCCCTCCGGTTAGTATTCCCATATGTCCATGGGACTTAAACCTGGTTCTGTCGGTTCTACAGAAACAACCGTTTGAACCATTGCAACACATTTCCTTGGTTCTTCTCACCAGGAAATTGATTTTCTTAGTAGCCATTTGTTCGGCTAAAAGAGTATCGGAATTAGCCGCCTTGTCCTGTAAGGAGCCATATCTGGTTGTCCATAAGGACAGAGTAGTATTACGTCCTCATCCAGCCTTTCTTCCTAAGGTGGTATTGAGGTTTCATTTGAACCAAGATGTGGTTCTTCCTTCTTTTTTTCCCAAACCTACCTCGGTAGAGGAAAAGTTATTGCATTCTTTGGATGTAGTAAGAGCAGTTAAAGCTTATCTAAAAGCCACTGCTCAGATTCGTAGAACGGATACTTTGTTTGTTCTGCCGGAAGGCCCCAGAAGGGGTCAGGCAGCATCAAAATCTACTTTAGCCAAGTGGATTCGACAGGTCATAATACAAGCCTATGGCTTGAGAAGGAGACCGCCTCCGTTCAAAGTTAGGGCGCACTCCACAAGAGCAGTTGGAACTTCATGGGCAGTGCATCACCAGGCCTCCCTGGCTCAAGTCTGTAAGGCCGCAACATGGTCTTCAGTACACACGTTTACTAGATTCTACCAGGTAGACGTTAGAAGTCAGGAGGATGTCGCCTTTGGGCGCAGTGTGTTGCAGGCCGCAAAAGATCCTCATGCCTGATGGCGCCCAGCTTATGTATAGTGTATCCCTCCCCTCATTTGGCATTGCTTTGGGACGTCCCATTAGTAATGACTAAGTCGCTCTGTGTCCCGTGATGTATGAAAAAGAAAAAGGGATTTTTATAACAGCTTACCTGTAAAATCCTTTTCTTGGAGTACATCACGGGACACAGAGCTCCCACCCCTCTTTTGGGGACACTTATTGCTTTGCTACAAAACTGAGGTGCTCCCGGATGGGAGGGGCTTATATAGGGGAGGGTACTTCCGGTTTTGGAAGTTGCCAGTGCCAGCACCTGAAGGTATCTCTATAACCCATTAGTAATGACTAAGTCGCTCTGTGTCCCGTGATGTACTCCAAGAAAAGGATTTTACAGGTAAGCTGTTATAAAAATCCCTTTTTTTGGGAGCCTAACCGCGTACGGGACCCCAAAAACCAAGCACCGCCTTCAAGGTTTCTAAGGGCATACATTTTTGATTTCGCTCCTCACTACCTATCACTACCTATCACAGTTTTGAAGGCCATAAAATGCCAAGATGGCACAAAACCCCCCCAAATGACCCCATTTTGGAACGTAGACACCCCAAGCTATTTGCTAAAGGCATGTTGAGCCCATTGAATATTTTTTTTTTTTGTCCCAAATGATTGAATAATGACAAAAAGAAAAAAAATGAAAAAATGTAAAAAAAGTTGTCACTAAATGATATATTGCTCACACATGCCATGGTTATATGTGGAATTGCACCCCAAAATACATTCTGCTGCTTCTCCTGAGTACGGGGATACCACATGTGTGGGACTTTTTGGGAGCCTATCCGGGTACGGGGCCCCAAAAACCAAGCACCGCCTTCAGGATTTCTAAGGGCGTAAATTTTTGATTTCACTCCTCACTACCTATCACAGTTTTGAAGGCCATAAAATGCCAAGATAGCACAAAACCCCCCAAAATGACCCCATTTTGGAAAGTAGACACCCCAAGGAAATTGCTGAGAGGCATGTTGAGCCCATTGAATTTTTTTTTTTGTCCCAAGTGATTGAATAATGACAAAAAGAAAAAAAAATGTACAAAAAGTTGTCACTAAATGATATATTGCTCAAACATGCCATGGTTATATGCGGAATTGCACCCCAAAATACATTTGGCTACTTCTCCTGAGTACGGGGATACCACATGTGTGGGACTTTTTGAGAGCCTAGCCGCGTACGGGCCCCCGAAAACCAAGCACCGCCTTCAGGATTTCTAAGGGCACAAATTTTTGATTTCACTCCTCACTACCTATCACAGTTTTGAAGGCCATAAAATGCCAAGATAGCCCAAAACCCCCACAAATGACACCATTTTGGAAAGTAGACACCCCAAGCTATTTGCCGAGAGGCATGGTGAGTATTTTACAGCTCTCATTTGTTTTTGAAAATGAAGAAAGACATATTTTTTTTTTCTTTTTTCAATTTTTAAAACTTTGTGACAAAAAGCGAGATCTGCAAAATACTCAACATACCTCTCAGCAAATAGCTTGGGGTGTCTACTTTCCAAAATGGGGTCATTTGGGGGGTTTTGTGCCATCTGGGCATTCCATGGCCTCCGAAACTGTGATAGGCAGTGAGGAGTGAAATCAAAAATTTACACCCATAGAAATCCTGAAGGCGGTGCTTGGTTTTCGGGGTCCTGTATGCGGCTAGGCTCCCAAAATGTCTCACACATGTGGTATCCCCGTACTCAGGAGAAGTAACAGAATGTATTTTGGGGTGCAATTCCACATATAACCATGGTATGTTTGAGCAATATATAATTTAGTGACAACTTTTTGTACATTTTTTTTTTCTTTTTGTCATTATTCAATCACTTGGGACAAAAAAAAAAAATATTCAATGGTCTTAACATGCCTCTCAGCAAATAGCTTGAGGTGTCTACTTTCCAAAATGGGGTCATTTGGGGGGGTTTTGAACTGTCCTGGCATTTTATGCACAACATTAGGAAGCTTATGTCACACATCATCCACTCTTCTAACCACTTGAAGACAAAGCCCTTTCTGACACTTTTTGTTTACATGAAAACATTTTTTTTTTTGCAAGAAAATTATGTTGAACCCCCAAACATTATATATTTTTTTAAAGCAAAGGCCCTACAGATTAAAATAGTGGGTGTTGCATTTTTTTTTCCACACAGTATTTGCGCAGCGATTTTTCAAACGCATTTTTTGGGGGAAAACACACTTTTTTTATTTTTAATGCACTAAAAAACACTATATTGCCCAAATGTTTAATGAAATAAAAAAGATGATCTTAGGCCGAGTACATGGATACCAAACACGACATGCTTTAAAATTTCGCACAAACGCGCAGCGGCGAGAAACTACATTCATTTTTAAAAGCATTTAAAAGCCTTTACAGGTTACCACGTTAGACTTACAGAGGAGGTCTACTGCTAAAATTACTGCCCTCGATCTGACCTTCGTGGTGATACCTCACATGCATGATGCAATTGCTGTTTACATATGACGCTAGACCGACGCTTGCGTTCGCCTTTGCGCAAGAGCAGGGGGGACAGCGGTGCTTTTTTTTTTATTATTATTATTTATTTTGCTTTTTTATTTTATTTTTAAACTGTTCCTTCCATATTTTATTTTTTTTATCATTTTTATTGTTATCTCAGGGAATGTAAATATCCCCTATGATAGCAATAAGTAGTGACAGGTACTCTTTTTTTGAAAAAAATTGGGGGGTTAGACCCTAGATCTTTCCTCTGCCCTCAAAGCATCTGACCACACCAAGATCGGTGTGATAAAATGCTTTCCCAATTTCCCAATGGCGCTGTTTATATCCGGGGGGGGGGCATTCCCTCCCACTGCTTGTAAAAGCAGTCTAGAGGCTAATTATCTGCTAGAATTGCTTTTACATGAAAGCCGGCCACTGGCTGAAAAGAATGATACCAAGATGATACCTAAACCTGCAGGCATCATTCTGGTATAAACATTCAAAGTCCAGCAACATACCAGTACGTTGCTGGTCCTTGTTGGACATGTATTGTAATCTTTTTTTTCATGCACCCTGTTGGCTGAACGAAAAAAAGAGATTGATCGGTGGGTATGCCCACCATTAGAATACCTCCCTTCATCCACCCACTTCTAATGATGGGCATATATGCTGAAGCATGGGGGCATCCTCCCGCAAAAAAGTTATGCCGCGTACACACGGTCAAACTTTTCCACGGGCAAGCCTCCGTCGGAATTTCGACCGTATATACGCGGCATTAGGAGCAAAATCGCTCCTCCGCCCCTGCTGCCCCCATGCTTCGGCATATATGCTCTTTTTTTAACTGTGGTGGTGAAATCACCTCCTACAGCGTTGGAGTCATGGCTTTATGTATCGTGGGAGCAAACGCTGTTGCTGTCAAGATAAATAAATCCGTGATGCAACTGAATGGCGTACCTGCTAAGCAAATGATGGTTAACATTAAAACAAAGTAACATTACAGTACAACAGTAAGACCTTACCATACCATACCTGCAAAGCAAATACCAAAACAAAACCTAGTAAAAAATAAAACATTTTTTTAACGCAACCTGTGCCTAAAATATATATATGCCGAAGCATGGGGGCATCCTCCCGCAAAAAAGTTATGCCGCGTACACATGGTCGGACTTTTCCACGGGCAAGCCTTTGTCGAAATTTCGACCGTATGTACGTGGCATAAAAGGTTATGCCGCGTACACACGGTCGAACTTTTCCACGGGCAAGCCTCCGTCGGAATTTCGACCGTATATACGCGGCATTAGAAGCAAAATCGCTCCTCCGCCCCTGCTGCCCCCATGCTTCGGCATATATGCTCTTTTTTTTTAACTGTGGTGGTGAAATCACCTCCTACAGCACTGGAGTCACGGCTTTATGTATCGTGGGAGCAAACGCTGTTGCTGTCAAGATAAATAATTCCGCGCTGCAGTTGAATGGCGCACCTGAAAACAAAAAATTACATACCTGAAAAGCAAGCATGATAAAACATTGCAGAATGGAATACAGTAAAAAAGAGCAGAACAATAGAGAGAAAATAGAGAGAGAGAGAGAACAATAAAACAACAACTATTTTTGGTTTTTTTATTTTATATTTTTTTTGTGTTTTTGTTTTTTACGTTTTTTTTTTTTTCTTTTTTACACTTTTTTTTTGTAACTTTAACAACTGTAATGGTTCGGGTCTCTCAAAATGTAATGGCATCTTGGGAGACCCTGAGTAAGTGTGTCCTAGTCTGTGAAATGCTGTACCCTACGCTAAAACTTCACTTTTGAGTGGTAGCGTTCAAAACATTCACCAAGGCAAAGACCAGGTTTGTCAGGACAGAGTGGACAATAATAACGGGTGTCACGCCTAAATCAGCGCTTGCTACAGACACGACATCTTTTTTGGGGGGCTCGTTGGGTAGGGGTACTCGGGAGGACATGCGTATAATGCCTCTCATGCAGCCGGCTTACTGCATTTGGTTGGGGATGGTGAGGTGCAGAACCGCCTGGATACAGGAGTTCTGTGACAATCTCATTCTGGAATTTTAGAAGAGATAACGTCCCGCCTGAAGCTCTGTATAGCACATGAGCGTTCAGCAAAGCCAATTGGAATAAGGATAGAGACACTTTTTTGTACCAGCGTCTCGCCTTACGGTCAATTAGATACGGCGCCAACAACTGGTCGTTGAGGTCCACCCCTCCCATATTTTTGTTATATTCTTGGACACAGAGGGGTTTCTCCACAACACCAGTCGCCGTAGGAATTTGGACTGTCGTGTCTGCATGAAGGGAGGTAAGAAGGAAAACATTCTTATTGTCCCTCCACTTCATAGCGAGCAAGTTATTACACTTTACGCAGGCTCTCTCCCCCAGCCTAAGACGGGCATCTACAAGCCGCTGGGGAAAGCCCCGGCGATTAGGTCGCACGGTGCCACATGCTCCAATCTTATGATCAAACAAGTGACTAAACAGTGGCACGCTCGTGTAATAATTGTCCACATACAAGTGGTACCCCTTTCCGAATAAGGGTGACACCAATTTCCACACTATCTTGCCAGCGCTCCCTATGTAATCCGGGCAGTTGACAGGCTCAACCTGACTATTTTTTCCCTCATAAACCATAAAGCTCCATACATAGCCTGTTGCCCTGTCACAGCACTTATAGAGCTTGACCCCGTATCTGGCACGCTTGCTGGGAAGGTACTGCTTGAAAGCCAAGCGGCCAGAAAATTTAATCAGGGACTCATCAACGCAGACAGCTTGATCGGGAATAAACAAGGCTGCAAAACGTTCGTTGAAGTGGTTTATGAGGGGCCGAATTTTATAGAGCCGGTCGTATTCAGGGTCCCCACGTGGACGACAAAGTTCATTGTCGTTGAAGTGCATGAACCGCAAAATCTGCTCGTATCGTTTCCTGGGCATGGAGGCAGAGAACACGGGCATGTGGTCAATTGGGTGCGTGGACCAATAAGCACGCAATGACGGGAATTTATGTGTGCCCATGTTGAGGGAAAGGCCCAGAAAGGTCTTAAATTCGGAAACCGTAATTGGTTTCCAATCTTTGGCAATGGAAGGCAACTGGGGATTAGCGGCGATGAATTGACCAGCATATAAATTACTCTGGTCCACAATAGATCTATAGAGATCTTCCGTGAAAAACAGCAAATAATAGTCAATTGGCATAAAATCAGCTGTTTCCACCTGAATACCGGGTTGGGCAGTGAATGGGGGAAGTACGGGTTCTGCAGAAGTGGTGGGGACTCAATCAGGATAGGCGAATTCTGCAGGAAGAGCATTATGGGTACGACGGGCCTGCCTTTGTCTTCTTATTGGTGGCAGCGGGACACTACTTGTGCTTGCCACCTCGCCAGCTTGAACTGCACTTATGGGACTCGCCACGTCACCAAGTGTTACTGCAGTGCTGGATGTACGTCCAGGCTGTACTAGGCCGCTGGTGCTTGCCAATTCACCAGAAGGAATAGCGGCGCTAGTACTACTCTGCTCCATGATACGAGAGCCCTGCGGTTCTTGCTCCTCAACAACCTCAGAAGATCGGGATCGGGTACGCCTGACCTTAGCAGGGACCTCAACTTCGTCGTCAGAGCTATCTGACGTGGGGCCACTGACGTCACTGTCTTCTACGGGAAGATATTCTGAGCCTGAATCTGACAGATACGTGACCTCCTCTTCACTATCTGTCATGCTCAGAATCTCGTAGGCCATTTTACTAGTGTACCTTCGACTTGCCATTTTGGGCTCTAAATTTAGGGGTACACTAGTAAGATTCACAGGAAAAAAAGCACCCGACTGTTGTCAGCAAATATATCAAACGCTACTAAAAAAAATTGTTAGCGGTCGCAGGGATCAGGACTGTCTCTGCGAACGCTGCAGTTATGTGTTTTGTGTTTGGTAAGTGACAGTGATCGATCGATACTGCACTTGGGTGGGCTGGGCTGGGCGGAGGGGCTAAACGCAGGTGCTAGCAGGTATCTGGGCTGATCCCGCTAACACTGCGTTTTTGGGAACCCTAAACCGCTGGGGACGCTAGTATAGATCTGATCAGATACTATACCACTAAGGGAGGTGTATGCTTTGCGCGTGGGTGTTAGCGTTACTGGCACTAACCTAACGCTGCCTGGGGCGACGCAGACCCTCTCTGGTGCTAAAACCTATTTGATCTCACCCGCCGGGGCGATCAGGGGGTTAAACCTTTATTGGGTTATATACGGCGGGTGCCCTGATGCTATAAAAAGCAAACTAACCAACCAGCGTCACCCGTAACCTTTATATGGTGATCACTGGTGAAAGGGTTAACTAGGGGCAATCAGGGGGTTAAAACCTTTATTAGGTTATATATGGGGGTACCCGACGCTATATAAAAACCTGATGGGTTACCTAAATAACTAAATAACTAGTGACGCTTATACGGTGATCACTGGTGAAAGGGTTAACTCTAGGGGCAATCAGGGGGTTAAAATAATATTTGGGGGTACCTGACGCTATAAAAACCTGCGGCGAAACTAAAAATAAATAACTGGCTATCTAGGGCACCACCGGCACTAAATACAGCAATCGAAAATACGATTGCTTAGTGACGCTGGCGTTAGGGGGTGAAAGGGTTACCTGGGGGGCGATCAAGGGGTTAAACCTTTATTAGGGGGGGTTAGGGGGATACCCTGGACCTAAAGGGGCCTAAACCTAACTGCCCTGCAACTTTTTACTATCACAGATGACACTAAATGCAGTGATCAGTAAGATAAATGATCACTGCAATCAGTGACACTGTGATTGGGGGCTGGGGGGTGACCTGGGGGTGATCTGGGGGTGACTGGGGGGTGAAATGTGTGCCTATGTGTACCTAAGTGTCAGTGGACTGTTGGTGCACTAACCTGCTTCCTCTCTCCTCGGCGCCGGAATCGAAAAGACCGCCGCGAGGGAGATGACATCACTTCCTGCCTGCCTGTGTTTACATCATTTGGCGGAGGAAGCATTTTCATTGGCCGGGAGCGATCGCGAGGGGGTGGCCGAAATCGAATGGTCACCCCCTCATCTCTGATCGCTCCCCAACTGTACAAAGGCAATCACGTACACTGTACGTGATTGTGCCTGTCGGTGCCATTCTGCCGACGTATATATACAGTGAGCGGTCGTTAAGTGGTTAATAAATGGATTATGTAGCAGTAAGGTCAACATTTTTTTTTTATTATGTACCGTATATACTCGAGTATAAGCCGACCCAAATATAAGCCGAGGCACCTAATCTTACCACAAAAAAATGGGAAAACGTATTGACTCGAGTATAAGCCTAGGGTGTCCATCTGCATGCCTCACTGTGTCCATGTGCATGCCTCACTGTGTCCATGTGCATGCCTCACTGTGTCCATGCCTTGCTGTGCCCATGCCTCACTGTGTCCATGACTAGACTGACGTTTAACATGGGAGTCTATGGAAGGGGTGCCCGGTTTGAAAAATCGGTGCTCCCCAGCCGTAGGTCCCCCAGACAACAAACTTTAAAACACTTGTGGAGGAAGAGTGGGGCTACATGTGTGCCAAGTTTGGGGTCCAGGGAACCTACGGCCGGTCGGTATCGGGTCCTCAAAATCACTGGAGAAATTACCGTTTAACATGGGAGTCTATGGAAGGGGTGCCCGGCTTTGAAAAATCTGTGCTCCCCGGCCGTAGGTCCCCCAGACAACAAACTTTGCACACTTGTAGAGGAAGAGTTGGGCTACATGTGTGCCCAAAGTCCGGGAGATCAGGCGCAAAAAGGTGACTCGAGTATAAGCAAAACATTGTGCTGAAAAACTTGGCTTATACTCGAGTATATACGGTACCCAGTCTGCGTACAGCCATATGTTTTAATTTAATAATCCCTGAGCGCCACTAATATTCAGCAATATGCCAGTGTAAAAGGAAATTCTCAATAGACCACAGACTAAAAAATGCACGGCTTTAAATACAGCTACTAAAGTATCTCTTATATTTTATACATATAATTTATAGTGATTGCAAACCATTTTTTTTCCTTTAAAATAACAAACATGTTATACTTACCTGCTCTGTGTAATGGTTTTGCACAGAGCAGTCCCGATCCTTCTCTTCTCTGATCCCCTTCCAGTGCTCATGGCTCCTCTCCCCTGCCGACTGCCCCCTCATCCCCCCTCCTAGCTCAAATCCTCTCTCTCCCCAAGAACCCCCCCCCCCAACAAAAAAAAATCTCCTCCTAGGACAAATCCCCTCTCCCCTCTAGCATATCACCTCTTCTAGCACAAACAACCCAAAACCACTGTTCTACCACAAATCCTCTTCCCCCATCCCCCCTATCAGCACAAATCCCCCTAAATCGCCTTCCTAGCACCCCCCCAAATTTCCCCTCCCAGAACAATTCCTACTCCCTGCTGCCCCCCAAATTCCCCCATCCAACACAAATCCCCTCCCCACCATCTTCTTGTGGCACCCCCCATGTCACATGATACCACAGTGCCCATGGCAGCTGCCCCTCCTGCCCACCCCTTGCCCCAGCCCTGGTGGGGGCGCTCATGTTTGCTCGTTCCTGAGCTCCGCTCTGTGTGACCATAGATGCACAATGTGTGGCTCAGCCCGCTCCCTCCTCACTGACTGTGATTGACAGCAGCGGAAGCTGATGACTCCCACTGCTGTCTCTGAGGTAATAAGCATTTATAGCACAGAGGGATGCTCATCAAGTGTAGCCACTCCCCTGGGGCATGTTCTGATTTCCAATGTTGTAAAATGAGTTTACAGATTTAAAATAAAGCTCTAGAGACCGCCTCCCTAGCATGTTTCTGCAGGACTACTTAATATGGGACTTAATATGCATTGTTTAGGGTCTAGTTTAACAACAGTTTGAAAGGTATCATTGAGGGTACTAATAACCATTGCCTAGTATCTACAAAAGTGAGTACACCCCTCACATTTTTGTAAATATTTTCTTCTATCTTTTCATGTGACAACACTGAAGAAATGACACTTTGCTACAATGTAAAGTAGTGAGTGTACAGCTTGTATTACAGTGTAAATTTGCTGTCACCTCAAAATAACTCAACACACAGCCATTAATGTCTAAACCGCTGGCAACAAAAGTGAGTACACCCCTAAATGAAAATGTCCAAATTGGGCCCAATTAGCATGTTCTCTCCCCGGTGTCATGTGACTCATTAGTGTTACAAGGTCTCAGGTGTGAATGGGGAGCAGGAGTGTTAAATTTGGTGTTATCGCTCTCACTCTCTCATACTGGTCACTGGAAGTTCAACATGACACCTCATGGCAAAGAACTCTCTGAGGATCTGAAAAAAATAATTGTTGCTCTACTTCAGGGATTTGCAATTAGCGGACCTTCAGCTGTTGCAAAACTACAAGTCCCATCATGCCTCTGCCTCTGGGTGTCATGCTTGTGGTTGTCAGAGTCTTGCTCTGCCTCATGGGAATTGTAGTTCTGCAACAGCTGGAGGTCCGCTAATTGCATATCCCTGCTCTACATAAAGATGGCCTAGGCTATAAGAAGATTGCCAAGACCCTGAAACTGAGCTGCAGCACGGTGGCCAAGACCATACAGCGATATAACAGGACAGGTTCCACTCAGAACATCAGGAATTCCCCCTGATGAAGATATGATTACCCTGTATCGTACACGTGTAGGGGAGGGGCCAGGAAGGTACGACAAGCAGTCTCTCTGCTTAGGAGGAAGCATACACCATTCCAAAACCAGCCGCTGTAATATTTCATGCCATACATAGGAGTGGTGGACTGACGCACCTGGTACATGTGAGTACCCCATTGGGAGGTTGTTCTTATTTGTTTAATAAAACGTTTAAAGCGATATCACACTATCGAGGCTTTTTATTCCCCATTATTCCCGAGATACTGCGTGGGAAGCCCAGGATCCTGTTACCATTATAGAACCCAAGGGTGGTTCACAAGCGTGTAAAGACTGAGCGTAATTGCTTCTCTCCCCGTCCCTCATCCCCCATCCCTCATCCCCCCGTTCCCCCTCCCCTTTTTTTTTGTGTGGGGTGGAGGGAATAAATAAGGTTTGTATTATGAGTAATAGAAGGGGCAAGATGGCTCTAGAAGCCCAGTCATAAGGTATATTAAAGTGGAAGTAAACCCTCCTATCATTTTCAGGCAAGGAAGCTGCCATCTTGGCCTCTGTTTAATCTTCAAGTGCCATGATGCTGCACATGTGATCAGTTATGACACCAGCCATTGGATGGTTTGACAGTTTGGTAGAGAGCACAACCAATGTGACAGTTGTCATTCCTGGCATGCCGGGAATGTAACTGCTTTTTGAAACTGTTAAAATCGATGGGTTTACTTCCGCTTTGATCCCCTTCCTTTTTTCTTTTAATTTCTTTCACTAATGTAGCGGGTATGCACTTTCCCGGGTGTAAATTTGAATCTGGCGGTAACACCAGTGATGTGTGATTCCCTGCGGCCCAGAAGGTGGCGCTGTCGCCACGGGCTGGGGGTTGAACCATTGTTGTGTGCCATACCCCTTTTTGTCCTCCCTCGGCAGCGGTATGGTGGGGCGGGGAACCCGCCGTGCTTGCTGGGAGAGGG
The DNA here is from genome assembly GCA_029206835.1 of Rana muscosa. Lineage (NCBI taxonomy): Eukaryota > Metazoa > Chordata > Amphibia > Anura > Ranidae > Rana > Rana muscosa. The sequence goes on along the minus strand of CM055118.1, from coordinate 430,929,678 downwards.
TATAAAGGGGCCGGCCATCTTGGTCAAGGGGTTCGTAGTCCCAGACATCTTTAGTCTGCGGACGGTGGTTCGTGCCGGTCCTCTGGGTGGCCTAGGCCTGGAGGACCACCGGAGATCGTGTTCCATCTCAGGCACCTTTAGCCTGGGGTGAGGTACTTGAATGGAGGTCCGGAGCTCAGTGCCCAACACTGAGTTCCGTGAGGGAAGGAGATCCTAGGGAACCCAGGGATTGGGTACCCGAATCCGGAATGGACCGGGGGGAGCTCCTTACTTGAAGACCCGGTGCAGCATATTGCCGGTGACAGGTGAGCCTCTCGTCGGAGACCGCCTGGAAGGAAATCCCCCTCGTGCGGACACCGCAACCCACTTTCAGGAGAGAAAGTGGAGAACGATTGTGTCTGGGCCTATTCGCACCCACACCTCCTTTCTTGTGCTGTTCTTCAAGGGAGTTCAACTGTTTGTGTTCATTCGCATAAGAATAAAGGAGTGTTGGACTTTATTGGTGTGGGGCTCATTTCTGACGGACATGGCTCAAGGTGACTCTCAGAGGGAGGATCCAGGTGCATAACACTGACCCGAAGGTAAATTAAGAACGTTGCCTATACCGCACTGATACATGTGGTGGAGGCCTGGCGTGGTGTCCCCGCTCTCTCCCCTCTGAGATACCCCTAGACAAGAGACAGACGAGAAAGAACAAGGAGAGGAGAGTGAGGTGGGCGCTACACGTGGGGGCTCGGGTCCGGTATAGTGTTGGTGCACCACAAGTACTGAATGTGTCTGTCGGAGGAGTTAAACGAATAGGCAGGCCTTAATTGGCCGAAGTGCACCCCGGTGCTCAAAGTCGTGGACATGACCCATTGAAGGGAAAGGCCCGCGCAGAAGAGCGAGGAGAGGGGTAAACCCAGCCATGTGAGGGACTACACATGGGGGTTTCTAGTTGCACTGCGCCACCAGGCACACCCCCATCGCTTAGTTCGTGGGCGTGACTCAAAAAGGAAAAAAGAAAAGCCCGCGAACTGGAGCAAAGGAGAGGAGTCCAATACGTGTGAGGGACTACACGTGGGACGTTGGCGCAAAAACTTTGCAGTGTGCGATGGATCAGCAACAGGTCGCCATGTTCGGACATACCTCGTGGATTCCAGTTCACCCTTCCACCACGACATTGACCGTTGCTGCTCCGGTAACGGATACGGGGATCCGGCTAAAGCCCCGGGGACGATTCGCCCTGTATTCATGCATGGACGTTGAGGCCCTGGGTGAGATTTGTCCTGGCTGTTCGGGACTGGTGTGTCAGCTGAAGCCGTTCGGACGTTGTGAGGTCTGTGGGGAGTTTCTGTTCGAAGTGGATCCGGCGGTGGAGAGGCCGAGAACCATCTACCCTGGCCGGGCTTCAGGTACCACCACTCAGAGAGGAGGAATCACTGCTGTGAGAGCCATCCCTGCGCACACTGCAGCGACCGTGGAGGAGGTCGTGAAAACTCAACAGGAGAAATCCGAGGATGCTGACTCGGTCACCACTGTCTCGCATGGTCCACCACCGAAGAGAAAGACCGGCATGGTAGCCCAGACCAGCGGTTGTGGTGGACCGTCCCGCCCGCTTACGCCCGGCCCGGATGAATCCGTTGACGAGGGTTCCAGACGTCCTGCTTCAAGTAAAGGCCGAGTTAAGCCAGGCGGAGAGATTTGGTGTGTGGGCGGAGGTGTCGGTAAGTCATGGCCCAGCAAGTCTGCGGGAGGTGGTGGTTCCGTTTCTACAACTGGATACATACCCGCGGAGGAGTGTGACATCTCCGACCTAGAGTCGCTCTCGGACATGGGAGACGATGTTGCCATAGATGATGTGTTTGCCGAGAAGGGCTGGGACAAGGTTCCGCTTGCTTCATCCCGCAGAACCAGGGATCCACCCATGTCTACGGGGGAGAGTACGCCCCGGGTGGAGGCACCAGCGCCTGAAGAAGGGTCCCGTCCCCGGCCTGCTTCTACATCTCCGGTGCCACCTGCACCTGATGTTGGGGAAAAGAGACTGTTGCTGCGGGCGCCTATGCCCAGATTGGAGGTAGTCAGAGTGCCTCGTCACCCGGACTCAATAGTCTTGCCTGGTGAAGGGGACAAAGCTACCATGCCTCCTTTGGCGAGATTACAGCGCCTGTTCGGTCAGAAGGTTGCTGCGGAGTATGGGTGGGAGTATCCATACTTGTCGAAGGAGTTACTTTATGAAGTGGAAGTGTGCCGGGAGCGCTGGTATGATGACTTTGTGTGGACTCAGTTGAAAGTCCCGCACACCCGCAGGTACCTTACATGTTCTCCCAAGGCTTCTCAACGTTTTAAAGACTGCAAGGCAGAGTGGATGTTGGGACGTCACATCCATGCAGACAAAGTGCTGATCCGGTGTAAGGTACCTGTGATAGGTAGTGTCCGAAGTGGAACTTGTGTGCTGAGGATTCAGGCGAAAACGTAGTCAGGCAGATTAGGTTGGCAACAGATCAGGCAAAATGGTACACGATCGAAATCCAGAGAGTGGTCAGGCAGGCAAAGGTCATACACGAGCTGGCAGTGAAGTACAAAATCAGCAGGCTGGAGAGTAGTCAGGAATTCAGGCAGAAGTTCAACATGAAAATCAGGATCAAAAAGCAGTCACAACACCCAAGGAGCTATTCCACACAAACGGGCGCTGAGAGATAGCATCACTTCCTTTTTAAGGGCTGCTTTGATTGAAAATTGTCAACAGCTGGCAGTAGGTGGGGCTGGTGAGTCCAAGGTAATGTTTAATACTGAGAGGACATTTCCAAAAGTCTAGATCTGCTCAGTAGCGCAACAGGTAAGGCTGCAGCTTTGGGACCAGGAAGATCCCGGTTCAAATACACCCAGGTACATGACAGGGCCCCCTCCCCAGTGGACCCCTCCGGGGGCCTAGCGGGGCTTAGTGGGAAAGGAGGCATGGAAGTCTTGAATAAGAGAAGGGGCATGCAGATCTTTGGCTGGAACCCAGGAACGGTCTGTGACAGGATATCCCTTCCAATGAACCAGATACCGAAGGCCACGACCCTGTCTTCTAGAATCAAGAATCTTGGAGACTTCAAACTCATTTTGTCCATCAACAAGAACAGGAGGAGGTAGCTGTTGCGTTCTGGAGTAGCGATTGAAAATTGCTTTTTTGAGGAGGGAAACGTGGAACACAGGATGAATCCGGAGAGAGGAGGGTAATTTCAACCGATAGGAGACTGGCCCGACTCGAGCAATAATTCTGTAAGGACCAATGAATCGAGGGCCCAATTTGGTAGAAGGTTGTTTCAGTCTCACATATTTGGTTGATAGCCAAACTCTGTCCCCCACCACATATGGAGGTATATGGCGTCTTCGTTTGTTGGAAAAAAGTGCATACTTGCCTGCTGACTTCCGTAGTAATAAGCGAATCTTTTTCCAATGTAGCAGAATATTTTTAACCCGCTGATCTGCTGCTGGTACACCAGAAGAAGGCTGAAGTAGGGGAAAAGTCTGAGGGTGATAGCCTAGGGCTGCGTAGAATGGTGTGGTATGAAGAGCACTGTGCCAACGGGAATTAATGGCGAACTCAGCTAAAGGCAAATACTCAGACCAGTTGGAGTGTAAGGCATTGACATAATGTCGAAGATAGGTTTCTAGGGTCTGGTTCATGCGTTCGGTTTGACCATCTGTTTGAGGGTGATGTGAGGTAGAGAGTGAAAGCGTTACTCCCAGTTTCTTGCAGAACGCTCTCCAGAATCGGGAAACAAACTGGGATCCGCGGTCTGAGACGACATTGGTAGGTATGCCATGATATCTCACAATATGGGAAAGGAAGAGAGTAGACAGTGCTTCCGCTGTAGGTAATCCCGGGAGCGGCACAAAATGAGACATTTTTGAAAAGCGATCCACTATGACCCATATAGCAGTCATGCCCTCGGACTTGGGTAAGTCTGTAATGAAGTCCATAGTCAAATGGGTCCAAGGCTGACGAGGTGCTGAAAGTGGTTGTAACAGTCCAGTAGGCAATGTACGGGGTACTTTATTAGCAGCACAAGTTGGACAGGCAGCCACATAGTCAGTAACATCCCTTTTCATATGAGGCCACCAGACATGACGCTGCAAGGTCTTAAGAGTGATGGTGACACCAGGATGACCAGATAAAACACCATCATGTGCCCAGAGGAGTACAGGTTTTCTGAGGCTAGGGGCTACGAACAGGCAACCTGGTGGTATCTTCAAGCCTTGGGGAACACAATTCTGGGTTTCTTGTAACTGTTGGGAAAGAGCCGTAGAGATCTGTACGACAATTTTGTGAGGTGGGATTATATACTGCTCGGTAGGTTGGTCTTCTTCAGAGGTAGCAAACTGTCTGGAAAGAGCATCGGCTTTCTTGTTTTTATGCCCAGGAACATAAGAAAGAACAAAATTAAAACGGGAGAAAAACAGAGCCCATCGAGCCTGACGTGAGTTCAAACGTCTTGCAGTCTGAAGGTACAGTAGGTTTTTATGGTCAGTGAGGATAGAAAAAGGTTTGGGAGCCCCTTCCAGAAGATGTCGCCATTCAGACAATGCCAATTTGATGGCCAGTAGTTCTCGATTCCCAACATCGTAATTCATCTCCGCTGGAGAAAACTTTCTAGAAAAAAATGCTACTGGATGGATTCTACCAGACTTAGGCTGTCTCTGGGAGAGCACGGCACCTGCTCCTACCTCAGAGGCATCAACCTCAACTATGTACTGGAGATCGGGATTTGGATGCTGAAGAATTGGAGCTTTGCTGAACATGTCTTAATTGCTGGAAAGCCGATTCTGCTTCTGAGGACCATACCTTGCAATTTGTACCTTTCTTAGTCATAGCAGTAAGGGGGGCCGCAATGGAGGCAAAACCTTTGATGAAGCGTCTGTAGTAATTTGCGAACCCTAGAAAGCTTTGGAGCCCTCTTAAAGTGGTCGGTTGGGGCCATTGCAAGACAGCGGAAAGTTTTTGAGGGTCCATTTGGAAACCGGCAGCACTTATAATGTATCCAAGGAAAGGAATACGGCTTTGATGGAAACTGCATTTCTCAATCTTCGCGTAAAGATGGTTTTCTCTCAGTCGTTGCAATACCTGCTTTACATGCGAGATGTGCTCTAGATGAGTCTTGGAAAAGATTAAAATGTCGTCCAAGTAGATGATCACAAAACTGTTTGCTGAAATCATGAAAAATTTCATTCATGAAACGTTGGAAGACAGCAGGGGCGTTACACAACCCAAATGGCATAACCAGATATTCAAAATGTCCATTACGAGTGTTGAATGCTGTCTTCCACTCGTCCCCGTCTTTAATTCGAATTAGATTATAAGCCCCTCGTAGGTCTAGCTTGGAGAAGATAACAGCCCCCTTAAGTACATCAAACAGTTCAAGAATGAGAGGCAAAGGGTAGGAGTCTTTTACAGTGATTTGATTTAACCCTCGATAGTCTATGCATGGTCGAAGACCCCCATCTTTTTTTTCAACAAAGAAAAAACCTGCCCCTACTGGAGAAGAAGAGGGTCGGATAAAACCTCTTTCCAAGTTGTCTTTTATGTATTCCTCCATGGATTTTTGTTCATGCAAAGACAGGGGATAGGTCCTTCCTTTGGGAAGAGGTGCTTCAGGAATCAATTTAATTGCACAGTCAAAAGAACGATGTGGAGGTAAAACCTCTGCCTTTTGCTTGCAAAATACGTCTGCAAACGCATGGTATTCATGAGGCAAGGTAGGTGGGACGGCCACGGAAGCCAACATACAAGCAGGAAGTCTTTTGGGTTGAGACAAACAGTTTGAATGACAGAACGACCCCCAAGAGGTTAGTTCTCCATTTTCCCAATCAAAAGAAGGGTTATGTTGTTGTAACCATGGGTAACCAAGGATAACAGGCAGAAGTGGAGAATCAATAAGAGACAAGACAACTTCCTCTTTGTGGAGTACGCCTACCTGAAGGGTGATTGTCATAGTCTCAAATTTTACAATGCCATCTCCCAAGGGTTGTCCATTCACGGTGGTAATGTTCAGGGGTCTAGATTTTGGAACAAATGGGATATTATTTTTTTTAGCAAAAGTGTAGTCCAAGAATATGCCAGCAGCTCCAGAATCCACAAAAGCCTCACAGGAGACAAGTTTAGAGGGTAAATGGATAATTGCAGGAATGGTAATCTTGGTCTTGGAGGATATACCTATAAGGTCTAAGCCAGCTCCTCCAACACTGGTTAGACCCTGCCTTTTACTGGATGGGAAGGGCAGACAGATAATAAATGTCCTTTAAGTCCACAGTATAGGCATAGGCCCAATGCACGCCTCCTTTGTTTCTCAGACTCAGTTAGGTGGAGACGGCTTACATCCATGGGTTCCACAGGTGTCTGGGGTTCAACTGAGATTTCAGGTTCTGGCTGAGGTGGTGCTTGGAAGTTAGGGGCCAAACGGTAGACTGGCCGAGGAAACTTGCGAGTTCTAAGTCTCTCTTGGCATCTTTCATGATACCGGACATCCAGACGAACACAGAGCTCTATGAATTTCTCTAGGTCTTCTGGGGAATCCTTATAGACTAATTTGTCTTTGATGCGATCTGCAAGACCTTTTCGGAAGGCTGCACGTAATGCCCTTGAGTCCCAAGTAGTCTCAGCAGCAAGGGTACGAAACTCAATAGCATATTGTGCCACAGACCTGGTGCCTTGTTGCATGTCCAAGAGTGAGTACTCAGCTGCAGAAGCTCTATCTGGCTTGTCAAATACAGTCTGGAGAGAAGCCAGAAATTTGTCAGCGTCTTGCAGCACAGGATCATTGCGTTCCAGATAAGGAGAGACCCAGGCCAGGGCCTTCCCCTTTAACAAGGAAATTACAAAAGTCACTTTGGCAGAAGAAGTGCTAAAGGTCCCAGGGTTGTTGCGGAAATGCAAACGGCAAACATTTAAAAAGCCTCTGCAGTCCTCAGTATCACCACCAAATTTGTCAGGCATAGGAAGTTTGGGTGGTACAGAAGAGGTGGATTGGATCGTAGCAGGAGTAGGATCCAGAGTCTGGACCGTTGCAGAGGAAGCAGGCAAACAAGATTTAAGCATAGTACAAAGTTCATCTAACTTGGCGTCCAGGGAAGAAAGATGCTGTTCATGAGCTCCAATCAATTGTCCCTGACGTGAAATCGCCTTAACAATCTCAGCAGGGTCCACTGTCATTGTGGCCCGTTTGTAATGTAAGGTACCTGTGATAGGTAGTGTCCGAAGTGGAACTTGTGTGCTGAGGATTCAGGCGAAAACGTAGTCAGGCAGATTAGGTTGGCAACAGATCAGGCAAAATGGTACACGATCGAAATCCAGAGAGTGGTCAGGCAGGCAAAGGTCATACACGAGCTGGCAGTGAAGTACAAAATCAGCAGGCTGGAGAGTAGTCAGGAATTCAGGCAGAAGTTCAACACGAAAATCAGGCTCAAAAAGCAGTCACAACACCCAGGGAGCTATTCCACACAAACAGGCGCTGAGAGATAGCATCACTTCCTTTTTAAGGGCTGCTTTGATTGAAAATTGTCCACAGCTGGCAGTAGGTGGGGCTGGTGAGTCCAAGGTAATGTTTAATACTGAGAGGACATTTCCAAAAGTCTAGATCTGCTCAGTAGCGCAACAGGTAAGGCTGCAGCTTTGCGACTAGGAAGATCCCGGTTCAAATACACCCAGGTACATGACATCCGGCGTAAAGAAGGAGAAGATGTGGAGTATCATCTAGAAACCATGGACAAGCACTTGAAGCCACTTGTTCTGCCGCATCCCCGCTTTTACCTTTGAGGAGAAAAATACTCCATTATTTTTTTGTTCTGTGCTGCTGAACTTTCTGGGGCCGTTGTGTTTTTTTGTTGTGCCCAGAGGAATGAGGAACTGTTCCTAGTTTGTTCTTCATTTTTCCCAATGAGTGCAGTTACCGTGATGCTGTCAGTGCTGGCAGTGTTGCGCAACGTTAACACTTTTCACACACTCATGCCGCGTACACACGGTCATTTTTCTCGTAGAGAAAAACTACATTTTTCCCATTCGACGAGAAAAACGATAGTCTGTGGGCTTTCGGTCGTTTTTTTCGACGAGAAAAACGGCATTAAAAACGCCGAGAAAAATTAGAACATGTTCTAATTTTTCTCGTCGTTTTTTTCGACATGTTTTCCGCGGCAGTGTTTCCTATAGGGAAACACTGCCGCGGAGCCCACAGACGGTCGTTTTTCTCGACAAGAGAAAAAACGACATGAAAAACGACCGTGTGTGGGGAACAAGCCGTTCCCTCGTTTTTAATGACATTATTCACGGCGGTTTTTTAACCGCTGTGAATAATGTTCGTGTGTACGCGGCATTACTCTTTGGGGAAAAAGGGATTTCTTTACGAAGAGGTTTCTTTCCCCCTACACGAATATATGTGTCAGGGTTTATGTATGTTGTTTCTTTTTCCCCCTCTGCAGGAGAGCAACCCTTCAAGATCACTGAGGATGGGTGGATCTTAGTCAGGATGGGTGGGAAAAGTATGATGTAAAATGTGATTTAAGGTTATGATTACATGATGTTGTTTCTTTCCCTTTCTATTACAGGGCTCAGACACAATTGTTTCATTGTGACAGTTTTTTTCCAAAGTTATTTTTACCACAATTGTTAGTGGGTTTCTGTACTGGATTATGTCAGCCATTGAGGGCATGATTTACTCCAGACACTGGGGACCAGTGTCAAAGGACAAGGGGGAGAGTGTAGCGGGTATGCACTTTCCCGGGTGTAAATTTGAATCTGGCGGTGACACCAGTGATGTGTGATTCCCTGCGGCCCAGAAGGTGGCGCTGTCGCCACGGGCTGGGGGTTGAACCATTGCTGTGTGCCGTACCCCTTTTTGTCCTCCCTCGGCAGCGGTATGGTGGGGCGGGGAACCCACTGTGCTTGCTGGGAGAGGGTATAAAGGGGCCGGCCATCTTGGTCACGGGGTTCGTAGTCCCAGACACCTTTAGTCTGCGGACGGTGGTTCGTGCCGGTCCTCTGGGTGGCCTAGGCCTGGAGGACCACCGGAGATCGTGTTCCATCTCAGGCACCTTTAGTCTGGGGTGAGGTACTTGAATGGAGGTCCGGAGCTCAGTGCCCAACACTGAGTTCCGCGAGGGAAGGAGATCCTAGGGAACCCAGGGATTGAGTACCCGAATCCGGAAGGCGTAATGGACTGGGGGGAGCTCCTCACTTGAAGACCCGGTGCAGCATATTGCCGGTGTAGGTGGGCGCTACACTAATAATTAGGGATATTTGGTGGGGTAGGGTGTATAGCCCCTTAATTACATATGGGTGAGAGGGTGATGGAATAGATATGGTTTATATCACGTGTAATAGAAGGGGGAAGATGGTTTAGTGAACATTGTAAGGTTTACTGGTCCCTCCCTCTTCCCCTCCCCTTTTTTTTGTGGCGTGAAGGTTTATTCAATGGTGGGGATGGAGGGGGGGAGGGGATTTAATAACTATGTGTTAAATAAAAAAAATATATAAAAAATAAAATATTATTCACTTATTGTGAAATAGCTATGCGGGTTTTAGCTGATATAATTACATTACATGTACAAGTTTTCTGATACCTTATTATTATGGGTTTTTTTTCAGCTTTTCCTGTTCCGTTTGCGGACGGTCCCTGGAGCCAATTTCACACAGTGTGCAACACATGGAAGCTTTCCCCAGCCATGGCAGGAGACGGCCTACAACATGTTCACGTTTTGCACCCTGTTTGTCACTCCGCTGGGCGTCATGATTGTGTGCTACACACGAATACTCTGGGAAATCGGCAAGCAGATGAATCACAAGAATGGTGAGAAATGTTTCTAACCATAAACCATAGACATAAAAGCTTCTGCCTGACCATCTGCTTTCCCAGCTGGCTCTGCTGCTGGTACTTTTATGAAGCATGGTTAACCCAAGACTCTCAGGGCTCTTCCTTTTCCATTGACAATCTTTGTCTAGAATTTTGTTACTTACAATCAGGGGCGTCAGGAGGGGGTGGCTAGGGGGGGCTGGAGCCCCGAATGTGACCCCGAAAAGCCCTGAGTCTCATGATTGCAGGTCTCCATTGTTAGCCCCGAGCGAGCGGTGAGCGCCGGGACCGATCTGATCCCAAGCGCCGCCGAATGTGGCCGAATGTGGCAGAGTGTGGCTGAGTGCGGCTGAGTGCCATAGCAGGTCCCGCCTTCTGGAGCCTGCGCAACGCCTATGATGAACGTCCCACTGGTCCAATACTGGGACCGCGGGACGTGTGACATCCATCATAGGCGCTGCAGGCTCCAGAAGGCGGAATAGTATCCAATGGTTTGTATCAATGGGAGAAATAGTACCCCATGGTTGGTATCATTGGGAGGAATAGTGCCCCATTGTTGGTGTCAGTGGGAGAAATGGGCTTTATTATATCAGATGGCAGAATAGTGTCTCCTATCAGTGAGAGGAATAGTGTTCCAAGGGCCCGGATAAAGATAAGCAAAAAGGGCCACATCTAGCCCCCAGGCTGCAGTTTGGAGACCACTGGCATAGACTGTCAAAAGTGACTCATGTAGATAGCAGAGAAATGAGAGGGAAGATAGAAACCACACTAGGTGCTTTGTATCAAAGCAAGTACACACTATAAATGGATATGCTTTGTCCATTTTTCAATTCACATCTGCTTTAAATCTGAACTCCAGGTATGATCTGTATTGTATCTTTGTTGGTGGGATCATCTACTTCCATGCATGCGGCGGTACCTTTTGCACAGAGCACGCTCAATAATGCCTGGGACCAGGCGGAGACTGCGGTCATCTGAAAAATCTAACATTAGGTCAGTTCCCCGACTTGGACATGAGCCTTCACTGCGTGCCACATAATACAGAGTTCCTCTGAAAAGTGACTTGCCCCATGTCACTACACACTGTCGCTTGTATGTTTGCATTAGGAGGGAAGTGCTGAGCCTATATCTCTCCACCAGTCCAGCGTACACTCCTAGTAAAAGAATGGGGCACATAGTGCGGATCTCATGCATGCTCATTAACTCCTTCCTTCCCATACCTCGTGATCAGGCCATGAATCTCCGCAAAGCTGGTCTTCTCCCGTGATTACAATTCTTGATCTAATATTTCACACCTGGGCCCATTCCTGCGCCCACTAAGAGTAACTGTGAGGGCTTACAGTGTTGTGGCAACACCACCACCACCAAAGGCCCAATTTTTCCTACCACTGTTCAACAATGGCATGTAATTACAATTCCTGATATAATAGTTCACAGCAGGGCGTTCCAGCGCCCACCAAGAGTAACTGTGAGGGCTTACAGTGTTGTGGCAACACCAAGACCTAAGGGACAAATTTCAGCAGAGTATATACGGCAGGTCCCTACTTTCAAACATCCAACTTACAAACGACTCCTACTTGCAAAGGAGACAACAGGAAGTGAGAGGAAATCTACCCCTAGGAAGGGAAATTCTCTCCTGTAAGAATTAATATGGGAGAAAGGTGTCTCCTCTCTACTGATTCTTTTCACCAATCCTTGTTTCAATAAAAATCCCAAATTTAAAAAAACATTTGTCATTAGGACGGAAAGTGAGGTGAACTGTTCTGAACAGGGGCACACTGCACAGACAGCAAAACAAATGTTACAGGGGTGATAACCCTTCCCTATGTTTTCCAAAAAGCTTAAAAATAGATTTTTTGGCTGGAGCTACACTTCAACAATGTACCTGTTCCAAATTACAAACAGATTTTACATAAGAACAAACCTACAGTCCCTGTCTTGTATGCACCGCCTGTATACGGCTGTTCAGAGTATATAGGGCCTTTTTTATTTTGTGTGCGGGGTTCCCCTTAATATCCATACAAGACCCAAAGGGGCTGGTAGTGGGCTGGGGGGGGGGGGGTTGGCTACCCATGCCATTTTTCTCAATGATTTTCATCCATATTACCGGGACCAGACATTACATTAAAGCCGCAAGCAGTTTTAAATTACTTTTTTTCCTTTAGAAATGTCATTTTGTGCAGGGACAGTTCTAAACACGGGAAACACGCGCCACTTCACAGGCATACTTTAGACACCCCCCAGGTACGATATTTAAAGGAATATTTCACCTTTTTTTTTTCACTTTATGCATCATTAACCACTTCCATACTGGGCACTTATACACCTTCCTGCCCAGACCAATTTTCAGCTTTCTGCGCTGTTGCACTTTGAATGACAATTGCGCGGTCATGCTACACTGTACCCAAACTAAATTTTTATCATTTTTTCCCCACAAATAGAGCTTTCTTTTGGTGGTATTTGATCACCTCTGCGATTTTTATTTTCTGCAAAAAAATAAAAAAAACACCGAAAATTTTGAAAAAAAAATAAGTTTTTTTTTTCAGTTACAAAACTTTGTAAATAAGTTAGTTTTCTCCTTCACTGATGGGCACTAATGGGGCTGCACTGACGGGCACGGATAAGGCGGCACGGATGGGCACCGATGAGGTGGCACGGATGGGCACCGATCGGCGGCACGGATGGGCAACGATCGGCGGCACGGGTGGGCAACGATCTGCGACACAGGTGGGCACAGATAGGCGGCACGGGTGGGCACAGATAGGCGGCATGGGTGGGCATTGATGGGCACGGATAGGCGGCATGGATGGGCACTGATAGGTGGCATGGATGGGTACTGATAGGTGGCATGGATGGGCACTGATAGGTGGCACTGTACTGTACTAATGGATGCCAATCAGTGCCAAACAATAATGCCTGCCAATCAGTGGTGCCCATTGTGGGCACTGATTGGCATCTATTGTGGCACTGATTGGCATCCATTATCCCTGGTGGTCTAGGGTGGCATACCTTATGGTGGGCTTCCCTGGTGGTCTAGTGGCATCCCTGGTGGTCTAGTGGCATCCCTGGTGGTCCAGTGGGCATCCTCGGGGGGGATGTGCTGATAATCGATCAGCACAAACCCCCCCCTGTCAGAGGAGCAGCCGATCGGCTCTCCTCTACTCGCGTCTGACAGACGCGAGTGAGGAAAAGCCGATGACCGGCTTTTCCTGTTTACACTGTGATCAGCCGTGATTGGACACGGCTGATCACGTGGTAAAGAGTCTCCGTCGGAGACTCTTTACCTAGATCGGAGTTGCGGGGTGTCAGACTGACACCCCGCAGCAACGATCGCCGCGATGGGCGCCCCCGGGGGCGCGCAGCGGCTCAAAATCCTGAGGACGTCATATGACGTCCAGTCAGGATTTTGAAACCACTTTGCCGCCGTCAATCTGCTATAGGGCGGGCGGCAAGTGGTTAAAATCACTGCTCCCGAAAAAACGTCTGTTTTTAAAACGTATTTTTGCATTGATACATGTCCCCTGGGGTAGGACCCGGGTCCCCAAACCCTTTTTAGGACAATAACTTGCATATTAGTTGTTATAATTAGCACTTTTGATTTTGAACGTTCGCGTCCATTGTATTTAATAGGGTTCTAAAGTTCGCACAAACTTTCAGTCCGTTCGCAGGTTCTGGTGCGAACCGAACCAGGGGGTGTTCGGCTCATCCCTACTAATTATTAGTGAGGAAAAAAAAAAGAAGGGGGGATTAGTATACCTTACGAGGCTTCTAGAGCCATCATGGCCCTTTTATTACACGTAATACAAACCTTATTTGTTCCCACCACCCCATACCCAAAAAAAAAAAAAGGGGGAGGGGGAACGGGGGGATGAGGGAAGGGAAAGGAAGAGGGGAGGGGAGGAAAGGAAAGGGAGAGGAAAAAAAAAAAAGAAGGAAAATCCTCTTCTCCCAGGGGACTTAACACAGCTCAGTCAGGAGAAGCATACAGGGTATTCCTTTCTATTCATCTATTTAGTCTAATCTCACCTATTTCTTTTCTTTTACCTATCTTACCTCCGAGGATTCGGAATGCTGCTCCGACCCTGCCCCCATATTTCATTAAATTTGTCTTGTTTATCTTTAACTACATATATCCATTTCTCAGCCTCTTTAATTAAATTAACTTCTCTCTTCCATTTCAACAAGGTAGGACCTCGAGTTTGTTTCCATAGCCTAGGAATTAGTAATTTAGCTGCATTCAGTAAGTGTGGGGTAATACTGTTCTTGTATGATTTAATGGATCTTGTAGTCCCATGGAACAAACAATATAGTGGTGTTACCTCTGTAGCACACAGACCCTTTTTCTCCTGCCTACCTCCACTTGCAGAGTAGGGCACACCATGCCACATGCCCGTATCCTCCTGGTATAAGAGGTTGAGCGGTGTTCATACAGTTTTTGGGTCCTGCAGCGAGTTACCTCCCTCCGTTGGTTCTCGTCCCCAGAGTGTAGGGAAAAGTCTATTCTCTTTCCTAAAAGAAGGCCAATGTCCAGACTGTTTTAAACTCCAACAGACGAGTTTATTTTTTCTTGCTTGGAACTTAGTGGGAAAAAGTTTAAGATAGAAATAGAGTTGGGTAGGGAGATAGGTTCAGGCACACGGCACCCATTTACCCTCGTCTCCACTCAAGCCTGAGTGGGTATTGCTCACCCGGATAGATCCCTCTCACAGTTCTAGCAGCCGGAGTGAAGCACGAACAGTTACTTTAAATTTCGTCCCCTTCAAAGACAAGTTCAGGAGATCCTCTGCCACAGAATCCTTTAGTTCCCGAATCTAGAACTCTCTAGCGCCTGCAACTTTTAGAGACCATAAGTGCCAGTGGGGCACATCACAGGAGCTATTGTGCAACTCACGAAATCCTTCCCTCTGATAGGCAACCAGGCCTCTCCTGAGACAGTGACTTCCTTCACCGATCCTCTGGACAGGTCCTCCCCTGGTTTCCTCTCTTTCAGAGTGGGCCACCGTCCCACGGGGACCCTGGGACTCCGGTGGTTTGGTTGTAGACCCAGTTGAAGGTACTGGGCCTACCTGGAACACTATAGCCTTGGGCTGAAGGTGCCCGAGACCTCTCGACCAATTCACGCACCCCTGGCCAGCAGGGCCATAGTGTGCCACTCTCGCCTCCAGGGGTCCCCCCTTGGAATCCCCCGGCCAATCTCCCTGCCTAATGGCGTTTGCCCCTTATGTACCCTCTCCTGGATTGCACAGCAGGTAGACCACGCGCACTGTTTGGCCTAGAGAGAGGACACCCAATTACGCTACAATACCACCTGTGGTTCGACCCAAGACCTGGGCAACAGCGCTACCTGCAGATCAAAGGGAACTATACACCCAGGCAACACCACAGCAGAGCAGAGTCCAATCTAGAAAATCAGAAAACCTGAGCCAAACTATTGCTCAGGCTGACCTTAAATTTAAAGCACAGCTACCCCAATTTTGGGGGTCCACTACACCTCTATGGGATCCAAAGTTAATTTCATAACCCATGGAATGATCGCGTCCCAAAAAACTTTAATTTTGGGACACTCCCACCATAAATGTAAATACGTCCCTTTTTGACCACATCCTCTCCAGCATTTAGCATCTAGAGTTGGAAACATCTGTGCCATCTTAACTGGTGTCTAGGGATGAGCTCGGTGTTCGAGTCGAACATAGGTTCGACTCGAACATCGGCTGTTCGCGCGTTCGGCGAACAACGAACGATTTGGGCCGTTTGCGCCAAATTTGAGTGACGCGAACGGCCCACAATACACTGCGCCATCGCAGTGTAATCCCGGTGCTGTGATTGGCCAAGCATGCACTGTGACCCTGCATGCTTGGCCAATCACAGCGCCGGCAGCGAGGAGAGCAATGATTGGCCACAGGCAGGATGCCTGTGGCCAATTATAGCTGAGGGGGTTTAGTACACGCCCCACACTATAAAAGGCCGCCAGCGCGGCGGCCTTGTGTAGTGTGTTCCGGAGCAGGGAAAGAGAAGCATAGGCAGGGACAGTGTCAAATCTTGTCAAATCTATTCTTTGCTAAACCTTGTGTGTAGGGACAGAGAAGGATAGGCAGGGAGAGTGTCAGTGTCATATTCTTTGCTAAACCTTGTGTGTAGGGAGAGAGAAGGATAGGCAGGGAGAGTGTCAGTGTCATATACTTTGATAAACCTTGTGTGCAGGGAGAGAGAAGGATAGGCAGGGGACAGTGTCAGTGTCATATTCTTTGCTAAACCTTGTGTGCAGGGAGAGAGAAGGATAGGCAGGGAGAGTGTCAGTGTCATATACTTTGATAAACCTTGTGTGCAGGGAGAGAGAAGGATAGGCAGGGGACAGTGTCAGTGGCATTGTTGCTAAGCCTCCTGCACATTATACACCTGAAGTTAGCCCGTATTGCTGCTTTTTCCTGGTGTGTTACACCAACAGGATTTTGCGGCACTTACAGCGGGCGGAGTGTGCCTCCTGACCATATTACACCTTAACTTAGCCTGTATTGCTGCTTTTTCCTGGTGTGTTACACCAACAGGATTTTGCGGCACTTACAGGGGGCGGAGTGTGCCTCCTGACCATATTACACCTTAACTTAGCCTGTATTGCTGCTTTTTCCTGGTGTGTTACACCAACAGGATTTTGCGGCACTTACAGCGGGCGGAGTGCGCCTCCTGACCATATTACACCTTAACTTAGCCTGTATTGCTGCTTTTTCCTGGTGTGTTACACCAACAGGATTTTGCGGCACTTACAGCGGGCGGAGTGTACCTCCTGACCATATTACACCTTAACTTAGCCTGTATTGCTGCTTTTTCCTGGTGTGTTACACCAACAGGATTTTGCGGCACTTACAGCGGGTGGAGTGTGCCTCCTGGCCATATTACACCTGAACTTAGCCTGTATTGCTGCTTTTTCCTGGTGTGTTACACCAACAGAATTTTGCGGCACTTACAGCGGGCGGAGTGTACCTCCTGACCATATTACACCTTAACTTAGCCTGTATTGCTGCTTTTTCCTGGTGTGTTACACCAACAGGATTTTGCGGCACTTACAGCGGGCGGAGTGTGCCTCCTGACCATATTACACCTTAACTTAGCCTGTATTGCTGCTTTTCCCATTTCCCTGCAGGCCATTAGAATGTCTGGAAGGCAAACAAGAAGAGGCAGACAGTCAGGAGCCAATAAAAGAGGGCAAGCAGGCTCTGTGTCTAGAGACAACAGTGCTGGTCGTGGACGCGGTGCATTGTCATCAGCACGTGGCCATGGGACACGCTTGTCCTTCTTTTCAGCAGCTGGACGTGTTGAGCTGCATCATGCCGAAGACTTGGTAGAGTGGATGACCAAGCCCTCCTCATCCTCCTCATCCTCTCTCACCCAGGCTCAGGGTACTGGCAATGCAGCTGCCAAAGCGTCCTCTTCCCTGGTATCAATGTCATCATCAGTCACTCCTTCCGTAGACCAACCATGTCCTCCTGAGAAGTCCCCCGAACTGTTTGAGCACAGTGTTGGGTACATGCTCCAGGAGGATGCCCAGCGTTTCGAAGGGTCTGATGATGATACCCAGCTAGAGGAAGGCAGTAGTGTGAGAGCAGAGAGAGGGGATGCTCAAGAAGGACACCAATCTGGCAGTCATGTTCCAGCAGCTGCAGCACACTGCCAGATTGGCTCCAGTGATGAGGAGGGAGGGGATGATGAGGTCACTGACTCCACGTGGGTGCCTAATAGGAGAGAGGAGGAGGAGGAGGAGGATGAGGAGGAGGCACATCTCCAACGAGGCAGGATGCCCTCGGGGGGCCAGCGTAAGGGCAGCACACCGACGGAATCACACCGCAGAGCTCCGCCTGTGCAGGGCGCTGCCTCTGCCCGTTATTCAAAAAGTTCTTTGGTGTGGGCCTTTTTTGAGTCGAGTGCATCAGATCACACAGCTGCTGTTTGCAACATATGTCTCAAGCGTATATCGCGTGGCCAAAACATCACCCGCTTGGGCACCACATGCTTGACCAGATATATGTTGACCTGCCATGCAGCTCGTTGGCAAGCCTACCTTAAAGACCCAAACCAAAGAACAAAGCCGACCTCTTCTTGCACCGCATCAGCTGGGATCTCCAACCCCACTATACCTTCAGTCCTCTCTCAAACCTGCTCTGAGAGGAATGAAGGTGTAGAATTAGGTGTGTCACAGCCAAGTACTTACGGGCACTCTGCTAGCAGTACACCGACGTCCGATTCTAGCAGGCAAATTTCCCTGCCCCAGCTGCTGGACCATCGAAAGAAGTTCACTCCCAGCCATCCACATGCCCAGCGGTTGAATGCTAGCTTGGCTAAATTGCTAGCGCTTCAACTGCTGCCTTTTCAGTTGGTAGACTCGGCCCCCTTCCGTGAGTTTGTGCAATGTGCGGTTCCTCAGTGGCAGGTTCCCAAACGCCACTTTTTCTCACGGAAGGCGATTCCGGCTCTCTACCGGCATGTGGAAGGCAATGTCTTGGCCTCGCTGGACAGGGCGGTCAGCGGTAAGGTGCATATTACCGCTGACTCATGGTCCAGCAGGCATGGACAGGAACGTTACCTTTCTTTCACGGCCCATTGGGTCACTCTTTTGGCAGCTGGAAAGGATGCAGGACAAGGTGCAGTAGTGTTGGAGGTTGTTCCACCGCCATGCCTCCAAAATGCTACTACTGGTTGTGACACACCTCTGTCCTCCACCCCCTCCTCTTCTTCTTCCTCTGTGGCCTCTTCCTGTGCTTTGTCCTCGGAACCAGTGGTGCTCCGTAGACGTTCAAGGGGCTACGCAAGTACGCAGGCAAAAAGATGCCATGCCGTGCTTGCGCTGGTGTGTTTGGGGGACAGGAGCCACACTGGGGCAGAGGTTCTGTCTGCTCTGCAGGGGCAGGCCGAGAGGTGGTTGACGCCACGCCAGCTTAAGCCAGGAATGGTAGTTTGCGACAATGGCACCAACCTCCTCTCCGCTCTCCGACAGGGACAACTGACCCATGTGCCCTGTGTGGCTCACGTCCTTAACCTGGTGGTGCAGCGGTTCTTGGGCAGGTACCCGGGCTTACAGGATGTCCTGAGGCAGGCCAGGAAAGTTTGTGTGCATTTCCGCAGATCTTATAATGCCAGTGCTCGCCTGGCTGAGCTGCAAAAGGAGTTGAACCTGCCCAAGAACCGCCTTATATGTGACATGCCCACCAGGTGGAACTCAATGTTGGCCATGCTGCAGCGGCTGCACATGCAGCAGAGGGCCATCAATGAGTACCTGTGCGACTACGGCACCAGGACAGGGTCAGGGGAGCTCAGGTTTTTTCACCACGCCAGTGGGGCATGATCAGGGATGCATGCACTGTCCTGGCACCATTTGAGGAGGCCACGAGGATGGTGAGCAGTGACAGTGCATGCATCAGTGACACTGTACCTCTTGTCCACCTGTTGGAACATACGCTGCATGGAATAATGGACAGGGCACTTGAGGCAGAACAGAGGCAGGAAGAGGAGGACTTCCTTGACTCTCAAGGCCCCCTTTACCCAGACAGTGTTCCTTCTGTCCCACCCATCGCACAGGAAGAAGAGGAGGAGGAGGAGGAGGATTGTGTCAGCATGGAGGTGGAGCCTGGCACTCAGCATCATCAGCAGCAGTCTTTTAGGGATGATTTACAGTTCCAAGAAACCAGTGGACTTGTACGTGGCTGGGAGGAGGTGGCTGCGGATCATGTCGTCCTTAGTGACCCAGAGGACTCCGGACCGAATGCCTCAGCTAACCTACGCTGCATGGCCTCCCTGATCCTGCAAAGTCTGCGGAAGGATCCTCGTATTCTTCGGATCAAGGAGAGGGACCATTACTGGCTGGCCACTCTCCTTGATCCACGGTACAAGGGTAAGGTTGCGGACCTTATCTTACCGTCGCAGAGGGAGCAGAGGATGAGACAACTACGGGAGGCCTTGCAGAAAGGTCTGTGCAACGCGTTCCCAGAGACTGGGAGGTTACAAACTCCTGGTCCTGGACAACGAGTTGCTGAGGCTTCGGTCAGTCAAAGAAGGAGCGGTGGGGAAGGTGGCCGTCTGACCGATGCGTTCAGACAATTCTTTAGTCCGCAGCCCCAAGGTATGATCGGTTCCAGCAACCATCGCCAGCGTCTGATATACATGGTGCAGGAATACCTAGGGGCAAGGTCAGACTTGGACACCTTCCCCACCGAAAATCCTCTGGCTTACTGGGTCTTGAGGATGGATCACTGGCCAGAGCTTGCACAGTATGCAATTGAGCTACTGGCCTGTCCTGCATCCAGCGTTCTTTCAGAACGCACATTCAGTGCTGCTGGAGGATTTGTCACGGATCACAGGGTGCGCCTGTCCACCGACTCTGTTGATCGACTGACCTTCATAAAGATGAACCAGTCTTGGATCACCACCAGCTACCAAACACCTGAAGCTGATATAACAGACTAATTTATTTTCAAATGTCACATCCCTTCAAGACTGATGCTGATGCTGAGAGACTGTCCTGTTATGTTGACTGACTATCCTCCTCCTCCTCAATGATCCGATTGATGATGATAGCTTGGAAGAACATTTTTATTTCTGGGTGCCGCCACCAGTGGCTGGGGCCCAATTTTCAGCCCCTGTTTAACAGGGGCGTGTTATTACAATTTTTTATGCAATGCTTTGCAGCAGGGCTCATTCCTTCACTCCAACTAGAGTATCTGGGAGAGGTTGCAGTGTCGTGGCACCAGCACCAGTGGCTAAGGCCCAATTTTTCAGCCCCTGTTTAACAGGGGCGTGTAATTACAATTTTTGATACAATACTTTGCAACAGGGCTCATTGCTGTGCTCCAAGTACAGTATCTGTGAGGGGTTGCAGTGTTGTGGCACCAGTGCCTAAGGCCCAATTTTTATGCCCCTGTTTAACAGGGGCATGTAATTACAATTCTTGATCTAATAATTCACAGCAGGGCCCATTCCTGCGCCCACCAAGACTAACTGTGAGGCCTTACAGTGTTGTGTCAACACCACCACCACCAAAGGCCCAATTTTTCAGCCCCTGTTCAACAGGGGCATGCAATTACAATTCTTGATCTAATAATTCACAGCAGGGCCCATTCATGCGCCCACCAAGAGTAACTGTGAGGGCTCACAGTGTTGTGGCAACACCAACATGTAAGGGGCAAATTTCAGCTGAGTATATACGGCAGGCCCCTACTTTCAAACATCCAACTTACAAACGACTCCTCCTTGCAAACGGAAGGATACAACAGGAAGTGAGAGGAAATCTACCCCTAGGAAGGCAAATTCTCTCCTGTAAGCCCTCGTACACACGGCCGAAATTCTCGTTGAAAAAAACATGTCGTTTTTTTCGACGAGATTCTTGGACAAGAAACTTGTCCCGGCCGAGTGTACACACGCTCGTTTCAAAGAACCCGCGGTTCTTTGAATGGAGCGTACGCGGTGACGTCATCGACTACGACGAGCATGCGCTCGTCACATTCGATGCCGTCGCCGCCATCTTGGTATACCCTACGTATGCCTATGAAGCTACCGCGCATGCGTCGAATTCATTTCGAACATGCGCGGGCTTCCGGGAGGACAGGTAAGTGTACACACACTCACTTTTCTCGTCGAGAAACATGCCGAGGAGAATCTCGACGAGAAAATAGAGAGCAGGTTCTCTATTTTCTCGTCAAGGTTTCTTGTCGGTTTTCTCGACGAGAAACCCGATAGCCGCGTACACACGACCGATTTACTCGGCAAGACCTCTCTGCCAGCAAGTTTCTTGCTGGTTCTTGCCGAGAAAATCGGCCGTGTGTACGAGGCCTAAGAGTTAATATGGGAAAAAAGTGTCTCCTCTCCACTGATGCTTTATCACCAATTCTTGTTTCAATAAAAAACACAAATTTTCAAAAAACATTTGTCATTAGGACGGAAAGTGAGGTGAACTGTTCCGAACAGGTGCACACTGCACAGACAGCAAAACAAATGTTACAGGGGTGATAACCCTTCCCTATGTTTTCCAAAAAGCTTAAAAATAGATTTTTTGGCTGGAGCTACACTTAAACAATGTACCTGTTCAAAATTACAAACAGATTCTACATAAGAACAAACCTACAGTCCCTGTCTTGTATGCACCACCTGTATACGGCTGTTCAGAGTATATAGGGCCTTTTTTATTTTGTGTGCGGGGTTCCCCTTAATATCCATACAAGACCCAAAGGGGCTGGTAATGGGCTGGGGTAGGGGGGGGGTGTGATGGGGTAGCTATGCCATTTTTCTTAAAGATTTTCATCCATATTACCGGGACCAGACATTACATTAAAGCCGCAAGCAGTTTTAAATGGCTTTTTTTCCTTTAGAAATGTAATTTTGTGCAGGGACAGTTCTAAACACGGGAAACACGTGGCACTTCACAGGCATACTTTAGACACCCCCCAGGTACGATATTTAAAGGAATATTTGACTTTTTTTTTTTCACTTTATGCATCATTAAAATGACTGCTCCAGAAAAACAGCCGTTTTTAAAACTTCTTTTTGCATTGATACATGTCCCCTGGTGCAGAACCCGGGTTCCCAAACCCTTTTTAGGACAATAACATGCATAATAGTCGTTATAATTAGCACTTTAGATTTCGAACGTTCGCATCCATTGTATTTAATAGGGTTCTAAAGTTCGTGCGAACTTTCGGTCCTATCGCGGGTTCTGGTGCGAACCGAACCCGGGGGTGTTCGGCTCATCACTACTGGTGTCCAATACCACCTTGCCAGAAATTTATATGACATTTTTTGTATTCGTGTACTTATGGAGGTAGAGTGTACCAAATCAATAAGTCTCCTCACCTGCGCAGAGGAAAAAACCTGATTCAGCTAATTCTCCCATTCCCTGACAAAATAGGGAACTGTTGTATTTTGGGCCCCTAAGACCAATCTGTACATTTGCGACAATAAGTGTCTGTCATCCGGTATGCTAATACATAGGGACTCGAACGTGGTAAGGGACTTTCTAGGCCTTATTAATGGTTTTAACTTGGCAAAAAATCACCTCAATTGGTGATATCTCCATTCGCCCATAGGTGTATTCCCCCACCTTGAGACCAACTCTGAAAAAGGGATCAACTCCCTTCCTGGTGCAAATTTGCCACATGTCCTATTTCATTTTGCGTGCTTTGTTGGTCGTCTTTGCACCATTTCCTGCTCAAATTAAAAAGTGTAAAAAAATAAAATAGTAATAATATACGGATAAATAAATGTAAAATAAATACAGAAATAACAAAAACCATCATAAATAATAAATAAAATAAATGAATAATATGTAATAATACATAAATAATCATTAACCCTAGGGTTGTCCCGATACCGATACTAGTATCGGTATCAGGACCAATACCAAGCATTTGCGCGGGTACTCGGATCTACAGCGACTCCACTTTCAGTGCAATTTCAAGTGCACTTTGCACTTGTAGTTTGCACTTGTAGTGCAAAGTGGATTTGCCTTTCGTAAATAATCCCCAATATCTTTTACTTTTTGCTATAGTAAATATCCCAATTTAAAAAAAAAAAAAAAAATTTTCTCCTCAGTTTAGGCCAATATGTATTCTGCTACATATTTTTGGTTAAAAAAAAAAACTCAATAAGCGTACTTTGATTGGTTTGCGCAAAAGTTAGGGCCTACAAACTATGGGAAAGGTTTATGGCATTTATATGGCATTCTTCTTCTTCTTATTTTTTTTACTAGTAATGGCGGTGATCTGCGATTTTTTTTTTGCGGTATTGCGACTTTGCGGCGGACAGGTTCGGACACTTTTGACACATTTTTGGGACCATTGACATTTACAGAGCGATCAGTGCTATAAATATGTACTGATTACTATGTAAATGTCACTGGCAGGGAAGGGGTTAACACTAGGGGGCGATCAAGGGGTTAACTGTGTTCCCTAATATAAATAATATTGATGCGCTAAAATCAACCCTAAATTGACTATACAGATGATCCGTGATAGTTAAATAGCAATAAAACCAACTACAACACATATACAAAATACAAGTGCAAATATGAGAAATACAAAAATCCACCAGTGAAAAAAGCAAAGTTGCAAAATAATTTCCAAGGCACCCAGATAGGTGCAATCTAGTGCAGTTTATAGTGACCTAAGACACTGCTAGTCCACAGCAGCTCTATGAGATATGACACACACTGATGCAGAAGGCAAATTAAAACAACAGAGACTCCTTGGTATGTCCCTCCTATCTGGCTGATCCACGGGTGGGATGGCTGTTTTAATTTCTGATCCAAAAACAGTCTGAACGGTGAGCTTATACCAATCGAATCATACAAAAAAGGAAAGAGAAGAAATCATTGCGCAATGCTATATACCTAATCAGCAATGATTTCAACACTAGGCGCTTTCACTCACGTGACCAAGGACTTGAAGTGCATAAGTACAGTTCAGCTCAGGCAGAGCGATCTTCCCTCACTGCTCCAGCTTCCAATGTCTCGCTGGTAGCGTGATTAGGCTCCTCCCCCTACGCGTTGCGTCACACGTCACGTGACTTAACACGTCGTGTGACGCAACGCGTAGGGGGAGGAGCCTAATCACGCTACCAGCGAGACATTGGAAGCTGGAGCAGTGAGGGAAGATCGCTCTGCCTGAGCTGAACTGTACTTATGCACTTCAAGTCCTTGGTCACGTGAGTGAAAGCGCCTAGTGTTGAAATCATTGCTGATTAGGTATATAGCATCGCGCAATGATTTCTTCTCTTTCCTTTTTTGTATGATTCGATTGGTATAAGCTCACCGTTCAGACTGTTTTTGGATCAGAAATTAAAACAGCCATCCCACCCGTGGATCAGCCAGATAGGAGGGACATACCAAGGAGTCTCTGTTGTTTTAATTTGCCTTCTGCATCAGTGTGTGTCATATCTCATAGAGCTGCTGTGGACTAGCAGTGTCTTAGGTCACTATAAACTGCACTAGATTGCACCTATCTGGGTGCCTTGGAAATTATTTTGCAACTTTGCTTTTTTCACTGGTGGATTTTTGTATTTCTCATATTTGCACTCGTATTTTGTATATGTGTTGTAGTTGGTTTTATTGCTATTTAACTATCACGGATCATCTGTATAGTCAATTTAGGGTTGATTTTAGCGCATCAATATTATTTATATTATTCACATTTAGTATTAGAAATACTTTGATTGATTGCGGCTTTAATTATTTGGTTTTCCTTAGTTGATTGGTTTCACAGTGGTTTATTTATATTTTGCACTTTACTGTGCACCATTTTTAGCGCTTTAGTATTTATTATCACAACTGTGTTCCCTATTGTGTGTTCTAACTGTGGGGGGGATGGGACTAACTAGGAGAGATGACAGATCGTGGTTTCTACATTGTAGAAACACACGATCTGTCTTCTCTCCTTTGACAGCACAGGGATTTGTGTGTTTACACACACAAACCCCCGTGCTGCCGCTCGTGCACGCAATCGCGCGTGGCCAGTGGCAATCGCGCCCGCATCAGGTTCCCCACTGTGCAGCGGGCGTGCACGCGTGCACCTCCAGTGGGCGTTTGCGCGCCCTTTGGTGGCTCTCCTGGGCAAAGCCGTATATGGACGGGATTTGGCCCAGGAGAGCCATTCTGCCGCAGTAAATCTGCGTGAGCCGGTCGGGAACCGGTTAATCGTTATTTTTGTTATTTGTGGACTTTTACTTTCGTTTTATTCTATTTTTCTTTCAACATAAATGCAAATAGCGAGGTTTAAGAGGAGCTGTTTGGGCAAAAGAACTAGTCAAGGATAGTTGAAAGAAGCTTCTGTGAAACCCAAGAGCCATGTAAAGCCAATTGCATTTTTATAGAACCACCAAAAACCATCTCAAGTTTTCCTTCCTAAATTACTTCAATGCATTTCACCCAAATGGTAACATTTTGCATAAATCCCCTGATTTTCAAAAAGATGTCTGGAAATCTAAAATTCCAAATTTTGCTAATTCCGAGCATTTTGCTGAGATTTCCAGGGGAAGATCTCATCTCTTTCGGGCCTTTCCAAGAGATGGAGATCTACCCAGATGGGGTTATCTGTTTGGGGTAATTGTATGAGGGCTGTACCGAAAGTAATAAAAAAGTGGGAATAACTTTAGGTCATTCAAATTTCAGATGTTGGTAAAGTAATTCTTCCTCCGTATGGTAACTCTTCTTCTTTTTCATTGCAGGTAAATAATGGATTCCAAGCTGAAGCATTGGGGGTTATTTACGAAAGGCAAATCCACTTTGCGCTACAAGTGCAAACTACAATTGCAAAGTACACTTGGAAGTGCAGTCGCTGTAAATCTGAGGGGCAGATCTGAAATGAGGGGAAGCTCTGCTGATTTTATCATCCAATCATGTGCAAGCTAAAATGCTGTTTTTTTATTTTCCTTGCATGTCTCTCTCGGATCTACAGTAAACTGTAAATTTGTAAATAACCCCCAATGTGTCATTATTGAGTTCTTGACGAAGGAGGGGTGCAAACTGTCCAACATTCACAGAAGGCTACAAAATGTTTGCGGTGATGACACCATAGACAAGAGCAATTACTCGTCATGGGAGACTCTTGTCATTTCTGTAAACATTCTGTAGCCTTCTGTGGATGTTGGACAGCCTGCACCCCTCCTTCATCAAGAATCCAAGGCAGGGCCGCTTATAGAAATCAGGGCCCCTGTACAGCCTACCTGACGGGACCCCCGTGCACAAATTTCCAAACAAAAGTCCCCCCTCCTAGCACAACCCCCTCTAAATTACCCCCCTGCCCCCCCAATCTCTCCTCCCAGCACATATCCCCCCATTCTTCCTCCTCACACATATCGCCCTCCCCAAATCCCCATTACATTTGCCAATGCCAACACAGCCAGGAAGAGGTGCGCTGTGTTTTGTTCTCCCCTCCTGTCAGAAGAGTGCTGGTCTTTATAGTACATGAGACCGGATCGCTCTTACTGTAGATTGCATTGCACTGTACACACGCACACACAGCGCCCCCATCTCCTCCAAAGGCTGCTCAGTGCTCACCTCCCGGCAGCAACAAATGTGAATAGGGGGCGGTGTGTGTACAGTGCCATGCGATCTACAGTAAGAGCGATCCGGTCTCATGTACTGTAAAGACCAGCACTCTTCTGACAGGAGGGGAGAACAAAACACAGCACACCTCCTGCTGGCACTTCTTCTCTCACCGCTCCAGGCTCCAAGCTGCCATCTCCTCATCCCAGCTGTGAGTGCGGGCGGGGAGGGGGCGGGGGAAGGAGCTCAGCTGCGGCCGGCCAGGGGGGGCATAACAACCCACCCCAGCATCCCCTAAATCCAGCCCTGTGTCTCTCACCTAGCAGCTGAATGCCGGCGGGAGCGAGATGGAGAGAAACCGGATTTGAGTTGCTGGTGAGAAACGCAGTCATTCTTTATTCTCTGCTCCACCGATCCTCCTGCTGTCCGGGCCCCCCTGTGTGCCCGGGCCCCCTACAGGAGGGCTGGTGGTCCCCCCTATCAGCGGCCCTGATTCAAGGACCTCAAAGTGAGCACATTGCTTCTGCTTGGAATCTATTATTTACCTTCAATGAAAAGGAAGACGAAGAAGAGTTACTATAGAGGAAGAGTTACTTTACAAACATGTGAAATTTGAATGACCTATGTAAGTAATAGAACCATGTGCCCCTTCCCCTGACCAGGGGCGGATCCAGAGTCTTTTCTCGGGAGGGGAACTGCCAAAATAATGTTTTTTTTTGTGGGAAATTTATCGGGGAAATGGCTGGTGTCGGCGCTTCAATCATCCCGGGACCATGGTTGTTATGGTGTCAGGATGATTGAAGCGCATTATTTCTATTATTACATTGTAATATAAAATTAAATAGTTCAATGCAGAATCAGTGGGAGCCCCGAGTGTGTGACTTGCCACCATCGCCTGCAATTAGTGGGAGCCCTGAGCGTGTCACTTGCCACACGTTGCGAATTGTCACCTGCCACATCTTGTGGATTGTCACTTGCCACACCTTGTGGATTGTCACTTGCCACATCACCTGCCACACCTTGCGGATTGTCACTTGCCTGCCAC
Organism: Rana muscosa; assembly: GCA_029206835.1. NCBI lineage: Eukaryota > Metazoa > Chordata > Amphibia > Anura > Ranidae > Rana > Rana muscosa. Next base: position 430,901,807 of record CM055118.1, on the reverse strand, counting down.
CAGATGCAGATTGTCATTTGCCACGTCACCTGACACAATTTGTGGATTGTCACTAACTTGCCTGCTAAGGTGTAGTTTTGGTTGTCTCTTGATGTGTCCCAGACTCCCAAAGTCAGGCAGCAGAGAGATAATGTAATCTCTCTGCTACCTGCACAGTGAGGGCAGAAGTCACTGCAGGAATGCAGGGCAGGCACGGGCGGTGAGAGATGATCTCATCTCTCTGCTCCCCCGCTCACAGCTAGCTGATTGGCCAGCTGCCACACTGAGCCTGCTCTCTCACTCTCACCTGCGCTTCCAACACACTGAGCAGCACGGTCAGCACGGTCTGCCCACGAACCGCGCCGCCCGCTTTCTTACCCGTCTGTGGAGCCGCACGCTATCGTACCTGCCTGCAGAGTGGCCCGACGTGACTCACTGACGTCACTCCTTGATAGACACCAAGCGGCCCAGGCGTTAGCAATGAGGCTCCACCCACCTCCTCCTCCGCTCCTGGTATCGTGTCAGTGCGCCGCGTAACTACATTGGACGAGTCTCTCTCTCGGCGCCGCTGATTGGCTGATGTGAGAAACAGAGAGAGACTCAGAGAGGCAGCGGCAGCCGCAGAACAAGTACTGTATATACTCGAGTATAAGCTGACCCGAATATAAGCCGAGGCACCTAATTTTACCCCAAAAAACAGGGAAAACGTATTGACTCGAGTATAAGCCTAGGGTGTCCATCTGCATGCCTCACTTTGCCTCACTGTGCCCATGACTAGACTGATGTTTAACATGGGAGTCTATGGAAGGAGTGCCCGGCTTTGAAAAATCGGTTCTTCCCGGCCATAGGTCTCCCAGACACCAAACATTGCACACTTGTAGAGGAGACATGTGTGCCATGTTTGGGGTCCAGAGGACCTACAACCAGCCGGTACCGGGTCCGCAAAATCACCGGAGAAATTACCGTTTAACATTGGAGTCTATGGAAGGGGTGCCCGGCTTTAAAAAATCAGTGCTCCCCAGCCGTAGGTCCCCCAGACACCAAACGTTGTACACTTGTAGAGGAGACATGGGGCTACATGTGTGCCAAGTTTGGGGTCCAGAGAACCGGGTCCCCAAAGTTCGGGAGATCAGGCGCAAAAAAAACAAACAGAGCAAGACAGATGGTCTCGGGGGGGGGCAATTGCCCTGTTGCCCCCCCCCCCTGGATCCGCCCCTGCCCCTGACTTCTCTGTCAAGATTGATGGCACAACAATCAACCCGTCCCCACGTCAAGATCCTAGGTGTAATCCTGGACTCTGAACTATCCTTTCGGCCCCACATCCAATCACTGTCCAAATTTTGCCGCCTCAATCTCAGCAACATCTCCAAAATATGGCCCTTTCTAAACAATGAAGCCTCGTACACATGACCGGTTTTCTCGGCAAGAAACGACAAGAAAACTGTTAGGAGAGCTTTCTTGCCGAAGAAAACCGTTCATGTGTATGGTTTCTCATTGAGAAAACTGTCGTGTATCTCGACGAGAAAAAAAGAGAACCTGCTTTCTTTTTTGTCATCGGGAGTCTCAGTTTTCTCGTCGTGATTCTCGTCAGACTGTTTTTGGACGAGAAAAACGTTTGTGTGTAGGGGGGCGTGGCTTGGTGATGGCCGAATGAAGACGTGTTCTGAGGGAGCTCCCGGCCCGACCCAGTCTAAACAGACCTAAAGCTTAAACATCACCCTGTGAGCGAGGCATGAGCAACACCGACAGGTACAGGACTCGCTCGGCAACCCGTGGGACCCGAAACTTCGCATCCCAACCCGACATCACACAGTTTTTCAGTGGGAACCAGAGGACTCCTCCGGCCGCCATTGGGACCGCGCCACGTGAAATCAGCATAGAGACGAGTGGCGCAGCTCCGGACACAACTTCCTCACCAGACCCTGTGATTCCTGAGGAACCCCTAACGGGGATTAGAGCAGACGGGACAAGCCCTACCCAGTACCAGCACACCATGGATGAGGACCTCCGTAATATGCTGAGGGCTCTCCCCACACGTGCAGACATTGAGGCGCTATCCCACGAGGGCGGACATAGAAGGACTAATCCTGAGGATAGAAGAGGCGCAGAGACCTCCAAGAGGTGAGAGACGAGCTACATGGGGTGGAAGAGCGGGTCGCCTCCGGAGAGACCCTGTTGTCCTCACTGACATCCCGAGTACAAACGCTGGAAAGAGCCCAGGAGACATAATCGAGAACAGCCCAGGAGACGCAGCTCCGCCTAGAAGAAATGGAGGACCGCAGCCACCGCTGTAACCTGCGGCTGCGGGGGATCCCTGAGGCCACGGGCTCAGAAGACCTGGCCGCGACTGTCACAGCAATACTCAACACCCTCCTGGAGAACCCACCGCCTACCTTGGAATTTGACCGAGTACATCGTACCCTGGGCCCCAGATCTACAGACCCGGACAGACCCAGAGATGTCCTATGTCGCCTGCACCGCTACACGCTGAAGGAAACCCTACTCCGCAAGGCCTGGGACCACGGGGAGATCGAGTTTGACGGAGCACAGATACAAATACTTCCGGATCTGTCAAGGGCTACGCTGCAGCGCCGCGCCATCCTGAAACCGGCTCTCGAAGTGGCCAGAAGACACGGCTGCACGTACAGATGGGGATACCCTCTGGCAGTGCTGCTCCGCAACGAAAGAGCCTCCTTCACCATGCGCACGATGGAAGACCTCCCGGCCTTTTTTGCCTTTGTAGGAGCGGAACCGATCCCCATACCGAATTGGTTGGCGCCACTACCGAGACCGTCCAGCCGTGCGGCCACCGAGCGCAGCGGACCCAACCAACCTGCACGTCCGCAGAGATCCAGAGGGAGGTACCGTCCTGCACCGCTCGAGGGTTCACGTGAGTCCTAAACACATCACGTACGCACCCACAAACAGTCAGCAGTTCGTTAATCCGTCCGTCTACGTTGCCCCCAGTCTGCTACCCCCCCCTGGCCCATTGTTTGGTTGCGCCCCCAGTCCCCCTCCTGCCACCCATACATATTTGCCGTACCGTCATACGGGCAACATACATTTGCTCTGGGAGGGAATCGCCACCTGGTGGGCAGACACACCTGGAGACCACCAGGGTCAGTAGTTGAACTTGCGTCCCGGGTGCGCACTGGGGAACTCCCCCCCCGCAGGCCTCCCCACGGCAGTTGTAGCTCACGGGAAATCATCAACATCAGTCCCAGCTCCGTTACACCCCACTACCCACCACCAATATCCAGCCAGAGTTCTTGCCTGACCCCTGCGAGCAACAACATTCAAAGCAATTTGGGAAGAAGAGATCAGACAGGACTCCCCACAGTGGTCTCCCATAATAATGGATGTTTCCAGATGTGTGGATGACTGAGAGGGGAGGGAAGAAAGGCAGAAGCCACATTACACTACTTCACTGCCGCACCGAAGCAAAGTTTGAGACAAAAGACAAAATCGGAATTACTATTACCTCCATTGTAAGATGTGCCCATAGTGGGGGAAAGCACCGGTCTGATGAAGGCTGAGGTCACAATCTGGGGGTGCGGGGTTTGGGGGGGGGGGGAGACAGGGGGGGATACGCTGAGAGACGGTGCCCCTAACTCTTTCCAGAGAACCTAACTTTACCAATTGTTGAAGATACCCGGGAGAACAAGAACTTGGAGGGGGGGGGGGGGGGCGGCGGTTGTGGGCAGGGGGGGGGGGTTTCTTACAAGGTTTTATACAAGGTCCAGTTGTAAAGGGGCCGAACGGCACGTTAACATGTGAATACGTTATTTCATAGTTATACTGACTGTTTGCAGCGTATGGTTTAGAGGCTATATATAATGTTGTTGCAGTATACGAATATAGACTCCTTCTGCACGTTAGATATTGCTCACATTTATGTTGTTTCTCACAATCTCACACCTTCATACCACAACAAAAGGTCTGGGGACCTGGGGAGGGGGGAGCTCCCCCCGGGATCCCTCGCTAGACACACCTCCAACTAGGTTAACGCCTTGCCGGCTGGTGCCGACAGACGTTTGTACAGCAGTTACGCTGAGAGCTTAGGGTGGGCTCTGCTGGACAGAGCGTACCGAGAGCACACTTGCTCAGGAAGTACCTAGGACTGCGAGAGTAGTCCACTCTCACCTTCTACTCCTTTTCTTCTCACCCGTACTTTCTCTGTCACCCATCCACCACCCCTGCTTCCATCCCCTCCTCCCTCCAACCTACACACCTCTACACCACCCCCCCTGACCCTAAACGGCCATGGACGCGATACAAATTGTCACATTGAACGCCAAGGGACTTAACATCCCAGAAAAAAGGAGGATGTTACTGCATGACATGAAACGGTTGAGGGCCGATATTGTGCTGATACAAGAGACACATTTTAAGGAAAACAAGTTCCCCCTTTTGAAGAATAGGTTTTACCCAACAGTATACCACTCCACATATTCGGATGCTAAGTCTCGGGGAGTGTCAATTCAGTTTGCAGCAAGAGTCCCGTGGACTCTGGTTGACAGGAGGGCAGATGCGGCCGGGAGATTCTTGTTCTTGAAAGGGCTGATCGGGGGGGTGAAGGTGACTATTGCGAACCTTTACGCCCCGAACAACCAACAGGACTCCTTCATTAGGAAACACCTAGAAATCCTCCACAACTTCTCAGAGGGCCAACTTATCGTAGGAGGAGACCTAAACATCCCCCTGATCCCCTCAGAGGACACATCCATAGGAACATCCTTGTCCTCTAGGGGGTCACGTAAAGCAATCCACACAGCCCTACATAGCGCAAGACTGGTAGACGCATGGCGTCTCTTCCACCCCGGCGAACGGGATTACACGTTTTTCTCCCGTACACATCAGGTGTACTCACGGATAGACCACTTCCTGATCCCACACCATCAGCTACAAGCGGTGAAACATACAGCTATAGGGTCTATTACCTGGTCGGACCATGCCCCAGTTACAATGCAATATGCATTGACCGATTACAACACAAAACAAAAACAATCATGGAGGCTTAATGGGAGCCTTCTCCAAGACCCAGAAACTGTAGCAGACGTCACAAAAGAACTTGGTCACTACTTCCGTACAAACATCACCCCTGACTGTGACATGGGGCTGGTATGGGACGCGTACAAAGCGGTGATCCGCGGGGTGCTGATAAAACATGGGGCGTGGATCAAAAAACTGAGAACTGCCCAGACAGAGAAGTTACTTGACAGACTCCAGAAGCTAGAGAAGGAACACAAACAGACACCGATCAGAACTATAGGAAGTGAACTGGACACAGTCCGCACACAATTGACAGACCTGCTACAGTTCAAAGCCAAAGCGGCTTTGCAGATCTCCCGGAGGAAATCCTATGAGTCAGGGAACAAATGTGGCAGGCTTCTAGCGCGGACTCTAAAAACCCAGACAACTGCCTTGTATATACCGCACATAAATACCCCAACAGGACAGAAAAGAGCACTGCCAAAACAAATAGCCCATGAGTTCAAATCATACTATGAAACCCTATACAACTTGAACACCACAAGACCATCGACAGACCAGATAAGGGAATATGTAGAGGGCTCCACAATGCCCTCCCTGGCGTCAGAGGTCTGTCAACTCCTGGAGGAACCCATAACTATGGCCGAGTTACAGGGAGCGATAGGGGCCACTAAACAAGGTAAAGCCCCGGGGCCCGACGGCCTCTCGGCACAGTATTACAAGACATTCCTCCCATCACTGGGTAACCACTTTGATGCACTCCTGAATACCCTCAGTAAGGGGAAAAAACTGTATGACACTACGCTACAAGCCCAGATAGTGGTGATCCCCAAGAAGGGGAAAGACCTGGGACAATGCGGGAGCTACCGGCCAATATCTCTATTAAACACAGATTTGAAACTGTTCACGAAGATACTAGCAATGAGACTTCAATCACACATACATTGTTCACCTAGACCAAGTAGGCTTTGTTCCTTTCAGGGAAGCGAGGGACAACACCACTAAAGTGCTGAACCTGTTGTACCAAGCAACCCTCACCAAAACGCCAAGTGTCTTTCTCAGCACGGACGCTGAGAAAGCATTTGATAGGGTGAACTGGGACTTCATGTTCACCACACTGAAATATATGGGTCTAGGTGATAACATGCTGAACTGGATTACAACAATATATACGCGGCCAGCGGCAAGGGTTAGAGTTAATGGAATCCTGTCAGACCCCTTTTTGATTACAAATGGGACACGCCAGGGCTGCCCGCTTTCACCCATTCTCTTTGCACTATCCTTGGAACCATTCTTAGCCCACATAAGGCAAAACCTGAACATCACGGGGATACTGGTAAAGAAATCCCAATACAAAGTGTCGGCCTACGCCGACGACATGATGTTCACGCTCTCAAACCCAGGGATCTCTCTCCCGAATCTACTACGTGAATTCACAACATACGGCACAATATCCAACTTAAAGATTAACTTTGCCAAATCAGAGGCGATGGGGGTAAATATACCGCCGACCCAACTCATGCATCTCCAATCCAACTTTAAGTTGAAATGGACAACTACGGCGCTGAAATATTTAGGCACGTACATCCCTCAAAAAATCTCGAAAGTATATGATCTGAATTTTCCCCCCCTCTTAAAAAAGATTAAGACGATGCTACAGCAATGGCAAACTGGTCTTCATTCATGGCTGGGCCGTTGCAATATCCTAAAAATGTCTATCCTCCCGAAATTCATATATTTAATGCAGGCCCTGCCCATACATCTACCAACTACATACTTTAAGCAGGTACAATCCCTGTTCACAGAGTTTGTATGGGCCAAAAAGCAACCTAGAATAGCCAACACAATTCTAGTCCTCCCCAAGCAATACGGAGGCTTAGCATTACCAAACTTACGCGCCTACTACCAGGCGGTCCACTTAGGAAGAATGCTAGATTGGTGCCGCCACCAAGAGACCAAGTTGTGGACTCAGGTGGAACAGGCTCAACATATAATCCCTCTCCGAGGTACTCCATGGTGCTATGCGGAACTTCCACCAGAGGTCAAGCGCCATCCGTTGGTTGGGAACACATCGAGAGTATGCGCTCGCCTCATATCCAATTTGACACTTTTTACCCCAAACTCTCCTTTATATCCAATACTGGGCAATCCCCTATTTACACCAGGATTAGAGGATGGACCTTTCCGGACCCTGGCGGAGTCGGGTATACACCAAGCCTCCCACTTCAGTTCTAGGGGAGGTGGAAATCGATTGAGGAATTATCTGACCCTACAGGTCCTTTCCACCTAGATTTCATGAGAGCACTACAGATACGCCACTTCCTCAACACCATCCCACCACCCTCAGAAAACGACCAACCGCCCACGACGTTAGAAGACCTTTGCAATGACACAGGAGTTCTGCCCCACACACTTTCTCTGACTTACACTCTTGTAAACAACCCCCCAGGAGACTTTGTACCCCCGGGTCTACTTAAGTGGGAAGAAGACTTGGGAACTCAGTTTAGCCTCACCAGAAGACAGCACATCCTTCAATACACACACAAATCCTCTATCTGCGCCAAGGTCCAAGAAAGCAATTATAAAATTGTATCACGCTGGTACAAGACCCCGGTGCTATTACAAAAAATATTCCCGACGGCATCGGATAGATGTTGGCGGTGCCAAATTGAAAAAGGGACCTTACTACATATCTTTTGGTCCTGCCCCAAGATACAACACTTCTGGAAGGTCATTCACGAGACGATACAAAAACTTACGGAGCGGCCCATTCCGGCCGACCCAGCATTTTTTCTCCTTCATGGGAACGACATCCCTATTAGGAAGTACAAAAAATCAGTGATACGACACCTACTTGATGCGGCTAAGGCATGCATTCCGCTTTGTTGGAAATCTGCCCTTCCACCATCCATCGATCTGTGGCTCCAAAAGGTGGAGGACATAAGAAAAATGGAAGACCTTATCCTTACAGAGCAAAAAAGGCAAGAGACATTCACCAAAACCTGGCAACCATGGACTATGTTCATTTATTCCGAGGAAGGCCAGGCCCTGAGGAGATCCGACAGTACCCCTTAATGGCACTGTAATACAGCCTTTGACAAGATTAAATTTGGTACGAGGTGACATACCAGTTAGTGAACAGAGTATAACACTCGTCTGAAAGACGCTCCATGGCCCCGGGCGGTCCCCCCCCCCCATCCACCCCTCCATCCTTCGTCTCTTCTCCTATATCCCACTCCCTATGCTTTCTACCCCCTCTTCCTCCTTATTCTATCTCCCGCTCCTGCCCCCGGTCCTCCGTGCTGCGGTAGCTCCCCCTATGAAAGGGGGCCGCGGCGGGGGGGGGACTTTGTATACCAAAAAATTTAAAAAATTAAAAAACGGGAGACGGGCTCCGCGAGACGGCAAACAGTCACACAACCTTCCTACAGTGCCAGACAACTCAGTTTACATGTAGGGAGAGCCACAATGCAGACTCCACATTTGAACGCAAGTTCACACAGTGCCCCAAGCACAACACACTCTACCTACACACGGCAGTAGGCAAGACACTAAACCCTGTCATAGCACATGCTACTGATCAATTTCTCAATCTCTTAGGAGAATGCTTAGGGAGACTAGCCTGCTGTACGTACATGTTTTCGGTTAGATGATCACTGTTTTGGACTGTATAATATATACTGCTTTGTAACCTGCCGGTCCTTGCGGGACCTGTTCCTTATGATAAATAAAAAAAACAAAAAACGTTCGTGTGTATGCTTTCCCGTGTCTTCAAAAACCGCGCATGGTCAGAATCAAGTATGAGACGGGAGCGCTCCAGGTAAAACTAGCGTTCGTAATGGAGATAGCACATTCGTCACGCTGTAACGAACTGAAAGCACGAAGACTGAAAAGCGCGAATCGTCTCTCACTAAACTTTTACTAACACGCGGTAACACGAGATCAGCAAAAGCAGCCCAAGGGGTGGCGCCATTGGAATCGAACTTCCCCTTTATACTGCGGTCGTACGTGTTGTACGTCACCGCGCTTTAGACCGACAAGATTTTGGAATGACAGTGTGTATGCAAGGAAAGCTTGACAAGAATCTCGTCGAGAAAAACAACGTTTTTTTTGCGACAAGATTCTCGGCCGTGTGTACTAGGCTTGACACTGCAAAGCTTCTAATTGACTCCCTGGTCTTCTATCACCTCGACTACTCCCTCCTCATGGGATCACCTTTATATAGGCTATCCTTCCTTCAGTCGATCATGAATGCTGCTTCCAGACTCATCCACCTTAACAACCGTTCAGTATTTGCCAACCCTCTCTGCCAATCCCTCCATTGGCTTCCGCTCACCCAACAAATTTGATTCAAAATACTAACAACTTACAAAGTTATTCACAACTCTGCCTCTAGCTACATCACTAACCTAGTGTCAAAATACCAAACAAACCATTCTCTTCGTTCCTCTCAAGACCTCCTGCTCTCTAGCTCCCTTGTTTCCTCCTCTCATGCTCGCCTCCAGGACCTCTCCCAAGCCTCTTCCATTCTATGGAACTCCCTACCCCAATTAGTCCGAATATCTCCTACTCTGTCCACTTTTAGGTGATCCTTGAAAACCCTTCTCTTCAGAGAAGCCTATCCCGCCTCATCCCCCACAGTTGCTACCTTTTGTATAACTTGGCCCTCCCTTTAAGATACTAAGCTCTAATAAGCAGGGCTCTCTGATTCCTTGTCACATACCTGAAGTGAAGGTAAAGTCTTGACTGTGTAGAGATACCGGTAAGACAGGTGTCACTCTAGATGCACTGGCAGATCTTGACAGATGAGTGGCACAGAAAGCGTAGTCAGAAGCCAGAACCAGGGTCATACACAGGAGGTCAGTCAGGAACAGGCAGTGGCGGCCCATCCATTAGGGGCACCCGGGCGCCGCCCCCTCTCTCCTCACCACCCCCTATATGCATAATGGATAATCTGTCCATGGCCTCCGCGGCCACCCCCTAATCATGCGTCCGGCCCGTTTCAGGGCACCGGGTGCATGAATAACAGCAGGCAGGTTTCTTTTTTTGAAGCACCTGATTAGAGCCAGAGGCTCTAATAGGCTTCAAAATAGGGTGGGCTCGGGTCGCAGAGGATGCGTCCGGAGCCCACCCAGGTGTGTTACAACAGCGAATGAATATTCGCTGTTGAAACACTGATTCTCTATCAGAAGCAAATGTGTGACCCATTTTCTGATTGGCCGAAAAGAGAAGACTCCCGATTGGCCACCGAGGAGGGAGGGAACGGAAGCCACCCCCGTCGCCGGGATGACTAGGAGAACGGGAGGCCACTGCCGCGAAGGGGAAGCCGCCAGTGATGGGGTAAGTGCTACCTACCTACTGACCGACAGGGGGGGTTGGCATACTGTTTTCCTCCCCCCCCCCCAAAAAAAATTCCACTGACCGCCACTGGGAACAGGAGCAGAAGTGTAGTCAAGATCAAGTCAAGGTCATACACAGTAAGCAGGCAGTAAGCGAAGTTCATGTAAACGAGTCGGGATCAGAGCCAGGAGAGAAGCCAAGACTGGTCCAAGATCAAGCTGGGTCGGCAACGGGAAATCCAAGAATACAACAACACAGAAGGCCACTGGGCACCAGGATCTGTGACACTTTGCCTGCGCCCTGGTGCACAGGCACACGCAATTGCGTGTGCACACGCATGCGCACGGGCACGTGCCCAAGCACCCGTATACAGCATCTGCGCACATTTCCACAAACATGTAGCGTGACCATGTTGAGTGTTGGAAAGTATGACAGTTCTGCATTTCATCCTCTGACATTCCTCCTGTTATGAATTGTATTGTAACTGTACTCTCTGCCGTCATGTTGCACAGTGCCGCACAAACTGTTGGCGCCATATAAATCCTGTATAATTATAATAATAGAGAAGTTATGTCTACTTTTGTATCATCATTTTTTAATCCTGTGTTGCTGATTGTATTGTTATAAACTCTGAGTTTACTGAATGCCGTACCGTACCGCAGAACATGTCACCGGATACTAACTGCAGTAAGCAATATGAAGGATAAGAGGTCAATGTCCGAGAGTGGGGATGTGAAAATCCTCCTGTATTATTCCACACATTGTATGGCTTGTTAGGTCTTCCCTGCTGCCATCCAATGTCCACGCACTCCCAGCGGCTTTTTCATGTAAAGAAAGTCTGTTAATTGGGCTTATGACAGCTCTTTAATGCCATGCTCAGTGGAAGTTTGCAAATCTCATTTATTTTATAGCAAACGACACGAGAGATAATGGCTTTTTGCTGAGAGTCTTTCCTCGGGAGGTGCAGCAAAAAAAGCTTTTAAAATGCCTTAAGCAGATTCAGGCAAACTGTGGCTCTCCATCTGATGAAGAGCTACAAATCTAATTGCAACACATGTTGGAGAATAGAAAAGAGGACCAGGCATTGCTCAGTATCTACTCTACCTAAAAATACACTCTAGTCAAGAGGACTCCGAATTGCTGCCTGCGGGCCAGATGTGGCCCTTTGCTTGCCTTTATCCGGCCCTTGGGGCACTGCTCCTTCCACTGACATCAACAATGGGGCACCATTCCTTCCACTGACACAAGAGCTGGGGAACTAATTTTCCACCACGTGACCCCTGATGACGTCAGACGTTTCTGACGAAATGCGTCAGTTAGGGTAGTACGTGCCACGTCACTTCCGCCATCCCTTGGAACGCAGGTGGAACGCGATCGGCGTCCCTGCTTGTTTCTATGAGCCTGTTTGATTGACTTTTTTGCAAGTGCACTTTTTTACCTGCGATACAATTCATTTTATACTTACTGCACTATAAGGCTCCATGTACACTGAAGCTGATAAACTGCAGTTTATTAGCGTTTTGGCGTTTTTAGAAAAAGCCCATTAACTGCACTCTATGTTAGCCTATGTGTTCATGTACACATGGTCGTTATTTAGTGTTAATGAGCAGTGCAGTTTATGGGCTTTTTTCTGAACGCAAAAAATTTGCGTTCAAAGTGCAATTTTTCGGCGGGAAAAAACGCCAAAAAAAACAAAACCCGGATAAACGCGAATTAGCGGCCGCTAATTAGAGTTAGGCGTTTCTCTGGCTCTATTCAAAATCAATGGTTTACCAGAGCGCCCCCATGCCCCAAAGCACCCACCCATGTTGAGGGCATGCGGCCTGGTACGATTCAGGAGGGGGGGGGCGCTCGCTCGTCCCCACCCCCTTTCCTGACCGACCGGGCTGCGTGGTCGGATGAGGGTCTGGTATGGATTTTGGGGGGACCCCCACGCCGTTTTTTTGGCGTAAGGGGTTTCCCTTAAAATCCATACCGGTCCGAAGGGCCTGGTATCGTCTGAGGGGGGAACCCCACGCCAATTTTCTTTTTCATTTTTTGTCGGGGTTCTTCTTCATCTTCAGCACTCATGTTGCACCGCAAGTCGGATCATGATGATCCGACTTGCAGTGCGACTTCTATTCAAATCAATGGGCTCCCATAGGAAACCATTGATTTTGAATAGAGCCAGAGAAACGCAGCTGAAAGCTATCCGCTAAACGTCCATTGACGGCAATGCAAAACGCTGATAAAATCTCGTTTTTAAGCAGTGTTTTCCTGCCAGCAATCCGGCGTTCAAAACGGTCGTTTTTGAGCTCCAGTGTACATGGAGCCTGAGGAACCTTTCTGTTTCTTATTGACTTATATGATTTACCAAACCATTACATAGACAATTTACATCACTATTAATTGTTTTGGAGATATTCGGTGGTGGTGTATGGACATTGTACATTATGTAATATATTCACATAGTTTATGTTCTATGTATGTTTTGTATCTGATGTTTTAGTTGAGCGCGGTATAAAAATCACTGTTGTTTTTTCTTTTTTACCACTCAGGATTTTTTGAGCCTTACCACGCGCTGCTCTGTATTTATTCATTTAAAAATACACATTATTATTATTTGTTTGTGGAGTTGATCCAGGGTGCGCAGGGTACGGGATTATATACTCCTCCCTTTTTTTTTCCATCTAATTCTCCCACTGACGCCATTTATGGAGCACTATTGGCCCTTTGTTTTAACTTTGCTCTAGTTGAAACTGAAGGTTTGCATGCAGGTTGCTTTGTTTTCCAGCTCAGTCCTTTAACCACTTCAATCCTGGGCACTTCCACCCCCTTCCTGCCCAGGCCAATTTTCAGCTTTCAGCGCTGGCACACTTTGAATGACAATTGCGCGGTCATGCACCACTGTACCCAAATGAAATTTTTATAATTTTTTTTTTCACCCAAATAGAGCTTTCTATTGGTGGTATTTAATCACCACTGGGCTTTTTTTTTTTTTTTTTGCTATACCCCGATTGCATTAGCCAAGGAAACAAGGGCTATGGCTGTCCTGTCCATCACATCTTTAAAGGAGGCTGAATCCGCCATAGGAAGAGTGATATTCTTTGCCATTGCAATACCACTGTATCTACCACCATTGGAGTATTCAGTGAAGCAGCATCTGTCTCTTAACAGAAATGTGGGACAGAGGGTTAGGGCCAGGACACCCTTGAGTAGATGCAATATTAATTGGCAGACTCTGAGACTTCTATAGGTAGACAGCTATACAGTGGAAGGCCTCCAGCTGAAAAACACTTCTGTATAGGTAGGACCGCTGTCTCCTATGGCAACTAATCTTGCAACAGTCATTAACAGTAGTTGAACATAACTCTTGGTAACACAGAACAGTCCTTTACTTATCTCACAGTATCTCACTGTAGATCTTCAATCACTGAGCTCCCAGTCTCTCACTATAATTCCAGATCCAGTCCTTACTGGATCCCCTGAGCTCTTCCACAGCTATCCCGCTGTATACGCCTCAAGCGTCACCCCCGCTATCCTGCTACCGTAGGTCCCTGGCTCATGCTTTCCCACTTCTTCACTGGCTGGTGAGAAGACTGCTCAGGTACTTGCTTCAGGTTACTCACAGTAGTCTCCGGTAACAAGGTGAATGACAGCTCTACCTCCGATCACAACTGGTTCCCCCGTCCAGCTTAACCTTCACAACTCGGTTGGACTCCAATCCTGCAGTCCCAAACCTACGTTGCTTCTCCTACTGGATAGGCCTCAGGCAGCCTATCAGCCAGGTGTCCCCGGATAGGCCTCAGACTTCCGGCCTAGCAACCCGGGGCGACATAACACACGTCCACCCAGACAGCCATCCAGGTGGCACAGAACCCTGACCACCTGACTCCACCCAAATGAATAGGCTCTCCCAGCAGGCCAAGGGACTTAAAGAAACCCTTGCCTATTGGCTGAGACACCCCATCCATTCATGATCTGTCTTTGCTATACCCTTGTCTATCTAATGTCACCAGCTACAATGCCACCTAGTGACAGAAGAGAGAAGTGCAGCAATTCCAGAATTAGGGGGAAAACAGTGGATCTCCTAACAATTAGCCAGGACAAATACTACCTGGCAAACTAAATTTGTTAGCAACCCTGCCGAAACACCAGGGTGCTACATTAGGGATAAACGTCTTTCTGACATTCTACCACTCATCTTGGAAAAGGCCTTTCATTTCTTTCATCAACAAAAAAAAGGATTGCCACTTCTGGAGAAAAAAATAAAATATATCTTAGCTTTCTTTTGGGGTTTCTCGGCCTGCTCCCAGCCTATATAGCATGCTTGATCATCTGTATATAAGGTTGTACAAGTTAATGACTGAATCCCAAAGGCTCTGACTCTTTATCTGAAGAGGAATCAATTAAATTTCCCCCCAAGTTGTTCACTTTGGCGAGGAGTAGCAGGTAAAGGGTGAGAAACAGAAGCATTTGAGGATGGGCCTGGCTGATCTAGCTGTCATAATCTGAAGTCAAGCTCAAAGACCAGTAGCTATAGCAGTAGCGAGGCATTCACCAAAAAGCTGGATAAGTACAGAAACAGGTCACTCTGGAGGATGACACGGGCTCACCCAGTGCGGAGTGTAAGTACTAACCAGTATTCACCAGAGCTCCTAATGGTGGAAATGGGTTTTGCTGCATTTTAGTACCAGGTCGCGGTCCTCATGATCGCCCCACCAGGAGGAGAGCAAGCCGGGGTCCAGTAGCAGATATAACAGGTGGGGATCAAGCAGAAGCATAGTCAGTAAAAAAGCCAGAGGTCGGTAACAAGTGGTTGTAGGTTGGGATCAAGCAGAAGCATAGTCAGTAAAAAAGCCAGAGGTCGGTAACAAGTGGTTGTAGGTTGGGATCAAGCAGAAGCGTAGTCGAGGAACAAGCCAAGGGTATGTAACGAATAACAGCAAAGACACGGAGGGCAGAAGGAGAGACAAGAGCGAGATATTGGCTGGAAAGAGCACAATAATCTGACAAATCTGACAAACAGGAAATGCAAAGGCATGGCTTAAATAGGAAGTTCATGGGAGGAGCAAAGAGTTCAAAGTTTAAAACAAATAAGTTTCAAGGGAGGGTCATGCAAGACGAGACCTTGTCTGACCCAATGGAGTCCGCAGTATCAAATCCTTGCCCTGATATTAGCAAGTCTCTATTGTGGTGAAGCGATTGGGAAAAAGTTTGTACTGGGAAACCTGAAGCAAACTCTGAAATTGAGTCTCAAACCACCTGCTTAAGGTGAGACGCTACGTGGCAAATTTCTCTCTCTGTCAACTGAAAATGTTCCCCTATGTGGTCTCTGCAGACCAATATATTATCCATGGTGGTTGCCCCAGAGGTCCAGCAAGTCTTCCCTCTGGGGGGATGAGAGCGTTCTGGAGATGAGTAAGAATGATGATGCCTTCTAGATTTTTCTTCAGATATTCTGTGTGAAGGACTATCATCATCATGCTGTGCCTAATGCCAGGCAGACTTAGCTCCTAGTTAGGAGACACTGCATTCCCTAAAGACCCACAGAAGGGGCTCCCAGACTTTTTAGTGCCTTTAGCAGCTCAAGAACTGGGACTGCGCTTGGGGGAGGCTGAACCCAGGCAGATGCTCCCCGAAGGTAGAGACATAAATGCCTTGCTTCACTGGCACATGAGGTATGAGGAAAAAAAGGAGAATCCTGGAGGGCCATAACCTTTGTTTTTTTCTGCTTTTTACTGGTCCTGAAGAAGGGGTTAGAGGCGGAGTTCTATCACAGGTGTGCTGCCAGGTAGGCATCGGGAAAAAAGGAATTTGGAGATTTGGAGCAGGCTGAGAGCAATAGAAGGGATCTTTTTGAGTTAAGAATACTTACACTATATTACCAAAAGTATTGGGACGCCTGCCTTTACACGCACATGAATTTTAATGGCATCTCAGTCTTAGTCCGTAGGGTTCAATATTGAGTTGGCAATTTTTTTTTTTGAGAATCTTGCAAACAAGAAACACATTCCAACTTTTGTTTTATACAAAAATACAAAAAATAAATATATATTTTTCCTTTTTTTTTTTTTTTTTATATATGAATAACATATTGTATACAAGACTAATAATAATAAAGGCATACTTCAACCTATAATATATGAACAAATGTTTTTTTCCACCAAGAGAAATATCACTGCATTAAATTATACTATATATACACACACACACACACATCACTACAAGCACGGACATCTTCAAAAATACTACACATTACTCAACTTGATTAACACTCAGACCAAGAAACATAGATTATCATGTGTATGTAGCCTTTCTTCAAAAATTATGTGTATCCTTGAAAATCTAAGAGAGTGCCCAGAGAGAAAACAGGGAAAGAACCCAACACCCAGAGATCAACAAACAGCAGCTACAGGCCTGATATTCCTCCACGCCTTTATCCAGACCCTTTGCCGCCATCTGTCTTTCTCGAGACCCCGAATTTTCCCTACCTCACCAAGAATCTCACACACCACCACCGGAACAGGAAGGACTTTCTGCCGAAGGGATACCTGACACCGTGCATTCCAGGTGTAATATCGGACTACTAAGCTGACTAAAAAAAGAGTGTCCAAATCAAATCCCTTGCGATTCTGCAATGCTCCATACACCCACTCATCATAAGACATGCTAGGCAAGAAAGGAATATTTAGAGCCCTCCCCACCTTTTTATAGACTTCTATATTGAAAGGGCACTGAAGCAAGAAGTGGTCCATGGTTTCCACTTCACCCTGACACTCCGCTCTTGGACAACCACGATTGTCCAAAGAGCGGCACTTCACGTTCCCCCTCACATAGAGCCTACCGTGGAAAGCGAGCCAGGCCTGGTCCCTAAATTTCAAGGGAATCCGCTCAGAATTTATTAAACGTAAACCTTCCCTCATAATATGACCTGGGCAATCCCTTAAGGCCAGTGGCGCATGAAAGACAGTACCCACGATCTTCTCACCCAGGAGTCTCCTAGGGAGGGACCTGATATCCTCCGCTGTCACATGCCACCGTTTAAGAATTTTCAGGCACGGGGCAACATAAGCCGGGAGCTTACCATGCTTGATCCTTAGGCTTTTCACTGGCCCGCCACTCTCCCAACAGCCCAGAAAAGGTCTAAACCAGATCTGGAAAATACCTACCCATCCAGGCGGTCTCTCTGCTAGCATGTTACCAAAATTGTGTTTCAAAAACATCAGAGAGAAGAACACAACCGGGTTGACCATCCCTAGGCCACCCTTCCGCCTTGATAGGTAAGTCACATTCCGCTTCACAAGATTCAGCCTGTTCCCCCATAATAATTGGAAGAAACAACTATAAATCCTGGTATAGAAGGACTCTGGCAAGATGCAAACAAAGCTGACATACAGAAAGGTAGGAATCAGGTAGGTCTTAATCAAGTCCACCCTTTCCCTCAAGGAGAGCCGCCACCCCTTCCAGCATTTCACCTTGACATCAGCATCATTCAGCCTGGCTTCCCAATTTGACTTACTGTAATCATCAGGGCCAAACTCGATGCCTAATATTTTGACTTTCTGCTGAGGCCTCGGGAAGGTGTCCGGAAGTGCAAAGCTCTCACCTCCCTCGCTCATCCAAAAAACTTCACTTTTATCACGGTTGACCTGGGAGCCCGATGCCTCGGAATACTGCTCTATAACTGAGACCACCTCCTGCGCCTCCTCTGTCCCAGAGATAAAGACAGAAACGTCATCAGCATAGGCTACAACCCTCAAGGGCGGCTCACCAGTAATGCCCACCGGCACCCCGCACAACGGTCCGCTCTCTAGCCTTCTGATGAAGGGGTCGATTGCGAACACATATAGCAAAGGGCTCAGTGGACACCCCTGGCGCACCCCGGATCCAACCCTGAAGGGTCGTCCAACCCAACCGTTAACAAGCATGAAGCTCTCTGCCTCTCTGTATAAAGTCTTAAGCCATCCAATAAACCCACCCTCCAGGCCATACTTGTCAAGGAGAAGCCAGAGGTACTCATGGTTGACACGATCAAAAGCCTTCGCCTGATCCAATGCCAGCAAATACTTTCCCCAGCCTTCAGCCCTGCAACGTTCCAGAGCCTCCCGGACAGCTAACACCGCTGAAAAAGTGCTCCTGCCCCGGACCGAACAGTGCTGCTGACGAGAAAGCAATCTGTCTGCTACTGACGACAAGCGGCAGAAAATTATCTTCGCCAGAATTTTTCTATCGACATTGAGAAGGCTAATGGGGCGCCAATTCTCAATCATCGAGGGATCCTTGCCTTTTGACAACAGAATCACAGCAGATTGTCTCATGGAGGGAGGGAGCGAACCCTCTTGCAGGCAGCCATTAAATACCTCCACAAGATAAGGTACCAAGCTGGATTTGAAAGTCTTATAAAATTCAGCTGTCAATCCATCTGGCCCAGGTGTTTTCTTAATAGCCAGACCGTCTATAGCTTTGACTACCTCTTCTGCTGTGATTTCCCCCGTCAAACTTGCCAGCGGAATGTTATTTCCCAGACCTGGTGTAGAATCCAGAAAACTTGACATCTTTGCCCGATCGAGGTACTTCTCCCCCAGAAGATCCACATAAAAAGACCTTGAGACCTCCAGGATCCCTGACCTGGATTTCGTCAAAGAGCCCGTACTATCCCTTAGCCCAACAACCGTCTTAACTGCTGCGCTTTGTTTGCAGTTCTGATAAGGGTCGGGCGAGTGATATTTCCCGTAGTCCCTTTCCAGAATTAAAGAAGCGTGCCGATCATACTGATACTTCCTAAGGAGAAGTTTTACCTCAGAGATTGCCCCTGAATCTCCACCACTCGAGACAAGGCGATCAAGTTTTCTCCGCAGCTGCTGGTAGGCAATGTACCTACCAAGCTGTTTCCTTTTTCCTATGGCCTTGAAAAACCCACTAATCCGGCTTTTGGCAAGCTCCCACCACTCCGACTTACTGCTGCAGAAATCCAGGATAGTTACCTGAGCCTGAAAAAAATCCTCAAAAGATTGTCTTACCTCCTCGTCATCCAGCAGAGCCGAATTCATCCTCCAAATACCCTTTCCTTTAGGTGGCATATCTGAAGCATTGAGAATAACAGACAGCATAAGGTGATCAGAGAACTCCACCATACGACACTCAGGAGCCGAAAAGGCAGAGTCCCCCTTAAAAAAAAACCTGTCTATCCTGCTCTCAGAACTGCCTCGCTTAAATGTGTACCCCGTGCTGTCTGGGCAACGCTTAATATGCGCATCTTCCAGACCTGCTTCCCTGGCTATCGAATTAAGAAAGACGCTATCATATCTCAGGCTGTCAGTGGAGCCTTTCCTGTCTTTGGGCCTAGTAACGGTGTTAAAATCACCTCCAAAGACAACTTGCCGAGATGTAAAAAGGAAAGGCTTAATCTTTGTAAAGAGGCATTTCCTCTCCCATCTAGTTTGTGGTCCATAAATATTTACTAAACGTAGATCATGCCCCTTCACAGAGACGTCCAAGACCATACACCTTCCAATCTCTACCTCGATAACCCGCCGACACGTTACCATGCCAGTAAAAAGTACTGCAACTCCGCTGTAAGGCTCGGCCGCAAGAGACCAGAAGGAGGGCCCACGCCTCCACTCCCTCTTTGCCAGGTGGACATCGGCAAGGCTATTTAGCCGGGTCTCTTGCAAAAATAAAACATCAGCATCCATCTCGCTGAGCAAAAATAAGGCCATGTTACGAGCCCCTACAGATTTTATGCTGGCAACATTAATGGTTGCCACCTTTATCAGAGTGGGAACTGCCATCAGGATGATTGAGGTAGGCGTTTCTTAGCCTGAGCTCCCTCCCCCTTTACTGCAGACCTTGACCTCTTTAGGGAGCACTCTACCTCATCCTCCTCCATCTGAGATACAGAATTAGAAGACTCCTTCTCCCCCTCAGATAAGGACCCAAACTTGTTTCCCAGAGGTAGATCATCTACCTCTAAAGATGAAACCGAGGAGGCAGAGGACAGGACTACCTTATTCCTCCTTCTGCCCACCTTGGTCCACTCTCCCTCCTCCCCTGAAACATCACCCTGAAAGGCCTCATCTACATCATTAGCAGTGGCAACTTCCCCCTTCTTCCCCTTAGAACCTCCACTAGAGGTCTTACGTTGCCTCAGGGAAGGCCCAGGTGAAGCTGCCACCTCAGATCGGCATGAATCTGCCCCTTTGGCAGCCTCAGCCAATCTGGATGACTTATTTACATTTGGAACACTGGGCACCTGAAACACTGGGGAAGAACACACAACAGAAGTAGACACTGATACAGTAGGGAGCACAGACTGGGGAGCAGACACAAGAGGGGTCACACCTTCAGATTGGGAAACTGACACCTGGGGGGGCCCCTCAGGACTAGCTGAAACAGCTCCACCAACCCCTTGCTGCCCCCCACGTTCCTCCTCCTCCATCCTCAGCAGTTCTTCCACCACCTCTGGCTGATTATGGAGGGCTTCAGGGCAAAGGCTATAGGGGTGACCTAACTTGTTACAAAGATTACAACGAATACTATTGCAGTCCTTTGCAACATGCCCTGAGCCCTGACAGAGGGAACATTTCTGCGCAGAACATGAGCTTGAAAAATGGCCCTTTTCACCACAGCGATGACAAAGCTTTGGTTGCCCTGCATAAAATGTAATAATCCTGTCACGACCTATAAAGGCAGACGAAGGGATGTGCTTAACAACATTACCCGTGACATGTAGTTTTAATAACACTGTCCATCCTCCTGTCCATATCCCCCTGTCATCTACAACTTTCCTCAAGGGGGCTTGGACATCCGCATATCTCCTCAACCACACCACCAGATCCGCAGCAGGAATGGACTCGTTACGCACTAGAACGGTGACGTTCTTGTATAATGGCTGGCGGGAGACTACTTTAGGTGACAAACCTGCCCATCTTGGGGACTCCTTACACCTCTGCTCATACCTCTCCCAAAAGACATCTAAACCTTCCGCCTTGACAAAGGAGAGGTCATATTCATATGACCCAACTGGGCTGATAAGGGCAAAAATCTCCTCTGCTTTAAAACCCATCCCCAGAATACGGTCCACCACATCTCTCCTATTTGGGGGGGGGCCTTCTCCAGTCCACCTCAATTGGACCACATTGCGGCGTTTAAAGGAGCTACCAGATGGTGACAGATTGGCCTGACCTTCACTCACATTACTCCCAGTGACCGCAGAATAACTGGTCCTACTCACCCCGGGGACAGGTGCAGCCAGTGCTGCAGCATGGGAAATAACCGCACTCCTTGCAACATCAGGCACATCACTTTTAGTAACAGACCTTTCTTTAGATAAAGTAGTAACAACATTATTGTCAGGAACAGATGGAGCAGAGACTTCTGACACAGAAATGTCATTTACATTACCCTTGGTAATTCTTACTTCATTACCAGCAGTAGAGATGTCTTTGTCAGCACTCTTCTCAGCAGAGTCTGCACTGGCTGGCTGTACACAGGTGGAAGTCTCAGCCAGGAGATGAGCTTGCTCTCCGCTGCCCTCTACTGCACCATCCATAGGAACTACACCTCCATTACATTGTACAGGCAAGTCATGACCAAAAACTTCTTTTTCTGTCACCCGATGTTTCAAAGGTTTTGGGGGGACATCATCAACCTCTTCTTCATCCTCAGATGATCCAGACACTTCAAACTTGCGACCATGCAAAGGTGATTCCATTTCTGATATGAAGTTCAGCATACCTGCTCCCTCCACAGGCTCAGATGGATCATCTTGCTCCATGGCCTCCTGCTGCGGTGGTAAGGGCACAGAACTTCCTTGGCCCGATGACATACTGCCAGTCAAAACACCTGACTGCTGATCACCCGCAGCCTGTGTGCCAGAGCTTTCTCCACTTTCTGCAGGCATACTGATAGTTGGCTCGGGATGCAAAGATTTTCCAGCGTGCTGGCCAGAAACACAATCCGAGCCCACAGAAACTTTTTTGCTTTGCACTGACCTTTGCTTCACGCACTCTGTTGATGCCTGCCCTCCACTGGCCTCTATGGCTCCCTCTGCGCATTGCACGGAAGCGATCATCGTTGCCATACTTCTCCTTGAAAGCACCGCTGGTTTCTTTCAATGTGGCCACCAGCAGACTCTGCTTTTCCACTTTGGCCTCCAAAGCCATTAACTCGGGCCGCATCTGTTTCCTCTTAGAACTGTGAAGCCGGTCACTTGCAATTTTTTTATGCTTGAAGTCAAACTTCAACTTCGCCAGTACTTCTTCCTCCTTAGCGACTCTCGCAATCCTAGCACAAACCTTCTTTCTGTAGGTTGCCAGGCTTTCACCTTTAGCTGGGCCATTTCCCAGGTCCTCAAACACTGGTATGGGAGGACCAGTACTCTGGCCATCCGGGGGATCCTCCCCTGGGTCCACCCCAGGTTCCTGCATCCACCCTGGGTATAGGGAGTAATCAAGCTCCCTGGATCAGTAGGCCTCACTGGAGCTCAGGAGATCAGCAGTAGTGCAGCCACACCCTTTGCAGCTGTAACAGCTTCAACTCTTCTGGGAAGGCCGTCCACAAGGTTTAGGAGTGTGTCTATGGGAATGTTTGACCATTCTTCCAGAAGCGTATTTGTGAGGTCAAGCACTGATGTTGGAGGAGAAGGCCTGGCTCGCAGTCTTCGCTCTAATTCATCCCAAAGGAGTTCTACCGGGTTGAGGTCAGGATTCTGTGCAGGCCAGTCAAGTTCCTCCACCAAAAACTCGCTCATCCATGTCTTTATGGATCTTTAGTGTCACTTTAACCCTTTTGCTGCCAGATCCATGCGTCGTACGGACCTGACAGTGGGGGGTTTTACACACATTTCTGGTGACTACAGACTCCTGCCTGTCAGGTGAAAGCATTCAGGCTTCTACACACCCCCAGTAAATGCCCCCCATGCATGCCCCCACCATGTACCCTGGGCTCTGCTTGCCCATCTGCATGCCCAGGACCGTCATAGTGGGTGCCACAAGGTAGAGGGAGCAGGGCGCTCTCCTCCCCTCCTTGTTGCTGACCCCGAAAGCGGCATGTTTAACGTCACTTCCCAGTCCACCTCTCATGACTAGCATGGCCAGGAAAGAATGTAATGCAGTGCTATCTGCTGTGCATTACATTCAGTGGAGAACAGGGTCTTTTAGTTTCATTAAAAAATTGTTGCCAAAAAAGCATCACAGGGGACTTTTTGTCCCCTAAGTGATGACAAAAAAAAAATAGTTAAGTAAAAAAAAAATGTTTTAATTGTAAAAAACTTAAAGTTACACCAAAGCACATAAAATCCTCATCCAATTTTTTTAGCCCCCCCCCCCCACCCCTGCATATATGCACAAACGAACGTAAATGCATGCGTCGGGGGCGCCTATGCATGAAAACGTCAATTGCGATACAAATATTGCATGTCGCCACTCACACCGGAGTGAAAGCAATATTTCTAGTGCCAGACCTCCTCCGTAACACTAAACTGATGAGCTGTAGGGGGTTTTAACAAGTTGCCTATGTAAAATATAGGGTACTGAAGTTTGTTGCCATTTCACGGGCGCACGTAAATTTAAGGTTTGACATGTTAGGTATCTATTCACTCAGTGCATCCTCGTCTTTTTTACCTCATATTTTACCAAAACATTGGGTAATTTATTGCCTTTTTTTCTAAAATTAACTTTAGTGTATTTTTAACTGAGATTTTGCGTTTCTTTCCTTTGCAGTAATTATTTTTTAAGCATGTATGCTAAAAATACAAACATGGCTCAGGCAGCGAAAGGGTTAAGGTACATTGAATACAAAATAATACATTAGCATAGTTGCAACATTTTCTGGATGGCATGGCATTGGTAACATATCGACTGATTTTACAAATTGCTTGGAATTTCCCTTAGTGATTTGCAGCCATGGTATATTGTGCTTTGCTCCCAGACTGTGGTGTAGAAACAGTGGCGGCTGGTGACGTTTTAGGATGGGGGGCGCCAGACCCTGCCCTTCCTTTTTGACCCCTCCCACTTCTCATAAGCCCCACCCCTTATATAATCCACCCACTCTGTTCCCTGTATTCCACCCATAGTGTCAGGAGTATACAGCCCAGCATCCCAGATAGGGTATACAGCCCAGCATCCCAGATAGGGTATACAGCCCAGCATCACACAGATAGGGTATATAGGTCAGCATTACAGATAGGTTATACAGTCCAGAATCACAGATATGGTATATGGCCAAGCACTCTCTCAGAACCTACCAATCCAGCCGAGAAATGAAAGAAAGCGCCGCTCGGGCCGTGTGTTCCAACCCCCACGCCACTTCCGGATTCCCACTGGAACAGAGAAACCAGAGGTGACACCGCGGCTCTGAGGAAAGCACCGCCCATGTCCTACGGCAGTGCCAATAGGAAAGTCAAACAACAGGGAGAATGACCAATAAAGGAGTGTTGCGGCGCATTGTTTTGCGCCACAAGCACTCAGAAAACCAGGCAAATGAAGTGTCTCACCTGCAATCACGTGATTGCATAGACGTCACGCTGCCCATAAAGCACTGTGTCCGGCGCCCGTACACAGAGCACTTAAAGGACCCTTTTTTATTTTTTAAAGGACCATTTTTTATTTACATTTTTTTGTGACTAGCTTTGGAGGGGGTGCACCCGTGCGCCCCCTATGGATGGGCCGCCATTGTGTAGGAAGTGGGAAAACAGCCAAACACCCATGGCACTTACCTTATTTTGTAGAAAATGAAGGCAGTCCGCAAAAAAATCAAAAAATCCAACTAAGCTAATTTCTAGGTTTTTTTGGAGCAATCAGCTTAGGGATCCAGTTGCTAGCTACTAAGTCCTATATATGGAGGCTGACTGAAACCAATGACAATCATATTCATTGTGACAGTGCTATGCCTTGTCGTGGTATCAGAAGGGGTATATGTCACACAGGGTTTTCAATGGTGCAGGTAGAGGGGCTCCAGGATTGGTAACTCCACAATTGGGTTCTGGAATCCAGTGACTCATTCCTTCTGAGACTCTTTGAAGTCTCTGGACTCCAGTACCCAATCCAGGAGTTACCAGTGCTGGCGAAAACCATAAGAAACGTTCTTCTCCACTCAGAATAGCCATCTTGGAGCCCCTCAACCTGCACCATTAAGAACCCTGCATTACATAAAACCTCTTATGATATGATAAGGTGCAGCACTATCACATCTTGGATACAATGAGCAGTGCAAAAAGCTGTGATGATTTGCCAAACCATATTAACCAACCAGATTTCATCTTTCCTTTTTCTGATTACAGTTGTTCAAAATAATAACAAGTGAAATATTCTAATAACTCAACAGTTTGCTTAAAAAAAATAGAGCCGTTTAAATAATATCCACAAAAAAAACGTTGCATTGAAAAATTTTATTCAAAGTTTATGTATGGGCAACCATAATTTAACCACTTGCTTACTGGGCATTTATACCCCCTTCCTGCCCAGGCCAGTTTTCATCTTTCAGCGCTGTCACACTTTGAATGACAATTGTACGGTCATGCAACACCGTCCATAGCCAAATTAAATTTTTATCTTTTTTTCACACAAATAGAGCGTTCTTTTGGTGGTATTTAATCAGTCTTGGGTTTTTTATTTTTTGCTAAATAAAAAAAAAAAAAAAAAAACTTTTCATAGTTTGTTATAAAATTTTGCAAACAGGTCATTTTTGTTAGTCACTGATGTATGCTGAAGAGGCTGCACATATGGGCACTGATAGTCTGCACTGATGGGCACTGATGAGACGGCACTGGTGGGTAATGATGAGGAAGCACTGATGAGGTGGCACTGATAGGTGGTAATGATGGGCTCTGATAGGCGGCACTAAAGGGCACTGAGAGGTGGCACTGATAGGCAGCACTGATGGGTACTTATGGGCACTGATAGGCACTGGTAGGCAGCACTGATAGGTGACACTGATGACGGGGCACTGATTGGCAGTACTGGTGGGCACTTATAGGTGGCACTGATAGGGGGCACTGGTTTGCACTGATTAGCAGCACTGATGGGCACTGAGAGGACTAATGTCCCTGTTACAGAAGCCAGTTACCGTCTTCTGACTTCTCTACTCACGCTGATCGTGAGGAGGATAAAAGCCGATACCCGGCTTCTGTTAACTTCCATGATCAGCTGTCATTGGCTGACAGCTGATCACGTGGTAAAGGGCCGTGATGTGATTGGCCCTTTACCCTGTTCTGTGATCAGCCGAGTCCGAAGGGGGGTGCGCAAGTAGCGCGATCACAAGAGAACGTCTATTGATGCCTTCCCGGCACTGGAGGCCTGCTCTGTAGCCGTCTTCCTATAGCACGGGCATGTTTTGTCACTTTAACCACTTAAGCCCCGGACCAATATGCAGCATAAAGACCGGGCCCCTTTTTATGATTCGGCACTGCGTCGCTTTAACTGACAATTGCGCGGTCGTGCAACGTGGCTCCCAAATAAAATTGACGTCCTTTTTTTCCCACAAATACAGCTTTCCTTTGGTGGTATTTGATCACTTCTGCGTTTTTTATTTTTTGCGCTATAAACAAAAATAGAGTGACAATTTTGAAAAAAAAATAATATTTTTTACTTTTTGTACACTTTTGACACATTTTTGGGACCATTGTAATTTTTACAGCGATCAGTGCTATAAAAATGCACTGGTTACTGTGAAAATGACACTGGCAGTGAAGGGGTTAACCACTAGGGGCGTTGAAGGGGTTAAGTGTGCCTAGGGGAGTGATTACTACTGTTAGGGGGCGGGGCAACGAGTGACACGTCACCGATCTCCGCTCTGATTACACAGAGCGGAGATCGGTGACAGTGTCAGTAGGCGAGCGGGAAGATGTTGTGTTTACATGCCTCCGTGAGACGATCGCGGGGATCCCTACGGCGATCGAGTCCGCGGGACCCACGGTCCGACTCACGGGAAAGGTAGCGGGGTCGCGAGCGCACTGGCGGCGCGCGGGCGACCCTCACGTCAGGCAGTTAAAGGGGACGTACAGGTACCTTGATGTGCCTGTACGTGCCATTCTGCCGACGTATATCTACAGGAGGGGGTCCTTAAGTGGTTAAAACCATGAAAAATACAGAAAAATACCTGTGGGTCTCCCAGATATCCAATGAGCTTCCCAATCAGCATTACCCACCTTGCTCTTCACTCCCCAGCCAGAAGGGGGAGGTGTTCTGTAGTTTCGTCCTATGATGGCATTCTACCTCTATAGGTAGAGTACGGTGAGTAAGTGTTGTCACCCTTGGAAAGGAAGTGTTTTAATGGCAGAATTGGCCGGTGGAAACAGGGCCACCATCAGGAATTTTGGGGCCCCTTACACAGCTTCAGGCATGGGCCCCCTGGAGCAGAGAACCGGGGGGGGGTGCTGCCGCTGCAAATTGTGAAGCGGGGGGGTGCCATGAATTGAGAAGTGGGGGGTGCTGCCACCATGAATTATTGAGGTCGGGGGTTGCCATCCGGGCCCTTGGGGACCTCTGGGCCCCTTACAAAAAAATAAAAATAAAACAAATAAAAAAAGAATAGAAAAAAGGGGGTTGCCATCTGGGGCCCTGGGGACCTCAGGGCCCCTGGGCCCCTTATAAAAAAAAGTGGGGATTGCCATCCGGGCCCCTGGGGACCTCCGGGCTTCTGGGCCCCTTACAAAAAAAAAGTTAAAATTTTCATTTTGTTTAAAAAAAGAGGGGTTGCCATCTGGGCCCCTGGGGACCTCCGGGGACCTCTGAGCCCCTTAAAAAAAAATAATAATAAAGAAAAAAAGAAATAAAAAAAAAATGTATTTATTTTTTTATAAAAATAAAAAAAAAGGGGGATTGCCATCCGGGACCTCCGGGGACCTCTGGGCTTCTTACAAAAAATAAAAAAATAAATAAAATATAATTAAAAAATAAAATAAATAAAATAATTTTTTTTTTTTTTTTAAATGTATTTATTTTTTTATAAAAAAAAGGGGGGTTGCCATCCGGGGCCCTGGGGACCTCCGGGCCCCTTACAAAAAAAAGAAAAAAAAAGGGGGGGTTGCCACCCGGGCCCCTGGGGACCTCCGGGCCCCTTACAGGTGTACTGACTGTACCCCCCTGATGGCGGCCCTGGGTGGAAATAAAGAATCAAAACAAATAAAGAAAAACAAATGCAGCCACCACATCTGGATGGGTAAGCAGCAGGTTTATTAAATTTTTGTTCTTGAGTTTAGATACATTTGAAACAAGAGAATAACAGCATTCCATAGTGTAGTCTTCAATCATGTTGCAAAGCACCTGTTCTGTAAAATATTAAACATGTGGTGGGATTTTATCCGTTTGGGACAATGGTGAATGTATTTGTCTGCAGCTGAGTCCCCCTGGGGGATTTAGGCAGTGACCTGCAAACACTTTATAATTGATGTGTCTTTTAAAAATTTCCAGAGCTTGCAAGGAGTAAGAATGACCTGATCTCCAAAGCACGGCTAAAGACGCTGAAGATGACGCTGGTTATTGTGGTATCCTTCATGGTTTGCTGGACCCCTTATTATCTGTTGGGAATATGGTACTGGTTCCAACCAGAGATGATCCACCTGACTCCCGAGTATGTCCACCACAGCCTGTTTCTCTTTGGCCTCCTTCACACCTGCACTGACCCCCTCGTTTATGGATTATACACCCCTTCATTTAAAGAGGATTTGCGCACCTGGCTCAGGAGACTCGGGGGTCTGCCGACAAGGAAAGCCAAGAACAGCAAGCCACTTGCAGACTCTGAGATGAACATCAAAGACTTTACCTCCATGGATGGGCCAACAACTACGGCCACCACAGTACAGTCTGTCTTTTGAAACCAGTTTTGCCCGCTTTAAATTTTCACTGTGCAGCTGTCCTTAAAATCTAGAAAACATAAGAGATACGCTATATTGTCAAAAGTATTGGGACGCCTGCCTTTACATGCACATGAACTTTAATGGCATCCCAAGTCTTAGTTCGTAGGGTTCAATATTGCGTTGGCCCACCCTTTACAGATATAACAGCTTCAACTCTTCTGGGAAGGCTGTCCACAAGGTTTAGGAGTGTGTCTATGGGAATGTTTGACCATTCTTCCAGAAGCACATTTGTGAGGTCAGGCACTGATGTGGACAAGAAGGCCTGGTTGAGGTCAGAACTCTGTGCAGACCAGTCAAGTTCCTCCACCTCAAACTCGCTCACCCATGTCTTTATGGACCTTGCTTTGTGCACTGGTCCAAATCATTTGGTGGAGGGGGGATTATGGTGTGGGGTTGTTTTTCAGAGGTTGGGCTTGGCCCCTTAGTTCCAGTGAGTGCCAGTTCACACAGGGGCAACACGACTTCCAGCGCAACTTTCTGAGGCGGTTTCAGCGCAACTTCAGCGTGACTTGGAGCGACTTACAACGCGACTTCAAGTCGCCTCCAGGACAGGCAACTTTGCCAGTGGCCAATCACATAATAATCTGGTCTGTGGGAGGGAGGGGTTTGCCTGAGAAAACAATTTTCTCTTCCTGTAAAGTTGCTTCAGTTAAGACAGGGGTTCCGACTTTGAAGGCGACTTCCATTGAAATCAATGGGTATAAGTCGCCTAGAAGTCTCCTTGAAGTAGTACAGGGACCTTTTCTGAATTCGGAGCGACTTCATTAGTGTACATTAAGACGGCTCTCATTCACTTCAATTGAATTTCTCCTGTCGCGCCACTTGGGGCGACACAAGTCGGATCCCAAGTCGCGGTAGTGTGAACCGGCACTGAAGGGAAATCCTAAGGCGTCAGAATACCAAAACATTTTAGACAATTTCATGCTCCCAACTTTGTGGGAACAGTTTGGGGATGGCCCCTTCCTGTTCCAACATGACTGCGCACCAGTGCACAAAGCAAGGTCCATAAAGACATGGATGAGCGAGTTTAGGGTGGAGGAACTTGACTGGCCTGCACAGAGTCCTGATCTCAACCCGATAGAACACCTTTGAGATGAATTAGAGCAGAGACTGCTAGCCAGGCCCTCTCATCCAATATCAGTGCCTGACCTCACAAATGCACTTCTAGAATAATGGTCAAACATTCCCATAGACACACTCCTAAACCTTGTGGACAGCCTTCCCAGAAGAGTTGAAGCTGTTATAACGGCAATGGGTGGGCCAACTCAATATGGAACCTTACGGACTGAGACTGGGATGCCATTAAAGTTCATAAATGTGTAAAAGAAGGTGTCCCAATACTTTTGACAATACAGTGTATAGTTTATTAGGTCTTGGTACATCCTTTATTGCAGGGATATGCAATTAGCGGACCTCCAGCTGTTGTAAAACTACAAGTCCCATAATGCCTCTGCCTCTGAGTGTCATGCTTGTGGCTGTCAGAGTCTTGCTATGCCTCATGGGACTTGTAGTTCTGCAACAGCTGGAGGTCCGCTAATTGCATATCCCTGCTTTATTGGGTAAGAAATGTTCTCAGGTTGCTAATCACCGTAATTCTCTAGTCTCCAACTGTTGGCATCTAAGTCTAGCTATACACACTTTGATTTCTCATGTTCTGTTCCACGGGCTCATAGAGAAAAATGAATTCCCCCATCCATGCTAAACAGCATCAGGAATCTACACTGCTGGCATTACATTCAGACAGCCGCAGCACCCGTGGCTGCTTGTGGCTGCTTGTGGCTGGGTGCAGCATGGTGCGGCAGCAGTAACGCACACTCAGTCCAGATGCAATAGAAAGAACTTGTATTGAAGTCAAAGTTATGCCCCGTACACACGGTCGGATTTTCCATTGGGATAAACTCCGACGGATTTTTCCGACGGAATTCCGTTCAAGCTGTCTTGCATACACACTGTCACACCAAATTCCGACCGTCAAGAACCCGGTGACGTACAACACTACGACGAGCCGAGAAAAATTAAGTTCAATGCTTCCGAACATGCGTCGACTTGATTCTGAGCATGCGTGGTTTTTTCTCCGTCGGAGTTCCATACTGTGAGGGGGTTAGCTCGGCAGCGGGTGTGTGTGACCCCCGAGATGGGCTCCCCACACAAAAACAGGCCCAGCAAACGGAGGTTGTGGTTTTCAAAATCAAAAAGGTGCGGTTTATTTTCTATTTACAGTGACAAAACACAGCAAAGCAAAAGAAACATAAACAAAATAAATCCTGGTCAACTTGACCTCTGACTAAACATACAGGTTTCCTAACTAACAACTGGGATCAGCCTAGTGCTGTCCTAGTCCCTAAGTCCCTGGTTTTAAATGTCCAAGCAAATAGCCACACAGGCTTTGTCTCACCGCACAGGGGTTCACTCTCCCTAGACAGTCCACACAGGTCTGGGTCCAGGCATGAGCTAACATCTAATGAAGCTGGGAGTTCTTATAGAGGCCTAAATGAGCTGACAAGCTTCAGCTGGTCTCATCAACTCCCTGTCTGCACGACGCCCCACACTCTCCCTAGAGGTATGAGTCATCCATGAGCCCACTAGCCTCAGCTGGGCTTATACAACTTTCCACCTAGTTGTATAAGTCGGCGTAAAGCCTGAATCTGGGCGAAATATATCTACCCCCCTGGATGCAACCAGGTGACTTTACCTTCCTGCTGTCACATACCCCCCCTCTTGTTTTAACCTCGGGGTTGGAACACCAGCAATCAGGCATTCATGTACTCGAGACAAAGCATCCACATTCCCCATTTGAACGCCAGGGCGATGCTTTACTGTGAAGTTGAATTCCTGGAGGGCCAGGAACCACCTATTCACTCTTCTATTTGTTTCCTTGTTTTGAGCCATCCACTTTAACGGAGCGTGATCCGTAACCATGTCAAAGTGCCTACCTAGCAGGTAGTACCGAAGGGAATCTAGAGCCCACTTCACCGCTAAACACTCCTTTTCAACGGTGGCGTAATTTACCTCATGGGACTTCAACTTCCTGCTGAGGTAAATGACTGGGTGCTCTTCCCCGTTCCAGACCTGGGACAATACTGCTCCTAACCCCACATCTGACGCATCACTTTGTACGACAAAGTCTTTAGAGAAGTCGGGTGAGTACAACACTGGCTGGCTACATAAGGCTTGTTTCAAGAATTGGAATGCTGCCTCAGCCTCGGGGGTCCATTTAATCATGACCGACCCTTTCCCCTTCGTCAGGTTGGTTAGGGGCACAGCCTTAGAAGCAAAGTGGGGAATGAATCGCCGATAATACCCAGCGATTCCCAGAAAGGCTCGTACCTGCTTCTTGCTGTTGGGACGTGGCCAACTCTGGATGGCCTCGACTTTGTTGAGTTGGGGTTTTATTACTCCCCTCCCAATGGTGTACCCAAGATATTTGGCCTCCTCCTGCCCAATGGTACACTTCTTGGGGTTAGCCGTAAACCCCGCTTCCCGAACAGAGTCCAGGACTGCTTGCACTTTTGGCAGATGTGAGGCCCAATCTGTGCTATGGACAATTATGTCATCCAGGTAAGCCGCAGCATACTTCCGATGGGGCCTCAGCATCTGGTCCATTTT
Organism: Rana muscosa; assembly: GCA_029206835.1. NCBI lineage: Eukaryota > Metazoa > Chordata > Amphibia > Anura > Ranidae > Rana > Rana muscosa. The sequence goes on along the minus strand of CM055118.1, from coordinate 430,869,052 downwards.
CCGCTGGAATGTGGCCGGCGCATTCTGTAACCCGAACGGCATTCTTTTATATTGGAACGCCCCGTCTGGGGTTACAAATGCGGTTTTCTCTTTGGCCGACTTGGCCAGGGGGATTTGCCAATACCCTTTTGTGAGGTCAAGAGTCGTCATGTATCGGGCTGTTCCCAGCCGGTCGATCAACTCATCTATACGTGGCATGGGGTAGGTGTCAAATTTTGTAACTTTGTTCAACTGACGAAAATCGTTACAAAATCGCCAGCTCCCATCCGGTTTAGGCACCAACACAATGGGACTAGACCAATCACTTTGGGACTCCTCTATCACCCCTAAGTTCAGCATTTTCTGTACTTCCTCCCGTATTGCCTCCCGTCGGGCCTCTGGGATCCGATAGGGTTTTAACTTCACCCTTTCACCAGGCGGGGTAATGATGTCATGCTCTACCCCAGATGTTTGTCCCGGCAGCTCAGAGAATACCTCCTTGTTGCGAAGCACAAACTCCTTAACCTCCTGTTGTTGGGGTTGTGACAAGGTGGCTGCTATTCCAACCTCAGGAATCACGCAACCAGTTTGAGCTGGTGACCAAGTGTCTGCGACTAGGGACTCTCTATCCCTCCAGGCTTTCAACAGATTAACGTGATAGATCTGTTCGGGCTTTCGCCTTCCTGGTTGTCTGACCTTGTAATTCACTTCGCTCACTTTTTCCATTATCTCGTAGGGGCCTTGCCATTTGGCAAGGAATTTACTTTCAACCGTAGGGACAAGTACCAGTATCCTATCCCCCGGGGAAAAGGTACGGGTCTTGGCTCCACGGTTGTACACTCTCTGCTGTGCTAACTGCGCTTGGGCCAAATGTTCCTTCACGATGGGCATTACCTGTGCAATTCGGTCTTGCATCAGGGCGACATGCTCAATCACACTCCTGTGGGGAGAACTCTCACTTTCCCAAGTTTCCTTGGCAATATCCAACAGCCCTCTTGGGTGTCTCCCATACAGTAACTCAAAGGGGGAGAATCCCGTAGAGGATTGGGGCACCTCCCTAATAGCAAACATCAGATAAGGAAGTAGACAGTCCCAATCCTTTCCATCTCTATCCACCACTTTCTTCAACATTTGTTTTAGGGTTTTGTTGAATCTTTCAACCAGCCCATCGGTTTGGGGGTGATACACAGATGTACGTAATTGCGTCACTTTGAACAATTTACACAGCTCCTTCATAACCCGGGACATAAAGGGTGTACCTTGGTCCGTAAGCAGTTCTTTACAAATACCCACCCGGCTAAACACAAGAGATAGCTCTTTGGCTATGGTTTTGGCCGAGGTATTTCGGAGAGGGATCGCTTCTGGATAACGGGTGGCATAGTCCATTATAACTAATATGTACTGGTGCCCCCTAGCGGACTTGATTATAGGACCTACCAAATCCATGGCGATCCTCTCAAACGGGACCTCAATGATGGGTAGAGGGACCAGCGGGCTACGGAAATGTGGCATCGGGGCCGACCTCTGACACACAGGGCAGGAGGAACAATAATTTTCTATGTCCTTCATCACCCCCGGCCAATAGAATCTCTGTAATACCCTCTCTCGGGTTTTCTCTGTCCCCAGATGACCTCCAAGAATGTGCCCATGGGCCAACTCCAACACCAACTTCCTGTAAGGTTTGGGCACCACAAGCTGCTCAACGGTTTCTTCTGCCCTTTTTGCCACCCGATACAGTAGGTCCTTCTCTACGCTGAAGTATGGGTAAGTGCAGGTATTATCTGGGTTCACTAACTCGCCATCTATTTTCACTACGTTTTCCCGTGCCTTTATTAGGGCGGGGTCTTTCAACTGTTCTGTGGCAAAGTTTTCCCTGTGAACCTCAAGATCAGAAAACTCCACAGACGGTAGGTTTTCGTCTGAGGAGGTGGGCTCCTCTCCAGTTTCTTGAGTCTCCCCTGCCAATACTGATAAGGGAAATTCCGGAGAGTCCTCACCACTCTCAGGGGAGTTCTGGCTATCACATTCCTGGTACATAGGGGCACCAGTGGGGGGCTCAGGATCATCCCACAGTTCCCAGAACTTCGGAAAATCCCTTCCCACAATGGCGTCATGCGGTAACTGAGATACTAAGCCCACTGGATGAGAGAGGGTACCTTTGGGGGTCTCGAAACACACTGTAGTCACTGGATACTCTCGGGTGTCCCCATGCACACAAATAACAGCTACCTTGCTATTCCCAGAGACCTCTGTTTTAACTAACTCAGCCTTTATCAGGGTCACAAGGCTACCTGAATCCAGCAATACCACAACATTTCTACCATTAACACACATTTTGCATAAATGTTTCTCAGTTCCTCGAATGGCAGTGCATGCGACTGTCGCACACAGCGACTGACGTCTGCCCGTCAGAAAGTCACACTGCATGGGTTCCTCCACAACCGGGCAATTGGCTGCAATATGTCCCGCTTGCCGGCAGCGGTAGCAAACGATCCTTCTTGCCGCCTCTTGAGCCGCTGATTTCCCAGGCTGTTCTCGCCAAACTTGGGGTAGAGCTCCCACCCTCTCACTCTCTCCACCCTCACCCCTTGGAATCCTCTTATCCGCCCCTGGGGATGGTCTGGTCTTAGGGTGGAAAGTCCGAGTGTCTCTGGAAGAGGCCGTCAGGTTCTCTGTAGCCAAGTATTTCTCCACACGATCCACAAGACCATCGGCCATCTCTGGGTCTCCATGGCTTACCCACTTTTGGATGGCAGTAGGAAGAGCTCTCAAAAACCGATCCATTACAACACGTTCCACAATCTTTGGTGCGGACAAAGTCTCTGGCTGTAGCCACTTTCTGCTCAGGTGAATGAGATCATACATTTGAGACCTGGGGGGTTTTCCAAGCTGGAAAGTCCAGTTATGCACACGCTGAGCCCGGACAGCCTGGGTGACACCCAGCCTTGCCAATATTTCAGCTTTTAGCATCACATAGTCTTTTGCTTGGTTAGGCTCTAGGTCATAGTAAGCTTTCTGCGATTCACCAGTTAACAGAGGAGCCACCAGTCCAGCCCACTGCTCCTCAGGCCACTTTTCTCTTTCAGCGGTCCTTTCAAATGTGGTCAAAAATACCTCTGGATCATCCTCTCCAGTCATTTTTGTCAATAAACGACTCACCCCAAAGGACGCGGTATTAGTGGGACGGCTTTCCTCACTGGTCTGCGGACGTTGCTGCATTACTGCTTCCATCTGTCGTTGTAGTCTCTGCTCTTGCTTCTGCAACAGGTCTATGAAGCAGGCCTCAGATTGCTGCTGGGCTTGTTGCTGAGCCTCCAGACTCTGTTGCAAAGTTGCGTTTGTCTGCTGCTGGGCGGCAAGGCTCTGTTGATGAGCTTGCTGCTGGGCTGCGAAGTTCTGTTGTTGAGCTGCAAGGCTCTGTTGATGAGCTGCAAGGCTCTTTTGCAAACCTGCATTTGTCTGCTGTTGATTGGCATTTGCTAGAGCCAGCTGCTTCAGTATCTCCTCCATGCTGGCTTAAAAAAAACCTGCCCGCATTCTCCACCAACTGTGAGGGGGTTAGCTCGGCAGCGGGTGTGTGTGACCCCCGAGATGGGCTCCCCACACAAAAACAGGCCCAGCAAACGGAGGTTGTGGTTTTCAAAATCAAAAAGGTGCGGTTTATTTTCTATTTACAGTGACAAAACACAGCAAAGCAAAAGAAACATAAACAAAATAAATCCTGGTCAACTTGACCTCTGACTAAACATACAGGTTTCCTAACTAACAACTGGGATCAGCCTAGTGCTGTCCTAGTCCCTAAGTCCCTGGTTTTAAATGTCCAAGCAAATAGCCACACAGGCTTTGTCTCACCGCACAGGGGTTCACTCTCCCTAGACAGTCCACACAGGTCTGGGTCCAGGCATGAGCTAACATCTAATGAAGCTGGGAGTTCTTATAGAGGCCTAAATGAGCTGACAAGCTTCAGCTGGTCTCATCAACTCCCTGTCTGCACGACGCCCCACACTCTCCCTAGAGGTATGAGTCATCCATGAGCCCACTAGCCTCAGCTGGGCTTATACAACTTTCCACCTAGTTGTATAAGTCGGCGTAAAGCCTGAATCTGGGCGAAATATATCTACCCCCCTGGATGCAACCAGGTGACTTTACCTTCCTGCTGTCACAATACGAACGAACGGAACATGTTCTCTTTCTAACTCCGTCAGAATTTCCGACGGAAAAAGTCCGATGGGGCACACACACGGTCGGAATATCCGATGAAAAAAATTCCGTCTGACTTTTTTCATCGGAAATTCCGACCCGTGTGTACAAGGCATAACAGTTCACAACAAGCCCGGCGGAAGGCAACCCAACCGGGAACACTCATGGGTGACAGCAGCATGTAGCAGATCTCAGCCAAGCTGGCAGCGTCTGTCTTGGGGGGGGGGGTGGAATGCGGACTGGCTGGTCTGAGCCCAAGTGGGGAGGTTTCCAGGAAGAGTGTCAGATCCCTATGCTTTCCCTATTCATATGGAATCTTTCTCTACCAGTAATACTGTCCCTGACAAACGGGTGACCAGTCCTTACACTATCCACACGCTAAATGCACACCAAATCCAGGAACCAGTGCCTCAAATAGACTCTGCCTGACCCAAGATGGTCACCAGAGTCACATGGGCCATCAACATCCTACCAGATCGCTGCTCCAGTGACCAGGAAACCATAGAGCAGGGGTCTCCAAACTTTCTAAACAAAGGGCCAGTATACTATCCTCCAGACTTTAGGGGGGCCGGATTGTGGCCATTGGGAGTAGAATTGTCCTGGCAACAGTGGGAATAAACAATATATCTTTGGTATTAGGGGGAGGAATTGTACCCTATTGTTGGTGTCAGTGGGAGAAATAGTGCCCCATCATTGGTGTCAGTGGGATAAATAGTGCCTCATTGTTGGCAGTAATGGGAGAAATAGTGCCCCACTGTTGATATCAATAGCAGGAATATTGCCCCATTGTTGGTGTCAGTGAGAGGAATAGTGTCTTATATAAGTGGAAGGAAAAGTGCCCCAAGGGCCGGATAAAAGCTCATGAAGGGCCGCATCTGGCCCCCAAGCCGCAGTTTGGAGACCGCTGCCATAGAGGAACCATGTTCCTCTTGGCTTCCTCTCACTCTGCACTGCCGCTGCGGTTGAGCGCTACCTGCAGTGGAGAAAATAGACTGCATCTGCCTACATGCTTTAATTCCCAAACAACGACTGCGTTACTGATTGGATGCCAGCATTGTTTGGTAACAATTTTCTGCCCAGCTCCTTCAACTTTGAAATTGATTATTGTTGACCTGTGTAAGGGCCATCTTAAATCTACCTGCCGATCTTGGAAGGCGTAGCTAGTCCCCTGTCTGCATCACTTTAGAAAAAGGATCTATAGGAGTATATCAGTTGTTCATCGTTGGGGTGAGACAATATTAAAGCTTTTACTGGTAATTTGTAGCACAATAGAGGAAGAAAACAGTATAAAGTGGACACCATAACTCAGGATAGGTTCAACATTGGACCCTATGCCTAAATCCACATACCAGGTAAAAATGATGTTAGTAAAGTGCCTGTGGGTCTCCAGGTTAGGTTTAAATGAGAGGGAGCCAGAAGATGTCTTCAACTTGCTGTATAGGAATCAAACCTGTGGGGGAAAACTAAATCCTAAACTAAAAGCAGGTCTCGGTAGCGGTCAGCACAATATGTCTTACCTTGGTAAGCCGGGGCACCACCCACCTTGTCACCATTTCCAGGTGGAGAAGAAGATGAACTGCACCCCGAGCCCACCCAGTTGTGTGACAATAGCGAATTCATGTTCGCAATTGTCTTCCTGATTCTCCTCCCGGCAAATCAGGAAGCGGGTGCAGAGACCCGATTGGCCGGGAGTCTTAGGACTCCCGGCCAATCGGGTTCCCAGGCCCACTTCCTTTTCAGCCTGGTGGGGAAGCCCCGGCTCCTCCTGAAGTGAGGAGCAGCAGCCCTACCCCGGATCCGTGTCATCTTCCTCCTCGCGGTTAGGCCTCTTAACCCCTGCCTTCCTGTTCATCTCCCGCAGGGGGGGTGGTGGCGGTGTGCGTAGGGTGACCACATTTCCAAACTACCATTCAGGGACACCCTCCCTTCCCAAAAATCAGCTTGTGCTGTAACGAATCACAGCACAGGGATTGGAAACAAGAAGCGGGATTTATGATTTCTCCAATCACAAGCAGGGGGCGGGATTGTGCTCCCCCAGGCATTCCCGGCCAGGACAAGTACTGTCAGTGAGTAAAGCGGTGATGTGAAGGCCTTTTTCTGGGGGAATCAGATTGGCCCGGGGGGTGGCAGTTTCAATCGGGGACACTGTATTGTCCTGGAATGAATGTGACCGGGACAGACCTGCAAAATGCGGGACTGTCCCGGGCAATCCGGGACACGTGGTCACCCTAGGTGTGAGTGAGGGTGGCAGGTTTGTTTGCCGCCCCCCAAAAATATTGAGCACCAGCCGTCACTGCCACCTACTGGGGTATAAGCAGGCAATGGCAAATATAACAGCTAAAATTATTAAATCATTTTTTTTTAGTTTGTTTTTATAAAGTAAGTTGAATAGGTGGCCATCTCACGAGCAAGGAAACATATGTATCTGCTTAGACCCCTTTCACACTGGGTCATTCTGCAGGCGCTATTGCGCTAAAAATAGTGCCTGCAAACCGACCTGAAATAGCGGCTGCTGTCTCTCCAATGCGAAAGCCCCGAGGGCTTTCACACTGGAGCGGTGCGCTAACAGGACGGTAAAAAAAAGTCCTGCTAGCAGCATCTTTGGAGCGGTGAAGGAGCGGTGTGTATACCGCTCCTCCACCGCTCCTGCTCATTAAAATCAATGGGACACCGCGGCTATACCGCCGGCAAAGCGCCTCTGCAGAGGCGCTTTGCGGTGGTTTTTAACCCTTTCTCGGCCGCTAGCGGGGGGGTAAAACCGCACCGCTAGCGGCCGAAGAGCGCCGCAAATCCGACGGTAAAGCGCCGCTAAAAATAGCGGTGCTTTACCGCCCACGCACCTCCCTCCCCAGAGTGAAAGGGGCCTTAATGTAGGTAAAAGGAGGAAAATCTACTAATAATAACAAGATACCGGGAAAGAAGCTTTTTACTTTTCTATGAAGCTCTCATAGGTGAGCCTGGCTCTGGAAATGCGCACTTTTCTCTGATTGTCCAATTACAGTAATTACCTGACCCTAATCACAGATCTCCACGGAACATTTCCTATATACAGTTCTATATATATATATATATACATGACCTTTCTGGCCTTCTCTGTGAATTACGTTTATTACATTTGTGCATGTACAAATGTTTGCTTTTTTTTTGTTTTTTTTATCTCTTTGGTGCATGAAATGAAATTTGAAGTCACTTTGTCATATCTCAGAGATCCCTGGGGTCCAATTGACACAAGTAAAGTATTTTTGTATTCACTAAACAACCTTAAATCTAGTGTTTTCTTGGATGATGTGCGCAACAGAATACGTGACAATCATGGTACATGTCGGAAAATGATTTACAGTAACGGGTAGTAAGTACTTAACAGAGTTTTTATCCTGATCCACACAACCTTCTTAAATTGGAACTTCATTCAAAATAAAACCAGATGAAAATGAATAGGCCGTTAATCTTTTTGCTGCATTTTTTGAATTTTTTTCTTTTTTGCTCATGTTTATAGAATCATTTTAGGCCTTATGCCTCGTACACACGACCGGTATTCCCGACGGGAAAACTGCCATGTGTATGCTCCGAAGCAGTTTTCCCTACGAGAAAACTGCCCGCAAAAAAATTAGAACCGGCTCTTTTTTTTCCCGTCGTGATTCCCGCTGGTCTTTTTCCCGTCGCGAAAACCGCTGGTGTGTATGCTTTTCCGAGGGGAAAAAAAACTGTGCATGCTCGTAAACAATTCAACGCATGCGCGGAAGCATAGAACGTCATTTTGTCGGCTCGTCGTAGTCTTTGACGTCACCGCATTCTTGGCAAATTTAAAAGTTCAGCGGTCTTTTGTGTGACAGTGTGTATGCAAGGTAGGCTTAAGAGGAATCCCGTCGGGAAAAGCGTCGTTTTTTTTCCTGCCGGGAAAACCGGTCGTGTGTACGAGGCATGAGGATTCGGTAAAGCCCCCAAACAGAATATGTTTTCTGAATGCAGACACTCTGTAGAATAAAATGGTGGTAGTTCCAATTTTTTATGTCACACGATATTAGAGCAATAGCTTATCAAGCACACATTTTTAAGTATAAAAAATATTCTAAAGTTAATTTTTGGGCACACAAAATATATTACCCAATTTTTGGTAAAATAAAAAAGATGATGTTTTGTTGAGTAAACAGATACCCAACATACACTATATTACCAACATACATGAACTTTACTGGCATCCCAGTCTTAGTCCGTAGGGTTCAATATTGAGCTGGCCCACCCTTTGCAGCTATAACAGATTCAACTCTTCTGGAAAGGCCGTCCACAAGGTTTAGGAGTGTGTCTATGGGAATGTTTGACCATTCTTCCAGAAGCGCATTTGTGAGGTCAGGTACTGATGTTGGACGAGAAGGCCTGGCTCGCAGTCTCCGATCTAATTCATTCTAAAGATGTTTTATCGGGTTGAAGTCAGGACTCTGTGCAGGCCAGTCAAGTTCCTCCACCCGAAACTCGCTCATCCGTGTCTTTATGGACCTTGCTTTGTGCGCTGGTCCAAATCATTTGGTGGAGAGGGTATTATGGTGTGGGGTTGTTTTTCAGGGGTTGGGCTTGGCCCCTTAGTTTCAGTGAAGGGAACACTTAAGGCGTCAGCTAGTGGCATTGGGAGGGGGGGCTGATCAGGTCTATAGCCCGGAATGGGCCCCCCAAAAGCCCCGGGTCTGGTATTAGTTATTGTTAATTATTAGCCCCGAGTCTCAAGGCCTGGGGTTTGCCATGAACTCGGGGCTACACAGGGCCGGACTACCCGGCGCGGCCGCAGTGTCATACGTAGTGCCGCCTCCTGGTCCGGCTCCTATGATGGACGTCACACTGGTCCAATGCCGGGACATGTGACATCCATCATAGGAGCCAAGCCGGTCCAGGAGGTGGAACAGTGTGATAACCGCTCTGTGTAAACCAGCGGCTCTCCTCTCCCCGCGCTGATAGGCACTGGCAAGGCTGTGCTGATGGGAATTGGCGATACTGCGCTGATGGACACTGATCAGGCTGCATTGATGGGCACAGGTAAGGCTGAGCTGATGGGCACTGATCAGGCTGCATTGATGGGCACTAATCAGGCTGCATTGATGGGCACTGGTGAGGCTGCATTGATGGGCATTGGTGAGACTGAGGTGATGGGCACTGGTCAAGCTGCATTGATGGGCACTGGTGAGGCTGCATTGATAGGCACTTGTGAGGCTGCATTGTTGGACATTGGTGAGGCTGCATTGATGAGCACTGATCAGGCTGCATTGATGGGCACTGGTGAGGCAGAGCTGATGGGCACTGATCAGGCTGCATTGATGGGCACAGGTAAGGCTGCACTGATCAGGCTGCATTGATGGGCACTGATCAGGCTCCATTAATGGGCACTGATGAGGCTGCATTGATGGGCACTAATCAGGCTGCATTGATGGGCACTGGTGAGGCTGCTCTGATAGGCATTGATCAGGCTGCATTGATGGGCATTGATGAGGCTGAGCTGGCAGGCACTGATCAGGTTGATCAGGGTGCACAGGTAAGGCTGCACTGATGAGCACTGATCAGGCTGCATTGATGGGCACTGGTGAGGCTGCATTGATGGGCACAGGTGAGGGTGAGCTGATAGGCACTTATGAGGCTGCATTGAAGGGCACTAGTGAGGCTGCATTGATGGGCATTGGTGAGTCTGAGCTGATGGGCACTGATGAGGCTGCATTGATGGGCACTGGTGAGGCTGCATTGATGGGCACAGGTGAGGGTGAGCTGATAGGCACTTATGAGGCTGCATTGAAGGGCACTAGTGAGGCTGCATTGATGGGCATTGGTGAGTCTGAGCTGATGGGCACTGATGAGGCTGCATTGATGGGCACTGGTGAGGCTGAGCTGATGGTCACTGATGAGGCTGCATTGATGGGCACTGGTAAGGCTGCATTGATGGGAACTGGTGAGACTGCACTGATGGGCAGGGGTTGTGGGAGGGGTTATCGATGTGGGAGAGGTTATCAAAATTACCTTCTGGCTGAAGTCCCTGGTCTTTTTCCCACCTAGCAACACCCCTAGCATCAGCATACCAAGACATGTTGGACAATTTCCTGCTCCCAACTTTGTGGAGACAGTTTGGGGATGGCCCCTTCCTGTTCCAACATGACTGCGCAACATTGCACAAACATTCCCATGGACACATTCCTAAACCTTGTGGACAGCCTTCCCAGAAGAGTTGAAGCTGTTATAGCTGCAAAGGGTGGGCAAACCCAATATTGAACCCTATGGAACCAAGACTGGGATGCCATTAAAGTTCATGTGCGTGTAAAGGCAGGTGTCCCAATACTTTTGGTAATATAGTGTACATTAGAACTGAAAAAAAAACTATGAATACAAACAAGGAGCAGAAACCAGATGTTTTACATCCAGGCATTGTTGGAGGAAACCAATCCATCCATCTGCCCTTTGTCTTCAATGTTGTGATCTTGGAACACACCTACTGGAGATGATGGAGCTCACATATTGCTGCCTCTCACTCACACAACACCTGATGAAAAAAATGCAGCAAGAAGTTTCTGACAACCACAAATCAGATTCAAACCAATCGTGGAAGTGTTAATGTGACTGGTGGAGAGGGAAGCTGACAAAAATACCTGTAGAGCACTACCCCTGCAGAAGCTGCTGTAGTTCCCAATTAGTGCAGAGGCAGCCAGGCACACAACAATAGTCTGCTCACACGTGTCAGGGTACAGCACAGTGCATACAAAGGTGCTGTGTGAAATAAAATAATACAGCTCAGTGTACAAAATTAGTCAGTGCCGCATATAAAATGTTAAGTACAGAAGTTTGAAATACAGAATGTATAACATGGCACACATGTAGCGATAACCTGCTGGATTTAATTTGGGTCTTGCCGTTACACCACACTTCACCGTCCCAGAACTAAGAGTCTATGTTAAGTAGTTTTGAATAGATGTGAGCGCCAGTCCCTTCAGTCCTTATTCAATGCTTTATTAAACAAATTTGCAGTATTAGAAGGATAGAGGGTTAGGGGAAGTTCAGATACCTTGGTTTGCAGATCACCGATAAGGTTCTTGGATCCAGAGGACAACTTCTGGATCTTGCGACAACCGGATAGGCCTCTCACACCGACCTAGCAGCCGGTATGAAGCATGGACAAAGTCTCTGCCACAGACTTTAGCGATAAGTGGAACTCCTGGGTAACCTCTGCCACAGGATTGTGTAACCAGTAATCAGTTATTTGTATGTCAGCTGCACAGTACCGAAACCTTTAAGCCATCCGGCAGTACTGTGAGGTAGGCTAACTTGGGTGCATCCTCCAAACGAGTCACCAGGCCCTTCCTGAGAAACCAGCTTCAGCTCCCCTGGAATCTTCTCCGTTTGAGTGGTTTCTTCCCGCAGGACAGACAGCACAGGACCACCTTCAGCTCAGTAGGCCCCAGACAAAATTCTGGGCCAACTTGTAGTAGTAGAGCCTCGAGCCAGCAGGGCCAGAGGTAGAAAAGAGCAGCAGCCACATACCTTAGGCCAGGAGTGCCATGGGTAGAAGAGAGACCGAAAACATGGCGTCTGTCCCTTAAATATCCTCTCCCAGAATGCACAGCAGTAAGAACACTCTCACTGGGCTGTTTCTGGGAAAGAACAGTCAATGCACTTGGCCTGCTGTATTTCCCACACTGGTCTGTAGTGACAGCAACACCTACTGGCCAGTGAGAAATATGCACAACACAGCCAAACTGGAACAGAAGCAAGTTAAACTTTACAAAAGCTATTTACAACTCAAATACCCCTAAATTTACACATAGCGCCTATTCAAAAGTAACACACGCGCTACATACAGAATAGGACAGTGCAGAATGGGAAATGTACAACACGACATATGAAATGAGGCAATCACCATAGCAAAACGTAAGGGTGCACACCACGAATATCAACCACATGCACTGATGAGCTAACTGGGGCTTCAGCTACAGTACCCGCATCTTGACTACACCTCTCTGACGTGTTTCACCCTGACTGGGCTTAGTCGTAGAAGTCAGAGAGGTGTAGCCAAGATGTGGGGACTGTAGCTGAAGCCTCTGTTAGCTCATCAGCGGATGTGGTTGATCTGTGTGGTGTGCGCACCCCTAATTTTGCTATTGTCCTTGTTTCATTGAGCGAGACATGTTCCTGGAGGGGCTTCACCCACTGTGGGAGGAGAACTGATGGAAGGACAAACAGAAGGTGTCTAAGCAGCACTATTTTTACAGGGACTGTACAGCATGGCATACGGAATGAGGCAGTGGAGAATTGGAAATGTACAGCATGGTATATGGAATGAGGCAGTTAAGAATTTGGAATGTACAGCATGCTATATGCATACCTCCCAACAAGCACGGATTCTGCGGGTTTTTCCCGCATAGACTCCACTTTCCCGCAGTCCGTCCCGCGAGAGTGCATGTTTTCCCGCACAGCAGTGGAGGAAGAAGAGCCAGTGGAAGCAGCAGGAGGTAAGACCCCCCCGTGTTCCCTCTATCTACCCCCACGATCTGCAGCAGAAACGGTTTGTTCAGCGGCATCGTGAAAAGTCCCCCCCCTGCTCAACAACTTTTGTTTAGGTGTTAAAAAAATGTCCCGCGGCACCCCCCAACCCCCCCCCCCCCCGCTCAACAACTATTGTTAGGTGTTTAAAAAAAATGGCCGCGGCACCCAGCCCCCCCTAACAACTTTAGAACAAAAAAAAATTAACTGAATGTCCCGCGGCAGGACTTTTAAAAGTTGGGAGATATGTATATGGAATAAGGCAGAGGAGAATTGGGAATGTACAGCATGGTATATGGAATGAGGCAGTGGAGAATTGGGAATGTACATTATGGTATACGGAATGAGGCAGTGGAGTACTGGGAATGTACAGCATGGTATACGGAATGAGATAGTGGAGAATTGAGAATGTACAGCATGGTATATGGAATGAGGCAGTGGTGAATTGGGAATGTACAGCAAGGCATACAGAATAAGCAAGAGGAGTACTGGGAATGTACAGCATGGTATACGGAATGAGGTAGTGGACAAATGAAAAAGTACAGCATGGTATAGAAATGAGGCAGTGGAGAATTGAGAATGTACAGCATGGTATATGGAATGAGGCAGTGGTGAATAAGGAATGTACATTATGGTATACGGAATGAGGCAATGGAGTAAGGAGAATGTACAGCATGGCATACGGAATGAGGCAGTGGTGAATTGAGAATGTACAGCATGGTATATGGAATGAGGCAGTGGTGAATTGGGAATGTACAGCATGGTATACGGAATGAGGCAGTGGAGAATTGAGAATGTACAGCATGGTATATGGAATGAGGCAGTGGTGAATTGGGAATGTACAGCATGGTATACGGAATGAGGCAGTGGAGAATTGAGAATGTACAGCATGGTATATGGAATGAGGCAGTGGTGAATTGGGAATGTACAGCATGGTATACGGAATGAGGCAGTGGAGAATTGAGAATGTACAGCATGGTATATGGAATGAGGCAGTGGTGAATTGGGAATGTACAGCATGGTATACGGAATGAGGCAGTGGTGAATTGAAAATGTACAGCATGGTATATGGAATGAGGCAGTGGTGAATTGGGAATGTACAGCATGGTATATGGAATGAGGCAGTGGTAAATTGGGAATGTACAGCATGGTATATGGAATAAGGTAGTGGTGAATTGGGAATGTACAGCATGGTATATGGAATGAGGCAGTGGTAAATTGGGAATGTACAGCATGGTATATGGAATAAGGTAGTGGTGAATTGGGAATGTACAGCATGGTATATGGAATGAGGCAGTGGTGAATTGGGAATGTACAGCATGGTATATGGAATGAGGCAGTGGTGAATTGGGAATGTACAGCATGGTATATGGAATGAGGTAGTGGTGAATTGAGAATGTACAGCATGGTATACGGAATGAGGCAGTGGTGAATTGGGAATGTACAGCAAAGTATACAGAATGAGACAGTGGACAATTGGGAATATACAAGATGTTACATGGAGATAGGTGGTGTGGAATACGGAATGTATAATATTTCATACAAAATGAGGCAGTGCAGAATGGGAAATGTACAGCATGGTATATGGAATGACACGGTCATGAACAGTGCCGAGACAAGATCATTCAGCGCCTAGGGCAAAAATGCTAAACTGCGCCCCAACTCCCCCTTTCATGATATGCAAGCTTAGGGGATCCTACACCCAGCAGTCGCTCGCTTGTCACAATCACTGCTGCTGTCACTACTTCTGTCAGCCTTTCAACAGGAGGAAGGCGCCCCTATTCCTACAGTAAACGATGGTGCCCAGGGCAGCTGTCCCTCCCGCCCACCCCTTGTGCCGGCCCTGGTCTTGAATAGAGAACATACAATTTGGCATATAGAACAAGGCAGTGCGGAAGAGGGAATGTACAGCATGTTACATGGAGTGAGGTGGTGTAGAATACAGAATGTATAACATGTCATACAGAATGAAGGGGTGCAGAATGGGAAATGTATAGCCTTGCATATGGAATGGCATGTGGTGGAATAGGGAAATGCATGGCATACGGAATGACGCAGTGTGGAATAAGGAACATACAGAATGGCATACAAAGCTAGGTGGTGCAGAATAGGGAGCGTACAGCATGGTATACAGAATAAGGTGGTGTACAATGGGTAATGTACAGTATGATATACAAATAGAGGCAGTGCAGAATGGTAAATGTACAGCATGGCATATGGAATGAAGCACATTGGCTGCTATGAAGGTAATTCTGCTAATGGTGGGAAGCACATGAACTGGTGACTGTGCTAGAAAGGTGCTTAAAACAGCAAAACAAAAGGAGAGTAAAGTCTAATGCCGCGTACACACGACCGTTTTTCATGACGAGAAAACTGCCATTTTTTAGATTGGTCCTGAAAAATGATCATGTGTATGCTCCAGAGCAGTTTTCTCAACGAGAAAACTGCCCGAAAAAAAATTAGAACCTGCTCTATTTTTTCTCGTCGCTTTTCATGTCGTTCTTTTTAACGTTGTGAAAAACGGTCGTGTGTATGCTTTTACGAGGGGGAAAAAACACGCATGCTCAGAATCAAGTATGAGACGGGAGCGCTCGTTCTGGTAAAACTAGCGTTTGTAATGGAGATAGCACATTCGTCACGCTGTAATGGACTGAAAAGCGCGAATCGTCTCTCACCAAACTTTATTAACACGAGGATCAGCAAATGCAGCCCAAAGGGTGGTGCCATTCGAATGGAACTTCCCCTTTATAGTGCCGTCGTACGTGTTGTACGTCACTGCGCTTTGCTCGAGCGTTTTTTTTTTCATGAACGTGTGTAGGCAAGGCAGGCTTGAGAGGAATCACAACGAGAAAAACTTCGTTTTTTTGCATGACATGAATAACGGTCGTGTGTACGCGGCATAAGGCCACGTACACACGACCGGTTTTCCCGGCAGGAAAACTGCCATGAGAGCGTTTGGTCGGGAAAACCAGCCGTGTGAATGCTCCATCGCAATTTTCCCGACAGGAAAACTGCCGAAAAAAAAATAGAGAACCTGCTCTCTATTTTCCTGTCTGGATTCCCAGCGGACTTTTTCCCGTCGTGAAAACCGGTCGTGTGCATGCTTTTCTGAGGGCAAAAAAAACATGCATGCTCAGAATCAAGTATGAGACGGGAGCGCTCGTTCTGGTAAAACTAGCGTTCGTAATGGAGATAGCACATTCGTCACGCTGAAATTATTGCATCGTTTAATGCTGTGCATTCAAATCTTCTTTATAATGCTACAATAATGAACAATAATGAACTTGTTTTGCTGCTGATATTCACACAGAGTTCTGACAAACTTTTTTCTTTATTTTTATTACGATCTGAAAGCACGAAAACTGAAAAGTGCGAATCGTCTCTCACCAAACTTTTACTAACACACGGTAACACGAGATCAGCAAAAGCAGCCCAAAGGGTGGCGCCGTTGGAATGGAACTTCCCCTTTATAGTGCCGTCGTACATGTTGTACGCAGGGCCGGCCCTACCATGGGACCAATGGGGCCGTGGTACCAGGCAGCATTTAGGAGGGGGTGGCAGTCCGGCCAGCAAGATATTTTCAGCAGACTTACTTACTTCAGTCAGGCAGAGAGCAGAGCGGAGGCTGAGCGGATGCTGGTCGGCGGTGCGCTGTGCCTGTGCAGTGCCGCTGTCTCCTGCACTGGTTGCTAAAATTGCCTGCCAAGTCCCGACCGTCGCCTAGCAACCAGTGACGCCAGGAGGCCGCGGCCGCCCCAGCATTCACAGCGCTCAGCCTCCACGCCAATCAATTTTTATTGCTCCGCCCACACACCTCATCCATCTTCCATCTCCTGCGTGAAGGTTGGATTTCAGTGTGGGTCTGAGGAAATCTGCCTGTGCGGCTGTGCCCTGGACAGTGACAGTGTGAGCTGAGCCTGGGCATCCTCTCTGCCTATCTGGAAAAAAGGGTGAGTTAGGTGGGATTTTTAATGTGGCTGGCTGATGATGATCTTTGTCTTGTACCCATGTTTTCCCTGTAATTTAAAGCAAAGCTTTATTCTTTTAACCACTTCACGCCCGCGCTATAGACAAAAGACGTCTACAGCGCAGGCCGCGCGGCGCTCAATTCCCAGGAGGGCGTCCATGGACGTCCTCCTGTTTACTTCCGCGATGCGCACCGCTGAGGGCGCGCATCGGGGAAAAGCTGTGCCCGCCATGTCACGCGGAAGCCAATGCGCTTGCCTGGCGGCCGTGATGTCCGGCAGGTACCCGCGATCGGCATTTACAGAGCCAGGGACGTGGATCTGTGTGTGTAAACACAGAGATCCATGTCCTGTCAGGGAGAGGAGACCGATGGTGTGTCCCTTGTACATAGGGACAACCATCGGTCACCTTCCCGAGTCAGTCCCCTCCCCCCACAGTAAGAATCGCCTAGCAGGGAACATATTTAACCCCTTCCTGACAGTCACATTTATACAGTAATCAGTGCATATTTATTGCACGGATCGCTGTATAAGTGTGAATGGTCCCAAAAATGTGTCAAAAGTGTCCGCCATAATGTTGCAGTCATAATAAAAATCACAGATCGCCGCCATTACTAGGAAAAAAATAAAATAAAAAAAATGTCATTCTAACCCCTATTTTGTAGGCGCTATAACTTTTTTAATTAAATTTTAGTTATCATGATATAAAATAATGAATGTGGGGGCGTTTTTGTGGGCGTGTGTTTTTTTTTTTGGTTGGGGCAGCATTTCATTCTTGATCCCAGGCAGCACCATGTCTTGGGCCGGTGCTGGTTGTAAGTCACCGCGCTTTGGGCCGGCGGGATTTTGTATGACAGTGCGTATGCAAGGCAAGCTTGGCAGGAAACCCGTCGGGAAAACAAACGTTTTTTTTCCTGACAGGAAAACCGGTCGTGTGTACAGGGCTTTACACTATGTTTTATTTGGAAAGCAGCCACATACTTAAAGCGGAGCTCCGCCTGAAAATAAATAAATAAAAGCCAGCAGCTACAAATACTGCAGCTGCTGACTTGTATTATTAGGACACTTACCTGTCCAGGGTGCCCGCGATGTCCTCACCCCAAGCCGACCCGTCCCTCGCCTCCCAGGTGGAGGCGCCGGCATCTTCAGTAAGGAAATCAGGAAGTGAAGACTTCACAGCCTGGTTCCCTACTGCACATGCGCGAGTCGCACTGCGCGATATGAGTGGTCCCTGCTGTCTTCTGGGACCCGTGTGTCTCCCAGAAGACAGCGGGGGGAGGGGCCGTACATGGCGTAGATCACCGCAGATACTGCAGCGATCTTTCGCCAGAATTGGGAGCAAATACCTGTATTAGACAGGTATCTGCTCCCCCCTTCCCCCTGAAAGGTGCCAAATGTGACACCTGAGGGGGGGGGGAGGGGATCCGGACAGCAGAAGTTCCATTTTTGGGTGGAACTCCGCTTTAATAGAAAAGCCTGTCCCCTGCCAGCATGTTGTCTGTGCGGAAGAAGTGGTATCTCTGCAGAGGTCTAGCACACCCCCTTATGAATCAGACGTACAGCTATACAATCAACAAAGCCATGCTCTCTACTAATTGTAGACATTGAGCTAAAGGCAGCAGGGGCTGTGTCAGACCTCTGCAGAGAGACCACTGTCTAAAAACACACAGCAAGGGTCCTATTCTACAGCATTCTGGCAGAGGACAGGATTTTCTATTCAGGCTGTGTCTGCTTTCTAAATTAAATAAACTGTATGACTTTGCACACCTTTTGTTTTTTACGCACCTGGAATGTATTTAGATGTTTTAAGCACTTCAGCCCCGGAAGGATTTATTTTTGCGATACGCCACTGCGTCGCTTTAACTGACAATCGTGTGACGCTGTACCCAAAGAAAACGAATGGTTTTTTTTTTTCCCCACAAATAGAGCTTTGTTTTGGTGTTTTTTGATTTTTTTTTGCACTGCATAAAAAGTGAAAATGATGAAAAAAACAATATTTTTTGCTTTGTGCTATAATACATATCCAAAAAAAATAAAATGTATTCAGTGCCGATACAGTGGGTCAAAAAAGTATTTAGTCACCACACCAATTGTGTAAGTTCTCCCACTTAAAAAGATGAGAGAGGCCTGTAATTGTCATCATAGGTATACCTCAACTATGAGAGACAAAATGTGGAAACAAATCCAGACAATCACATTATCTGATTTGGAAATATATTTTTTTGCAAATTATGGTGGAAAATAAGTATTTGGTCAATATGAAAAATTCATCTCAATACTTTGTTATATATCCTTTGTTGGCAATTAGTGATGAGCCGAACACCCCCGGGTTCGGTTCGCACCAGAACCCGCGAACGGACCGAAAGTTCGTACGAACATTAGAACCCTATTAAATACAATGGATGCGAACGTTCGAATTCTAAAGTGCTAATTATAACAACTATTATGCATGTTATTGTCCTAAAAAGGGTTTGGGAACCCGGGTTCTGCACCAGGGGACATGTATCAATGCAAAAAGAAGTTTTAAAAACGGTCGTTTTTCGGGAGCAGTCATTTTAATGATGCATAAAGTGAAAAAAAAAAAGTCAAATATTCCTTTAAATATCGTACCTGGGGGGTGTCTAAAGTATGCCTGTGAAGTGCCACGTGTTTCCCGTGTTTAGAACTGTCCCTGCACAAAATGACACTTCTAAAGGAAAAAAAAGCCATTTAAAACTGCTTGCGGCTTTAATGTAATGTCTGGTCCCGGTAATATGGATGAAAATCTTTAAGAAAAATGGCATAGCTACCCCATGACCCCCCCCCCCCTACCCCAGCCCATTACCAGCCCCTTTGGGTCTTGTATGGATATTAAGGGGAACCCCGCACATAAAATAAAAAAGGCCCTATATACTCTGAACAGCCGTATACAGGTGGTGCATACAAGACAGGGACTGTAGGTTTGTTCTTATGTAGAATCTGTTTGTAATTTTGAACAGGTACATTGTTTAAGTGTAGCTCCAGCCCAAAAATCTATTTTTAAACTTTTTGGAAAACATAGGTAAGGGTTATCACCCCTGTAACATTTGTTTTGCTGTCTGTGCCCCTGTTCAGAACATTTCACCTCACTTTCCGTCCCAATGACAACTGTTTTTGAAATGTGGTGTTTTTCTTGAAACAAGGATTGCTGATAAAGCATCAGTACAGAGGAGACACCTTTCTCCCATATTTATTCTTACAGGAGAGAATTTTCCTTCCTAGGGGTAGATTTCCTCTCACTTCCTGTTGTCTTCTTTCGTTTGCAAGTAGGAGTCGTTTGTAAGTTGGATGTTTGAAAGTAGGGACCTGCCGTATATACTCTGCAGAAATAGGCCCCTTAGTTGTTGGTGTTGGCACAACACTGTAAGCACTCACAGTTACTCTTGGTTGGTGCTGGAACGCCCTGCTGTCAACTATTATATCAGGAATTTTAATTACATATAATTGTTGAACAGTGGTAGTAAAAATTGGGGCTTTGATGGTGGTGCTGGTGCCACAACACTGTAAGCCCTGACAGTTACTCTTGGTGGGTGCAGGAATGGGCCCTGCTGTGAATTATTAGATCAAGAATTGTAATTACATGCCCCTTTTGAACAGGGGCTGAAAAATTGGGCCTTTCGTGGTGGTGGTGGTGGTGGCGTTGCCACAACACTGTAAGCCCTCAGACTTACTCTTGGTGGGTGCAGGAATGGGCCCTGCTGTGAATTATTACATCAAGAATTGTAATTGCATGCCCCTGTTGAACAGGGGCTGAAAAATTGGGCCTTAGGCACTGGTGGCACAACACTACAACCCCTCACAGATACTGTACTTGGAGCACAGCAATGAGCCCTATGGCAAATTATTGCTAAAAAAATTGTAAGTACACGCCCCTGTAAAACAGGGGCTGAAAAATTGGGCCTTAGCCACTGGTGGCGGCACCCATAAACAAAAATGATCTTCCAAGCTATCATCATCAATCGTATCATTGAGGACTCGGAGGAGGAGGATAGCCAGTCAACATAACAGCACAGGCACTCAGCATCAGCATCAGTCTTGAAGGGACGTGACATGTTAAAATCAATTAGTCTGTTATATCAGCATCAGGTGTGTGGTAGCTGGTGGTGATCCAAGACTGGTTCATCTTGATGAAAGTCAGTCGATCAACCGAGTCGGTGGACAGGCGCACCCTGTGATCCGTGACAAATCCTCCAGCAGCACTGAATGTGCGTTCCGAAAGAACGCTGGATGCAGGACAGGCCAGTAGCTCAATTGCATACTGTGCAAGCTCTGGCCAGTGATCCATCCTCAAGACCCAGTAAGCCAGAGGATTTTCGGTGGGGAAGGTGTCCAAGTCTGACCTTGCCCCTAGATATTCCTGCACCATGTTTATCAGACGCTGGCGATGGTTGCTGGAACCAATCATACTTTGGGGCTGCGGACTAAAGAATTGTCTGAACGCATCGGTCAGACGGCCACCTTCCCCACCGCTCCTTCTTTGACTGGCCGAAGCCTCAGCAACTCGTTGTCCTGGACCAGGAGTTTGTAACCTCCCAGTCTCTGGGAACGCGTTGCACAGACCTTTCTGCAAGGCCTCCCGGAGTTGTCTCATCCTCTGCTCCCTCTGCGACGGTAACATAAGGTCCGCAACCTTACCCTTGTACCGTGGATCAAGGAGAGTGGCCAGCCAGTAATGGTCCCTCTCCTTGATCCGAAGAATACGAGGATCCTTCCGCAGACTTTGCAGGATCAGGGAGGCCATGCAGCGTAGGTTTGCTGAGGCATTCGCTCCGGAGTCCTCTGGGTCACTAAGGACGACATGATCCGCAGTCACCTCCTCCCAGCCACGTACAAGTCCACTGGTTTCTTGGGACTGTAAATCATCCCTAAAAGACTGCTGCTGATGATGCTGAGTGCCAGCCTCCACCTCCATGCTGACACAATCCTCCTCCTCCTCCTCCTCCTCCTCCTCCTCTTCCTCTTCCTGTGCGATGGGTGGGACAGAAGGAACACTGTCTGGGTAAAGGGGGCCTTGAGAGGCAAGGAAGTCCTCCTCTTCCTGCCTCTGTTCTGCCTCAAGTGCCCTGTCCATTATTCCACGCAGCGTGTGCTCCAACAGGTGGACAAGAGGTACAGTGTCACTGATGCATGCACTGTCACTGCTCACCATCCTCGTGGCCTCCTCAAATGGTGCCAGGACAGTGCATGCATCCCTGATCATGCCCCACTGGCGTGGAGAAAAAAAACCAAGCTCCCCTGACCCTGTCCTGGTGCCGTAGTCGCACAGGTACTCATTGATGGCCCTCTGCTGCGTGTGCAGCCGCTGCAGCATGGCCAACGTTGAGTTCCACCTGGTGGGCATGTCACATATAAGGCGGTTCTTGGGCAGGTTCAACTCCTTTTGCAGCTCAGCCAGGCGAGCACTGGCATTATAAGATCTGCGGAAATGCACACAGACTTTCCTGCCCTGCCTCAGGACATCCTGTAAGCCCGGGTACCTGCCCAAGAACCGCTGCACCACCAGGTTAAGGACGTGAGCCACACAGGGCACATGGGTCAGTTGTCCCTGTCGGAGGGCGGAGAGGAGGTTGGTGCCATTGTCGCAAACCACCATTCCTGGCTTAAGCTGGCGTGGCGTCAACCACCTCTCGGCCTGGCCCTGCAGAGCAGACAGGACCTCTGCCCCAGTGTGGCTTCTGTCCCCCAAACACACCAGCGCAAGCACGGCATGGCATCTTTTTGCCTGCGTACTTGCGTAGCCCCGTGAACGGCTACGGAGCACCGCTGGTTCATAGGACAAACCACAGGAAGAGGCCATGGAGGAAGAAGAAGAGGAGGGGGTGGAGGAGAGAGGTGTGTCACAACCAGTAGTAGCATTTTGGAGGCGTGGCGGTGGGACAACCTCCAACACTACTGCACCTTGTCCTGCATCCTTCCCAGCTGCCAAAAGAGTGACCCAATGGGCCGTGAAAGAAAGGTAACGTCCCTGTCCATGCCTGCTGGACCATGAGTCAGCGGTAATATGCACCTTACCGCTGACCGCCCTGTCCAGCGAGGCCAAGACATTGCCTTCCACATGCCGGTAGAGAGCCGGAATAGCCTTCCGTGAGAAAAAGTGGCGTTTGGGAACCTGCCACTGAGGAACCGCACATTGCACAAACTCACGGAAGGGGGCCGAGTCTACCAACTGAAAAGGCAGCAGTTGAAGCGCTAGCAATTTAGCCAAGCTAGCATTCAACCGCTGGGCATGTGGATGGCTGGGAGTGAACTTCTTTCGACGGTCCAGCAGCTGGGGCAGGGAAATTTGCCTGCTAGAATCAGACGTCGGTGTACTGCTAGCAGAGTGGCCGCAAGTACTTGGCTGTGACACACCTAATTCTACACCTTCATTCCTCTCAGTGCATGTTTCAGAGAGGACTGAAGTTATAGTGGGGTTGGAGATCCCAGCTGATGCGGTGCAAGGAGAGGTCCGCTTTGTTCTTTGGTGTGGGTCTTTGAGGTAGGCTTGCCAACGAGCTGCATGGCAGGTCAACATATGTCTGGTCAGGCATGTGGTACCCAAGCGGCTGATGTTTTGGCCACGCGATATACGCTTGAGACATATGTTGCAAACAGCAGCTGTGCGATCTGATGCACTAGCCTCAAAAAAGGCCCACACCAAGGAACTTTTTGAATGACGGGCAGAGGCAGCGCCCTGCACAGGCGGAGCTCTGCGGTGTGATTCCGTCGGTGTACTGCCCTTACGCTGGCCACCAAAGGGCATCCTGTCTCGTTGGAGATGTGCCTCCTCCTCATCCTCCTCCTCCTCTCTCCTATTAGGCACCCACGTGGAGTCAGTGACCTCATCATCCCCTCCCTCCTCATCACTGGAGCCAATCTGGCAGTATGCTGCAGCTGCTGGAACATGACTGCCAGATTGGTGTCCTTCTTGAGCATCCCCTCTGTCTGCTCTCACCCTACTGCCTTCCTGTAGCTGGGTTTCATCATCAGACCCTTCGAAACGCTGGGCATCCTCCTGGAGCATGTACCCAACACTGTGCTCAAACAGGTCGGGGGACTCCTCAGGAGGAGGACATGGTGG
Organism: Rana muscosa; assembly: GCA_029206835.1. Classification (NCBI taxonomy): domain Eukaryota; kingdom Metazoa; phylum Chordata; class Amphibia; order Anura; family Ranidae; genus Rana; species Rana muscosa. Next base: position 430,845,325 of record CM055118.1, on the reverse strand, counting down.
GTCTAGGGAAGGAGTGACTGATGATGAGTCTGACATTGATACCAGGGAAGAGGACGCTTTGGCAGCTGCTTTGCCAGTACCCTGAGCCTGGGTGAGAGAGGATGAGGAGGAGGAGGAGGGCTTGGTCATCCACTCTACCAAGTCTTCGGCATGATGTGGCTCAACATGTCCAGCTGCCGAAAAGAAGGACAAGCGTGTCCCATGGCCATGTGCTGATGACAATGCACCGCGTCCACGACCAGCACTGTTGCCCCCAGACACAGAGCCTGCTTGCCCTCTTTTATTGCCTCCTGACTGTCTGCCTCTCCTTGTTTGCCTTCCAGACATTCTAATAGATGGCCTGCAGGGAGATGGGAAAAAAGCAATAAGGGCTACCTTCAGGTGTCCTTCTCTGTCCCTTGAAACAAGGACTTGCACAGTGAAAGAAACTGACACTCTCCCTACCTACAGTTTTCTGTCCCTAGAAAAAAAATGTTTTTTTTAAGCACAATATAGCACAAGGAGAATTCACTCACTGTCCTTCCAGGTCCCTGGAAACAAGGACTTGCACAGTGAAAGAAACTGACACTCTCCCTACCTACAGTTTTCTGTCCCTAGAAAAAATGTTTTTTTTAAGCACAATATAGCACAAGGAGAATTCACTCACTGTCCTTCCAGGTCCCTGGAAACAAGGACTTGCACAGTGAAAGAAACTGACACTCTCCCTACCTACAGTTTTCTGTCCCTAGAAAAAATGTTTTTTTTAAGCACAATATAGCACAAGGAGAATTCACTCACTGTCCTTCCAGGTCCCTAGAAACAAGGACTTGCACAGTGAAAGAAACTGACACTCTCCCTACCTACAGTTTTCTGTCCCTAGAAAAAATGTTTTTTTTAAGCACAATATAGCACAAGGAGAATTCACTCACTGTCCTTCCAGGTCCCTGGAAACAAGGACTTGCACAGTGAAAGAAACTGACACTCTCCCTACCTACAGTTTTCTGTCCCTAGAAAAAATGTTTTTTTTAAGCACACTATAGCACAAGGAGAATTCACTCACTGTCCTTCCAGGTCCCTGGAAACAAGGACTTGCACAGTGAAAGAAACTGACACTCTCCCTACCTACAGTTTTCTGTCCCTAGAAAAAATGTTTTTTTTAAGCACAATATAGCACAAGGAGAATTCACTCACTGTCCTTCCAGGTCCCTGGAAACAAGGACTTGCACAGTGAAAGAAACTGACACTCTCCCTACCTACAGTTTTCTGTCCCTAGAAAAAATGTTTTTTTTTAAGCACAATATAGCACAAGGAGAATTCACTCACTGTCCTTCCAGGTCCCTAGAAACAAGGACTTGCACAGTGAAAGAAACTGACACTCTCCCTACCTACAGTTTTCTGTCCCTAGAAAAAATGTTTTTTTTAAGCACAATATAGCACAAGGAGAATTCACTCAATGTCCTTCCAGGTCCCTGGAAACAAGGACTTGCACAGTGAAAGAAACTGACACTCTCCCTACCTACAGTTTTCTGTCCCTAGAAAAAATGTTTTTTTTAAGCACAATATAGCACAAGGAGAATTCACTCACTGTCCTTCCAGGTCCCTGGAAACAAGGACTTGCACAGTGAAAGAAACTGACACTCTCCCTACCTACAGTTTTCTGTCCCTAGAAAAAATGTTTTTTTTTAAGCACAATATAGCACAAGGAGAATTCACTCACTGTCCTTCCAGGTCCCTAGAAACAAGGACTTGCACAGTGAAAGAAACTGACACTCTCCCTACCTACAGTTTTCTGTCCCTAGAAAAAATGTTTTTTTTTTAAGCACAATATAGCACAAGGAGAATTCACTCAATGTCCTTCCAGGTCCCTGGAAACAAGGACTTGCACAGTGAAAGAAACTGACACTCTCCGTACCTACAGTTTTCTGTCCCTAGAAAAAATGTTTTTTTTAAGCACACTATAGCACAAGGAGAATTCACTCACTGTCCTTCCAGGTCCCTGGAAACAAGGACTTGCACAGTGAAAGAAACTGACACTCTCCCTACCTACAGTTTTCTGTCCCTAGAAAAAATGTTTTTTTTAAGCACACTATAGCACAAGGAGAATTCACTCACTGTCCTTCCAGGTCCCTGGAAACAAGGACTTGCACAGTGAAAGAAACTGACACTCTCCCTACCTACAGTTTTCTGTCCCTAGAAAAAATGTTTTTTTTAAGCACACTATAGCACAAGCACAAAACACACTGACACTCTCCCTACCTATCCTTCTCTTTCCCTAAACTAAAGGAATCCAGGTTAAGCAAGAAAGAAATAAAAGTCACTGTCCCTGCCTATGCTGCTCTATCCCTGCTCCGGAACACACTACACTAGGCCGCCGTGCTGGCGGCCTTTTATAGTGTGGGGCGTGTACTAAACCCCCTCAGCAATAATTGGCCACAGGCATCCTGCCTGTGGCCAATCATTGCTCTCCTCGCTGCCGGCGCTGTGATTGGCCAAGCATGCGGGGTCACAGTGCATGCTTGGCCAATCACAGCGCCTGGATGACACTGCGATGGCGTAGTGCATTGTGTGCCGTTCGCGTCACTCGAATTTGGCGCGAACGGCCCAAATCGTTCGATCTTCGTCGAACGATCGAACAGCCGATGTTCGAGTCGAACGTATGTTCGACTCGAACACGAAGCTCATCCCTATTGGCAATGACAGAGGTCAAACGTTTTCTGTAAAGCCCTGTACACACGATCGGTTTTACCGATGAAAACAGTCCGATGGACTTTTTCATCAGACAAACCAATCGTGTATGGGGCCCTATCGGTCTTTTTTCCATCGGTTTTAAAAAATAGAACATGTTTTAAATTTTTCCGATGAATCAAAAACTGATAGCAAATTCCGATCGTCTATGGGCAAGTCCATCGGATTAAAAACCCACGCATGCTCAGAATCAAGTCGACGCATGCTCAGAAGCATTGAACTTCATTTTTCTCGGCTCATCGGAGTGTTTTACGTCACCGCGTTTGGAACGGTCGGTTTTTTGACTGATGGTGTGTAGGCAAGACTGATGGAAGTCAGCTTCATCGGATTTCCAATGGACAAAACCATCGGATTAGAATCCATAGGATATCCGATCGTGTGTACAGGGCTTAAGTCTTCACAAGGTTGTCACACACTGTTGCTGGTATGTTGGCCCCATTCCTCCATGCAGATCTCCTCTAGAGCAGTGATGTTTTGGGGCTGTCGCTGGGCAACACGGACTTTCAACTCCCTCCAAAGGTTTTCTATGGGGTTGAGATCTGGAGACTGGTTAGGCCACTGCAGGACCTTGAAATGCTTCTTACGAAGCCACTCCTTTGTTGCCCGGGCGGTGTGTTTGGGATCATTGTCATGCTGAAAGACCCAGCCACGTTTCATCTTCAATGCCCTTGCTGATGGGAGGAGGTTTGCACTCAAAATCTCACGATACATGGCCCCATTCATTCTTCCATGTACACGGATCAGTCGTCCTGTTCCCTTTAGCAGGTGGCGGGGGAAGGTCACCTACCGGAGGTGCGTCTTTTCCCCAGTTGTCAGGGAAGTGGGGTAAGCAGACATCCCTGGGTGGGTACAGGGAAGTGGGGTACAGAGAATCCCAGCTGGTGATTAGGAGACACGGAGCAGTGTCTTACCTCACCAGTGACATCAGTCCCCTCGTGGCTACAGGACGGCACTCTCCTCCTCTTAACTCGCTGAGCTCGGTCACCATTCCATGTTGCCAGCACACAACACAAACACTTCCCCATCCTCGGCTGTTCTCACCCTGTGCTCCTCTCCATTCAGAAAATGTCTCACAGCTTCTCCCCAGCCAATGAGAACAGAGGGGTGTGGACTGTGGAAGGCATAGTGGAAGCCCAGTACTGGAGTGTGGCTGTGGGGCCCTAGGGCAGATCGGAGCTGGACTTGGTGGAGGATATGATAATATGACAGGGAGGCTGCAGGGGCCCCCTGGGGTTAGGGATGGGGTTGCGATTGTGACCCCTGCAACCCCTCATGCTACGTCCATGTACTTAAGGGTGTCCAGGCCCTAACCCTCTTTCTCTTGCAAAATATAAAAAGGACTGTCAAAGAAATGGAACCTCTTTACATCTAAGAAGTGTCTGGCGCCCAATGACTTTTACCACCTTTGCACCCACTGTGCCTCACAAACCACCACATATTGAAGGATGTCAGCTATCTTTGGCCTTGAAGGTTCTCATTAGACTGGAAGAGGTCTGAGATTCTGCTACAATTGGTATGCCGATGATTCCAACTTGTGATCTTCTTTGAGAAAAAAATGTTCCCCAATTTCACTAATCCCAATTTGATTGCAGAATGTCAGACATCCCAACCTGCAAAAACTAATTTCAGGGAAGTGACGCTTCGCGCTGTATCATTGGATCAGTGTTCTGTCTATCTAGGAGGCGAGACTTTGTTACAGTCCTCCACCTCGCACAGATGGAGACGTCATCACATCTGCCTGTCACTCAGCCACAGACAGAAGATAATTGGTTCCTATGGACACAGTGCCGATCCTGACCTCCCTGGGGCCCTAAGCAAAATTCTGCTAAGGGGCCCTTTACGGTGGCAAAAAATGGGTGTGGTTTACGCGGAATGGTGGGCGTGGCTTACATGGGCGTGGCTCGGAGGGGTGTGGTTAGAGTCGGAGATGAATGAGGGATGGAGGAAGAAAGAGAGAAAGAAAGAGGGAGAGATAGAAAGAAAGAGGGGTGGAGGGACAGCAGGCCCAGATCCTACACCACAATAGAAATATGTGTATTCCAGAAAGTTTAACAAATCAGCAGATAAAGATACTCCAAACACCTGGTGTTAGCGCTTCAATCATCCCGGCACCATGGTTGTTATGGTGTCAGGATGACTGAAGCGCATTATTTCTATTATTACATTGTAATATAGAATGAAATTATTCAACTCACCATAATGCAGAATCAGTGGAAGCCCCGAGTCCCTCCTTACACCAGGCATTCCCAGCGGAGTCCCCCTTACACCAGGCATTCCCAGTAGAGTTCCTCCTTATATCAGGCATTCCCAGTAGAGTCCCTCCTTACATCAGGCATTCCCAGTAGAGTCCCTCCTTACACCAGGCATTCCCAGTAGAGTCCCTCCTTACACCAGGCATTCCCAGCGGAGTCCCCCTTACACCAGGCATTCCCAGCGGAGTCCCCCCTTACACCAGGCATTCCCAGCGGAGGCCCCCCTTACACCAGGCCTCCCCAGCGGAGGCCCCCCTTACACCAGGCCTCCGCAGCGGAGGCCCCCCTTACACCAGGCATTCCCAGCGAAGGCCCCGCTTACACCAGGCATTCCCAGCAGAGTCCCGCCTTACACCAGGCCTCCCCAGCGGAGGCCCCCCTTACACCAGGCATTCCCAGCGGAGTCCCCCCTTACACCAGGCCTCCCCAGCGGAGGCCCCCCTTACACCAGGCATTCCCAGCGGAGTCCCCCCTTACACCAGGCCTCCCCAGCGGAGGCCCCCCTTACACCAGGCATTCCCAGCGGAGGCCCCCCTTACACCAGGCATTCCCAGCGGAGTCCCCCCTTACACCAGGCCTCCCCAGCGGAGGCCCCCCTTACACCAGGCATTCCCAGCGGAGTCCCCCCTTACACCAGGCCTCCCCAGCGGAGGCCCCCCTTACACCAGGCATTCCCAGCGGAGGCCCCCCTTACACCAGGCATTCCCAGCGGAGTCCCCCCTTACACCAGGCCTCCCCAGCGGAGGCCCCCCTTACACCAGGCATTCCCAGCGGAGTCCCCCTTACACCAGGCATTCCCAGCGGAGTCCCCCCCTTACACCAGGCCTCCCCAGCGGAGGCCCCCCTTACACCAGGCATTCCCAGCGGAGGCCCCCTTACACCAGGCATTCCCAGCGGAGGCCCCCCTTACACCAGGCCTCCCCAGCGGAGGCCCCCCTTACACCAGGCATTCCCAGCGGAGGCCCCCCTTACACCAGGCATTCCCAGCAGAGGCCCCCCTTACACCAGGCATTCCCAGTGGAGGCCTGCCTTACACCAGGCATTCCCAGCGGAGGCCTTACACCAGGGTAGGCCCCCCTTACACCAGGCATTCCCAGCGGGGGCCCCCCTTACACCAGGCATTCCCAGCGGAGTCCCCCCTTACACCAGGCCTCCCCAGCGGAGGCCCCCCTTACACCAGGCATTCCCAGCGGAGGCCCCCCTTACACCAGGCATTCCCAGCGGAGTCCCCCCTTACACCAGGCCTCCCCAGCGGAGGCCCCCCTTACACCAGGCATTCCCAGCGGAGGCCCCCCTTACACCAGGCATTCCCAGCGGAGGCCCCCCTTACACCAGGCATTCCCAGCGGAGTCCCCCCTTACACCAGGCCTCCCCAGCGGAGGCCCCCCTTACACCAGGCATTCCCAGCGGAGGCCCCCCTTACACCAGGCATTCCCAGCAGAGGCCCCCCTTACACCAGGCATTCCCAGTGGAGGCCTGCCTTACACCAGGCATTCCCAGCGGAGGCCTTACACCAGGGTAGGCCCCCCTTACACCAGGCATTCCCAGCGGGGGCCCCCCTTACACCAGGCATTCCCAGCAGAGGCCCCCCTTACACCAGGTGTGATGCCCCAGCAGCAGAGACTCTCTCCGCCGCCATTACGCAGAGGGGACAGTGGAGGAGCCGGCCGGGTGGCTGGCAATAGGAATTAAGCTGCGGCGCCGCTGCCCACCCCCGCCCCTTCCCACATTTCACTCACACACACACAGACATTAGCGGGGCGGGAGGTGGGCGGTGCCGCAGCTCAATTCCTATTGGCAGCCACCCTGACCCTCCTCTTGGTCTACAAGAAAATGAAAATTGTCTCCGCCCGGCCTGCGGACCTCTAGTGGCGGCGGTTGCGGCGGCGGCGAAGATTCGGGGGCCCCTAGTAATTACTCGGGGCCCTATGCAGCTTGCCTAGCAAGCCTATAGGGCGGATCGGCCCTGTATGGACAACACAGACAGTTTATGTTTCAGACACTTTCACCTCTCAGACACACACTGTACATATAATACCACCCAGACCCACAATGACCCCCATTACACTGAGAACCCTTCCTCTCATCTATTCCTTATACCTACCTCTTCCCCCCCCCAACATTTAAATGGATCACATCCCCGGTCCGGATAACATCCCCGGTCCAGCCTGCAGACCCAGCCATGATTTCAATTTACAAATACCGTACTGGTGACCCCACAATAGGGATAAAACTTTTTTGCGGAAGGGAGTTTAACAAGACACGTTGCCACTCATTAAAATTAGAAGAAAAGAGGTTTAACTTTAAACTACATAGAGGGTTCTTTACTGTAAGAGCGGCAAGGATGTGGAATTCCCTTCCACAAGCGGTGGTCTCAGCGGGGAGCACAACATACAGGGATATACAATGTAATACTGACTTATAATCACACACATAAGTTGGACTTGATGGACTTGTGTCTTTTTTCAACCTCACCTACTATGTAACTATGCTGCTGTCCCTCACTTCACACAGTCACTATACTTCCGGCAACACAGCACTACCAGACACCCGGCCTCCGCTCCTCTCACTGGCTGTGGTTGCTGTCACTCAAGGATTATCCCCACCCATCAATCTCCAGCCTCTCATTGACTAAGACAGCTATCACTCCAGACGTTTTCCCCGCAACAGACACCCGCGAGCACCAGAGCAGCCTCAGCGGCAGAATGGAGCACGGCCACGGCGGCCACTCAGGCTGCTCTGCCTTCTGTCTGTGGCTGAGTGACAGGCCCAGCCGTGAGATCGTCCGGCACTCGCGGGTGTCCGTGAGCCCGCAGCCAAATGCTGGAGACTCCCGTGACTCTTGGGGGATTTGGGATGTCTGCAATGTGAAACAGATCATATATTACTCTGTCCTTCAAAAGCTATTCATGCCAAACATCGACCTGCTGGATAATGAGGTAAATGCTGCCGTTTGGGATTATAGATAAAGCTCTGTTCACACGGTCACCTATGCATCCTGGTGCGGTGGATGTGCAGTGTCTTCTGCTTGCGGCATCTTTAAAGGCGTATTCCACCTTTTGCAAATAAATAAATAATAAATGCAACCATGTTGAAAAATATATGTACATTGAGTATTTTTTTTTTTTTTTTTGGTGCTCGCAAAGCACCTTGCAACAGTGATTATTAGACAATTCTTCCAGCCGCTAGTTTGTCCCAAAGTATAGACCTTCAGTTATGGGGCTGGAGGAATGGACTAAAAGCATAACTGAATACACTATTGTACAAATTGACTACAATATGAATGGACTGCAATATAAATGAATGAACTACAATATGAGTGGACTGAAATTGTGCTCCATTGATAGCTATGAGTCTCTCTGCCATAGTAATGAATGGGACTTGTAGTCTTTCCATTCACAGACAATTCCTCCAGGTATGGGCTGGAGGGCATATGAATGGCCTACAAGTATGAATGAATGGACTACAGTGTGGCATATGGAATGAGATGTGCTGTTGGAGCCACGTACAATCGTGCCAAGTTAAAAAAAAAAGAAAGAAAAGAAAAGTGCATTGAATAATTTTTTTTGCATTTGAGCTTGCAAAACAGTGTAACTCTGATGAGACAGTTTCTCCATTCGCAGATTCATCCCAAGATATGGGCTGGAGGAAGTATGAATGGACTACAAGTATGAATGAATGGACTACAGTATGAATGGACTACAAGTATGAATGAATCGACTACAGTATGAATGGACTACAAGTATGAATGAATGGACTACAGTATGAATGGACTACAAGTATGAATGAATGGACTACAGTATGAATGGACTACAAGTATGAATGAATTGACTACAAGTATGAATCAATGGACTACAGTATGAATGGACTACAAGTATGAATGAATCAACTACAGTATGAATGGACTACAAGTATGAATGAATGGACTACAGTATGAATGGACTACAAGTATGAATGAATGGACTACAGTATGAATGGACTACAAGTATGAATGAATTGACTACAGTATGACTGGACTACAAGTATGAATGAATTGACTACAAGTATGAATCAATGGATTACAATATGAATAGACTACAAGTATGAATCAATGGATAACAATATGAATGGACTACAAGTATGAATCAATAGATTACAATATGAATGGACTACAAGTATCAATCAATGGATTACAATATGAATGGACTACAAGTATGAATCAATGGATTACAATATGAATGGACTACAAGTATGAATCAATGGATTACAATATGAATGGACTACAAGTATGAATCAATGGACTACAAGTATCAATCAATGGATTACAATATGAATGGACTACAAGTGTAGTGATGTCACTGCACTTGTGCTCCATTGAGAACTACAAGTCCCTCTGCCATGGTGGAAAATGGGACTTGTAGTCTTTCCATTCACAGATCTCTGTGAATAGATGATACAGTTATGTTGGTGGAGCCACACACAGTCGTGACGATTTTTTTTAAAAAGTGCATTGATTTATTTTTTTGCATTTGAGCTTGCAAAGGATTGTAACTTTGATGAGACAATTCCTCCATTCACAGATTCATCCCGAGGTATGTACTGGAGGAAGTATGAATGGACTAGAAGTATGAATGGACTAGAAGTGTGGCGAGTCCCTCTGCTATGGTGGAAAATGGGACTTGTTGCCTTTCCATTCCCAGATTTTTGTGAATGAATGATACAGTCGTGCTGGCGGAGCCACACACAGCCATGGTGAGTTAAAAAGAATAACAGGAGCTTGCAGGGATGGGAACCTCCGGAATTCAGTAAGGGGGAGGAGCAGTTTTAGGGTATGGGGCTGTGGACTGTCAACATATTTCATGTCACATCATTATCATGTAACATAAAACATGGTCAGATAGGTGCATTTTAAGGGTTTCCAGCAAAATGCACATCAAATGCTTGTTGCACCTAAAGCACATGGATCCTAAAATGCAGGGGTGTAAATAAAGTTAAAGATGGTCTATGTATAAAACATTTATTGTGTGAATATGACAAACATCCACACACTAAGAACACAAATCAACGTATTTTCTCAAAAATATGTAGTTCCTATATTGAGGTGCCACCAAGTGACCATAATGCGTCTTATTTCCCATTAATACCTGTAGCGGGCAGTTCCTCCCCTCTCCCCGTCCCCTCAATTAAAGTTCAGCTCGCAATGTCTCTGGTCTAGGGGTATGAGAGGGGAGGGAGAGGGGGTGCGCTACGCCTGGCTTCTACCACAGATGTATAAGTGGTATCGGCAATGCCTTCCTTTACCTTCGGGCCTGTGTTGTGCATCGGATCCTCCCTCCAAGAGTCTCCGAGAACCTCGTCTGCCAGGAACTTGAGCCCCACACCGTTAAGGTCCAACACTCCTTTATTTAGAACATAACATGGACTCCCTTGGCTATAGAACAGAAAAGGAGGTGTGTGTACGAATAGGCCCAGACACAAGTTCGATCCTCCACTCTCCTCCAAAGAGTGGGCAATGGTCTCCGCACGAGGGAAATTCACCTTCCGGACGGTCTCCGACAAGAGACTCACCCGTCACCGGCAGTATGCTGCACCGGGTCTTCAGGTGAGGAGCTCTTCCCGGTCCATTACGCCCACCTTGGATTCAGGCGTCCATCTCCGGAGTACCCTAGGATCCTTCCCTCGCGGAACTCAGTGTTGGGCACTGAGCTCCGGACCGCCGTCCGAGTACCTCACCCCAGGCTAAAGGTGCCTGAGATGGAACACGATCTCCGGTGGTCCTCTAGGCCTAGTCCGCCTAGAGGACAAACACGAACTCCGTCCGCAGGCTGAAGGTGCCAGGGACCAAAGACCCCGTGACCAAGATGGCCGGCCCTTTTATCCCCTCTCCCAGCAAGCACGGCGGGTTCCCCGCCCCACCATACCGCCGCCCGGAGGGGACAAAAGTAGGCTCAGCACACAGTGGTATCCATCCATCGACCCACGGTGACAGCGCCACCCAGTGGACCACCGGAGACACACCACTGGTGTCACCGAAAAATTCAAAAATTACTTGCGGGAAAGTAAGTACCCGCTACATACCATAATCAGGAAAATAATACATTATGACCACTAGATGGCGCTGATGATATAAGTACTACAATATTCAAGAAAATATGGTGATTTATGTTCTAAATGAACAGATCTTTGTCACATTCGCACATCGAATGTTTTATTCATAGACCCTTAAGTATCACAAGGTTTAGGACGAGCTAAACACTATCTTGCACAATAAATTTGGTTATATATAAAGGTGTCGCTGATTTTTAGACCTTTCATGATGTGAAAAATTTCAATTGTTCAATTAAATGTTTTTTCAAGCCACTTTATTTCTTTGCCTTATTTTTTTTATAAAGCTAAAAAGTTAGAGCACAATCAGAGGTGTAAGGAGGTCAGTGAGATATGTGTCACTTCTTTCTATATATTCTGTATTTCTTTAGTTTATCTGATTCTGTTTTTAATGTACTTTGCATAAGATGTTTTAATATATTTCAATGACTTTTCATTGTTTATTGGCTGTAATAGAAACACTGATAGATATTTATGCAAGAAAAAAAAAAGACTTTGGAATAGATATTTTCTTTTTATCACCAAAAGGATTTGTATTTGTGGATGTTCTTCTTTATACTTCCCTGTATCTTTATTAAAGCTATACTCACATTCACTCCAGCAATGCAGTGTCCCAGAGCCCCCTTTACTGTACAGTGACCCTTTACAGTCTATTCCCCTTTACATCACAGTGTCTCTTTACATTAATGTAATAGGGACTTCTCTGTAAAGGGGACACTGTAATGTAAAGGGGGGGGGGCTGTGATGTAAAGGGGACTGCACTGTAAGGCCCCTTTTAGCAGATCTATCCAAGGGGATCCTCCTGCCGCCCCATAGAGAACAATGGGTGGTCCAATTGGGTCTGCCTGAAAAACGGACAGACTGGGGAGCTCCCCGTGGGCCCCCGACAGCCTCCACAATCTCTCACTTCAGCTCTTCCTCCCGACAACTCCTCCCCAGCTGGGCTGACACTGGGTATTCAAGGAGGCCTGCCAACCTGCCTATCCAGATTGGGGATTAGTCAGGGCTCCCCAAGAGACAGCTCCACCTCTCCTCTCTTTCCCGATCTTTCTTTTCGACTATAGTAAGAGGGAGGTCCCAGTGATGCTGCCTGTGAGTCACCAGCTGCTACCTTGAGCCACTCCCAACCCAGAATGTAAACAAACAGGCCTAGCCACCAGCTAGGCCTGCCTAAATTTTCCTACTCTTTCTCCAGAAAATCCTCACTCTAGCACCTACCTAACTAGAGGGTGCTACATTTGTTTATAGTACTAAAAATAAAACCGCAGAGAAGATCAAATACCACTAAAATAAATCTCTATTTTTGGGGGGAAAAAAGGACATAAATTTTGTTATGGTACAGTGTCGCATGACTGCGAAATTGTCAGTTCAAGTAACGCAGTGCCGTATCGCAAAAAATGATCTGATCAGGAAGGGGGTGAAAACTTCCGGGGCTGAAGTGGTTAAATGACAAAATGAAGGTGTTTGAGAAGGTACGGGACCCGTTGATCAAATATCTGGCTGCTGATCCCAGGACACTATCCGCTTAGATTGTTTATTAGTCTATAAAGGTTGAGTCCCCCCACCTTTTCTCCCCCTCTTCTTTGTTTTGTTTTTTGTTTTTTTTACTCCCCTTTCTTCTTTTCTTTCACCTTTTTCTGGGCCTCCTGGCCCCTCTTCTCTATTGGTAACTATGCTTCCTTCTTTTGACAACTCAGGGAACAGGCATGTTCTAGGGGTTTACAAAATGCGATCGCCCCCTCCCACAAAGGGGGCTGACAGCCATTTGACGAGTGTACTCCAGGTCTGAATCAGTGAACACATCTCTTAACTACAATAGTATTAGGTATAGGCAACATGCTTTTGCAGGGCCTATTGAGGGTTGCTTGCTTGCCTTCTGTCCGGGAGCGGACCACGATGTGCTACATCAAATATGGAAATTAGGGATGAGCTTTCTGTTCAAGGTGAACATGAGTTAAACTCGAACATCGGCTGTTCGATCGTTCAACGAAGATCGAACATTATGGGGAATTTGCGCCAAATTCGAGCGCCACGCCCCATTATGCACTGCGTCATCGCAGTGCATTGCTGGCTGATGATTGGCCAAGCATGCACTATGACCCGCATGCTTTGGCCAATCACAGCGCTGTCAGCAAAGAGAGCCATAATTGGCAAAAGGCAGGGTGCCTTTGTCCAATTATGGCTCAGGGGGTTAAGTCCACGCCCCACACTATATAAGGCTGGCTGCACGTCGGCCTTGTGTAGTGTGTTGCTGGCAGAGAGAGAGATAGAGAGAGAGAGAGTGTAATTTCATTTACTTTGAGCAGGCAGTTGATTCAGTTAGCTGCAGTGTATTTAGTATATATATACATCCTGGATTTGTATATATATATATATATATATATATATATATATATACACACTGTATCCAGTTTAGCTAGATCTCACTGCAGACCGTTCCTGGTGTACTGTTTCTAATATACTTCAGGCAGGCAGTTGATTCAGTTAGCTGTAGTGTATTTAGTATATATATACATCCCGGCTTTTTATATATACTGTGTATATATATATATATATATATATATATATATATATATATATATATATATATGTAGCGGGGTCCTCAATTTAGTGGGATACACCTGGGGGTAGTGTGACCCAAGTGTGTAATTGTGTTAGGGTTCAGACCCCTTTTTGTTATTCGTGGAGGATTGGGTGGTGTAATATTCTCCTTGACCAGTGGGTGTCAGTGTACCTACTGGCTCAGGGTAGAATCACTACCGGAGTGCTACCCTTCTTTGTCCCTTCCTGAAGATGGTACGGCCGGGGCGGGGAACCCGCCGTGGTATCGACGGGAGGAGATAAAAGGGGGAGACGCCCTCGCCACAAGGTCTTTTTCGGGGGATCATCTCTTCACGCACCCAGGCACCTTCAGCCTGGGTGCGGGCGGTTCAAGGTTCCGGCCTAGGCGCCCTAGGCCTGGCCGGAATGAAGCTGGGATTCCATCCCAGACACCTTCAGCCTGGGATGATGTACTATTGAGGAGGCCTGGGACCCAGTGACTCCGACTGGGTCCCGCGAGGGTGAAGTTGCTCCAGGGCGCCCCTTGCGAGGGGACCCGCATCTGAGGTGAGGAGGCTGGGGAGGTCACCCGTTCGAAGACCCGGTGTAGTGTCAACCCGGTGACGGATGGGCCTTCGGTAACTCTCTTGGAGGACATCTTCCCCTGATAGAGGCTGCAACGCAACGGAGGTATTCATGTCAAGACTCCTACAACCCTTGGTCCTAGCATAGGGGGTGTAGGGACCCAGATCAGTATAGTGCCTCGACCTGCTCATCTCACCGTATCATGCCATCGCATTGCCTGTATGTGGAGATACGAAATAAACCAACAGTTGGACTGTGATCGGTGTATGGACTCTGTTAATGGGAGCAAAGGGTGGTTCGGTGGTTTCTGCACGACAGACTCGGTACATGCTCAGGACACACCGGCCCGAGGAAACATCAGGTATTGGCCTTCACCTCGCCCACCGTTGTGGGGAGGACATGGGCCGTAGCACACCTCACCCTGTCGCGTGACATACCCCTAGCTAAAGAGGACGGGGTGAGGGGGTGGCTACACGTGGGGGCTTGTCGTCCAGGATAGTGTGTGTCTTGGCGATGGAACTGAGAACGTCTGTGTTTGAACTTTGCTGCCCGGAGGAGTTCCGAACAGGTCGGCCATGTGATTGGCCAAAGTGCATCCCTGCTCGGAGTTGTGGACATGACCTTAAGTCGGGAAAGGCCCACGCAGAGGAGCGTAAAAAGGGAGAGGTCCAGCCGTGTGAAGTACTACACGTGGGGACTGTTAATGCACTGCGCCACGAGGCACCCCATGACTGTACAATTCGTGGGCGGAGGCTGGCGGAAGCCCGCGAAAACGTACAAGTGGTGGGAGGAGTCTGGCCACGTGTGGAGATACACGTGGAGACTCCGGCGCGTGGTCAGCGCGTGATGGAACAGTAAGTGGTCGGGATGGCCTCAAGCTCCCCGTGGATGCCGGTATCTTACCCCACGAAAATGACTGCATTTGCTGCTCCCCTGACAGACACGGGAATAGGGATGAGCTTCGTGTTCGAGTCGACATACGTTCGACTCGAACATCGGCTGTTCGATCGTTCGACGAAGATCGAACGATTTGGGCCGTTCGCGCCAAATTCGAGTGACACGAACGGCCCACAATGCACTACGCCATCGCAGTGTCATCCAGGCGCTGTGATTGGCCAAGCATGCACTGTGACCCCGCATGCTTGGCCAATCACAGCGCCGGCAGCGAGGAGAGCAATGATTGGCCACAGGCAGGATGCCTGTGGCCAATTATTGCTGATAGGGTTTAGTACACGCCCCACACTATAAAAGGCCGCCAGCGCGGCGGCCTTGTGTAGTGTGTTCCGGAGCAGGGAAAGAGAAGCATAGGCAGGACAGTGTCATTATTTTTCCTTTACTATTCCTGGATTCCTTGTGTTTAGGGACAAATAAGGATAGGTAGGGAGAGTGTCAGTGACAGTGTGCTATTCTGTGCTAATCCTTGTTTGTAGGGACAGAGAGGTACAGTGAGGGAAAGTGTCAGTGTGCTATTCTGTTCTAAAACTATTTTGCTGAACCATATTTTCAATCCTTGAGTTGAGGGACAGAGAGGTACAGTGAGTGAAACTGACAGTGTGCTATTCTGTTCTAAACCAATTTTGCTGTTCCATATTTTCAATCCTTGAGTTGAGGGACAGAGAGGTACAGTGAGTGAAACTGACAGTGTGCTATTCTGTTCTAAACCAATTTTGCTGTTCCCTATTTTCAATCCTTGAGTTGAGGGACAGAGAGGTACAGTGAGTGAAACTGACAGTGTGCTATTCTGTTCTAAACCAATTTTGCTGTTCCATATTTTCAATCCTTGAGTTGAGGGACAGAGAGGTACAGTGAGTGAAACTGACAGTGTGCTATTCTGTTCTAAACCAATTTTGCTGTTCCATATTTTCAATCCTTGAGTTGAGGGACAGAGAGGTACAGTGAGGGAAAGTGTCAGTGTGCTATTCTGTTCTAAAACTATTTTGCTGAACCATATTTTCAGTCCTTGAGTTGAGGGACAGAGAGGTACAGTGAGTGAAACTGACAGTGTGCTATTCTGTTCTAAACCAAATTTGCTGTTCCATATTTCCAATCCTTGAGTTGAGGGACAGAGAGGTACAGTGAGTGAAACTGACAGTGTGCTATTCTGTTCTAAACCAATTTTGCTGTTCCATATTTTCAATCCTTGAGTTGAGGGACAGAGAGGTACAGTGAGTGAAACTGACAGTGTGCTATTCTGTTCTAAACCAATTTTGCTGTTCCATATTTTCAATCCTTGAGTTGAGGGACAGAGAGGTACAGTGAGTGAAACTGACAGTGTGCTATTCTGTTCTAAACCAATTTTGCTGTTCCATATTTTCAATCCTTGAGTTGAGGGACAGAGAGGTACAGTGAGTGAAACTGACAGTGTGCTATTCTGTTCTAAACCAAATTTGCTGTTCCATATTTTCAATCCTTGAGTTGAGGGACAGAGAAGTACAGTGAGGGAAAGTGTCAGTGTGCTATTCTGTTCTAAAACTATTTTGCTGAACCATATTTTCAGTCCTTGAGTTGAGGGACAGAGAGGTACAGTGAGTGAAACTGACAGTGTGCTATTCTGTTCTAAACCAATTTTGCTGTTCCATATTTTCAATCCTTGAGTTTAGGGACAGAGAAGGACACTCGTGGAAACTATCAGTGTGCTATTCTGTGCTAAATCTTGTTTGTAGGGAGGGACAGAGTAGGACAGTGAGGGAAAGTGTCAGTGTGCTATTCTGTTCTAAAACTTTTTTGCTGAACCATATTTTCAATCCTTGTGATTAGGGACAGAGAAGGATAGGCAGGGGACAGTGTAAGTGTCATTGTTGCTAATCCTCCTGCACAATATACACCTGAAGGTAGCCCTTATTGCTGTTTTTCCCATCTCCCTGCTGCAGGCCATCCATTAAAATGTCTGGAAGGCAACCAAGGAGAGGCAGACAGTCAGGAGGCAAAAAAAGAGGGCAAGCAGGCTCTGTGTCTGGGGGCAACAGTGCTGGTCGTGTACGCGGTGCATTGTCATCAGCACATGGCCATGGGACACGCTTGTCCTTGTTTTCGGCAGCTGGACATGTTGAGCCACATCATGCCGAAGACTTGGTAGAGTGGATGACCAAGCCCACCTCATCCTCCTCATCCTCTCTCACCCAGGCTCAGGGTACTGGCAAAGCAGCTGCCAAAGTGTCCTCTTCTCTGGTATCAATGTCATCATAAGTCACTCCTTCCCTAGACCCACCATGTCCTCCTCCTGAGGAGTCCCCCGAACTGTTTGAGCACAGTGTTGGGTACATGCTCCAGGAGGATGCCCAGCGTTTGGAAGGATCTGATGATGATACCCAGCTAGAGGAAGGCAGCAGCGTGAGAGCAGAGAGAGAGGATGCTCAAGAAGGACACCAATCTGGCAGTCATGCTCCAGCAGCTGCAGCATACTGCCAGATTGGCTCCAGTGATGAGGAGGGAGGGGATGATGAGGTCACTGACTCCACGTGGGTGCCTAATAGGAGAGAGGAGGAGGAGGAGGAGGAGGATGAGGAGGAGGCACATCTCCAATGAGGCAGGATGCCCTTGAGTGGCCAGCGTATGGGCAGCACACCGACGGAATCACACCGCAGAGCTCCGCCTGTGCAGGGCCCTGCCTCTGCCCGTCATTCAAAAAGTTCTTTGGTGTGGGCCTTTTTTGAGGCGAGTGCATCAGATCGCACAGCTGCTGTTTGCAACATATGTCTCAAGCGTATATCGCGTGGCCAAAACATCAGCCGCTTGGGCACCACATGCTTGATCAGACATATGTTGACCTGCCATGCAGCTCGTTGGCAAGCCTACCTTAAAGACCCACACCAAAGAACAAAGCTGACCTCTTCTTGCACCGCATCAGCTGGGATCTCCAACCCCAGTATACCTTCAGTCCTCTCTGAAACCTGCTCTGAGAGGAATGAAGGTGTAGAATTAGGTGTGTCACAGCCAAGTACTTGCGGGCACTCTGCTAGCAGTACACCGACGTCCGATTCTAGCAGGCAAATTTCCCTGCCCCAGCTGCTGGACCGTCGAAAGAAGTTCACTCCCAGCCATCCACATGCCCAGCGGTTGAATGCTAGCTTGGCTAAATTGCTAGCGCTTCAACTGCTGCCTTTTCAGTTGGTAGACTCGGCCCCCTTCCGTGAGTTTGTGCAATGTGCGGTTCCTCAGTGGCAGGTTCCCAAACGCCACTTTTTCGCACGGAAGGCTATTCCGGCTCTCTACAGGCATGTGGAAGGCAATGTCTTGGCCTCGCTGGACAGGGCGGTCAGCGGTAAGGTGCATATTACCGCTGACTCATGGTCCAGCAGGCATGGACAGGGACGTTACCTTTCTTTCACGGCCCATTGGGTCACTCTTTTGGCAGCTGGGAAGGATGCAGGACAAGGTGCAGTAGTGTTGGAGGTTGTTCCACCGCCACGCCTCCAAAATGCTACTACTGGTTGTGACACACCTCTCTCCTCCACCCCCTCCTCTTCTTCTTCCTCCATGGCCTCTTCCTGTGGTTTGTCCTCGGAACCAGCGGTGCTCCGTAGGCGTTCAAGGGGCTACGCAAGTACGCAGGCAAAAAGATGCCATGCCGTGCTTGCGCTGGTGTGTTTGGGGGACAGGAGCCACACTGGGGCAGAGGTCCTGTCTGCTCTGCAGGGGCAGGCCGAGAGGTGGTTGACACCACGCCAGCTTAAGCCAGGAATGGTGGTTTGCGACAATGGCACCAACCTCCTCTCCGCCCTCCGACAGGGACAACTGACCCATGTGCCCTGTATGGCTCACGTCCTTAACCTGGTGGTGCAGCGGTTCTTGGGCAGGTACCCGGGCTTACAGGATGTCCTGAGGCAGGCCAGGAAAGTCTGTGTGCATTTCCGCAGATCTTATAATGCCAGTGCTCGCCTGGCTGAGCTTCAAAAGGAGTTGAACCTGCCCAAGAACCGCCTTATATGTGACATGCCCACCAGGTGGAACTCAACGTTGGCCATGCTGCAGCGGCTGCACACGCAGCAGAGGGCCATCAATGAGTACCTGTGCGACTACGGCACCAGGACAGGGTCAGGGGAGCTCGGGTTTTTTTCACCACGCCAGTGGGGCATGATCAGGGATGCATGCACTGTCCTGGCACCATTTGAGGAGGCCACGAGGATGGTGAGCAGTGACAGTGCATGCATCAGTGACACTGTACCTCTTGTCCACCTGTTGGAGCACACGCTGCGTGGAATAATGGACAGGGCACTTGAGGCAGAACAGAGGCAGGAAGAGGAGGACTTCCTTGCCTCTCAAGGCCCCCTTTACCCAGACAGTGTTCCTTCTGTCCCACCCATCGCACAGGAAGAGGAGGAGGAGGAGGAGGATTGTGTCAGCATGGAGGTGGAGGCTGGCACTCAGCATCATCAGCAGCAGTCTTTTAGGGATGATTTACAGTCCCAAGAAACCAGTGGACTTGTACGTGGCTGGGAGGAGGTGGCTGCGGATCATGTCATCCTTAGTGACCCAGAGGACTCCGGACTGAATGCCTCAGCTAACCTACGCTGCATGGCCTCCCTGATCCTGCAAAGTCTGCGGAAGGATCCTCGTATTCTTCGGATCAAGGAGAGGGACCATTACTGGCTGGCCACTCTCCTTGATCCACGGTACAAGGGTAAGGTTGCGGACCTTATCGTACCGTTGCAGAGGGAGCAGAGGATGAGACAACTCCGGGAGGCCTTGCAGAAAGGTCTGTGCAATGCGTTCCCAGAGACTGGGAGGTTACAAACTCCTGGTCCTGGACAACGAGTTGCTGAGGATTCGGGCAGTCAAAGAAGGAGCGGTGGGGAAGGTGGCCGTCTGACCGATGCGTTCAGACAATTCTTTAGTCCGCAGCCCCAAAGTATGATCGGTTCCAGCAACCATCGCCAGCGTCTGATATACATGGTCCAGGAATACCTAGGGGCAAGGTCAGACTTGGACACCTTCCCCACCGAAAATCCTCTGGCTTACTGGGTCTTGAGGATGGATCACTGGCCAGAGCTTGCACAGTATGCAATTGAGCTACTGGCCTGTCCTGCATCCAGCGTTCTTTCAGAACGCACATTCAGTGCTGCTGGAGGATTTGTCACGGATCACAGGGTGCGCCTGTCCACCGACTCGGTTGATCGACTGACTTTCATCAAGATGAACCAGTCTTGGATCACCACCAGCTACCACACACCAGATGCTGATATAACAGACTAATTGATTTTAAAATGTCACATCCCTTCAAGACTGATGCTGATGCTGAGTGCTTGTGCTGTTATGTTGACTGGCTATCCTCCTCCTCCTCCTCAATGATACGATTAACGATGATAGCTTGGAAGATCATTTTGGTTTATGGGTGACGCCACCAGTGGCTAAGGCCCAATTTTTCAGCCCCTGTTTAACAGGGGCGTGTAATTAAAATTTTTGATGCAATACTTTGCAACAGGCCTCATTGCTGTGCTCCAAGTACAGTATCTGTGAGGGGTTGCAGTGTTGTGCCACCAGTGCCTAAGGCCCAATTTTTCAGCCCCTGTTCAACAGGGGCATGCAATTATAATTATTGATCTAATAATTCACAGCAGGGCCCATTGCTGCGCCCACCAAGAGTAACTGTCAGGCCTTACAGTGTTGTGGCACCAGCACCACCATCACCACCACCACCACCACCAAAGGCCCAATTTTTCAGCCCCTGTTCAACAGGGGCATGCAATTATAATTATTGATCTAATAATTCACAGCAGGGACCATTGCTGCGCCCACCAAGAGTAACTGTCAGGCCTTACAGTGTTGTGGCACCAGCACCACCATCACCACCACCACCACCACCAAAGGCCCAATTTTTCAGCCCCTGTTCAACAGGGGCATGCAATTATAATTATTGATCTAATAATTCACAGCAGGGACCATTGCTGCGCCCACCAAGAGTAACTGTCAGGCCTTACAGTGTTGTGGCACCAGCACCACCATCACCACCACCACCACCACCAAAGGCCCAATTTTTCAGCCCCTGTTCAACAGGGGCATGCAATTATAATTATTGATCTAATAATTCACAGCAGGGCCCATTGCTGCGCCCACCAAGAGTAACTGTCAGGCCTTACAGTGTTGTGGCACCAGCACCACCATCAAAGGCCCAATTTTTACTACCACTGATCAACAATTATATGTTATTACAATTCCTGATATTATACTTGACAGCAGGGCGTTCCAGCACCCACCAAGAATAACTGTGAGTGCTTTCAGTGTTGTGCCAACACCAACACCTAAGGGGCCAATTTCTGCAGAGTATATACGGAAGGTCCCTACTTTCAAACATCCAACTTACAAACTACTACTACTTGCAAACGGAAGAAGACAACAGGAAGTGAGAGGAAATCTACCCCTTGGAAGGAAAATTCTCTCCTTTAAGAATTAATATGGGAGAAAGGTGTCTCCTCTCTACTGATGCTTTATCACCAATCCTTGTTTCAATAAAAACACCACATTTCAAAAACAGTTGTCATTGGGACGCAAAGTGAGGTGAAATGTTCTGAACAGGGGCACAGACAGCAAAAAAAATGTGACAGGGGTGATAGCCGTTCCCTATGTTTTACAAAAAACAAAAAAAAAGGAATTTGCCATGGAGCTCCACTTAAACAATGCAGCTGTTCAAAATTATAAACAGATTCTACATAAGAACAAACCTACAGTCCCTGTCTTGTATGCACCGCCTGTATACGGCTGTTCAGAGTATATAGGTCCTTTTTTATTTTGTGTGCGGGGTTCCCCTTAATATCCATACAAGACCCAAAGGGGCTGGTAATGGGCTGGGGTAGGGGGGGGGGGGTTGATGGGGTAGCTATGCCATTTTTCCTAAAGATTTTCATCCATATTACCGGGACCAGACATTGCATTAAAGCCGCAAGCAGTTTTAAATGACTTTTTTCCCTTTACAAATGTTATTTTGTGCAGGGACAGTTCTAAACACGGGAAACACGTGGCACTTCACAGGCATACTTTAGACACCCCCCAGGTACAATATTTTAAGGAATATTTGACTTTTTTTTTCACTTTATGCATCATTAAAATGACTGCTCCCGGAAAACGTCCGTTTTTAAAACTTCTTTTTGCATTGATACATGTCCCCTGGTGCAGAAGCCAGGTTCCCAAACTCTGTTTCGGACAATAACATGGATAATAGTCGTTATAATTAGCACTTTAGAATCTGAACGTTCGCATCCATTGTATTTAATAGGGTTCTAATGTTCGTGCGAACTTTCGGTCCGTTCGCGGGTTCTGATGCGAACCGAACCTGGGGGTGTTCGGCTCATCACTACACGGAATAAGGCTCAGGCCCCGAGGACAGTTGGCTCTGTATTCATGCAGAGACACGGAGGCTCTCGGTGTGATCTGTCCCGGATGCTTGGGACTGGTGGTCCAACTAAAGCCATTCGGGCGATGTGAGGCATGCAAGGAGTTCCTTTTTGAGGTTGAACCATACACGGAAAGGCCCCGGGCCCTACGCCTCAACTGCATCACAGGAACCGCCACTCCGGAGGGAGAGGTCCAGGCCTCTGCGGAGGTCCCCGTACGCGCTGACCAGGGCGAAGTGACTGCCCAACCAGAGATTGAGAGAGAAAAATCCGAAGACACTGCTTCGGTCACCACAGACTCCCTGCTGCCACCCCCGAAGAGGAAGATAGGCCTGGTGCAGGCATCCTGTGGTCGTGGTCGAGCTTCACCCCGCCGCTTGCCTGGCCTGGATGACGCCGGTAGAGAAGAGAGTCCCGGACATTCCAGTTCTTCAGTAGGTCCAGGTGAGCTAGGGGCTGGGACTGTGGTGTTGGTTGGAGGTGTTGTGAGTTCACAGCCGGTGGAGCCCGAAAGGGAGGGTAGCCTTCCGTCTACTAGAGACTACCTTCCCGCCGAGATGTATGACACCTCCGACCTAGAGTCGTTGTCAGACTGTGGTGATGACGGAGAAATAGACGAGCTGTTTCACCAGAAGGGATGGGACAGACGCCCGCTACCTGTGCTGAGTAAACCACAGGATTCCCCCATGTCCATAGAAGACAGTACGCTCTGGGCGCAGGCCCCGGAGTTCCCGAGGAAATCTAACCCTCTGACCAACTTTCCTCATTCAACTACATCACCCGCTCTGATGGTGGGGACGCAGCGTGCTTCGTTGCGGGCACCAAAGACAAAGCAACCCGAGATGGCGAAGGTACCTCGGCACCCGGAGGCCATCATACAGCCAGGAGAAGGTGAGCGAGATGTGATGCCGCCCCTAGCCAGATTGCAGAGACTTTTCTCCCAGAGAGTCGCCCGTGAATATGGGTGGGAGTACCCCTACTTGCCTCGGGACTTATTGTATGAAGTTGAGGTCCTGCGACCAAGGTGGTATGACGAGTTTGTATGGGAAAAGCTTAAAGTACCCCATGCCAGGCGATACCTGTCATGTTCGCCGCCTGTGTCTAAAAAGTTCAAGGACTGCAGAGCTGATTGGAGACTTGGACGCCATATTCATGCCGATAAGGTGCTCATCTGTAGGAAAGAAGGAGAGGATGTCGAGTATTCAGTGGAAGTGTTTGACGGGCACCTGAAGCCTCTGTTTCTGCCGGATCCAAGGTTCTACTTATAGGAGAAGTGAGCTCCTATCTTGTTGCTGTTGAAACTTTCTGGATGAGACATTCCCAGACGCCTAGAACTGTGCCCTACTTTGGTTTTGATTTGGGTTTTTCTTTTACTCACTGGAGACTTGGGAGCTGTTGTTTTTTTTTCCCTTTTCTTCATGTGCCAAAGGCAGAGACTTTTGGGGTAGAGTCAGAGTAGGAAAGCAGGAAGAATGAAGATCTCACCAAGTGTCATTACCGCAGCTCTGTCACCAGGTGGCAGTGTTGTGCAACGGTTGTTCGAAATGCTACACATGCGTTACTTACTTATTGGAGTGAGCGGGTCTCTCGGCTGACGGACCCACTCATGCCAAGTTAACACCGAGTGTTAGGATGTGTTTTCTTTTGTTGTTTCCCTTCTGCAGGAGATTCATCGGTCAAGACTACTGAGAGTGGGGTGGTTCTTAGACAGCGATGGGAGGGATTGTACATGTGTACAGAATAGATGTCTTATATAAATGTTTATCGTTTTATATTTCCCCTTTCCCTTTTCCCTTTTGAGCAGGTCTTGGCACACTTAGTATCCAAAAATTTGAGGGATAGCCTCTGGGGCCCACTTCATGTCGCCACTCCTTGGGAGACATGGGTGTGCACCTGACGCTGGGGACCAGCGTCAAATCACAGGGGGGAGTGTGTAGCGGGGTCCTCAATTTAGTGGGATACACCTGGGGGTAGTGTGACCCAAGTGTGTAATTGTGTTAGGGTTCAGACCCCTTTTTGTTATTCGTGGTGGATTGGGTGGTGTAATATTCTCCTTGACCAGTGGGTGTCAGTGTACCTACTGGCTCAGGGTAGAATCACTACCGGAGTGCTACCCTTCTTTGTCCCTTCGTGGAGATGGTACGGCCGGGGCGGGGAACCCGCCGTGGTATCGACGGGAGGAGATAAAAGGGGGAGACGCCCTCGCCACGAGGTCTTTTTCGGGGGATCATCTCTTCACGCACCCAGGCACCTTCAGCCTGGGTGCGGGCGGTTCAAGGTTCCGGCCTAGGCGCCCTAGGCCTGGCCGGAATGAAGCTGGGATTCCATCCCAGGCACCTTCAGCCTGGGATGATGTACTATTGAGGAGGCCTGGGACCCAGTGACTCCGACTGGGTCCCGCGAGGGTGAAGTTGCTCCAGGGCGCCCCTTGCGAAGGGACCCGCATCTGAGGTGAGGAGGCTGGGGAGGTCACCCGTTCGAAGACCCGGTGTAGTGTCAACCCGGTGACGGATGGGCCTTCGGTAACTCTCTTGGAGGACATCTTCCCCTGATAGAGGCCGCAACGCAACGGAGGTATTCATGTCAAGACTCCTACAACCCTTGGTCCTAGCATAGGGGGTGTAGGGACCCAGATCAGTATAGTGCCTCGACCTGCTCATCTCACCGTATCATGCCATCGCATTGCCTGTATGTGGAGATACGAAATAAACCAACAGTTGGACTGTGATCGGTGTATGGACTCTGTTAATGGGAGCAAAGGGTGGTTCGGTGGTTTCTGCACGACAGACTCGGTACATGCTCAGGACACACCGGCCCGAGGAAACATCAGGTATTGGCCTTCACCTCGCCCGCCGTTGTGGGGAGGACATGGGCCGTAGCACACCTCACCCTGTTGCGTGACATACCCCTAGCTAAAGAGGACGGGGTGAGGGGGTGGCTACATATATATATATATATATATATATATATATATATATATATATACACTGTATCCTGTGTAGCTAGCTGTGTACGTATTCAAATAAACTTTCAGGCAGGTAGGCCAGGCAGGTGGATTCAGTTATCTGCAGTGCATAAAATATATACTGTCTCCTACATATATATCCACTGCATTCTAGTCTAGCCAAGACTATACCTGACTGCAGGCCATTCCTGGTATACCTATTCAAATACACTTTCAGACAGGTAGGCCAGGCAGGTGATTCAGTTATCTGCAGTGCATAAAATATATACTGTCTCCTACATATATATCCACTGCATTCTAGTCTAGCCAAGCCTATACCTGACTGCAGGCCATTCCTAGTGTACCTATTCAAATACACTTTCAGGCAGACAGGCCAGGCAGGTGATTCAGTGATCTGCAGTGCATAAAATATATATACTGTCTCCTACATATATATCCACTGCATTCTAGTCTAGCCAAGACTATACCTGACTGCAGGCCATTCCTGGTGTACCTATTCAAATACACTTTCAGGCAGGCAGGCCAGGCAGGTGATTCAGTGATCTGCAGTGCATAAAATATATATACTGTCTCCTGCACATCTATCCACTGCATTCTAGTCTAGCCAAGCCTATACCTGACTGCAGGCCATTCTTGGTGTACGTATTCAAATACACTTTCAGGCAGGCAGGCCAGGCAGGTGATTCAGTGATCTGAAGTGCATAAAATATATATACTGTCTCCTACATATATATCCAGTGCCTTCTAGTCTAGCCAAGACTATACCTGACTGCAGGCCATTCCTGATGTACCTATTTAAACACACTTTCAAGCAGGCAGGCCAGGCAGGTGATTCAGTGATCTGCAGTGCATAAAATATATACTGTCTCCTACATATATTTCCACTGCATGCTAGTCTAGCCAAGCCTATACCTGACTTTTGGCCATTCCTGGTGTACCTATTCAAATACACTTTTAGGCAGGCAGGCAGGCAGGCCAGGCAGGTGTTTCAGTGATCTGCAGTGCATAAAATATATATACTGTCTCCTACATATATATATCCACTGCATCCAGTCTAACTAAGCCTATATCTGACTGCAGGCCATTCCTGGTGTACTTTTTCTAGTAAACTTCAGGCAGTGTTTTGCTAGTCTAATTTTGCAGTATGTCTGGAAGGCCAACAAGGAGAGGCAGACGCTCTCAGGCCACTAAAAGAGGGCAAGCAGGCTCTGTGTCTACAGTCAACAGTGCTGGTCATGGACACGGTGAATCCTCAGCACGTGGCCGTGGGGCCCGCTTGTCCTTTTTTTAGGCAGCTGGCCGTGTTGAGCCACAACATGCAGAAGAGTTGGTAGAGTGGATCACAAAGCCATCCTCATCCTACTCATCCTCTGTCACCCAGGCTCAGAGTACTTTGGCTGCCAATGCAGCTGCCAAAGCGGCCTATTCCATCTGCTCAATGTCATCAGTTACTCCTTCTCTAGCCCCACCATCATGCACGGAGGAGTCCCCCGAACTGTTCGACCACAGTGTTGGGTACATGCTGCAAGAGGATGCGCAGCGTTTTGAAGGCTCCGATAATGGTACCCAGCTTGAGGAAGGCAGTAACGTGAGCCCAGAGAGAGGGGGTGCCCAAGAAGGACAACAAACTGGCAGTCATGTTCCCCCAGCTGCACCATACTGCCAGGTTTGCTCCAGTGACGAGGAGGGAGGGGATAATGAGGTCACTGACTCTAAGTGGGTGCCTGATAGGAGAGAGGAGGAGAAGGAGGAGGCACATCTCCAACGAGGCAGGATGCCCTCCAGGGGCCAGCTTAAGGGCAGCCAACGACTGCATCATACCGCAGAGCTCCGCATGTGTAGGGCACTGCTGACTCCGCGCGTTTTTCCAAAAGTTCTTTGGTGTGGGCCTTTTTTGAGACGTGTGCAGCAGATTGCACCGTTGCTGTTTGCAACATATGTCTGAAGCGTATCAAGCGTGGCCAAAACAGCAGCCGCTTTGGCACCACATGCTTGACCAGACATATGTCGAGCTCCCATGCAGGTCGTTGGCAACAGTACTTAAAAGACCCACACCAAAGAACAAGGCGGACCTCTCCTTGCTCCTCATCAGCTGATATTTCCAACCCCACTATACCTTCAGTCCTCTCAGAAACCTGCACTGAGAGGAATGAAGGTGTAGAATTAGGTGTGCCAAGTACTTGCGGGCAATCTGCTATCGCTACACCAACGTCCGATTGTAGCAGGCAAATTTCCCTACCCCAGTTGCTAAACCGGCGAAAGAAATTTGGTCCCAGCCATCCACATGCCCAGCGGCTGAATGCTAGCTTGGCTAAATTGCTAGCACTCCAACTGCTGCCTTTTCAGCTGGTAGACTCTGCCCCCTTTCGTGAATTTGTGGAATGTGCAGTACCTCAGTGGCAGGTTCCCAAATGCCACTTTTTTTCACGGAAGGCGATTCCGGCTCTCTACCGGCATGTGGAAGGCAATGTCTTGGCCTCGTTGGACAGGGCGGTCAGTGGTAAGGTGCATATTACCGCTGACTCATGGTCCAGCAGGCATGGAAAGGGACGTTACCTTTCTTTCATGGCGCACTGGGTAACTCTGCTGGCAGCTGGGAAGGATGCAGGACAGGGTACAGTATTGTTGGAGCTTGTTCCGCCACCACGCCTCCAAAATGCTGGTAGTGGTGATTCTGCCACACTTCTCTCCTCCACCCCCTCCTCTTCTTCTTCCTCTATGGCCTCTTCCTGTGCAGATTTGTCCTCGGAATCAGTGGTGCTCCGTAGGCATTCTAGGGGCTACGCAAGCACTCAGGCAAAAAGATGCCATGCGGTGCTTGAGTTGGTCTGCTTAGGGGACAGGAGCCATACTGGGGCAGAGATTCTGTCAGCTCTGCAGGGCCAGGCTCAGAGGTGCTTGACGCCACGCCAGCTTCAGCCAGGAATGGTGGTTTGCGACAATGGCACCAACCTCCTATCCGCCCTCCGACAGGGACACTTGACCCATGTGTCCTGTTTGGCTCACGTCCTTAATTTGGTGGTGCAGCGGTTCTTGTGCAGGTACCCGGGCTTACAGGATCTCCTGAGGCAGGCCAGGAAAGTCTGTGGGCATTTCCGCCAGTCATATAATGCCAGTGCTCGGCTGACTGACCTCCAAAAGGAATGCAACCTGCCCAAGAACCGCCTCATCTGTGACATGCCCACCAGGTGGAACTCAATGTTGGCAATGCTGCAGCGGCTGTACACGCAGCAGAGGGCCATCAATGAGTACCTGTGCGAAAATGGCACCAGGACAGGGTCAGGGGAGCTTGGCTTTTTTTCGCCACACCAGTGGCTCATGGTCAAGGATGCATGCACTGCCCTGTAACCATTTGAGTAGGCCACGAAGATGGTGAGCAGTGACAGTGCATGCATCAGTGATACTGTCCCTCTTGTCTACCTGTTGGAGCACACGCTGCATGGAATAATGGACAGGGCACTTGAGGCAGAACAGAGGGAGGAAGAGGAGGACTTCCTTAACTCTCAAGGCCCCCTTTATCCAGACAGCATTCCTGCGGGCCCGCCGATCTCACAGGAAGAGGAGGAGGAGGAGGAGGATGAGGATTGTGTCAGCATGGAGGTGGAGCCTAGCACTCAGCATCAGCAGCAGTCTTCAAGGGATCATTTTCAGTCCCCAGAAACCCATGGACTTGTACGTGGCTGGAAGGAGGTGACTGCAGATCATGTCGTCCTTAGTGACCCAGAGGACTCCGGACCGAATGCCTCAGCAAACCTACGCTGCATGGCCTCCCTGATCCTGCAAAGCCTGCAAAAGGACCCTCGGATTTGTGATATCAAGGAGAGGGATCAGTAATGGCTGGCAACCCTTCTTGATCCACGTTACAAGGGTAAGGTTGTGGAACTTATCCAGCCATCGCAGAGGGAGCAGAGGATGAAACATCTTCGGGAGGCCTTGCAGAAAGGTTTGGGCAACGCATTTCCAGAGCCTGGGAGTTTACAATTTCCTGGTCCTGGGCAACGTGTTGCTGAGGCTTCGGTCAGTCTAGAAGGAGCGGTGGAGAAGGTGGCCGTCTGACCGATGCGTTCAGACAATTTTTTAGTCCACAGCCCCAAGGTCTGATCAGTTCCAGCAACCATCGTCAGCGTCTGATTTACATGGTACAGGAATACCTAAGGGCAAGATCAGACTTGGAGGCCTTTCCAACTGATAATCCGCTGGGTTACTGGGTCTTGAGGATGGATCGCTGGCCAGAGCTTGCACAGTTTGCAATTGAGCTACTGGCCTGTCCTGCATCCAGCGTTCTTTCGGAATGCACATTCAGTGCTGCTGGAGGCTTTGTAACCGATCACAGAGTGCCCCTGTCCACAGACTCGGTTGATCGGCTCTCCTTCATAAAAATGAATCAGTCTTGGATCACCAGTTACTAAGCACCTGATGCTGATATAACCGATTATTTTTTTTATGAATGTGAGATCCCTTGAAGACTGCCTATGCTGATGCTGAGTGACTATCCTGTTATGCTGAGTGACTATCCTATTCCTCCTCAATGTTCATGTTGATAGCTTCTAAGAACATTTTTGGTTCTGGGCACCACCACCAGTGGCTAAGGCCCAATTTTTCTGCCCCTGTTTAACAGGGGCGTGTAATTAAAATTTTTGACCTAATATTTCACAGCAGGGCTCGTTCCTGCACTCAACAGCAGAATCTGTGAGGGGTTACAGTGTTGTGGCACCACCACCACTACCTAAGACCCAATTTTTCTGACCCTGTTTAACGGGCTTGTAATTACAATTTTTGATCTAATATTTCACAGCAGGGCCCGTTCCTGTGCCCACCAAGAGTAACTGTGAGGGCTTACAGTGTTGTGGCACCACCAAATGCCCAATTTTTCTACCCTTGTTCAACAGGGACATGTAATTACAATTCTTGATATAATATTTCACAGCATGGCTCGTTTCAGCGCCCACCTAGAGTAAATGTGAGGGCTTACAGTGTTCTGGTACCACCAACACCTAAGGCCCACATTTCTGCAGAGTATATAGGTCAGGCCGTATAGTATATACATGCTGTCCCCTACTTTCAATCAAACATCCGACTTACAAACGACTCCTACTCAGGGGCGGATCCAGAGTCTTTTCTCGGGAGGGGCACTGCCAAAAAATATGTTTTTTTTGTGGGAAATTTATCGGGGAAATAGCTGGTGTCGGCGATTCAATCATCCCGGCACCATGGGTTGTTATGGTGTCAGGATGATTGAAGCGCATTATTTCTATTATTACATTGTAATATAAAATTAAATAGTTCAATGCAGAATCAGTGGGAGCCCCGAGTGTGTCACTTGCCACCGTCGCCTGCAATTAGTGGGAGCCCTGAACGTGTCACTTGCCACACGTTGCGGATTGTCACTTGTCACGTCACCTGCCATATCTTGTGGATTGTCACTTGCCACACCTTGTGGATTGTCACTTGCCACATCACCTGCCACACCTTGCTGATTGTCACTTGCCTGCCACCACACCAGATGCAGATTGTCATTTGCCACGTCACCTGACACAATTTGCGGATTGTCACATGCCACGTCGCCTGCCACACCTTGCGGATTGTCACTAACTTGCCTGCTAAGGTGTAGTTTTGATTGTCTCTTGCTGTGTCCCAGAGTCAGACAGCAGAGAGATAATGTAATCTCTCTGCTGCCTGCACAGTGAGGGCGGAAGTCACTGCAGGAATGCAGGGCAGGCACGGGCGGTGAGAGATGATCTCATCTCTCTGCTCCCCCGCTCCCGGCTAGCTGATTGGCCAGCAGCTACACTGAGCCTGCTCTCTCACTCTTACCTGCGCTGCCAACACACTGAGCAGCACGGTCTGCCCACGAACCGCGCCGCCCGCCCACAAACCACACCGCAAGTGGAGCCGCCCGCTTTCTTACCCGTCTGTGGAGCCGCACCCTATCGCACCTGCCCGCAGAGCGGCCCGACATGACTCTCTGATGTCACTCATTGCTAGACGCCAAGCGGCCCAGACGTTAGCAACGAGTGCAGGGAAGAGGCTCCACCCACCTCCTCCTCCGCTCCTGGTATCGTGTCAGTGCGCCGCGTAACTACATTAGACGAGTCTCTCTCTCGGTGCCGCTGATCGGCTGATCTGAGAAACTGAGAGAGATACTCAGAGAGGCAGCGGCAGCCGCAGAACAAGTACTGTATATACTCGAGTATAAGCCGACCCGAATATAAGCCGAGGCATCTAATTTTACCCCAAAAAACTGGGAAAACTTATTGACTCAAGTATAAGCCTAGGGTGTCCATCTGCATGCCTCACTGTGCCTCACTTTGCCTCACTGTGCCCATGCTTCACTGTGCCCATGACTAGACTGATGTTTAACATTGGAGTCTATGGAAGGAGTGCCCGGCTTTGAAAAATCGGTTCTCCCCGGCCGTAGGTCTCCCAGACACCAAACTTTGCACACTTGTAGAGGAGACATGGGGCTACATGTGTGCCAAGTTTGGGGTCCGGTACCGGGTCCGCAAAGTCACCGGAGAAATTACCGTTTAACATTGGAGTCTATGGAAGGTGTGCCCGGCTTTAAAAAATCAGTGCTTCCCGGCCGTAGGTCCCCCAGACACCAAACTTTGCACACTTGTAGAGGAGAAATGTGTGCCACGTTTGGGGTCCAGGGGACCTATGGCCGGCCGGTAACGGGTCCCCAAAGTTCGGGAGTTTAGGCGCAAAAAAAAGAATTGCCCTGTTGCCCCCCCTGGATCCGCCCCTGCTCCTACTTGCAAACGGAGGGAGACAACAGGAAGTGAGAGGAAATCTACCCATAGGAAGGGAAATTCTCTGCTGTAAGAGTTAATATGGGAAAAAGGTGTCTCCACTGATGCTTTATCACCAATCCTTGTTTCCCTAAAAAAAAACAAATTTTCAAAATCCAATTGTCATTGGGGCGGAAAGTGAGGTGAAATCTTCTGAACAGGGGCACAGACAGCAAAACAAATGTTACAGGGGTGATGATAACCCTTCCCTATGTTATCCACAAAGCTTGAAAATAGACTTTTTGGCTGGATCTAGACTTAAAAAATGTACCTGTTCCAAATTACAAACAGATTTAACTTAAGAACAAACCTACAGTCCCTGTCTTTCCGCCTGTATACTGCTGTTAAGAGTATATAGGGCCTGGGGGCCCCACGCCTTTTCTTTTTTTAATTTGGGTGCGGGGTTCCCCTTAATATCCATACAAGACCCAAAGGGCCTGGTAATGGGCTGGGGGGTTACCCATGCCGTTTTTCTCAATAATTTTCATCCATATTGCCGGGACCCGACATTACATTACAGCCGCAAGCAGTTTTAAATGACTTTTATTCCTTTAGAAATGTCATTTTGTGCAGGGACTGTTCTAAACATGGGAAACGCGCCACTTTACAGGCATACTATAGACACCCCCAGGTACGATATTTAGGCCCCTTTCACACTGGGGCGTTTTTCATGCGGTTTAGCGCTAATATTAGCGCTATTATACCGCATGAAAAAATCATGCCCTTTAGCCTTCAATGTGAAAGCCCGAAGGCTTTCACACTGAAGCGGTGCGCTAACAGAACCGCTCCAAAAGTCCTGCTAGCCGCTTCTTTACAGCGGTAAAGGAGCGGTGTGTTCACCGCTCCTTTACCGCGGTCTCCCATTGAAATCAATGGGACAGCAATAGCCGCAGTTTGCGGGCGGTATTAACCCTTTTTCGGCCGCTAGCAGGGGTTAAATTCACCCCCCTAGCGACCGCATACCGCGGTAAGAACGACGGTATAGCAGCGCTGAAAGTCGCGCTGCTATACCACCACCGCTCCTGCCCGCCCCAGTGTGAAAGGGCCCTAAAGGAATATTTCACTTTTATTTTTTCACTTTAAGCATCATTAAAATCACTGCTCCCAAAAAAACTGCCGTTTTTAAAACTTTCTTTTGCATTGATACATGTCCCCTGGGGCAGGACCCAGGTCCCCAAACCGTTTTTTGGACAATAACTTGCATATTAGCCTTTAAAATTCGCACTTTTGATTTCTCACGTTCGAGTCCCATAGACTTTAAAGGTATTCGAATGTTCGCGCAAACTTTCGGTCCGTTCGCATGTTCTCGATGCGAACCGAACCGGATTGGTGTTCGGCTCATCCCTAATGGAAATATACCCTTGTCATATGAGTGAGACTAAGGGTATTGAGAATATGATTCTTTGTGTATAATCCAGTGGCGGCTGGTGCTCTAAGTTTTGGGGGGTTAACAAACCACCTGCCCCCCCGCCCCATTCATTCGGTCAGACGGTCAAGCCCCCTAATCCCCCCCTTTGTTGCTTGGTCAGTCAGTCGGAAGGTCAAACCCCCCCGTCTCTCGGTCGGTTGTCCATCAGCCCTGTACTTACCCCATCCAGGCCACGTGCAGCTTCCCCCTGCATCTCCTCCTCGGCACCTCCCCCTGCTCCTGGCCAATACTGTCGCTTCTCCTCTCGACCAATCGGGTCTTACGACCCGCTCCCTGATTGGCCGGGAGGAGAAGCAGGAACAAAATAGAGAATATTAATTCGCTATTGTCACACAAGTGGGTGGGCTCGGGGCGCAGGGCTCTGCGCCCCGAGCCCACCCTTTTTCAAAGCCAATTAGAGCCTCTGGCTCTAATCATGTGCTTAAAAAAAAAAGCCTTAGAAATCCATGCGTCCGGCACCCTGTATGTAGATTAGGGGCCGGGCACATGGATTAGGGGGGCTGCGCCCCTATGCCCCTAATGGAGCGGCCGCCACTGGTCTAATCGGATTTTTGGTACACCCTTCTCACTTTTAGAATTAACAGTACCTGGATACTCTCCTCTATGGTTTTATGTTTGTTTCATCTCTTGTGTTCTCATTATGCATATGCTTTGTCCAATGGAGATTCCACCTAATTGTCAATTTTTCTGCCCTTGGATTTCTATTGGTAGTATGTCTATCTTACACCTTTTGTCCAAATCTTTAATAATGTAGCGACCTCCCGGACCTGTAGAGGCCAGATGGTGACCTCAACAGTTAGAGAGAGCTGACATCCTTCCTTGCATGGTGGGTGTAATGCAAGAAGAAATGATGGGCGCCAGTCACTTTTTGAATGCGAACAAGAGATTTATTGTCTCTTAACAAGAACTATGGGAGAGCGGGTTAGGGCCAGGACACCCTTAGGTAGATGCAATGGTAATTGGCAGACTCTGAGACACTATAGGTAGACAGCTATACAGGGAAAGGCCTCCAGCCAGATGCCACGTCTGTATAGGTAGGATCGCTGTCTCCTATGGCAACTAAACTTGTAACAGTCACTAAAGGTAGTCGTACATAACTCTTGGTAACACAGAATAGTTCTTCTCTTATCTCACAGTATCCCACTGTAGATCTTCACTCACTGAGCTCCCAGTCTCTCACTAGACTTCCAGATCCCAGTCGTCACTGAATCTCCTGAGCTCTTCCACAGCTATCCCGCTGTATACTCCTTAAGCGTCACCCCCTCTAACACCCGCTGGGTCCCTGGCTTGGCACTCGCTGAAGCTTTCCCACTTCTTCACCGCCCACGGCTGGTAAGAAGACTGCTCTGGTACTTGCTCGAGCATACTCACAGTAGTCTCCGGTAATAAGGTGGATGGTCCCTTAGTGGCGACTGCTTCCCCTTTACCTCTGACCACAACTGGTTCCCCGTTTGGCTGAACCTTCGCAACTTGGTTGGACTCCAATCCTGAAGTCCCAACCCCACACTGCTTCTCCTGCTCCTGAATAGGCCTCAGGCAGCCTGGCAGCCAGGTATCCCCGGGATTGGTCTCTTGCTTCGAGCTTAGCAACCCGGGGCGACATAACACACGTCCACCTAGACAGCCGTCCAGGTGGCACAGAACCCCAATCACCTGACTCTGCCCAAATAAATAGGCTCTCTCAGCAGACCAAGGGATTAAAGAAACCCCTGCCAATTGGCTGAGACACCCCATCCTTCATAATCTGACCTTGCTATGCCCCTGTCGATCTAATGTTACCAGCCACAGTGCCACCTAGTGACAGAAGAAAAAAGGTGCAGCAATTCCAGAATTAGAGAGGAATCAGTGGATCTTCTAACAATTACTACTTGGCAAACTAAATTTGTTAGCAACCCTGTCTAAACACCAGGGTGCTACAATAATAAAAAGATTGAGATGGAAGACTGAAAGAATTGTTTCTTAAAAAGGGAATATGTTTTTACTTTTTCCTTTCACATCTCAGCATTTTCTTTTTTTATTTGGTTTCATATCTCTGGCTAGTCTCCAATCTACACACGCATACATAATACTCATGCTGAGCCAATATGCAACAAGGCATCTGCAAGCCTCCCACAGCACAGCAAGGGTCCTGGCACCAGTCTTTAAACAGCAGCAGTAATGGAACTTAAAGCAGAACTAAACTCTCTCACTCAACATGAAATATTTAATCTTTATGTTGTAAGCATTAGTAAGTAGATAGGAAGGTATATTATATGTACTTGTTTTACCGTTTTTTTTTTACACATTTCTTTAGTTGCTTCCTGGTTTCTGGTGTAGGCCAAAATTATGTCATATATATCCCAGGAGTCTTCATAGGAAGAAGGTAGGAGGGGCTTTCTCAGCTAAGCACTCTGTCATAGTCAGGGGTCAGACAGTAGAGAGGCTCCCACCTGCCAGCAGGATAAGCATAGAAGCAGGTCATCTTGGAGGATGATGTGGGCTCACCCAAGCTGCGGAGTCTAAGCAATAACCGATATTCAGCAGAGCTCCTGATGGTGGAGATGGGTGTAGCGGGGTCTCCTTTAAGGCCCCGGGACTACGTTACCCAGAACCCCGTTCGGCACCCAGAGTGCAGTTGGCCACCGCAGAGACTCATGGGAGGGGTTATTTAAGAAGGAGGCGAGGCGGAGCTCGGCCTCTTTGGACACCGCGCTGGCAAGCAACAGCTTTTTCCTGTGCGGATCTGCTGCAGTGCAAGGCCTAAAGCCTGGGGCCTTGTGCAACTTCCGAAGAGCCTTCCACCCCGCTGCGGAGCCTGGGTGGCACCAGACTGGTCGAGTGAGGACATCAGTTGGATCGGGGACCCGATCGTTGCAGACGCTGTGTGCGGAGACACAGCAGGTGAAAGTCCCGGACTGGGATCGCGTCCGGAGTGGTGAGCGAGCACTTGCTCAATCAAATAGACTTTACCGTTTTAGGCCTATAGACTGCCTTGACTCATCGATCGTTTGCTTGTTGTTCCACTGGGGGACCGGTAGCAGGACAGAGTTGAAGTGCCCCCCCAGCATAGTGTTCTTAGTGATTGCCAGTTTGTGGATTACAGATACTGTTCATCAAGTGCACCGCCGAAAGTTTGCATGCGAAGAAATCCCTATAGGAAGAACTGAGATTTATTCTAGGTCAGGCCTGGCCAGAGGGGGGAGATAGATACAGGCCTGATAGATACAATGGGGGGGTGCGGGTGCATTTGAGGAGTCATTGAGTTAAACCTTACACCCGCTGAAGATTGCAAGTACAGTGCATTTTGAATGCAATGCGGGAAACGGGCATTCAAGAAAACGTTGAACTTGTCTAGGTGGAAATTTAAGAGCCACCATTGTTTACTTTTTTGAAACTGCACACCCTATGGCTAGCACACTTCATTACTTAGTGGGTCACTGACCTGGAACAAACATATGTATATTAGTTGTCCAAACACTTTATATGCATATACTTGTTCCAGGTCAATGAACCGCAAAGTAGTGTGGAAAGGCTAAGTATGCCCCAGAGCCTGGACCATCAAAAACAAGTCAGCAATAGCAGCTCCTCTATTTCTCTCCAGACAGTTTTCTTTAATGTTGTTGTAGAGAAAGAACATGCACTGAAAATGGAGTTCACTCCGGGGGTGCCAGATTGGCTGCTGATATATTATTCATCAAAACACATTTTGTAATATATTTTTACTTAGTTATTTTCAAATGTTTTTCAATTTATTATTCTACGTTCTTTAGAGAGGGTTTGTGAGTAGTGATGAGCCGAACACCTCCGGGTTCGGTTCGCACCAGAACCCGCGAACGGACCGAAAGTTCGTACGAACATTAGAACCCTATTAAATACAATGGATGCGAACGTTCGAATTCTAAAGTGCTAATTATAACAACTATTATGCATGTTATTGTCCTAAAAAGGGTTTGGGAACCCGGGTTCTGCACCAGGGGACATGTATCAATGCAAAAAGAAGTTTTAAAAACGGTCGTTTTTCGGGAGCAGTCATTTTAATGATGCATAAAGTGAAAATAAAAAAGTCAAATATTCCTTTAAATATCGTACCTGGGGGGTGTCTAAAGTATGCCTGTGAAGTGCCACGTGTTTCCCGTGTTTAGAACTGTCCCTGCACAAAATGACACTTCTAAAGGAAAAAAAAGCCATTTAAAACTGCTTGCGGCTTTAATGTAATG
This sequence comes from Rana muscosa, assembly GCA_029206835.1. Lineage (NCBI taxonomy): Eukaryota > Metazoa > Chordata > Amphibia > Anura > Ranidae > Rana > Rana muscosa. The sequence continues at coordinate 430,807,431 of CM055118.1, read as the reverse complement.
TCTGGTCCCGGTAATATGGATGAAAATCTTTAAGGAAAATGGCATAGCTACCCCATAACCCCCCCCCCCACCCCAGCCCATTACCAGCCCCTTTGGGTCTTGTATGGATATTAAGGGGAACCCCGCACATAAAATAAAAAAGGCCCTATATACTCTGAACAGCCGTATACAGGCGGTGCATACAAGACAGGGACTGTAGGTTTGTTCTTATGTAGAATCTGTTTGTAATTTTGAACAGGTACATTGTTTAAGTGTAGCTCCAGCCCAAAAATCTATTTTTAAACTTTTTGGAAAACATAGGTAAGGGTTATCACCCCTGTAACATTTGTTTTGCTGTCTGTGCCCCTGTTCAGAACATTTCACCTCACTTTCCGTCCCAATGACAACTGTTTTTGAAATGTGGTGTTTTTCTTGAAACAAGGATTGCTGATAAAGCATCAGTACAGAGGAGACACCTTTCTCCCATATTAATTCTTACAGGAGAGAATTTTCCTTCCAAGGGGTAGATTTCCTCTCACTTCCTGTTGTCTTCTTGCGTTTGCAAGTAGGAGTTGTTTGTAAGTTGGATGTTTGAAAGTAGGGACCTGCCGTATATACTCTGCAGAAATAGGCCCCTTAGTTGTTGGTGTTGGCACAACACTGTAAGCACTCACAGTTACTCTTGGTTGGTGCTGGAACGCCCTGCTGTCAACTATTATATCAGGAATTTTAATTACATATAATTGTTGAACAGTGGTAGTAAAAATTGGGCCTTTGATGGTGGTGCTGGTGCCACAACACTGTAAGCCCTGACAGTTACTCTTGGTGGGTGCAGCAATGGGCCCTGCTGTGAATTATTAGATCAAAAATTGTAATTGCATGCCCCTGTTGAACAGGGGCTGAAAAATTGGGCCTTTCGTGGTGGTGGTGGTGGTGGTGGTGTTGCCACAACACTGTAAGCCCTCAGAGTTACTCTTGGTGGGTGCAGGAATGGGCCCTGCTGTGAATTATTAGATCAAGAATTGTAATTACATGCCCCTGTTGAACAGGGGCTGAAAAATTGGGCCTTAGGCACTGGTGGCACAACACTACAACCCCTCACAGATACTGTACTTGGAGCACAGCAATGAGCCCTGTTGCAAAGTATTGCTTCAAAAATTGTAATGACACGCCCCTGTTAAACAGGGGCTTGAAAAATTGGGCCTTAGGCACTGGTGCCACAACACTCCAACCCCTCACAGATACTGTACTTGGAGCACAGCAATGAGCCCTATGGCAAATTATTGCTAAAAGAATTGTAATTACACGCCCCTGTAAAACAGGGGCTGAAAAATTGTGCCTTAGCCACTGTTGGCTGCACCCATAAACAAAAATGATCTTCCAAGCTATCATCATCAATCGTATCATTGAGAACTCGGAGGAGGAGGATAGCCAGTCAACATAACAGCACAGGCACTCAGCATCAGCATCAGTCTTGAAGGGATGTGACATGTTAAAATCAATTAGTCTGTTATATCAGCATCAGGTGTGTGGTAGCTGGTGGTGATCCAAGACTGGTTCATCTTGATGAAAGTCAGTCGATCAACCAAGTCGGTGGACAGGCGCACCCTGTGATCCGTGACAAATCCTCCAGCAGCACTGAATGTGCGTTCCGAAAGAACGCTGGATGCAGGACAGGCCAGTAGCTCAATTGCATACTGTGCAAGCTCTGGCCAGTGATCCATCCTCAAGACCCAGTAAGCCAGAGGATTTTCGGTGGGGAAGGTGTCCAAGTCTGACCTTGCCCCTAGATATTCCTGCACCATGTTTATCTGACGCTGGCGATGGTTGCTGGAACCGATCATACTTTGGGGCTGCGGACTAAAGAATTGTCTGAACGCATCGGTCAGACGGTCACCTTCCCCACCGGCCTTCTTTGACTGGCTGAAGCCTCAGCAACTCGTTGTCCAGGACCAGGAGTTTGTAACCTCCCAGTCTCTGGGAACGCGTTGCACAGACCTTTCTGCAAGGCCTCCCGGAGTTGTCTCATCCTCTGCTCCCTCTGCGACGGTAACATAAGGTCCGCAACCTTACCCTTGTACCGTGGATCAAGGAGAGTGGCCAGCCAGTAATGGTCCCTCTCCTTGATCCGAAGAATACGAGGATCCTTCCGCAGACTTTGCAGGATCAGGGAGGCCATGCAGCGTAGGTTTGCTGAGGCATTCGCTCCGGAGTCCTCTGGGTCACTAAGGACGACATGATCCGCAGCCACCTCCTCCCAGCCACGTACAAGTCCACTGGTTTCTTGGGACTGTAAATCATCCCTAAAAGACTGCTGCTGATGATGCTGAGTGCCAGCCTCCACCTCCATGCTGACACAATCCTCCTCCTCCTCCTCCTCCTCGTCCTCTTCCTGTGCGATGGGTGGGACAGAAGGAACACTGTCTGGGTAAAGGGGGCCTTGAGAGGCAAGGAAGTCCTCCTCTTCCTGCCTCTGTTCTGCCTCAAGTGCCCTGTCCATTATTCCACGCAGCGTGTGCTCCAACAGGTGGACAAGAGGTACAGTGTCACTGATGCATGCACTGTCACTGCTCACCATCCTCGTGGCCTCCTCAAATGGTGCCAGGACAGTGCATGCATCCCTGATCATGCCCCACTGGCGTGGAGAAAAAAAACCAAGCTCCCCTGACCCTGTCCTGGTGCCGTAGTCGCACAGGTACTCATTGATGGCCCTCTGCTGCGTGTGCAGCCACTGCAGCATGGCCAACGTTGAGTTCCACCTGGTGGGCATGTCACATATAAGGCGGTTCTTGGGCAGGTTCAACTCCTTTTGCAGCTCAGCCAGGCAAGCACTGGCATTATAAGATCTGCGGAAATGCACACAGACTTTCCTGGCCTGCCTCAGGACATCCTGTAAGCCCGGGTACCTGCCCAAGAACCGCTGCACCACCAGGTTAAGGACGTGAGCCACACAGGGCACATGGGTCAGTTGTCCCTGTCGGAGGGCGGAGAGGAGGTTGGTGCCATTGTCGCAAACCACCATTCCTGGCTTAAGCTGGCGTGGCGTCAACCACCTCTCGGCCTGGCCCTGCAGAGCAGACAGGACCTCTGCCCCAGTGTGGCTTCTGTCCCCCAAACACACCAGCGCAAGCACGGCATGGCATCTTTTTGCCTGCGTACTTGCGTAGCCCCTTGAACGGCTACGGAGCACCGCTGGTTCATAGGACAAACCACAGGAAGAGGCCATGGAGGAAGAAGAAGAGGAGGGGGTGGAGGAGAGAGGTGTGTCACAACCAGTAGTAGCATTTTGGAGGCGTGGCGGTGGAACAACCTCCAACACTACTGCACCTTGTCCTGCATCCTTCCCAGCTGCCAAAAGAGTGACCCAATGGGCCGTGAAAGAAAGGTAACGTCCCTGTCCATGCCTGCTGGACCATGAGTCAGCGGTAATATGCACCTTACCGCTGACCGCCCTGTCCAGCGAGGCCAAGACATTGCCTTCCACATGCCGGTAGAGAGCCGGAATAGCCTTCCGTGAGAAAAAGTGGCGTTTGGGAACCTGCCACTGAGGAACCGCACATTGCACAAACTCACGGAAGGGGGCCGAGTCTACCAACTGAAAAGGCAGCAGTTGAAGCGCTAGCAATTTAGCCAAGCTAGCATTCAACCGCTGGGCATGTGGATGGCTGGGAGTGAACTTCTTTCGACGGTCCAGCAGCTGGGGCAGGGAAATTTGCCTGCTAGAATCAGACGTCGGTGTACTGCTAGCAGAGTGGCCGCAAGTACTTGGCTGTGACACACCTAATTCTACACCTTCATTCCTCTCAGTGCATGTTTCAGAGAGGACTGAAGTTATAGTGGGGTTGGAGATCCCAGCTGATGCGGTGCAAGGAGAGGTCCGCTTTGTTCTTTGGTGTGGGTCTTTGAGGTAGGCTTGCCAACGAGCTGCATGGCAGGTCAACATATGTCTGGTCAGGCATGTGGTACCCAAGCGGCTGATGTTTTGGCCACGCGATATACGCTTGAGACATATGTTGCAAACAGCAGCTGTGCGATCTGATGCACTAGCCTCAAAAAAGGCCCACACCAAAGAACTTTTTGAATGACGGGCAGAGGCAGCGCCCTGCACAGGCGGAGCTCTGCAGTGTGATTCCGTCGGTGTACTGCCCTTACGCTGGCCACCAAAGGGCATCCTGCCTCGTTGGAGATGTGCCTCCTCCTCATCCTCCTCCTCCTCCTCTCTCCTATTAGGCACCCACGTGGAGTCAGTGACCTCATCATCCCCTCCCTCCTCATCACTGGAGCCAATCTGGCAGTATGCTGCAGCTGCTGGAACATGACTGCCAGATTGGTGTCCTTCTTGAGCATCCCCTCTGTCTGTTCTCACGCTACTGCCTTCCTGTAGCTGGGTTTCATCATCAGACCCTTCAAAACGCTGGGCATCCTCCTGGAGCATGTACCCAACACTGTGCTCAAACAGTTCGGGGGACTCCTCAGGAGGAGGACATGGTGGGTCTAGGGAAGGAGTGACTGATGATGAGTCTGACATTGATACCAGGGAAGAGGACGCTTTGGCAGCTGCTTTGCCAGTACCCTGAGCCTGGGTGAGAGAGGATGAGGAGGAGGAGGAGGGCTTGGTCATCCACTCTACCAAGTCTTCGGCATGATGTGGCTCAACATGTCCAGCTGCCGAAAAGAAGGACAAGCGTGTCCCATGGCCATGTGCTGATGACAATGCACCGCGTCCACGACCAGCACTGTTGCCCCCAGACACAGAGCCTGCTTGCCCTCTTTTATTGCCTCCTGACTGTCTGCCTCTCCTTGTTTGCCTTCCAGACATTCTAATAGATGGCCTGCAGGGAGATGGGAAAAAAGCAATAAGGGCTACCTTCAGGTGTCCTTCTCTGTCCCTTTACTTAAGGATTTCTAAATATGGTTGAGGATGATTGCTTTTGCACAGAATAGCACAACGACAATTTCCCTGACTGTCCAAAAAACAAGGATTTCAAAGATGGTTGATGAGGAATGCTTTAGCACACTATAGCACAAGGAGAATTTCCCTCACTGTCCTTCCCTGTCCCTAGAAACAAGGATTATCACAGTGAAAGAAACTGACACTCTTCCTACCTATAGTTTTCTGTCCCTAGAAAATTTTTTTTTTAAAGCACACTATAGCACAAGGAGAATTTCCCTCACTGTCCTTCCCTGTCCCTAGAAACAAGGATTATCACAGTGAAAGAAACTGACACTCTTCCTACCTATAGTTTTCTGTCCCTAGAAAAAATGTTTTTTTAAAGCACACTATAGCACAAGGAGAATTTCCCTCACTGTCCTTCCCTGTCCCTAGAAACAAGGATTATCACAGTGAAAGAAACTGACACTCTTCCTACCTATAGTTTTCTGTCCCTAGAAAAAATGTTTTTTTAAAGCACACTATAGCACAAGGAGAATTTCCCTCACTGTCCTTCCCTGTCCCTAGAAACAAGGATTATCACAGTGAAAGAAACTGACACTCTTCCTACCTATAGTTTTCTGTCCCTAGAAAAAATGTTTTTTTAAAGCACACTATAGCACAAGGAGAATTTCCCTCACTGTCCTTCCCTGTCCCTAGAAACAAGGATTATCACAGTGAAAGAAACTGACACTCTTCCTACCTATAGTTTTCTGTCCCTAGAAAAAATGTTTTTTTAAAGCACACTATAGCACAAGGAGAATTTCCCTCACTGTCCTTCCCTGTCCCTAGAAACAAGGATTATCACAGTGAAAGAAACTGACACTCTTCCTACCTATAGTTTTCTGTCCCTAGAAAAAATGTTTTTTTAAAGCACACTATAGCACAAGGAGAATTTCCCTCACTGTCCTTCCCTGTCCCTAGAAACAAGGATTATCACAGTGAAAGAAACTGACACTCTTCCTACCTATAGTTTTCTGTCCCTAGAAAAAATGTTTTTTTAAAGCACACTATAGCACAAGGAGAATTTCCCTCACTGTCCTTCCCTGTCCCTAGAAACAAGGATTATCACAGTGAAAGAAACTGACACTCTTCCTACCTATAGTTTTCTGTCCCTAGAAAAAATGTTTTTTTAAAGCACACTATAGCACAAGGAGAATTTCCCTCACTGTCCTTCCCTGTCCCTAGAAACAAGGATTATCACAGTGAAAGAAACTGACACTCTTCCTACTGTGAGGGGGTTAGCTCGGCAGCGGGTGTGTGTGACCCCCGGGATGGGCTCCCCACACAAAACAGGCCCAGCAGACGGAGGTTGTGGTTTTCAAAATCAAAAAGGTGCCGTTTATTTTCTATTTACAGTGACAAAAACACAGCAAAGCAAAAAAAACAAACAAAATAAATCCTGGTCAACTTGACCTCTGACTAAACATACAGGTTTCCTAACTAACAACTGGGATCAGCCTAGTGCTGTCCTAGTCCCTGGTTTTAAATGTCCAAGCAAAATATAGCCACACAGGCTTTCTCTCACCGCACAGGGGTTCACTCTCCCTAGACAGTCCACACAGGTCTGCTTCCAGGCATGAGCTAACATCTAATGAATCTGGGAGTTTTTTATAGAGGCCTAAATGAGCTGACAAGCTTCAGCTGGCCTCATCAACTCCCTGTCTGCACGACGCCCAGCCCTCTCCCTAGAGGTATGAGTCATCAATGAGCCCACTAGTCTCAGCTGGGCTTATACAACTCTCCACCTAGCTGTATAAGTCAGCGTAAAGCCTGAATCTGGGCGAAATATATCTACCCCCCTGGATGCAACCAGGTGACTTTACCTTCCTGCTGTCACATACCCCCCCCTCTTGTTTTAACCTCGGGGTTGGAACACCAGCAATCAGGCATTCATGTACTCGAGACAAAGCATCCACATTCCCCATTTGAACGCCAGGGCGATGCTTTACTGTGAAGTTGAATTCCTGGAGGGCCAGGAACCACCTATTCACTCTTCTATTTGTTTCCTTGTTTTGAGCCATCCACTTTAACGGAGCGTGATCCGTAACCATGTCAAAGTGCCTACCTAGCAGGTAGTACCGAAGGGAATCTAGAGCCCACTTCACCGCTAAACACTCCTTTTCAACGGTGGCGTAATTTACCTCATGGGACTTCAACTTCCTGCTGAGGTAAATGACTGGGTGCTCTTCCCCGTTCCAGACCTGGGACAATACTGCTCCTAACCCCACATCTGACGCATCACTTTGTACGACAAAGTCTCTAGAGAAGTCGGGTGAGTACAACACTGGCTGGCTACATAAGGCTTGTTTCAAGAATTGGAATGCTGCCTCAGCCTCGGGGGTCCATTTAATCATGACCGACCCTTTCCCCTTCGTCAGGTTGGTTAGGGGCACAGCCTTAGAAGCAAAGTGGGGAATGAATCGCCGATAATACCCAGCGATTCCCAGAAAGGCTCGTACCTGCTTCTTGCTGTTGGGACGTGGCCAACTCTGGATGGCCTCGACTTTGTTGAGTTGGGGTTTTATTACTCCCCTCCCAATGGTGTACCCAAGATATTTGGCCTCCTCCTGCCCAATGGTACACTTCTTGGGGTTAGCCGTAAACCCTGCTTCCCGAACAGAGTCCAGGACTGCTTGCACTTTTGGCAGATGTGAGGCCCAATCTGTGCTATGGACAATTACGTCATCCAGGTAAGCCGCAGCATACTTCCGATGGGGCCTCAGCATCTGGTCCATTTTCCGCTGGAATGTGGCCGGCGCATTCTGTAACCCGAACGGCATTCTTTTATATTGGAACGCCCCGTCTGGGGTTACAAATGCGGTTTTCTCTTTGGCTGACTTGGCCAGGGGGATTTGCCAATACCCTTTTGTGAGGTCAAGAGTCGTCATGTATCGGGCTGTTCCCAGCCGGTCGATCAACTCATCTATACGTGGCATGGGGTAGGTGTCAAATTTTGTAACTTTGTTCAACTGACGAAAATCGTTACAAAATCGCCAGCTCCCATCCGGTTTAGGCACCAACACAATGGGACTAGACCAATCACTTTGGGACTCCTCTATCACCCCTAAGTTCAGCATTTTCTGTACTTCCTCCCGTATTGCCTCCCGTCGGGCCTCTGGGATCCGATAGGGTTTTAACTTCACCCTTTCACCGGGCGGGGTAATAATGTCATGCTCTACCCCAGATGTTTGTCCCGGCAGCTCAGAGAATACCTCCTTGTTGCGAAGCACAAACTCCTTAACCTCCTGTTGTTGGGGTTGTGACAAGGTGGCTGCGATTCCAACCTCAGGAATCACGCAACCAGTTTGAGCTGGTGACCAAGTGTCTGCGACTAGGGACTCTCTATCCCTCCAGGCTTTCAACAGATTAACGTGATAGATCTGTTCGGGCTTTCGCCTTCCTGGTTGTCTGACCTTGTAATTCACTTCGCTCACTTTTTCCATTATCTCGTAGGGGCCTTGCCATTTGGCAAGGAATTTACTTTCAACCGTAGGGACAAGTACCAATATCCTATCCCCCGGGGAAAAGGTACGGGTCTTGGCTCCACGGTTGTACACTCTCTGCTGTGCCAACTGCGCTTGGGCCAAATGTTCCTTCACGATGGGCATTACCTGTGCAATTCGATCTTGCATCAGGGCGACATGCTCAATCACACTCCTGTGGGGAGAACTCTCACTTTCCCAAGTTTCCTTGGCAATATCCAACAGCCCTCTTGGGTGTCTCCCATACAGTAACTCAAAGGGGGAGAATCCCGTAGAGGATTGGGGCACCTCCCTAATAGCAAACATCAAATAAGGAAGTAGACAGTCCCAATCCTTTCCATCCCTATCCACCACTTTCTTCAACATTTGTTTTAGGGTTTTGTTGAATCTTTCAACCAGCCCATCGGTTTGGGGGTGATACACAGATGTACGTAATTGCGTCACTTTGAACAATTTACACAGCTCCTTCATAACCCGGGACATAAAGGGTGTACCTTGGTCCGTAAGCAGTTCTTTACAAATACCCACCCGGCTAAAAACAAGAGATAGCTCTTTGGCTATGGTTTTGGCCGAGGTATTTCTGAGAGGGATCGCTTCTGGATAACGGGTGGCATAGTCCATTATAACCAATATGTACTGGTGCCCCCTAGCGGACTTGATTATAGGACCTACCAAATCCATTGCGATTCTCTCAAACGGGACCTCAATGATGGGTAGAGGGACCAGCGGGCTACGGAAGTGTGGCATCGGGGCCGACCTCTGACACACAGGGCAGGAGGAACAATAATTTTCTATGTCCTTCATCACCCCAGGCCAATAGAATCTCTGTAATACCCTCTCTCGGGTTTTCTCTGTCCCCAGATGACCTCCAAGAATGTGCCCATGGGCCAACTCCAACACCAACTTCCTGTAAGGTTTGGGCACCACAAGCTGCTCAACGGTTTCTTCTGCCCTTTTTGCCACCCGATACAGTAGGTCCTTCTCTACGCTGAAGTATGGGTAAGTGCAGGTATTATCTGGGTTCACTAACTCGCCATCTATTTTCACTACGTTTTCCCGTGCCTTTATTAGGGCGGGGTCTTTCAACTGTTCTGTGGCAAAGTTTTCCCTGTGAACCTCAAGATCAGAAAACTCCACAGACGGTAGGTTTTCGTCTGAGGAGGTGGGCTCCTCTCCAGTTTCTTGAGTCTCCCCTGCCAATACTGACAAGGGAAATTCGGGAGAGTCCTCACCACTCTCAGAGGAGTTCTGGCTATCATATTCCTGGTACATAGGGGCACCAGTGGGGGGCTCAGGATCATCCCACAGTTCCCAGAACTTCGGAAAATCCCTTCCCACAATGGCGTCATGCGGTAACTGAGACACTAAGCCCACTGGATGAGAAAGGGTACCTTTGGGGGTCTCGAAACACACTGTAGTCACTGGATACTCTCGGGTGTCCCCATGCACACAAATAACAGCTACCTTGCTATTCCCAGAGACCTCTGTTTTAACTAATTCAGCCTTTATCAGGGTCACAAGGCTACCTGAATCCAGCAATACCACAACATTTCTACCATTAATACACATTTTGCATAAATGTTTCTCAGTTCCCCGAATGGCAGTGCATGCGACTGTCGCACACAGCGACTGACGTCTGCCCGTCAGAAAGTCACACTGCATGGGTTCCTCCAAAACCGGGCAATTTGCTGCAATATGTCCCGCTTGCCGGCAGCGGTAGCAAATGATCCTTCTTGCCGCCTCTTGAGCCGCTGATTTCCCAGGCTGTTCTCGCCAAACTTGGGGTAGAGCTCCCACCCTCTCACTCTCTCCACCCTTACCCCTTGGAATCATCTTATCCGCCCCTGGGGATGGTCTGGTCTTAGGGTGGAAAGTCCGAGTGTCTCTGGAAGAGGCCGTCAGGTTCTCTGTAGCCAAGTATTTCTCCACACGGCTGTTGATTGGCATTTGCTAGAGCCAGCTGCTTCAGTATCTCCTCCATGCTGGCTTAAAAAAAAACTGCCACTGGTTCTCCACCAACTGTGAGGGGGTTAGCTCGGCAGCGGGTGTGTGTGACCCCCGGGATGGGCTCCCCACACAAAACAGGCCCAGCAGACGGAGGTTGTGGTTTTCAAAATCAAAAAGGTGCCGTTTATTTTCTATTTACAGTGACAAAAACACAGCAAAGCAAAAAAAACAAACAAAATAAATCCTGGTCAACTTGACCTCTGACTAAACATACAGGTTTCCTAACTAACAACTGGGATCAGCCTAGTGCTGTCCTAGTCCCTGGTTTTAAATGTCCAAGCAAAATATAGCCACACAGGCTTTCTCTCACCGCACAGGGGTTCACTCTCCCTAGACAGTCCACACAGGTCTGCTTCCAGGCATGAGCTAACATCTAATGAATCTGGGAGTTTTTTATAGAGGCCTAAATGAGCTGACAAGCTTCAGCTGGCCTCATCAACTCCCTGTCTGCACGACGCCCAGCCCTCTCCCTAGAGGTATGAGTCATCAATGAGCCCACTAGTCTCAGCTGGGCTTATACAACTCTCCACCTAGCTGTATAAGTCAGCGTAAAGCCTGAATCTGGGCGAAATATATCTACCCCCCTGGATGCAACCAGGTGACTTTACCTTCCTGCTGTCACACTACCTATAGTTTTCTGTCCCTAGAAAAAATGTTTTTTTAAAGCACACTATAGCACAAGGAGAATTTCCCTCACTGTCCTTCCCTGTCCCTAGAAACAAGGATTATCACAGTGAAAGAAACTGACACTCTTCCTACCTATAGTTTTCTGTCCCTAGAAAAAATGTTTTTTTAAAGCACACTATAGCACAAGGAGAATTTCCCTCACTGTCCTTCCCTGTCCCTAGAAACAAGGATTATCACAGTGAAAGAAACTGACACTCTTCCTACCTATAGTTTTCTGTCCCTAGAAAAAATGTTTTTTTAAAGCACACTATAGCACAAGGAGAATTTCCCTCACTGTCCTTCCCTGTCCCTAGAAACAAGGATTATCACAGTGAAAGAAACTGACACTCTTCCTACCTATAGTTTTCTGTCCCTAGAAAAAATGTTTTTTTAAAGCACACTATAGCACAAGGAGAATTTCCCTCACTGTCCTTCCCTGTCCCTAGAAACAAGGATTATCACAGTGAAAGAAACTGACACTCTTCCTACCTATAGTTTTCTGTCCCTAGAAAAAATGTTTTTTTAAAGCACACTATAGCACAAGGAGAATTTCCCTCACTGTCCTTCCCTGTCCCTAGAAACAAGGATTATCACAGTGAAAGAAACTGACACTCTTCCTACCTATAGTTTTCTGTCCCTAGAAAAAATGTTTTTTTAAAGCACACTATAGCACAAGGAGAATTTCCCTCACTGTCCTTCCCTGTCCCTAGAAACAAGGATTATCACAGTGAAAGAAACTGACACTCTTCCTACCTATACTTTTCTGTCCCTAGAAAAAATGTTTTTTTAAAGCACACTATAGCACAAGGAGAATTTCCCTCACTGTCCTTCCCTGTCCCTAGAAACAAGGATTATCACAGTGAAAGAAACTGACACTCTTCCTACCTATAGTTTTCTGTCCCTAGAAAAAATGTTTTTTTAAAGCACACTATAGCACAAGGAGAATTTCCCTCACTGTCCTTCCCTGTCCCTAGAAACAAGGATTCGCACAGTAAAACACACTGACACTCTCCCTACCTATAGTTTTCTGTCCCTAGAAAAAATGTTTTTTTAAAGCACACTATAGCACAAGGAGAATTTCCCTCACTGGCCTTCCCTGTCCCTAGAAACAAGGATTCGCACAGTAAAACACACTGACACTCTCCCTACCTATAGTTTTCTGTCCCTAGAAAAAATGTTTTTTTAAAGCACACTATAGCACAAGGAGAATTTCCCTCACTGTCCTTCCCTGTCCCTAGAAACAAGGATTCGCACAGTAAAACACACTGACACTCTCCCTACCTATAGTTTTCTGTCCCTAGAAAAAATGTTTTTTTAAAGCACACTATAGCACAAGGAGAATTTCCCTCACTGTCCTTCCCTGTCCCTAGAAACAAGGATTCGCACAGTAAAACACACTGACACTCTCCCTACCTATCCTTCTCTTTCCCTAAACTAAAGGAATCCAGGTTAAGCAAGAAAAAATAAATGTCACTGTCCCTGCCTATGCTTCTCTTTCCCTGCTCCGGAACACACTACACTAGGCCGCCGTGCTGGCGGCCTTTTATAGTGTGGGGCGTGTACTAAACACCCTCAGCAATAATTGGCCACAGGCATCCTGCCTGTGGCCAATCATTGCTCTCCTCGCTGCCGGCGCTGTGATTGGCCAAGCATGCGGGGTCACAGTGCATGCTTGGCCAATCACAGCGCCTGGATGACACTGCGATGGCGTAGTGCATTGTGGGCCGTTCGCGTCACTCGAATTAGGCGCGAACGGCCCAAATCGTTCGATCTTCGTCGAACGATCGAACAGCCGATGTTCGAGTCGAACGTGTTTGTTCGACTCGAACACCGAGCTCATCCCTATTTGTGAGTAAATGTAACCAGCTAGACAACGAAAAACGAAAGCACAGAATCTGAAAACCGAAAGATCCGACATAAACAAATGCTTTATTTTCGTTGTCGTTGCGAAGAACAGTTCGATGTAGATAGGAGATTCGACGTGACGCTGACAATAACAATTAGTGATGAGCCGAACACCCCCGGGTTCGGTTCGCACCAGAACCCGCGAACGGACCGAAAGTTCGCACGAACATTAGAACCCTATTAAATACAATGGATGCGAACGTTCGGATTCTAAAGTGCTAATTATAACGACTATTATCCATGTTATTGTCCTAAACAGAGTTTGGGAACCCGGGTTCTGCACCAGGGGACATGTATCAATGCAAAAAGAAGTTTTAAAAACTGACGTTTTCCGGGAGCAGTCATTTTAATGATGCATAAAGTGAAAAAAAAAAGTCAAATATTCCTTTAAATATCGTACCTGGGGGGTGTCTAAAGTATGCCTGTGAAGTGCCACGTGTTTCCCGTGTTTAGAACTGTCCCTGCACAAAATTACATTTCTAAAGGAAAAAAAAGCCATTTAAAACTGCTTGCGGCTTTAATGTAATGTCTGGTCCCGGTAATATGGATGAAAATCTTTAAGAAAAATGGCATAGCTACCCCATCACCCCCCCCCTACCCCAGCCCATTACCAGCCCCTTTGGGTCTTGTATGGATATTAAGGGGAACCCCGCACACAAAATAAAAAAGGCCCTATATACTCTGAACAGCCGTATACAGGCGGTGCATACAAGACAGGGACTGTAGGTTTGTTCTTATGTTGAAACTGTTTGTAATTTTGAACAGCTACATTGTTTAAGTGTAGCTCCAGCCCAAATATCTATTTTTAAGCTTTTTGGAAAACATAGGGAAGGGTTATCACCCCTGTAACATTTGTTTTGCTGTCTGTGCCCCTGTTCAAAACATTTCACCTCACTTTGCGTCCCAATGACAACTGATTTTGAAATGTGGTGTTTTTATTGAAACAAGGATTGGTGATAAAGCATCAGTAGAGAGGAGACACCTTTCTCCCATATTAAGGCCTCATGCCCACTGGCATTTTTACAGCTGCGTTTTTTGCAGCTTAAAAACGCCTGTCCATGTTATTGTAAATATTATTTTTTTTTATTTATTTTTTTTTTGAAAAAAAAAAAAACGTCGGAGCTAAAAACGCGACCGCGCGTTAGTGCGCGTTTTTTGCGCGTTAGTGCGCGTTAGTGCGCGTTTTTGCGGGTTTTTTGACGCTCGCGTTTTTTCCTGCCAAATTCTGACGCTGAGGAACGCACTGGCCCTGGGTTTTTTTTACAGCTTACAAACGCCTATGCTCTTTACAGCTCAAAAACGCCTAGGTGGGCATGAAGCTATAGACTAACATGGACAGGCGTTTTTAAGCTGTAAAAAACGCTCAAAAACGCGGCTGAAAAAACGCCCGTGGGCATGAGGCCTTATTCTTACAGGAGAGAATTTTCCTTCCAAGGGGTAGATTTCCTCTCACTTCCTGTTGTCTTCTTCCGTTTGCAAGTAGTAGTAGTTTGTAAGTTGGATGTTTGAAAGTAGGGACCTGCCGTATATACTCTTCAGAAATTGGCCCCTTAGGTGTTGGTGTTGGCACAACACTGTAAGCCCTCACAGTTACTCTTGGTGGGTGCTGGAACGCCCTGCTGTCAACTATTATATCAGGAATTGTAATAACATATAATTGTTGATCAGTGGTAGTAAAATTTGGGCCTTTGATGGTGGTGCTGGTGCCAGAACACTGTAAGGCCTGACAGTTACTCTTGGTGGGCGCAGCAATGAGCCCTGCTGTGAATTATTAGATCAATAATTATAATTGCATGCCCCTGTTGAACAGGGGCTGAAAAATTGGGCCTTTGGTGGTGGTGGTGTTGACACAACACTGTAAGGCCTGACAGTTACTCTTGGTGGGCGCAGCAATGGGCCCTGCTGTGAATTATTAGATCAATAATTATAATTGCATGCCCCTGTTGAACAGGGGCTGAAAAATGTGGCCTTTGGTGGTGGTGGTGGTGGTGGTGGTGGTGGTGGTGTTAACACAACACTGTAAGGCCTGACAGTTACTCTTGGTGGGCGCAGCAATGGGCCCTGCTGTGAATTATTATATCAATAATTATAATTGCATGCCCCTGTTGAACAGGGGCTGAAAAATGTGGCCTTTGGTGGTGGTGGTGGTGGTGGTGGTGGTGTTGACACAACACTGTAAGGCCTGACAGTTACTCTTGGTGGGCGCAGCAACGGGCCCTGCTGTGAATTATTAGATCAATAATTATAATTGCATGCCCCTGTTGAACAGGGGCTGAAAAATTGGGCCTTTGGTGGTGGTGGTGGTGGTGGTGGTGTTGACACAACACTGTAAGGCCTGACAGTTACTCTTGGTGGGCGCAGCAATGGGCCCTGCTGTGAATTATTAGATCAATAATTATAATTGCATGCCCCTGTTGAACAGGGGCTGAAAAATGTGGCCTTTGGTGGTGGTGGTGGTGGTGGTGGTGGTGGTGGTGTTAACACAACACTGTAAGGCCTGACAGTTACTCTTGGTGGGCGCAGCAATGGGCCCTGCTGTGAATTATTATATCAATAATTATAATTGCATGCCCCTGTTGAACAGGGGCTGAAAAATGTGGCCTTTGGTGGTGGTGGTGGTGGTGGTGGTGGTGTTGACACAACACTGTAAGGCCTGACAGTTACTCTTGGTGGGCGCAGCAACGGGCCCTGCTGTGAATTATTAGATCAATAATTATAATTGCATGCCCCTGTTGAACAGGGGCTGAAAAATTGGGCCTTTGGTGGTGGTGGTGGTGGTGGTGGTGTTGACACAACACTGTAAGGCCTGACAGTTACTCTTGGTGGGCGCAGCAATGGGCCCTGCTGTGAATTATTAGATCAATAATTATAATTGCATGCCCCTGTTGAACAGGGGCTGAAAAATTGGGCCTTAGGCTCTGGTGGCACAACACTGCAACCCCTCACAGATACTGTACTTGGAGCACAGCAATGAGGCCTGTTGCAAAGTATTGCATCAAAAATTGTAATTACACGCCCCTGTTAAACAGGGGCTGAAAAATTGGGCCTTAGCCACTGGTGGCGGCACCCATAAACCAAAATGATCTTCCAAGCTATCATCATTAATCGGATCATTGAGGAGGAGGAGGAGGATAGCTAGTCAACATAACAGCACAGGAACTCAGCATCAGCATCAGTCTTGAAGGGATGTGACATTTTAAAATCAATTAGTCTGTTATATCAGCATCAGGTGTGTGGTAGCTGGTGGTGATCCAAGACTGGTTCATCTTGATGAAAGTCAGTCGATCAACCGAGTCGGTGGACAGGCGCACCCTGTGATCCGTGACAAATCCTCCAGCAGCACTGAATGTGCGTTCTGAAAGAACGCTGGATGCAGGACAGGCCAGTAGCTCAATTGCATACTGTGCAAGCTCTGGCCAGTGATCCATCCTCAAGACCCAGTAAGCCAGAGGATTTTCGGTGGGGAAGGTGTCCAAGTCTGACCTTGCCCCTAGGTATTCCTGCACCATGTATATCAGACGCTGGCGATGGTTGCTGGAAACGATCATACTTTGGGGCTGCTGACTAAAGAATTGTCTGAACGCATCGGTCAGACGGCCACCTTCCCCACCGCTCCTTCTTTGACTGCCCGAAGCCTCAGCAACTCGTTGTCCAGGACCAGGAGTTTGTAACCTCCCAGTCTCTGGGAACGCGTTGCACAGACCTTTCTGCAAGGCCTCCCGGAGTTGTCTCATCCTCTGCTCCCTCTGCGACGGTAACATAAGGTCCGCAACCTTACCCTTGTACCGTGGATCAAGGAGAGTGGCCAGCCAGTAATGGTCCCTCTCCTTGATCCGAAGAATACGAGGATCCTTCCGCAGACTTTGCAGGATCAGGGAGGCCATGCAGCGTAGGTTAGCTGAGGCATTCAGTCCGGAGTCCTCTGGGTCACTAAGGACGACATGATCCGCAGCCACCTCCTCCCAGCCACGTACAAGTCCACTGGTTTCTTGGGACTGTAAATCATCCCTAAAAGACTGCTGCTGATGATGCTGAGTGCCAGCCTCCACCTCCATGCTGACACAATCCTCCTCCTCCTCCTCCTCCTCTTCCTGTGCGATGGGTGGGACAGAAGGAACACTGTCAGGGTAAAGGGGGCCTTGAGAGGCAAGGAAGTCCTCCTCTTCCTGCCTCTGTTCTGCCTCAAGTGCCCTGTCCATTATTCCACACAGCTTGTGCTCCAACAGGTGGACAAGAGGTACAGTGTCACTGATGCATGCACTGTCACTGCTCACCATCCTCGTGGCCTCCTCAAATGGTGCCAGGACAGTGCATGCATCCCTGATCATGCCCCACTGGCGTGGTGAAAAAAACCCGAGCTCCCCTGACCCTGTCCTGGTGCCGTAGTCGCACAGGTACTCATTGATGGCCCTCTGCTGCGTGTGCAGCCGCTGCAGCATGGCCAACGTTGAGTTCCACCTGGTGGGCATGTCACATATAAGGCGGTTCTTGGGCAGGTTCAACTCCTTTTGCAGCTCAGCCAGGCGAGCACTGGCATTATAAGATCTGCGGAAATGAACACAGACTTTCCTGGCCTGCCTCAGGACATCCTGTAAGCCCGGGTACCTGCCCAAGAACCGCTGCACCACCAGGTTAAGGACGTGAGTCATACAGGGCACATGGGTCAGTTGTCCCTGTCGGAGGGCGGAGAGGAGGTTGGTGCCATTGTCGCAAACCACATTCCTGGCTTAAGCTGGCGTGGCGTCAACCACCTCTCGGCCTGCCCCTGCAGAGCAGACAGGACCTCTGCCCCAGTGTGGCTCCTGTCCCCCAAACACACCAGCTCAAGCACGGCATGGCATCTTTTTGCCTGCGTACTTGCGTAGCCCCTTGAACGCCTACGGAGCACCGCTGGTTCCGAGGACAAACCACAGGAAGAGGCCATGGAGGAAGAAGAAGAGGAGGGGGTGGAGGAGAGAGGTGTGTCACAACCAGTAGTAGCATTTTGGAGGCGTGGCGGTGGAACAACCTCCAACACTACTGCACCTTGTCCTGCATCCTTCCCAGCTGCCAAAAGAGTGACCCAATGGGCCGTGAAAGAAAGGTAACGTCCCTGTCCATGCCTGCTGGACCATGAGTCAGCGGTATTATGCACCTTACCGCTGACCGCCCTGTCCAGCGAGGCCAAGACATTGCCTTCCACATGCCTGTAGAGAGCCGGAATCGCCTTCCGTGAGAAAAAGTGGCGTTTGGGAACCTGCCACTGAGGAACCGCACATTGCACAAACTCACGGAAGGGGGCCGAGTCTACCAACTGAAAAGGCAGCAGTTGAAGCGCTAGCAATTTAGCCAAGCTAGCATTCAACCGCTGGGCATGTGGATGGCTGGGAGTGAACTTCTTTCGACGGTCCAGCAGCTGGGGCAGGGAAATTTGCCTGCTAGAATCGGACGTCGGTGTACTGCTAGCAGAGTGCCCGCAAGTACTTGGCTGTGACACACCTAATTCTACACCTTCATTCCTCTCAGAGCAGGTTTCAGAGAGGACTGAAGGTATAGTGGGGTTGGAGATCCCAGCTGATGCGGTGCAAGAAGAGGTCAGCTTTGTTCTTTGGTGTGGGTCTTTAAGGTAGGCTTGCCAACGAGCTGCATGGCAGGTCAACATATGTCTGATCAAGCATGTGGTGCCCAAGCGGCTGATGTTTTGGCCACGCGATATACGCTTGAGACATATGTTGCAAACAGCAGCTGTGCGATCTGATGCACTCGCCTCAAAAAAGGCCCACACCAAAGAACTTTTTGAATGACGGGCAGAGGCAGCGCCCTGCACAGGCGGAGCTCTGCGGTGTGATTCCGTCGGTGTGCTGCCCATACGCTGGCCACCCAAGGGCATCCTGCCTCGTTGGAGATGTGCCTCCTCCTCTCTCCTATTAGGCACCCACGTGGAGTCAGTGACCTCATCATCCCCTCCCTCCTCATCACTGGAGCCAATCTGGCAGTATGCTGCAGCTGCTGGAGCATGACTGCCAGATTGGTGTCCTTCTTGAGCATCCCCTCTCTCTGCTCTCACGCTACTGCCTTCCTCTATCTGGGTATCATCATCAGATCCTTCGAAACGCTGGGCATCCTCCTGGAGCATGTACCCAACACTGTGCTTAAACAGTTCGGGGGACTCCTCAGGAGGAGGACATGGTGGGTCTAGGGAAGGATTGACTAATGAAGATAATGATACCAGAGAAGAGGACGCTTTGGCAGCTGCTTTGCCAGTACCCTGAGCCTGGGTGAGAGAGGATGAGGAGGATGAGGTGGGCTTGGTCATCCACTCTACCAAGTCTTCGGCATGATGTGGCTCAACATGTCCAGCTGCCGAAAAGAAGGACAAGCGTGTCCCATGGCCATGTGCTGATGACACGACCAGCACTGTTGCCCCCAGACACAGAGCCTGCTTGCCCTCTTTTTTTGCCTCCTGACTGTCTGCCTCTCCTTGTTTGCCTTCCAGACATTTTAATGGATGGCCTGCAGGGAGATGGGAAAAACAGCAATAAGGGCTACCTTCAGGTGTATACTGTGCAGGAGGCTTAGCAACAATGACACTGACACTGTCCCCTGCCTATCCTTCTCTGTCCCTAAACACAAGGATTTGCAATATGCTTCAGCAAGATTGGTTTAGCACAGAATAGCACACTGTCAGTTTCACTCACTGTCCTACTCTGTCCCTACAAACAAGATTTAGCACAGAATAGCACACTGATAGTTTCCACGAGTGTCCTTCTCTGTCCTTAAACTCAAGGATTTCAAATATGGTTCAGCAAGATTGGTTTAGAACAGAATAGCACACTGACACTTTCCCTCACTGTACCTCTCTGTCCCTAAACTCAAGGATTTCAAATATGGTTCAGCAAGATTGGTTTAGAACAGAATAGCACACTGTCAGTTTCACTCACTGTCCTACTCTGTCCCTACAAACAAGATTTAGAACAGAATAGCACACTGACACTTTCCCTCACTGTACCTCTCTGTCCCTAAACTCAAGGATTTCAAATATGGTTCAGCAAGATTGGTTTAGAACAGAATAGCACACTGTCAGTTTCACTCACTGTCCTACTCTGTCCCTACAAACTAGATTTAGCACAGAATAGCACACTGAGAGTTTCCACGAGTGTCCTTCTCTGTCCCTAAACTCAAGGATTTCAAATATGGTTCAGCAAGATTGGTTTAGAACAGAATAGCACACTGACACTTTCCCTCACTGTACCTCTCTGTCCCTAAACTCAAGGATTTCAAATATGGTTCAGCAAGATTGGTTTAGAACAGAATAGCACACTGTCAGTTTCACTCACTGTCCTACTCTATCCCTACAAACAAGATTTAGCACAGAATAGCACACTGACACTTTCCCTCACTGTACCTCTCTGTCCCTAAACTCAAGGATTTCAAATATGGTTCAGCAAGATTGGTTTAGAACAGAATAGCACACTGACACTTTCCCTCACTGTACCTCTCTGTCCCTACAAACAAGGTTTAGCACAGAATAACACACTGACACTCTCCCTACCTATCCTTATTTGTCCCTAAACACAAGGAATCCAGGATTAGTAAAGGAAAAAAAAATGACACTGTCCCTGCCTATGCTTCTCTTTCCCTGCTCCGGAACACACTACACAAGGCCGCCGCGCTGGCGGCCTTTTATAGTGTGGGGCGTGTACTAAACCCCCTCAAGAATAATTGGCCACAGGCATCCTGCCTGTGGCCAATCATTGCTCTCCTCGCTGCCGGCGCTGTGATTGGCCAAGCATGCGGGGTCACAGTGCATGCTTGGCCAATCACAGCGCCTGGATGACACTGCGATGGCGTAGTGCATTGTGGGCCATTCGCGTCACTTGAATTTGGCGCGAACGGCCCAAATCGTTCGAATTTCGTCGAATGATCGAACAGCCGATGTTCGAGTCGAACGTATGTTCGACTCGAACACGAAGCTCATCCCTAATAACAATCTGTGTCTATCGAACCTGTGGTCGAATGTGCCTAACCTTAACTCTATTAGTCCAAGATTATTCTACATACTCTAGATAGAAAAGATTCGACATTATAGAGAGAAAAGATTTGTCATTATAGAGAAAAAATTCGACATAGAGAGAAAAGGTCGCTGCTGGAATTGGGTGGGGGAAGTAAAATAAAATAATTATGATGATGAATGTTATTGGCTGATTGTAACCAAAGAGGAGGAGCAGTAAAATAGCTAGAACTAACTTGACAATTCAACATGAACGACGAAGATTCGACAAAGCATCGAAAAACATACAAACGTCGAATCTGTCATTGAAGGCTTATGGTGTCTGTCGAAAGTTCTAAGAAGATTTGACGGAGTAGCTAAACTGTACGACGCTGCAATTGTACATTTACGGTCAAATGCATCCGCCCATAGGCTATAGAAGAATTCTAATGTTGGTTGACTAGTAATAGTAATTAATAAATATAATTATTACTAGTCATACAACATTAGAATTCTACTATAGCTTGTAGGCGGAACATTCGACCGGAAATGTACGATTGCGGCGTCGTACAGTTTCGCTGCTCCGTCGAATCTTCTTTGAACATTCGACAGACACCATAAGCCTTCAATGACAGATTCGACCTTAATTAATTCGGATTTTCGGACTAATGCAATTTCTAACGAAAAATGAAATAAATAAAAACGAATTTCGGGAGTAACTAAATAAATGTATTTTTCGGACGAAAACGAAATTTCGAAACAAAATATTTTCATGTGCACATGTCTATAACCAGCATCTGTGTAGTCTTTAGATTTATTTATTTTTAATGGTATCAAAACTGAAAGCAAACATATATTACCAACCCTTAGACGGCTTCCTTCCTTCCTTCCTTCTTTCCTCTCTTCTTTCCTTCCTTTCTCTCTTTCTTCCTCTCTTCCTTTCTTCCTCCATTCTCTCTTCCTTCCTTCTTTCCTCTTTCTTCCTCTCTTCCTTTCTTCCTCCCTTCTTCCCTCCTTACTCTCTCCCTTCCTCGCTTCCTCCCTCCCTTCCTTCCTCCTTTCTTCCTTCCTCCCTCCCTTTCTTCCTACCTCCCCCTCTTTAGTCCTTCCTTCCTCCCTTCCTTCCTCTCTCCCTCCCTCTTCCTTCCTTTCTTCCTCCTTCCCTCCCTTCCTCCTTCCCTCCCTTCATTCCTTCCTCCCTTCTTCTCTTTCTTCCTTCCTTCCTCCCTTCCTTCCTCCCTCCCTCCCTCCCAGTCCCTTGCTTTCTCCCTCTTTCTTCCTTCCTTCCTCCCTCTTTTCCTTCCTCTCTTCCTCCCTCTCTTCCTTCCCTCCCCCTCCCTTCGTTCCTTCCTCCCCCTCTTCCTTCCTTCCTTTCTCTCTCCTTTCTTCCTTCCTCCCTCCCTTTTTCCTTCCCTCCCTTCCTTCATTCCTTCCTCCCTGCCTCCCTCCTTTCTTCCTCCCTTCCTTCCTTTCTCCATTCCTTTTTCCCTCTCCCCTTCCTTCCTTTTTTCCTTCCTACCTTCCTTCCTACCTTCCTTCCTCCAGTCCCCTCTCCTTCCTTTCTTCCTCCATCCCTTCCTCCCTCCCCCTTCCTTCCTCCCTCTATCCTTTCCTTCCTCCCTCCCCCCTTCCCCTTCCTTCCTCCCTCTATCCTTTCCTTCCTCCCTCCCCCCTTCCTTTCTTCTTTCCTACCTTCCTTCCTCCATTCCCCTCTCCTTCCTTCCTTCCTCCTGTAGCACTACCCCCGTAGGAGCTGCTGGTTATATTTTTGGGTCTACGCTCTGCCTATCAACCCCAGAAATTGGCTCAAACCCTTTCTTGGCACAACTGGACTACAAGAGATTGTGGAACCCACTGGTAATTGGGTAACTCAATGTTAAACTTTGTAAATAAAGAATTTACCTGGTAATGACCACCTGTCCAACAGGGCAACAGACAACTTCACACAGTATTCTGCTCAACCAAGGATTAAGTTTACTTGGTAAGAAAAAGTAACAAGTTATACAGATTACAGTTGACTCTCACAGGGCCCTGTAGGAGTCAATGGCAAAGCAGAAAATTTTGTTTGAAATATTAAAACACAGTTCCAATGCACACCTTCAATATGTATAAAGCCTATGCTCGCGAGCTCCCCCTAATGGGCAATATTATACAAGTGTTCCGGTACTATCTGCTCTAGTCAGGCCTGACTAAGTGCAATGTAAAGTTCCTTCAGTAGTAGGAGTCTTCGCTAGCAATTGTTGGTGCACATAAACATTTGTAATCCACAAGGTTGTATAACAGCAGAAACTGAATATTCTCAATGTCTGTGATGATGTAGAAACTCACTGACAGTGCAAACGCCAATCTTCAAACACGCGGCACTGCAAGATGCGATATGTCCTTGCGTGTGGCGCACTACTTTAATAATGGCAGACCTGTAAAGTCTCAGGCCTACGCATGTCAGGGAAACATTCAACCCAGCCGTACCAGTCAGCGCCCAGTGCGCATGCGCGGTGTAACGACGCTTCGGCCCATGCACGCGCACGGATCAGTACTCCGGCATTCACGGGTGCGCGCGCCGACGCAACGCCGCGTGCACGTGCGCGCTGCGGTGCCAATCAGATTACAGGCGGGTATATTTAAAGAGGCACAAATCCACTGACAGGTTGCTGGTTTGTTGTCAGCTTTCCTGTGAATCCTGTTTCCTGAAAACCTGTTTGAAAACCCTGTTGTGACCCGGATCGGCCTGACTACCTCTCTCATCTCTCCTGGACCCGACCTTCTGCTTGTTTTACGGACTTCTGCCTTCTACCTGTGTTTGACCCTTGGCTTGTGACCCGGATCTGCTGTCTTCTCCAGCCCTTGACCCCCTCTGCTTACACTTGGATCCTCCTTGTAATCCTCAACTCTGATCTGATCCCTATACCTATCGGGACTCTTCCATCAGCAGCTTTAAAACCCTGGATCTGCATCTCCAGCCGCGACGGGTTTCCTACAACCCCTGCTGGATCTGATTATCTGGACTGTTACCACTAAGTTCCAGTTTAACCCTGCCACCGCCTGGTGTCTAACCTCCAGCACCTTCACGGACTTCTCAAGCTATCTCAGCCTGCTTTTTCAAGTCTACTCCACCTGCTGGTCACCAGTGCCTCTTCTCGCCATTCTCTCCCTGTCTCACTTCCAGGGGGCGGAGTGCGTCAAGTTGCAAGGGTGAACCGCTCTCGGCATCTCGGCCTCGGTAAGTACCTAACGTGATAGTACAAACCAGCAGATGTCTGAGGCCGACAGAGCGCGTTCCCCGTTCGAGAACCTCTGCCAGCAGGTGTCCGCACTGACCGACGCAGTTCAAAAATTACAAGAGGGATATACCCAGATGGATGGCCGCCTGCAGCAACTCCCCGGGTCTTTAGGTCTAGCATCCCCAGTCGCCACCGTCACCAATGCTGCCGCCACCTCACAAGCCACAGTGAGCCCCACTGTACTGATGACCACCCCTGAACCCAGGGTCCCCATGCCGGAACGGTTCTCGGGCATCCGCAAGAAATACCGGGCGTTCAAAAACGCTTGCTCCCTTTACCTCGCTCTTCAGCCCAGGACTTTTTCTTCTGAGGTGGTAAAGGTAGGATTCGTCATTTCTCTCTTGACCGATGAACCACAAGCCTGGGCCCACAGTTTGATGGAGCAAAGTAGCCCTGTATTGAACTCTGTGGACACTTTCTTTGAGAATATGGCTCAGTTATATGACGACCCCCAACGCACAGCCACAGCTGAGTCTGTTCTTCACAACCTACTCCAGGGAAAAAGACCAGTGGAAGACTACACGGCGGAATTCCGGAAGTGGTCAGCTGATACCGGCTGGAATGAAGCAGCCCTCAAATACCAGTACCACCAGGGTCTATCCGAAGCTCTCAAGGATGAGTTGGCTAGGATCGGCACTCCCTCTTCCCTGGAAGAATTGATCCAATCTGTCACACAACTTGACAGGCGCTTGCGGGAGCGACGCTCTGAGCGTTTTCAGACCACCCGTCCCAACTGGACCCTTCCCAGATCAGGCCCGGCTCATCCACCCGTTCAGACTCCTGCAGCTTCGTCCCTTCCTGAACCAGAGCCTATGCAACTCGGATTAGTCCGCCCTCCTCTCTCTCCCGAAGAAAAGCAGCGCAGGCGTCAAGCCAACCTATGCCTTTACTGTGGGAGCGCCGGTCACTTCCTTCGCAGCTGTCCAGTGAGACCTAGTAAGCCTCCTCCTAAAGACATTCTGAATTACCAGGTTTCTGGCTTCCCACAAACTTATGTTGTCCTTTTTCTCTCCTTACAGCTACCGGAAGGAACAACCCGCCTACCGGCGATTATTGACTCCGGAGCCTGCAGTTGCTTCCTGGACTCTGCACTAGCTTCTAAGCTTCACTTCCCCCTGCAACCTAAGGACCACTCCCTTCAAGTGCACCTGGCAGATGGCTCACTGCCCCGTTCAGGACTAATCACACAAGAAACCAAGCCCCTCCTTGCTGTTACGGACTCAGGCCACAAAGAGTTTCTGCGCCTGGATCTCATTCCCTCTCCTATGTTCCCCATCATCTTGGGCCTCCCCTGGCTACAGGCGCATGAGCCCCTTATAAATTGGGCCAGGAAGGAAGTCGACTTCACCTCATCATATTGTACCCAGCACTGTCTTCCCACAGCTCCTACCACTTGTGCCACCGTAGCAACCCTCTCGGACCACCTACGAAATGTTCCCCCTGCATACTTGGAATTCCGGGACGTTTTTGACAAGCAACAGGCCGAACAACTGCCACCTCATCGGCCATATGATTGCCCTATCGATCTTCTACCCGGGTCTGAAGTTCCTTTTGGCCGGATTTTTCCCTTATCCAAGACTGAGTTAAAGGGAGGCCCGGAATGAAGGGACAGAAAAGACAGTAATGGAGGGCCGGGCATGACAAAGTGGAGAGGACGGACAGGTAGGGGTTAACAGAAAATAGAAAGAAGGGAGAGGGAGGAGGTTAAGTTGTTTTTTAATGAGGGGGAGGAGCGCTTTAAATATCAGGGGGTGGGTACGTCCAGGATAATTTTATACTGGAGTTTGCTACCTAATATTGTTTTAATAAAAAAGGCTGTTGTGGCCAGTTATACTCCAACTCTGGTGTGGTCTAAGTTACTATAGATTGGCTAAGATAAGGTAGCGGTTAAATAAGGGGAGCTGGTACAGGTAAGGTGTGGGGAGGTATCTCGAGTACACTGGTCAAGGCTCTCAAAGCCTACATTGATGAGAACCTAAAAAATAAATTTATTCGTCCCTCTTCTTCTCCAGCCGGTGCAGGAATATTTTTTGTTGAAAAGAAAGACGGATCCCTGAGACCCTGCATCGATTATAGGGAGTTAAACAAAATTACGATCAAAAACAGATACCCGTTGCCCCTTATCCCGGAGTTGTTCCAGAGTTCCGAACTGCCCGGATCTTCTCCAAACTGGATCTTCGGGGGGCCTATAATCTTGTCCAGATCAGGGCTGGAGACGAGTGGAAGACTGCTTTCAGATCCAGATTCGGGCACTATGAGTATTTGGTCATGCCATTCGGGCTTTGCAATGCTCCAGCCACCTTCCAACACCTGGTCAACGATATCTTTCGCGAACATCTGGATGACTTTATGGTGGTATACCTGGATGACATCCTCATTTTTTCTGCCTCTGTTGAAAAACACCGGGTTCACGTCACAAAGGTCCTTACCATCCTCAGGAAACATAGGCTCTATCTCAAGGCTGAGAAATGCGACTTTGAGAAGACCACGGTACAATTCCTGGGGTTTATCATCTCTACCGATGGGGTTGCAATGGATCCGCAGAAGGTCAAAGCCATCCAAGACTGGCTGGCTCCAACTGACAAGAAGGGGGTACAACGATTCATTGGCTTCGCCAATTTTTATAGAAGATTCATTGTTGGTTTCTCTTCTGTGGTGGCTCCTATCACTCAATTGACACGTCAGGGTAAACGGTTCCATTGGACACAAGAGGCTCAGGAAGCCTTCACCAAATTGAAAGACATTTTTACCTCAGCACCTGTGCTACGACATCCCGATCCTTCACTACCTTTCACATTGGAAGTAGACGCTTCCGAAACAGCCACTGGGGCCATTCTCTCTCAAAGGCTGGGTCCCAAATCCCTTCTACATCCAGTAGCCTTTGCCTCCCGGAAATTAACCCCGCCGGAACGAAATTACGATGTGGGAGACAGAGAACTACTGGCCATCAAATTTGCTCTGAAAGAATGGTGGTACCTTCTGGAGGGCGCATCGCATCCGGTCATGATCTTCACTGATCATAAAAACCTGGAATATTTGAGGACGGCGAAACGTCTAAGACCCCGACAGGCTCGCTGGGCGCTCTTCTTTACCAGGTTTAATTTCCACATCACTTATAGGCCCGGCTCCAAGAATGGAATGTTTTCTGAAGAATCTCAAACAGGAGAACCCAGTTCCATTCTATCAGCACAAAACTTTCTATTGGTTTCTCAGACCGATCTATTAACCTCCATTAAGACCACCTCCAGACGCTGCTCTGACCAAGAAACCTCCTCTTTAGAAAAACGTAATGATTTGTTTTGGTCTCGAGGTAAAATCTTCGTTCCTCGAGAAACCAGACAACTGGTTCTAAGGACTTTTCACGATCACAAATTAGCAGGCCACTTCGGAACTCGGAAAACCACAGAGTTAGTTTCTCGCTCCTTTTGGTGGCCCGGTTGGAGACAGGATTGCAAAACCTATGTTACCTCTTGTACCCATTGCCAACACAATAAGGGCCCGAACACCAAAAGCTGGGGTTTGCTCAAACCCTTACCCATCCCTGAACGTCCATGGGCAGACGTTTCAATGGACTTCATTGTTGATCTACCTGCCTCTGGGGGTTTTACTACAATCCTGGTCGTTATTGACCGACTCTTGAAGATGGCCCACTTCCTGCCAATGATCGGTACTCCAGCGGCTGCTGACACTGTTAAGATTTTTTTTAAAGAAGTAATCAAGCTCCATGGGGTACCCAAGAGCATCACCTCTGATAGAGGCACCCAGTTTACATCCAAATTCTGGAGAGAACTTTGCAAATCCCTGGAAGTTAAGATCTGTTTTTCCTCCGCGTACCATCCTCAGAGCAACGGCCAGACAGAGAGAACCAACCAGACCCTGGAGCAATATCTCCGTTGCTTCTGCTCTGCTTCCCAGGACGACTGGTCTTCTTTGCTTCCATACGCTGAATTTGCGTACAATAACTCCGTCCATTCGACCATCAGCCAGACTCCTTTCTGGGCCAACTTCGGTTTCCACCCTCCTTTCCTCCCTGATGACATTCCTGAAAGTCCCGTCCCTGCCGTTCAGGACCGGATAGCCTCTGTCCAATCTAACTTCCTAAAATTGCAAGAAATGATGCGGAACGCTCAGAATGCCTATAAAAAATACTATGATAAAGGAAGAAAAGAAAATCCTGTTTTCAAAACTGGGGAAGAAGTGTGGCTTTCCGCTACCAACCTCAAACTACCAATCCCCTCACGGAAGTTGGGACCAAAATTCATTGGCCCTTTCAAGATCAAGCGGGCAATCAACCCTGTGGCCTTCGAATTGGCACTACCCGAATCTTACAGGATACACCCGGTCTTCCACACATCCTTGTTGAAGCCTGTTGTCCCCAACTCTTTTCCAGGAAGAGAGGCTCCACCTCCTCTACCAGTAGAGGTAGATGGTGAATGTGAGTATGAAGTGGAATCTATTCTGGGGTGTAGAAAAAGAGGTAGGCAACTGCAGTATTTGGTCAAGTGGAAGGGGTACCCCCCTGAAGACAATTCTTGGGAACCATCTGTAAATCTCCATGCTCCCCGTTTAATCCGAACTTTTCACTTAGAGCATCCCGAATTGATGTCTAGTTTGAGCGTCCGGAGCCCGCCCCTCGGGGGGGCACTGTCAGGGAAACATTCAACCCAGCCATACCAGTCAGCGCCCAGTGCGCATGCGCGGTGTAACGACGCTTCGGCGCATGCGCGCGCACGGATCAGTACTCCGGCATTCACGGGTGCGCGCGCCGACGCAACACCGCGTGCACGTGCGCGCTGCGGCGCCAATCAGATTACAGGCGGGTATATTTAAAGAGGCACAAATCCACTGACAGGTTGCTGGTTTGTTGTCAGCTTTCCTGTGAATCCTGTTACCTGAAAACCTGTTTGAAAACCCTGTTGTGACCCGGATTGGCCTGACTACCTCTCTCATCTCTCCTGGACCCGACCTTCTGCTTGTTTTACGGACTTCTGCCTTCTACCTGTGTTTGACCCTTGGCTTGTGACCCGGATCTGCTGTCTTCTCCAGCCCTTGACCCCCTCTGCTTACACTTGGATCCTCCTTGTAATCCTCAACTCTGATCTGATCCCTATACCTATTGGGACTCTTCCATCAGCAGCTTTAAAACCCTGGATCTGCATCTCCAGCCGCGACGGGTTTCCTACAACCCCTGCTGGATCTGATTATCTGGACTGTTACCACTAAGTTCCAGTTTAACCCTGCCACCGCCTGGTGTCTAACCTCCAGCACCTTCACGGACTTCTCAAGCTATCTCAGCCTGCTTTTTCAAGTCTACTCCACCTGCTGGTCACCAGTGCCTCTTCTCGCCATTCTCTCCCTGTCTCACTTCCAGGGGGCGGAGTGCGTCAAGTTGCAAGGGTGAACCGCTCTCGGCATCTCGGCCTTGGTAAGTACCTAACGTGATAACGCAACAGTTAATGAATTCTGGGCAGGTGCCCTCTCACCAAACCAGGCCTTGTCCCTCTAGTTTGTTCCGCTGCCGGCGTTCCTGTCCACAGTCTCCCCGCAACTTGCAGGCTTCGTTCCCCCACACAGCCGTGCTGGATATTGGTTGATGGACGACTCCGGTCTATGTGGAGCGAGCGCTGGACACTTAGGAAAGGATCCTTCTTTAAGCTGAGTGATCTCCTCACAACTGTAGGCCCAGACCTTAGGCCTAGATGCTCCGGCAGCAGGCCTCAACACAGGCTTCCTCCTTGACAGAAGGCGATATCCAGAGAGAGCGAGCGTAACTCCTCCCTTCCTTTAAGTAAACTCCCCCAGAAGGCTGTGCGATGATGCAATGCACTTTGGGAGTACAGCTTCACTGTGGGTACCATAGTCTATTTCAGGGGAGGGCTGGGCCAGGGGGCAGGGTGGCAATTGCCTCCCAGGCCACCCTAACTTATGTTCAAAATGGCCGGCAGTCGCTGCCCGCTACCATTTTCTTTTTTATTCTGGTCTAGAAAGTCGGGCCGGGGGCATGGCCATGGCGGCCGACCACTAGCTGTTGCATTCCGGGAGTTGTAGTCCACACTCAAGCTTCAGCGCAGAGGAAACTACAACTCTTGGAAGCAGGCAGAGGCAGGGCGTGCCAGGGAGTCGGGACGCAGGGCTGCAGGGCTGGGCGCTGGCTGTAAATTGACCCCAGGATCAGGAGCGTTACCCCCCCAGGAGACCATGGCGTGCAAGGACCTGCTGAGCTGAGATCGCTGAGGTGAGAGACCCTGACACCCCTAGCTGACCCCCCATCTCCCCCCCATACACCCCATGTAACCTGCTCCAGTGATCAGGCTGCATTGATGGGCACTGGAGTTGGCTGCACTGATGGGCACTGATGAGGCTGCATTGAAAAACCAGGTGGACCATGGATGGTGAGCTGATTCGGCGGTTCAATGGGCCACTTGACTGGACTTGCCCCCCAGGCCTATTTGATACCCATGGCAATGGAGTCCCTTTCTCCCTGCACTATAAGTTCCACAATGCACCATTCCATATAGTTAAACAACAGTTGCTGCAATATCTTAAAGAGACTCCGGAGGGAGCTGGGGTTATTCTCAAGATAACAATAGACTTATAACACACTGCAAAGTGGCACCCCGCTACACTCCATTCCTCTCCATTCCTCCCTCCCTTCCTTTCTCCCTTCCTCCCTCCCCCCTTCCTTCCTCCCTCCCTCCATCCTTTCCTTCCTTCCTCTCCCTACCCCTCTTCTTCCTTCCTTCCTTCCCCCCTCCATCCTTCCCTTTTCTTCTCTTCTTTCCCCTTCCCTTCCTTCCTTCCTTGTTGTTTTTCAAAAGAACAAGCTCTGCAGCAGAATGTATCAGTTTACAGGATAAGACAAACCATTTAACACTAGCAGGGTGCTTTTTGCTGTAACTGCTGATAAAGTAGGAATTTGGCTTCAGTTTGTTAGTGTATTTCAAAATTGCTAGTACACCGTGACCTAACACTCCTCTCCCACCAGATGAACAATGCTGCTGTCCAAAGGTGTCTCTGGTGCTCCCTTATCCAGAGTGGGGGCGCTGTAATACAGGAGGTGTGTTAGTGACCAGATTACCAGGTGAAAACAGAGGGGGAAAAAAAAATTAAAAAAAAGGAAAACTAATTCAACCACCACATCTAATGTTTGGTAAGCTGCAATATATAAAATTTTTGGTTTTGAGTTTAATACTGCTTTAAATCAGATATGTTTTAGTGAGATTTTTCTTTGGTTTTTCAGAACAGAACAAAGAGACACATAAAACAGGGCAATGCAAACTGTTAACTGGAGCTATATAAATCCTGTATAATAATAATAATAATAAACAGAGAAAAGTATAGAGAATGCAAGCAGGAATGAGTCAAGTAAACATGTCATGAAATATTTCCTCGAGTCTATGCACCGGTGTCATACAATGGGGTGCATATGTATATGACGATGAACCAAAGATATCAAATAAGAATAAGTTGTGTATTGGGTCTTTATTTCACACATCCATCAGCATTACCCAACAGTATATATTACATATGAACCAACCAGACTAGAATGCATATACAGTATCTCACAAAAGTGAGTACACCCCTCACATTTTTGTAAATATTTTATTCTATCTTTTCATGTGACAACACTGAAGAAATTACACTTTGCTACAATGTAAAGTAGTGAGTGTACAGCTTGTATAACAGTGTAAATTTGCTGTCCCTTCAAAATAACTCAACACACAGCCATTAATGTCTAAGCCACTGGCAACAAAAGTGAGTACACTCCTAAGTAAAAATATCCAAATTGGGCCCAATTAGCCATTTTCTCTCCACGGTGTCATGTGACTCCTTAGTGTTACAAGGTCTCAGGTGTGAATGGGGAGCAGGTGTGTTAAATTTGGTGTTATCGCTCTCACTCTCTCATACTGGTCACTGGAAGTTCAACATGGCACCTCATGGCAAAGAACTCTCTGAGGATCTGAAAAAAAGAATTGTTGCTCTACATAAAGATGGCCTAGGCTATAAGAAGATTGGCAAGACCCTGAAACTGAGCTGCAGCATGGTGGCCAAGACCATACAGCGGTTTAACAGCACAGGTTCTACTCAGAACAGGCCTCGCCATGGTCGACCAAAGACGTTGAGTGCACGTGCTCAGCGTCATATCCAAAGGTTGTCTTTGGGAAATAGAGGTATGAGTGCTGCCAGCATTGCTGCAGAGGTTGAAGGGGTGGGGGTCAACCTGTCAGTGCTCAGACCATACGCCACACACTGCATCAAATTGGTCTGCATGGCTGTCGTCCCAGAAGGAAACCTCTTCTAAAGATGATGCACAAGAAGGGCTGCAAACAGTTTGCTGAAGACAAGCAGACTAAGGACATGGGTTACTGGAACCATGTCCTGTGGTCTTATGAGTCCAAGATAAACTTATTTGGTTCAGATGGTGTCAAGCGTGTGTGGCGGCAACCAGGCGAGGAGTACAAAGACAAGTGTGTCTTGTCTTCAGTCAAGCATGGTGGTGGGAGTGTCATGGTCTGGGGCTGCATGAGTGCTGCCGGCACTGGGGAGCTACAGTTCATTGAGGGAACCATGAATGCCAACATGTACTGTGACATACTGAAGCAGAGCTTGATCCCCTCCCTTCGAAGACTGGGCCGCAGGCAGTGGCATCGCTTAAGGGGGGCGGGGGGCACGGCCCACACCCAGGTGACACCCGTAGAGGGATGACACCATCCCGAGGGAGGTGGAGGTCCTGAAGGCAGGGCTCTTCAGCCGGAACGTGCCACGTTCTTCCTGAGTGAGGCTCCTCACCCTCACTCCTGCTGCTGCTGCCTCCTTTATATACAAGCGCGCCGTGGCCGCCCGAAACACTGAATCTTCCTCCGCCCGTCGCCCAGGTGCATGAGAGGGGTCTGCACTGACCAGGGGGGTTTTATCCTGAGGGGGGTCTGCACTGACAGAGGGGGGGTTATCCTGAGGGGGGTTATCCCGAAGGGGGGTCTGCACTTATTGGGGGTTATCCTGAGGGGGTCTGCACTTATTGGGGGGTGGTGGTTTATCCTGAGGGGGGTCTGCACTGACCGAGAGGGGTTATCCTGAGGGGGGTCTGCACTGATGGAGGGGGGTATCCTGAGGGGGGTCTGCACAGATGGAGGGGGGTTTATCCTGATGTACTGATGGAGGGAGTAGTTTGTCCTGAGGGGGGGGTTGTGTACTGATGGGGGGGTCTATACTTAGTGAAGGGGGGTCTATACTGAGGGAGGGGAGTCTGTACTGAGGGACGACTATACTTGTTGGTTTGGGGTGGAGAGGGAGGGTGACACCAACCCTAGTGACGCCACTGCCCTGCCTCCAGGACCTCCACCTCCCTTGGAATGGTGTCACCGCTCTACGGCTTCCCCAGCAAGGATTTGTTAGCGAACCTCCCCTTCCCTCTGTCTATTAGCACTTACCTTCCTCATACCAAAGCTTCTAAGTAAGGCCTTCAGAGTGCCTCATACTATGCCTTGTAGGGACATGAATGATTACAGGAAATAAGTTGGGATCAAATTTGAGGGTGAGAGGTGATCAGGGACAGCAAAATTTTATTTAATTTCCAGTACCCCCAGGTTCCTAACCATCCTCTTTGAAAAGTCACCCCTTTTGGTGATTTGCTGGAGAAGCCTCTTCCTTCTATCATTAGTAAGTGAACATAAGGGAGGAAGTTTGATGCGTCCAGAGCTTTGTGGAGCATGCGCCGAAGATCTATCAGATCTAGTGATGAGCCGAACACCCCCGGGTTCGGTTCGCACCATAACCCGCGAACGGACCGAAAGTTTGCACGAACATTAGAACCCTATTAAATACAATGGATGCAAACGTTCGGATTCTAAAGTGCTAATTATAACGACTATTATCCATGTTATTGTCCTAAACAGAGTTTGGGAACCCGGATTCTGCACCAGGGGACATGTATCAATGCAAAAAGAAGTTTTAAAAACGGACATTTTTCGGGAGCAGTCATTTTAATGATGCATAAAGTGAAAAAAAAAAAGTCAAATATTCCTTTAAATATCGTACCTGGGGGGTGGCTAAAGTATGCCTGCAAAGTGCCACGTGTTTCCCGTGTTTAGAACTGTCCCTGCACAAAATGACATTTCTAAAGGAAAAAAAAGCCATTTTAAACTGCTTGCGGCTTTAATGTAATGTCTGCTCCCGGTAATATGGATGAAAATCTTTAAGAAAAATGGCATAGCTACCCCATCACCCCGCCCCCCCTACCCCAGCCCATTACCAGCCCCTTTGGGTCTTCTTTGGATATTAAGGGGAACCCCGCAACACAAAATAAAAAAGGCCCTATATACTCTGAACAGCAGTATACAGGCAGTATAAACAAGGCTGGTGTAAACAAGACAGGGACTGTAGGTTTGTTCTTAAGTAGAATCTGTTTGTAATTTTGAACACGTACATTGTTTAAGTGTAGCTCCAGCCAAAAAATCTATTTTTAAGCTTTTTGGAAAACATAGGGAAGGGTTATCACCCCTGTAACATTTGTTTTGCTGTCTGTGCCCCTGTTCAGAACATTTCACCTCACTTTGCGTCCCAATGACAACTGTTTTTGAAATGTGGTGTTTTTATTGAAACAAGGATTGGTGATAAAGCATCAGTAGAGAGGAGACACCTTTCTCCCATATTAATTCTTACAGGAGAGAATTTTCCTTCCTAGGGGTAGATTTCCTCTCACTTCCTGTTGTCTTCTTCCGTTTGCAAGTAGGAGTCGTTTGTAAGTTGGATGTTTGAAAGTAGGGACCTGCCGTATATACTCTGCAGAAATTGGCCCCTTAGGTGTTGGTGTTGGCACAACACTGTAAGCACTCACAGTTACTCTTGGTGGGTGCTGGAACGCCCTGCTGTCAACTATTATATCAGGAATTGTAATAACATATAATTGTTAAACAGTGGTAGTAAAAATTGGGCCTTTGATGGTGGTGCTGGTGCCACAACACTGTAAGGCCTGACAGTTACTCTTGGTGGGCGCAGCAATGGGCCCTGCTGTGAATTATTAGATCAATAATTATAATTGCATGCCCCTGTTGAACAGGGGCTGAAAAATTGGGCCTTTGGTGGTGGTGGTGGTGGTGGTGTTGACACAACACTGTAAGGCCTGACAGTTACTCTTGGTGGGCGCAGCAATGGGCCCTGCTGTGAATTATTAGATCAATAATTATAATTGCATGCCCCTGTTGAACAGGGGCTGAAAAATTGGGCCTTAGCCACTGGTGGCACAACACTGCAACCCCTCACAGATACTGTACTTGGAGCACAGCAATGAGCCCTGTTGCAAAGTATTGCATCAAAAATTGTAATTACACGCCCCTGTTAAACAGGGGCTGAAAAATTGGGCCTTAGCCACTGGTGGCGGCACACATAAACCAAAATTATCTTCCAAGCTATCATCATTAATCGGATCATTGAGGAGGAGGAGGAGGAGGAGGATAGCCAGTCAACATAACAGGACAGCCTCTCAGCATCAGCATCAGTCTTGAAGGGATGTGACATTTTAAAATCAATTAGTCTGTTATATCAACATCAGGTGTGTGGTAGCTGGTGGTGATCCAAGACTGGTTCATCTTGATGAAAGTCAGTCGATCAACCGAGTCGGTGGACAGGCGCACCCTGTGATCCATAACAAATCCTCCAGCAGCACTGAATGTGCGTTCTGAAAGAACGCTGGATGCAGGACAGGCCAGTAGCTCAATTGCATACTGTGCAAGCTCTGGCCAGTGATCCATCCTCAAGACCCAGTAAGCCAGAGGATTTTCAGTGGGGAAGGTGTCCAAGTCTGACCTTGCCCCTAGGTATTCCTGCACCATGTATATCAGACGCTGGCGATGGTTGCTGGAACCGATCATACTTTGGGGCTGCGGACTAAAGAATTGTCTGAACGCATCGGTCAGACGGCCACCTTCCCCACCACTCCTTCTTTGACTGCCCGAAGCCTCAGCAACTCGTTGTCCAGGACCAGGAGTTTGTAACCTCCCAGTCTCTGGGAACGCGTTGCACAGACCTTTTTGCAAGGCCTCCCGGAGTTGTCTCATCCTCTGCTCCCTCTGCGACGGTAACATAAGGTCCGCAACCTTACCCTTGTACCGTGGATCAAGGAGAGTGGCCAGCCAGTAATGGTCCCTCTCCTTGATCCGAAGAATACGAGGATCCTTCCGCAGACTTTGCAGGATCAGGGAGGCCATGCAGCGTAGGTTAGCTGAGGCATTCAGTCCGGAGTCCTCTGGGTCACTAAGGACGACATGATCCGCAGCCACCTCCTCCCAGCCACGTACAAGTCCACTGGTTTCTTGGGACTGTAAATCATCCCTAAAAGACTGCTGCTGATGATGCTGAGTGCCAGCCTCCACCTCCATGCTGACACAATCCTCCTCCTCCTCCTCCTCCTCCTCTTCCTGTGCGATGGGTGGGACAGAAGGAACACTGTCTGGGTAAAGGGGGCCTTGAGAGGCAAGGAAGTCCTCCTCTTCCTGCCTCTGTTCTGCCTCAAGTACCCTGTCCATTATTCCACGCAGCGTGTGCTCCAACAGGTGGACAAGAGGTACAGTGTCACTGATGCATGCACTGTCACTGCTCACCATCCTCGTGGCCTCCTCAAATGGTGCCAGGACAGTGCATGCATCCCTGATCATGCCCCACTGGCGTGGTGAAAAAAACCCGAGCTCCCCTGACCCTGTTCTGGTGCCGTAGTCGCACAGGTACTCATTGATGGCCCTCTGCTGCGTGTGCAGCCGCTGCAGCATGGCCAACGTTGAGTTCCACCTGGTGGGCATGTCACATATAAGGCGGTTCTTGGGCAGGTTCAACTCCTTTTGCAGCTCAGCCAGGCAAGCACTGGCATTATAAGATCTGCGGAAATGCACACAGACTTTCCTGGCCTGCCTCAGGACATCCTGTAAGCCCGGGTACCTGCCCAAGAATCGCTGCACCACCAGGTTAAGGACGTGAGCCATACAGGGCACATGGGTCAGTTGTCCCTGTCGGAGGGCGGAGAGGAGGTTGGTGCCATTGTCGCAAACCACCATTCCTGGCTTAAGCTGGCGTGGCGTCAACCACCTCTCGGCCTGCCCCTGCAGAGCAGACAGGATCTCTGCCCCAGTGTGGCTCCTGTCCCCCAAACACACCAGCGCAAGCACGGCATGGCATCTTTTTGCCTGCGTACTTGCGTAGCCCCTTGAACGCCTACGGAGCACCGCTGGTTCCGAGGACAAACCACAGGAAGAGGCCATGGAGGAAGAAGAAGAGGAGGGGGTGGAGGAGAGAGGTGTGTCACAACCAGTAGTAGCATTTTGGAGGTGTGGCGGTGGAACAACCTCCAACACTACTGCACCTTGTCCTGCATCCTTCCCAGCTGCCAAAAGAGTGACCCAATGGGCCGTGAAAGAAAGGTAACGTCCCTGTCCATGCCTGCTGGACCATGAGTCAGCGGTAATATGCACCTTACCGCTGACCGCCCTGTCCAGCGAGGCCAAGACATTGCCTTCCACATACCTGTAGAGAGCCGGAATCGCCTTCCATGAGAAAAAGTGGCGTTTGGGAACCTGCCACTGAGGAACCGCACATTGCACAAACTCACGGAAGGGGGCCGAGTCTACCAACTGAAAAGGCAGCAGTTGAAGCGCTAGCAATTTAGCCAAGCTAGCATTCAACCGCTGGGCATGTGGATGGCTGGGAGTGAACTTCTTTCGACGGTCCAGCAGCTGGGGCAGGGAAATTTGCCTGCTAGAATCGGACGTCGGTGTACTGCTAGCAGAGTGGCCGCAAGTACTTGGCTGTGACACACCTAATTCTACACCTTCATTCCTCTCAGTGCAGGTTTCAGAGAGGACTGAAGGTATAGTGGGGTTGGAGATCCCAGATGATGCGGTGCAAGGAGAGGTCCGCTTTGTTCTTTGGTGTGGGTCTTTAAGGTAGGCTTGCCAACGAGCTGCATGGCAGGTCAACATATGTCTGATCAAGCATGTGGTGCCCAAGCGGCTGATGTTTTGGCCACGCGATATACGCTTGAGACATATGTTGCAAACAGCAGCTGTGCGATCTGATGCACTCGCCTCAAAAAAGGCCCACACCAAAGAACTTTTTGAATGACGGGCAGAGGCAGCGCCCTGCACAGGCGGAGCTCTGCGGTGTGATTCCATCGGTGTGCTGCCCATACGCTGGCCACCCAAGGGCATCCTGCCTCGTTGGAGATGTGCCTCCTCCTCATCCTCCTCCTCCTCCTCTCTCCTATTAGGCACCCACGTGGAGTCAGTGACCTCATCATCCCCTCCCTCCTCATCACTGGAGCCAATCTGGCAGTATGCTGCAGCTGCTGGAGCATGACTGCCAGATTGGTGTCCTTCTTGAGCATCCCCTCTCTCTGCTCTCACGCTACTGCCTTCCTCTAGCTGGGTATCATCATCAGATCCTTCGAAACGCTGGGCATCCTCCTGGAGCATGTACCCAACACTGTGCTCAAACAGTTCGGGGGACTCCTCAGGAGGAGGACATGGTGGGTCTAGGGAAGGAGTGACTAATGATGACATTGATACCAGAGAAGAGGACGCTTTGGCAGCTGCTTTGCCAGTACCCTGAGCCTGGGTGAGAGAGGATGAGGAGGATGAGGTGGGCTTGGTCATCCACTCTACCAAGTCTTCGGCATGATGTGGCTCAACATGTCCAGCTGCCGAAAAGAAGGACAAGCGTGCCCCATGGCCATGTGCTGATGACAATGCACCGCGTCCACGACCAGCACTGTTGCCCCCAGACACAGAGCCTGCTTGCCCTCTTTTTTTGCCTCCTGACTGTCTGCCTCTCCTTGTTTGCCTTCCAGACATTTTAATGGATAGCCTGCAGGGAGATGGGAAAAACAGCAATAAGGGCTACCTTCAGGTGTATACTGTGCAGGAGGATTAGCAACAATGACACTGACACTGTCCCCTGCCTATCCTTCTCTGTCCCTAAACACAAGGATTTGCAATATGCTTCAGCAAGATTGGTTTAGCACAGAATAGCACACTGACAGTTTCCCTCACTGTCCTTCTCTGTCCCTACAAACAAGGTTTAGCACAGAATAGCACACTGATAGTTTCCCTCACTGTCCTTCTCTGTCCCTACAAACAAGATTTAGCACAGAATAGCACACTGATAGTTTCCACGAGTGTCCTTCTCTGTCCCTAAACTCAAGGATTTCAAATATGGTTCAGCAAGATTGGTTTAGCACAGAATAGCACACTGATAGTTTCCCCGAGTGTCCTTCTCTGTCCCTAGCAATAAGGGCTACCTTCAGGTGTATACTGTGCAGGAGGCTTAGCAACAATGACACTGACACTGTCCCCTGCCTATCCTTCTCTGTCCCTAAACACAAGGATTTGCAATATGCTTCAGCAAGATTGGTTTAGCACAGAATAGCACACTGACAGTTTCCCTCACTGTCCTTCTCTGTCCCTACAAACAAGGTTTAGCACAGAATAGCACACTGATAGTTTCCCTCACTGTCCTTCTCTGTCCCTACAAACAAGATTTAGCACAGAATAGCACACTGATAGTTTCCCCGAGTGTCCTTCGCTGTCCCTAAACTCAAGGATTTCAAATATGGTTCAGCAAGATTGGTTTAGCACAGAATAGCACACTGACACTTTCCCTCACTGTCCTTCTCTATCCCTACAAACAAGGTTTAGCACAGAATAGCACACTGATAGTTTCCCCGAGTGTCCTTCTCTGTCCCTAAACTCAAGGATTTCAAATATGGTTCAGCAAGATTGGTTTAGCACAGAATAGCACACTGACAGTTTCCCTCACTGTCCTTCTCTGTCCCTACAAACAAGGTTTAGCACAGAATAGCACACTGATAGTTTCCCTCACTGTCCTTCTCTGTCCCTACAAACAAGATTTAGCACAGAATAGCACACTGATAGTTTCCACGAGTGTCCTTCTCTGTCCCTAAACTCAAGGAATTCAAATACGGTTCAGCAAGATTGGTTTAGCACAGAATAGCACACTGATAGTTTCCCCGAGTGTCCTTCTCTGTCCCTAAACTCAAGGATTTCAAATATGGTTCAGCAAGATTGGTTTAGCACAGAATAGCACACTGATAGTTTCTCCGAGTGTCCTTCTCTGTCCCTAAACTCAAGGATTTCAAATATGGTTCAGCAAGATTGGTTTAGCACAGAATAGCACACTGACAGTTTCCCCGAGTGTCCTTCTCTGTCCCTAAACTCAAGGATTTCAAATATGGTTCAGCAAGATTGGTTTAGCACAGAATAGCACACTGACAGTTTCCCTCACTGTCCTTCTCTGTCCCTACAAACAAGGTTTAGCACAGAATAGCACACTGATAGTTTCCCTCACTGTCCTTCTCTGTCCCTACAAACAAGATTTAGCACAGAATAGCACACTGATAGTTTCCACGAGTGTCCTTCTCTGTCCCTAAACTCAAGGATTTCAAATACGGTTCAGCAAGATTGGTTTAGCACAGAATAGCACACTGATAGTTTCCCCGAGTGTCCTTCTCTGTCCCTAAACTCAAGGATTTCAAATATGGTTCAGCAAGATTGGTTTAGCACAGAATAGCACACTGATAGTTTCTCAGAGTGTCCTTCTCTGTCCCTAAACTCAAGGATTTCAAATATGGTTCAGCAAGATTGGTTTAGCACAGAATAGCACACTGACAGTTTCCCCGAGTGTCCTTCTCTGTCCCTAAACTCAAGGATTTCAAATATGGTTCAGCAAGATTGGTTTAGCACAGAATAGCACACTGATAGTTTCTCAGAGTGTCCTTCTCTGTCCCTAAACTCAAGGATTTCAAATATGGTTCAGCAAGATTGGTTTAGCACAGAATAGCACACTGACAGTTTCCCCGAGTGTCCTTCTCTGTCCCTAAACTCAAGGATTTCAAATATGGTTCAGCAAGATTGGTTTAGCACAGAATAGCACACTGACACTTTCCCTCACTGTCCTTCTCTGTCCCTACAAACAAGGTTTAGCACAGCATAGCACACTGATAGTTTCCCTCACTGTCCTTCTCTGTCCCTACAAACAAGATTTAGCACAGAATAGCACACTGATAGTTTCCACGAGTGTCCTTCTCTGTCCCTAAACTCAAGGATTTCAAATATGGTTCAGCAAGATTGGTTTAGCACAGAATAGCACACTGACACTTTCCCTCACTGTCCTTCTCTGTCCCTACAAACAAGGTTTAGCACAGAATAGCACACTGACACTTTCCCTCACTGTCCTTCTCTGTCCCTACAAACAAGATTTAGCACAGAATAGCACACTGACAGTTTCCCTCACTGTCCTTCTCTGTCCCTACAAACAAGGTTTAGCACAGAATAGCACACTGATAGTTTCCCTCACTGTCCTTCTCTGTCCCTACAAACAAGATTTAGCACAGAATAGCACACTGACACTTTCCCTCACTGTCCTTCTCTGTCCCTACAAACAAGGTTTAGCACAGAATAACACACTGACACTCTCCCTACCTATCCTTATCTATCCCTAAACACAAGGAATCCAGGATTAGTAAAGGAAAAAAATGACACTGTCCCTGCCTATGCTTCTCTTTCCCTGCTCCGGAACACACTACACAAGGCCGCCGCGCTGGCGGCCTTTTATAGTGTGGGGCGTGTACTAAACCCCCTCAGCAATAATTGGCCACAGGCATCCTGCCTGTGGCCAATCATTGCTCTCCTCGCTGCCGGCGCTGTGATTGGCCAAGCATGCGGGGTCACAGTGCATGCTTGGCCAATCACAGCGCCTGGATGACACTGCGATGGCGTAGTGCATTGTGGGCCATTCGCGTCACTCGAATTTGGCGCGAACGGCCCAAATCGTTCGATCTTCGTTGAACGATCGAACAGCCGATGTTCGAGTCGAACGTATGTTCGACACGAACACGAAGCTCATCCCTAATCAGATCCAATTCTTCACAAAGTATTCCCCCTGAAGTCAATACTTTGTAGAACCCCCTTTCTCTGCAATTAGGGCTGCAAGTCTTTTTGGGGATGTCTCTACCAGCTGTGCACATCTAGAGATGGACTATCACATAAAATCCCAATAAAATACATTTACGGTAAGTTTTTGGTTGTAACATGACAAAATGTGCAAAAGTTTTAGGCAGGTGTGAAAAAATGCTGTAAATTAAGAATGCTTTCAGAAAAAAAAGTGGTAATAGTTTATTTTTTATCAATTAACAAAATGAGTAAAAAAAAATTTAAAAAAAGTACCGTATTTATCGGCGTATAACACGCACTTTTTTCCCGTTAAAATCAGGGGAAAATCGTGGGTGCGTGTTATACGCCGATCCCCGCTGATTGTGAGCGGAGCGATCGCCGCCTTGTGTCTTGTTGCTGTGCTCGGTCTTGCCACGATGTATGACCTGTGACATGAAACTGTCTTCCACAACCTCACCTAATGCCTCGTACACACGATCGCGATTTCCGAAGAGAAAAGTGCGATGTGAGCTTTTTGTCAGGAATTCCGACCGTGTGTATGCTCCATCGCACTTTTTTTGTGAGAATTCCTGCCAAGAAAAGATTGAGAGCAGATTCTCTATTTTCGTGACAGGAAAAAAATTCTATCGGGAGTCGCGATCGTCTGTGTGCAATTACGACTGCGAAAAAACCCACGCATGCTCAGAATGAAGCAGAAGAGCCAAACTGCCTATTGAACTTCATTGATCTCGGCTCGTCGTACGTCTTCTACGTCACCGCGTTCTTGACGGTCTGAATTCCAGCCAAGATTTGTGTGACCGTGTGTATGCAAGACAATTTTGAGACATTTTCCTGCTGAAAAAAAACAGCGGTTTTCGTGTCGGAAATCGTGATCGTGTGTACGAGGCATAAGAAGCAGAGTTTAGCTGTTCCTTGCCCAGTTCTAAGCCTTTTACACAGCTATTTCTGTTTCAGTTAATGACTGTGCTTTAACCTACAAATGAAATTGATCATCATTAGCACCTGTTTGGTACAATTGGTGAATCTTATACACTTACCAGCCACTTTATTAGATACACCTGGCTAGTACCGGGTTGAATCCCCATTTTGCCTTCAGAACTGCCTTCATTCTTCCTGGCTAGGGATGAGCCGAACACCCCCCCGTTCGGTTCGCACCAGAACCTTCGAACAGACCGAAAGTTTGCGCGAACGTTAGAACCCTATTAAATACAATGGACGCGAACGTTCGAAATCTAAAGTGCTAATTATAACGACTAATATGCATGTTATTGTCCTAAAAAGTGTTTGGGGACCCGGGTTCTGCACCAGGGGACATGTATCAATGCAAAAAGAAGTTTTAAAAACGGCTGTTTTTCGGGAGCAGTCATTTTAATGATGCATAAAGTAAAAAAAAAAAAAAGTCAAATATTCCTTTAAATATCGTACCTGGGGGGTGTCTAAAGTATGCCTGTGAAGTGCCACGTGTTTCCCGTGTTTAGAACTGTCCCTGCACAAAATGACATTTCTAAAGGAAAAAAAAGCCATTTAAAACTGCTTGCGGCTTTGATGTAATGTCTGGTCCCGGTAATATGGATGAAAATCTTTGAGAAAAATGGCATAGCTACCCCCTCACACATCCCCCCCCCCCCTTACCCCAGCCCATTACCAGCCCCTTTGGGTCTTGTATGGATATTAACGTGAACCCCGCACACAAAATAAAAAAGCCCCCATATACTCTGAACAGCAGTATACAGGTGGTGCAAACAAGACAGGGACTGTAGGTTTGTTCTTAAGTAGAATATGTTTGTAATTTTGAACTGGTACATTGTTTAAGTGTAGCTCCAGCCAAAAAATATATTTTTAAGCTTTTTGGAAAACATAGGGAAGTGTTATCACCCCTGTAACATTTGTTTTGCTGTCTGTGCCCCTGTTCAGAACATTTCACCTCACTTTCCGCCCCAATGACAACTGTTTTTGAAAAGTGGGTTTTTTATTGAAACAAGGATTGGTGATAAAGCATCAGTAGAGAGGAGACACCTTTTTCCCATATGAACTCTTACAGGAGAGAATTTCCCTTCCTAGGGGTAGATTTCCTCTCACTTCCTGTTGTCTCCTTCAGTTTGCAAGTAGGAGTCGTTTGTAAGTTGGATGTTTGAAAGTAGGGGCCTGCCGTATATACTCTGCTGAAATTTGCCCCTTACATGTTGGTGTTGCCACAACACTGTGAGCCCTCACAGTTACTTTTGGTGGGCGCTGGAACGCCCTGCTGTGAACTATTATATCAGAAATTGTATTTACATGCCATTGTTGAACAGTGGTAGGACAAATTGGGCCTTTGGTGGTGGTGCTGGTGCCACAACACTGTAAGCCCTCACAGTTACTCTTGGTGGGCGCATGAATGGTCCCTGCTGTGAATTATTAGATCAATAATTGTAATTGCATGCCCCTGTTGAACAGGGGCTGAAAAATTGGGCCTTTGGTGGTGGAGGTGGTGTTGCCACAACACTGTAAGCCCTCACAGTTACTCTTGGTGGGCGCAGGAATGGGCCCTGCTGTGAATTATTAGATCAATAATTGTAATTACATGCCCCTGTAGAACAGGGGCTGAAAAATTGGGCCTTAGCCACTGGTGCCACAACACTGCA
Source organism: Rana muscosa (assembly GCA_029206835.1). Taxonomy (NCBI): domain Eukaryota; kingdom Metazoa; phylum Chordata; class Amphibia; order Anura; family Ranidae; genus Rana; species Rana muscosa. The sequence goes on along the minus strand of CM055118.1, from coordinate 430,762,631 downwards.
ACCCCTCACAGATACTGTACTTGGAGCACAGCAATGAGCCCTGTTGCAAAGTATTGCATCAAAAATTGTAATTACACGCCCCTGTTAAACAGGGGCAGAAAAATTGGGCCTTAGGCATTGGTGCCACAACACTGCAACCCCTCACAGATACTGTACTTGGAGCACAGTAATGAGCCCTGTTGCAAAGTATTGGGCCTTAAGCCTCGTACACACAGCCGAAAATCTCGTCAAGAAAAAACACGTTGTTTTTCTTGACGAGATTCTTGGACAAGAAACTTGTCCCGGCCGAGTGTACACACGCTCGATTCAAAGAACCCGCAGTTCTTTGAATGGAGCGAACGCGGTGACGTCATCGACTACGACGAGCGTGCGCTCGTCACATTCGATGCCGTCGCCGCCATCTTGCTACACCCTATCTATGCCTAGGAAGCTACCGCGCATGCGTCAAAGTCATTTCGAGCATGCGCGGGCTTCCCGGAGGACAGGTAAGTGTACACACACACAATTTTCTCGTTGAGAAACAGGCTGACGAGAATCTCGACGAGAAAATAGAGAGCAGGTTCTCTATATTTCTCGTCGAGATTTGTGTCGGTTTTCTTGACGAGAAACCATACACACGAACAATTTTCTCGGCAAGAAAGCTATCTCGGCAGTTTTCTTGTCGTTTCTTGCGGAGAAACTCGTTTGTGTGTACGAGGCTTTAGGCACTGGTGCTGGTGCCACGACACTGCAACCTCTCCCAGATACTCTAGTTGGAGTGCAGGAATGAGCCCTGCTGCAAAGCATTGCATCAAAAATTGTAATTACATGCCCCTGTTAGACAGGGGCTGAAAAATTGGGCCGTAGCCACTGGTGGCGGCACCCAGAAACAAAAATGTTCTTCCAAGCTATCATCATGAATCGGATCATTGAGGAGGAGGAGGATAGTCAGTCAACATAACAGGACAGTCACTCAGCATCAGTCTTGAAGGGATGTGACATTTGAAAATAAATTATTCTGTTATATCAGCTTCAGGTGCTTGGTAGCTGGTGGTGATCCAAGACTGGTTCATCTTTATGAAGGTCAGTCGATCAACCGAGTCGGTGGACAGGCGCACCCTGTGATCCGTGACAAAGCCTCCAGCAGCACTAAATGTGCGTTCCGAAAGAACGCTGGATGCAGGACAGGCCAGTAGCTCAATTGCATTCTGTGCAAGCTCTGGCCAGTGATCCATCCTCAACACCCAGTAAGCCAGAGGATTTTCGGTGGTAAAGGTGTCCAAGTCTGACCTTGCCCCTAGGTATTCCTGCACCATGTATATCAGATGCTGGCGATGGTTGCTGGAACCGATCATACCTTGGGGCTGCGGACTAAAAAATTGTCTGAACGCATCGGTCAGACGGCCACCTTCTCCACCGCTCCTTCTGCTACTGACCGAAGCCTCAGCAACTCAATGTCCAGGACCAGGAGTTTGTAACCTCCCAGTCTCTGGAAACACGTTGCACAGACCTTTCTGCAAGGCCTCCCGGAGATGTCTCATCCTCTGCTCCCTCTGCGATGGCAAGATAAGGTCCGCAACCTTACCCTTGTACCGTGGATCAAGGAGAGTGGCCAGCCAGTAATGGTCCCTCTCCTTGATCCGAAGAATACGAGGATCCTTCCGCAGACTTTGCAAGATCAGGGAGGCCATGCAGCGTAGGTTAGCTGAGGCATTCGGTCCGGAGTCCTCTGGGTCACTAAGGACGACATGATCCGCAGCCACCTCCTCCCAGCCACGTACAAGTCCACGGGTTTGTTGGGACTGTAAATCATCCCTAAAAGACTGCTGCTGTTGATGCTGAGTGCCATGCTCCACCTCCATGCTGACACAATCCTCCTCCTCCTCGTCCTCTTCCTGTGTGATGGGTGGGACAGAAGGAAAACTGTCTGGGTAAAGGGGGCCTTGAGAGGCAAGGAAGTCCTCCTCTTCCTGCCTCTGTTCTGCCTCAAGTGCCCTGTCCATTATTCCACGCAGCGTATGCTCCAACAGGTGGACAAGAGGTACAGTGTCACTGATGCATGCACTGTCACTGCTCACCATCCTCGTGGCCTCCTCAAATGGTGCCAGGACAGTGCATGCATCCCTGATCATGCCCCACTGGCGTGGTGAAAAAAAACAGAGCTCCCCTGACCTTGTCCTGGTGCCGTAGTCGCACAGGTACTCATTGATGGCCCTCTGCTGCGTGTGCAGCCACTGCAGTATGGCCAACGTTGAGTTCCACCTGATGGGTATGTCACATATAAGGCGGTTCTTGGGCAGGTTCAACTCCTTTTGCAGCTCAGCCAGCCGAGCACTGGCATTATATGATCTGCGGAAATGCACACAGACTTTCCTGGCCTGCCTCAGGACATCCTGTAAGCCCCGGTACCTGCCCAAGAACCGCTGCACCACCAGGTTAAGGACGTGAGCCACACAGGGCACATGGGTCAGTTGTCCCTGTCGGAGGACGGAGAGGAGGTTGGTGCCATTGTCGCAAACCACCATTCCTGGCTTAAGCTGGCATGGCGTCAACCACCTCTCGGCCTGCCCCTGCAGAGCTGACAGAACCTCTGCCCCAGTGTGGCTCCTGTCCCCCAAACACACCAGTGCAAGCACGGCATGGCATCTTTTTGCCTGCGTACTTGCGTAGCCCCTTGAACGCCTACGAAGCACCGCTGGTTCCGAGGACAAAGCACAGGAAGAGGCCATGGAGGAAGAAGAAGAGGAGGGGGTGGAGGAGAGAGGTGTGTCACAACCAGTAGTAGTATTTTGGAGGCGTGGCGGTGGAACAACCTCCAACACTACTGCACCTTGTCCTGCATCCTTCCCAGCTGCCAAAAGAGTGACCCAATGGGCCGTGAAAGAAAGGTAACGTCCCTGTCCATGCCTGCTGGACCATGAGTCAGCGGTAATATGCACCTTACCGCTGACCGCCACTGAGGAACCGCACATTGCACAAACTCACGGAAGGGGGCCGAGTCTACCAACTGAAAAGGCAGCAGTTGAAGGGCTAGCAATTTAGCCAAGCTAGCATTCAACCGCTGGGCATGTGGATGGACGTCGGTGTACTGCTAGCAGAGTGCCCGCAAGTACTTGGCTGTGACACACCTAATTCTACACCTTCATTCCTCTCAGTGCATGTTTCAGAGAGGACTGAAGTTATAGTGGGGTTGGAGATCCCAGCTGATGCGGAGCAAGGAGAGGTCCGCTTTGTTCTTTGGTGTGGGTCTTTAAGGTAGGCTTGCCAACGAGCTGCATGGCAGGTCAACATATGTCTGGTCAAGCATGTGGTGCCCAAGCGGCTGATATTTTGGCCACGCGAGATACGCTTGAGACATATGTTGCAAACAGCAGCAGTGCGATCTGATGCACTCGACTCAAAAAAGGCCCACACCAAAGAACTTTTGGAATAACGGGCAGAGGCAGCGCCCTGCACAGGCGGAGCTCTGTGGTGTGATTCAGTCGGTGTGCTGCCCTTACGCTGGCGCCCGGAGGGCATCCTGCCTCGTTGGAGATGTACCTCCTCCTCATCCTCTTCCTCCTCCTCCTCTCTCCTATCAGGCACCCACCCACGTGGAGTCAGTGACCTCATCATCCCCTCCCTCCTCATCACTGGAACCAATCTGGCAGTATGCTGCAGCTGCTGGAACATGACTGCCAGATTGGTGTCCTTCTTGAGCATCCCCTCTCTCTGCTCTCACGCTACTGCCTTCCTCTAGCTGGGTATCATCTTCAGACCCTTCGAAACGCTGGGCATCCTCCTGTAGCATGTACCCAACACTGTGCTCAAACAGTTCGGGGGACTCCTCAGGAGGACACGGTGGGTCTAGGGAAGGAGTGACTGATGATGACATTGAGGACGCTTTGGCAGCTGCTTTGCCAGTACCCTGAGCCTGGATGAGGAGGATGAGGAGGGCTTGGTCATCCACTCTACCAAGTCTTCGGCATGATGTGGCTCAACACGTCCAGCTGCTGAAAATAAGGACAAGCGTGTCCCATGGCCACGTGCTGATGACGATGCACCGCGTCCACGACCAGCACTGTTGTCTCTAGACACAGAGCCTGCTTGCCCTCTTTTTATTGGCTCCTGACTGTCTGCCTCTCCTTGTTTGCCTTCCAGACATTCTAAAGGCCTGCAGGGAGATGGGAAGACCAGCAATAAGGGGTAGCTTCAGGTGTATATTTTGCAAGAAGCACACTACGCCTGCTGTAAGTGCTGCAGATGCCTGCCTGTGTTACACAACAGGAAAACACAGCAATAAGGGCTAGCTTCTGGTGTATATTTTGCAAGAAGCACACTACGCCCGCTGTAAGTGCTGCAGATGCCTGTTAGTGTAACACAAAAGAAAAAAAACTACGAGCAATAAGGGGAAGCTTCAGGTGTATAATGTGCAGGAGGCACACTACGCCCGCTGTAAGTGCTGCAGATGCCTGCCTGTGTTACACAACAGGAAAACACAGCAATAAGGCCTGGCTTCAGGTGTATATTTTGCAGGAGGCACACTATGCCTGCTGTAAGTGCTGCAGATGCCTGCCTGTGTTACACAACAGGAAAACACAGCAATAAGGCCTAGCTTCAGGTGTATATTTTGCAGGAGGCACACTACGCCTGTTGTAAGTGCTGCAGATGCCTGCCTGTGTTACACAACAGGAAAACACAGCAATAAGGCCTAGCTTCAGGTGTATATTTTGCAGGAAGCACACTACGCCTGCTGTAAGTGCTGCAGATGCCTGCCTGTGTTACACAACAGGAAAACACAGCAATAAGGCCTAGCTTCAGGTGTATATTTTGCAGGAAGCACACTACGCCTGCTATAACTGCTGCAGATGCCTGCCTGTGTTACACAACAGGAAAACACAGCCATAAGGTCTAGCTTCAGGTGTATATTTTGCAGGAAGCACACTACGCCTGCTGTAAGTGCTGCAGATGCCTGCCTGTGTTACACAACAGGAAAACACAGCAATAAGGGCTAGCTTCAGGTGTATACTGTGCAGGAGGCTTAGACAAAATATCACTGACACTGTCCCCTGCCTATCCTTCTCTCTCCCTGCACACAAGGTTTAGCAGAATATCACTGACACTATCCCTGCCTATCCTTCTCTCTCCCTACACACAAGGTAAATGAACAAATATCACTAACACTGTCCCTGCCTATCCTTCTCTCTCCCTGAACCGGAACACACTACACAAGGCCGCCGCGCTGGCGGCTTTTTATAGTGTGGGGCGTGTACTAAACCCCCCTGAGCTATAATTGGCCACAGGCATCCTGCCTGTGGCCAATTATGGCTCTCCTCGCTGCCGGCGCTGTGATTGGCCAAGCATGCGGGGTCACAGTGCATGCTTGGCCAATCACAGCGCCGGGATTGCACTGCAAAGGCGCAGTGTATTGTGGGCCGTTCGTGTCACTCGAATTTGGCGCGAACGGCCCAAAACGTTCGATCTTCGTCGAACGATCGAACAGCTGATGTTCGAGTCGAATGTATGTTCGACTCGAACACCGAGCTCATCCCTATTCCTGGCATAGATACAACAACGGTGTTGGAAACATTCCTCAGAGATTTTGGTCCATAGTGACATTATAGCATCACGCAGTTGCTGCTGATTTATCGGCTGCACATTAATGATGCAAATCTCCGGTTCCACCACATCCCAAATGTGATCTATTGGATTGAGATCTGGTGACTGTGGAGGCCATTGGAGTACAGTGACCTCATTGTCCAGTGGTGAGATGATTGGAGCTTTGTGACATGGTGCATTATCCTGCTGGAAGGAGCCATCAGAAGATGGGAACACTGTAGTCATAAAGGGATGGACATGGTCAGCAACAATACTCAGGTAGGTCGTGGTGTTTAAAAAATGCTCAATTGTTACTAAGGGACCCAAAGTGTGCCAAGAAAATATCCCCCCACCATTACACCACCACCACCAGACTGAACCGGTGATACAAGGCAGGATGAATCCATGCTTTCATGTTTACACCAAATTCTGATCCGACCATCTGAATGTCGCAGCTGAAATCGAGACTCATCAGACCAGACAACATTTTTCCAATCTTCTATTGTCCAATTTTGGTGAGTCTGTGACAATTGCAGCCTCAAAGTTTGGAAGTGGTTGGTGTGTCCTCTAATGGATAGGGCACCTCATCCCTAACAATGAATAGAAACAGGGAAGGGACTATGGGATTATAGCGGTGCCAAGTAAGTATCAAAAAAGTATAATATAAAATAATTAATATTTTATTAGTTTAACAATAGATTTTGTGTGTACACAAAAAAAAAAGCAGTACAAAGCATACACTGATTACATAAAATAGATAAGGTAACCCAACATGTTTCACCAAATCATTGGCTTCCTCAGGGGTATTTCAATAAGGCAAGGTGGTATTACATGGTCTATAGCAGTGTTTCTCAACTCCAGTCCTCAAGGTGCCCCAACAGGTCATGTTTTCAGGCTCTCCATTGTTTTGCACAGGTTATTTGATCAGTTTAACTGCCTTAGTAATTCCCACAGCTGTTTCATCTGAGGGAAATCTTGAAAACATGACCTGTTGGGGCGCCTTGAGGACTGGAGTTGAGAAACACTGGCCTATAGAGAGAGACAGAGTTAATAATGCAAGTTATAGGCACAACGATTTCAGAATAATGCATCATCACAGATAAAAAGACAGGAGGGCCTCCGAACCAAAATCGCAACGGCCAATCAGGATGACAGTGCATAACGCCAAATGCAAAGCCTAGTATACCTACCAGGGTCCAGAGGCCGTGCAATCCAGGGCGTCCAAGGAGGCAATCACGGAGACCAACCAAGAAGTGGCTGCAGGGGGCTAATGGAATGACTAGAAATTAAAATAGAAAAAAGGTAACTAAAAGGTTAACTGCTAAGGCCATGATGCCATAGCTGCTAGTCACCCATATCAGGGCTAACATAGCCTCTCATACATACCCACGATAGTTAATTAAAACAATTATAAGACGGGGGGGGCGCTGGATAGAGTGCCCTGTTTAGAGGCCAGAACACAAATATATGGTGATCCAAAGTTCCCTTAAAAAATATATAAAGTAAAAATATGTAATTGGTCACCTGATTAAGAAAGAGGGAACTAAAGAGATATTTAGGTGAAAAAGAGAGAAAAAGCCACAAAAAGAGAGGCTTACCTAATTATAGCGGAGCTTGGCGTATGCAGCAAACAACGCATCAAACTGTTTAATTGCAGGTAAATAGACAATAAGCCTGCGGTGATTTGAAACAGCAGACAAAGGATTTCCAATGGAATAAAGTCTGAAGGTTTAACAGAAGCATCCACAATTTGGAAGAATGACAGCGCAAAAAAGCAGTCCCACTAATTCTAAAAAGGAAAGAAAAAGCAAAAAAAGGGAACACCAGAGAGAAAATTAATCATTGGTAACTGGTGTGCGGTTTTCATGATTAAATGGACAGCAAAATTCAATACTGTAACGGCACCCCAATCTCAAGGGGTATTAATGCCGTTTACGATGTTCCCTCTCCTAGGCACACATCCACTCGCTACCGATATCCACAGCTAAACGACCCTTTCCTATAGGAGCTGACCCCTCTGGAAGAAGACGAGACGCACTCTGTCTCTTCTGTAGTAGGAATGACTTTTTTATTGACAAACATTGTAACTTTATACACAATTCAGGGCACATGATTTAACATGAACAAGGGCCCAGCTCCACCCACACATCCCAAAACTCAACACCTCATCCTGACGTCTGCTAGGCTTCAAAAGATCCCAACACAATAGAATATACGATCTCCAATACACATCTTCCCACAAAGGGTTGGCAGCCAGTCTGTCTGGCGACAACAGGTTCTAAACCCTTTACATCTTAAATCCCTTTGTATTGTAAATCCCAGTCTGCCTTTACAATACACACAAGTATAGGGTTAATTACTTCTATTCACACCAGACCTTCCCAAGTCATACTGAACAATAGAATGCAAATTACCTTAATTCCTCACAGCCATGATTACACAAAGTCAGGGCTGTCGGTGATGATATTAGCATCTAAGAGTATGTGTCTAAACATCATGAAGGTGTCACTTTCCAATTAACCTGTTGAGGTCATAATCAAACAGTAGAGAGTTCTTTGCAGGTATCCTGGGGAATATGGTGGATGAATATTACAGACCCAATCTAGATAAAATGTATGTACAGCATTGAATATGGCCATCATAGACCATATTGGGGTTTTCATTCACCCTGTGCCCCTAATAGAGACACAGGGTGATTGACACATAAGAGCCATTGGGGAAGCTGGCGCAAGGGTATTTCATACTTCCTAAGCGATTCTGAGTTCCCCGGGCCTTCCCCTTACAAATACTATTAGCAAAGAAGTAATACCTGGAATCAACCAATACAGTGCATCAGCGCCCCACGCCAAACAAGCCAGCAGGGACAGCTGGTTGTGGCGGTTTAAATAGACCCCCAGCTGCTCAGCGTCTGACGTCGCCGAGCGGCAGCGGACAAAGAGGTAGCCAAAGCGCATGCGCAAAGGTCCCGAGGCCTACAAGGTCCATTATGCAAAGCGAGTGGACGTCAGGGAGGAAATTAAGACGCGGCCAAGGCGGACAGAGAAAAGCAACGCCATTGGAGAGAATGGACCATAGAGGACAGATGGTGATACAGGGGAGGTGGCGAAGGCGTGGCTAACGGGGCGGGCAAAATGTCAAAGACATCTGCCCTTAGGTGTCCATACAGCCACAGGCCGGGATCAGTGAAGCCAAAGCTGAGAAGCCACAGACCGCAGTGCCAATCGAGCCCAGCAGGCAGACGGCAAGCAAGTATGACATGACACCGCACCAAACTGAGATATTAAAAAGGGACAGACCCACAGCAAATCATGGTCAGAGGCCAAACTGTCTAAAAAGCTGCGATGAGAAGGACAACAAACAAATTATAATCAAAACAAGTGATAATGAGGCCTCATGCCCACGGACGTTTTTACAGCCGCGTTTTTGAGTGTTTTTTACAGCTTAAAAACGCCTGTCCATGTTAGTCTATAGCTTCATGCCCACCTAGGCGTTTTTGAGCTGCAAATAGCATAGACGTTTTTAAGCTGTAAAAAAAAACCCAGGACCAGTGCGTTCCTCAGCGTCGGAGTTAGGCAGAAAAAAACGCGAGCGTCAAAAAACGCTCAAAAACGCGCACTAACGCGCGGTCGCGTTTTTTAGCTCGACGTTTTTTTTTTGTTTTTTTTTTTCTCAAAAAAAAATAAATAAAAAATTTACAATAACATAGAAAGGCGTTTTTAAGCTGTAAAAAACACAGCTGTAAAAACGTCAGTGGGCATGAAGCCTAAATTACAAAAATAAATATTTTGGTTTTAATAACAAAAACAAAAATGAAAGTAGAAGCAAAAAAGATAACTAACAAAGAAAAACGGATAAAGAAAATGTTCAGTATACAATTGTAGCTTATATGACTAAAAAAAAAATTATACAAACAATCAAATAAAAAGGGCACACATGTATAAATAACCCCGTGGATCCCAGTATGGTAAAACGGATCTACATTTGGGTGGTCATGTTTGGGAAAGAACATAGGAAAGCAAGGAAGGGCAGATAACTAAAAAAACAAAACTAGAATAGACGGTCCGTGTTCATCCGATCCCCCCCATAGGGGAGAGCGGAGATCTGACAGGGCGGTCCCTGCACAGTGTGCGGCGACCGCCCTGTCATCTGCCGGCTCAGCGGGGATCAACGGAGCAAACCCCGCTGAGCAAGCAGATGTTTAAGGAATGGATCCTCACGGGATCCGCCTGTGTGAAAGGGCCCAATTCCTACAAAATCCCTGGCTTTGTGCAAGTGTAAGAATTAATGCTGATTTGAAACAAAAGGGTAGTCACACCAAATATTGATTTGGATTTTTATTTTATTTTTTGATCACTTTGCATTTTGTAAATTGATAAAAAAAATTTTTTTATATATATATATATATATATATATATATATATATATATTGTAACCTGGGGGACAGGTAGTCGGTACAAAAGCTCCCTGGGGTGAGCAGGCACAGATACCAAGTCCATTGGATCAGTGAAAACACAGTGTGGTTTATTGGTGCTATATACAATGTCAATGACAGGTGCTGTACAGTGTGCTGAAAACAAACAGAAGAAAAAATATCTAAACAAAAGCCTAGCCGTGTCTCGGCTCTAACTACACAGTATTTACAAGCCCTCACTACTAGGCTGAACAAGCCTAACGCTTGTCAGCTTCCACATACACAGGGTAACAAGTTTTACCAACCTTCTTGCTCTCACAGACCAATGTTGTCTGTGTTTCCCAGGCAGAGCAAAGGCTGTCTGCTCAGGTGAGCTTTTAATTAAGCTGGTGGAGAGAACCAACACCTGAAGTGGATCCTGGCTCAGAGATCCCTGAATGTATATGAGAGGAGCCTGGGAGATGTATAAACCCCGAACAGGACTTTCCCAGGCTCTCTCTGGGATGCTCTGTCACACATCCTCCCCCCTTGTTTCAACCCCAGGGTTGGAACACCTGTAGCCCAACAGGAGTGAACACGGGAGAGGGCATCTACATTCCCCATCTCAACACCTGGCCTGTGTTTTACCGTAAAGGCGTAATCCTGTAGGGCCAAAAACCACCGGTTCACCCGCCTATTAGTCTCCTTCTTTTGGGCCATCCATTTCAGGGGAGCATGGTCAGTTATTAACTCAAACTGGCGCCCCAACAAGTAGTACCTGAGCGCGTCCACGGCCCACTTTATGGCCAGACACTCCTTTTCAATGACTGAGTACTTCTTTTCATGGTCATTGAGCTTTCTGCTTAAGTACACCACAGGGTGTTCTTCCCCATTGTGTACCTGTGAAAGTACTGCCCCGATACCAACATCAGACGCATCTGTCTGGACCAAAAAGTTTTTGGAGAAATCAGGGGAGTATAGGATTGGCTGTGCACAAAGAGCCTTCTTCAGGACTTGAAAAGACTCTTCTGCTACTGGAGACCATTTCACCATTACGGAGGCTTTCCCTTTCGTAAGGTCTGTCAGTGGGGCAGCTATAGTTGCGAAATTTGGGATAAATCTTCTATAGTACCCCGCAATGCCAAGAAAGGCCCTGACCTGCTTCTTGTTTGCAGGGCGTGGCCACTCCTGGATGGCTTCTATTTTATTCACCTGGGGCTTTATGACACCCCGGCCAATAGTGTAGCCCAAATACCTGGCTTCCTCTAGCCCAATGGCACATTTTTTTGGATTTGCCGTAAACCCCTCCTTGAAGAGGGAATCCAGGACAGCCTGGACACGGGGCAAGTGAGACTCCCAGTCAGTGCTATGCACCACTATGTCGTCCAGATAGGCTGCAGCATACTGTCGGTGAGGTCTTAGGGTCCTGTCCATAGCCCTCTGAAATGTTGCAGGGGCATTTTGCAACCCAAAAGGCATTTTCTTATATTGAAACGACCCCTCCGGGGTCACAAATGCAGTCTTTTCTTTGGCACTACCAGTCAGGGGTATTTGCCAATATCCTTTGGTCAAGTCCAAAGTGGTCAGATAACGGGCCTTGCCAAGTCGGTCTATAAGCTCGTCTACCCTGGGCATTGGGTATGTGTCAAACTTTGTTACCGCATTAAGCTTTCTGAAGTCATTACAAAACCTCCAAGTGCCACCTGGTTTTGGGACCAATACAATGGGGCTAGACCAGTCACTATTGGATTCCTCAATAACATCTAGCTCCAACATCCTTTTAACCTCCTCACCGATGTCCTTTCTTCTAGCTTCGGGAATTCGGTATGGTTTGAGCTTGACACGGACTCCAGGTTCAGTAACTATATCATGCTGAACTGCTGAAGTCGTGCCCGGCAACTCTGAAAATTTCTCTTTATTCCTCATCAGGAACTCTCTAGCTTCCTGTTTCTGGGAACATGACAGGGTGTCTGGAATCGTGACCTCAGGGATCAGAGGGGATTCAGTACCTTTAAGGGTTACCGGGAGGGACCTCGCAGTTAATGCCAGTCTATCCTTCCAGGGCTTTAACAGGTTTATGTGGTAAATCTGTTCGGGCTTCCTTTTACCTGGTTGATACACCTTGTAATTGACCTCCCCAACTCTTTCAATTACTTCAAAGGGTCCCTGCCACTTAGCCAGGAATTTGCTCTCAACAGTGGGAACTAACACGAGGACCCGGTCACCAGGTGAGAAAACACGAAGTTGGGCCCCCCTGTTGTATATCCTCTGTTGGGCTGCTTGGGCCTGCAGTAAATGTTCTTTTACTACCGGCATGATTGCTGCAATCCTATCCTGCATTTGAGCGATATGCTCAATAACACTTTTGTGAGGTGTCTGCTCCCCCTCCCAAGTTTCCTTGGCTATGTCTAAGAGTCCCCGAGGGTGTCTCCCATAAAGCAACTCAAATGGAGAGTACCCCGTAGAGGACTGGGGAACTTCCCTGATGGCGAACATCAAGTAAGGTATCAGGAAGTCCCAGTTTTTCCCATCCTTATCAACAACCTTTTTTAACATACTCTTTAATGTCTTATTGAAGCGTTCCACCAAGCCATCCGTTTGAGGATGGTACACTGAGGTACGCAACTGCGTCACCTTAAATAACTTGCAGAGCTCCCTAGTTATTCGTGACATGAATGGGGTACCTTGGTCTGTAAGGACTTCTTTCGGGATGCCAACCCGACTGAACACCATAAACAGCTCTTTGGCAATGTTTTTAGCAGATGCAGTGCGTAAGGGAACGGCCTCGGGGTAACGGGTAGCGTAATCCATGATCACGAGGATATGTTGATGACCGCGGGCAGATTTGGGGAGTGGACCCACAAGGTCCATGGCAATCCTCTCAAAAGGCACTTCAATAATGGGCAAGGGCACTAACGGACTTCGGAAGTGGGGTTGGGGGGCTGACATCTGACACACAGGACAGGATTGACAATAATTTTCTATGTTTTTCCGTATCCCAGGCCAGTAAAACCTGCGCAACACCCTTTCAGTGGTTTTCTCAACCCCTAAATGGCCTCCTAGCAAGTGCCCATGGGCAAGTTCCAACACCACCCGTCTGTATAACTTAGGGACTACCAACTGTTCAACCACTTCATCATTAGATTTACATACACGATACAGTAAATCCTCATTGCTGCAGAAATATGGAAAACAGAGCCTGTCCCCTGGTTCGACAGGTACCTCATTAATCACTATTACATTTTCCCAGGCCCTGGCAAGGGTAGGGTCTTTTCTCTGCTCCATACCAAAATTTTCCTTGTGCACATTAAGATTGGCAAACTCTAACGTAGGCTCAGATTCAGCAGACGGCTGTCCAGCTCTACTGGTTGTGTTGACTTCTTCCGGCTCCCCCAGCTCTCCTGCCATAACTGAGAAAGGATCACCCGGAGAGCCCTGAGAGGAGTCCCCTGAACTCACAAGGTCAGTAATGGCCACGAGTTCTGGCTCTGCGACTGAGTTAGGTACTGCGACTGGGTCGGGACAATCCCACAGTTCCCAAAACTTAGGGAAGTCCCTACCAATGATAGCCTCATGCACCAAGTGGGGCACCAGTCCGACCGAATGGGTCACCGTACCTAAGCCAGTTTTAAACTGAACAGTGGCTATTGGATACTCGCGGGTATCCCCATGTACACAGATCACAGCAACCTTTTTTGCATGAAAATTCACAGTTTCAACCATCTCAGCTGTAACCAAAGTAACCAGACTTCCAGAGTCCAGCAAGGCCATAATAGGCTTATTATTAATAGTCACATGACACATGTGTTTTCCCACATTTGGCATTGCAGCGCATGAAACAGCAGCAAACATAGACTGCCTTCTAAAAGATAGATCACACTGCATTGGTTCATCTGTCAATGGACAGTTTGCTGCAACATGTCCCAGTTCTTGGCAACGAAAACATCTGATGTTTCCCCAGTTTGGTTTGCTGACAGGCAGTGGCTTCCCTTGTTTGGGCCGCCAAACTTCAGTCCTGGCACCAAAAATCCTCCCCCCTATTTCCTTGCCATGCTTACCACCCACTTCCCCTGGAACAGTCTTACCGGTTGCCTGGGGAGACCGTGGCTTTGGGTGGAAAGTCCGTGCGGCTGTAGGGGTGGTGACCAGGTTCTCTGCAGCAAAGTACCTCTCAACGAGCTCCACCAGGTTGTCTGCTGACTTGGGGTCTCCTTGACTCACCCACTTCTGCAGGGGAATTGGCAGTGACCTCAGGAATTGGTCCATGACCACACGCTCCACTATTTGTGGCGCAGACAGGGACTCCGGCTGTAGCCATTTCCGCACCAGGTGGATCAGATCAAACATCTGCGATCTTGGGGGCCTCTTTTCTTGGAAGAACCAGCTGTGGACCCGCTGAGCTCGAACAGCCAAGGTAACGCCAAGTCGTGCCAGGATTTCCCGCTTGACCTTCTCATAATCTCCCGCTTCTGCTGACTCCAGATCATAGTAGGCCTTCTGCGCTTCTCCAGAAAGTAAGGGGGCGATCAGTCCTGCCCACTGGGTTTGGGGCCAACCTTCCCTCTCAGCAGTCCGTTCAAATGTTAGTAGGAAGGCCTCTGGATCATCATCTGCCGTCATCTTTGAAAGAAAGTGACCCACATGGATGGCTGAGGGCTTGTCTCCAATATCCTTCATTATCGCAGGTGACCCCTGTGCTAGCGTCTCCACAACCTCAGTGAGGGTTTTCCTATCCGCTTTTGCAGCAGTGGCAAGCTGTTCAAACAGCCTCTGCGATTGCTCCTGTACAGCACCAATCTGTTGGAACAGCACCTTGGTTTGCTCCTGTGCGATAGCGTTGGCTTGCTGTTGTGCAGCGTTAGTTTGCTGTTGTGTAGCATTTGCTTGCTGCCATGCAGCGTTTGCTTGCCGCAATTCAGCGTTAGTTTGCTGTTGTGTAGCGTTTGCTTGCCGCAATTCAGCGTTAGTTTGCTGTTGTGCAGCGTTTGCCAACACCATTTGTTTGAGGAGGTCCTCCATGTTATCACTTTAGGTACTGGCCTTTTAAGTAGTAACTTACTACAGCTGGTCGCAGCCTCCACCATATGTAACCTGGGGGACAGGTAGTAGGTACAAAAGCTCCCTGGGGTGAGCAGGCACAGATACCAAGTCCATTGGATCAGTGAAAACACAGTGTGGTTTATTGGTGCTATATACAATGTCAATGACAGGTGCTGTACAGTGTGCTGAAAACAAACAGAAGAAAAAATATCTAAACAAAAGCCTAGCCGTGTCTCGGCTCTAACTACACAGTATTTACAAGCCCTCACTACTAGGCTGAACAAGCCTAGCGCTTGTCAGCTTCCACATTCACAGAGTAACAATGTTTTACCAACCTTCTTGCTCTCACAGACCAATGTTGTCTGTGTTTCCCAGGCTGAGCAAAGGCTGTCTGAGAACCAACACCTGAAGTGGATCCTGGCTCAGAGATCCCTGAATGTATATGAGAGGAGCCTGGGAGATGTATAAACCCCGAACAGGACTTTCCCAGGCTCTCTCTGGGATGCTCTGTCACAATATATATATATATATATATATATATATATATTGAAAGCATTCTTATGCCCCGTAGAAATTCCGACCGTGTGTAGGCTCCATCGGACATTTGCTGTCGGAATTTCCAACAACAAATGTTTGAGAGCTGGTTCTCAAATTTTCAGACAACAAAACTTGTTGTCGGAAATTCTGAGCGTGTGTACACAATTTCCCGACGCACAAAATTCCACGCATGCTCGGAATCAAGCAGAAGAGCTTTTGAATTGGCTATTGAACTTCCTTTTTCTCGGCTCGTCGTACATCTTGTATGTCGCCGCGTTCTCACGTTCGTAATCGTTCCTAATTGTCCGGAATTGTTGGCCAACATTTGTGTGACTGTGTGCATGCAAGACAAGTTTGAGCCAACATCCGTCGGAAAAAAAATCCACGGTTTTGTTGTCGGAATGTCCGATCGTCTGCACGCGGCATTACTTTACAGCCTTTTTTCACACCTGCCTAAAACTTTTGCACAGTACTGTATATCTATATATGTATATACATATATTTAATTTTTAGTATTATTATTATTATATATTTTTTTTCTTTTTTTTTCCAACAGTTTGTTTAGCTGTTATATTAAAAATCAGCTTTAATATAATTTTGTCTAACACTTTCAAGTCAAATAGTCATCATTCTTAGTACCACCATCTCCTTCCTGATCATCATCATAAATTACTCTGATGAACTTTGCCCACTGGCTCTGAGAAACTTAAAAGACTTGCTAATATCACGCATTATTTGTAGATTAAATAGTAAATTCTGACATACTGTACTCTTTCACAATATTATATGTCCTCGAGGCAAGTAGTGTACATAACCTAATAATCCAGATATTCATCTAACAGGAAGAAAGAAGTCAAGCAAGGTCATTATCTTTTTTAAGATTACAATGTGCAAGAAAAGTGTTTTCATGTTTCAGTTTTAATAATCTGGCACTTCATCTTTATCCACTACACTCGCTTCATTTATTATTATTAAACGGAACAGCATTCTGCCTATGTTCAAATACAGTGGTGGCCCATCAATAGGGGGCGCAGGGGTGCCGCCCCTCTAAAGCTGCTCATCAAAAAATTAATTAATAACTTTAGAGCCCTGTACACACGATCGGATTTCCTATGGATTCTAATCCGATGGATTTTTCTATCAGAAATACGATGAAGATGACTTCCATCAGTCTTGCCTACACACCATCAGTCAAAAATCCGATCGTCCAAAACGTTGTAAAACACTCCGGCAAGCCGAGAAAAATTAAGTTCAATGCTTATGAGCATGCGTCGACTTGATTCTGAGCATGCATGGGTTTTTTGTCCGATGGAGTTCCACACAGACGATCGGAATTTGCTATCATTTTTTGTTCCATCGGATAAATTTAAAACATGTTCTATTTTTTCTCACCGATGGAAAAAAGACCGATGGGGCCCATACACGATCGGTTTGTCCGATGAAAAAAGTCCATCGGACTGTTTTCATCGGTAAAACCGATCGTGTGTACAGGGCTTAAGAGTGTGCGGGACACCGGACACACAGGTGCTATGGGAAGCATGACGTGTTTGCAATCACGTGATTGCAAACAAGAAGCTCTATTGGCTTCCCTTAGAATGTCCCCAGGGAGCTGAGTTCAGCGCCCCGAACACTCCCACTGTAGCATTGTTTCCTGTTGTGGATAGTGATTGGCAGGTCCGGCGGCATCACCTCCGGTTTCTCGAGTGACTCATCCCGGTCGGGCAATGGGAATGGAAATAAAATCCTCACTACTACATCAGATAACGACGCAATTTGATTTTAGATGGACAGATTCCCATATAAGCTACTTAGGGACTAAGATATCGAGAAACTTAAACAAATTATTCGAACTTAACTATGTAGCGTTGGGTAGATGAATAAAACTAGACTTACTGAGATGGGATAAAGAAATCTTTACTTGGTTCGGGCGGACAAATATAATAAAGATGAGCGTGTTTCCGAGACTTCTGTATCTAATACAGACTTTACCAATTAAGATCCCCCAAAGTTTTTTTGAGGGATCTTAGGTCAAGGTTCCTGAAATTCATTTGGGCGGGGAAACCGGCGAGGATACGTAGAACTATTTTGTCATTGCCCAAAGGGGAAGGAGGGATTGGGCTCCCGGACCCAGTAAAGTATCAGGAAGCATCTAATTTAGTTAGAGTAGTAGAGTGGTGTGGGCTTAATAAGAAACCCTGGATAAAAATGGAACAGGCAACAGTGGATATACCCCTGGAAGGCCTAGTGTGGATCCCAGAAGCTGAAATGCCAGCAGAAATAAAGAAATACCCGACGATAGGGGCCACTATACGAACAATTAAAAAGGTTTTTGAAAAAACAAATATGTCTAAACACCCGAGTCCAATGACTCCGATCCTGGGCACCAGGGCATTTCAGCCAGGTTTGATAGATCAAAGATTCAATGCTCTACGACAAAGAGGTATTAGTAGAATTACTCACTTTTCAAAAGATAATCGACTAATGACAAAGAGAGAGATTGAAAGAGAGGTAGCACCAGAATTAGTTTTTTTTTCGAATGCTGCAATTAGAAGCGTTCTTACGGACAAAGGCAAAGATATATACAGAAGTCAGAACATTGTCAAAATTTGAGTAGATATGCCTAAAGGGAGCCCCCTGAGACACTCACTGTCTTATTTCTCTGCAATACTAATTAATTTAAACATACCACAAGAACTTACGTTTCTTCAGGCTTGGGAGAGGGACTTAGAGCCGGTTCACACCAGGGCGACGCAACGCGGCACGACTTGTGGGGGCGACCTGAGTCTGAGTCGCCTGACGAGTCGCCCTGGTGTGAACCGGCTCTTAGGGTTAACATTCTCCCAAGAACAGAGAGACAGGATCTTGTTATTTAAACACAAGGCCTCAGTAGCGAGCAGATACCAGGAGGGAAGATACAAAATTTTAACTAGATGGTATAGAACACCAACAGTACTGCATCGAATATATCCTCAGACGTCAGATGCCTGCTGGAGATGTCACATGGCAGAAGGGACTCTATTACATATTTTCTGGGAATGTGTGAAAATACAGGAGTTTTGAAAAATGGTAATAGAAACTATCAAAATAATTACAGGAGTGTCTTTAGAAGACAGACCAGCAGCCATTCTAATACTAGATATACCTATATCAGTGGAAAAACACAAAAATTCACTACTAGGACATCTTATTATAGCCGCGAGGGTGTGTGTCCCTGTCCTGTGGAAAAAAGAGAGTCCACCAACTAGAGAACAATGGTTCGCTAGAATCGCAGAGATTCAACAGATGGAGAACCTCACGATGGCAATGAAAGATCAAGATGGGAGATACCGGACGATATGGGCACCCTACTTGAAATATAGGGAGGAGGGGGTGGGGTTCGGGGAGAAGAGGAGAGAGAGGAGGTGTGAGGGTGTAATCTCTCCCGCCCTCTTTTTTGTGTTTGGTTGGGGGAGTGAGGGGGGGCTTCACGGAAAAGAAAGGCAGAGGTTAAAGAGGAAAAGAGAAGTCACATTTAATTATTGAAGCATAAAGGAGGTGGGAGAATACAAGATTTTAGTCTCTTTTTTTGTGTTTGATTGATATAAGCAGATGGTATAAAACGTGAAAACTTGTAATGTGAAATCTATGGAAAAATAAAGAATTTATAAAAAAAAGGAAAAGAAAACGCAATGTCTGGCGCAAACCATCACATCACCCAAAGAACACCATCCCCACAGTGAAACATGGTGGTGGCAGCATCATACTGTGGGGATGTTTTTCAGCAGTCGGGACTGGGAAACTGGTCAGAGTTGAGGGAAAGATGGATGGTGCTAAATACAGGGATATTCTTGAGCAAAACTTGTACCACTCTGTGTGTGATTTGAGGCTAGGACGGAGGTTCACCTTCCAGCAGGACAATGACCCCAAACACACTGCTAAAGCAACACTTGAGTGGTTTAAGGGGAAACATGTAAATGTGTTGGAATGGCCTAGTCAAAGCCCAGACCTCAATCCAATAGAAAATCTGTGGTCAGACTTAAAGATTGCTGTTCACAAGCGCAAACCATCCAACTGCTGGAGCAGTTTTGCAGGGAGGAATTTGCAAAAATCCCAGTGGTAAGATGTGGCAAGCTCATAGAGACTTATCCAAAGCGAATTGGAGCTGTGATAGCCACAAAAGGTGTCTCTACAAAGTATTGACTTTAGGGGGGTGAATAGTTATGCACATTGACTTTTTCTGTTATTTTGTCCTATTTGTTGTTTGCTTCACAATAAAAAAAAGAGAAACATTTTCAAAGTTGTGGGCATGTTCTGTAAATTAAATGATGCAAATCCTCAAACAATCCATGTTAATTCCAGGTTGTGAGGCAACAAAACACGAAAAATGGCAAGTGGGGTGAATACTTTTGCAAGGCACTGTACCTGTAGGTAAAAATCACCAAGCGGAGTATACAACCGCTTTAAAGGAACAACAGTAAAGTTTACATTCTGTTCAGACCGTAAATAAACAAAAAGGCAATAGAGAACAGATTGTTTCTAGAACGTTACAATTGAAAGTTACAGAGCGTAATGGCGGGCAATAACCAGTCATCTGGATGGTCATTACAATAAAACTCCTATAAACTGCATGTGCTCCCAATCACCATTAATCTGGTGTAAGGTATGGGCTTTGATCTAGAGCTATGTAAATAATTACATTTCTCTTGTTATGTAATAAGGCCTATTACTTGTATCAACGCATACATTTTTTTAGGTCAAGAACTGTACAGCAAAGTCAGACACATACACTGGTAGTTTACCAATATATTCCAGGCAGACAAAGAAACAACATTGAATCTGGTTATATATTCATTACAGGGGAATAATACAGTAATGTCAACTGTAATTGGCATTAAAGTTGGTTAGGTGTTTAATTTTGTAAGAGAGATTGTGGTTTTGATTGACAAATGTACTGATTTTAAGGAAAAACAGTTACTCTCTTGTCCTCCCCTCCATTATCTGCTCCTTTCACCTTTATTTCACATTTCCCCCAATCCTCCCCCATCATCTCCCACTTCCTTCCTCCACCATCAGTTCTCCAGGCCCACCATGCACATCATCTCCCACCTCCTTCCTCTGCCATCAGCTCCCCTCTCTTCACCATCCACCATCATTACCCACCTCCTTTCACCATCATCAGTTCTCCACTCCCCACCATCCACATCAATTCTCACCTCCTTCCTCTGCCATCAGATCCCCTCTCTTCATCATCCACATTTTCTCCCACCTCCTTCCTCCACCATCAGTTCATCGCTCACCACCATCCACATGTAGCACACAGACCCTTTTTCTCCTGCTTACCTCCACCTGCAGAGTAGGGCACACCATGCCACATGCCCGTATCCTCCTGGTATAAGAGGCTGAGCGGTGTTCATACAATTTTTGGGTCCTGCAGCGAGTTACCTCCCTCAGTTGGTTCTCGTCCCTAGAGTGTAGGGAAAAGTCTATTCTCTTTCCTAAAAGAAGGCCAATGTCCAGACTGTTTTAAACTCCAACAAACAAGTTTATTTTTCTTGCTTGGAACTTAGTGGGGAAAAGTTGAAGATAGAGAAGGATTTGGGTAGGGAGGTAGGTTCAGGCACGCGGCACCCATTTACCCTATTCTCCACTCAAGCCTGAGTGGGTATTGCTCACCCGGATAGATCCCCCTCACAGTTCTAGCAGCCTGAGTGAAGCACAAACAGTTACTTTAGGTTTCGTTACCCTTCAAAGACAAGTTCAGGAGATCCTCTGCCACAGAATCCTTTAGTTCCCGAATCTATAACTCTCTAGCGCCCGCAACTTTTAGAGACCATAAGTGCCAGTGGGGCACATCACAGGAGCTATTGTGCAACTCACGGAATCCTTCCCTTTGATAGGCAACCAGGCCTCTCCTGAGACAGTGACTTCCTTCACCAATCGTCCGGACAGGTCCTCCCCTGGTTTCCTCTCTTTCAGAGCGGGCCACCCTCCCTCGGGTACCCTGGGACTCCGAAGGTTTGGTTGAAGACCCAGTTGAAGATACTGGACCTACCTGGAACACTATAGCCTCGGGCTAAAGGTGCCTGAGACTTCACGACCAATTCATGCACCCCTGGCCAGCAGGGCCAAAGGGCGTGACTCTCGCCACCAAGGGTCCCCGGCCAATCTCCCCGCCTAATGGCGTCTGCCCCTTATGTACCCATCTCCCGGCATGCACAGCAGGTAGACCACGCCCACTGTATGGCTGCCGAGAGAGGACACCCAATCATGCTACAATGCCACCTGTGGTTCGACCCAATACCTGGGCAACAGCGCCACCTGCAGGTCAAGGGGAACTATACACCCAGGCAACACCACAGCAGAGCAGAGTCCAATCTAGAGAATCAGAAAACCTGAGCCAAACTATTGCCCAGGCCGCCCCTAAATTTTAAGGCTTAGCGACCCCAATTTTGGGGGCCCACTACACAAATAATCACCCACCTCCTTCCTTAGCCATCAGCTCCCTTCTCTTCACCAATCACCATCCACCATCATCTCCTACCTCTGTCCTCCACCATCAATTCCTCTCTCTTCACCATCAACTATCAACTCAGAAGAAGCTGGAGAAGCTGGGACTTCTTTCTGCAAAAACTTTTTGTGGCTCCAAGCACAGTGAAGAACGCAGGAGCAGGGCAGAAGGTAAGTAATTTAACCAGGTGGCCACTTGGGGGGGGATATTTTAAGGACAATTTCACTTAAGTGATGTTGTGCTTTAAGTCAACTGTAGCAAGAAAGAGCAGGAGAAGCAGCATCCCGGGCCATTTGCCTTTGGTCCCCATATCAGCTACACAATCTATGGCTATTATTCGGTAGTACACCAACTGACTACTAACAATTCTTAATTGATTACACATTTGCATAGAATGTAAAACATTTTTAGGACTTCATCCGAAAAAAAATACAGTCCACCTCAGAGCTTGGCAGAAATGATGCAGAAATGTTCTGGCTGATGTCTGTGTTACCTTGAAATCCCAACCTCAGCATTCTCCTGTGCTGGTAGGACATGCTGAGTCAGACTCTAATCTTACAAAATATACACACTTAGTATTCACGGGCTTGTGACAGATGATGCCATAATACCAATAGCTGCAAAGTCATTTTCATCTTTTTTCATCCACCCTTTCCCAACCAAAGACATTCAGCCATTGGACATCTGTAATGAGCAGCTAAACAACTATGGCTGCCTTCCACAAGTATGCATAATCTATCAGTGCCACCTATTAGTGACCATCAGTGCTGCCTATCAGTGCCACCTCTTAGTGCCCTTAAGTGCTGCCTATCAGTGCCGCCTATCAGTGCCCATCAGTGCCACCTATCAGTGCAGCCTCAACAGTGCCCATCAGTGCAGCCTCAACAGTGCCCATCAGTGCAGTCTCATCAGTGCAGCCTCATTACCGCACATCAGTGAAGGAGAAAAACGACCTGTTTGCAAAATGTTCTAACAAACTATGAAAAATGTTTTGTTTTTTTTCAAAATTTCCGGTCTTTTTTTGTTTCTTTAGTAAAAAAAAAAACCCCAGTGGTGATTAAATACCACCAAAAGAAAGTTCTATTTGTGTGAAAAAAAATTATAGAAATGTAATTTGGGTACAGTGCTGCATGACCGCGCAATTGTCATTCAAAGTGCGACAGCTGAAAATCGGCCTGGACAGGAAGGGGGGTATAAGTGCCGGTAAGCAAGTGGTTAAAAAAAAAACAATATTGGAGTTGATTTACTAAGGCCTCATATAGACTGATCGTTTAACCCTTGTGCATGAGGCTCCGGCATTTAGGTGTGGGCAGTGGCGGCTGGTGCTAAAAATCTTTGGGGGGCGCAAACAAACTGAAAAATACTGAAAAAAAAACCACATCAATTGCAGCCACTGTGCCCATCAAATGTCACCACTGTGCCCATCAATTTCAGCCACTGTGCCCTTTAAAGGCTGCCACTGTGCCCATCAAACACTGCCACTGTGCCCATCAAATGCTGCCACTGTGCCATCCAATGCCGTCACTGTGACCCCCTTGCCCGCTCGCCGTCTGCCCGGCACTTACCCTGTCTCGGTGGGGCAGCGGGTGACGGCGGTGAGCGGTGTCCTCGTGTGTCTCTTCCCGTCCTCTCCTCCCGTCAGGTGTCCAATCACAGCGCCTGTCATTTCAGCCAATCAGGTGACGGGAAACAGAGCCAAGCACCTAATTGGCGGAGATACGGTTCAGTGTTAGGACAGCGAATAATACAAGTGCCAAGCATGGTGCTCGCAGGTCACTGTTTTTGATGCATTTTAGAGCCTATGGCTCTAATCAGGTGCTTCAAAAACATCCCCCGCCGCTGTAATTCAGGCGCCCGGCGCCCGAAAAGGGGCCGGGTGCCTGAATAGGGTGTGGCAGCGGCAGCCATGGATAGATTTATGCAATGCATGAATCTATCCATTGGTCATAGACGGGGTGGCTGGAGAGAGGGGGCGGCGCCCATGCGCCCTTATGGACGCACCGCCACTGGGTGTGGGCAAAGGGTACAGGTGCCCCGTGCAGCCCAGTTGCCAGCAGCTTGTCAAACTCTAGGAGAGACTGAAAGCTGCTGCAGCTGGATAGGGCTTGAAGGTGCACCTAGGGGTAGACTGAATGCGTTCCAAGCACTCATCCCGGGGCACGTACTGCCCTAAACATAAGTAACACTAGGTGCGCTGTCCAGTTGCAGCAGCTGTCAGACTCTCATAGAGCTTGAAAGGATGCTGCCAGCAGGGCTGGATGTTACACCTGTGCCCTTCACCCACGCCTAAACACCAGAGCCTCAGGCAATAGAGCTAAATGCTCACTGTGCATGGTACCTAAAGAAGCCAAACATGTTCACTTTGGATTTTGATAATGCTAGGGAATTTTCACAAGTCCCTGAAGAAAAATAAGCGCCTGTTGCAGCCTCTCACCTAGGGTTGCCACCTGTCCGGGATTCACCCGGACAGTTCGGGTTTTGAGCCATGTGTCCGGGTTTCAGTCCACCTGAAACCCGGACACATTATTCAGACAGGAATGTGACTCAGAACAGGGCCTGACAGGAGGGTGAGGGGACACTATGCACGCCGCATTGTTACAAACCTATAGTGTATGCTAAAAATAAAAAATGCTGTGCGCCTCTAAAGTGATCGGGTTTGGCTTGAAGAAAAAGTAGCAACCCTACTCTCACCTTGTGACTTTTTGCAAAGTTACAATGTTGCAGTCTGATCACTGGGGGAGAGGAGACTGAGCAAATGCTTCCTCCAGGCTGCAGCAAATTGATGACATCATCCTTGCCTAGGCAAAGTCACCCGATGCCCAAGGAATGCTGTTTCTAGCTGAATTCTGGGAAAAGTAAAAATGTTTAGCTGCAGTGGGGTTTCTTCTGCACTGCAATAGTTAAATAATCATTTAGGTCTAGAGCAGGGGGTCTCAAACTGGCGACCCTCCAGCTGTTGCGGAACTACAAGTCCCATCATGCCTCTGCCTGACGGAGTCATGTTTGATGTTTGTAACTGTCAGCCTTGCAATGCCTCATGGGACTTGTAGTTTTTTACAACAGCTGGAGGGCCGCCAGTTTGAGACCCCTGGTCTAGAGGGTGGGGGGAAAAAAGCAGTTTTACTTACCTGATCCTCCACTCCCACAGGCTTCCTAGACCGGTCCTCACAGCCTCTGCACTCTGGCATTAGCAGGCCCGCTGATGTCATCAAGTACACTTCAGAGCCCATAGGTCTGCATTGATTGTGAGGTCACTGAGGGACAGTTCACTGACAGAATGTAGAGGAGTAGAGGAGAGCGCCGGCTGCTGGTGGAGCAGAGAATTAGGTAATAAAATTGCTTTTCCCATCCCCTACACCAGTGGCCTCCACACTGCGGCCCGGGGGTCAGATGATTGCTTTTATCTGGCCCTTGGGGCACTATATCCTCCACTTATACCAACCATGGGGCATACTTCCCCCCCACTGACTGAGACCAATGAAGGGGACACAATTCCTCCCAATGACACCAACGATGGGGCCCAATGACATCAACGATGTAGCACAATTCCTCCCAATAATGGGGCACGAATACTCCAACTGAAACAAACAATGGGGCAGTGGCAGTGCGACTCCAGCCACTCCAGCCCCTCTCTCCAGCCAACCCCTCTATGACCAATGGATAGATTCATGCATTGCATGAATCTATCCATGGCCACCACTGCCATCCCCTATGCAGGCACCCGGCCCCTTTTCGGGCGCCGGGCGCCTGAATTACAGCAGCGGGTGGTGTTTTTGAAGCACCTGATTAGAGCCATAGGCTCTGATAGGCGTAAAAAAAAGTGACCTGCGAGCACCATGCTTGGCGCTCGCAGTTCACCCAGGTGTGTTAGGAAAGTAAATCAATATTCGCTTTCCTAACACTGAACCGCCTCTCCACCAATCAGGTGTTTGGGTCTGTTACCCGTCACCTGATTGGCTGAAACGACAAGCGCTGTGATTGGACGCCAATCAACAGGTGTCCAATCCCCTATAGGAGAGGACAGGAGAAGACATGGAGGACATGGAAGACATGGAGGACACCGCTCGCCGCCGTCACCCGCCCCCCCACCAACACAGGGTAAGTGTGAGCGGGTGGGGTCACAATTGCTGCATTTGATGGGCACATTGGCTGCGCTTGATGGGCACAGTGGCGGCAAGCCAATTGATGGGCACAATGGCGGCAATTGATGGGCACAGTGGCGGAAATTGATGGGCACAGTGGTGGCAATTGATGGGCTCAGTGGGGCAAATTGATGGGCACAGTGGCTGCGTTTGGTGGCACAGTGAGGCTGCAATTGATGTTTTTTTTTCTGAATTTTTCAGTTTGTTTGCACCCCCCCAAAAGTTTTGAGCACCAGCCGCCACTGCAATGGGGCATTATTTTATTCCCACTGACTGAGACCAATGAAGGGGATACAATTCCTCCCAATGACACCAACAATGGGACCCAATGACATCAGTGATGGGGCACAATTCCTCACAATGACACCAATGATGGGGCACAAATACTTCCACTGAAACAAACAATGGGGCATTATTTTTTCTCCACTGACGCTGGCCACAGTTCAGGCCACCTTATGCCGCCTAATGCCTTGCTAAAGAAGCTGAGGGTAAAGGTGATGGACCGGCCAAGCATGTCTCCAGACCTAAACCCTATTGAGCATCTGTTAGGCATCCTCAAACAGAAGCTGGAGGAGCACAAGGTCTCTAATATCCACCAGCTCTGTGATGTCGTCATGGAGGAGGGGAAGAGGACTCCAGTGGCAACCTGTGAAGCTCTGGTGACCTCCATGCCCAAGAGGGTTAAAATAATGGTGGCCACACAAAATATTGACACTTTGGGCCCAATTTGGAAATTTTCACTTAGGGGTGTACTCACTTTTGTTGCTAGTGGTTTAGACATTAATGGCTGTGTGTCAAGTTATTTTGAGGGGACAGCAAATTTACACTGTTATACAAGCTGTACAATCACTACTTTACATTGTAGGAAAGTGTCATTTCTTCAGTGTTGTCACATGAAAAGATAGAATAAAATATTTACAAAAATGTGAGGGGTGTACTTACTTTTGTGAGATACTGTGTGTGTGTGTATATATATATATATATATATATATATATATATGAAATAAATATATATATATATATATATATATATATATATATATATATATATATATATATATAATGTGTGTATTTCGGTCGGCAAGTGGTTAGGGAGTAATTTTTACTTTTCCTGGAGATAGGTTTTAATGATAAAAGATGGAACGTATTGTTGTTGTCTGTATATTGTGACAGAATGTATAAAGACCTGCCAAGTGAGTAATAACTGGAGAGTCGGACTATCTATTCTGTTTTGATTCAGACTAATGAGCATTCCCGTTATGATTGCATTCCTCATATTCTCTGGAATTTATACAAGTTTTATATTTTTTGGGGGCATTGTTTAATTACATATTCACAGTTCTCCCTGCTGGCTGAAGAATGTGTCTGCCAATACTCATTACTCTACACCAAAACACTGGTAATGTTCCTTGTTAGATGATCTTCTATCAAACTGTAATTAAAGGGGAGTATGGTTTTGTTTTTTTGCAGAATCATACTTACCTAGGTGGATGCTGCATTGCTCCCCCGCCAGGACTAACACTGAGAACCAAGCGATCAAACACTGACGATCTCTCAGCTCTCAGCGCTCACTGAGCAGAGAGTTGGTGACTGTGAGTCACAGCGGTCTGCTCTGCCCCCCGGGCTAGGGTGCCCACGTGTCCCGGATTGCCCGGGACTGTCCCACAATTGACATGTCTGTCCTGGGTCCCGGGCACCTTCATTTCGGGACAATACAATGTCCCAGAATGAAATAGAGGACACAGCCACCCTCTACTAACTAATAACTACATTTCTGGAACTGGTTGCTAGGGCCAGCGCTGCCTGGCATCTTGCAACCAGTGACAATTTACTGGGCCGGGAGCGAGGCCTGCGCCTAGTGCAGCACTGCTGTCCCCACCCACCTCGTCACCTCCTCCTTCTCTGGCACCCAGCGGCAAGCAGCAGGGACTGGTGTGATCTTCACTCTCCAGATAGTGACGCCACTCCTTTCCTTCTGCGCACGTGGCTCAGTGACGAGGGAGTGACAGCAGCACTGCATCTGGTGGCAGGCTATGGGTGGCAAGCGGCACTGCATCTGGTGGCAAGTGGCACATTCACTTGAAAAACAACTCGCCTCCAAACAAATTCTCCATCAACCCCGAGACTACATTACCCCCTGTCCCCCCCTCATCTTTTTTTAGGGAAGGTGAGAGAGGGGGTGTGTCCCTGAATGGCAGTTTGGAAATGTGGTCACCCTAGCCCCCCCCCCCCCCCCGCTCACTGGATTCTGGGCTGTGGAGGGGGCGGGAGCGGCTCGCTGAGAGGCTGACCAGAGTGCCGGTCCAGGCATGTGGGCAGAACCCGACTTCATTGCCGCGATCTTACCCGAGCATGGACCGGCTCTGTGATGTCAGCCGACAGCGGGCTTCAGCCTGCTGTCTGCTGAAAACAGGTCACAGGAGTGCAGAACAGGAGTGCAGAATGAACTGCACCCCCGTGCTTTCCCCATGCTTCTCCTTTAAACGCTTAAGGACTGCCCCACGTACATACTGTATACTGCGGCAGGGTGGCCCTTAAGCGCAAAATCACGTACCTGTACGTGATTCCCTCTTCTGGGGCGCACCGCTGGAGTCCCGCTCCTACTGTGATTGGACGATCATTCGTAGAGAGGCAGAACAGCAGTCTGCCTATGTAAAAAAAAGGCAGATCGCTGTTTTGCTAGTAAGAAAGACAGAGATCTTGTGTTTCTGCTAAGCAGGAACACAGATCTCTGTCTTCTTACTGTTAAAAGCACCCCCCCCCCCCCCCACACACAGTTAGAAAGCACTCCAAAGGAACACATTTAAAGCGGAGTTCCACCCATATAAACGCCAGCAGCTACAAAAAGTGTAGCTGCTGACTTTTATTAATTGGATACTCACCTGTCCCACGATCCAGCGATGGGGGCGTACAAAGCCCCGCTCCTCTCTCCCTCCTCTCTGCGGCGCCGGCATTGTCACTGTGGGCGCCCGGCTGTGGCTTCACAGCCGGACACGCACTGCGCATGCGCGAGCCGTGCTGCGCACTGTGACTGGCTGAGCAATCATCTGGGACCTGTGACGTGTCCCAGATGATTGCCGAGAGGGAGGGGGGAGAGGTGAAATTCCTTCCGGCGCCGTGGTTCCCCCCGGAGGAAGAGGGAGCTGGAACCTTCTAAAAAGAGGGTATCCGCTCCCCCTCCCCAAAAAAATTACATGCCAAATGTGGAATGTCAGCCTATCGTTTTTTTTTCCATCGGAAAATTTTAAAACATGTTCTATTTTTTTACACCGATGGGGGCCCACACACGATAATTTTTTCCGATAAAAAAAGTCCATCTGACTTTTTTCATCGGAAAAAATGATTGTGTGTACAGGGCCTAAGGAATGGAGATGTGTGATCTCACACTCCTTCAAAGTCCCAAAGCCCTCTTTTTGTTTCAAGTGTGCTCCTAGGGAGTGATTTCTAACTGTGGGAGGGGAGGGGGGAATGCTGTGACTGGAGGAAAGCAGAGATCCGTGTTTCTGCTTAGCAGAAACACAAGATCTCCATTTTCCTCCCTTACAGAACGGCGATCTGCCTTGTTTACGATCGCAGGTGGCCGCCGGACCCACTGATTGGCTCCCGCTGTGTCGAATCCCAGCATGAGCATGTCACCAGCGGAGCATGTCACCAGCGGCGCACGCCCCAGACCTCCTGCACAAAATCACATACAGGTACATGATTTTGCACAGCTGGGCCGCCCTGCCGGAAGCGGTTAATAACAACTAATTACTAATGTCATATTCTGACTCACTTTACTTAACCGCTTGATGACCAGCCGCCGCCATTATACTGTGGCAGGTTGGCTCCTTCCTGCAAATCGCTGCAGCTGTTCGTCGACTCAGAGAACTCGCTTTTATGGGCGCTCCCCCATTGGCCAGCAAGGGGGGAGCCAATAAGCGGGTCCGGCGACCTCGATGTCCGCCGGCTATCCGCGATCGTTCCCCACAGTGACAGAACGGGGATCTGCCATAGTAAACAAGACAGATCTCCGTTCTGACAGGGGAGATCACACAGATCCTGTCTTTCTGCTATGCAGGAAGATGGATCTGTGTGTTTCCCCAGTCACACAGTCCCCCATACAGTTAGAACACACCCAGGGAACACATTTAACCCCTTTGATCGCCCCTGATGTTAACCCCTTCCCTGCCAGTGTCATTAGTACAATGTTGGTGCATATTTTTAGCACTGATCACTGTAATACTGTAATGTCACTGGTTCCCAAAAAAAAGTGTCAAAAATGTCAGCTAGGTGTCCAATGTGTCTGCCACAATGTCGCAGTCCCGCTAAAAATCGCAGATCACCACCATTACTAGTAAAAAAAAATAATAATAATAAAAATGCCATAAATCTATTCCCTATTTTGTAGATGCAATACCTTTTGCACAAACCAATCAATATACGCTTATTGCAGTTTTTTTTTTTACCAAAAATATGTAGCAGAATACAGATTGGCCTAAACTGATTTTTTTTTTTTATATTTTTTTTGGAAATGTTTTATAGCAGAAAGCGAAAAATGTGTTTTGTTTTTTTTTCCGCTCTTTTTTTGTTTATAGCGCAAAAAGTAAAACCTGCAGAAGTGATCAAATACCACCAAAAGAAATCTCTATTTGTGGGAAAAAAAGGACATCGATTTTGTTTGTGTACAACGTCGCACGACCGCGCAATTGTCAGTTGAAGCCACGCAGTGCCGTATCGCAAAAAAATGGCCCGGTCATTAAGTGGGTAAATCCTTCTGGGGCTGAAGTGGTTAAAGTGGATATAAACCCCATTCATGAAATCTGACCTGGGCACATATATCTGTAGATTTTACTTATCTCTCTAAAGCCCTAAGTCATGTGTCTTTCTGCTGCTCCGTTCTTCTGTCATCAGCATGATAACTTCTGACAAATTCTCAGACACAGGAGATAAAACGAGGTGGAAATTTGTGTCGGGGTGGGTACAAAGAGATAGATTAGAAGAGAGCTTGTCTATTCACAGCACAGCTCTGCAAGTTTCTTCGTTCCTCTGCCTATCTGGAGGAGGGGTGTGTGCCTTTCCTCCAATCAGCTGTCACACAGTGTATGCCAAGAATCCACACCCAGTGCTGGAACAGGAAGAAAAATTTCTAACATGATGTGCGATTTCTAAACAGTATAGAAAGGGGAAGACAGCAGATAAACAAGTAAAACTTATGTAGGGAGATTTGTTTCTTCCCTGTGTATCATCTGAGGCTGTTCACCACTCTTGCCGACCACCCGCCGTCGTTCTACATCGATTGTTTGAAGAGGAATATCGTTGTTATGGCAGCAGCTAGCTACCCTAACCCCGGTATCCTCTTCAAGAGCGGGTGGTCGGCTTTCAGATAAAAGTGGTCTCTGCGGTGGATTCGCCATGAAATCACTTTTATTGGTGGCGGGAGAGGGCCCCCTCCCCCTCCGGCCACGCTCCTGTGCCCTCCGCCGCTTACCAGAGCCGCCGGCAGTGGTGGAGTCGATCGGATCCTTCTCCGTGTGTGGTATGGAGATGAGTGAGGGGAAGATGGCCCCCACCCGTCGCCATACCATTGCAGGGCAGAAGTGACGTCATAACCTCTAAACAGGTAACTTGTAACTTGTAAAAATGTTTAAAGCGTCGCCTATGGGGATTTTCAAGTACAAGTACAGAAGTTTTCAAGTACAGAAGTTTGGCGCCATTCCACAAGCGTGCGCAATTTTAAAACGTGACATGTTAGGTATCTATTTAAAAAATGGGCTAACTTTACCGTTTTTTTATTGTTTTTAATGCATGAAACAATAAAGGGGTTGTAAACCCTTGTGTTTTTTCACCTTAATGCATCCTTTGGCTGTGACCGCCCCCCCCCCCGTTTTACTTACCCGAGCCCCGTAATTCTCTCGGCGGAGACGCGCTCTCCCTCTCTGCACAGGGTTCCTGGCTCTTGATTGGATAGATTGATAGCAGCACAGCCATTGGCTCCCGCTGCTGTCAATCAAATCCAATGGGGCGGGGCCGAGTCCGGCATTCGTGTCTATGGACGCAAATGATGGACTCGGGAGTGTGCCCGCAAGGTAACCCCCCGGGAGAGCGCTTCTCCTAGGGGGTTATCTGATGCGGGGAGGAGCCACGAGGGCCGCAGAGGGACCCCAGAAGAGGATGTTCAGGGCCACACTGTGCAAAATGAGTTGCACAGTGAAGGTAAGTATGACATGTTTGTTATTTTACAAAAATAAAATACAAAGCCTTACAATCACTTTAAAAACATGAAAAATTGCTGCGCAGATACAGTGCGAGATAAAAAAAGCAAAAAAAGAATTATGATTTTTACATGTAGGAGAGAAGTGTCAGAATTGGCCCGGTAGGCAAGTAGTTAAAATATTTTCTGATCAGCCCCTTATTCCTATATGTTAAGTTTTCCATTAAAACGAAGATCATGAACCCTTCGTAGTCATTGGGTAATAGTAGGTATATTCCCCAATAAAATGGGATCAAAAAATAGGATTTTTATAACAGCTTACCTGTAAAATCCTTTTCTTGGAGTACACCACGGGACACAGAGCAGCCATCGTAATTACTATGTGGGTTTTACGCCACCTATAGGTGAATGGACACTGGCAACCCAAGACAGGAAGTCCACCTCTATATAACCCCTCCCATACTGGGAGTACCTCAGTTTTTGTAGCAAAGCAATGTATATATATCCCAATAAGAGTAGAGGGACCTCTGTGTCCCTTGATGTACTCCAAAAAAAGATTTTGCAGGTAAGCTGTTATAAAAATCCTATTTTCTTTATCGTACATCACGGGACACAGAGCAGCCATAGTAATTACTATATGGGATGTCCCAAAGCAATGCCTCTGAGGGGAGGGAGACACAAATAAAAGCAGACCGCCATCAGACATGAGGATCTATACTGCTGCCTGCAGTACACTGCTCTCAAAAGCGACATCCTCTTGTCGTCTTACATCCAAGTGATAAAATTTAGTAAATGTATGGACTGATGACCAAGTTGCGGCCTTGCAAATCTGAGTCATAGAGGCTTGGTGATACACCGCAGAATAAGCACTCACTGCTCTAGTAGAGTGCGCTTTAACTTGAAAAGGCGGAGCCTTTCTTTTCAAAGCATAAGCCTGGATTATAACCTGACAAATCCACTTTGAAATAGTAGATTTTGACGCTGCCTTCCCTTTCCTGGGCCCTTCTGGCAGCACAAACAAAGCATCAGTTTGTCGTATCTGAGCTGTCACCTTCAAATAGAGCCTGACAGCTCTCACTACATCAAGAGAATGTGACAATTTTTCCTCTGAAGAACGAGGATCTGGAAAAAAGGAAGGCAGGGAGACATCTTGGTTCAGATGAAAACTAGACACTACTTTAGGTAGAAAGGTTGGGCGAGGACATAACACCACCTTGTCATTATGAATAATTAAGTATCGCTCTTTATATGAGAAAGCTGTCAATTCTGAAACTCTCCTTGCCGAGGTTACTGCAACCAAAAAAACCAACTTCCTTGACAAAAGGACCAAGGGAATATGGCGCATCTGCTCAAAAGGGCTGTCTTTGTAATGCCGATAAAACTAGATTCAAATCCCACGGGCACAAGGGTGACCTAACTGGCGGAGTTATACGAGATACTCCTTGTATAAAGGCCTGAATAAAAGAATGTGAGGCAAGCGACCTTTGAAAAAACACTGACAAGGCTGAAATCTGACCCTTGATTGTACTCAAGGCTAGCTTCATTTCAACCCCCAACTGTAGGAAGGCAAGAATTCTTCCTATGACATACTTCCGAGGATGCCATCCTTTGGTTTCACACCAAGAAACATAGGACTTCCAGACCATATAATAAATGGCCCTGGAAGCCGGCTTCCTTGCATTAATCAGGGTAGTTATTACTGAGCCTGAAAGCCCCCAACTCTTTAATATGTGGGCTTCAATAGATAAACCGTTAAATTCAGCGACTTTAAGGCAGGATGGAACACTGTTCTTGCGAAAGCAAGTCTGGACGGGACGGAAGAGTCCACGGTTTCCCAATGCCAACCTTACGATCTCTGCATACCAGGATCTTCTGGGCCATGCTGGGGCTACTAGTATTACTGGCTTCCCTTCCTCGTTGACCCTGCGAAGAAGCCGCGGTAGCAGCTGAACTGGGGGAAACAAATAAATCAGTGAAAACTGATCCCAAGGGGTTACTAACGCATCTGTCCCACATGCAAGTGGATCCCTTTATCCTTGATACAAAGTTGTCCAACTTTCTGTTGAACCTGGATGCCAATAGATCTACGTCCGGGGTGCCCCATTTTTGGCAAATGGCTGAAAAAAATTCGGGATGAAGAGACCATTCTCCCGGGAACAATTGTTGGCGGCTCAAGAAATCCGCCTGCCAATTCTCCACTCCTGAAATGAAGACTGCCGATAGGCAAGGTACATGCTTCTCTGCCCAGGCCAGAATATGGTTCACTTCATTCTGGGCTGCATGACTTCTGGTACCCCCTTGGTGGTTGATGTAAGCCACTGCTGTAGCATTGTCAGATTGTATCATGACGGGACAATCTTGTAATCTGAAAGTCCAGGCCATTAGGGCCACACGCACTGCCCGAATCTCTAGAATGTTGATGGGCAAGGCTTTCTCGGACTCTGACCACTTCCCTTGAACAGTGGTCTTCTCCAGAACAGCTCCCCAGCCCAAAAGGCTGGCATCCGTTGTTACAACCTTCCAGGTTACTGGCATAAGGGATTTTGCCTTCTGCAAATTTCTGGTTATCAACCACCAACTGAGACTCTGGTGCACCCTTGGTGCCAGATACATTGGGTAATCCAAGGCTCGGATTTTCTTGTTCCAAGCAGACAGAATGCTGTTTTGCAACAGTCTTGAATGAAACTGGGCATAGGGAACTGCTTTGAATTAAGCCACCATCTTCCCTAACAACCGCATGCAAAGGCGAGTGGAAGGATCCTTCTTTGCCTTGACCACATGGAACAGATTTCTTATAGCCCTGACTTTCGTCTGTGGCAAAAAAAAAACATTTTCTTGGGCTGTATCTATAATCATACCCAAGTACTTCAGCCTTCTCACTGGTCGTAAGGCTGACTTTTCTAGGTTGAGAATCCAACCTAAGTGATCCAAGTACTTGACCGTGTTGGATACACTCTGGTCTAACCGTGCAACCGACTGATCTATCAGCAGCAGGTCGTCTAGGTATGCCATTACTGCTATACCCTGGCCCCTTAGTCTTGCTAGTACCGGGGCCAGAACTTTTGTAAACACCCGCGGCGCGGTAGCTAACCCGAAGGGAAAGACCACGAACTGAAAGTGTCGCTGTTCTACCGCAAAACACAGAAAATTACGGTGAGCGGAACAATTGGCACATGCAGATATGCATCATTGATGTGTATTGATGCCAGAAAGTCTCCTCCCCGCAGGGTGGATGCGACTGACCGGATCGACTCCATGCGAAAAGAGCGGACGGTCAGGAACTGATTTAGATCTTTGAGATCTAGAATGGGTCTGACATCTCCATTCGGTTTTGGCACTGTGAAGAGATTTGAAGAAAACCCCATGCCCTGCTCTTCTGAGGGAATCTCTATGATTACACCCCGAGACATCAATCGGTCCAGTGCCTGAAACAAAGACCTTCTTTTCACTTGGTCTTTGGGAACGTTCGACCTTAGAAAACGAAAAGGTGGAAACTCTCGAAACTCTAGTTTGTACCCTAGAGATACGGTGGAGATGACCCATCTATCTCGGATCTCTTCCTGCCAAGCCCCTGAAAACTGCAGAAGCCTTCCCCCCACTTGTGCGAGCGGGGGCGCCCCTTCATAAGGAGGCCTTGGGACTCTGCTTTGCAGATTTCTGCCCCCACGGCTTCTTCTGGCCTTGTGCTTGGCCTTGAGGCTTACCTCTCACACCTGAAGGCCGAGGCTGTTGCGACTGCCTGGAGGCTGTCGCGGCTGGTACCAGGGAAGAAGAACATTTAAATGAAGGACGTCTACTCCTTCTTTTCACTGGTAAAAGGGCACTCTTACCACCCAATTTTTTTGGGATATATTTATCCAAATCATCCCCGAAAAACCGTTACCCATGAAAGGGAAAACCTGCCAATAGCTTTTTGCATGGCAATTCAGCTGACCAATGCTTCAACCAGAGAATTCTACGCATATGCACTGATAAGAGAGCAAGGCATGATACCTGATGAATAGAATCTTTAAGAGTGTCAACCGCAAAACATAAGGCCCTAGGTAGCTCAGCTAACTCACGGGCCGCTTCACCTTGAGCAGGGACACTTTTAATAACCTGCTTCAGCTGGTCTTTTAGGGTTTGACAGATGCCTATCGCTGCTACTGCAGGCTGTGCTGCTGCACCCGCTACAGCAAACAAGGCTTTAAGCAAAGATTCCAGTTTCTTATCGGCTGGATCCTTAAAAACTTGGACAGTGTCTACTGGACAAATTAGACTCTTATTCACAGAAGAGATAGTAGCGTCTACTCCTGGCAAACTCCACTTCCTAGTGAACTTTTCCTCCATAGGATAGAGAAGAGAAAGTTTTCTGGGAGGAAGAAAACATCTATCTGGGTGATCCCAGTCAGCATTAGGGATGAGCTTCGAGTTCGAGTCGAACATGAGTTCGACTCGAACATCGCCTGTTCGATTGTTCGATGAAGATCGAACATTATGGACCATTCGCGCCAAATTCGAGCGGCGTGTTACGACCCATAATTCACTGCGTCATCGCAGTGCATTGCTTGCTGATGATTGGCCAAGCATGCACTACGACCCGCACGCTTTGGCCAATCACAGCGCCGTCAGCACAGAGAGCCATAATTGGCCAAAGGCAGGATGCCTTTGGCCAATCATGGCTCAGGGGATTAAGTACACGCCCTACACTATATAATGCTGCCTGCATGTAGGCCTTCATAGTGTGTTCCAGCAGAGAGAGAGATAGAGAGAGAGAGAGAGAGAGAGTGTGTCATTTAATTTCATTTAGATAGATTAAGCAGGCAGGCGATTCAGTTAGCTAGATTGAGCAGGCAGTTGATTCAGTTAGCTCCAGTATATATATACATTCCAGGCTTTGTGTGTATGTATATATATATATAAATATATATATATATATATATATATATATATATATATATATATATATATATATATTACTGTATACAGTTTAGCCTAGAGCTCACTGCAGAGAGTTCCTTTCCTGGTGTACTGTTCCTAATATACTACAGGCAGGCAGTTGATTCAATTAGCTGCAGTATATTCAGTATACTGTATCCAGTTTAGCTAGATCTCACTGCAGACCGTTCCTGTTGTTCTGTTCCTAATATACTACAGGCAGGCAGTTGATTCAGTTAGCTGCTGTATATTCAGTATACTGTATCCTGTGCAGCTAGATCTCACTGCAGAACGTTCCTGTTCTGTTCCTAATGTAGCGGATATTTGAATTTAGGGGAGGCATCTGGGTGGTAGTGTAACCCAGATGCATTGATTGTTAGGGAATCTGAGACCCTTTTGGGGTTCTTGGAGGACTCTGGTGGTGTGAGGTTCCCTACGGCCTGCAGGTGGCGCTGTCGCCCTGGCCGGAGCTGAACATTCACCGCAAGATTGCATCCCTTTTTGTCCTTTCCTGGCGCTGGTGCAGCGGGGCGGGGAACCTGCTGTGACGCAAAGGGAGAGGAGATAAAAGGGGCAGACGCCCTGACCTCAGAGTTCAGAGTCGGAGGACGCAGCCGCACCCAGGCACCTTCAGCCTGGGTGCTGGCGTTCCGGAGTCCCGGGCCCAGGTGCCCTTGACCTGGCCGGAGCGGGAGATGGAGTCCATCTCAGGCACCTTTAGCCTGGGGTGAGGTACTATGGCAGAGGCCTGGAGCTCAGTACCTTCGACTGAGTTCCGGGAGGGTGGAGGAATCCGAGGGGGCCCTAACTCCTCGGGTGCCCGTGTCTGAGACGAAGAGGCCGGTGAGCGTAACTTCTCCAGAGAGTCCAGCGCAGCATTGCTGGTGACGGAGAGGCCTCCAGTAACTGTCTTGGACGGATGTCCTTCCCCTGATAGGGGCTACGTTAGCGAAGGTAATCCATGTTCCTGTTCTATATAGTCAGTGGCAGTGACTATTCGCCATTGGTGACACCACAGTGGTTAGCTCTATCTAAAAGAATTGTGCCTTGGCCTACTCCCCACAAAGACTGAAGTGTTATATGGGTCCCAACCTGTCTGTGCTGTATGACTATTTATTGAGAAGAATAAATACGAGTTGGACCCTTTCAGTGTGTGGAACTCTGGTTACTGGGAGCAAAGGGGAGTCAATCCGAGGAGAGGATTTGACTCTGGGACACATACACAAAACCCAATAGTTCTGGCTTTCACCTCTACACATTGGAGGACATGGGCCGTGGTGTATCTCATCCCTCCCCCCAGTGTTAACCCCTAGACCAGACATACAAGCCGTGAATGAGAAGGGGTGAGAGGGGTGAGGTCGCTACACAAATATACTACAGACAGGCAGTTGATTCAGTTAGCTGTAGTATATTCAGTATACTGTATCCAGTTTAGCTAGATCTCACTGCAGACCGTTCCTGTTGTTCTGTTCCTAATATACTACAGGCAGGCAGTTGATTCAGTTAGCTTTACCAGGGTTATGGCTGAAGCTATCAGCCATAGACATGTGCAATTGGTTTTGTTCTTAATTCATTTTTAACGAATTTCAACAAATTTGTTAATTTGGAAATATCCGAATTAACGAAAACCCGTTTTAACTAATTTTTCCGAATATTCATGAATTTGAAAATTCCAAAATTCGTACATTCGTAAATGCTTAAATTTCGTACATTCCTAAATTAGTAAATTCGGAAATCTGAAATAATAATTAACTAATAATAACTTAACTAACTATGATAACTTTCAAATTTGTCTGTTAGTGAACGTAACGAATACAAATTTATCCGAAGTTACAATTTTTTTTAATCAAATAACGAATGCTGTATCTAAACGAATGGAACGTAATGAATTAATAATAATAAATAACAATAATAATAATAAACGTTATTATTATTATTTATTATTCATTTATTATTCATTTGTTATTTCAGGTAATTTGTAACTTTGGATAAATTTGTATTCGTTACATTCACTAACTGCCAAATTTGAAAGGAAATTACAATACCTATAATTTAATAGTTAGTTATTATTTCAGATTTTCGAATTTTGGGGTTTTCGGATTTTCGAATTTCCAAATTTACGAATTTTCGAATTTAGGAATGTACGAATTTACGAATTGCGATCATAACGAATGACCCGAAAAATGAAAAAAGAAAAAAAAAACGAATGAAACTAAAACGAACAAATTTTTGGGCAGTGCACATGTCTAATCAGCCATAACCCCGGTATCGTTTTTTTGCAGCTGTCCTTAAAAAAAAAAAAGCAGCCCAACTGGCTCTTAAACCACTAGAATGCATTCCAAATCTTATCTTTTTCTTTTAAAGGTAAAGAAGAGATTTGGGGTCTTTTTGACTCCAGGTCTCTCCATAAAGAGGACCTGTCATCCTTATTTCTGTGACAAGGTTTTACATTCCTTGTAATAGGAATAAAAGTGATAAAAAAATAAATTAATTAAAAGGGACAGTGTAAAAATAAAAAAAGTCCCTCCATGCTCGCACCCAGAAGCAAACGCATACGTAAGAAAAAGCCTGGTCGGCAAGTGGTTAACACTCCTACATTCACCCATAGATGATATTTCAATTTCAGGTGAGTTTAAGATTTTATATTTTCTATATATTCAGGAGAAATATGTTTAGGAGCAGCGAGACATTACAAAGGGCATACAAGCATCCTGTAAAAGAAAAAAAAAACACGTTAAGGTTACACAGAGACATCTAGTGGCTGAATTAGGATATAATAGCCACCAACCAAAAGAAAAAAAACATTTATATCTTCTTATATAATTCTTCTTGTGCAAGAATTATTTTATTATCTTATATAGTTCTTCTAGCGCTATAATTATTGCTCTCGCTCTGACAATCGTGGCAATACCTCACATGCGTGGTTTGAACACTGTTTACATATGCGGGTGCGACTTACGTATGCGTTCTCTTCTGCACGTGAGCACGTAGGAAGGGGCACTTTATTTTTTTTCTTATTTATTTTACTTTTTATTTTTACACTGTCCCTTTTAAAAAAATAAATAAAAAATTACACCCCTGTGATAAAATTAGGCACGTGACTGGTACTCTTTATGGAGGGATCTGGGGTCCGGCGTTTTTGAATACTTTCGATTTTTTTAATCTGGCGCCATTGGTTCTCGAGTAAACCGGAAGTGATGTCATGACGTTGTTTCCTGGTTACCTTATCCGAAACCTGATAAAAGCTGATTATGGCTTTGTTCGGTTCTTCGGCCAGCAGGCGGATGTGCCGGCTGGTTTCTCTGGTGTCTCCTGGTGGGACAGGAGAGCCTGGGCGAGTGGCGGAAGGTGGTGGGGACGGTGGGGGGACACCTCCCCTTCCGCTTCATGTAATAACAGTCAAGCGGCTGCTTAGCCACATTGGTTGTTATTACAAGAGAGCCAGGGCCCTCTTTAACGCAGGGCAAAAGGGGCAGCTGCCCCGTGCCCAGTCATTGTTGTGGGACCCAAAAGCAGCTGCCCCATGAACCCAAGAAAATGTTTGAGCAGAATCCAATCAATATTAACCACTTGCCGACCAACCACAGTATATATACTTCGGCAGGTCGGCTCTCCTGTGCAAAAAACGACGTACCCGCACGTCGGTCCTAGGGCGACCACGTGTCCCGGATTGCCCGGGACAGTCCCACATTTTGCAGGTCTGTCCCGGGCACCTTCATTCCAGGACAATACAGTGTCCCGGAATGAAACTGACACAGCCACCCCCCGGGCCAATCTGATACCCCCCAAAAAATGCCGCCACATCACCGCTTTACTCACTGACAGTACTTGTCCTGGCCGGGAATGCCTGGAGGAACACAATCCCCACCCCCTGCTTGTGATTGGAGAAATCATAAATCCCGCCTCTTGTGTCCAATCACTGTGCTGTGATTTGTTACAGCACAAGCTGATTTTCGGGAAGGGAGAGTGTCCCTGAATGGTAGTTTGGAAATGTGGTCACCC
Source organism: Rana muscosa (assembly GCA_029206835.1). Lineage (NCBI taxonomy): Eukaryota > Metazoa > Chordata > Amphibia > Anura > Ranidae > Rana > Rana muscosa. Next base: position 430,721,367 of record CM055118.1, on the reverse strand, counting down.
TAGTCGGTCCGTGCATGTAAAGCTGCGGGCGCGCGCGCGCCACGGGTCCTGCGTACCCGATGTCCCCCGGCCACCCGCGATCGCGGTGAGGAGAGGCAGAAAGGGGATCTGCCTATGTAAACAAGGCAGATCCCCGTTCTGTCAGGGGACAACTCTGGTATCTGCTGTTCCTAGTGATCAGGAACAGCCGATCTCTTTGTTGTTCCAGACAGCCCATCCCTCACACAGTTAGAACACACCCAGGAAACACAGTTAACCCTTTGATCGCCCCCTAGTGTTAACCCCCTCCTTGCCAGTGTCATTTATACAGTAATCAGTGCATTTTTATAGCACTGATCAATGTAATAATGTCACTGGTCCCCAAAAAGTGTCACTTGGGGTCAGATTTGTGTGCCGCAATGTCACAGTCATGCTAACAATTGCAGATCGCCGCCATTACCAGTAAAAACATAAAAAAATATAAAAGTCCATAAATCCATCCCCTATTTTGTAGACATTATAACTTTTGCGCAAACCAATCAATATAAACTTATTGCGATTGACCAAAAATATGTAGCAGAATATATATTGGCCTAAATTGATGAATAAATTTGTTTTATATATATATATATATATATATATATATATATATATATATATATATATATATATTTTGGATATTTATTATAGCAGAAAGTAAAACATTTCATAATTTTTTTTCAAAATTTATGGTCTTTTTTTGTTTATAGTGCAAAAAGTAAAAACCCCAGAGGTGATCAAATACCACCAAAAGAAAGCTCTTTTTGTGGGAAAAAAAGGACGTCAATTTTATTTGGGCACTGCGCCACACGACCACGCAATTGTCAGTTAAAGTAATGCAGTGACGTATCGCAAAAAATGGCCTGGTCATTAAGGGGTAAAACCTTCCAGGGCTGAAGTGGTTAAAGATGGCCCTGAAGAGAGCCGACCGTCGGCTCTTAAAAACGGAACCGGGGTGATGTCTGCAGCTGCATTTCACTCCGGTACAACCACTTGAAGTCACATGACATACAGGTATGTGATTTGGCGGCAAGTGGTTAAAGATTTTTCATTCTATGCATCAAGGTGAAAAAAAACTTCTGTGCTGCAGCTCCCCCCCCCCCCCTTTTCTTACCTGAGCCCGATCCGATCCAGCAATGTGCACAAGCACAGCGGCTCCTGCCACTGTCTCGTTCCTCATTGGACAGATTGATAGCAGCGGTAGCGATTGGCTCCCAATGTGGTCAATCAAAGCCAGTAACACAGGAGCGGGGAGGCGGGGCCGAGTCTCATTATCTGTGTCAATGGGACACAGGAGCGAGCGCGAACGAGTGCCCCCCCCCCAGGGAAACGTGGCTTTTCCTGGGAGCACCTGATGAAGAGGAGGAGCCTGGAGCACCGGTGGGGGAGGCCATTGTCATGGAAATTCCATGTTACGCTCCGCGTAATCCATGTCACTTTCAGCCTTTTGGTATAATGCATCTTAGTACGACCCTGTTTCCCGTATCTTCCCAAGTACTACAGACATGACCACCATCCTTACGTCCTTAGCTCCACAGCTCGACTGTTTCTGGAGAGCATGTGTTCTGTTTTTATTTAGATTACTTAACAATAGAGCTTGATGATTTCACAATCAGCCAATCAAGCACAGGCAAACAGGAGGAGTTATACAAATCTCAACCAATGAACAATGACTAGGGCGTGTCTGGGCAGGGGCAGTGTGTATGATTTCCCGCCCCCTGTACCTGTAAGCCATAATCTCCAGTAAGACAAAGGAAACCACATGGCTGGCCTTGAAATCATGGATGCTTTCCCCGGCCAACGCACCCAAAGACTCCCGCTTTTACCGTTGGCGTGAATCCTTATTCTGCATTGTTCAGAGAACAACGCATACTGGGTAATACTACCAATCCTTAGGATAGGAGATGATCTGCAGAGACACGCCATAGCCTCCTCAAGTGTTGATCAGACACACACGAGTGTACATCCCCCCATAACCGATAATGTCTTTGCAGAGTGAACACATCCCCCCAAATGATCGTCTGTGCATCACACAGGGGCCCTTCGCTGGCGGACATATCCCCACTCTGCAAACACTTCTCTGCATCTTCAAGAAGCTTTCCAGTACCAAAACGCGTCTCAACTGGCATCAGTCTGCCCCAGTCCGCTCTTTAGAGCCAGCTGCGGGAGAACTAACACTGGGAGACACTGTGACAATATATATTAAATACTAGACTTGTGCACAACGGAAAAATTCGTTCCATTTCGGTTCGCTTCTTGTGCACAACGGAAAAATTCGTTCCGTTTCGGTTCGTTTCTTTTCGGTCCTGTTGATTCGTAATCATTCGTAATTTTGCTAGACGGGATTTTTCGTGTTCGGACTAATTCGTATTTTCGCAAGCGACATTTTTCGTTGATTTTTTTGTTGCTTTATAATTCGTACTTTCGGTAGAGTACGCTGTTTTTCGTTGATTCTGGACACAACTCCTACTTTCGTAACTTTTTTTGGGTTCGTTGATTCGTAATTTTCCGTGTCTCTCTCACAACGACGCTGCCTATTATGCCTAATGTGCTTCGAATGGATTTGTACTTTTCTAAATACATAGCGGTTATTTGTAACGATTCGAAATCTCGTATTTTACTTTCGTTTTTTACATGCGGCTATAGGCTCCGCCCCATTACACCATTTTGAGAGGGAGTTCAGCACGGTGAGGGAGAAGCAGAGAGCAGAGTGAGCGTTATTGTGCTTCGAATGGATTCGTACATTCGTAACTTTTTTCATAACGAATTATGCCGAAGACATTCGGGCATTCGGTATTTTGCGGTATAATTTATTTCGGATTCGGTTTTATTCGTAATTGCTTTGTTCGGAAATTTGAATGCTTCCGAATGTCCGAAAGTTGCTAAATTCGGACGAATTTCGATTCGTTACGAAACGAATTGCACAAGCCTATTAAATACATCTTAATAAAATTTCCACAACAGGACACATGGGAGCATATGACAAAGAGGAGGGACCGTTGTGGAAATTGTTATTAATGTATGTTGTCAGATGTCCCCCAGTGTCGGTTTTGCTGTAATACGCTCATGCGAGCGCGTTCGCACATACAGACGTTGGTGGAAGACCATTGGCTGTGAAAACCTTCCCGTGGATACGGCAGTCGGCAGATCTGTTTGCTCTTTTAGGGATGTTCGTTTATGCCTCACCAAGAGACTGGCCACCTCATGGTGATTGCATTAATGCTCCAAACAAGCAGATCTGCGTACATGGGAACAATAGCATAACCATAGAAAAATCATGGCCCACTGAGCCATGATAGAGTACGGCTCGCGTCATTGGTACCAGTGGGAATGTGCACATGTTCATGTTTGTTCAGAGCCATGTAAGTAGTGTTCAAATTGTGAGACACTTTGCGTCTCACGGTTTGAGGCTTGCTGCATTGCTCTGCACACGACCATCTGCACACGTCACTACTGGAATTCTATTTGAATATATACATGTGTGTGATTGGTTGTTTTGAAAGAATACAAGTGTCTGATTGGCTGATTCTGAAGCCACCACCTTCCTTTGTTATTCATGTTTACATCATAAATAAAAGCAGCTGCTCATCCTAGGAAGGATTCTGCTAAGCTCAACGTGATACCAGTGTCTGTCTGTGTTACTTGGAGATATTTAGGCGCGCTTTTCCGGCATCTATAATTGTGCTTATTAGCGGATGGAATCATTTGCTTATAGGAGAAGCTTTAAAGTGGATGTAAACCAAAATGTTTTTTTAACCGCTTGCCGACCACGCCACGCCCTTATACGTCAGCAGAATACATGTTGCTTTGAATTTCACCCAATGTGGGTGCGCGCACCCCTACCACGAGCTCCGTGACCGTGCCCGCGTGAACCGCGGACTCAATGTCCGCCGGTGTCCCGCGATTGTGTCACGGAGCTGCAGAACGGGGGGATGCCTGTGTAAACAAGGCATCTCCCTGTTCTGCCTAGTGACAGGACACTGATCGTCTGTTCCCTGTCATTGGGAGCAGTGATCACTGTCGTGTCACTTGCAGCCCAGCCGCCACACAGTTAGAATCTCTCCCTAGGACACACTTAACCTCTTCATCGCCCCCTAGTGGTTAACCCCTTCCCTGCCAGTGTCATTTACACAGTAATCAGTGAATTTTTATAGCACTGATCGCTATATAAATGACAATGGTCCCAAAGTAGCGTCAAAAGTGTCCGATGTGTCCGCCATAATGTCGGAGTCACGATAAAAATCGCTGATCGCCGCCAGTACTAGTAAAAGAAAAAATATTAATAAAAATGCCATAAAACTATCCCCTATTTTGTAGACGCAATAACTTTTGCGCAAATCAATCAAAAAATGCTTATTGAGATTTTTTTTACCAAAAATATGTAGAATACATATCGACCTAAACTGAGGAAAAAAGTTGTTTTTTTTATATACTTTTTGGGGGATATTTATTATAGCAAAAAGTAAAAAATATTGCTTTTCTTTCAAAATTGTCACTCTATTTTTGTTTATAGCGCAAAAAAAAAAAAAACAGAGGTAATCAAATACCACCAAAAGAAAGCTCTATTTGTGGGGGAAAAAAAGGACGTCAACTTTGTTTGGGGAGCCACGTCGCACGACCACGCAATTGTCATTTAAAGCGACGCAGTGCCGAATCGCAAAAAGTGACCCGGTCATTTGGCAGCCAAATCCTCCGGGGCTGACGTGGTTAAGTTAATCAAGGCTTGTACCTTGTACAGTATAGGATTTCATGTCATCTGTGCCCAGTCTTGCCACGAAGAGTTTATTCAGTCCTCTTATCTTTTTTCGGTGAGATAAAAACTGACACACAGAGAAATAGGAGTCAGTTCTTCCCCCTTGCTGTGAGTGACAGGCGATTTACATATCTCATGCACAAGCCTGAGAGAGACATTCTGTGTACTTCAGATCCCCTCCTCCTTTCTTCCCCAGCTCTCCCAGGATTGGCTGCTCCACACCTCAGCATGATTGGGCATGCTGAAGTGGTGACTTTTCGGGGTTTTGACTGGATGTTAGTGATCATAGCAGAAGTTCAGTGTAAGAAATATACAGGAGAAAATGCATGTTGACAAGGGGAGTGTAGAGGTGGGCGGGGAGTCTACTGACATCCCAACTCCACCCACCGAGCTCCAGACAACAGATCCACCCACAGAATGTGCAGTTTTTCGGGGCTCATACTAGACAGAGGGGGGACATTTGACAGGTAAGGATACATGCAGGAGGCATCTAGATCCTTATAGATAACCACTATGGCAGTAGTTTAGAAAGGATGAGAGGGTTTACATCCACTTTAATATTAACACAACAACGTGCAACCAGATAAGTCTATCCAAAAGTGTCATACACACACACACAAATGGGACCTTCAATATCACGGGATCATACAGCTGTACCTCCAGTAATGTCGTGTACCTCATGCATGCAAAAGGTGTGCAATTCGTTTAGTTTCTAATTAGTTTTTCACAAATTTAGAGAAATTTGTTAATTCCGAAATTTCCTAAATTTCGAATTTACGAATTTCAGAATTTTTCAATTTACGGATTTTCGGATTTCCGAAATTTCGAATTTCCGAATTTCAAAAATTCGAAAATCTAAAATTCGAAAATGGGAAATTTGGAAAGTAAAATTTCCGAATTCCGAATTTTTTGAATTTCTGAAAGTTTTTTTGCTTTTTTCGGAAATTTGAAAAATTATTTTTTTTCGTTTTATTCGTTTTTTTGGAAATTCAGAAATTCGAAAATTCGGAATTCGAAAATTCGGAATTCCGAATTTCCCAAATTTCCGAAAAAAGCAAAAAAACGAAAAAAAATCGAAAACGAAAAAAAACTAATTTTTCGAATTTCCCAAATTTCATAAAAAAGCAAAAAAACGAAAATGAAAAAAAACGAATTTTTCGGCAGTGCACATGTCTAGATCTTATGTTGGTGAAATAGGACAGAAGTTGCAAGTAGACTTGTGCACAACGGAAAAATTTGTTTAGTTTCGCTTCGTTTCTTTTCGGTCCTGTTGATTCGTAATCGTTCGTAATTTTGCTAGACGGGATTTTTCGTGTTCGGACTAATTCGTATTTTCGCAAGCGACATTTTTTGTTCGAATCGGAATGATTCGTATTAATGTAAGCCTTATTTTTAGTTGATTCTGGACACAACTCCTACTTTCGTAACTTTTTTTGGGTTCGTTGATTCGTAATTTTCCGTGTCTCTCTCACAACGACGCTGTCTATTATGCCTAATGTGCTTCGAATGGATTTGTACTTTTCAAAATACATAGCGGTTATTTGTAGCGATTCGAAATCTCGTATTTTACTTTTGTTTTTTACATGTGGCTATAGCCTCCGCCCCTGTACACCATTTTTAGGGGGAGTTCAGCACGGTGTGGGAGAAGCAGAGAGCAGAGTGAGTGTTATTGTGCTTCGAATGGATTCGAACATTCGTAACTTTTTTCATAACGAATTATGCCGAAGACATTCGGGCATTCGCTATTTGCGATATAATTTATTTCGGATTCGATTTTATTCGTAATTGCTTTGTTCGGAAATTCGAATGCTTCCGAATGTCCGAAAGTTGCTAAATTCGGACGAATTTCGATTTGTTACGAAACGAATTGCACAAGCCTAGTTGCAAGCGAGGTTGACTCTGCACAGACACACCATCAAGGAACATAAATAAGTTTCTGCACACCTGTGGGACATCACTTCTCACAACCGGACCACACTTCAATGTTTTAGTTCTTAACCACTTTAGCCCCCGAAAGATTTGGCTGTCCAATGACCAGGCCATTTTTTTTGATTTGGCACTGCGTCGCTTTAACTGACAATTGCGCGGTCGTGCGACGATGTACCCAAACAAAAATTCTTACGTTGAAGATCAGAGGTCAGAAAATGCTAGCAAATGATTATTTCACCCAAAGAACATCCTTTATACACTGGTAGAATTCTTCCTTTTATTTCATTTTCATTGTTCGTTTCATAACATGATAAAACAAAGATCGTACCAATAAAATGTCATTAGCCATCAAACTTACCTTACCTTACCTTAGCCAAGGATGATCTAAAAGAAAGCGTCCATTAAAGACTACCTAACGGGATATCTTAACCACTTCAGCCCCGGAAGATTTGGCTGCTCAATGACCGGGCCATTTTTTGCGATACGACACTGTGTCACTTTAACTGACAATTGCGCGGTCGTGCGACGCTGTACCCAAACAAAATTTGCGTCCTTTTTTTCCCACAGATAGAGCTTTCTTTTGGTGGTATTTGATCATCTCTGCAATTTTTATTTTTTGTGCTATAAACAAAAAAAGAGCGACAATTTTGAAAAAAAAAAACACAATATTTTGTACGTTTTGCTATAATAAATATCCCAATTTTTTTTTTAACTAATTTTTTCTCAGTTTAGGCCGATATGTATTCCTCTACATATTTTTGGTAATAAAAATCACAATAAGCGTATATTGATTGGTTTGCGCAAAAGTTATAGCGTCTACAAAATAGGGGATAGTTTTATAGCATTTTTTTTTTTTTACTAGTAATGGCGGCGATCTGCGATTTTTATAGGAACTGCGACATTATGGCGGACACATCGGACACTTTTGACATATTTTTGGGACCATTGGCATTTATACAGCGATCAGAGCTATAAAAATGCACTGATTTCTGTAAAAATGTCACTGTCAGGGAAGGGGTTAACACTAGGGGGTGATCGTGGGGTTAATTGTGTTCTCTGTGTGTTCTAACTGTAGGGGGAGGGGACTGACCTAGAGGAAATGATAAATCGTGGTTCCCAGCTCTTAGGAACTAACGATCTGTCTGTTTACGCACACACGTCCCTGTTCTGCCTCTCGTGCCCGCGATTGCTCGTGGCCAGCACTCATCGTGACTGCCGGTCACGAGAATCGGCACCCCCCCCTCGATGCAGCGCGCGCCCGCGCGCCAGCTATCCCGCTTAAAGGGACCGATGTACAGCTAGGACGGTTCGCGGGATTGTGCTGACCTGCCGCAGTATAATCACGGCGGCTGGTCGGCGAATGGTTAAAGGGAACTTCAGAACTATCCAGGAAAGGAAAACGTTTGAACTAAGAGTACTTCTTTTTGACACAAAAAAATAACGGCGTAAATTTAGATATTGGCTTCCTTACCCATTATACTACAGTTTTATGACCCCCTCTGCGACTATCATCCCCCCTACAGTCCATAGCTCTCCCTCTGTCTTATCTCACTTGCTGCTAACTTTATTACCATTGCCAAATACATTGATTTGTATGTGTTTTTTTTTTTTCCTTTCCCTCAGAGATTGTGTTTTTTTTTGTTTTTTTTTAACATTCTGCTAAAACTTTTGTGAATCAGTACTGCTTGGACCTTGAAGAAGGTGACATACTAGGGTTGCCACCTGTCCAGGATTCACCCGGACAGTCCAGGTTTTGAATCATGTGTCCGGGTTTCAGTCCCCCTGAAACCCGAACACATTATTCAGATAGGAATGTGACTCAGAACAGGGCTTGACAGGAGGGAGAGGGGGCACTATGTGCTCCGCATTACTATTCTCTTTGGAGTGCCCAAAGGTGTCTCAGGACTGTTACAATCATATATTGTATACTGAAACAAAACAAAATTTACTGTGCGCCGCTAAAGTGTTCGGGTTTGGCTTAAAGGAAAAGTGGCAACCCTAGGACATACGCCGAAAGCTTGTCCTGAAAGATTGTATGTTAGTGCAAATAAAAAAAAACTATCACGGACAGTACTCAATTTTCATAGTCTTAGGTGGGCGTTTTGCCGGCTTGACCTTTTATTCCAAATTCGTTACTAAACCAGGATCATTTTCTGCACCTAGACGCTGGTAATGGAGTATATAATGTCTCTTCTACCAAAGTCCCTTCCAGGACATGATTAACACAAACGATGATTAGGTGTGATAATTGATGTTGGCCGGGACTTTATTTGGTCTGATCCGTGCAGAGGACACATAACATCAGTCTTGTTCACAGAAAACAGAGAGCCAAGCTCACTGGGATGTAGAATCAGGATGCAGGTAAAATAATGAACCCTTATGCTGCGTACACACGACCGAGTTTCTCGGCGGTGAAAACACCGCCGTGAAACCCGACGGGAAAAACGAGGACCGGCTTGGTCCCCTTTTCCCAGTCTACACGGCCGTTTTTCACGACACGTTTTCTCTTAGTCGAGAAAAAAAAAACTGCGATTCGCGACAAGAAAAATGAGTGCATGTACTAATTTTTCTCGTCGTGATTCTCGGCGGTTTTCTCGTCGGGAAAACTGCAGGAGAGCCTACACACGGCCGTTTTTCTCCTCAAAGTGAAAAAATGACAGTTCCCGACGAGAAAAATGGTCGTGTGTACGTGGCATAAGGGCTAGTTTACACTTGCTTCAAAACAAACTTGGTAGCTTCTGTGTAAAATCCCTGTTGTAAGATGAATGTGCTACCTCGTATTTTGTTTTTCCTGCAAATGGTGCCGATCACCTTGCCAGAAGCCTAGTACACACGTCCGAGAATCTCGTCGCAAAAAAAACATAGTTTTTCTCGACGGGTTTCTTGTCGAGCTTTCCTTGCATACACACTGTCAATCCAAAATCTCGTCGGTCTAAAGCGCAGTGACGTACAACACGTATGACGGCAGTATAAAGGGGTAGTTCCATTCTCATGGCGCCACCCCTTGGGCTGCTTTTGCTGATCTCGTGTTACCGCGTGTTAGTAAAAGTTTAGTGAGAGACGATTCGCGCTTTTCAGTCTTCGTGCTTTCAGTCCGTTACAGCGTGACGAATGTGATATCTCCATTACGAATGCTAGTTTCACCAGAAGGAGCGCTCCCGTCTCATACTTAATTCTGAGCATGCGCGGTTTTTGAAGACTCGGAAAAGCATACACACGACCGGTTTTCTCGTCTAAATACAGTCTGACGAGAATCACGACGAGAAAACTGAGACTCCCGACGAGAAAAAAGAAAGCAGGTTTTCTTTTTTACTCGTCGAGATTCACGACAGTTTTCTCGACGAGAAACCATACACATGAACGGTTTTCTCGGCAAGAAAGCTCTCCCAACAGTTTTCTTGCAGTTTCTTGCCGAGAAAACCGGTCGTGTGTACAAGGCTTAAGTTATTCTTCTCAACCCTCAATAGCCTGTTTCTACAATATATTTGGAGTGGGCAGGGCCGTCGGAACAGGACAGGCAAAACAAGCAATTGCTTGGGGCCCCGAGCTGGCCTAGGGCCCCAGCCTGCTGCCTGTCACTGTCCTCGATTTTTGCCCGGAGCCGATCCGCGGATTGCAGCCTTAGGAAAGGCCGCGGCTTCGGCCTAGCTCCGGAGCGGCGGCCATCTTGGTACACCCGGCGGTGACAGGCCGCCGCTATTGCTTATGGGAGTTGTAGTCCACAACGGCGGCTACGTGCTGATGCTCCCTGCTCCTGGGGGGGAGGAGTCAGTGTCAGTCACAGTCACTCAGGAGGGCAGCGCAGGCGTGCTACAACTCCCATTGCGGTCGGATCATATTTTGCCCGCCAGACAGTGCCTCTGGAAAAGGTAAGTCAGAGAATGACTTTTTAATGGAGTGATAAAGTCTCTAATAGTTCCACAAATAAAAAAGTAAATACGTTTTCTTGAAAAGTAGTAAAGAATCTGTCTTTCTTTGGCTCCACAAGCATGTACTTGTACATGATTTCTGTTCTTCTGTCCAGTAATTCAGCCAGATCAGGATCCCTGAATATTAGTGCGCGGCTGCAAACAACTTCCTGGTCACAGCAGCCTGCAAAAAATAAAAAAAACCCTGATACTGGACATTTCTCCAATAGTGGGGATTGGGATGGAGAAGCAGGCTGCTGTGACCAGGAAGTTGTTTACAGGAGAAAAGCGCACGAATATTCAGGGATCCTAATCCTGGCCTGGATTACTGGACAGAACAGAAATCATGTACAAGTACATGCTTGTGGAGCCATAGAAAGACTGACAGATTCTTTACTACTTTTCAAGAAAACGTATTTACTATTTTATTTGTGGAACTATTAGAGACTTTATCGCTCCATAATTATTTTTGAATATTTTTATTATTTTAACAGTGGACATTACAGGGGGAGATGTGGACAGTACAGGGGGGAGATGTGGATATTACAGTGGGGGAGATGTGGACATTACAGTGGGGGAGATGATGTGGATATTACAGTGCGGAGTCCCCCTGTCCATCCCACGGTCCCCCTGTCCATCCCACTGTCCATAAACAGTCCTAAGCAGCATCTTAATGTTAATGTGAGTGTGTATGTGTTTTAAGTATGTTGGAATATATGCAACAGCAGTATTTGCACTGTAAACCTTTTTTATTTATATAAAGTGTGGGTGAGCTTAAACTGTATCGCTATGCTGTGGTTTCTGTAGGCTTTGCGTGAGTGCGCGGGGGGGGGGGGGTTTGGGGGGGCCTCCATGTCCATTTTGCTTGGGGCCCCCAAATTCCTTCAAACGGCCCTGGGAGTGGGAAGTGTCCCTGGCTAGCCCTCCGCGCGATACAACGCCCTACGAAAAGGGGAGGCATGGGGGTCCCAGTAGTCCGCAGGTATTATGAGGCTGTTGCTCTACAATGTATTCTGGATTGGTATCATAATGTCCCTTATAAACTCTGGGTATTCCTTGACAAGTTCTTAGTGGGTCGTAACCTGTCACATGCCCCAATAGGGGTCTCTCAGTGCTGGTTTCTCCACTGGCCGCTCACGCTCTGGCGATTTGGGACACATTGAACAAACAGGGGAAGCTCACACTTCTGACTTCCCCTCTGGCACCCTTAGGGGGCTTCCTATGGTTCACTCCAGGGGAACACCCTTCATTCTTTCGGACCTGGGCGGCAGATGGAGAGTCCAGATATGGCAGATTTGTTCGAGATCAGGGCCTGCTACCGCTGGCCACTCTCCGGAAACAGTACGGCCCCTTCCTAATGGGTGAGTGCCATTATAGACAGCTCCAGCACTTTATTTCTAGTCTGCCCCAGGAGGTTTGATCCCCTGCCTTGGCCTCTCCCTTTGAACGCTTATGTGTGTCTACCTCTGCCAACCCCCATGCCATTTCTGTTTTATATCATTTGTTGCAATCCCTGCATACTGAGGGGAAGCCAGGATTTATTGGGGAGTGGGAGAGAGACCTTCAGCACGTCTTCACTGAACCCCAGTTAGACCCCCTGTATAGCCTCACACATTCGAACACGGTGGATACGAAAATGCAGAATAGTTATAAGGTTCTGACCAGGTGGTATAGAGTACCTTCCAAGCTTGCCAGGATATATACTTCTGTTTCAGACGCATGTTGGTGAAAATGTGGCCTCATGCCACGTACACACGATCATTATTCACGGTGGTTAAAAAACCGTCGTGAATAATGTCATTAAAAACAAGGGAACGGCTTGTTCCCCACACACGGTAGTTTTTCACATCGTTTTTTCTCTTGTCGAGAAAAACGACCGTCTGTGGGCTCCGCGGCAGTGTTTCCCTATGGGAAAACTGCCGCGGAAAAAATGTCGGACAAAAACGACGAGAAAAATTAGAAAATGTTCTAATTTTTCTCGTCGTTTTTAATGCCGTTTTTCTCGTCGAGAAAAACGACATAAAGCCTACAGACGATCGTTTTTCTCGTCGAAAGGAAAAAATGTTGTTTTTCTCGACGAGAAAAACGGCCGTGTGTACGCGGCATCAGAGGCTCATTCCTTCACATCTGGTGGGAGTGCCCCAAGTAGGGTTGCCACATCATCCCTCTAATCCAGGACACATATTAATTACACAGGTTCTATGGCTGATTTAATGCAGATAAGGCACCAAGTGAGTTTAATTACCACCTTAATCAGCCACAGAACCTGTGTAATTAATGTGTGTCCTGAATTAAATGGATGATGTGGCAACCCTAGCCCCAAGTTGAGGCCCTTTTGGCTAGATATCCACACACAGATCAAGATCATTTTGGATCTGGAGCTCCCTGATTCCCCTTTGGAATCCTTGCTGCACTTCCCCACCACTCCTCTTAGCACACTGCGCCCTGCGCTCGAAGGCAATATCCTCATACCTCCTTACATCCACCTGATAAAATTTTGTGAATGTATGTGTAGCGGGGTGTTCAATTTAGGGGAAGTGTCTGAGTGGTAACCAGGCTCAGACACATTAAATTGATAGGATTCATGGACCATTTTTGTTCTCCGGGGTTAATGCTGGTTATGTGTTCCCTGTGGCCGGTGGGTGGCGCTGCCATTCTGGGCCAGGGTTGAACCGCAAGCGCAGTGCTGTGCCTTTTGTGTCCCCTCTTGGCAGCCGTACAGTGGGGCGGGGAACCTGCGGTGCATGCCGGGAGAGGGTATAAAAGGGGCAGACATCTTCTGAGAAGGGTTCGTTCACGCCCAGGTGCCTTCGGCCCGGGTGTGTGTTATCTCCGGGTGCCCTAGGCCCGGAGGCCTTGTTCTGGTTCCACCTCAGGCACCTTTAGCCTAGGGTGAGGTACTACCTCACCGTTCCTGTCCGCCTGGGCATGGAGGCCCAGGAGTTGCAGTAATGGCCCGGAGCCCAGCAGCCTTCGGCTGGGGTCCGCAAGGGATCGAGGAGTCCAGGGTGCCACCTTGCGATGGGACCCACACCCTAAGAGAAGGGATGATCTGTTCCGAGGGACCGGTGCTGTGGACAAGGTGAAGGAAGGGGTCTGTTGACTCTCTGGGGGGATGTTTTCTCCCTGAAAGAAGCTATGTTCTAGGAAGGAACCAGATTCATCAGGTCAGTGGCAGTGACCTTGTTCGCCAGGTCAGTGGCAGTGACCTTTTTCACAGGGTCTGTGGCAGAGACCAACCTCATGGTCTGTGGCAGAGACCATGCGCCAAAACTGTTTGAGAAACCTGAACAGTCAGAAGAGTTTGAGCTACGTTTGTGCCTGGACCTCCTCCACACCTTAAAGCTGTCCTGTGTCTTCGCTCCAACCTTTCTTCTATCCAAGAGACTATGTGTTGTGCAAGTGAAAATAAATATTGAGTTGGACTTTCAGCTGGTGTGGACATTTACGTTCCTAGGGAAGTCAAGGACTTGTATCTACACACTGTAGAGGTGAGATTCATACTCAGGAGGACTTTATACTCTGGCTGCAGACAAGGCCCAAAATCAACACCGCCTAACCTCTTAACACAGGAGGGTACGGGCTTGTGGTGCGGTGTGCCCCTTTTTCCTGGGAGGAGCCGAAGCAGACAGGTAAAAGTTGCAGCCTTACAGATCTGAGCCATGGAGGCCTGATGACGCACTGCCCAAGAAGCACTAACCGACCTGGTAGAATGCGCCTTAACTTGAAACGGGGGAATCTTACCCCTTAAATCATAAGTTTGAATTATCACTTGCCGAATCCACTTGGCGACAGTGGATTTCGACGCTGCCTGTCCTTTCTTAGGATCCTCCGGCAGAATAAAAAAGACATCAGTCTTACGAATCTGAGCAGTTTTCTTTAAATAGATTTTCGCTGCTCTCACCACATCAAGACAATGTAGTGACTTTCCTTCCCCGGAACATGGTTTTGGAAAAAACTATGGCAGGACAATATCTTGGTTCAGGTGAAAACCTGAGACCACTTTTGGTAAAAAAAACCTGGACAAGGGCGCAACACCACTCTGTCCTTATGAAAAATCAAATATGGCTCTTTACAAGAAAGAGCAGCCAATTCTGAAACCCTCCTTGCTGAAGATATAGCAACTAAAAATACCAATTTCCTTGTCAGAAGGACTAGGGGAATATGTTGTATCGGTTCAAATGTCTGTTTTTGTAACACAGACAAAACTAAGTTCAAGTCCCAAGGGTTCAAGGGAGGTTTGACGGGCGGATTAAGCCGCATCACCCCTTGCATAAAACCCCGGACTAAAGAATGTGTAGCAAGAATTCTGCCTATGATAGATCTCCGAGGGTGCCAACCATTGGATTCACACCAGGAAACATAAGCCCTCCAGACCCTATAATATATAGTTCTGGAAGCTGACTTCCTGGCATTGATCAGGGTGGAGATAACTGAGCCGGAAAGCCCACGTTTCTTCAGAATGTGGGTTTCAATAGCCAAGCCGTTAAATTTAGAGACAGTAAGGAAGGATTAAATATAGGTCCCTGTGAGAGCAGATCTGGCCGTAGTGGGAGGGACCATGGGCCCTCCACTGCCATCTTTATGATTTCTGCATACCATGACCTTCTTGGCCATGCTGGTGCCAACAGAATTACCGGCTTTCTTTCCAGCTTGATTCTGCAAAGAAGTCGAGGCTGCAACTGAATAGGGGGAATGCATAGATCAGTGAGAACTGATCCCATGGGGTCACCAACGCATCCGTTCCGCATGCGAGTGGATCCCTTCTTCTGGCCACAAAGTTGACTAACTTAATTTTGAACCTGGACGCTAAAAGATCTACGTCCGGAGTCCCCCATCTTTGGCAAACAGCCCAAAATATGTCGGGGTGAAGAGACCATTCTCCTGGGAATAACTGCTGGCGACTCAAGTAGTCCGCCTGCCAATTTTCTACTCCCGGAATGAAGACTGCCGATAGGCACGGAACATTCCTTTCTGCCCAAGTTAAAATATGGTTCACCTCTTTCTGCGCTGAGAGACTTTTGGTGCCCCCTTGGTGATTGATATAGGCCACAACTGTGGCATTATTGGATTGAATCCTGACAGGACAATCCAGTAACCTGAAAGTCCAGGCCTTTAGAGCCAGACGCACTGCCTGAATCTCTAGGATATTGATGGGCAAGGTTCTTTCGGTTCTTGACCACTGTCCCTGGACAGTTGTCTTTTCTAGTACTTCTCCCCAGCCTAAAAGGCTGGCATCCGTCGTTACCACCTTCCAGATGACTGGTCTGAAGGATTTTCCCTTCAGCAGATTCTGGGTTAGTAACCACCAAGTGAGGCTTTGGGATACTCTTGGGGACAGTCTAAAGCTTGAATTGTTTTATTCCAAGCAGACAGGATACTGGGCATAGGGAACTGCTTCAAATGAAGCCCCCGTGGTTCCTAGAAACCTCATAACAACCTCATACAAAGGCGAATGGAGGGATCGCCATTTGACCTGACCACCCGCACAAGCTCTCTTATGGAGTTGATCTTTGCCTGAGGCAAGAACACCTTTTCCTGGGCTGTATCTATGATAAGACCCAAGTACTCGAGCCTTTTTAGTGGTATTAAGGAAGATTTCTCTAGGTTGAGAATACAAGCCAAACTTTCCAGATAGTTGGTTGTAATGCGTACGCTTTGCTCTAAATGAGCCACTGACTGATCTATTAGTAATAGATCGTCTAGGTATGCTACGAATGTTATGCCCTGTGCCCTTAACCTGGCTAGAGGTGGGGCCAGCACTTTTGTGAACACCCGGGGTGCTGTGGCTAGCCCGAAGGGCAGGGCTACAAACTGGAAATGCTGATGTTCGAACTTGAACCGCAGAAACTTTTGGTGAGCGGGAAATATAGGGACATGCAGATATGCATCGCTGATGTCGATTGATGCCAGAAGTTCTCCTCCTAAAAGGGCAGAGACTACTGACCTGATTGTCTCCATTCGAAAGGAGCAGATGTTCAGGAACGGATTTAAAAATTTTTAGATCTAGAATGGGTCTGACATCTCCATTTGGCTTTGGTACCATAAAAAGGTTTGAATAGAACCCCAAACCTTGTTCTTTTGCGGGGATCTGTATAATCACCCCTTGAGATTTTAATCGGTCTAGTGCCCGAAACAGAGATTGTCTTTTCTCTGGATCTTTGGGAACGCTTGACCTCAGGAAACAAGACGGTGGAAAGTCCCGTAATTCCAGCTTGTACTCCAGCGTTACTGTGGAGATGACCCATCTGTCCTGAATTTCCTCTTTTCAGGCTTCTAAAAACTGCAGAAGTCTCCCCCCCACCATGGTGAGGGGGGTTGCCTCTTCATGATGAGGCTTTAGGATTTTGTTTTGCAGGTTTCTGACCCCAGGACTTCTTTTGAGCCTGGGTCTGACTCTGAGATTTTCTTTTAGAGTCTGATGGCGGAGGCCATCGCCACTGCCTAGAGGCGGAAGACCCTGGCGTAGGGGAAAGAGCCCATTTAAATGAAGGGCGTTTATACTTTCTTTTGACTGGCAAAAGAGTACTCTTCCCACTAGAAATTGTTTGGATATATTTGTCCAAGTCTTCTCCAGATAGTCGCTCTCCATGAAAAGGAACCCAGTTAGGAGGTTTTTACATGATGCTTCAGCTGCCCAACGTTTTTAACCACAGGATTCTACGCATATGCACAAGCATAAGCTTAAGGCAGGACGCCTGGTGAATAGAATCTGTAATAGCATCTATGGCAAAGCATAATGCTTTTGGTATTTCAGCCAAATCCCGAGCTTGTTGTGCAGGAAGCTCTCTAAGGCAGGGCTTGACAAATTTGCTTGGAATCTAGGAGCCAGCTAAAAAAGTTAGGAGCCAGGAACGCGCCCTGTCCCGCCGAGCTCGCGCGCAGAAGCGAACGCATACGTGAGTAGCGCCCGCATATGAAAGCGGTGTTCAAACCACACGTGAGGTATCACCGCGATCGTTAGAGCGAGAGAAATAATTCTAGCCCTAGACCTCCTCTGTAACTCAAAACATGCAACATGTAGAATTTTTTAAACGTCGCCTATGGAGATTTTAAAGGGTAAAAGTTAGTCGCCATTCCACGAGCGGACGCAATTTTGATGCGTGACATGTTGGGTATCAATTTACTCGGCGTAACGTTATCTTTCACAATATAAAAAAAAATTGGGCTAACTTTACTGTTGTCTTATTTTTTTATTTAAAAAAAAGTGTATTTTTTCCCAAAAAAGTGCGCTTGTAAGACCGCTGCGCAAATACGGTGTGACAGAAAGTATTGCAACGACTGCTATTTTATTCTCTAGGGTGTTAGAATAAAAAAATAGGATTTTTATAACAGCTTACCTGTAAAATCCTTTTCTTGGAGTACATCACGGGACACAGAGCGACATAGTCATTACTAATGGGTTATATAGATACCGTCAGGTGCTGGCACTGGCAACTTCCAAAACCGGAAGTACCCTCCCCTATATAAGCCCCTCCCATCCGGGAGCACCTCAGTTTTGTAGCAAAGCAATAAGTGTCCCTAAAGAGGGGCGGGAGCTCTGTGTCCCGTGATGTACTCCAAGAAAAGGATTTTACAGGTAAGCTGTTATAAAAATCCTATTTTCTTTCTCGTACATCACGGGACACAGAGCGACATAGTCATTACTAATGGGATGTCCTAAAGCAATGCCAAATGAGGGGGGGGATACACCATATATAAGCTGAGCGCTATCAGACATGAGGATCTTTTGCGGCCTGCAACACACTGCGCCCAAAGGCGACATCCTCCTGACTTCTAACGTCCACCTGGTAGGACCTAGTAAACGTGTGTACCGAAGACCATGTTGCGGCCTTACAGATTTGAGCCAGGGAGGCCTGGTGATGCACTGCCCATGAAGTTCCAACTGCTCTCGTGGAGTGCGCTCTAACTTTGAACGGAGGCGGTCTCCTTCTCAAGCCATAAGCTTGCATAATGACCTGTCGAATCCACTTGGCTAAAGTAGACTTTGACGCTGCCTGACCCTTTCTGGGGCCTTCCGGCAGAATAAACAAAGTATCCGTTCTGCGAATCTGAGCAGTGGCTTTTAGATAAGCTTTAACTGCTCTTACTACATCCAAAGAATGCAATAACTTTTCCTCTACCGAAGTAGGTTTGGGGAAAAAAGAAGGAAGAACCACATCTTGGTTCAAATGAAACCTCGATACCACCTTAGGAAGAAAGGCTGGATGAGGACGTAACACTACTCTGTCCTTATGGATAACCAGATATGGCTCCTTACAGGACATAGCTGCTAATTCCGATACTCTTTTAGCCGAACAAATGGCTACTAGAAAAATCAATTTCCTGGTGAGAAGCACCAAGGAAATATGCTGTAATGGTTCAAATGGTTGTTTCTGTAGAACCGACAGAACCAAGTTTAGATCCCATGGACATATGGGAATATTAACCGGAGGCCTAATACGCATCACTCCTTGTATAAAGGCTTTGACTAGTGAATGCGAAGCCAAGGGCCTTTGAAAAAATATTGACAAGGCCGAAATCTGACCCTTGATAGTACTCAAGGCAAGCTTCCTATCTACAGCCCACTGTAGGAAGTCCAGAATCCTACCTATTACGTACTTATGTGGATGCCATTTCTTGGCCTCACACCACGCGATGTACGCCTTCCAGATTCTATAGTAGATCTGCCTGGATACCGGCTTCCTGGCATTGATCATGGTAGATACCACAGCATTAGAGAGCCCTCTCTTTTTTAGAATGTGGGCTTCAATAGCCAGGCCGTCAAACCTAGGGCTGGTAAGGAAGGGTGGTATATCGGTCCTTGCGAAAGCCGGACGACGTGGGAGAGTCCAAGGACTCCCCACTGAAATTTTACAATCTCCGCGTACCACGCTCTTCGGGGCCACGCTGGAGCCACCGGAATCACTGGTTTCTTTTCTACCCTGATTCTGCGGAGTAATCGAGGTAACCATTGTGGCGGTGTGAATGCATATATCAGCTTGAACTGATCCCCAGGGAACACTAGGGCATCCGAGCCGCAAGCTAGGGGATCCCTTGTCCGAGAGACAAACCTATCCCCCTTTGCGTTGAATCTGGATGCTAGAAGATCTACATCCGATGTTCCCCACCGCTGACATATTGTCCAGAAAACCTCGGGGTGAAGGGACCCTTCCTCTGGGCCTAATTGCTGGCGACTTAGAAAGTCCGCCTTCCAATTCTCCACTCCTGGAATGAATACCGCAGATATGGCTGGGACATATTTTTCCTGCCCATTTCAGGATGTAATTTACTTCCCTCTGGGCTGCACGACTCCTGGTGCCCCCCTGATGATTGATATATGCCACTGCTGTGGCATTGTCTGATTGAATTCTGACAGGGGACCCTTGGAGTTTGGATGTCCATGCTACTAGGGCATACCGGGCTGCTCGTATCTCTAAGAGATTGATGGGCAGGGCCTTTTCTGCATCCGACCATCTGCCCTGGAGAGACTATTGCTCCAGTACTGCTCCCCAGCCTATAAGGCTGGCATCTGTAGTGACCACCTTCCAAGAAATCGGACTGAAGGATTTCCTTTTTTCCAGATTCTGGGGAACCCACCACCAACGGAGGCTCTTGCGAACGGAAGGGGACAAGGACATTGTAAGTCTAGGGCCTGAACTTTTTTGTTCCAGGCTGACAGTATGGCCCCTTGCAAATTCCTTGAATGGAATTGACCGTAGGGTACTGCTTCGAATGATGCCACCATTTTTCCCAGCAGCCTCATATACAGGCGTATGGACGGCTGTCTTTTTTGTACCCACTAAGTGGATCAAATCTTTCAAAGACAACACCTTTCCTCGAGGCAAGAATATTTTTCTCTGGCCTGAATCCAACCTTAGCCCCAAGTATTCCAGACTTTTGACTGGTTTTTAGGGCTGACTTGTCTCGGTTGATAATCCAACCGTGAGATTCCAGATACTTGATCGTCTTGTGAACGACCACGTCTAGTTTTTTCACTGAGTGGTCTATCAGCAACAAGTCATCCAGATATGCCATTATCATTACACCTTGTGTTCTTAGATTGGCCAATAAAGGGCCAGAATTTTTGTAAACACTCGTGGTGCTGTGGCCAAACCGAAGGGTAAGGCTCTGAACTGAAAATGGCGCCCTTCTACTGCAAAGCGTAGAAACTTTTGGTGGACTGGAAAGATGGGAATGTGCAAATAAGCATCTTTGATGTCGATCGTGGCTAACCAATCCTCCCCTTGTAGGGCAGTGGCCACCAATCGGATCGACTCCATCGGAAAGTCCTGATATACAGGAATTTGTATAGCCCTTTTAGAATTAATATGGGCCTCCCGACCGCGTTTGCTTCGGGACTGTAAAGAGGTTTGAGTAAAACTCGAACCCTCATTCTTCCAGGGGAACCTCCATAATTACTCCTTGGAGCAATAGTTGTTCTAGTGCCAACAGGAGGGACTCTCTCTTCCGGGGATCCCTTGGCACGTTTGACCTCAAAAATGGGAAGGAGGAGAGTCTTTTAACTCCAAACTGTATCCCAAACCTACTGCGGAGAGCACCTATCTGTCTTGATCGTGTCCCGCCAGGTCTCTTGCGAACAACTGGAGTCCTCCCCCCACCCGACTGAGTGGGGGCTTCAATGAATTTAACTTTGGGGGAGGTTTTGTACCTCCCCTGACCCAGGGTTTCTCATTACCCTGCTACTGTCCCTGTTTTTTACCCCCGGGTTTTGACCGAGGAGGCCGTCGGAACTGTTACACAGCCGATGCCCCAGGGACTGGAGAAGCAGGCCTCTTAAAGAGGGACCTCTAACTCTGCTTTTAACCGGTAAGAGCGTATTTTTACCGCTGGAAATTTTCTGGATATATTTGTCCAGGTTTTCCCTGAATAAGCGTTCACCATGAAATGGGACGCTAACCAGCCATTCTTTACAGGGAGCTTCAGCAGACCAGTTTTTGAGCCATAGGAGCCTACGCATATGTACTATAGACAGCGTAAGGCGGGAGGCCTGATGGACTGAATCCTCTATGGCGTCAACCGCAAAGCCTAAGGCTCTAGGTAGATCAGCTAGGGCAAAGCCTGCTGATCTGTCAAGTCCCTCAAGACCTGTTTCAACTGATCCTTCACTGCTTAGCAGACCCCAATAGCTGCTACTGCTGGTTGTATCACCAAGCAGATTTTCATAAGGACTCCAATCTTTTATCTATTGGGTTCTTGAACATTTGGACATTATCCACTGGACATGTCAGTGATTTATACATACAAGAGATGGCTGCGTCCACTGTAGGGACCTTCCATTTTTTTTTTTTTTTTTTTATTTATTTTTTTTTTGATGAACTTATCCTCCATGGGATAGACCACCGGAAATCTCTTGGGGGAATAAATATTTTCTCAGGACGTTCCCAATCCTGGTAAATGAGCCCTTTCAGTAAAGGGTGAAGTGGAAAAGAACAAACAGTCTGGGGGCTTCTAGCGACCCCAACGAGGATACAGTAGTGGTTGATGGTTCCGCAAGGTGCATTTTTAAATGCTGATCGGACCATGTTAGTCAGAGACTGAACCCATAATCTTTCAGCTTAAGATGCTGAGAAAAGGTTCCCCCACTGTTGATTCCTCTATAACAGAATCAACCTCATCCTGATCCCCTTCAGGCAGGTCGATCCCTGTATGGGACTGTTGCTCTGCTAACAGGCACTCTGAAGGAGGAGACGGAGATCGGGCGTGCTTTCCCTGACAGGGAGGCAGCGATAAATGTTGACAATCTCTCTCTAATCCTCCCAGAGCTGAGGAAAAAACCTCCTCTGTTACATACACAGGAGCAGGTGAACTGAGGACAGCCACAGTACCAAGTACCCTGCGGGGTCTCTACGGTCACTTACCTCTGAACTTCAGGGGAGACTGGTGCAGCAGGAGTATGCCCAAGATCCTCCGAGCCCGATGAGACCCCCTTCGCTTCCTGGAAGATTCAGTTCCGGAGCTTCTGGACGGCATATTCCTAAGCCTAAAGCTGAGGTATTCCATCCGTAATACACCACTTTTACTGAGAATAGTCTAGCACAATTGCTGCTATATCACAGTTGGTGTCTACTAATGTGCCTTTCTAGGGGATGCCTGTATCAACCGCTTGCTGTATGCCTTTAAATGTTGCCAGCTCTGTCTCTGTACTTCATAGCCAGCTCACTACAATATTGTGGTTTTTTTAAACTGCTGGGACGCCCGCACATGCGCAGAAGCGCTGCGGCGCGCACAGAGCGTCATCCCCCAGGCTCCGCCCCCTTTCCCGGCTCACCTCTATATATAGAGGCGCGTGCACGCGCGCGGGCACGTGCGCCTTCGGCGCTAATTTCAAATATGGTAACAAGGGACAGGAGCCAGGGCCCCTCTTTGCCGCAGGCCGGGGGATGGACGAGCACTGCAACATGGCAGAGGAAGCAGTTTCCTATAAGAGAACTCACCATCTGCCTGGACTTTGCTCTGCTGAGAAGAAGCTAGTCCACATGACAAGAAAACATTCCACAGCGGCCTCTAGTGGACAAACACAGGTACCGCAGTCTAATATATTAAATATATATAAAAAAAATTTTTTTTTTTTTTTTTTTTTCTTGACCACCATTAAAAATTATTACATTTTTTTAGTAGTTACAGGCATGCACAGAATTTTGCGGGAATACCATTAGGTAACAGACAGAAAGACAAATTAGGCTTGGTGGTCCCCCAATAGAACCAAGTTCCTGGGGGCCCCCACTTACCTGTTCCCCGCCGCAGGACTTTGTTTGGTCCACAAAAGCCCAAACTTCACCTATCACGGCAGGCATTGTAATCAAACCTTCAGGGACCGGGTTCCCAAGGATTCCACTCCCCTGGACCTGTATAGCACCCTGCACAGAAAACATCTTGGTCGTGGGTATGACCAGAGCTCTGGATCCCAGGGTCCAGCTCTCCTAAGAGAAGCATTACAGGCAAAACCTTGCTCTTCTCTGCAAGGCCCGGGTACCGACCGTTTAGCTATGAAGCTTTTTTGGTCGGATCCGGAATAGCTTACTGAGGCCCAAAAGAACCTGTACGCAAGCTCAGTGAAAAACACATGTTTCTTCTTGGCCAACACCTTAGACACTGGCAAAAAACTGAGGTGCTCCCGGATGGGAGGGGCTTATATAGGGGAGGGTACTTCCGGTTTTGGAAGTTGCCAGTGCCAGCACCTGACGGTATCTATATAACCCATTAGTAATGACTATGTCGCTCTGTGTCCCGTGATGTACGAGAAAGAAATATATATAATGTTTGGGGGTTCTAATTAGAGGGAAGGAGATGGCAGGGAAAACAGACAGGGAAACTCCATTAGCATTGCTGGTTGTCATACCAACTGCCACCACAAGATGGCGCTAGTAAACAGAAGGAAGCATAGGCCTGCAGAAGGCCGCAAAGCCGCGGCCTCAATTACAGGCCGGCGCGGCCCGACGCGATCCCGCGGCGCGGAGGGGGGGGGGCACGGAGACACAGGATACCCCAGCTGTGCTGCCCCAGGCGCCAGGTCGCTAATTCTAGTCGCAATGGCGACCTGGCGCCCGGGGTTTGTCGAGCCCTGCTCTAAGGGCCTGTTTAAATTGGTCCTTTAGGGATTGACAGACGCCTATTGCAGCAACTGCAGGCTGAGTAACGGCACCTGCCATGGAAAAAGTAGATTTTAACAGGGATTTCAACTTTTTATCTGTTGGATCCTTGAGCATTTGTGCATTCTCTACAGGACTAGGCCTTTATTCACAATGGAAATCGCAGCACCAACTGCTGGTACTTTCGATTTTTTGGAGAATTTCTCCTCCAGGGGACAGAGAATTGAAAATCTTAGGAGGGAGAAAATGCTTATCCGGGTGATCCCATTCTGCAAAAATAAGCTGTTCTAGTAATGCATGTACAGGAAACGCATGCACAGGTGGAGAAGGTTTTAAGGAACCCGAGGAAGAAACCAAGCTTTTAGGAGACTCCGTTAGGGGTAGCCTGAAAGTGGAACGAACCATCTCCGTAAGAGATTGTATCAGCAGTTTCTCAGATTGAGAAGCTGAAAAAGTTTCATCTACCGTTGTTTCCTCCGCAGAGGAAACATTGGTTTGTTTTTCCTCCTGATCGATTGAGGGGTAACACCTCATCCTGTACCCACTGTTCTCTTTGCAAAGGTTCTGAAGTGGGGGAGGGGGGAATCTAGCACGCTTTCTATCCATTTGAATAGAGGATGCGATTAAAGCCGCTAATCTTCCTTCCAGACCCTGCAGGGAGGAAGAAAGGACATCTTCAGTCACGTATACAGCGGCTGAGATGCGAGAAGCAGTTGCACCATCAATTTGTTCCAATGGCTCACCCTGGCTTGCCATAATTGGTAATTCAGGCGAGGATGACAGCGTTGAAATGCGACTCGAGATCCCAACGCCTGGGGGTGAAACCCTTTCGGTTTTTGTGGTGTCTTTTTTGGTAGGCATAGTTCTAAGTACAAAAACAGAGGCGCTATACAATTTGCACTGAAAATAGTTATGACATTTAAG
This sequence comes from Rana muscosa, assembly GCA_029206835.1. Taxonomy (NCBI): domain Eukaryota; kingdom Metazoa; phylum Chordata; class Amphibia; order Anura; family Ranidae; genus Rana; species Rana muscosa. The sequence continues at coordinate 430,696,243 of CM055118.1, read as the reverse complement.
CCTGCTATAAAGTTCAGCCTAGTGCTGGGAAAAAGGTGTCCTTCTTGTATCAGGAATGCCAGTTTTCCACCCTCACGTGTCCCACAGCTCCTGTGTGTTGCAGGCTGCTTGTTTCCACCTCGTTAGCCGAGGAGAGACTGTCACAGCTGTAGCTTTGTTTTTGCCTGCCGTGCGTCCTCGTGGACGTTTCACTGCACCATGTTTAGGCCCCGCCCCCTCCAAGAAATTCTGCCCCTTGACTTTTAAAATGTTCCAGCACTTATGCGCGGCGTTTTTCGGGTCCACAGACCCAACACGAGGGGGGCGGGGGGGAGGCAGAGACCCATCTACCAGCAGGCATCCAACAACAGAAACAGCCAATAGAACAATGTTTAGCAGTACCAGTGGGACCTCCGCTCCCCCCGCGGCAAGGGGGAGGGGAATAATGTAAGGGGGGTACATGCTGATGTCCCCCTAACCCTCCATTCCCTTCAGGGGGAGAAGAGAACATTTTGCAGATTTTTTACCTGAGAGGAATCCCCCTGCACGCTGCTGTGGCCACTACAGACTTACTGAGCTTTACAGTGAAGACAACAGAGTAAGGTATGTGCATAGACTCCCTCTAGTGGAGAATTAAGGCATGACAAAAAAAATTCCCTGATGGAAGAATACATAGGTGTTTTTAATACCGAAGTTTCTTCCCTTACCTTATCCCAGCCGCAGGATTTGCTGAATTAACAGACAATCCAACCTTCACCCATCACGGCGGGCTGCGTTTAGCAAACCTTTAAGGACTGGATCTCTTGATATCGGGGTTCCAACTCCCTTAGACCTGTAAGAGCACCCCACCAGGAAATCTAGGTACTGTAGCAAGCCCTGGGTTAATGCCCTTCAAAGAGAGGCGTTACAGGCAAAACCTTGTGCTTCGGATACGAGGTCCCAGGTACCATCCTTTTAGGCCTTAGTGACACTTGGGATGGATCTGGTCTTTATGGAGGCCATTTAAATCCAGCATGGATCCCTCCAGTGGAGCGCCTCAGAGCACATCTTCACTCGTGACCAACACCTTAGACACTGGCGAAAAAACTGATGTGCTCCTGGAAGGAGGAGGGGTTATATAGGGGGTGAACTTCCTGGATTGGGTAGAACCAGTGTCCATCACCTGAAGGTGGCCTATAACCAATTAAGTAATTACTTAAGGCTCTGTGTCCCATGATGTATGATAAAGAAATACTGATTTTAACTTTGTAAGTGTAGCGGGGTATTGCCTTTTAAATCCCTCAGAGACTACATTACCCAGTACACTTTTAGGCACCCAGGGTGCATTGCCCCGCGCAAGGACTGCTGGGGTGGACTTTGTAAGGGAGAGGCGGAGCCCAGTTCTTTCTCTTTGGACACCGCCCGCCCAGCAAGCTGAACTGCTGCTTGAGTTCCTGCGACTTTAGGCCAGAAGCCTGGCCCTTTTCTCCAAAGAGCCTTCCGCGCGCACCGAGGAACCTGAGGGACGTCTTTCCTTGATACTGCACCTTTGCCAGGAGGACCGAAGACCCGGATGTCGAGGGATCAGTGTACTTAGACACCGCAGCAGAAGAAACGGATGCGGACTGGTCCGGTTGGGTGAGAGAGCACCTGCTCATAGACAGACACAGTACCTTTGTTACCTTGGTGGATTACAAATTCTGTTCTTCAAGTGCACCACCGTTGCTAGCGAAGATTTCCCTACAGAACTTCCACTTAGTTCAGTCAGGCCTGACTGGGTAGCGTAGACATTCCTGGGCGCCATATTGTCCACGAGGGGAAATAGCTGCAAAGGGGACTGTTAGAGTTGCATAGCATTGTATATTTGTCTGTTTGTTTAACACTGTTTATTGCAGGGCTCTGCACATGACATGTACCCACCTGTTTTACTGCTTACCCACTAATCTAAGTAAACATACAAGGGTTAAGTATATTGGTGTCTGTGTCCTTTACTTTGCAGAAGGGATAGGTAAAGGAAGTTTTAAAAAATATCACTGTGTGTTCTTGCCATAGGATTGTGCCGCTACAAGTTACAGGCATCACAATCCTATCATCCCCTACTAACTGTGCCAAGGGAGGTTAGAACGGATTGCCAGGGGTTGACAGCGGTGCTACAGGGCCCAGAATCATACAGGCAGCCCTCTTAACTGGGGGTATCGCTACATAAGAAACAAGTGTCACAAAAAGGTTTAGACTTTAAGTTGTTAAACTTCCCACATTTACACACCGAAGTTTATCCCTTTGATCTAAGAAGAAAGAGTTACAATGTTTCTAGTTATCTACTAGCACAGACAATGTTGTTAAAAACTTGGCAGGCTGCCCGGGTTTTTTTCTTTTGACAGCTGAGTGAGCAGAGAAGTCTCTAAACTTGTTACATGAAAGAATCGGGAAACTCTGCAATAGAGATCGTGAGGGGGGGGGGGGGGTGGAACCGAGATCACGATTTTTTAACGATTAATTTTGCAGCTCTACCTGTAACACACGCTCTTCGCACAGGCGTATGCTGTAATATGCCCATGCAAATGGGTCCTAATAAGTCAACTAGGAAGTCAGTGCTTGGGTTCCGCCCCCCCCCATCACTACCTCCTGATCAGTCAGTGAGGCCAAATAGCAGGATGATGGGCCAATCAGGAATTGCTGGATGGCTGGACACAACACTAATTGAAGACGCCTGTAATTGCTTATTGGTGTACCAATGGTTTAGGGCTTCCTGAGCTACTGATACTACATACAGGTACCCAGAAGTGCCTGCCATTGCTTGGCAGAGCACAGATTGCAAAGATTTTCTCCGTATCAGAAGCACTTAAAGTGTCACTAAACCCACATCATAAAAAAAAGATCAATAAATGGTGTATAAACCCACATCATAAAAAACGATCAATAAATATTGTATTCCATGCTGTCCATACTCATTCAGTCACTATGAGATTCATTTTCTGTATTCTGCAAAAAAAAACCTGGTTGATCCTGCTGCTCTCTATCTCCCCCTTCTGTTCATGTTCCCAATTCAGCTAGGGATTTTGCAGCTGTGGTGGCAACTCTGCACATGCTCAGTTTTCAGTGAGTTTCTATGCTGAGCATTTCCTCCCTATTACATCTGAGCAGCCCATGTGACTATAGAGCCACACATGTGGGCGTGTACACCAGTGGTAAATGACAGCCCACTCCCTCCCTCCTCCTTCTCCACGCCCACTAACCAGATAAATACAATGGGGACCGGATATTACGTGTAGGTTGATGAGGGCTTCACCTCCCTCTTATTCTAAGACAGGGGTCTCCAAACTTTCTGAATAAAGGGCCAGTTTACTGTCCTTCAAGACTTTAAGGGGGCAGGACTGTAGCTATTGTAAGAGGAAAATCTCCTGGTGTCAATGGGAGTAAAGAATGCTCCATCATCGGTGTTAGTGGGAGAAATATTGCCCCATTGTTGGTATTTGGTAGAAGAAATAGTGCCCCATCATTGGCGTTATTGGAAGGAATGGGGCCCCATTCTTGGGGTCAGTGGTAGGAATAGTGCCCCATTCTTGGGGTCAGTGGTAGGAATAGTGCCCCATTCTTGGGGTCAGTGATAGGAATTATGCCCCATTGTTAGTGAAGAAGAAATGGTGTCTCGTATCTGTGAGAGGAATATAGTGTCCCAAGGGCCTGATAAAGGCAAAAAAAGGGCCACATCCAGCCCCCGGGTCGCATTTTGGAGACCACTTTTCTAAGACAATTTAAAACAGTTTATTGAAATTAATTACAGAGGAACCTTGGTTTACGAGTAACACGGTTAACGAGCGTTTTGAAAGACGAGCAACTTTTTAAAAAAAAATCCCGACTCGGTTTGTCTCGCAAAATGAGCAGAATTCAAGCTAATGGGGTGTGCAGTACCGCATTTGGCCAGAGGTGTGGGGGTGCCGGTGACACTTTGAACGGTTCGGAAATACTCCATTCCCAAGTGTTTTCGAGCTTTTCCGAGATCAGCTGAGCTGTCCCTGAGTATTTCCGAGGCTCTCCGGCGCCCCCCCCCCCCCCACACCTCTGGCCACATGCGGTATTGCATGCCATAGAAGTCAATGTGGAATAAATTATCATTGACTTCTATGGGGAAACTCGCTTTGATATGAGAGTTATGCTCGTAATCCAAGGTTCCACTGTATTCATTTTTACTCTGTATTCCAAAGGCTGTTTTTATTTGCTTTGAACACGTGACCAGCAGCAGAGGACTAGAAGCTCCTTCTGCTTCCGTTTCCCTGCAGACAGGCTGGGAGAGAGTTGGGTCATGTGTCAGCTGGATATCCATTAGGAAAAAAGATACTTGGATTTTTTTTTTTTTTTTATTAAAATAATTACAGCGCCATCCTCCATATACAGAAATAGAGAAGGGACAATGTAAATAAACAGTGTGTGTTTAGTAAAAAAATGATAGACAACGCGCCACTGCTGCGCCTACCTGTTTAGTATCACTTTAAGGCATTTTCAAACATTTGCATTCTTGTTTTAACGATATGTCTTGTCCAAAATTCAACCAGTAACATTTTTCAGAGCTCCTCAATTTAAAAGCCAACCCCAGAGTACAGTATTCTTTAAGACATAAACACATAAGCATACAAACGCAAAGAAAATGCTGACTTTTAAGGTGATAATTATAACCCAACTGTTTAAAATGTAACAATTTATTTTATTCTTTCAATTAAAAAACTTATTTCTTAAAAACAATAATCGTAGATAAGTTCATTTTTGTAATAACAGATTTCGTTTACGTATTCCATATTACTGCAGATGAAACAATCTAGACATGTTTCGCCAAATTTATTCTGGCTTCCTCAGGAGTTTATGTAGCAATCTGGGCTGTGTAGCAAACCATCTATAAAAGAATATACACAAAGTAAGAATTCACGCAACAATGTTTTAACGCAGAATTTTCTTCTTATCTAATTACATTGCATATATACCATAAATGCTGGTTTCTAGAGGTGTGGTCGGAGCAGTAAGCAGCATTCATGGTATGCACTATATTGTCAAAAGTATTGGGACACCTGCCTTTACACCAGGGCTTGACAAATTTGCTTGGAATCTAGGAGCCAGCTAAAAAAGTTAGGAGCCAGGAACGCGCACCGTACCGCCGAGCTTGCGCGCAGAAGCGAACGCATACATGAGTAGCGCCCGCATATGAAAGCAGTGTTAAAACCACACGTGAGGTATCGCCGCGATTGGTAGATCGAGAGCAATAATTCTAGCCCTAGACTTCCTCTGTAACTCAAAACATGCAACCTGTAGAATTTTTTAAACGTCGCCTATGGAGATTTAAAGGGTAAAAGTTTGTCGCCATTCCACGAGCGGATGCAATTTTTAAGCGTGACATGTTGGGTATCAATTTACTCGGTGTAACATTATCTTTCACAATATAAAAAAAAAAAATTGGGCTAACTTTACTGTTGTCTTATTTTTTAATTTAAAAAAAAAGTGTATTTTTTCCCCAAAAAGTGCGCTTGTAAGACCGCTGCGCAAATACGGTGTGACAAAGTATTGCAATGACCGCCATTTTATTCTCTAGGGTGTTAGAATAAAAAAAATATATAATGTTTGGGGGTTGTAATTAGAGGGAAGGAGATGGGGCAGTGGAAACAGACAGGGGAAGCTCCATTAGCATTGCTGGTTGTATGTCATACCAACAGCCACCACTAGATGGCGCCTGATCACAGAAGGAAGCATAGGCCTACAGAGAAGCATAGGCCTGCAGAAGGCCGCAAAGCCGCGGCCTCAATTACCGGCCGGCCTGACGCGATCGCGATTGCACGGCGCGGGGGGGGGGGGGTTTCACGGAGACACAGGATACCCCAGCTGTGCTGCCCCAGGCGCCAGGTCGCCAATTCTAGTCGCAATGGCGACCTGGCGCCCGGGGATTGTCGAGCCCTGCTTTACACGCACATGAAATTTAATGGCATCCCAGTCTTGGTCCGTAGGGTTCAATATTGCGTTGGCCCACCCTTTGCAGCTATAACAGCTTCAACTCTTCATGGAAGACTGTCCACAAGGTTTAGGAGTGTGTCTATGGGAATGTTTGACCATTCTTCGACAAGTGCATTTGTGAGGTCAGGCACTGATGTTGGACGAGAAGACCTGTCTCGCAGTCTCTGCTCTAATTCATCCCAAAGGTGTTGCATCAGGTTGAGGTCAGGACTCTGTGCGGGCCAGTCAAGTTCCTCCACCCCAAACTCGCTCATCCATGTCTTTATGGACCTTGCTTTGTGTACTGGTCCAAATCATTTGGTGGAGGGGGGATTATGGTGTGGGGTTGTTTTTCAGGGGTTGGGCTCGGCCCCTTAGTTCTAGTGAAGGTAACTCTTAAGGTGTCAGCATAACAAGACATTTTAGACAATTTCATGCTGCCTACATTGTGGGAACAGATTGGGGATGGCCTCTTCCTGTTCCAACATGACTGCGCACCAGTGCACAAAGCAAGATCCATAAAGACATGGATGAGCGAGTTTGGGGTTCGAGAGACTTGACTGGCCTGCACAGAGTCCTGACCTCAACATGATCGAACACCTTTGGGATGAATTAGAGCAGACTGCGAGCCAGGCCTTCTCATTCAACATCAGTGCCTAACCTCACAAATGCGCTTCTGGAAGAATGGTCAAACATTCCCATAGACACACTCCTAAACCTTGTGGACAGCCTTCCATGAAGAGTTGAAGCTGTTATAGCTGCAAAGGGTGGGGCCAACTCAATATTAAACCCTACAGACTAAGACTGGGATGCCATTAAAGTTCATGCGTGTAAAGGCAGGTGTCCCAATACTTTTGACAATATAGTGCATGTGCAATGCAATTATATAAGACAAACATTTAAGTTGGGTGTTATACCGTTGTTGTGAGAATTCTTACTTTGTATATATTCTTTCATAGATAATTTGCTACACAGCCCAGAATGCTACATAAACTCCTGAGGAAGCCAGAATAAATTTGGTGAAACATGTCGAGATTGCTGCATCTGCAGTAATATGGAATACGTAAACTAAATCTGTTATTACAAAAATGAAGTTATCTATGATTATTGTTTTTAAGAAAAAGATTTTTAATTGAAAGAATAAAATAAAAATTGTTACATTTTAAACAATCGTTTGATAATTAGCACCTTAAAAGTCCCCATTTTCTTTGCCTTTGTATGTTCTAAAACAAATGGGATGCGGTGCTGGATGCAAATCCTCGCCTTACAAGTACACCTAAACACCCTACCCTGCTGATACTCACTTTGCCGGACCCCCGCCCCCCCCCCCCCCCCCACTCTACTGAACTGCTGGAACCTTCAGACATACCTGGTACTTCCGGGAAATCAGACAAATCCTCCCAGGATGCAGCGCTCGGGTCTGGGGATTTGTTGAATATGGTCATGTGAGGGAAGCAAGAATGTAAACCCCGAGATGGAGAACACACGTGGATTACATCCAGGGCTCTGGCAGGGGAACAAAGGGAAAGTATCAGAGTATATGTCTGTTGGGGGGGCTATCAAGAAATGCAAAGTAAACTTGGTCCATGGCCTGAACAAAAAATAGATTTCTCCATCCACACTAACAGCTCAGAATGCCCAAACAGAGGCAGCATTCAAGTGGATGCTGCTGCTGTTCAGCTGACAATTTTCCATTTGGTGCCTTCGATTTTTTTTTTTTAATGGAAGCATGTTGGGCAGGAGGGGGATCAACAGGGCCACTTCACTAAGCCAGGGGTCTCCAAACTTTCTAAGTAAAGGGCCAGTTTACTGTCCTTCAGGCTTTAGGGGGGCCAGACTGTGACCAGTGGGAGTAGAAAATGCCAAGGCATTAGTGCCCCATCACTGGTGTCAGTGGGAGGAATGGTGCCCCATCACTGGTGTCAGTGGGAGGAATGGTGCCCCATCACTGGTGTCAGTGGGAGGAATGGTGCCCCATCACTGGTGTCAGTGGGTGGAATGGTGCCCCATCACTGGTGTCAGTGGGTGGAATGGTGCCCCATCACTGGTGACAGTGGGTGGAATGGTGCCCCATCACTGGTGTCAGTGGGTGGAATGGTGCCCCATCACTGGTGTCAGTGGGTGGAATGGTGCCCCATCACTGGTGTCAGTGGGTGGAATGGTGCCCCATCACTGGTGTCAGTGGGTGGAATGGTGCCCCATCACTGGTGTCAGTGGGTGGAATGGTGCCCCATCACTGGTGTCAGTGGGTGGAATGGTGCCCCATCACTGGTGTCAGTGGGAGGAATGGTGCCCCATCACTGGTGTCAGTGGGAGGAATGGTGCCCCATCACTGGTGTCAGTGGGAGGAATGGTGCCCCATCACTGGTGTCAGTGGGTGGAATGGCGCCCCATCACTGGTGTCAGTGGGAAGAATGGTGCCCCAAGGGCCAGATAAAGGCAAGCAAAGGGCCACCTCTGGCCCCCGGGCCGCAGTTTGGAGACCACTGCGCTAAGCGAATCTCCGCTGGTTTATCAGGAATTGGCTGAAATTGGCACAGTGTATGGCCAGTTTAAGGCTAACAAGGCTGGTCACACTGGGGGGTTGTACTCTCCAATACAGGCAAACTCCAATGTGCTGTTCTAAATTGGTCATCATTTGCATTAAAGCCTAAGTGTAGTCAAATAAAAAAAAATAAAAAAATCAGCACAAGGGATATGACTTCCTTTTAATACGCTGTGTCCCTTGTGCTGCTGGCTCCTGGTTTCCCAGAAATTTTCCTTCATCGATTCCTCCCACCCACCACCCTACGCCCCCGCTGTCGTAATCTTTTAGTGCAGCGGGGTTTAACAAATATACTGCTACAGGGCGGCCATTCTGTGCAGAATCATGTGTGTGTGTGTGTGTGTGTGTGTGTGTGTGTGTGTGTATATATATATATATGTATATATATATATATATATATATATATATATATATACACACACATACACACACACACACGTGATTCTGCACTTCCATCTAGGGGGGGCGCGCCACCGGCGGGCCGCTTCTGCTGTGATTACTCACAGCAAAAGCCGATCTGTGGGTGACGGGCACTGGATGTCCACTGGCACCCCCTTGATCATCGGGCAGAGACAGGATGGAGCTCTGCCTATGCAAACAAAGCAGAGCTCTGTTCTGACAGGGGGAAAGTGATGGATTTTGTGTCCCTGTAAAGCAGGGAATAAAATCCATCACATCCCTTAGTAAAAGCAGCACACAGTTTACAAAAAAACACTGGCTAGGCACACATTTAACCCTTTGATCGCCCCTGTTTAACCCCTTCCCAGCCAGTGTCATCAGTACAGTGACAGTGGATATTTTTAGCGCTGATCACTGTATTAGTGTCACTGGTTGCCACAAAGCGTCAGGTGTCCGATTGTCCACTGCAAAATCGCAGTCCCGCTTTAAGTCGCGGATCGCCGCCATTATATAAACATAGTATAAAAATAAATAGATAAAAATTCCAGTATATATCACAGTTTGTAGACACTATAACTTTTGCGCAAACGAATTGATATATACTTACTTGGATTTTTTTTTTTTTTTTTTTACCAAAGAGAATACAGTGGGTCAAAAAAGTATTTAGTCTCCACCAATTGTGCAAGTTCTCCCACTTATAAAGATGAGAGAGGCCTGTAATTGTCATCATAGGTAAACCTCAACTATGAGAGACAAAATGTGGAAATAAATCCAGACAATCACATTATCTGATTTGGAAAAATTTATTTGCAAATTATGGTGGAAAATAAGTATTTGGTGAATATGAAAAGTTCATCTCAATACTTTGTTATATATCCTTTGTTGGCAATGACAGAGGTCAAACGTTTTCTGTAAGTCTTCACAAGGTTGTCACACACTGTTGCTGGTATGTTGGCCCCATTCCTCCATGCAGATCTCCTCTAGAGCAGTGATGTTTTGGGGCTGTCGCTGGGCAACACGGACTTTCAACTCCCTCCAAAGGTTTTCTATGGGGTTGAGATCTGGAGACTGGTTAGGCCACTCCAGGACCTCGAAATGCTTCTTACGAAGCCACTCCTTTGTTGCCCGGGCGGTGTATTTGGGATCATTGTCATGCTGAAAGACCCAGCCACGTTTTATCTTCAATGCCCTTGCTGATGGGAGGAGGTTTGCACTCAAAATCTCAGGATACATGGCCCCATTCATTCTTTCATGTACATGAATCAGTCGTCCTGTTCCCTTTGTAGAGAAACAGCCCCAAAGCGAGATGTTGCCACCCCCATGCTTCACAGTAGGTATGGTGTTCTTTGGTTGCAACTCAGCATTCTCTCTCCTCCAAAGTTATGTTTCTATTAGGGCTGTTACTGATTAAAATTTTCGTGTTCGATTTTTTTAAAATTGATTAATCAACTAATTTTGATTAATTATAACGCACATACAGATCCAACTACTTTTAGCTGATCTCCTTGCAGGCCGATTCCCAGTGCAGCGACCAACCACTGGAAAAATGGATAGCAGGATACAAAAAACACACAAAGGCAGCGCTCGATGGGAATAGCATTAAAACTTTTATAGTCTTCAAGTAGGTAACAAAATAAATATTGCACTGGAGATAAAATCGAAGTAGCTCCATAAACTGTAAAAATGGTGCGAGTAATACCAAACGGTAGCAAAAGCAGTCATAAAAACATGTAGCCAAGTATGATACTGGTATAAAAATGTGTACAATGATACCACTGCTTAATCCAGATGAGGAGGGGTTAACATCAGTCCGTCGGCATGTAGATGTCTCGTGAAGGGAACGATCACATCTCCCAGTGGATGGCTGTAGAATCCCAGGTTGATAGAGGGAAGTGATAGAGGGAAGTGTAACAGCCCTTGCGTGTGGCAGATAGTAAGGTCCCCGCCAGCATGCAGATATGAAGGCACAGCAAAGGAGCCCTTCAGATGGATGGACACGGCAAGCCCCGCCCGTGTCCGTGACGTCACCGGATCTCCGACGGAACTCCCTGAAGACCCGGAAGCCTGCGGAGGCGAGTACCGATCAAAAGAATTTTGATCGATCAAAAAAATTAATAGATTAATTAATAGTTAATTTACACAGCTCTAGTTTCTACCAAACAGTTCTACTTTGGTTTCATCTGACCATATGACATTCTCCCAATCCTCTTCTGGATCATCCAAATGCTCTCTAGCAAACCTCAGATGGGCCCTAACATGTACTGGCTTAAGCAGGGGGACACGTCTGGCACTGTAGGATCTGAGTCCCTGGCAGCGTAGTGTGTTACTGATGGTAGCCTTTGTTACGTTGGTCCCAGCTCTCTGCAGGTCATTCACTAGGTCCCCCCGTGTGGTTCTGGGATTTTTGCTCACCGTTCTTGTGATCATTTTGACCCCACGGGGTGAGACCTTGCGTGGAGCCCCAGATCGAGGGAGATTATCAGTGGTCTTGTATGTGTTCCATTTTCTAATTATTGCTCCCACAGGTGATTTCTTCACATCAAGCTGCTTGCCTATTGCAGATTCAGTCTTCCCAGCCTGGTGCAGGTCTACAATTGTGTTTCTGGTGTCCTTCGCCAGCTCATTGGTCTTCACCACAGTGGAGTTTGGAGTGTGACTGTCTGAGGTTGTGGACGGGTGTCTTTTATACTGATAACAAGTTCAAACAGGTGCCATTAATACAGGTAATGAGTGGAGGACAGAGGAGCCTCCTAAAGAAGAAGATACAGGTCTGTGAGAGACAGAAATCTTGCTTGTTTGTAGGTGACCAAATACTTATTTTCCACCATAATTTGCAAATAAATTCTTTCCAAATCAGACAATGTGATTGTCTGGATTTGTTTCCACATTTTGTCTCTCATAGTTGAGGTATATCTATGATGACAATTACAGGCCTCTCTCATCTTTATAAGTGGGAAAACTTGCACAATTGGTGGGGTGACTAAATACTTTTTTGCCCCACTGTATATACTGGCTTAAATTTATGAAGAAATTTGATTTAAAAAAAAAAAAAAAAAAAAAAAAAATTATTGAATGTTTTATAGCAGAAAGTGAAACATATTGTTTTGTTTTTTTCAAAAATTTTTTTTTTTTTTTTTGTTTAGTCACTTCAGCCCTGGGAGGATTTTCCCCCCTTAATGACCAGGCCATTTTTTGCGATAAATTGACATCCTTCTTTTCCCCACAAATAGAGCTTTCTTTTGGTGGTATTTGATCACCTCTGCGATTTCTTTTTTTTGTGCTAAAAAAAAAAACTAAAAAAAACAAAACATTTTTTTTTTACTTTCTGCTATAAAACATATCCCAAAAATGATATACCGTATATACTCGAGTATAAGCCGAGTTTTTCAACACTTTTTTTGTGCTGAAAATGCCCCCCTCGGCTTATACTCGAGTCACCTTTTTGCGCCTGATCTTCGGGACTTTGGGGACCCGGTACCCGCCGGTTGTAGGTTCCCTGGACCCCAAACTTGGCAAAGATGTAGCCCCACTCTTCCTCTACAAGTGTGCCAAGTTCGTTTTCCTACCACTGGGGAGCACCGATTTTTGAAAGCACCCCTTCCATAGACTCCCACGTTAAACTGTAATTTCTTTGGTAATTTTGGGGACCCGGTACCAGCCGGCCGGCCGTAGGTCCCCTGGACCCGAAACTTAGCACACGTTCTCCTCTATAAGTGTGCAAAGTTTACTGTCTGGGGGACCTACGGCGGGGAAGCACCCGTTTTTCAAAGCCGGGCACCCCTTCCATAGACTCCCATGTCAAACGTAAGTCTAGTCATGGGCACAGTGAGGCATGCAGATGGACACCCTAGGCTTATACTCGAGTCAATATGTTTTCCCAGTTTTTTGTGGTAAAAGTAGGTGCCTCGGCTTATATTCGGGTCAGCTTATACTCGAGTATATACGGTATATATTTAAAAAAACGAATTTATTCCTCAATTTAGGCCAATATGTATTCTTCTACATATTTTTGGTAAAAAAAAGAAAAAAGAAAAGAAAATCACAATAGGCGTATATTGATTGGTTTGCGCAAAACTTTGGGATAGATTTAGGGACTTTTATTAATTTTTCTTTGTTTTTACTGGTAATGGTGGCGACACTAACAAATTGAAGCCAAACTTGAACTCACACTTTATAATCAGTTACAGCAAACAGCTTTTTTTTTTTTTCATTTTGGGATAAAGGTTTTACATAAATATTAGCTGATCCTTATCAGTGTTAAGTGGTTTATTCCCATCCATGTACACTGATACATTCTGCAAGAGAGCTTGTGCTTTTGAAAAACAACAGACTTGCTGGCTGGATTACTGGATGAAAACAGAAGAAAGCAAGCCCAGAAAAAGAAAATGAATGCAGCCATCACATCTAATGATTGGTAAGCTGCAATATAAAAAAAAATGTTTGCTTTTTGGGTTTAATACTGATTTAAAGTGGTTGTAAACCTGGTTTTACCTACAGATAAGCCTGTAGGTACTGGAAAGATCTCCTAAACCTGCACGGTTTAGGAGATATTTACAATATACGCTGCCGCTGACATCATAGGCGCATGCGCACTGAAGAAAGGGCGCGATCATGCCATTTCTAAGGGGCGCATGCCGTGACAGACTCTGGCCAGTCACAGAGCCGAAGTCCATGGCCCCGGAAGGAAGGGGGGTGAAGATGGATGCGGCCACAAGCGGGGACATTGCGGGCTTCGATTGCAGGTAAGTGGCACATAATGGGCTAGTATACAATGCATACTAGCCCATTATGCTTTTTACTTTGCTGGGGGGGGGGGAAAAAGAGGACGTAAAACCCATCAGGGTTCACTTCCTCTTTAACCACCACCACACCAAAATATTACGATGAGGGGTGTGGGAACGATGAAGGAAAATTTCTAGAAAACCAGCAGCACAAGGGACATGGAGCATGAATAGAAAGTCATATCCCTTGTGCTGATTTTTTTGGTTTTTATTTTGGCTTTAAAGAGGAAGTAAAGTTTATATGTAATCAACTGGCTGACCGGCAGGGTAATTTATGACAAAAGAGACCCTATTGGTCTCTTCTGCCATAAATGCATCCTTTTGCCTTTCAGCTGTCATGTTCACCGAGTCGCTAAAGTGCAGCTCAGTGAACTCAGTGACTCCCGCATGCGCAGGAGTGGCATCATCGCTGGCCTATCAAGTGGCCGAAGGCACGGACCCGGAAGGAAGACCGGGCAACAATGGAAGTGCCGGGGGAGACCCGATTTGGTAGTAAAAAGTTTCCTGTGTGTTGCGGAGAAGTGTCTAGAGTGGGGATATGTCCGCCAGTGAAGGGCCCCTGTGCGATTCACAGACGATCGTCTGAGGGGAATGTGCGAAGACATTATCGGTTATGGGGGGATGTACGCTCGTGTCTCTGTGTGTCTGATCAGCACATGGGGGGGGGGGGGGGGCTGTGGCGTGTCTCTGCAGATAATCTCCTATCGACAGGGATGGTAGGATAATCCGGGTATGTGTTGTGTTGTTCTCTGAACAATGCAGAATAAGGATTCACGCCAACAGTGAAAACGGGAGTCTTTGAGTGCGTTTTGGCCGGGGACAGCATCCATGAATTCTAAGGCCAGCCATGCGGCTTTGTCTAGCTCAGTGGTTCTCAACCTGGGGGTCGGGACCCCCCCGGGGGTTGAATGACGATTTACCAGGGGTCACCGAATCCTGGGCTGTTCCTGAAGCCCGCACCGTTCTCCCAGCCTTTTTGTGGCCGCCCAGCTGGGCTGTTCTTGGAGCCCGCGGCCACCCACTCAGCCTCTTCGCAGCCACCCATTTAATTCACGACATGGCTGGGGGGCAGAGACTAGAGATCAGCTGACTGGTGAGGAATGTGAAGTGGGAGGGGCTGGAGGAGACACTATCCCCCGATTTCGGCATAGGTGTCACTGCTGCGAGACACCACAAAGTCAGAGACACAGTAAGGCCAGAGACACAGTGAGTAACTCTACCTCCTGTGATTATAGTTGCCATTAAAAGTCCCCACTACAGTTCTCAGATCAGCAGATGATCTTGATCAAGAGCACCTAAGTTGGCTGATCAGAACTCCCCCCAGCACTGCCACTGATCCCACCCCCACCAGCACTGCCACTGATCCCACCTCTCACCAGCACTGCCACTGATTCCACCCCCCACCAGCACTGCCACTGATTCCACCCCCCACCAGCACTGCCACTGATCCCACCCCCCACCAGCACTGCCACTGATCCCACCCCCCACCAGCACTGCCACTGATCCCACCCCCCACCAGCACTGCCACTGATCCCACCCCCCACCAGCACTGCCACTGATCGCACCCCCCACCAGCACTGCCACTGATCGCACCCCCCCACCAGCACCGCCACTGATTCCACCCCCCACCAGCACCGCCACTGATTCCACCCCCCACCAGCACCGCCACTGATCCCACCCCTCACCAGCACTGCCACTGATCCCATTCCCCCCACCACCCCACCAAGGAGTAAGAGAAGAAATAAAAAAAAAGAATACATGGAAGGGAGGGGAAAAGAGGGGGAGGAACAAAGAAAAAGGGAGAGAAAGAATAAGAGAAAGAACAAAAAAAGGCTGCTAGAGAGAGGGATGGGGGGAAAAAGCAAGAAATTAGGATAGAGAGAGATAAAAGTGAAAGAAAGGAGAACAAAGAGAAAGCGCGGTACATCCTAAAATGTACCATAAGGGGTTTTAATACTGTAGGAGTGGAAGGGACTCAGGGAGCGCTAAATGTCCGTGGGTTAGGGGCAAAAATTACTTGTCTTGCCTTGGGTGCTGACAACCCACGCTACGAAAATAATTTTACTGTTAGGGGTCCCCACAACTTGGGAAATTTTATCAAGGGGTCACGGCACTAGTGAAGTTGAGAACCACTGCTCTAGCTGAAGATGATGGCTTACAGGGACAGGGGGCAGGAAATCATACACACTGCCCCTGCACAGACACGCCCATACACTCCCCTAGTCATTGGTCATTGGTTGAGATTTGTACAACTCCTCCTGTTTGCCTGTGCTTGATTGGCTGATTGTGAAGCTACCAAGCTCTATTGTTACGACTATGCAAAGTACTAGGGCTGCAACTAATGATTATTTTCATAATCGATTAGTTGGCTGATTATTGTTTTGATTAATCGATTTATCGGATAAAATCATAAAAAAAAAGTAATATGCAATTTTTTCATTTATTTAAGGTAATAATGAAAATGATGGGGCACCATTTTCCTCCCGGGAACACCAATAATGGGGCAGCACTATTCCTCCCAGGAACACCAATGATGGGGCACTATCCCCCACCCCCCAGGAACACCAATGGGGCACTATTTCCCCTCCCAGGAAAATCAATGGGGCACTACCCACCCCCCCCCCTCCCAGGAAAACCAATGATGGGGCACTAATCCACCCCCCCCGAACACCAATGATGGGGCACTATTCCCCCCCCCAGAAATACTTATGATGGGCACTTGTTGTCATCACAGACATTAAAGTACACTGAGCATTGTATTGTAATAGCCATAGCCGCTCACGGCTGCTTATCGCCTCTCTCTCTCTATTCCCTCGAGGCAGCAGTGGGCAGGGCTGAGAATATTGGGGGAGCTGATATCAGCGAGGAGTAGAGAGGCGATCGTGCCTGGTCACATGAGCGCAGCTGTATTCTCATGAGAATACAGTGGCGCCGCCGGCTTGTACGCGGGATTCTAACACTGGCATGGCGGCGGGACTGGCAGGGAGGAAGGTGCGTGCCGTTAGACCAACTAATCGATAATGAAAATCGTTGACAACGATTTTCATTATCGATTAATCGTTTCAGCCCTACAAAGTACTACAAATAAACAGAACGCACATAGACACAGTGGTCTGCCTGTGGAGCCAAGGATGTGAGGACAGTGGCTATGCATTAAGGTGAAAAAACTTCAGCCAGTGACCGGCCCCCCGTTTTACTAACCAGAGCCTTGCATTTCCTTCAGCGGAGACACGCTGTCCCTCTCTGCACGGGGTCCCGGCTCTTGATTGGATAGTTTGATAGCAGTGCAGCCATTGGCTCCCGCTGCTGTCAATCAAATCCAATGACACGGGCGCTAGAGGCGGGGCCGAGTCCGGCATTCGTGTCTATGGACGCCGAATGCTGGACTCGGGAGCGCGCCCGCAATGTAACCCCCCATCCAGGAGAGCGCTTCTCCTAGGGGGGTTATCTGATGCGAGGAGGAGCCGCGAGAGCCGCCGAGGGACCCCAGAAGTCGGTGTTTGGGGCCACTCTGTGCAAAACGAGCTGCGCAGTGGAGGCAAGTATGACATAATTGTTATTTTAAACAAAGGCTTACAATTACTTTAAGATTTGACCTCATATTATATGGTTTTGGTAAATCTGAAGACAAAAATCTGCAGAAAATCTAATAGTGTGTACTAGGCCTTCAGGCTTGACCTCATATTATATGGTTTTGGTAAATCTAAAGAAAAAAATAAAAATAAAAAAATCGACAGAAAATTGTATAGTGTGTATCCATCATTAAAGGCCATAGCGTATGATTGGATCTTTTTCTTCTTGTGTGATTACGGTGTAGAGCTCCATCACCTTCTCTGAAGTTCTGTATTGCTGATTGATAATCATGTGTAGTAATTACAAGTGTGAAAGAACGGCGGGCTGCTGTCAGAGACGCCGAGGATGAGTCCAGTCCCTGCATCAGCTGGAATGTCTCCACTCTTCAACAAATCGAGAGAAGAGAAACTTTAAGGCTTACGGTGAAGTTCATAGGAAATGTAGAAGATCAAGTCCTCCAGCTCACAACTCTATTCCAATGATGAAAAAAGGTCTTAGAATTACTTAAACCGATGAAAATCAGTACAAGCAGATACAGTGTCATCAGGATAGCAAAACGGTGGCTTGAAAACCAAGATGGCTGCCTGGACCTGTGTGAAGGACATATAGAGAGTGTAAAAAACAAAACAAAAAAAAAAACAATCAGATTGTATAGTGTATGGCCAGATTAAAAAACTAAGACCATTAAAGTGGTAGAAAACTTGTTTGTGACATTTTTACCTACAGGTACATTTTATAATAAAGCTTACCTGTAGGTAAAATAAATATCTCCCAAACGTGCTCCGTTTAGGAGATATTCTAGCGAGCAGCAGTGGGTGACGTCACCGGCGCGTGTGCTCTGAAGGAATGGCATACCTGTGCCATTCCTTCAGAGCTGTGCTAAGGGCCGAGACTCCCGCGCATCTTCTCATCTCGGCTCAGCCATACAAGCTGCGGCAACCCACGAATCCGGAAAGGAAGACCGAGTGAAGATGGAATCCTCTGCAGCGGTGACAGCGTGCGGCTGGAGGGCTTAATTTCAAGGTAAGTCTCTCATAATGTGCTAGTATGCGGTGCATACTAGCACGTTATGATATTGCCTTGCAGGAAGAAATGTTTTTTTATTTTTTAACCACTTCAATACCAGGCACTTATACACCTTCCTGCCCATTATCATTTTTTTCCCACAAATAGAGCTTTCTTTTGGTGGTATTTGATCACCTCTGCAATTTTTATTTTTTGAGCAACAAATAAAAAAAGACCGAAAATTTTGAAAAAAATAAGTTTTTTGTTTTTGTTAAAAATTTTGTGAATAAGTAAGTTTTCTTCTTCAATGACGGGCACTGATATGGCTGCACTGACAGGCACCAATGAGGTGGCACTGGTATGCGGCACTGATGGGCACTCATAGGAGGCACCGATGGGCACTCATAGGAGGCACCGATGGGCACTCATAGGAGGCACCGATGGGCACTCATAGGAGGCACCGATGGGCACTCATGGTTGGCATTGCTGGGCATCACTGATTTTATTTGTTCCATAATTGTGCCAGTCAGTGCCCATTTGTGGGCACTGATTGGCATATATTGGGCATATGTTGGCACATGTGGACGGCCATGGGGGACATACCTGGCCATCCACATGTTAGGGGCTTCCCTGGTGGTCCTGGCGGCTTCCCTGGTGGTCCAGTGTGGGCATCCGAGGGGGGGCTGCGCTGATAAACAATCCGCACAGACCCCCCCCGTCAGGAGAGCCGCCAAACGGCTCTCCTCTACTCGCGTCTGTCAGACGCGAGTGAGGAAAAGCGGATCAACGGCTCTTCCTGTTTACATCGTGATCAGCCGTGATTGGACACCTGCGGTCGCTCCGGATAGACACAGAACGGAGATCTGTCAATGTAAATAGACCGATCTCCGTGCTGTCCAGGGGAGGAGAGACAGATCTGCTGCTCCTAAAGATTAGGAACTGGGCTGGGCGATTTTGGGGCAAAAAAAAAAATCTGCGATTTAAAAAAAAAAAAAAGAAAAAAAAAAAAAAACTAGATTCACGATTCGAATCAAGTTTTTTTTTTTCCCTGATGGACAACGCGCCGGCAGGAGTTTAGGCGAGGCCGCGGCTTCGGCCTAGTCTGCCGCGATCCTGGGAAAAGGCCGCAGACTAGGCCAAAGCCGCGGCCTCGCCTAAAAAATCCTGCCCGCAGCTCGCCGCGATCCTGGGAAAAGGCCGCAGCTTTGGCCTCGCGGCGAGCTTCCGGGCAGGATTTTTTAGGCGAGGCCGCGGCTTCGGCCTAGTCCACGGGGCACCGGTCCTATGGAAAAAAAAAAAAAAAAAAAAAAAATCGATTCGGTCAAAATATGAATCGATTTGCCCCTTGCAACTCGATTCAGATTTTAAATCAATTTTTTCCCCGGCCCTATTAGGAACAGCGATCGGTCTCCTCCTCCAGTCAGTCCCCTCCCCTCTCACAGTTAGAACACACTGAGGGAACACATTTAACACCTTGATCGCCCCCTAGTGTTAAACCCTTCCCTACCAGTGACATTTATACAGTAATCAGTGGCAATTTATAGCTTTGATCGCTGTATAAATGTGAATAGTCCCAAAAAGTGTCAAAAGTGTCCGATCTGTCCGCCGCAATGTCGCACTCCCCTTAAAAATCACTGATCGCCGCCATTACTAGTAAAAAAACAAAACAAAAAAAAACCCATTATAATAAAAATGCAAATCCTTCCAGTCCTTAAGTGGTTAAAGGCCAAATCCACCTTTATGAACATGTTACAAGTTACACCCCCCCCCCCACAATCTCCTCCCTACCTGTGACAGTGGGGGGGGGGAATCTTCTCCCCGCACCCAATGTCACAATTTGAAGAATTGGGGCTCCGCCCACACGGTTGCGTCATTCATTCACAGTTTTCTGTGAATGAACAGACTACAAGTACCGGTACGGGCAGACAGCTACACAGACTCTGCAGAAGCTTGAGATTGCACCCGCAAATCTGCCGATAGTGGGTGCAATGCTCTGCAGGCTCCTTAGAAGAAGAAAAAAAATGTACATTTACCAGCAAAAAAAATTTGCATTTTTTTTTCAAAAGGTGAACTTATCCTTTAAATACATACATCCCCCCATTGAATACATACAAAACACAACAGTTTTGGCATTGTAAATATTTCCTTGACGAACCCCAATGGAAGAGAGAGTACAGTAGTAGGCGGTAGCTGCACTACTTACCTCCTCTGTGGCTGCTCCTGAGAATAAACCAGAAGATATTTGACCCGCAGCAGCTCATTGTTGGTCACTACAAAGTACTTCTGTGGAACATCTCCTCCCTCGCTGTTCCGTGCTCTCGCTCTCTTCCGATCTATACCCGCTGAATCTATGTTGTGTTTAAGAAGAAGCAGAACTGATTTAAGGACTCGGTATTTGCAGGTCTTGACCACACAGATTTTTTGCTAAAATTTCCCATCCTGGCAACAACCTTAACCACTTCTATACCCGGGCCTATTCTGGCACTCCTCTCCTAGGTGTGAAAATCATCATTTTTTTTCCTAGAGATTTACTCAGAACCCCCAAGCATTATATATGTTTTTTTTTACCAGACACCCTAAGGAATAAAATGGCGGTCATTGCAACCTTTTATCTTGCACGGTATTTTAATGAATTAAAAAACAACAAAACAGTAAAGTTAGCCCATTTTTTTATGTATAATGTGAAAGATGATATTACACTGAGTAAATAGATACATAACATGTCACGCTTTAAAATTGCGCACACACATGGAATGGCGCCAAACTTTGGTACTTAAAAATCTCCATAGGTGACGCTTTATTTATTTTTTTACAGGTTACCAGGTTAGAGTTACAGAGGAGGTCTAGTGCTAGAATTATTGCTTGCGCTGTAACGCATGCAGCGATACCTCACATGTGTGGTTTGAACAGCATTTACATATGTGGGTGGGACTTACGTGTGCGTTCACTTCTGAGTGCGAGCTACCGGGGACAGGGGCATTTAAAAAAAAAAATTACATTTTATTTTTTATCTTGCTTAATTTAAAAAAAAATTCTCTCTTTTACATTTTAATTTTTTGATCACTTTTATTCCTATTACAAGGAATGTAAACATCCATTGTAATAGGAATGTGTGTGACAGGTCCTCTTTATGGAGAGATGCGGGGGGGTCAATAAGACCCTGCATCTCTCCTCCAGGCTGGAAAGCATGAGATCGAAAAAAAAAAAATTCACAGATCTCATGCTTACCGGTCGCGATTGCGGCTTTGTTTGCATAACGTCGCGCCCGAGCCTCCAACGGTCATCTCTATGGTCGTCATCCGGCGGCGACTGACTCTTTCTCCGTGTCCCCGATGGCACGGGAGAGGCCCGGAGAAGCACCGGATGGCAGCGGGAGGGGGGGGTGTCCTCTACCGTCGCCTATAAGAATGATCAAGCGGTGGAACTGCCGCTATGATCATTCTTAGGGTGCACAGAATCGCCGGCAGAAAATAATGATATCTGAATGATGCCTCTAGCTGCACCCATCATTCAGATATCCCCACTGAAAGTCAAGTACGTCATATGACGGCCTTGGGCTGGAAGTGGTTAAAGCGGAACTTCAGACATATTTTCAACTTTTCATCTATTAAATCTTCTGCCCTTGTTATTTTAACTTTAGATAGTAAAACATTTTTTTTCTGCCAGTAAATACCTTATACAGCCCACTTCCTGTTTCTTGTCTGGTCATTAGCATAGGCTTATGATATGCTCTCTAACTCTCTCTCTCTAAGAGGGCCAATGAGAGCTGCAGAGCTGGAGGTTGTGTCAGTGTAAATCCAGGAAGTGAACAGGCAGCAGCAGCTTCAGCTGCCCACAGTTAAAATGGCTGCAGCCAGACTCAGTGGAGGGAGATTTCTGCAGCCTATTGGCAAGTAGAGAATCACAGTATCTATAAAATAATATGCAAAGTGGTTGGAGGAAGCTTCAGAATGGCAAAGATGTTTTTATTACAAATTATGTGAGCAGACTGCAGTTGCTCTTTAAGCGCCCAGCTTGTCTTTAGCTGGTCTTTTGAGTGTGGGAGGAAACTGAACGCCTAGACCAGTGATGGTGAACCTGGCACCCCAGATGTTTTGGAACTACATTTCACATGATGCTCCACTCCACTGCAAAGTGCAATGAGTATCATAGGAAATGTAGTTCCAAAACATCTGGGGTGCCAAGGTTCGCCATCACTGGTCTAGAGAAAACCCTCATAAAGCACAGGGAGAACATACAAAACGCCACGCAGAGAGTGTCCTGGCTCTAGATTTGAACCCCAGTGCTGCATTGCAGAAGTGCTAACCGCTAAGCCACTGTACAGAGGTATATTTTAAATGCTCAGTTCATCATACAGCTCTGTAAGATACGTTCATAAAAAAAAAAAAAAGAAC